>OZ007593.1:58158229-59519301 GCA_963931845.1 Maratus michaelseni
ATTAGTTTTGGGGGATCATTGGTTAAGTACAAAGGGGGAACAGGGGGGGGTGTTAATCCCCCCTTAATTTAGATAAATGGGTTTTTCATGCATAATTATCCAATTTGCTTCAAATTTTGTATATAGGGCAGTTGCAATCAGCTGATCAACCATTGTATTCACTTGGAGGTAAGGGTAATTCCACCAATCAGAACTGCCTATTTGTACTGTTTACCTCCAACCTGACGTCAATTGCAACTGCCCTATAGATTCATTGTGGTAAGGCGCTTCCCTGATTAGTTTTAGGGGTTCATTGGTTAAGTATAAAGGGGGGCTAATCCCCCTCCCCCTTAATTTATTGTCGATCTCTTTCTTTTTTGAGGGGCATTATTCTTTGAAATAAGTGTATAATATACAATTAGTGTGAATAGCCTGTGAGCTAGATGCCATCAGTTTAACTAGGCACTTTTCTTTTTTTCGTATTAATCTTTGTTAAATAAATGTTTCTGTTAAATAAATATTTGTTTCCTAAATAAAGATATATAATTTTTCTTGCGTAATCTTTATTTAAATATACACATATAGGCACAAAGGTTTTTTAATTTATCAAAATATCTTGATCATATGCAATAAATACATAGACATCAAGTTATGTTTTGATTTAAAAAAAAAAGTATATTTCAAATAGGAAGTTATTGACAAGTCTTGAATGTAGAAAATGATTCATATTATACATGTGTATTAATTTACAGAAAAGCTAGTTGTATTTGTATTTATATTACATTTAATATAATAATAAAATTACAATAATCCAGCAATATATGAAACACTATTTCTCTTTTCCAGGGTCCCCTCTCCTTTATTGTCACAAAAATTTGAGCATTTTTAATGCTGCAAAGTATAGATAGGAGTATGTAAATAAATATTTAGAAAAATATATTTATTATTATTCTACTCTAATAGTATAAAATATCAGCTCTAACTGAAAATTACGTACTAAATTTGGGGGCCTAGGGCCCAATTAGCGTGCAATGACCAAATTGCTACAAGTTTCAAATTATTATTCAATTATTATTATTCTACTCTAATAGTATAAAATATCAGCTCTAACTGAAAATTACGTACTAAATTTGGGGGCCTAGGGCCCAATTAGCGTGCAATGACCAAATTGCTACAAGTTTCAAATTTATTTTACATTTGCAGTAGGCATATATATTGTTTAAATCTAGCTATTGTCTTAGTCGCTTTAAATAGTTTGAGTACAATAAAATTAATGCTTATAAAACTTACCTTATTCTAATACTTGTTTTGAATAGGAATTGATATTTTTGGCTCATTTTACATAATACAGCTGGGAAACAATATATATATATATAATTTTTAGCAGTTTGTAAAATTTATTATGAATATTTAACGAATTCTTAAACTGAATAGTCCTGGTTTTCATATTTTATTTATTTAAAAAAAAAAATAAAAGCATATAAAAACACCGCATTATTTGTTTTAATTAGAAAAAAAAAAGTTATTCTATAAAATATTTACGAGAATTACGTGATAAATCCCGGATATCCAAGTTTAAAAGAAAAAAAAATATATATCTGAGTTCCAGGCTTGTTTTGAATGAGAATGAATATTTTTTGTTCCTTTTTAATAATACAGTGGAAAAAAATATATAATTTACAGTTTGTAAAATTTAATATAAATATTTTACAAACTCTTAAAATAGTTCGTTTTCTGTTCTGTTAATTAAAAAACTCGTAAAAAAACATCACAGAATTTATTTTTAAATGCAGCTTAAGAAAAAGAAAAGTTTTCGATTTGCTGACAATAGATGGCGCTGTTAGGAGCCAAGAGCCAATATCAAATCATTTGCTCTCCATTCCCCAAGGGCTTGTCACTTTGACAGCATGTGCAAGAAAAATATTCTACAGAATTTATATTTGTTAAATAGTGCTGCGAATAGAATATAAAAATAGTCGCCAGTGGCAGCCCTGCTAATAGAATATACATTGTTTACATTACATACACGCATACACACACACCGTGCATTTGAGAAGATAACACTATCTATCATGTCAAATTATTTTATAATGACGTTTTAATTTCCATAATTCACGTGGTTTTAGTAGAATAAATTATTGCACAAAAAAAAAATATATATATTTACTGTAAATCATTTAAGACGTCTTTACGACAAACAGAAAAAAAATTTTAATCTGAAAACTTGTTTGTGCGATTTATAAGGTTTAAAAGAAATTATTTACTACTAATATTACATTTTTATTTGAGTCGAAAAAACATGGTTTGTCGATGCTTAGCCAAAAATTACACTTAACCAATTAAAGACTAGCGGTATCATATTGTCCCAGCATGGCAGCTAAACCTTCCGTTCTTTGAGAATCAGGATTTCTGAAGAGAAATATTAGCTTTATTTGATGACAGAAATGCTGTGATAAAATAAGACAAAGGTAACTATTCTGAAATAGCGTTATGAAATTGAGTTTGTACAGTGATAAAAATATTGAAGAGAGAAAATAATTCCTTCTTTAATAGGTTAAAATACCCCATTACAGATTTTTAAAGAGAATTATCACGAATGATTTTACACCGTTTAATCGAATATTTAGCAATTTTTATTCAATATCGTATAACAACTTTAAAAATCAGAGCTAGGACATCTTGTTTTGCGCACAAAATAGAAAAAAAAATGATCTTTTTTTTTCTTTCTTTCTTTTTTTCCTTCTTTTGTTAGCTTATATGGAGAAACCACAATTAGGGACAAGATATTTTAAAATAACATTAAAAAATACTCATTTATAAAGCAAATTATAACGATGTCACATATTTCTAAAGTATTGTATGAACTCTCTACTTCTCGTGTTAAGTACATCAGCTGATGACAGATTAATTATTTCAAATGAAGTTTGAATGAACTTCTTTTTAAATAGTTACCAAACATGGCCAAATAATAAAATTTGGCTAAAAAGTAGTCAAATTTCCAGCTTTGTAAAATTACTTGTATTTTCATAATGTATATTTCCAAAGTAATGAACTAAATAAGGACGGTGCTTTAATTTCTTATTTTTGTTAATGTTAATTTATTTGCAAATTAAAATCGTAGAACAAAAAAGACTTAGCATAAGAAGGTGGAGTTTAAGGCGGAGCTCTACAGTTCCGCATTAACTAACCGCCTCCTTCGCTGTATTTTTTCCACGTCTTTTTACACTTTAGTAGATATTTGTGCGCAAACAATTTGAAATTAGATAAATTATTTGAGCATAAATAAAGGGTACTTCTCTATTATCCCGTCAACCACTTTTCATAACAAAAAATATCGCCAAACTGTAAGATTAAACGCCAAAAATACAGTCCCATTTACTTGATGTCAGAAGTATTATACGTGTTTGTTATGTCATCAAGTTGTTTTTAATTCGACATTTGCATGTATTTTTCATTATTTTTTACTGATTTATGAGTTATTTCATTCATTAAAATAATAATTGTGTCCTTAAATTCTTATATTTTATTTATCTATTTATTTTGATATTCCAATGGCAACGTTCTCCCGTTTATTTGGCGTTATAGTTTGGCGATAGTTTTTTGTTATGAAAAGTGGTCGACGGCATAATAGAGAAGTACCAAATAAAGAATATTTTACAAAAAATGTGATTTACCCCTAAATAGGGTTCATTAAAAGAAAAGAAACTAGGCAGATGTGCCAATCCCAAAACTTTCTTCCATCTCACACAGGTTTCGTATACACTAAAAAGAATCAGCAAATAATTTATATCAAGGTCTAACTGAATCTAAAGTTTTATTAAATTCCGTGCATTAGTTCTTGACATATGACTATTGCTACAATCGTGTAAATTCTGCAAAATGCAGGATAGCAGCGGCACCTGTTGGGAGATTTGGGCCAAAACCTAATCAATAATAACTTATGACAACGTCTAACTGAATCTGAAGTTTGATTAGAATCCGTGCATTAGTTCTTGATATATACTTATTGTGATAATAATGAAAAAAGTAGCAAAATAGGTATTCTTCGCCACCTGTTGGGCTATTTACACCAAAACGTAATCAGCATCTATTTATGTCAAGGTCTAACAGAATCTGAAGTTTGATGAAATTCCTTGCATTAGTTCTTGAGATATAGCTATCGTAAAAATTATGAAAAAAGTGGTATAGCAGCGCCACCTGTAGGGATATCTACACCAAAATGTAATCAGCGTCTATTTATGCCAAGGTCTAACAGAATTTGAAGTTTGATGAAAATATCTGCATTAGTTTTTGAGATATAGTTAGTGCGGAAATCGCAAAATGTGTAGCATAGCAGCGCCACCTGTCGGGCGATTTTCATCAAAAACTAATCAGCACCAATTTATATTAGGGACTAACTGAATATACAGTTTTATTAAATTTCGCGCATTAGTTCTTGAGATAGAGCGCCCACAAAATTTTTGTCACATACAGACAGACTTACGGACGGACAGAGTCACAGACAGACATTTTCTAAAAACAGTCAAATCGTGTTCAGGACCTTCTAAAACGTATAAATCCGTCAAAAACCGGGAGTAGAAAATTTTCATGAATCCAATACTTTTTTCTTGTGATAGAAGAAAATAAAAACGTTATCATATTTGCCACGATTTTCTTCTTAAAGGATGTCATGAAGACTTAGTAATTATACGACTTTAGTTTCTCTTCCTCTACAACATTTAATAACATCGTGGATTTCGAAATATCGGTTTCAGAATAAAGTGGCTTTTACTTCAAAATTTAAAAAATACTTTTTTTTTTTTTTACTACGAATACGTGTATTAATATTTATTGCTAGATATTTAAAAATATTCCATTTATCAAGAAAAACATAAAGCAACCAATAAACATTTTAAATAAATTTAAAAAAAAAATTTCTGAAATACAATATTTAAAGAAGTTTTTCATTTTAATAATAAATATTAATCTGGAATTGTTATTAATGTCAAAATTTGCCATTTATCATGAAAAATATATAGCAACTGACAAAACATTTAAAAAATAAATAAATAAAAAAAAAAAAAAAAATCTGAAGAAAGCGTGAGATTCTAACTCCAACTATCTAAAGACCAGCGGTCTAACCATGAACATAGAACTAAAGATCTATGTTCTTTAGATCTATGTTCATGACTCTAACCATTCACCCACCAAGCACACAAACAGCAACAAAATAATAATAAAAATGAGTATGTTAAAGACCTACTCCATTTTCCAATCTCCTTCTCTCTTGGGCGATTTATTAGCATCGTTCTTGAACGACGGGGGAAACACTGATATGAATCGATTGTTATATTTCGATTTCGCAAAATAACTGTGTTATTATTATCAAATATTCATATCAATCGGTGATATCAATTGGTAAGTCCTCACCAAGGCTTCACTCGATCTAACAGGCTCTAACAAAAGTATCAAATGCAATAGGAGCGCTGGAATCAAAATATAGTTCTGGCTGTGCCCACCTCATCAGTCAAGGTTTCTCTCGATCTTGTTATGTGCATGGAAGAATGAACAAACAGGAAGGAACGTCAGGAGTTACTTTCAGTATTGTTTCGTCAGGGAATTCTGGGTAACGCGATTCCAGTAACCCGAAGCGCTTGGCGAATTTTTGGCGCTCATTTTCAGCCATGATTTTATCGGATCGCTACGCACTTTATCATTCTTTGTAGTTTTATATAATAAAATGCTTTATTTTAAAAAAGATTTTTTACTTCATTTTCAATTAAATATTATGGTGTGTTGAAGTCATTTACAAATTTTATTTTAACATCTTACTTGATTAATTTAACTTCTCCAAGACCCGAGTTGCATATATGCGCTTTCAAAAGGTACACATTTGGCTTTTTTTTTTTTTTTTTTTGGTACCAGTAATTCTGAAAATTATTTCCTTATTTAATTTCTGAGTTTATTTATATAAATAGTGCAAAATGTGTCAACCAGATAAAATTGATTTATGTGCTGCTGGTTCAGACGGGATTAAACAAATTAATTTCTTTACTATTGATTTGTAAACGAATTTTTAGTGACACTTTTAATCTGGTTAGTAAGATTTTTTATTTAAGTAAAATATACCACAAATAACCAAACAAATATCATTTGCAGTTTGTTTTGCATTTGTACTTAAAAAAATCAAATTGCCTAGGTAAAAAAAAAGAATATAATACAAAAAATATTAAATATTTTTTAGAAACTTTTCAAATTCTGTTCATCTTATTTTAATACTTTTTTTTGGTCAGTTTAAACATTTAGAAAATTTATGATTTAAATCAGACATGATTTAATCACTGATTTAAATCATCTAATAAAAATCGTTGACACTGAAGTTTCAAGGCTTCATAAAAGGAGCCCTTAATTCAAAGTTCACCTCGAAATAAAATTGGAGAAGGAGAAAAAGTAGAAGCAATAACATATATTTAGTTCCATGATATTTTGCTGTTATTGCATTGTTTCTTACTTCTCGTTCATCTTGCACTTTTTTTTTCTTTTGCATTTCTTAACGCAATGAACTTTGTATGCATTGGATATATGCACCATGTGTAAAAATAACATTTGATTTGTTCAAAATAAATCACGTAAACTGACAACTGGAAGTAAAAATGTATTCGTTATTAAAAAAAAAGGGGGGGTGAATTTTTTAAAAGAACAGGGTGTTGCGCCCTTAAAAAATGCCCTAGAGAGAACTGTAAGTAATTGCATAATTAATAAAAACTGCTTATTTCATTAGTAGCACAAATAATCAAACAAATATCATTTGCAGTTTGTTTTGCATTTGTACTTAAAAATCAAATTGCCTAAGTCTAAACTTAAAGAATATAATACAAAAAATATTAAATATTTTTCAGAAACTTTTCAAATTCTGTTCATCTTATTTTAATACTTTTTTTTTGGTCAGTTTAAACATTTAGAAAATTTATGATATAAATCAGCCATGATTTAATCACTGTTTTAATTAAAAATCACTGTTAATTGCCTAAGATGATTGTCTTGTATGATTTAATCACTGTTTTAAATCATCTAATAAAAGTCGTTGACACTCAAGTTTCAAGGCTTCATAAAAGGAGCCCATAAAAGCAATTGATCAAAAACTTTTTACTATTTTGAAACTACGGGGAGGGGGGGGGGGTTAGTTTCAGCCCTAGTTCATGTTTATACTTAAAATTTCTATTTGTAGTTTAAAAAAATTTCACTCTTAAAAATTGGAACAGGAAATGAGATATTTTTGTTGTAAATTTTGATTTCTTTAGTGTCATTTCTAAAACTTTCTACTGTCTCAAAAATTTTATAGCTGTAATTTTATAGAATTCAGTATTTAAAAATATATATTTAATCAAATTACAAAAAGATAAAATTATCGCTAAAATTAAAATAAATGCATCACTTTAATAGAATAATAAATAAATAGATTGATTAAATTAAATTATTATTATTAAGAATTCTTCATCTCTTTAATATTATTTTTTTAATTATAATTCTCAGTATAAAATGTTACATAAGTTAAAAAATGTTTAGAATGAATCGCTAGAAAACATTAAAATACTTTAATCCACCGACCAGGTATGCGAAATGCGCTATCAATGAACTAAACAGCATACTGATTCTTGCGTCATCAAGGGTCAATCCAGACAAAATTTAGGGCCTATTTAGGGCCCCTTCACAAAAATAAATTTAATAAAATGGGCCCCTTCACAAAAATTAATTTGATAAAATGGGCCCCTTCACAAAATTCAATTTGATAAAATGGATCCCTTCACAAAATTCAATTTGATAAAAACTTACTATTTATTATTTATTTTTTTATTTATTATTCTTTGACTTTTAAAATGTATAATTTGTAAACAAACAAGGTCACCAGAGAGGAAAACTTAAGCAAAAGTATTTAAAAAAGGTTTTGTTAATAAACGCTTGGTTCGAATTTAAGTAGCTGGATTTCGACTTTCATTACAAAATGTTATTTTTCACAAAAATATAATAAAATTTCACAAAAATAACCTTTACTTTTCACAAAATGGGCCCCAAGAAAAAAAACCTGTATCGAACCCTGGTCATCAAAACAAAGCAATAACAACAAAAACAGAAGTATCGAGAGAGAGAGAAAAAAAAAAGCCAAATAGCGATAATCATGCCAGGCGCTTGCCCTGCCTGCAAGGTAGTAAAAAAAAAACCCAGGTGGTCAAAAATCTGTGGCAGCTTTCGCCAGAAACTCGTTTGTGTTGAGAGATAGGGGTTTTCCTTCCAGTAATCATTTCTAGTTCCATGGTATAAACATGCTTTCTCTGTCGATGTAACTCTTCTTTATTCATAGTTGACTTTTTCTTTTCTATGTATCTCTAATTCTTTCCCTTTCTTTGACTTTATCAGCCATCCAGGTGTCTTTATCATTTTTCTCTTTTCAGCTGATGTTTTCTCACTCTTTCTGTAGAAGTAGGAGCCATAGTGTTTCTTCTCAATTAGGATTTCTTATTAAATTTTTAGTTAACTATTATATTTAAAATAAAAAATATGACTCAAAATGTATTTAAAATACTATATTGCATAATAAATGATCACAATTTTATCTTTGTTTTTTGATGAAAATCAACTGATTACTTAAGAAGATGTTTCAACATTTCAAGCATGCTATGATTTAACTAATGGTATAGCTATAATTGACCACATGTGTTTACTTGTACATTTTTTGTAGATAGTGCTGTCATCTGTGAAGGAAAATCATAAACATAGTCTAAAAATTTAGTTTTTGCTAAGTTTTAAACCAAAATTCTGCATTTTGTCCCATATGTAACACATTTTTATTTATCATGCCCAACTTCTAAATGAAAAGATATAATATTTTAATTTAATAATTTCGGAAGCTAGTTCACTAGTTGAAGAGAAAACAGAAAACTGTTCAGTTGTCATCAGTATTATTAGCTAAAAAATTTAAAATAAGTTGAAAATTGTTTCGTAGGGGACAAAAATAAAGAAATCATTAAAAGTTATTGATAAAATATTTTTTAAACTTTTTTCTTATTTCATATAATGCTACTATTAAAAATGTTTAATGAAACATAAGAACTTTGAAATAAAATAAAATATTTTTTGAGTTACAGTTAAAAATATAATGTCCCGTACGTAACAAATTTTTCTATATGGCTGCAAAAGAAATGCTCTAATTTTTATTTGTCTTAATTTAATTTTTTTTTTTTGGATAAATTTTAATAGAAGAGATTTAAAGCTTTAAAATGATGTATTACACTTAACTTTTTATAAAAAAAAATTTTTCAAACTTGTGAAGCCAAATACTGTGGAATGACCCATATGCAGCCCAATTGTATTTATAACTTTTTTAATTCAGAATATTGCTATTCATATAATGTAAAACCAATTCAATATATATATATATATATATATATTAGAGATGTGGAGCCATCTCTTTGTGGTACCTCCTGGGTAATGCTAATAAGCTTAAATATGCACACATACACACTATTAAAAAGTTCTGGTAGATTTATATAGTTAATGATCAATTTCATTTTTATGGTTTACCAATGTAGAAAAAATATTTCGCTCACTCCATAATAAAAGAAAATTAAATCGGAAATTACGGAAATATAAAAAAAAAAATGTGTTTGAAATTGACTATAAAAAAAAAAGTTTCGTTAGCTATTAATAAAGTAACTTATACTGTAGAATTCTTTAATAATCGTTGAAGTCTGATATCCACGAATAAAAATTAGTTGGTTCTTTGTGAGACGCAGGTAATAAAAACAGAGGCAGTTGACTCGGATGCACAAAGAAGATTCAGGTAAGATAAAAGCAAACACTGTTTATTTTTTTTAAAGACATCGTTAAAAAAGGGGTAGGCAAAAGCAATAAAAGAGTCAAGAAGCAAGGGGAGGTACCTACAAAAATGAAGATAACTTTTCTACAACCTTTCTGGTCAAGTCAAACGGCCGAAGTGATAAAGTTTTAAAAGTTACATGTACGGGTGTTGGCGCGGAAAGCATGATAAAATCGCCAGTTGAACTTGTAAAACTTGGCGAGAGAGTTTTTGGAGATTAATATCGGGAGCGTATGGGAAAAAACGATAAATGCTACATTCTGTCTATGATTAAGCATTCTTTTGAGAGCGGTGGGGGTTGCAGGAATTCTTGCATGGAGACGAAACAAGGAAAAAGAAAAGGAAATAATTTTGGGATTAGCGTTTGATTTTGCTAAAAGACAGCTGCAATTAACGGTTACTTATGACTCGAATCTAATAACAGGGTGTGAAAAACATGAACTTGCATATTACCATTTACATGTGGGCGAGAGATATTTTAATTAATTCTTTTGAGAGCGGATGAGAAGTGCTAATGCTTGCATAAAGAATAACGGTTATACGTTACATTACTTTAATAAGTAGAGCACAGCTGCTTATATATTTTGTCTAAGTTTTAAGACAGATGCACTTTTGATTTCATGAGCAGAAAACGGTTGGATTAGAAATATATGAACATTTGTAACTTATCTTTAGCATAACCGCAAAGTCAAGGACTGAGAAGTTTCTGATGTATGCGAGTGACTTGCATTTTAGAATGAAGAAAGTAGATTCGTTATCTAAATTAAATCAGAAATAGATTTTAGTTAAAATATTGAATTTGGGTGGGGGGGGGGGATTACAGACCTTTAAAAATCTATAAACCATATTTATTTATTCTTATAATTATTTATTTATTTTGTGTGGGGGGTAATGAATGATTATTTATGAATTTATTATTTATCTCTATTTTTTTTTTGGGGGGGGGGGGGGGAAGCATGAAATTAATACAAACTTGTTAGATTTTGGAAGAGGAAAGGAAAAGTTTATGTTAACTTGTTAAATTTTGGGGGGGGGGGGGGGTAGTTGAACTGAAAGCAAGATATATGACAAACGTCTTTGTCATATATATCACCCCAATGACCAGAAAAGCTGTACTGTTTACAGTACAGTTTAAAAAATATACAATACAATTATACTCTCCCCAAGCTGAAAACAATACATACATAACATAAAACAAAATACTTGTAAAATTATATGAGTTGCAACAGTATAAAGGAGTTTGTTACCTCATTAGTCCGTAACACAGTCTACAAATATGTCATTAAGTGCACTATTTACGAAGATTTTTTTTTTATATCTCTTCGTCTTCTCTTCTTTTTTTTTTTTTGTTCTGTTCTGGTACCAGTTTAAAAAAAATTGTTAATTTCCTAGACATGTCTAATGATAATTGAATACAAAATTTTTACTCCTTTTCTCAATTTTCTTGCACTTAAATACTATAATTACTATTTAAGTATAATATGAAACACAAATGAAAACAATTAAACACAAATAACACATAACATAAACATATATCCTTAAAAATTAACTTGAATTATATGAAAAAGTGAAAATTGCATAACCCAAGTGTAGTGTAATGAAAAGTTGTTTGAAAAAAAGTTTAAAAATTCGTGCAAGCACAGGACGGTAAAAAAAAAGGTGCATGTGGCACGCCCATAAAAAGGGACCGCCCTTAATCTTGTCAATGCATGACAAGTGTGATGTCTCAGGCTTAGGGCCTTACGACTTAGGTGAGGAGGGCAGTGATGAGAGTCCACGTCATTACAACATGAACTCCCTGCTCCCCAATGAAGATCACACTGATCCCCACACAGGAGAACGATTCGGGAACACATGTACTTTTGGGAAAAGGGAATATTGTGAATTAGTAAACTAAATCACAATTGTCTCTCTAAACACAATCTGGTGAGGTGTGGTAACCTAAGGGCAAAAATTTAGAACGGTACCACTAGCCTGAAGGGAAAGAATTATTAAAAATAAAAAAAACAAGATACAAGTGTATCTTAAGCATATTCAAATGTATTGACAGTGCTAGAGTGTTGAGAGACCTAAAATATGTCATAATCGGGTATGATGAAGTGAAACTGTACAAGTCATGTAAGTAAATCCATTAAGTTTGTTTGAGATAACTTTCTTTTTTTTTTTTTAATTAAAAGACTATATACTGAAAATATCTGGAATTTTGTATCCAGCGTGACTGAAAGTTTAAAGTGTGAGAGAAAAAAAAAAAAAAGATGTGAAAAGATTATATTTATCTACTGTTTATAAAATTGAATGAAAGAAATAACAGAAAGAGGTGACCCGATACAAAATATTGTGTAAAAGTGGTCTTCACAAGAAGACATGGACCAGCCGTGAAGTCAGGTGAAGACAAGTTATGCACAGTATACGTAGAATCCTGGCCGGGGATAAAACACTTAGTATCAGATCATATATTAATTTGAAAGTTTTTTTTTTTAAATTTGTTACAAATTATCTTTTTCTTAAATTGTAGCGAGGGGCGAGAATAGTGTTAGAAGAATTATTATCTATAACATGACTTGCAGGATCACATAAATGTCCATATCGAGGTGGTGCTAGAAGAAGTCTATCAATATGTACCCTAAATGCAGTATCATCATGAGCATATAATCTTTTAATTGAAAACGAAACAGGGGAGTGTTTAAATGTTACAATATATGGACCGGTATATTTAGGTTTAAATTTGTCGACTGATTTTAAATAAACAATATCTTTTAAACATATATTTCTTAATTTAGCTTTTCGACTGTGAATTTTGTAACGTCTATCTTGAGCAGTCTTAATGTTGTTATATGCTTTGTCATATATTTTGTTTAAGACATCTAGTAATTTATAAACTTCAACATGTTTATCTAGAAATGCTTGGTTGGTACTATGATCATATGTGTCAAAAATTAGTGAAAGTTCACGACCAAAATGAAGTAAGTTAGGTGAAAATAGTGTAGAAGAGTGTGTCGAACCATTATAAAGTGACTTATGAATAAATAGAGCATTTTCAAAAGAGTGTCCTTCTTGTAGTAATGTGGTAACAGAATATTTAATAGATTTGTTAATCCGCTCAGCTATACTGTTAGATTGTGGGTGCGAGACCGAACTGTGATGTATTTTTATACCAAGAGCATCATTAAATGCATTATAAATATGAGAAGTATATTGTGGGCCTAAATCTGACAAAATACAGACGGGTCTCCCATAGGTAGTTATATAACTAAATAAGCATTTTACAACCTTGGGTGCAGAAGTATCAGTGAGAGGATAGAGTTCAATGTGTCTTGAGAAGTGATCGGTTACAGTTAAAACATGTTTATTGTTTGAGAAAGGACCAAGTAAATCTGTACTGACTGTATGACCAGGATATCTTGGTGTGTATGTAGGTTGAAGAGGTGCGGGTGGAGTGTTATGGTGTTTGGCCTGTAAACATTTGACACATGAAGCTACAAAGTTGAGTGTATCTACATAGATGCCTTTCCAAAAATATTTGGATGAAAGAAATTCATAAGTTTTGGCCATACCAAAGTGTGACAGATGGGATATAGTAAAAACTTTACTTTTAAGTGAATCAGGGACTACAATGTGATATGAGAAAGTACTATTTGTGATATCTTCCTTTTTGAACATTAGTATCTTAGAATCAGGGTGTATGAAGTAATTCGGGAATTTTGAAGAAGGTCCATTATGTAATATATGATCATAAATACTAGCTAAGGTAGGGTCTTTTTGTTGTTCAGTGCAAAAAGTTTGATTTGATATCTCCAATAATGGGTCTTGTTTTGTTCGTTCACCTGAGATGAGAAAATTTACTTGACAATTGTTGTTATTAACAGAGTTACAAATATCAGGTGTTTCATGATCGACTATTGGAAGTGGTTGAGGATCATGGATAAGGTTAGGATTGGTTAGTAAATTTTCTTGGTTGTTGTCAAAATTACAGCGAGAGAAATAATCTGCTAGAACATTTGAAGATCCTGGAATGTGTTCGAAATCATACGAATATTCTGACAGGTCAATTAGCCAACGGGTGGTTATGTCTGCTGGGTTTGTAGTCTTTTTGTATTTTTTTAGAGGTTTGCTATCTGACAAGATTAGGAATTTTCTGTTGTATAAGTAATATTTGAATGCAATAACAGATTTGTAAATTGCCATGAGTTCTAGTTTTAAAGCAGGGTACTTTTTTTCAGAGGAATTTAAGGATTTAGAAAAGTATGCTACTGGTAGAAGATTTCCATTATGTTCTTGCAGTAAAACGCCAGAGATGGCAATGTTAGATGCATCTGTATTCAAATAAAAATTCTTGTTCCAATCTGGTAACCTAACCATGGGTGAACCGAAGAAAATTTTCTGTATTGTTTTAAGTATGTCCTGATGTTTTTCTGTCCAGATGAATTTAGTTTTAGGCGTAGTTAAATCAATAAGTGGTTGCACTAGTTTGTTAAATGTTGGGATTAAGGATCTATAGAAAGTTATCAAACCAATAAGCCTTTTTAGTTGTCGTTTTGTAGTTGGTGTAGGAAATGAAGTTATTTTTACAATGTTGGAATGGATTGGTGAAATACAATGGTTTTCTATTTGAAAACATAAGTAGTTGACTTTTGTTTGATGAAAGTTGCATTTATTAGGTGAAAGAGTGAGATTGTACTTGGAAAGGAGGTTAAAAATTTTGTCGAGTTTAGAACACATTTCATCAAAAGAATTTGCACCTATGATAAAGTCATCTTGATAAGTGAAAACACCTTGTAGGTGCAATTCGTCAATTAGAGAGTCCATTAGAGCTTGAAAGATTGAGGCGCTTGTCTTTAAACCAAAGACAAGTCTGCGGTAGGAAAAAGATCCAAACATGGTGGTAAAAGTTAGTTGATTGTGAAATTTTTCTGGTAAGTTAATTTGATGGTATGCTTGATGAAAGTCGAGTGTTGTAAAGAATGTGTAAGAAGAGAGATTAGCGATGATGTTTTGAATTTTTGGTAGTGGGTAAGATGAGCCTTGAATTACAGTGTTTAACATTCGAAGGTCAAGTGCGAGGCGAAATTTTTGTTTACCAGTACCATCTGGTTTTTTTCTAACAAGTAACATAGGCCAAGCCCATTCCGAGCAATGTCTTTGTATAATTACAGCTTCAAGTAATTGATTAATTTGATCTAATGCATCTTTTTGTAATGTCTGAGGTATTGGAAAAGGAAGTGTTTTTATAGGATAGTCATTAATAAATTTCAAATCTGGAATAATTTTATCTGTATGCCCAAGTGTATTTAGAGATTTTGAAAATACAGGATAATATTTGAGTAACATTTCTTTTAGAATTTCAGCCTCATTGGTCGGTAAGTGTTCAAGATTAAAATCAGTTGCAGATAAGTCTTCTTTTCTTTTTTTGAGAATGTCTTTAGAAGCTTGAATGAGATTTAAAAAATGTTGATCTGAGTCATCTTGACTAATTTTATCTGGGGAGTACTCAATTATTTCCTCGACCTCAAAAAGTTGACCTATTTTAGCTTTTTTTTGAAGGTGAATGGGATTATCAGAATTGTTTTTAACCGAAATCAGGAAAAATGTATATTGTTGTGGAATTTTTCTTTTTCGCTTTGGATTTTGGGACTTCACTATAGCATCAAATCCTATTAAGTTGTCAACGGGTGAATTGTATTGAAATAAATACTCTTTGTCTGTGCTAATAATATCTGTGAAAACTGAAATCCATTTTTGTTCCTGAGGGTTTAAGGAAACTCTACGAGTCAAAGCTACAATTTGATTTTTGAAGGAGGTGGGTTGTGTACTACATTGATTTATCTCAGAAGATGGAGTAGTTTGTTTACCAAAGGAATCGATAAAGTGTTGTCAATATGAATAAGATTTTTGACAGTATTTACAACAATATTGAATCGTTTGATGAAATCATAGCCAATAATACCTTGGAAACTAGATGAATCTGGTATGTCTACGACATAGAAGTGGTGGTTGAAGTTTTTGTGCTGTAATTTAATGGAGGTTCTAATACATGCGGAAAAATCTACATCAGAATTGACTGTTTTGATGACAACGCCAGTTGATAATCTCTTATATTTTAAAATTGTTTTCAATTCATCAAATAAAGACTGTGAGAGTAACGAAATGGTACTTCCCGTATCGCAAAGTAGAGTAATATCTTTTTTTGCAATTGAGGCCTTTACAAGGGGGAGTGATGTCGAGTCTTTAATGACATTGTAAATGATTTTTGTAGTAGTGTCATCATATTGTTCTGTGTTTGTTTGTGTCGTTTCATGCTTAGAAATTTTTACAATATCACATGTTTGTGTGCTTACAGAGTTTACTAGTCTGTTAAGTGAAATTTTTGGTAAGGACGGATCTGGTAAAAAACTGGCTGATGTGTAATTAGTAGTGGGGTGAGGTGCAAAGCCATCAGCAAAATTACACCTCTGACTTAGTTTTCCTGTTGTCGGTTGTTGTGAAATTGTCCTCGTCGTGTATTTAAGCGTTTCCATTTGAAACAGGCTTGCGCTTCGTGACCACTTTTGAAACAGAGCTGGCAAGTAGTGCGGTTAAATTTGTTGTAAGATTTATGTGGAGAGGGGCGTTTGTTAAAATTGCGATTTTGAAATTTCCGTTTGTTGTACATGCCAGCAAATTTAGTTTTGTAAGTTGCTGCGTCTTCTTTAATTTCTGGTTGTGTTTGGGTATTTACAGAGAGGGCATTTATTTTTTCAGTCAGTTGTTTTAGTTGATCAGCAAATGTTGAATCAGCCGGGGAAGGGTGGGGTAAGCATGCAAAATTTTCTCTCCGTACAAAATATCTTGTAGCACCTGGGCTCTCAAAACAGCGGGTTGGTATTCTGTAATTCCTTCCTCTTGAATTTTAATTCTTAAATTGGAAGGAATGGTTTCCAGGAATTTCATGTACTTAATTTTGTCACGCGCATTGGCGTCTTGAATGTCCGAATAAACTGTTGCAGCCAGAACATTAAGCCTATGGGCAAAGTTTTTAATGGTTTCTGTGGGTAAGAGCGTTAAGTTTGCAAGTTCAACTGCTATCTGTGATTTGCTAGGAGGGGAAAAAAAATTAGCAAATTCTCTTTCAATGAAGTTTATGTCATTTGAGATTATTAAATCAGGGTTCTGTGTTAAATATTTTAATGCAGGACCAGTGAGTTTACTTTTAAGCAGAGCAATTGTTGCTTGTGGACTGTATTTATTTATTTGACTAACAGACCGTACTTGGTCGAAAAAGAATTTGAGTGATTCATGATCACCGTCGAAGTTCGGAAGATTAATTGGTATTTGCCGAGAAGCCATGGTGGCCAAAAATACAGTTAACTAAAATATTGAAATTCAAGGAAACGCTGCATGCACAACAAAATAACCAAAAATATCAATATACACTAGCAGATAATAAATATAACATGAAAAAAAAATGTAGAACTGTAAATATATATATCATAAAATAATAATAAAAAATGATCACTGTTTCTTTTTAGCAGAAAGATCCCTAACGCTCATTTTTTTAATTCCTTTTTATAAAAAGAAACAGCGATGAATGAGAGAAAACAAAAATCTTTATCTTTTTCCTTTTTTTTTATAAAATTAAAATCAATATATTTACACTAATTTGAGGAAAACTTACCTGTGATTTATCAACAACAGAATAAAAAGTAAAAATTCATGCAAATTAGTTCAATCATTATGAATGAAATGTAGTTTTCCTTTTACTCATTTAAAAAAAATGAAAACAATATTGCAAGTCAATTTAAGTTATTATTATTCTTTTATTCTCTAACTGGCTTGAAAAAAATTAATACTCAGATTAATATTGTAGCCAGGACACATTAAAAAAAATATATCATGCCCTAAAATACCCCTAAAAATATCATATTCTAAAACAACTCAAAAAAGAATACAAGATAAAATAATCATATTTATACCATTTAATGTGAAAGTTCAAAAATTAAATTAAATTAAATTTCATCCTGCATATTTAATTAAAAAGGTTTTGGTAAAAGGTAAACACAAAGAATTAATTAGAACTCTGTTATTAAATATTCTTTTAAGAATAGAAGTGCAATACCTTTAAACCAAATAACACATTTTACTATTGACTGTGAGAGAGAAAAAAAAAACTTTACTTATGTTTACACTAGAAGTATGAAGGTTGAAATATACATTTTAATCAAAACAAAAGGTTTTTTTATTTATTTTTTTTTAAAGCAAAAAAAAATTTACTGTGAGTGAGTGAAAGTTACAATATACTAATATTCCATTCATCCTTCATACTTATTAATTTAAAAACAAACTAAAAAAAACTTTCATTATCACGCAGATAATTTTTTTATAAAAACAATGCCATGTAAAATCACTTTTTTTTTACTTTTAGGTTGCACAGAAAAAAGGAATATTGATGATGCTGTTTAAAATCACTCACAAAATGTTACTAGGCAGATGTGTATGTTTTTTTTTTTTTTTTTTTTTTTTTTTAAACTACACTTTTTGCTTTAAATTTAGTACCGCACTTTAGAAATGTGTAGTGTTGCAGAAACACAGTAGCGTTAAAAAAAATACAAATTCACTACCACTGATGTTCCGGAAAGCACTATTCACGTACTTGACACACACCGGAAAAATTACGATCACCACAGTAGCACAAAATGCACATGCGCCAGACGAATGCACTAAAATATTGGTCACACTGAAGATAGTTTATATTATTTGAAAGGAACACCACTGTAGTTTTTTTGAAGAGATAGAAATTTTCTGAAACCCAACTTTTGTAGAGACACCGTTGGATTTACAATGCACATGCAACACTCTGATCACTTTCAGCAACACTGTTGGAGAGAGAGCATTGGAATTTTAATTTTGGACCACTATTTTGAAACGCATACACAATACACGTAACACATTCAATGGCATTGAAACACTTGAAGGCACAAATAATTTAGGAAAATTTTGAGTAGCAGTACACTTGAACTTTGTAGGATGATTTCACTTTGATAAAATAATATCACACAGGACTGATATATGTCACACACACCTCACGGAACACTTTTAGATGAGGATCGGCGAGAGAATTGCAGGTACGAAGATAAACACCAGCGCCTGAGTACCTTGAATCCGGCGAAGGGGATGCGGGGGGGGGCAGCACTTCCAGAAAGAGCAGGTTGTCAGCAGAGATGAGGGGGCGACTGTGATGACTTTCAGAGGGTTGAAGCGCTCCAGGTATCAACAAAAAAATCAGAAGCAGGTGCGGGAGGGGTGATGACGATTCAAACTGAAGCGAGGCCAGAGGCAGTATCAGCGCGCTGCGAAGAGATGGGGGGAGGCGCGCTTCAGGTAGAGGTTGTCAACACGGACGAGATGACTCTAGCATGTCCGCTCTGGAACGTAGGGGGGGGGGCTTCCACAGACGACGGTGCGGTGGGGGACAGCACTTTACACAGGCCAGGTGCCTGCCACATCAAGATGGAGATAATCCTGCATCGAGGGCGCGTAGAAGCGATGAAATGGAAGTAGCGCTAACGTAAATACAGGACACAGTGCATTGCAGTTAAAGAAATATGCGTTGAAGTCCGGTACCTCCCCTTAAACAGTGGTAAAGGTTTCTCTTAGAGAAGAGTATACGGCTGAGACGCACCAAAGAACTATACTGTAGAATTCTTTAATAATCGTTGAAGTCTGATATCCACGAATAAAAATTAGTTGGTTCTTTGCGAGACGCAGGTAATAAAAACAGAGGCAGTTGACTCGGATGCACAAAGAAGATTCAGGTAAGATAAAAGCAAACACTGTTTATTTTTTTTAAAGACATCGTTAAAAAAGGGGTAGGCAAAAGCAATAAAAGAGTCAAGAAGCAAGGGGAGGTACCTACAAAAACGAAGATAACTTTTCTACAACCTTTCTGGTCAAGTCAAACGGACGAAGTGATAAAGTTTTAAAAGTTACATGTACGGGTGTTGGCACGGAAAGCATGATAAAATCGCCAGTACTTGGCGAGAGAGTTTTTGGAGACTAATGTCGGGAGCGTATGGGAAAAAACGATAAATGCTAGATTCTGTCTATGATTAAGCATTCTTTTGAGAGCGGTGGGGGTTGCAGGAATTCTTGCATGGAGACGAAACAAGGAAAAAGAAAAGGAAATAATTTTGGGATTGGCGTTTGATTTTGCTAAAAGACAGCTGCAATTAATGGTTACTTATGACTCGAATCTAATAACAGGGTGTGAAAAACATGAACTTGCATATTACCGTTTACATGTGGGCGAGAGATATTTTAATTAATTCTTTTGAGAGCGGATGAGAAGTGCTAATGCTTGTATAAAGAATATCGGTTATACCTTACATTACTTTAATAAGTAGAGCACAGCTGCTTATATATTTTGTCTAAGTTTTAAGACAGATGCACTTTTGATTTCATGAGCAGAAAACGGTTGGATTAGAAATATATGAACATTTGTAACTTATCTTTAGCATAACCGCAAAGTCAAGGACTGAGAAGTTTCTGATGTATGCGAGTGACTTGCATTTTAGAATGAAGAAAGTAGATTCGTTATCTAAATTAAATCAGAAATAGATTTTAGTTAAAATATTGAATTTGGGTGGGGGGGGGGGGATTACAGACCTTTAAAAATCTATAAACCATATTTATTTATTCTTATAATTATTTATTTTGTGTGGGGGGGTAATGAATGATTATTTATGAATTTATTATTTATCTCTATTTTTTTTTGGGGGGGGGGGGGGGGAGGGGAAGCATGAAATTAATACAAACTTGTTAGATTTTGGAAGAGGAAAGGAAAAGTTTATGTTAACTTGTTAAATTTTGGGGGGGGGGGGGTAGTTGAACTGAAAGCAAGATATATGACAAACGTCTTTGTCATATAACTCATATCTGGTAAAAATACACTGTTTTTTATTCTGTTTATATACATACATAATGCAGAGAAAGTAATAAATTTCAGTGTAGAAACAGTGAAATGTTGGATACATGTAGTTCCTAAAAAGAGTTCGCAGTTTAGAGAACTGTTAAAATTTTAAAGGCATGGAATCGGTGGCATAGCTGCCAACTTTTAGGTTTTTTTGTTACTACTAAAATTTTATATCTAAAAAGGTGGATTAAACTTTGTGTCGTTATATTAAAAATAAATGTACAATGTTGAAATAGCACAAATTAAAAACATGAATACTGGCAAACAGCTGTTTCAAAGCCCTTAAGCTCCATCTTCAGTGCCAATTCAAAAGATTAAAACGAATTAAAAACCCCTAAGCCACGTCAGTTTGCCTGCCGTCTTTCGCACGCGCCCAGATGAAATGGCGGCAAACTCTTCAAAATAACAGCGGAGACGGAGAGACCAATAGGAACGCTCCGCCTGACCGTGTAAGTTTAAGTGTGAAGGGGAATAAAGGGAGGGGGGAGAACGAAGAGAATGAATTAAGTGAAACGCAGCCAGATGTTTGAAACACTTTGTACGGAAGAGAAAAAGGAGGGGAAGGGGAGGGGACAATGAGAATGAATTAAATGAAAGGTAGCCAGACATTTGAAAAATTTATAAATTTGATTTTGTTAAACAGTGCATTAAACTATTTTAAAGTTGAATCTTTTCAAAATTCTAGATATTTAATGGCTTACTCTCGGAAAATATGGAAGTAAATTAAATTTTCATCGTAAACATTGTTAACGTTGGAATGCATACGTTTAATTTGTTTATTATGAATTGAATCAACTATTTCAACAGGATAATCCCGGTCAACAGCTATTGATTTAATGTGTTCTAACTCTGCTTTGAGGCACAATGAACATATGTATTAAAAGCAGCAAATTTTTGATTCGGGGGGTGAGATGAAAGACGGTGTGGTGGTAATGAAACTGTGAATGGTTTACGAAAGACTGTAGTTTGAAATGGGTCATTTTCGCAGTAAACCATGACATCAAGGAAAGGTAGTTATTATTTTCAAATTCAGATGTAAACTGTATATGTTTATCTACAGAGTTCATAACAGAAAGAATATGAGGAATATCGATATCACTAGAATTAAGTAAAGCGAAACAGTCATCGACGTAGTAGGTGCAAAATGGAAAATTTAACTTATTGAAAAAGTTTGACTTGAAATAATGCATATAAAAATCACTGAGAATTGGGCTCCCTGTTGCAGCCAAGATCCGAATTTTCTAACATATATTTAATCAGTTTTGACAAAAATACATACAGAAAGCAAGGATTCAATACCAATATTTCTATTGCAGGAAAGATCTGCAGTTGGAAGAGGTATAGAATCATTACTCATAAAATGAGCAATTTCATCATATAAAATTTTTAGTTTTATTTATTTATTTAATTATTAGTAAATGGTGTAAAAACACAGACAATGCATATTCTAAGAAGCAAAAATAAATTTAGCATTAACTATGTTCCAAAACTTTATAAAAGAAATCACTTAGCCCCTTCAAACTTCACAACAAAATAAAGGAATGAGAAACAGCAGAAGCATGAACTTTCTTATATTTTGCATTGAAGAAGGAAATTTTATTATGAAGTCTTAAAACAGTTGTCAGCTAATGTTTTTAAAAACTCGTGTTTATGATTTTCTGCATGTTATATGCATCATGTATGTATCTTATCAATTTTAAGTGTTTGGAAGAGGTTTTAAACCCACAAATCCCCTTTTCTGCAGTGCTAGTGAATATTAAATAATGAAAATAATATAAACTGAAAAGTTCTTATGTATTTAATGATATATCATTATTGAAATGAATATAGAGAGTTTCAACTCAAGTTCAACAATTAAAATCACTTTATGAATTTTATAAAATAAACAAGAACGAAAAATCATGCGTCAAGCATAGATTATGTAACACTTTCCAACGCTTCCAAAATAATTTTACAAATCATTACCATTTAATAAACTGAAAGATAACATCTAAGTAAACAATTTGGAAAATGCATAACATATTTAAAAAGGTAATTTCAGGAATTTCTAACATATACAATATTCAGAAAAATATCTGAATACTTTTATTCCACCATGTATATGATCTATAGATTTGTATATATACTACATAGTATGCTAAATTTTAGTTTAGTTAGGAAACGCGTAGCACAGTTTAAAATTCTCCTTCTGTAGTTTCTGTCAATAAACGAAAATGCGTTCGCGAACTTTTGTGCTGCTCTGTATAGGATCTACAGAATTTATACACACCAACTAATAGACAAAAAGTGAGTTAAATTTAAAATCGCGTTCAGCAACTTAAAACGCACTTCCAGGAATTATTGTTTACAGACAGTAGAGAATTCTTTTGTGTGTCCCTGTAAATGAACGATGACTGCTATACACACAATATTCTGTAGTAAGCCTCTTGTAATGCACCTTAGTGATACATATAAATTTGAATGCATTTAAAATAGTGAAACATTATTTAATTAAACCGCAAACGATTTTTCTCCATAGACGTAATGTAACGGAATTCTTTTGACTGTCGCTGTAAAGTAACTATAAGTGCTATGCACACTCTATTCTATATTAAGCTTCTTGTAATGCACCTTAGTGATATATATCAATTACAATGTGTTTGAAATTGTGTAACATCATTAAAATAAACTGCAAATGATTTTTCCCCATAGACTGTAATGTAATGGAATTCTTTTGGTGTCCCTTAAGAAAACTATAAGTGCTACACACTTCAGTTGAAATAGGGAACATGCTATAGATAACAACAACATATAAAAATTGCAGGGCAATCCGAGCATATTTACGGGAGTTAGAGCACAGACAGCGGCAGACAAACCGAAGTCAAACAGTTTTCAATTAGGTTGGAAAGTGTTAAAAACACTTAAAATTAAGGTAGTTTAACGATTCCTGCTCCGACATATATGAAAACTATTTGATTAAAAATAGTCTTTGAATCCAGAAAAAGATTTAGGTGTCCCTCGCTACTGCAACCCCTTAAATCTGCTTCTACCCATGACCCCATTGGATACACTACTGAAATAAGTATGCATCATATTTGTAATATATATAGTTCAAATTGTTTATACTAGAATGAGAATATCTGAAATTTGATGAATGTAGGTATGAACAAAATTTAGTCAGAAAGGTTTAGGTTGACTTTGTAAATCTTTTGTGGAAGAGATGAATTCAGTGTTAGACTAAGTTTAACAAAATAAAATATAAGAACACACACAACTTAATAAAATAGAAATTTATTTAGTTCAAAATTCTACAGTTAACACAACAAAGAAATGTTATATTGCATTGTAAGAAAAAGATTTCTGACCACATCATACTACGTACATAAATAATCTACTTTTCGATGTTGGTAACATCCACAAAATTTTATAAGTCCCAACTTATGTTTATTTTTACGAAAGAAAGGATGGTCGACACAAGATAGAGCTACCTCTTTATCAACATAAATATGCTTCAAAAACGGGCATGACTGGATAAGGGCAACGAGACTCCAAATAGTCAATCCCCAACAAGCGACAAGGCAGATTTTCTCGAGGCGCGGAAACAAACGACTACTAAATAAGAAATCATTGTCTTCTACATCCGATACACACAAGTATAGTTCTTTTACATGAGATATATTATTCTGTATCGCTTGAAATGACTTAGAATCAATCCATGTTCCAAGGTCCAATACTTCTAATGGATTACGATGAAAATTGACATCTTGAAACCAGGAATCCCTTAGATGTGCTAAACCCAAAAACAGTTTTCTTAAGCGAGGCATTCTACAAAATGGTGGCTTATTGTAAGATCCAAGCTCGCAAGAATTCAGGTCTAAAATCTCAATTGTAGATATCTTCTCGCATTTTTTTCTTTGTTTTTTTCCTGCAAGATAGTGAGGAAATACAGAATAATGAAACACCAATATTTTTACACTCGGTAAAAACTGAGTGCACAAATCTATAACAGACTGAAGATTGTCCGCTAACCTAGAAGCCCGCAAATATAACATTTGAAGATTACGAAATCTTTTCAGCCTCATACAAAGTTCCTTAAAGTTTAACAGTTCAGTCCAATCGGAACGATGTCTAAAGTCTAACTTAATGTGAGTTGCACAAGATGGTACCCTGACCACAAGATTTCTAACTGCTTTAATTTGGGATCCAGAAGGTTCGTATAATTCCGCATTTACTTTTTTCCACAAATCGGGGGTCTTTGTCAATGTATTCCATCTGCTACATACTCTGTAATAAGGAAAAAAAAAGTTGTAAACATAAAAAATGCTTATCAGTATAATGAGACCTTGGGATGATATACAGGGTTCGTACAGAATTCAGAAGAAAAAATCCAAGGAGTATCTAAAGAGTCCAAAAATTTTAAAGAACTTACCATTATTTTTTTTAGTATTATTGTAACATGCACAATTTTTAATTAAGTAAATTAACAGAAAAGACTTTCAAACAGATCTTATACTATTAAAATCTAATGGGTCAGTGTTACAACTGCACAGTATTCACAATGTATTGCTTTCTTTTTAGAATGGTAAGAAAATCACCTGTAATCACTTTAATTTTTCTTTTGTAAACATAAAATTTTATTTTTATTTTATTTTACTTCATGTCCTACCTAAGAAAGATCATTATATACAGGCAATATTAATCCTCATGTCTCTATTTTCTAATCTTGTATACTTCAATTAAGAGCATGAAGTCACTTAATTTTGCTTCTCGATAATTCTAAGGAGTTTATAAAGATTATTTTGTATATCTAAGGAGTTCTAAGCACTGCTTAGAAACTTTTTCATTTCTAAGGAGTTTCTAAGCAGTCTGTACGAACCCTGTATATAGAATATATTATAGAATTTAAATAAAGGATGATTCACCAGTGACTAGCACCGGAATGAATCAGAAAACCTAAAAATAATTTTGAAAACAAATACATCCCAAAATCTCATCATATATCCAGAACATATAAATGGTTAGTGCACTGCACCATATTTAAATTTAAGTTATCTGAAAACATTCTATCTGATATTTGAAATATGAATTAATATTTTATATGACTTATTAAATTCAAATTGTGTACTTCAAACGTTGAGAAAAGTAAAATAAAATAAAGACTCACCAAAGATAAGTGTTGAATAAGACAAGAGCAAAATAAGTAGAATTCTAACATCTTTTATTATATAAACACATATGTAAAAATAATGCTCGGAGCTCCGTAAGTAGACAGAAAAGTGATTAATAACAACATGTAAAGGATGAAATATTATTTTAGCTATTATTTTTTGTAATTATAAAATATAATTGTATCTAAGATTTATTAAAAGAAATGATGATTAGAGTATGTCCAGTTCGGATACAATGAATAGTTCTTTTAATATTTACTATTAAAATATTGAAAATGCATACTGCGATCGATGATATCCACAGACGAAGACTAGTTCTAAAATTGAAAATTTATGAGCCTAAAGATTGATGACTTCTACACCTTTTTTTTTTAGATCACTGTTAGCTAAAACTTTACCTTTTCTTTCTCAGAGATCACCGTTAACCTCAGTTGCACTACAGATTAAAGATAATCAAATGACGTTTTCCACTCCACCAGTGAGAACCCCTCCGAGTAGATTAGATGATGACAACTTCTGAGTAAATGCAGCCAATATCGAATTCTAATAAGATTGTAATAAAGTAAAACTATTCATCGTTGAAAATCTCATCTCGACCCTGCCCGGAAGTGCATGTCACAGACAACCCGCCGAAACCATCACAACAGCATCAGCACAGTTAAATTCTTAAATCATTGCAAGTTGTTATAAATATGTCTGGGCCAGAACTTTTGTAAACAGGAATTCTATTATAGTATTTATAAACATTATTTAGAAGTTAGAATTATTTTTTCATCTGCCACAGCTCAGCGGCAACAGATGCCATCGCAAGCCTAAACGGACCCGGGAGCACTTTTATCAACATCTTTTCTACTCAGCAATTCAAAAACGCCACTCTCAATCAGGCATCCAGTGAGTGAATGTCAAACGGGTCATTACATCATAAAACATCATTAAGCAAAGCCGATCCAGAAAGCAAAACTCCAAAATGTTCTCGGCAAAAAACTTGCTCGCAGTTAAAGTTAGATTTTAACTGCATCCTAAAAGGTTGTAGTTTTGGAAGTAAGAGAAGGGCAAAAATACGTTAAAGAAGTAAAGGCGTCAGTACAAATATTTGTGCCTAGTTCAAAACAAAACATTGAAACATAAATAAAATTCTGCAACTCCTAAAGTTATGAACACAACACAATGCAAATTTTAGCTATGGATATCAAATAAATATTTCTTTCCATTCAACATGTTTTAAAAATGAAAATATTTAATTTAAAGATTTCAATAAAAAGTATTTTTGAGACTTAGAAAAAATATTGGAACGATGCAATTTTGATATAAACTTCTGAGTATATTAAAAGATACAAATACTTACATTCCGATTGTATTAAAATAGCAATTTAACCAATTTTTTATTTTAATGATTAAAAAGAAAAAATGTTGTGTTTTTGATATTTTGCATTTAAATGGATAAATTTTACGATAGTTATTAAAAAGTAAGTGAGATTAGATTTATATTTATTTTTAAAGTAATGTTTATTTGAAAGTTAATAAAAGTAAATTTTTTGGAATAATAACTTTAAAAATAATTTGGAAAACAAATACATCCCAAAATCTCATATATCCAGAACATATAAATGGTTAGTGCACTGCACCATATTATAGTTATTAAAAAGTAAGTGAGATTAGATTTATATTTATTTTTAAAGTAATGTTTATTTGAAAGTTAATAAAAGTAAATTTTTTGGAATAATAACTTTAAAAATAATTTGGAAAATATGTGAAATGGAAAGAAATTGAGATTAAATTAATTTAGCAATAAAAGTTATTTTAAAATAAATGTTTGATTTAAAATTATTAATTAAGCATCATTTATTTTTGTAAATTTATGAAATATTTTAAATAAATAAAGTTAAATAATTTTAAAGGGTGAATAAATTAAGTGCGAATATTTTAAATCATAACAATCAGTATACACTTCACATTGTAATACCTTTGGAATTGGAAAATTATACAAAATTTACAATTCACATATTAATTTTGTTAAGATGCCTTACAATTTCTAATAAAATGTGTGAGTCTGTCTGCTGGAATGTGGATGAACCTTTGCACTTAGACTTACCAAACTGGACACAAAAGGCATAGTAGCCAAATATTCTGATTTTTAAGTACCACCATTTCTAAACAGAAACATTTGCTTTATTTAACAAGATAAACATTACTATTCAGAAATAGGTGCAATGTAAAATCAGAAAGTTTGCTAGCTATGCAAAGTTAGGCTTAAAATCTGACCTAGGCTTAACTTCAAAGGCTAATTTTTGAATAGGTTGTTTTTATTTATTTCAGTTTTTATAATTTTTATATTTTTTCACAATGTACAGATGGTCAAAAAAGCAATCCAATTCAGGGTTCTGTTTAGGAAATATTTGGATTATCTAAGTAACCCTTCAGAAATTTTTTCTTTTCTTAAAACATTAAAACACATTTTTCGTAACAAAACAAATCAATTTGCAATTTTATTGTTGAAACTGTACTTGAAATGTCGAGAGATATGTTCATTTGCAAGTTCTACGTAATTATCTGGCAAATTAAAATATATAATAATATATTTTTGGCAAAGTAGTTTTTATAACTATTTTACCCCACATGACCCTACTGCAGCAAGTTAATACCATAAAAAAATTAGTAACATAGCAGCAAATTTAGATATTAGTCGAATAATAGATTATTTTCATGAAGGGACAAAAAAAAAAAAAAAAAAAAAAAAAAAACTTAAAACTGGACATTTTTGTAGCAGAATATGTTTTATTATTTTACCTTCTCTTTTTTTTTTCCCTTAACTTTATTCAACAAAATTTTGCATTGTATGAACAGAAAAAAAATTTCTTGCTTGTTACTAGCATGGCAAAAAGAGATTTTTCTTCTTTGATGAATTATTCTTCCACTTTTTCCTTTTTAACACATCTTAAGTAGGTAGTATTCATCTTTTAAACAGGAAGCTCTGTCTGTCGGCATTACTCTAGCATGTTTCATTAGGTAACAAAAATTATTTTCTCTGTCTGCATTTATATTATAAATAAATGTATATAATAATGGTATTGTTTCTAATCAGAGTATTTATAGACATAGTAGTCTAATTGTAAAAATACGAGTATTTTGTATGTTTTTTGAGAAATACTGTAATACATAAAATGCAAAAATACCAGCTGTGGGTGGAGTTACATGTATCCAAAAGACAGGTTTTCACATTTCCTGCTAAGATGTGTTAACTGTGTATGTTGCTTATATATACAGGTACACTATTGTAGGAATAGTTATAGTTATTCGCATGTTTATTCTTGTACAGATTTAGAAACATAATTTGTCACAAACATAAGCAAATTAGTTTTAGCTTAATAAATTAATGCATTGTATTTTTCAAGATTAAACTATCGCCTTTATAATGTGAAAGTTTTAACAATGAGTTCAATAAACAATAAAATTATAGTATGGCCTTATGATTTCAGGCCAGATGTACTGCCGAATAATCATAATATCCAGCATACTGGCCGGATACATTACAGTTTGTCAAATATTTGTTGAATCCCTAATTAGAACAACAATGATGCGATATAACAAAACAAATTATCAGAATTAAAGGGCAAAATTAGTGCCAAAATGAAAAAAAGTGGCCACTAAAAAATTGTCTGCCAGCAGGCACCTTTCCTGCAAGGAGAGGGTAAACTTTTCTTGCATTTCATAAATGATTCCACTTTTGCTGGTTACATTATGTTAATATTAACACATTTTTGTCCCGCAGTGGCACGGACGGTTAAGATCGGCTCTTGTAAGATCGCCGAAAGCCAAGCAGCATCGACCAAGGCCAGTGTTTGGGAGGGTGCATCGTCTATCCTCTCTCGTCTGCCGCTGCTGTGAGACCGTGTACGTTAATGGGAGCTGGTGCACGTAAAATCTCTTCGTGGCTCCAATGTCCTCCAAGTTTAGTATAAGCGTTACCATTGGGGGTGCCAATCCAGGTGCAGGTCTCCCATCTGGAATAGGTTCAAAATTGAGAGACCAGCTCTAGAAGTCCAACCTCTCTTGAGGCTCTGGCACCCCTTTCAGAGAAGTGCCTGGGCACTTTCTCTGACACGCCAACATTAACACATTTTTTTGGTCTGTTTAATTTTAGAATAATTCTAATAGAAATTAACAAAAGTTTATTGTTTAGAGCTTTTAAATAAAAAAAAAAAAAGTAGTTACTTCCAAACTACTACTACTAATGAAATTCCCTAGTCTGTCCTGTAACAAAGGGAAGGGGAGGGGGGACACAGAAACTATGACAAAGCTAAGTTCCTTATTCTACAAAACTCAAAATTTTTGATAGAACTAAATATACAATTGAAATCAATAACTTAGTTAGATCATGCTAACAATATAATTTATCACAAGAATAAACAGTACAGGATATATTCTAAAGGTAAAAAATGTATAACATATATATATTCTTTCACTGAAACCACACTATTCAGAATGCTCAGTGTTTAAACAAAGCTTTAATAGCATAAAAAGAAACAATAATAATAACAATGGAAGTTTGATTTAATGTGTTCTAAATCGAAAATGATACAAAATCAAATAGAGTAAAATGGTTCCCATTACCCACTCTTCCCACACATACAGAAAAAAGGCTCATCATGAAAATGGGCATTTTTATAATTTATTTTAGGTTATATTGTAACCTATGAAATATTTAGAAAAATACATGTAAATTTCCTTTACTTTTTACCTCAGTATGTATTTATAATAAAAAGTTAAATTAGTAGAAATTTGCTGTGAAAGCAAAGATGGCAAGTTACAGCATTATTTATTAGTATTTTTAAAAATTAAATATCCATAAATATTTTATTTAAAGTTTATGCATTAATATATTTATATGCAAGTTTAGGGGGGTAACAAATTTTTTGAAAAAAAAAAATCACTGGTCTGTTTTTTGAGTGATTTCTACCTAAAAATTTTAAAAAACAATCAAAATTTATTTAAAAAAATAAAATAAAATAAACTTTAATAAAAATTTATTTATTTCATTATCTTTAAATTTATAAATGTTTAGGAGGAATGTGTTCCCAAGAAAAAAGTTTTGCTTATATGTAAATTGATTTCTTGTTTTTTTATGTTATTTAACTTAATTCACCCTTTTTTTAAAACAAATTCTGTGTCTTAATTATCCTAATGATTAAATATGAAGTTACAAATGACTTTTTACATACCGTGAAATTAGACCCAGTTCATTCTGGGTTAAGCTACTAAAGATATTTAAACATATCTCATCAGGCAGGTACTCAAAGTACGGGACTGGGGCATTTACTTCCTCCTCCTATAAATAAAAATATAAGATAATGAAAGCAGTATGGATACAATGGATCAAATATAAAGAGACATTTTTAATATCAAAGGACTTCCTTTTATATTGGTTGCCATAGCAATCAAAAGTTGTTTATAGTCTAAGAATTTGTCATTGTTATATTTTTTTTACATTCATTTATTTAGTCGCTTTTCAACTATGTTGGAAAGCGACAAGTTGGCAACAAGTTGGAAATTGTACGTTAAACCACGGCTAACCCTGATAGATGGCGCTACCATACGGGACCTCCTGTTCTAATATATACATTGATCGCTTCATAGACGTGTCTTTAAAATCTACAATTTTATTATTTTTTACAGTGATACTTGATTTTTTTGGTACTTTTCGGTTAGCCGGGTGCCAGTGATATATGTACATATATAAATACATATGTATATACATATATATGTATATATATACATACATATATGTATATATATATATATGCATGTATATATATGTATACGTAGATATGTGTATATGTATATACATATGTATTTATATATGTACATATATCACTGGCGCCCGGCTAACCGAAAAGTACCATTTTTTTAAATTGAAAGTTCACATGTAAATGAAAATTAATGTTTTCTTATTAAAATGCTGTCCTCTTCTGTGCCTTTTTGCCGTTCATCGAGCAAAAACAAGGAAACTATCCTTTCACCAATTTCCCGTAGACAATCATCAGGTGTTATGGCTGAACGCGATATCTTGGCAAGGTAATGTATTTTTTTAATCTTTAAATGTTTATTATATTTAACCTTTTATCTTTGTATTTTTAAAAGTACAAATAGGCATTTAAAAAAAAAATTATTTTTCAAGCAACATTCTGTTGAATAATAATAAAATAAATGAATGTTTATTTGTTATTAATGATATATTTTTATTAGGTTACAATTCTGTAGAAGGATGCTTTGATCTCCAAAATAATATTAATATAAAAAAACGTGACAGAAATATTAGGTGAAAATATTTATTTTTATCAAACAATTATTGAAAGGCTTGTCTAAATCAAACTGAATCTGTAACATTAAATATATTTAAAGGTCTTCTATTACACTTGCAAAATAACCCTTTAAAAAAATTAGCCTTGTAAAAGATGAATGTAATACAGTTATAATTATTATATTCCAGTTTTTTTTAAACATCATATTAATCTATCAACAATATTTCACCAATCTCATAATCACATTTCTCATTGTGAATCAATATGTAATTAATAACAGAAATAAATTAAAGCATCTCAAATTCTTGTACTGGACACCTTACAAAATGCAATAGATAATTGTTTTTATGATTGTATTTAGAATCAGAACTTAATTAAAGAATACTGATGAAGCAAATAGTCAGTTTCAGATAAATTAAACAATTAGGATATCAATTAATAAAAATTTATGTAACTGTCCAAATTAATTATTGTCATTATCACAAGATCAATAATATTATTATTTTAGATAGAAGATTTTAAATATGGAATTTAAGAGGAATACAGTTATAAAATTATTGAGACAATGAAGAGGAGGGCGGGGGCGGTAAAAAGAAAAAGATGTCGTTAAACTTCTGTGCATAGAATCTTATTTCCCATTAATTAAATTTCATCAAGTACTTCAGGGCTTGATGCAGGGTTTTTTTTTTTTTTTTTCTTGGGGCCCATTTTGTGAAAAGCAACCATTATTTTTGTGAAATTTATAATCTAAATTCCAGTTATTCAAATTTGAACCAAACATTTATTAATTAATAATTTCTTTAAGTCCTGCTAAAGTTTTCCTTTCTGGTGAACTTGTTTTGTTTGCAAATAACACATTTTAAAACCTAACAATATAAAAATAATTAATGAAGTGCATGCTTTTATGGAATAGAATTTTGTGAAGGGTCCTATTTTATTAAAAGGAATTTTGTGAAGAGCCCTGTCCTATTAAATGGATGTTTATGAAGGGGCCCTTCATAGGCCCCAATTTTGGCCTATATCGACCCCTTTTGATATATTACTTATAATAGTTATTACAAATGTGAAAGAAATGAAACTAAGGGTTGGATGTTTTAAATAAAAATCAAATTATTTCAAAACAAAACTGCAGAATTGATGTTTGAGCCCCTGACTAGAAAATTTGCTAGATTCATTACTAAAATCAGGATTTGTCCATATTTTTCTCACAAGTTCTCTTTTTGTAAAATAGTGAAAAAAAAATTATATTTGTGAAAATTTAAGTCATAATTTTGTGAATTTGAAATTATCGTTACATTCTGACTTTTGTGTATCTACCTACACAGGAACTTTTTACAAATAAAAAAAACTAAGTAATGTGTAATTTGACAAGCTCAGTTATTTTGTGACAGGTCAAATTTATTTTTAAATGATTAATTTGTGGAAGATTCACTTTGTTTGGAAACGGGAAATTAATATATTTTTTCCAAAAGGAAGATGAAAAGAAAGTTTTTTTTTAAAGGTCTATTTTTAAAACAAGGGATTTTGTGAAATGTTTAATTTTGGGATGCAAAATTTTGCGAAGGCTCAGTTTAAAGATGAAAATTTTTGTGAAGGGCCCTTTTCAGTACCCAAAAATTTCCTAAACAGATAAATAAATTAATAAATATAAACATTGTTTGCTTTATTTTTTTATGGAAATCTATTTATAAATAAAGGTCAGTGTTATTAATTTATATATTATAATTAAAAAAAAAAAAACTTTTATATTAAAAACAAATATTTTAAATTAAAAATATCAGTTACTACAGCAATTTAAATTGTTATTTATAAAAGAAAAGATAAAATACATTTGTGAAATTCTAGAAATTAATTACAATGTTTATTTTTTAAGCTATATTTTTTAACTTTCCATAAAAATATTCTCAATACAGACTTTGTTTACATTATTTACTGATCACTACCTCCGTAATAGATATGTTAATATATTACAGAGGTAGCATACTGATATGTATTGAAAGATCATGTCAGTTGTTGCCGATAGATGGCACTGTACTCTGGGAAAATATTGACTTCCAATTTCTGTATGGAGAAAACGTGAATACAATCGGCATTTAGTATTAAGGAGGTAGTGGTTAAACGTGACATATGAGGTGCGTTCGTTTTATAACTAGTTTCACAATGTAAAAAAAAAAAATCATTCTCATTATTTCAGAGAAATGAATTATGTCGTTTGCTAGGAGAGAAGTGAGCATGCCTTTTTTTATTATTATTACCGTATTTTCGGGTGTATGAGCCGCAGCGCATATAAATTAAACGTAGAAAATATTCTAAGTGCGGCTCTTATGGCAGGGCGGCAGGTACAGTGATTTTTTTTCATAGGGATGTCTTGTAATACCTGTTTTTTTTCCATACCTTACGATGCCATTTTTACCTCTTTGTGATCAACTGTCACATGCTCTCAAATTTGTACCAAAACATTAGAAAACGTCTCCCAACCTCGGATGTTCGCGAAAGTTTATTCTTATTTTTGAGCAATCAGTGGAGTGAAAAATGTTGGTCTTGCCAGCTCGTTAAAAATGATTATTTTTTCTGTGCACCCATCAAGCACTGCATCCTCAGATATTAAAATGGATATCGAGCTGTCGCGACCTTTTTCTTATTGTTGGAAATATTTTGTTTTAGCTGTAAGTTTAACTTACCATTTGCTCAAATATTGTCCTCTTAAACTATGTGTTCATCCAACCTTTCAGAGAACGTACTTTTGTTTCAGCGTCATTGCTTGTTTACCTTTTCGGCAACACCTTTTTTAAGTTTAGTTGTCTCACAATTACTTCATTGTGTGATAGGTTGTTTTTGGACGGTGTATAGGTGGTGCTGGTGTTCTGCGGTTGCATGATGCAGTACTTTTTATGGCGTATGCTGCACCGTGATTTGTCCGGATAACTAATTGTTCGTTTCATGGTTCATATGCCATGAAACATGTCTTAGTAATTTTAACATGTCTTTTGTCAAACGTGATACCCCCCACCCCCCTTTAAAAAAAGAATTAAAAAAAACAGGAACGCTATTAGTTATGCTGACGTGGTTTCGGCAAAGTCACTATACGATATTCTTTTATATATTTATTTTTCCGTCACTTTAAGTAAAAATATTTATATGTATATATTAATAATAATATGATATTTCTTTATTTTTAATTACTAGTTTAATTTTTTTTTTTTTTTTTTTTTGGGGGGGGGGGGGGGTTAAAGTGAAAATATTTATAACTAAATTTGAGTTTCTTGGGTACAGTGCTTTGTGGATATAGTTTTAAAAAAATAGATTTTCATAGATACTGTGCTTATGGTGGTGCAGTTCATACGTGGATATACTTTTTTTAAAAACAGATTTTCATTGGTGCAGCACTTACGATGGGTGTTGCGAGTATTCCCGAAAAAACGGTATGTATGCCACGTTTACAAATGCGAATTGTTTTTCACCATGGAGATCTTGCTTTGCGAATCATTACCTCCATGGTTTAATATTTTTATGACTGATAATGAACGGATCTCCTGTGTTTATTTACTCTAATGGATTGAGATATTCGGTTAACCTAATTTCCACTTAAGTTATCTCAGAATCTATACATTGTTGAATGTAACTCATCTCTCAAGCAAACAAATTTTTTGAACGATCTTTCTAAAAATGTAACTTTTAATGCAATATTATTCGAAAAAATAATTTTGAATAAAAATGGCCCCTTGGCATATGAAAAAAGATGTGGTTAGCCCGTGTTTGTTTTCCTTAGTCACATGACTTGCGCTTTTATTATATAGATTACGTATGATAGAATTTAACAGAATAAAGAACACTTTCATTAATAACTTTTTAAGTTTTAATTCAATTTTCACAAAAATTTGAAATGACTCAACAAAATTTGGCAACGATTATGTATATTAAATTTCAAATCATTCGGTTGGGTAGTTTTTGCATTGTTATATGCAGACAGACGGACTGACAGATCAGACGACGACTATAGGTGCTATGTATTTATATAATTACGAACGCACCTTAAAAAAAAAGCAGATAAGATTAAACATAAGATATCGCACTTTGTCGAATAACTTAAATATGTCAATAAAAAAAAACAAATTTTCTATTTATGATGACCATTAAATTAAAAGTGAGTTAAATTAAATTGGTTAAAATATACAATGCATCAGAAAATTCAAAGAATTGTATTTAATTTTTTTTTTTTTTTTTTACTTGAATCACTTACTGAGATGAATTAAAGTGTGTGACATGAACATAATTTGATTAATAGGCATTAGATAAATGTGTGTACAACAATAAGTACAATCATATAAAGGATATTTCTAAAACCAGACAACAAGTCGGGTTTAGCAACAACAGAAAAAGACAAAATTTACAAAAAAAATTAAAAAATTGCAAATATAAATCTGAAACAATTGAAAAATGGAAATTGTGAATTTTTTTCTCCAATTTGAAACAAAACGCAAGAGAATGTGTAAAAAGAAAAAAAAATTACACTTACAAAATTACACTTACACTTTGTAAAATACACTTTTACAATCGTAAATAAGAAGTTTCACAAATACAAAGAGTAAAATGTATTTACTAATATATGTAAAAGCAGTGTCACAAATATAGAGTAGTCATAAAGTCTTTCCCTGATTAAAAAAAAATAATTACGAAATAACCATTGAATGCAATACTGTATTTTTATTATGGAAACGTCAAGTTCTTAATTTTTGTCTTTTATCTGGATGGATGATCCCCTAGACCAGCGATACTCAACCTGCGGCCCGAGACACATAATCATTAATTTCTATTTATAAAATTAATGGAGATGTGCATGAAACGTTTTTAAGACTTTCTCTTTTATATATTTTCATGAGAAGACAAAATCTGTCCTGTTATTTATAATTAATAATATAAAATTATGTTAAAACATTATAAATGCCATTCCATAAGTTAATTTTTTTTTTTTTTTTTATGTAGTCCTGTTTCTGCTACAGTGGTGTACACATTCTTTTAATCTTTAACATAGATCAAACATTATTCCAAATTAATTAAATTTGCGCTATATTAAACAACATACAAAAAATAGTAAAAACTTTTTGTATTGAGCAAAAGACTGATTTATTAAAGTAAATCTGCTAATTTTTTTTTTTAAATTTAGAACTTGGAAAGGCTGCAATGTTATATTGTTATATTTTATATTTACTATATAGCTAATAATGCTTATCAGGGTCAAACGTTTATTACAGAAAAAAATTGGCAGTAAAAAGTTTACACCACTATTTCCAAATAAGAATCTTCGCGGCATATTTCTACATCATTTTCAAAAGAAATCAGGAACAAACCATCTGAAAATAGTGGTGTTAAATTTTGTTTATAACTTTTTTCGCGACAAACGTTACGACTAACTCTATTACATTGCTTTTTTATACTACTTTTGTTATTGCACTATTTTAATAACCTATTTTTTACATTGTTAAGTAAGTGTGTTGCAGCCCGCTTAACGTCTCAAACATGTGTTTGTGGCCCGAGAGAAAAAAGGTTGAGTAAGGCTACCCTAGACATATGGCTTGGTCAACCCAAGGCCCCTTTGAAAGGCAAACTGAACATAATAATCAAATTTTAATTGCTTAAAAATTAATTTGCTTAAGCAATTAAAATTTGAAATTTGATTATTATGAATGCAAGGCGTGTGAAATTTTCTATGGAAAAATTTCCAAAAAGTATTAAAACTGAACATAGTTTACATAAAAATCCTTCACCTGACACACTGAAATAAATCCTTTTATTAAGTTTTTCATATTTGTTGAATATTCAGGAGATATCCACAGAAGGTCAGGATCACAGATGCTGTGTCTAGTGTGACAGCCCAAATGTTGGGCAATACATGGCGAGAAATGGAATACCGCCTTCACATTCTTCAATCTACCAAGGGTGCTCACATCAAAATTTACTGACGTAAGTACTTGTATTAAAAACATCATACATGTCTTTACATTACATTGAAACAAGCATATGCCTAATTATATGTTTTTCTGCAATAAATTATTGTAATTAGGGAAAGACTTTATGACCGTCCTGTATTATGAACATTATTGCAGAACAAATGTAAATTAAGTTTTCATGATGTTGTCATTTTTTCTCTCCATGAAAATAAAATAAAAATAAATAATATTATAATTATTATAATAATAACATCTAGAACTTGACTGTCTGCATAGTGCTTAAATAAAAATTATTATGAGAAGGGAAAATTAACATCCATTTAATTTTTTGAACAGAAAACACAGTAGTTACAGCTTAATTAAATCGCATTTCTACCACAGATTTTTATTCAGTAATGCAACAAATCTAACATAATTTACATTCTGCTTTCAATCAGCTGATTTATAAAGTCAACTAATTCTATTAACTGGCAATTTATGAAAAAGTCACCTAGTATGTAATACTTGCTTAAATTATAGAAGGAAGACATTTTTTCAGCTCTCACTTTTTACTCTTGGTAAATAATAGCAGCATTGTAAAATTTCACCAGAGAAAGTCTTAAGATATGTATTGTAGTATACAGTCGTGGAAAAAAAAAAATAAAAACACCTACTAATTCTGCAACAAATAATCGTAGAAGAAAGTTACTGATACGTGTACCAAATGATTGGAAATAAAGTCTACTTTTAAATGATTAATATAAAACTTGCTAAAGCCGTATTTACATATCAAAACAAACCCAAACTTTGTTTTTTCAATGGCGACACCCAATTTTGACAACATAAATATATTCTACACCCTTCAATTAGCCTAAGGACAAATTTTCATGAAATTCCTGCAGTTAGTTTCAGAGAAAATAATTATTTTAAAATGAGCATATTTTAGGGGCTGTATCCAAATTGAAGTTCAGTACTTGGTTGTTGAAATGCTACAGAATGACTAAGTCACTTCTATTAATGTATTATTTCTTGTCAATATATGACCATTTTACTTATTTAATATGTTTCAGCTATTGTTTTATATGTGATATAAAATCCTCTTCAATATTCATTTTATAATGTTTTACAAGTGTAGAATTATCCGATTTTAAAAAGCATAAGGTTATCAGTAATTAAAATAGTTTTTGAATATGTGAATGTTATTGGAATTTTATAAGTGTTTTCCTCAGATTTTGAATGTATTTAACTCGTTTTTTTCTCAATTTTATTGGCAGAAATGGGAAGAATATCAGCAAATAAAAAATTTAGAATAAAAAATAGTACGAAACAGAATAAGGAAAAAAAATTAGAAAAAAAAAAAAAAAAAAAAAAAAAAAACAAGAAAAACAGCATACATGCATTTGTAAGAAACTTTACTTCAAACATATATACTAGTGCTCCCAATGTATTTCAATTATACATTTAACTGATATACATATACATTAAACTATATGTTTAAATGTATCTGGATATGTATAATCGTATATCGGTTAAACGTTGGTCAATTCAAGTATACGTATACAGTAGAACCTCATTACAACAAATGTCACTTTAACGAATTTTATTTAGATTAGAAAAAAAATCCCCTATAGTTTGTCATTACAAATATATTCACTTTAACGAATTTCAGATTAACGAATTTTTGAAATTAACGAATTTATTGAAGTCTTAAAAAGAATACTCATTTCAGTTTAATGAATGCTGACTTGACAAGAAAAAAACAATCATTATAAAAAAAAACATAATACTGAAAGAGAACTTTTTTTAAATTTTCAACGTATCTCGCAGCTGTCTTTCGAGAGATGGGGAGAATTGCTGCCTTATGCGCATCTGTAAAATTAAGAAATTCTTTCTTTCTATTTATATCTAACTACTTTTCTTTATAGTTATTTTGGTTTGCCTTTACACTTGCTTTAAAAAAATGTAGGAAATCTAAAGATTTTATTTTTGAAGTAGACATTACAGTACAGTAGTATTACATTCGAATTTGGCAGTAAATAGCTGTACCTATCAGTAAATTTCTAATCTGCAATAATTCACATTTGAAATTAGATTTCTTTCTTTTATTAATTGTAAAAAAATAAAAAAGTTAGCAATTTTCATTTAAAAAAAAAAAAAAAAAAAATTAAGCAATAAGTTTTGAAAGAAGGCAAGTAGATGCTGCGAAAGAAACTTCGGCATTGGCAATCATTTTAAAAGGAAATGGAAACCTTTGAAACTTTCTAAAAGGTCTAATATGTGCCCAAACAGAAAATCAGTATGCCTTGGTATCAATCGATCAGTCAATCGATTTACGATTATCAGTCAATCGATTATCAGTATCAATCGATTTACGAAAAAATATGCACTTGGTTTAAAGATATAAGACAAACACTTTGCCCATTTCATGACCTATATTACATGGTAAAGCCAAAAAAGTTTCCCAGAACATGAAAATCAAGAAATTTGAAGAGAGTTCTAGTTGGCTGCTTTGTTTTTGTCATAGGTATGACATAGCATAAAAATAAATTTCTGGAGAAGAAAAAAGGGCTTATATTTCATGAGAAGTTTTCAATGCCGACGAAATTGCTTTTGCATCAACTTCTACCAAATGGAAGTCGTACTACAGAAAAAAATTTTAAGTGTGGATTTTGGTTTTGTTCTGTTATAATCTCACTGGCACAAAAAAGCTAAAATCTTTTAAAACCATTTAAAGTTCTTTTGGGACATCTGCAAGCCACGCTGCTTAAAATTTGTGAAGAAACATCTACTTTTTCAAGTGGCTAAGGAGTTTGACTAAACAAATGAGCAAAATCAGAAGAGAAATAAATTTTTCTCAGATAATAGTGTTGTACACTAAATTACAGCAAATTAATTTAACATAAAAATAAAATTTTGACCCCCTAATCTTACTTCCATTTTGCAGCACACACATCAAGGCATTATTAAAAAAAAATGCCATAGTTAATTTAGGCGCCGACTAATAGAAAGGGCCTTTTCCAAAATAAAAAATAAATTTCCGTAACTGTGAATGTGAGATAGGCAATTGACGTGATATAGGCTGCCTGGCAAAGTATATCCTTTACCACAATTAAAAACTCTTAGAGAAGCTCCAGCCTTATACATTTGACAAATGAAGTACAAAAAGACTGCAGAAGAGTGTAGTTATTGCATTAAATTTCCTTCAGATCTCTGGACCACAGCTACAGAATGTTTTTAACTTACATCATCTGCTAATAGTTACATTGAATGGATGAAGGAGTCGTCACATGCCCTGACATACAAATAACAGTGCCGAAATTTTAATAAAAGAGAAAGCAAACGACAGTGAAAGTTAAGATAGCGATTGTTCATCCAATACTAAAAACTGTGTTCTACAATCAAAAGAAGCTCGGTTGAACATTGAAACTTTTAAAAAGCAAAACATTATGCCGGTCACATTTTATACAACGTTAAATAATGTTGTTTGGAAAAACATTGTCAGTTTGAAAAAAAAAGGAAAATTTCCGACTTTTTTGTAAAAAAAAATAATTAATAGTTACATTAATGGAATATATCAGTGAATTTTTCAACAGTCAAGTATGTGAGATAAATTATAATTTCTTTATAGTTACGAAATTACGACTAAAATCTTCAAAATTAATTAATCTTATAACAAAAATGTTCACAGTAATATACGGTAAATAAATTCTTTTTTGACATGCTTGCAGAAATTTAATACAACTTTACTAATAATATGTAATTTTATTTAATGTGATCGAAATTTAATTTTTTAAATCCGCCATATTGGAATTTCACATTAACAAATTTTTCAGAATAACGAACTTCAACGATGGTCTCTACAAATTCGTTGCAACAAGATTTTACTATATTTCAAGTAACACATTTACTTTTAATACTAATGGACCTCACCAGTCTTACATCACTGAATGGAGTACAAGCTGGAAATTACTTGCATTACTTTAGCAATCTGCATAATATATTTCATACATAGAATCTTGGTATTTTCCCATTGAACAATTGTTTTAAATATATAACGAAAGTAAACACTTTTTGAGCAAATAAGGAGAATATATAAGTTTCAGATTTATTGTCAATCCTTATTAAGTATGTTTTTTCATTTTTAAAATAGGTTTATTAGTCTGGAGAAAAAGCTATAAATTCAATTAAAGGTAACAAAATAATGAGTATAATTTTTTTTTTTAAAGATAGGAGTGTTCATTTTTAAAAAATGAGCTTCGTTAATTCAAAAATAAAAGCAAAACTAGTTTACATAAATGACATAAAAATACACCTCATGTTAATATGATTTTTGTAATTTTAATAAAAAATTTAAAAGCAGACACTGAAAAAGTAAAAAAAAAAAAAAAAACTTATTCTAATTAACAGTAAAATGAGTAAAATATTTTTTTCAAATTATGCTTTTCAGCACATCATAGACGGAAACCAGCATCTTACCATTTTTTAAGCTTAATTTGAAAACTACTTGGAATAAAAATTTGAAAGCGCATAAAGCAGGACATAATAAATATAAATACATCAAAAAAATTGTAAGTTGCAATTCATAATTTTTTTCAAATATTAATTTCATAATTCATATTATGAAATTATAAGAATTACAAATTCAATGTATTTATGTTTGGATTTTTTAGCATTATAACCAAACAAAAAAATAGCACATTAGGATTATAATTTCAGGAGATATTGATAAAAATATGAAAATGTGATTTAAACATTAGAAGCTCTAAATTTTGAATGTTTATATATCAAAAACGTATCGTCCAAATGACTTGAAATTTGGTATCCAGGCATAGTTTGAACCAAAGATTAAAAATATTTTGTCAAAACTGGGTGTTGTCATTGAAAAAAAAAAAAAAGTTCGGGCTGGTTTTGATATGTAGATCCCCCCCCCCCCCCCTTTTAAATTTTATATTCATCATTTTAAAAAAAAGACTATTTCCAATCGTTTGGTACCAGTAACTTTCTTTTACAATAATTTGTTGCAGAGTTAGTGTGGATGTTAACTTTTTTTTTCCCCCATGACTGTACGTTCTAGAAAGAAAAGGGGAAGGGTGCTAGCTACTAAAAAGGGCATCAGTTGAGTAAAAAAAGGCAAGAGAAAATGTATTAAAATTGTACTTAGCAATAATAAAAGAAAAGAAAGAAAAATATGTAAATTTTAGATATGATAAATAAAATAACATTAATTGCAAATGATTTTATGAATTATAAATAGAAAAATATACAATTCAATCACAACATAATTTATTAATGCCTTGTTTTTTCTAAATAGGTTCAGGCATACAGATATAGAAATACAGTATACTCTCGATATCTCGAAGTCTAAGAGACGCTAAAACAAATTCGAGATAGCGAGTTTTCGAGATAACAAGGTCATAGCTAAAACATAAAAAAACACGTAAAAACACAAGATACAGAATAATATTATAAAAATTAGAGTAATGATAGATGAGAATAAGTAAAAATATGTAATGATAGTCGACAATATGTCTAATCACCTGATGATAATTTTAATTTACTAGTAGAAAATAATTACATTAAATTGAAAATGATTAGAAAATACATAAATGAACTTACATCGCTAATTTTTTTTTAAAAAGTCCAGTATCGTGGCTTTCCGACATCTCTTTTGAAATTGGTTTTCAACCAATTTTTCTATTCAAAAAATAGCGGCGAAGTCATCATTTTCCACGCCTTCCGAGCATTCCATGAAGTGTCGTAGTATGTGGGCAGCATCTTTAGCTTGGGACGCAGTAACGATAGGTGATGATTCTGGAACATTCATTTCTTCCTCATCATCAGACGCTGGAGAAGAAATCGATTGAGAAATGATTTCATCATCGGTCCACAGCCCACAGACTTCGACGTCAGCGTCTAATTCAGTGAAATCTTCGAAAGTTATGTTTTCGAAAAGATTGAGTGATTTTGAAAATTTCCCCCATTCTTCGCACTGCATTTCATTTTCGGGTTCAGCGCTGCTTTCTTGTTCCTCGTCCCATTCAATTTCATTTTCTGCTTCTTTCACAAAGCCAGCTTTTCTAAAACAGTTTATGATAGTCTTTTGAGTGACGTCCCTCCAAGCACGGTCAGCCATCCTCATGCAATCAAGAATGTTTAATGGCGTAATTTCCTCTTTCCTATCGATGGCATCTACGATCTTCTTCACTACCTCCTTCCTGTATCCAACTTTGAAACTTCTGATTATCCCTTGATCGAGAGGTTGCAGCTTTGAAGTGGTGTTTGGTGGGAGGAAAACTAGTTTCACCGCTTTCAATTCTGGGATAATGCCGTGAGCTATGCAGTTGTCGATGAAAAGTAAGATTTTCTTCTTCTTTTTGCACATATTCTTATTTATTTGCTTCAGCCAGTCTGAAAAATATTCGCTTGTCATCCAAGCCTTTTTATTCGCTTTGTAATGAAGAGGAAAGGACTTCATTCCTTTAAAGCATCTTGGGTTTCTGGATTTTCCAATCATCAAGGGGGTTAACTTCTCAGTCCCACTCATGTTGGCAGCTAACAGTAATGTTACTCGCTCTTTACTCTGCTTTCCTCCGTGACACGCTTCTCCTTTGAAAACTGCAGTTTTGTCCGGTAGTGCTTTAAAGAAAAGCCCTGTCTCATCGGCATTGTAAATGTTGTCCGGGGAATAATCTTTCAAAAGAGCATGAAGTTTTTTAATCCATTCTGAACAAAGTTCATCGCTCACTGATTGGCTCTCGCCGCACAATTTTCGAAAAACAATGTTGTGGCGTTTTTTAAAGTTCTCCAACCATCCATTACTGCATTTAAAATCCTTGTGTCCCAGTTTTTCTGCAAAATGTTCGGCCTTTTCTTTCAACACATTACCTCCAAGAGGGACATTACGATCTCTGCACTGTTTAAACCAATTTATTAGGCATTCTTCTAAATCGGGATATGCAGCCTTCCTAATCTTCTTTGCGGCTCCTTTTTCCTGCTCGTAAAGTTTCTCAATCTTTTTTCTGTCTTTCAAAATCGTCGATAAAGTCGATGCTGGAATTTTGAAATCCTTTGCGATTTGTCCGTTTTTCCCACCTTTATCTACAGCCTCTAAAATTTCTACCTTTTTTTCAATTGTTAACACGTTCAACTTTCGCTTAATGCTCACTGCTTTATTTTCTTTCAAACTTTCCATTTTTGAGGTTAGAACTGGCGATTCACGAACACGTTTTATCAATTCACTAACGTTTTTCGCGAATACCTTAACCATATGCAGTAAATTCTGACCAATTTAGAACAACACACTTGACCTAAGCAACAAACATGAGTGACAAATGATTGGATAGTTGAATTATCATTGGCAAGATATGTGATTTGGCGAGATAATCTACCGCATGCATCTTCACCCGCCCCCTCATTCATTCCCTCCCAAAAATGCCACCCATGTGACAAGGAACGACTAGTTTTTCTCCCTTTGTTTGCCTTTCAAGTGACCAGATGGACTTATCGAAATCGTTCCTGATCCCTCAGAGAGATAATGAAGGGTGTGAGAGATTCTTAGAAACATACTTTTATTTTCTTGGATACAAATGAACAGCGATTTTTCTGGAAAAATTAATATCTTTACTTCGAAAAATATTCGACATAACAAGGTTTTGAGTGAAAACTTTTCGAGATAAGAATTAAAATTAACATTAGATGAATATGTAATATCAAGGGGAAAAATAATTTTTCGACATATCAAGGTTTTCGAGATATCGAAGTTCGAGATATCGAGAGTATATTGTACTGTGGTATAGGAGAAATTTTTACAAGAAATCCTTATAATAACTAAGGGTGTATTTCACTGTTTTAAAAAAAGGTTTGTAAATAAAAGCTACCATATAGGAGCTGGAAAGTTTTGCTTTTCTTGCCAATTTCAATCTCGCCATTTTCTCTATCACACCAAGGCTTCCTATAAAATTAAAGTAGCAAAAGTTTGAAATGTGATGTAGTAATTTCTAATCATAAAATGATGCAATTAAAATAAATTTAAGGTAATAGTAAAAGAGCAAATTTATATCATACCAAAGAGTTCATGAAAAACAGAAAAGATGTAGCTAAATTTGTAGGCAGAACTGAAATGACAGCAAGAGTAGATATAGATGTACCTAAACAGAAAAATTAAAATTCAGCATTAAAAAAATGAGTATTCAACAGAATTTAAAAAATAATAATCACTTTACAACAAATAGTAAATATGTGTGAGATAACAATTCAATTCCATTTTCAATGTTACTAGATAGTACTCGTCAAGATTTGAAGCTAAACAATTTGAAAGTTCATTAGAAATATGTTTAAATGTTTAATTAGTTGCTTTTAAATGAGTTGAGTTTTGAAAACCTGTTGAATATACAGGGTGGTCGTAAAATATATGTCAAAAATGTAAAGGTAGGTAGAGGGGACCTAAATAAGCATATTTCGTACAGGATTGTGGGTGGTGCGAAAATGAAGCGTTAAGGCAGTAGAGTGCGCTGTTAAGTTTAGCGAATGAAAGCGTTTCGCTAGCTTGAATCGCTATTCCCTGCACGGATTTCGAGCAACATGCATCGTTACACCAATGCGGAGCTTGTCGACATGCATTTTATGTATGGAGCTGCTCAAAGGATGCACACGTTCAACGGCTCTCGAGCTTGTCGAAGGGCTATGCTTTATTGTGTGTAATACTTCTTCTAACTGCAGGAATTCTGCGATAACTTCCAGTGTCCGTATCACGCCTGGAAGCATAAAACGATCCACTTGTGCACAACTCTGGATGAAGACGCTCAAATGTTCGGTGATCCAGCAGATTCTTACCTGTGAATCGCTCCATGTACATCCTTTGAGCAGCCGCTCCATTTCCTTGCGCAACCCCATAAGTGAAATGCATGTCGCATGATCCGCATTGGTGTAACGATGCATGTTGTTTGAAATCTGTGCGGTGGAATGGCGATTCAAGCCAGCGAAATGCTTTCATCCGCACAACTCAACAGCGCCCTCTACTGCCTCAACACTGCATTTCCGCACCCACATTCCTATACGAAATCTGCTTGTTTAGGTCCCCTCTACCTACCTTTACATTTTTTACATATATTTTAGGACCACCCTGTATAGAGCAAACGATTCCTATATGTATGAGGCGATAGATTGCGCTGTCAGTCCAACCAACTCAATATTTTTCCTTTTTTTTTTCTCTCTTTTTTCCTTTTTATGAAAAATAATCACATACTTTTCTTAATATATAAATATATCTTCTTGATAATGATCATATAAAATATAGATGAAAGTTTAGATCAATTTATTTAATCAATCACTACATAAAAAAATCTTTTAAATTAAATACTTTTAATATAAAATTAGTAATTTCAAAAATATTGTCAGGTGTTAAATTTTACTTCCCACACTCCCACTAATTTGAAAAATAACAATATTTAGTAATTTCTTATTTTTTTTTTTAATTACGCAACCTTTAAACTTTTTCATTAATTTATTTTTATCAGTCTGACTCAAACTCTGAACATAGTTAAATTTTGCTGTTTGCAGCTAACGATTTATAATACATATTTTTTAATTACTTGAATTATATTTTACATTTTATACATTATTTAATTATTAAATCATGAATATCAAGGTAATTTCCTTTAAAGTTCCAGTATGAATATTTTTCCTTTTTTATGAAAAATAATCACATACCAAATATAGCAAAAATTGTAGATCAATTCAATTTACTTAATTGATAGTTACATGCACAATCTTTTAATATAAATATTTTTAATATTTTTAAACTCAACTAAACCACAAACAGAAAATATTATTCTAATGAAGTTGTAAATAACTGATTATTTAAATTAGACAGTTTATCTTTTAATGGCTGTTCTGAATTAATGATGTCCCATATAATTATTGGTTCTACATTTAAAAATCAAGCTTGAAACGTAAAGCTTGGAAAATATATTTATTTTCTTTGTAGGCTAAAAAAAATTACTACCATAAACCAAAAAATCCAGAGGCGAAAGTTTTTTGTCTACAGAACGACACAGTCAATAACAGTTGAAAAATCCATTTATACTTGTTTTGACTGAAAGTATAAAAAATATTATGAACAAAGATATTTTGAAAATAAATATCAAACATCTTGATAATTTGAAAATAAATATCAGATATATATCATGATATATGTCACCAAACCCTGTTCCCCATCTACCATTCATTCCAAAATAAGTGAGAGGGTGGGAGTGCAGACTAAAATTTTCATGCTTTTTGGCTGGTTTTATTGTTGAATTCAGAGCATGCCCACAGAAAGATTTTGGTCTTAATCAGGGCTGCGGAGTCGGAGTCGGGCCTATTTTGGGGCAAAAGAGTCAGACTCTGAGTCACTAAAAAACAGTCCGACTCAGACTCCAGCTTGTTTTTTAGACAGTTTGAAGTGAAATTAAACCAATTCTATGTAATTTTAAATTTATAAACTGAATTATTATTTTTATATTTGGACTATATATACAAGGAAACTCAGGTTAAACAGGCTTAATATACTGCCCAGTGTACAGAATATTTGAAAACTGTTTTGAATTGAAATCTCTAGTTTATATTTAGTATATAGTCCTTTCTCTAGGTTTTTTGGGGGTTTGCGGAACCCGAGGTAATGCGAAAATTGGAAATTTTTTCCTTTTTTTTTTCTTGTTTTCCTCAGAATTTTCAGGTCTGTGGAACCAGGAGTAATGCTGAAATTGTAAATTTTCTCCCCTTTTTTTCGTGTGCATAGGACGTGCTCTATATATATATTTCGTGTGCTCTATATATTTCCAAATTAAAAATTTTTTAGAGATTACACATAATACCAAAATCGCCAAACAAGATGGCCACCGTCTTAGGACATGTGATACATCTAAGCCCACTGTTCATGTTTGATGCCAACCTTGGCTGCGGACTCAATTACGAAAGCTAATTCATATTTTCATTTATTATAAAGTATCAGCTACAGCTTTATCAAAAACATGCAAAATACATTTCATTTTACCTTTTGTTCAGCTAGTGCTGATGATTATATTAATCTAAAGTCTGGACAGACCTTACTTGTCGACAGAAGCAAGATGTAATGTCTGGGAGAAGAAATAGTGCTGTACTGAATCTGGAAAAAAAAAAAAAAAAAGACACTTTAAATCAGATTCTTTACAAATTTTCAATTGAAACATGATAGACTGATTAAACCAGGGTTGTAAAAACTTGGTTTTTTTTTTTTTAATCCAGCCAGGGTGGACACCCCGGCAGCTACCCACTACAACCCTCAGGGTTGTAAAAAAAACTGGTTTTTAACGAAAAAACCCAGCCTGGGCAGGTACCCGAGCAGCTACCCACCACAACCCTGAATTAAACAAAATTGATTTAGCTTAATGCATATTCATTTTTATGATAAATACTTAGTAATATTCAATCAAACATTTTCACCTTTGAGAAGAAGGTTTCAGCAGTTGAAACAAATGAGTGGGTAACTCTAGTACCTCCTAAGGTTCGGAGGGGATGATCTGCTATAGATCATTTCTCCTGCCGTTCCCAAAATTCAATCAAATGTTTAATTTTTTTAAACTATTATATATAAAGTAAAAATTTCAATGATTTCGAATTTTTTGGAAAATTTCACCTCAAGTACATACAAAGCATCCGGTACTTACGTATTATCCGTGCCAGTTTTAAGCCAACTGTGCCAGGCATGGAGCCAATATTACTAATTATAGTAACCCTTATATATTTTTTTTCTTGCTACATGGCATTTCTTAGTAGGGGTCATTTCTATACGTAGTAAGATATTAACTAAATTAACTTTCTAGAATATGCTATATTATTTACCATTTCTTATATTATTTATTATTCTTTCTTATTTACTATTTTTGGTACTTACGTATTATCCGTGCCAGTTTTAAGCCAACTGCGCCAGGCATGGAGCCAATATTACTAATTATAGTAACCCTTATATATTTCTTTTCTTGCTACATGGTACATGCCTGGAAATAATCTATAATATTAATCTTTCTTATTTACTATGCTATTTACCATTTATTAATTTTATTAAAATAATGTTATTTACTATTTTTAACAATGTTATAAATTTAATAAACATATATTATTTTATTTATTTTATATTAATTGCCATTTTTAACTATGTTATTTGATAATGTTAAATTACTGCGTTTGAAAACATGATTGGCAACGATAAACAAGATTGGTACTTGGCAACCATTTTTGGCGATCAATCTCCTGGCACGGATAATACGTAAGTACCTTATTTTTAACAATATTATAAATTTAATAAACATATATTACATTTTATTTATTTTATATTAATTACCATTTTTAACATTGTTATTTGATAATGTTAAATTACTGTGTTTGAAAACACGATTGGCAACGATAAACAAGATTGGTACTTGGCAACCATTTTTGGCGATCAATCTCCTGGCACGGATAATACGTAAGTACCAAGCATCCTATATAGATAAAATAACGAGAATTTTTTTCATCTTTAAAATAAAATGAATGAAAGAAGTTCTATATTTACAACCCTTCGTAAGAGTGCTTCAAATAAAACGGAGCTGCTTTCTTTTACATTTCTGAATTCAATTTTGTTCAAAAATGGATGAAATTGGCAGGTGCTCTCATTCAGAAACTATGTAATCGAACAGCATTTTCCATTTTTTCGGTAAAGGCAAAAGATCTTTCAGAAAATACTGTCAAAGTTGTCATTTTGAACAAAATTTCCAGATGCAAGAGCATGGGAAAGGAGAAAACCTTGTCATGTAATCATCATGTCGTCGGTATCATGTCAAACTACCGAATATGAAAACAGCTACTTTTCAGGAAGGCAAAAAAACTTTTAATGATGGATTCAAAATCAGCGCTTGGCGGAAGTAACCAATTATTAGATATTTCTTATGCTGTTTTATATCTTATTTCAGCATGCTATCAAGATAAATCATTTGAATAATTTTATTCACCAAAAAATCACATTCGATACTTTGGCATATGTTTATTTGAATTTTTCCAGTTTCTGCAAAAATTTACAAGTCAAAGTAGCGAATATGCCATATTCAATAGTTTGACATGTAAGATTTTGTACTTTTCTCAGTTTCAGCAAAATATTACAAGTGAAAGTAGCAAATATCAAGGCTTAAATTTCAAGGCGGGATGGCAGGATTCACGCCCAAAATTTTGAAAGATCACCCAAAATAATATCTCCCACTCAAAAAATTTCACCATTTTCCGGAGAATTTTGCCTTTTGAAATGACTATCAAGTCCTGCGACCGACCGACAAATTTTGTGATATTTTCTCGTGAGTGATCGACAAATTTTGTGTGGTTTCCTGCGATAGATCGACGAATTTCGCATTTTTTACCCGCGACAAATTGACAAATTTTCTGATATTTTCTGCGACCGATAGGCTAATTTCATGATTTTTTCTTGTGATAGAGTGGTGAAATTCACGATTATTCTCTGCGTCCTACTGAATAATTTTACCATTTATATTTTCATAAGAATTTCGTGACATTTTCCTGTGGCCATTTGATGAATTTCACAATATTTCCTCAAGACCAATTTGCAAATTTGGCAATACTTCCCTTGACCAATTAGCGAACTTCGCGGGGGTTTCCCACGACAATCGACAAAATTCCAGATTTTTTTTTTTCTCATGAACAACCATCAAAATTCCCATTTTTTATTCTTTCCCTATGATTGATTGACAAAGTGAAATTATTTAGATAACGTTTTACTTTTTTCATTGTTATTACAGGACACATACAGAATCATTTTTGTCGTGACAGCTTTAGTCTAAAGCAGCAGTTCCCAACCTGGGGTACGCGTACCCCTGGGGGTACGTAGCGAGCCTGCAGGGGATACGTAAAAATAATATCGGTAATGGCAGAAATCACAAAAATGATTTAGCTGAAAATACATAAAGAAAGTTGGCAGTTTTGAATTATAAAGTTAGCCTCATGTGTAAGTCCAATATGTTACACTCAAAATGAGGGTAAAGGCCACTAGTAGACCTAATAATTCATTGGTAATTCAACGTCATTAGCTCCGCCCACTTCTAATCATATTGCACAAGTACATCTATATTTTCTCCAATCTTCACGAAAACTTCCATTGATCATTATACAATGTTCTTTTCCCACTTCTTTTTTCTTATTGTTTCTTTTTAAAATTGCAAAACGCCTAAATTACGTCAGAGCTGTTGGTTTTAATTTTTAAAGCGTTGAAAAGCCCTTATTTTCGTTTTCGAATAGGCGGAGTTATATCATTAACGTATATTAAATGGAGAACTTCCATCCCTTTAATGAGTATTTAACTTGAAATGCTTACTTATTATTTGAATGATTTGGTTTTCTGTTTAAATTGGATAACTCGTTGCAATCCGGAATTCTTAAATGCAACTGCGATTGAAATTAAACCTAATTCTTTAAATAAAACTGAAAACATCAATGCTCCCTTGATGAAAAGGAAATATAATAATGCATAATTCTTGAAATCTGGGTTTTCGTTCATGGGAGATGAAGATTTTAATATTATGTGGGAGAAGATAGGGGGTGGTGTGTGTGAATGATAAATAGGGGGTACTCCGAAAGGAAAAGCTTAAGCAAGGGGTACGTGAAAGAATAAAAAAAGAAAACTGCCCAGTTAAACTGAGGGCATTGAGCTCACAGGTTATTCACACTAATTGTATATTATGCTATTTTTTCAAAGAATAATGCCACTCGATAAATAAAGAAATCGACACTATATTAAGGTGGGGGGGATAAGCACCCGTTCCCATCCTGTATACTTAACCAATAAACCCCCAAAATTCTAATCAGGCAAGCGCCTTAGTACAATGAATTTATACACAAAATTTGAAAAAAATCGGATAATTTTGCTTGAAAAACCCATTTATCTAAATTAAGGGAGGTGAGCCCTCCCGTTCCCCCCCCCCTTTATACTTAACAAATGAAAACACAAAACTAATCAGGCAAGCACCTTACCACAATGAATCTATATACAAAATTTGAAGAAAATCGGATAATTCTGCATGAAAAACCCATTTATCTAAATTAAGGGGGAGTTAACCCCCCCCTTTCCCCCCTTTATACTTAACCAATGAACTCCCAAAACTAATCAGGGAAGCGCCTTATTAGAATGAACCTGTAAACAAAATTTGAAGCAAAACGGATAATTCTATCACGAGTTATCGCGTTACGTACGTACATACATACATACATACATACATACATACAGAACGGGCGGGCACATTAGCTCTCAGGCTTTGATAGCCTGTGAGCTAAAAAAGGTTGGGAAGCGCTGGTCTAAAGTAATAACAATTTTTTTTTAGTCACACACATAACGATGACTTTACTACTCTTTTTTAAAAAACTGTTATTACTTTAGACTAAAGGTGTCACAACGAAAATGATTCTGAATGTGTCCTGTAATAGCAATAAAAAAAATAAAATGTTATCTAAATAATTTCACTTCCAAATTTGTCTCAATTTGCCAAAAAAAAAAGACTCTCTAAAAGTCACACACGTAATGCTGGAATCATCCTATTAGTATAAGATATGTTAGTAGAATATAAATAAAATCAAATACAGGGCCACACAAAGAGCTGGATACATGAACGCCTATGGATGATAATTTCTGGAAGTGTTATTTCAGTAGTTTTAAGTGTCTTTTAGCCTGAATTACATTTTAGCTTATGTGGCTTGTATAGAAAACTGTAAGTAATATACATAGCTGTACAAAATAATTCAGGTATGTGTTCATCTACTAGTAGAAATTTCTGAATGTGAATTTTCAACCTATTATACGTTTTCTTACTAAACTAAATTTTAGCATGCAATGTACGATACATACAAACCTATAGATCAAATGCACGGCTACACAACAGAATTGTACTATTTTTAAGGAGTATGTTTGGATAATTCCTGAAATCTGGTTCTCCATGTGTTATGCGTTTTCTAAAATGTTTACTTAGGTATCTTATTTATCTTAATAAACAGCAACGTTTTGTTAAAGTGTTGTAGTGATGGAAAGTGTTTCACAGCATGATTTTTAATACTTTCCAACATAGTTGAAAAGTGTTTATGAATTTGGTTTGTCTCTGTACTGTCTGTCCATGCTCTAACTCGCATAAATGTACTCGGATTGTCATGCAATTGATATATGTTATTGATGTTTATTCCGGCTTGTTCGGTATTGACAATGAAGTGTATAGCGCTTATACTTCATATACAGGGACATTCAAAAGTATGTTGTTACATTACAGTCTATAGGGAAAATCCTTTGCAGTGTATTTTACAGATGTTCCACTATTTCAAATATATTGAAATTGACATATCTGTCATACATAAATTTTCATCCCTTTTTAGGTAGTATTTCTTACGAAATCTACCTAAAAATCTATGATCATCAATTGATGCATATCAGTACTACAGCCTGCCTGAATTGAGATTTAATAGCTCAAAAGGGCAATATGAAGCAGGGTTGTAAAAAACCCGGGTTTTTTTTTTAAAACCCAGCCCGGGCGGGTTGTATTAAAAAACCTGGGTTAAATGGGCAATTTTCCCCGGGTAAATTGTAAATTTTGGTACTTTGCAAAATTTATCCGTTGAAATTTTGAAAGGAATTATTCAGAGCAAATTTAATTTTTTGCTCAAGAAAGCGGAAGAAATTTGATTGCCGAAATAAGTAGCAATCCTGATCTCAAATACAATCTTTCTGAACACTTCATAGTCTAATAGATGGGAATGACTTTATAGTCTTAACTAGGGGGCCAACATCCTGCGAGCTACGCTCGCCAACCCCCGCTCAGACTTCGAGGCCTCTGAAAACATGCCGCGTGCTTTGTTTTAAAAATATTGGTAAATCTGTAATTGGGTTGCCATGCTTTTAACATTTTAATGGGGCATTTTTTTTAATTATCATGGCCTCATACACAGCTGTTGCGACAACTGACGACTGTTTTCGGGATTGATAAGTAAAATCAATTACAACTTGAAAACCACCTTGTATAAAATGCTTGGGAATAAATTGTGGCTACCTCTCGGACTTTTATAACAACGATCTGTATTCTATTCTTCCTTTGCGTTTAAGGATGAGAAAAATTCCATCTGCTTGGGAATAACATTAAGAACCACGGTATTGAAAAGTACTATGTTATAGACATTTTCAGTAAGGTTTTAATTTTCTCTCTATTTTAGTGCACCATCATGCATATTTTCATGTTATTTTAAATATGTAAATTATTTATTTTAATTAATATGTATATACGAATTTTCTAATAATTATTTATCATACAAAATTAATTAAATATTTTGTGCATGCATGCTTGCATTTATTCGGCATCAATTGATGAGATACTTAAACAAATTTGCTATTCGCGATAATTTTACACCATGTTATGTCACTTGAATATTGTCCATAAGAAAATCGGGTACTTTTCCAGTATAGGATCCTTTGCTTTTAGGTTTGGCGTAATTCGAGCTTCAAAAAGGGATAGATTCGTTAATATACATAGATTTGTTGCCAAAAGTTATAAAACAAACCCAATGAACTTTGGTGCTTTTCTATTATAGGGGTCTTGACGCTTTTTTTAAAAGCTTGGCGCAATTCGGGCATCAGAAAGTGAGATTTGGTACCAAATGACATAAATAGCCATGGAAACAAATTCGACGATTTTTTTGTTTATATACGTATTTTAATTATACGTATATTATTATTGTTTTTTTCTATACAAATTACTTCTGATTATATATAAAATAGGATAAATGACCTTTTACGCTAAACAAATTGTATAAATATTTAAAAAATGCTTGTTTATACGAAATGACAAAGTGAATAGGTTGACAGAAAGTATGTTGCCAAATTTCCTTTTCCGCCAAGGCTATTTTCCCTATTTCGTCAAGGCCCCATATACTGGAAAAGCACCGAACTTTTAGGCTTGTTTATACATGTATTTATATGTATATATACAATTTATTTATAATTGTCTTTCAATTTACCTCTTTTAGTACATAAAAATAGATAAATGGCTTCTTTATATTAAATAAATTGTATAAATATCGAAATAATTGCTTGTGTATATCAAAAAGCGAATAGATTGTTAGAATTCAATTCACCGAATTTCAATTAATCGCCAAGGTCACTTTCTGTATCTCGCGAAGGCCCCTAAATTGGAAAATAAACGAAAATCATTTTAATATATAACGTAATTTACACCTTAAGTGTGTTTCCAGTATAGTAATTTAATTATTTGTAGTTTTTCTTCTCTTTGTTATTTATGTGTAAACATATAATTCATTAGTAAAAAAGTAATGCTACTGAAATATTCATTTGTTTTAAACTTTAATAGCATTTCTCAAATATATAGGGAGTATTTTTTTTCCTTGCTGCCAATAAAACAAAGAAAGGAGTAAATGTCATTTTACCATATTTGATGTCATATTCTCATTAAAATTGAAAAGAAAACCAAGTAGGATATTTTATTCTCCTTCCGTTCAGTTAGGCAATTATTATTTTATATATTTGATTCAAATATCCGAATTAGTGAATTTTATAAATTCGCTTAATTAAATTTTACAAAAAAAAATGACAAAATGATATCAATAAATAATAATTACTATTAATTCCTCCCCCCCCCCCCCCTTTCTTTTGCGTTTACATAAATGACGCCATTTGGACGAATTTATTCAGAATATTTTCAGTTAATAAATTAAATTAAATGCTGACAGACAATTGAATCCTGACGATAGAAATGTGATTTTTTTTTTCAAATTTTCCTGAAAAACATAATTTAATCACAATCTTGTCTTCATTATCGATTGAAATAAAAGATAAATTCAATTTCAATTTGAAAATGACGAATAAAAAGAAATCAATAATCCCTATCGGGATCCTTTTCAATTTTTTTCCCTTTTTGTCACAAAAAACTGAGTAATTAGTTGCCATCATTACAGAAATGTTATTAAAATTAGAAAAAAATTAATATCTCAAAAACTAATTCCAATTTCAAAATTCTATTACCAGTTTTGACATCCGCGGATTTTTATGGACAATTGGTATTAATTTCACCATCAAGAGTTTAATATTTTATTAAAAATAGCCCTGAAACATAATCAGTCGTTTAATTAGTCGTTTCATAAAATAGTTTCATAAATTCGTTTCATAAAATCGTTTCACAAATTCGTTTCATTAGGATTTTATATATATAGGGTAGATAATGATCTCAATATTTTTCTCTGTTCTTAAAATACATATATGATCCCTTATTTAAATAACAAACAAATTTTAAATTGCAAAGCTATCAATTGTGTGTTATTTAATAATAAAATATAAATATAACTTAAAAAAAACTTACTCCTTTGAAATTATCATAAGATTAGCAAATGTTGACAAAAGAAAATATCTTACAACAAACATTTTAATTATATGTATATATAATCTATTCATATATGGTTAAATTTTTAGTTTTTAATGCAATTCATTTCGAAGAAATTATTCTTATTCAAAAACTTCACCTCATATTACCATGTGACCTCCATTTTGCCTTTTGGCTTTTTGTGAAAACAGAAAAAAACCCGTAACTTCTTAATTATGATACATATCGAATCCATTTAAAGTTATTATTACTTCTAGGAAAAGGACCAAAAATTTATGTATAACAGATTTTTGATGATATTAAAAATGGCCCCAAGGGGGGGGGGAGGGAAGGGGGCTTTAGAAGAAATAAATTCATAACTTTGTCAATTCACAACATCTCAAATCCGCTTAAATTTATTATAAATCCTCTTAATATTATCTAAAACTTTTATATTGATAAGTTTTTTATAGGACCAACCCTTATAGCTAAAAAAAAATTAAAAACAAAAAAATCCCTGCCGTCTCCGTCTGCAAACAAGTTAGATTTCAAAGTGGGCGGTCCTAACTGTAGCATCATGGCGAAAAGGTCATTTCTTATGCAATTCCCAACAAACAGGCGCTCCGGGGTCTGAGTCTTTGAAATCTACCTGTGCCTGTAGGCCGAGCCATCAGGGATTTTTTTGTTATCTTATAGCTGTTAAAAAAATGGTCTGTTTGGAAATTTGTCTATATTTTGTGCTGTCTTAACTCTTTATTTATCTCTCTTCCTAAAATAATTATTCGCTGCCTCTTTTTCCCCCCTTACCTGTTATTGCCCCCCCCCCCCTCCCCTCCCATAAAGCTTTTTTTTTACTTCTAACAACAATGGAAAAAAAAGCAATCTTGCTGCTCAAAAATAGTAAAAAAAAATGATCCAAAAATAATGATTTTCTGCTCCAAAAATAATATTTCTGCTGCTCCAAAATGATGTTCATGCTGTTTCATCACTACATTATTTTCATTATTGCAACAGTTATGAATGAAATATTTGTGTTGAACATAGCATAATATATCTTCATAGCTGAGAACCTTCTCCTTCTGATATTTATCAAGTCTGTTTTGAACCAGAAAATTTACATAATAGAGATATAGAGTGTGACTTATTTCTATGTGATATACCAGGCCTGTCTAACCTTTCAGTAACCAAGGGCGCACCTTAGCTGGTGGCACACAATCAAGGGCGCCTTTATTCATATGATTCGAAAAATGTAAGAATATTATTTGCCTATAGCAGTGATAGCGATACCCACATGTCTGCAGGATACACAGACAAAGTGGTATGCATTACCAAAATGGTATGTACAGTGGTAATCATTGGTGTCCTAAGGTGGAAGTGGTTCATCTAAAAAATTGAACAAAAAAACATGTCATAGTAAATTTAATGTTACATTTTTCTGAACTTTGGGGATGAAAAGGTGGGGGGATTTTAAGGACTTTTGCATGTAAAGGAGCCAAAAACCTTAATAAGACCTGTAATAAAAAAAAGTATGCAAATGTTAATTATTTTAAGGCAAATTAACTTTGGAGATGGAATTTTGTTTAAAGAAATCTAGAAAAATTAAACATTTGAAGGGGCGCCAAGAAAATCTTCAAAGGGTGCTATTGCGCTCGTGGGCACCGCGTTGGACAGCCCTGTGATATACAATTGATTTCATTTATTAAGCCGCCATTCTAATTAAATATAAACAAGACTGGTACAGTTATGTTTCTTGTATTATTCATTAAGTAAGTAAATTTTAATCCTGCTTTCTATACAAGTTCTCTTTTCATCTTGATATGTATTATCATCAAGGTTGTAAAAAACCCAGCCTGGGCAGGTACCCGGGCAGCTGCCCACTACAACCCTGATATGAAGTCAATTTAGAATTTTTGGAAATTTTTAAAAATGTCGCTTTTTAAGAAAATTTAAATTTAAATTAAAAAAAAAATAAATTTGATCATGTTACATATCAAATTAAGTGTCGTAAAAAGACCTTTAAAATGATGCATAAACCAAGTTTGCATCACATTTAGTTTTGAGAAAATGGCAATTAAGTCATTCAAGATGTAACAAATTTTGGTACTTTTCGGTTAGCCGGGCGCCAGTGAAATGTATATATCTATATATACATATCTATGTATACATACACACATATATGTATGTGTATATATATATGTATATATACATACATGCATGCATATATAAATGTGTGTATGTATAGATATATGTATATATATGTATACATAGATATATAAATTTCACTGGCACCCGGCTAACCGAAAAGTACCCAAATTTTAATGAAAAATGCTATAATTAATTGTTAATAAAATAAAAAAAATGCATTAAAAAAATTATTTTAGTGTTTTCTTTTATAACTATGTAAAGACACTTGATAAACAAAGTTTCATCGAAATCTGAGGTGTCAAGGGAGAAAAGGTGTGTTGATGTGACATGGAATGACTTGTTCAGAATTAAAACTGACTATCACAGTCATTTTAAAGAATAATAACATATAAGTGATTATAAGTAATTAATTTCCAGTAAATCTATAAAGCTTAATTAAATTTGAGGCTTTTCCGTTTCATTAGGAAACTTAGTTTATATTAACTTTTTTATGTACTAATAACTGTTTAAACTGTGCTTGTTATAATTTTTTCTCAATTAATTCATAAAAAACTTTTTGATTACCGATGACAGGAAAAGGAGGGACGGGGATATTTTTTATTCAACTACTTTAAAATGACAAAGACCAATAAATTTTTTAGGGAAATTTTTTTTTTCGGTATTTCCTTTTTAGAGATTTCGGCACAAATCAGACTTAAGAAGGGACATTTGAACAGTAACAAAACAGATCATTTAGAAAATATACAGTTCTGTTTAATGTGTATAAATTATAAAATTATTGTTTATGTAAGCAGGGTACATCTTACCATTGACCTAATATAGCTAATTTCTAAACCATTAGTTTTAGATGTAATTTTCCGATTGCAAAAAAATGTCAAGAATTATTTAGTACACTTCTACATATGATATATATAGAATTTAAATGCATCTCATAGTGCACTAAAATTTTACTAAGCTTGAATCTAGCAATTATCAGCATTTATAACAATAACACAGTAGAACTTAATAATATATATATATATAATTTTCAAAGAAATCCAAATATGTTCATTTAAGTTAGAACACAGACAGACAGATAAATGAGCTGAAGTCAAACAATTTTTTAAAAAGTTAGAATGGATCAAAAAGTTTAATAGCAAACAGCTTGAAAGCAAAACGCTTAATTATGTACTAACTCTAAACTGTGCTTGTTATTATTTTTTTCTCAATTAATTCATACAAATCTCACTAAAGGCTCATTAAAAATAATAACTAAAGGCTGTTTCTCAAATCCAAACACGCTACTTTCTGACACATTTTTGTTCACAAATTATAACACTTTTCTCTGCCCTTCTTCATCATACCATAGAAACTTCAAATATTCACGGTCTTGTTTGTCTACAGAAATTTGAAGGAATGCTTTCTTTATATCTGATACTACTCCGATTTCTTCTTGACGAAATTTCATAAGCACTGAAGGAATTTGTTCCAAGAAATTAGGCCCTTTCAATAAGTAGTCATTTAAAGACAGGTTCTTTCTGCTTTGCTTGAATGATGCATCAAACACAGGCCAATTTTTTTTTGTAGAATTTTCTTTGAATACTCCACGATGAGGTAAATAGTGGCCTGGACCTTCTCTAATTCTTCTATAATGCCCTCAGCCATCCACTCTTTGAATACTTCATCATAGGCATTCCATTTACTATCTCTTCTCAGCTTGAAAGTGATGGATCTTAATCGTCTTTCAGCACCCTCTCTATTAGTTGGTAGGTCGACTTTATTTTCTACCCAAGGAAGACTAATTTCATATCTCCCATCATCATTAATATGGACTGTATTCCTGAACTGATGCAATGCAGCTTGCTCTAACTCTTCCTGATTTTTATGCTCACACGGATCAATAATACCTATCGCTTCTAGATTCCACAAATTAGCGATATCATCAGTTTGAGCCAACAAAGATGCGACACAATGATTGACGTACTTTACATTTGGTTTTCCCATTACTAACCATCCTAAATGTGTCTTCATAGCAACGAGACCACATTTCAATTGAAACGTCAATCCAGAAAATAATTTTCCAGCGTAATCAGCCCCGATTAAAAGTTCTATTTGAGGAGAAGTCGCTCCCACATCATGTAGCTGAATACCATTTTCTTGAAGTTGCTGCAAACAAACTCCTTCTTTCATTCTAGGTACAATGCCACAAATTACGGGTTGGTCTAAAACTTCAATACTGCAAGAATAATTACCTTTCAGTTCGTTAATTTTCAACGTATAACACTTATGTTTTCTTTTTGAAGTACTTCCTCCAAACATCGTATGAATTAGAATTTCAGACCTTGTTGGTTTCAAACCAAGCTTTTCAATGGTTGAATTCAGGACACGTATGACGCTGCGAACCAGTATCGATGAGAGCTCTGACTTTTGATCATTTTCCACATACTTCTATCGTAACCAATAATGTCTGTAATAAAACTTCAGCAGAACCACTATAATTGGACAGCGTGGAATCCGAATTACCTTTGGAAATATATTCTGTTGAAGCTTTCAATTTATGTTTTAACTCAGAGCACATAATCGGCCAACGTTTTTTACCGCAAACAACGCATTTTACATAAGTTTTACAATTTTTTCGATAAATGGCAGGTCTTGAAACACGAAAAGCAACTTTTATTACTCTTTAAAATACTTTGTTTTTCTTCTAATGAAAGATCTTGACCCTTAAAACAATCTTTAGTCTCATGGGCCTTACCACAAAATAAACAACGTAAAGGAGTTCCCCTTTTCACATTAGAAAGTAAATCATTAGCTGTAGGACCAGGATTGTAGTGGGTAGCTGCCCGGGTACCCACCCAGCAACCAACTCGGGCTGGGTTTTTTCAAAAAACCCGGGTTTTTTTACAACTATAAGGGTTGTAGTGGGTAGCTATCCGGGTACCTGCCCAACTACCAGCCCGGGCTGAGTTTTTTTTATAAAAAAAACCCGGTTTTTTTTTATTTTTTAAACGGGTTTTTTACAACCCTGTGTAGGACTCGACTCAATTTCTCTATATTTTTGCTTTCTCATAGGGATGTCACTTTGTTTGATTCCTACCTTTGCCATTGAAACTCGCTCTTCACCTTCAACTTCGGTGCGAAGAAATAACAACAACTGCAATAATTTATCTCCATATGAATTTTCACCTTTATTCAGTGCTGGATTCCTAAGCCAAACTCTAAGTAACTCTTCACCTTCGGGTATACAGGAATCAACTAAAGGGAACAACATAGCCGAATATTTATCAGACGTCATACCAATAGATTCAAGCGATCTCAAATAAGACTAATTTATCATAAAGATGAACTATGTTGCTTTTTATCTTTGTACTAGTAGCGTTTTTTACAACTAGACTTAATAGTTCACGTACATAAAACTCTACAAGCAGTTCCTCTCTACCGAATCTTGCCTTTAAGCTAGGGGTGCACAACCTGTGGCCCGCGGGCCAAAAGTGGCCCGCGATCGGATTACTGGTGGCCCGCGGATCAATTTCGCCGATCGGACGCAAAAAATCGCGAATTTCGCCGATCGGGTGCATAGAAATCACAAAATTTTCCAAATTTCGTCGATTGGACGCGTAATAATCGCGAATTTCGACCATCGGGTGTGTCAAAATCGCAAATTTTGCCAACCGGGTGTATATAAATCGTAAATTTCGCCGACGTCTGCATAAAAATCGTGAATTTTGCCGATCGGGCCCGTAAAAATCGCGAATTTTGCCGATAGGGTGCGTATAAATTACGAATTTTGCCGATCAAGTGCGTATAAATCGTAAATTTCGTCGATCGTATGGGTAAAAATCATCAATTTTGTCGATCGGGCTCGTAAAAAATCATCAATTTTGTCGATCGGGCCCATAAAAATCGCAAATTTTGTCGATCGGGTGTGTATAAATCGTGAATTTTGCCGATCGCCTGCGTAAAAATCGTGAATTTTGCCGATCGGGACCGTAAAAATCGCGAATTTTGCCGATAGGGTGTGTACAAATCGCGAATTTTGCCGATCAGGTGCGTATAAATCGTAAATTTCGACGATCGTATGCGTAAAAATCGCGAATTTTGCCGATCGGTGCTTAAAAATCGCAAGTTTTGCTGATTAGGCGCTTAAAAACCACGAATTTCGCCGATCGGGCGCGTAAAAATCATGATTTTTGCCGTTCGGGCACGTAAAAATCGGGAATTTTGCCGATCGGGCGCGTGTAAATCATGAATTTTGCCGATCGGGTGCGTAAAAATCAGGAATTTTGCCGATCGGATGGGTAAAAATCATGAATTTTGCCGATCGGGTGCGTATAAATCGTTACTTTTGCTGATCGGGTGCGTGTAAATTGTAAATTTCGCCGATCGTCTGCGTAAAAATCGCAAATTTTGCTGGTCAGGTACGTAAAAATCGCGAATTTTACTGATCGGATGCGTATAAATCGCAAATTTTTCCGAACGGGCAAGTAAAAATTGTGAATTATGTCAATCACCAGGGAAAAAACTATGAATATTGTCAATCGCGCATGGAAAATAAATGCAAGATTTATCTATCCTTGCCAACTGAAATGGGTTATACTGACTAAGGAGGTGGTTGAGTATAGGGAGCTAATCCTTCTTTTAAAATTAGCATTTTTATGAACTTTTAGGCCGATCTTCCCCTGCTTCCCCGAAACAAAATTTTGTTCACCCTTCGGATGTTGGCTCTCGACAATCCAGTCATTTTTCTGACTGGCCCTCCTCTTATAAAAGTTGTGCACCCCTACTTGATATCCACATTTTATGACTGAATATGTTAAGAAGTACTATTTAGAATAATATATGTTTCTCCTCCTCCCCACCTTCATTCATGAAAGCACAATTTTTTTTCGGCACTGGTAATCTTTAAAGCTAAATTTACTCCCTCAAATAAAGTCAAAGAGTATTTTCACTCTTTCAAAATAATCTTAGCTATATCTCTTGTAGAAATACAAACGTAAACTGTTGATATATCATTGCCAACAGAACTGAATACGTTGACTGGGAAGGAAGGAACCTAGGGGGCAACCCCTGTCACACCTCCTGTAAACGAAATTCTACTGATGGTGGCCCTCGACAACCCAGTCATTTTTGTAAGTGACCCTTCGCTTAAAAAGGTTGTGCACCCCTACTTTAAGCTTTCAATTGCTTTACTATAGTTTTCTCTCTGAGGATGGAGGATAACTATCAATAATTTCTTTCGCCCTGCTACCAGGACTCATACATTGTATTAAATAATGAAATTTATCAACGTCCTCTAACGATTTATCTTCGTGAATTCTACTAAATTGACTCCAAAATGTTAGCCAATCTCTTATTTCTCCACCAAATTGAACAAGCTCAATTTTCGGAAGTTTTAACAACAGCATTTTGTTGTTCAAAAGCAAAATTTTGAGTTAAAAGCTTAACGCGAGTTTTAATTTCATCAAATTTTTCTCTATAATTTTCTACAATATCATATTTGTCTGCGTATTTTTATTCGGATTCATCCTTTAGTAATAACCCTAATATTTCCTTATCGAGTTCCGTTAAATTACCAAATGTTCTTTCAAATGACAAAAATTTTGCTTCTATATTTTCAAATGCTGAACTGATTTCAAACAAAGTTTTTAAATTTTGGTAAAGTTTTGTAAAATTGGACCTTATCGGCGCTCGTTGTTTAACTAAGATATCCATTACGGATCACAAATACAATTCGAATGTTATTTTTCAAACTTGAAAATAATAATTAAAAACGAAAACTGACCTTAAAAATACTGATCACTTCCGGGTGTCACCACTTTGTTATAGGTTGCGTGTTAAATTCTTAATTTAAAATGATTCTACGTTCATATAAAAAACATATGTTTATTCACTATTCACATTGTCAACTTCTTCATGGATGACATTTCTAGAACAACAATAAACTAAGTAAATTGCCATGCAACGAAAAATAACTTATAGAATTGGAGTCGTCTGCGCATGTAAATATAACCATGGACGCAACAACGATTATAATTTATCTAGATGTCAAGAAAGTTTGAAACATAATAGTGGCCACTAATGAAACTGAGTCTACCGGCTACTAACTAAATTTCCCAGTTTTCACCTATATTATTGAGATTCTCAAAAACTATATTTATATAAAATTTAAATCTTCATTTTCAACAATGTTTCTGAAAACTAAATGATAATTCTGCATAATCTATTTTTTGTGTATTTATTTTTAAGTGAAATTCGAAAAATATTTTTTTTAATTTAGTCAATAAAACAATGTTTTTCATAGCTCTTTGTTTTCTTATGCAACTGTTTGCAAACTATTACCGGTAGTATGCATCATATAGCGATACCTACCGGAGAGTGTCAGTTAATAAGTTGGCATTTATCAAGGACATTTTTTGTCATAGACCTTCTCTGGATTGTGAGGTCTGTTAATATGATAAGGAGTTCTTGCTAAACATCTTATTTAAAAGCATATGCTTTAAAAATTAAAATTGATAAACCCAATCACTAAATCAGTTGCACAGGGAGGGGCTTTTTATAATTATTTTGTTCTCACCCTTCTTCTCTCTTATTTGCTCACCGGCCGCCATTGCAATATTCAATGCTAAAATTACAATTTTGCAGATTGAGTGCAAGTACGACAAAGCTTACATTTCAGACGTTCAAGCTCACAATTTTTTTTTTTTTTACCTGAAAACAATGGGCCACTGATGCTAATTTAGTAGTTTTGATATTGTTAAAAAGACAGGAACAAGAACAAATGACGTAGCACACAATAACAAATGCGCCATTTCATTCGATTACTCATTAAAACTGATTTATAATATTCGATTAAAAAATTATTAATTCTAAATTTCTCTTAAACTTTTCATATTCATAAGAAATTATGCCATATGATTATTAAATTATTAATGAGAATTTTTTATTACGTAGTATAAAGCAATATAAAAAGTTATTATTATTAATATTATAAAAAATGTTATTTTTGATAAATTAATACTATACAAATCTTAAACAAAAGTATAGTTACAATCAAAGACGTTTGCTCAAGTATTATATATTTTTCCTTTACTGGTATGGGGCGCTGAGGGCTGCAGGGCTGCAGCATAAAGAAATGTCATTGGAAGGCAACATAAAAAATAATTAACCGATTGTTATAGTTCGATTTAATTGAAAGAAATCGAATAAAGTTTTTTACCATTTTAAATCTTAAATAAAAAAAAACTATATGGCCTTGTTTGCTTTTTCTGCTCCTACCTCCAGTATTTGCTGTGTTCATTTATATCAGTTTCACCCACGTGATCACCAGCCAACCAAGTTTTATCCAATCATAATCGTGGATTTGTAGCCTGTATGACGAGCCAACCAATCACAATCCACTATCTTTGGCGGACAAACAACAAACAAATCTAGTTGCTAGGGTGTGACCTCAGTTGAAACTCATGTATAGGGCAGTTGCAATTGACGTCACCTTGGAGGTAAACAGTACAAATAGGCAGGTCTGATTGGTGGAATTACCCTTACCTCCAAGTGAATACAATGGTTGATCTGCTGATTGCAACTGCCCTATTCTAGAGCTCCTATACCCTTATGTTTTTAAGCTCCTGTAAGCACCCTTATGCCTTTAATGTTTTCCAGTGCTCAGGTATTTGCGTGTAAATTCCACCAACCTGCTGAACCAGGGCTACACTACATACCGGGCTTGCTCATTCATTATGATGACGTCACAAAAGGTGGCTGACTAGGAGGAAAGACATACAGCGATTGGCACAAAACGATGGGCGCGTTGCTTTGGACCAATCGCTGGTCGCGGTCAGCCACCATTTGTGACGTTTTGAGAGTGAATGAGCAAGCCCGGTATCTAGTGTTGCCTTGAAGACATACAGCGATTGGCACAAAACGATGGGCGCGTTGCTTTGGACCAATCGCTGGTCGCGGTCAGCCACCATTTGTGACGTTTTGAGAGTGAATGAGCAAGCCCGGTATCTAGTGTTGCCTTGCTATAGGTGAAGCCAGCGACTATACGTCCTTATCCTTCCAAAAACAGTGACTCTTGTAATAGGAATATCTTAGTAGGAATCATTCACACAACACCCGAAACATTCATGAAAAGCATCACGTGATCTAATTTAGCCCGATGGCGAAATTCTAAAAGATAGTCACGTTTTAGCATTATTGGCAAATCCAGCCACCTCATTGGTCATTTAGTCGTGTCCTTTTCAGAGAGTAATCTCTTAGCGGTAGGGAAAACGTCGCCAACTCATTTGTCTATTTCTATGGTTAGAAAAACAAAGAGAAAAAAATTAAGTTGGTAATTTTGAAGCGAATATTATATTCAGCTTTCATTTAAAATAAATTAATGTTTAATGACATTTTATAAAACGAGAGTGAAACGGTTTAGATTTTAAGCTGTATAAAGATTTTAAAATGAGATGACAGATACTTTTTCAGAAAATGGAAATTAAAAAAAGAAATTTTGCTTATTTTGCTTTTTAAATCCAAAAGAATAAAAAAATTCTCACATTGCTCTAAAAAATTTAATAACCATCGTTAGAAAAACATTTTTCTATAGCTTAATTCTGCTAAAAGAAATTAACTAAAAAACCGCTGTAAGTTTTTAAATGAATTTTAAACATAAAGAATAAACATTACAAAAAATATAACATAAAAACTTTTGTATATCTAAGTTGATTTTTTTTCTTATTTATGCTATGCCGTCTTTTTAAAATAAAAGTTTAATATTATGTTATATATATATATATATATATATATATATATAATGGGATTAAAAAAATAGTATTTATACAGCTGTAATCCATTAAACCCTTATACTAATGTTTACTTATCTACTGCAAATAAATAATGCTCTAAGCCAGCTCATAACATCGCAAATTTTCTTATTATTAATCTGATGGTATTTCGCATACGCGTACAGTTTTGAAAATTATTGGTGGGGCTCACACTTTTTTACACAAGTAAGTGTATGTGAGTGTAAAAAAGATCGATTGATAATTTAATGTTGCCTTTTGCTTTTTTAACTCCCTTTTAAAGAAATTAAACATAATCGTATATTGATAAATAATCACAAGTTAAATAAAACATTAAGACAATATAAAAATTCGAATGTACAGAACCGTTTATAAAATGATACTCGCTGATGTTAGCGAATCGTTTATAATAAAATGACAATAAAATTTGACTTTGTATAACTCTTTTTTTTTCTTTTTGCGGAATATGGATTTTTTTTTTTCCTATTTTCATCTTTATAAAAAAGATTCAAACGTTGAGCATTTTAAATTTAAAAAATAGAGTGAAAAATTTTTCCTAATGCCGTTTATCTTTATAACAAAAGAAAAATAGGAAAACTGGAACATTTAAAAGTTCTATAAAATACTAGAAAGTTAAAAAAGAAAAAAAAACTAACGGCTAGGCCTACAGGTACAGGTAGATTTCGAAGACGCAGACCGTGGAGTGCCTGTTTATTGAGAATTGCAGAAAAAAAATGACCTTTTTGCCATGATGCGGCAGTTGGAACCGCCCACTTTGAAATCTACATGTGTTTATAGGCGGAGCCAGCGGGGATTTTTTGTTTTTATTTATTTATTTATTTATTTTTGCTGTAAGGGTTGGTCCTATAAAAAACTTGTCAATATAAAAGCTGTAGATAATATTAAGAGGATATTTAATAAATTTAATCGGATTTGATATCTTGTTAATTGATGAAGTTATGAATTTTTTTCTTCTGAAAGCCCTATCCCCCCTCCTCCCCTGGGGACATTTTTAATGAAATAAAAAAACTGACATACATAAATTTTTGGCCCTTTTCCTAGAAGTAATAATAACTTTAAACGGATTCGATATGTATAAAAATTAAGAAGTTATGGTTTTTTTCTGTTTTAACAAAAAGCCCCCTCATTTGCCCCCCCCCCCTGGTTCGATTTTGCCCATTAACGAACTTGACCGAGATTTTATGTATCAGTTTGGAAGAGATTTGTGCAGAATTATTGAAGTTATCGTGTCCATAAAACAGGGATGTTTGGCAACATGTAATGATTTTTTGCAATTCATTCCCTCTGTCTAGTTTTGCTCATATCTGGTTCATGTAGTGCACCAATATATTTTATATTCCAAATGGATTTCGCATTTTATGACTCTATTTCAAGTTTTAATTTCTTTATTATGGGTAACATTTCTTTCCTTTTTACGTTCTTCTATCTTTACAAGAAGAAAGTATTGGATTCATGAAAATTTTTGACTTCCGGTTTTGGACGGATTTATACGTTTTAGAAGGTCCTGAACACGATTTGACTATTTTTAGAAAATGTCTGTGTGACTCTGTCTGTCTGTATGTAACAAAAGTTTTGTGGGCGCTCTATCTCAAGAACTAATGCTCGGAATTTAATAAAACTTTAGATTCAGTTAGTCCCTGATATAAATTGGTGCTGATTAGTTTTTGGTAAAAATCGCCCAGCAGGTGGCGCTGCTATGCAGCATTTACACGATTTTAGCGATAGTCATATCTCAAGAAATAATGCACGGAATTTAATAAAACTTGAGTTTCAGTTAGACCTTGATATAAATGGGTGCTGATTCTTTTTAGTGTATGCGAAACCTGTGTGAGATAGAAGAAAGTTTTGGGATTGACACATACGACTAGTTAATATTGTATTTATTTTTTATCTTTAAGATTTTTTCACATGTTTTATTCATTGTTTATGAGTAGGTAGTCCCAAAATCATATTCTTTAGCAATGTTATGGCTAATATGATGATGAAACCACTCATTTTATTTGTGGTATTTAGGCATTTGGGACTTGACAATTCTGTCTAAATTCCACAAATTTTATTTCATTCATTCAATTTCATTTATTCAATTTTTAATTTAATTTCTTCTTCTTTAAATAATTTTTTGGTATCTATATTCAGAGTGTTGGGAATACTTTCATTGTCTACTAATTATTACATACTAAATCATTATTTCATTGTTTAAGTTGGTGTTGAGGTAATGTTTCATTTATGGTTTATATATATATATATATATATGTGGGAATTATTAGAAGTAACAGCAACAATAATATGAACTCAATGAATTATTACTTTTCACGAGCAGGGATAAAAGCGATGATCACGCAATACCAAGAAACGCTCGCCTTCACGAGCGGTTGTTCCATAGATTTGAGCCATTGCGGTGGATGGATTTTTGCTCAGGGAAGCTTGCAAATGTTAATATTAAAATACGGAAGTTGGTACGTTCATAAATAATAATACTGTTTGATATTTGTATTTGAATCTTCAGTTGTATATGCTGTTATTTTATTAAACCTTTTTGTTTATATTATATTTGAAGAATCTTCTGTTGTACTGAAACTACATATTGGTTATCATAATCCCACATATATATATATATATATATATATATATATATATATATATATATATATTGTTATGAATTTTGCATATATCTGTAAAAATTCCATTTGTTTAAATTTATTTTATTTTATTATTGTGAAAATTGCAGTATTATTAATGTATTTCCTATTGAGCATCATGTAACTCAATGCTAAAGGCCTCAGATGGTTTGCAAGGAAAACAACCTTACACCCTCATCTTTATAATGGAAGTGTATGGAAAAATCGCCAAGGATTGGGTTTATCGCCAAGTTGGCGACTGTTTTGGCGACTTATTTTTGTCGCCAAATTTGGCGATATATCGCCAAGTGTCGCCAAGTTGGCGACGGATTTGGCGACTTTTTGTGCAACCCCCCCTTATACATTTACATTGGGATCCTTTCACGTTTGGAGTACTCTATCGAGAGTTGAAGGACCTTCTGGTAATTTCTAGCATTAGAAAGCCCTGGAATAATCTGGAAAGATCTCTGAAACCTATATAAGGACCTCCATCAGTTCAGTTCAGTTAGTTGTCTGTCAACTGCGATTGAATTCATACGAGAGGCTTTGCATTGAGAACTGTGTTACTCAGATTGATTTTGTCGTTGATACGTCGTATTGAACACATTGTTTCTGTGTGAAATTTTGCTGCGCTTTTATTGGATTTGAAGATTACTGAATATCTTGTAATTTTCAGAAGATATTTGTGATCGTATTGCACTGTTTATAGTATATTGGCATCAGTCCTTTCGAACCCCGAGCTCACAACATTTGGTGTCAGAAGTGGGATTGAATGCCGATTACCAGAGCAATGGAGGCGCAACTGACTAAATTATTGGAGAAATTAGGAGAGATGGATGAGAAAATGACTGCGAATCAGGCTGAAATGAAGAAGGATATGTCAGCGATGGATGAGAAAATGACTGCCAACCTTGGCGAGTTGAAAGATGAAATGAAGAAGGATATGTCAACCAACCTTGGCGAGTTGAAAGAAGAAATGAAGAAGGAAATGACTGCGAACCAGGCTGAAATGAAGAAGGATATGTCAGTGACGGATGAGAAAATGACTGCCAACCTTGGCGATTTAAAAGATGAAATGAAGAAGGATATGTCAACCAACCTTGGTCAGTTGAAAGACTTAATAGAGGATAAAATAACATCTTTAAATGACAGAATTGACTCCGTGGAAAACAAATTTGAAGGAAGATTTCAAGAAATGGAAGAAAATGTTCAAATGACAGCCAAAACCGTAGAAGAAAGAGTAGAAGAAAAAGTTCAAAAGATCGCCAAGACCGTTGAAGAAAGCATAGAGAATGTAAAAAAAGATTTGGAAAAAGTCAAGAAACAGAAGATAACTGCCGGAAACTATTCCGAAGAAATCAAGTATCCAGATATGCTTCCTCGGGCCTTTATTAAGCTCTCGACCTATGACGGAAAATCCTCATGGCCAGTTTTTAAGACACAATTTGGGATCGTAGCGGACGCCAATGGATGGGATTCCCAGACAAAGGCTTGCCAGTTAGCTGCTTCTCTACGAGCTGATGCTGCCGACGTCCTACAGACTTTGCCTGCAAATGAACCGCTGGATTTTGAAACGCTCGTCAGTGCCTTAGAATTACGCTTTGGCGAGAAATGCATGAAGTAATATAGCAGACTCCAGCTCAAATCTCGACAGCAGAAATCCACTGAATCCCTGCAAGAGCTTGCTACGGATGTCGAGAGACTTTCACATCTTGCTTATCCTGACTGTCCGACTGAAATTAGAGAAAGCTTGGCTCTGCAGAATTTTATTGATGGTGTGCGTGACTCTGAGATCCAGAAACAACTCCGGATTGCAGATCTCAGTGACTTAAAAGGGGCTTTGGTTTACGCTCTGAAATTCGAGGCAGCCCAGCAAGCTACTAGGAAAGATCGACACTTTGTGCGAGCAGCCAACCTGCCTGAGACGTCGGATAGAGCTGTGGAGTGCTTACAGCAGCAGATGAATGACATAATGAGAAAGATGAACTCCTTAATGGCCAACAAACCTTACAGGAAGATCAAGTGCTGGAAATGCGATGGAGAAGGCCATATCCAAATCGACTGCCCAAGACGACCCAGCACCGAAGGTAATAGCTCACCCGCTAACGGAGGAGCAAGAAAACTGATTATTGACCATCTTGCGGGGCGGAGGTTTCCAGATCTTAAGAAGTCTCATTTTCAAGTATGTGAAATTTCTGCAAGAAGTTGCGGCGAGAACGGAGTTTTTCTAGTCGGAAGTGTGAATGATTTGCCCTGTAATATGATCATCGATACAGGAGCCAATGTGACCATCATTTGGAAAGATCTAGCTCAGCGGCTGAAAGAAAAACTCTCCTGGACCCCGCCACGTGTAATCCTTCAAACTGTGACAGGAGATAAGATCGACATATTTGGAAGAATGACACTGGAAATAAAGTTTGGGAACGCCGCTTACCATCATACAGTCTATGTGGCCGATATTTCAGATCCTTTCATACTCGGACTGGACTTTTTAAAGGAGCATGGATTTACACTGGATTTTAAGAATAATGAGTTACGCTCTGCTCAAGAAGATGTCACTATTTTCAAACTTGGAAATGAGTCCGGGTCTATTCAACGGATCCCAGCCAAGGCAGATGTTATCATCCCTCCACGGACCGAAATGATGATACCTGGATTAATTGGAAACGAAAGAATTTTCCAGTATGGCTTGACTGGATATCCTGAGAAGAGCCCAAAGGGAGTGCTAATAGCATCAGCGCTGGTAGATCTGTCGAGAGATGTGATACCCGTGAGAATTGCAAACGTAAGTGAAAAGTCTAGAATTATCCAGAAGGGTGAAGTGCTTGCAACCTGTGCTCCAGTCACCTGTGTATGCAAAGACCCGAGCTTGATGTTGTCGGAGCTGCCTACAAGTTTAACACCTGAAATTGGACGAAATGAAAATTTATCTCCTGAACAGAGACATGCCGCAGAAAGACTGTTCCAGGAATTTAAGGATGTGTTTTCTCAAAACGAGAGTGATATTGGTCGCACTTCACTGACACGGCATAGAATTGATACTGCCGGCCATCCACCGATTAAACAGCATCCCAGACGTTTGCCGTTCGCTAAACAAGAAGAGGTGTCTAAGCTCTTACAACAGATGCAGGATAGTGACATCATCGAAACGTCATCAAGTCCGTGGGCCTCTCCCATCGTGTTGGTCCGAAAGAAAGATGGCTCCACAAGATTTTGTGTGGATTATCGTAAACTTAACGATATCACGAAGAAAGACAGCTATCCTCTACCAAGAATAGACGACACGCTAGATACTCTTTCAGGACATAAATGGTTTTCCACACTGTATTTGAAGAGTGGATATTGGCAAGTAGAGATCCATCCTGATGACAAAGAGAAGACCGCATTTAGTACTGGACAAGGACTTTGGCAATTTAAAGTTATGCCGTTCGGGCTCTGCAATGCCCCAGCAACGTTCGAGCGCCTCATGGAGACAGTGTTAAAAGGCCTGACTTTTGAAGCTTGTCGCATCTACCTAGATGATGTCATCATTGGTGGCCGCACGTTTGAAGAACATCTAGAGAATATTCGAAAAGTGTTAACGAAGCTAAGAGCGGCGAATTTAAAGCTGAACCCTCTGAAATGCAAGTTCTTCCAACGCGAAGTAAATTATTTAGGACACATCATCTCAGCTGAAGGTGTCCGAACAGATCCTGAAAAAGTGTCTGCAGTAAAGAACTGGAAGCGTCCGGAAAATGTCCATCAGTTGCGAAGCTTTCTGGGGCTATGCACTTATTACAGAAAGTTTGTACAGGGGTTCTCCAACATCGCAAGACCCTTGCATAGGCTCACTGAAAGCAAGCAGAAGTTTCTATGGACTCAAGAATGCGAGAATTCCTTCCAGCGACTGAAAGAAGCTCTCACATCCTCTCCAGTTCTTACCTATCCACACCCCGACAAACAATTCCTTGTGGACACGGATGCCAGCCATGAAAGTGTCGGCGCTGTACTTTCTCAAGAAATAGATGGCCAAGAACGAGTCGTAGCATACTGGAGCAAATGTTTATCGAAACCAGAGCGGAATTATTGCGTCACTCGTAAGGAGTTATTAGCCATAGTAAAAGCCATAGAACACTTCCATCACTATCTCTATGGCAGGAAATTTCTCCTTCGTACTGATCACGCATCCTTAACATGGCTGATGAATTTTAAGAACCCAGAGGGTCAAGTAGTCAGATTGATACAACGACTCCAGGAATACGACTTTGACATCAGGCATCGCAAAGGTTCATCGCATGGAAACGCCGATGCCCTATCAAGGAGACCGTGTCCCGAAAGTTGTGGCTATTGTTCCAGAGCGGAGAGCAAGTATAATCCCGAATATGTCATACGCTAGACGAAGACTTCACTATTGACGCCACCAGATCCCTGGAGTGATGAGAAGATTCGAGAAGATCAAATGGCAGACTCTGAGATCAAACCAATCTTTGAGTTATTAGAATCTTCTAGCACGAAGCCCAGTTGGAAAGACATCTCGACTTACAGTCCTACGACGAAGCAATATTGGGCTCTTTGGAACTCTCTCCACGTCAGGAATGGTGTCCTGTTCCGAAAATTCGAATCGGAAGATGGGAAGACATCTCGGTGGCAGATGGTACTTCCTCGATCCCGAATACCAGAGGTCCTCAAGGAGTTACATGGCAGTTCCACTGGTGGCCATTTTGGAGTCATGAAAACATTACACAGAGTCCGAGAGCGCTTCTTCTGGGGTAAAGCGAGAGCTGACGTCGAACAATGGTGCAAATCTTGCGATGCATGTGCAGCTCGGAAAGGACCAAAGAAACGTAGCCGAGGAAGACTACATCTCTACAATGTAGGAGCACCTTTTGAACGCATCGCCCTGGACATCCTAGGCCCTCTGCCAAGAAGTGCTGATGGCAACAAATACCTCTTTGTTGTCATGGACTACTTCACGAAATGGCCTGAAGTTTATGCCATCCCTGATCAAGAAGCTTCTACGGTTGCGGATGCCTTGGTACACCAGTGGATATCAAGGTATGGAGTCCTCCTTCAAATGCATTCTGACCAGGGGAGAAATTTCATCTCTGCTGTGATTGAGGGTCTCTGTCAACTTCTCGGAATGGACAAAACTGGGACGACGCCTTTACATCCACAATCGGATGGCATGGTTGAGAGGTTTAATCGTACTATCCTCAACAATCTCTCACTGCTAGTCTCAAGAAACCAACAAGACTGGGACCAAAAACTTCCCTTGTTTCTTCTCGCCTATCGCAGCGCCGTCCATGAAACAACCGGCTATTCCCCGTCTCAGATGCTTTTCGGTCGTTATCTTCGTTTATCTTGTGATCTGCTTTTTGGTCGCCCTCCAGATGCGCCTTCATCGCCAGAGTGATATGTGCAGAATCTTCAGGCACGATTTGAAGACGTCCACAACTTGTCTCGAGAGCGGATCAATATACAGACGGAGAAGATGAAGACCAGGTACGACACGAAAGCCACGGGACATCAATTCAAAGAAGGTGACAAGATTTGGTTTTATAATCCGACTCGACGTAAAGGACTTTCTCCCAAACTGCAATCGCACTGGGACGGTCCTTATACAGTCCTAAACAGACTGAACGATGTCGTAATTCGGATCCGAAAGTCACCAAGTTCGAAGCCTAGAGTCGTTCATTACGACAGGCTGGCTCCGTACTATGGCCGTACTTAGTTCATTGATTGTAAATAGTGTAATGTAAATAATGTAAATTAGTATGACCATGGTCTTGTATATAAATTAATGTAATTATTTATTTTGCTTAGCATTATCAGTATTATTGTTATTATTATTTAAATACTTGTATGTAATGGTGTCTATGCTGTATAATTCAGCATTATGAATGTGTTTAATTGTTATTTTCCATGTTTGCTTTAAGTGTTTTGAATAGTATAGCATTTGTTGGCAACGGGTTTGCTTTCCGATCAAGGGTTGGACTGCCCGGGACGTGCAGTCCTTGAGAGGGGGACAATGTTATGAATTTTGTATATATCTGTAAATATTCCATTTGTTTAAATTTATTTTATTTTATTATTGTGAAAATTGCAGTATTATTAATGTATTTCCTATTGAGCATCATGTAACTCAATGCTAAAGGCCTCAGATGGTTTGCAAGGAAAACAACCTTACACCCTCATCTTTATAATGGAAGTGTATGGAAAAATTGCCAAGGATTGGGTTTATCGCCAAGTTGGCGATGGTTTTGGCGACTTATTTTTGTCGCCAAATGTCGCCAAGTTGGCGACGGATTTGGCGACTTTTTGTGCAACCCAAATCCGTCGCCAACTTGGCGACATTTGGCGACTTTTTGTGCAACCCCCCGACTTTCCCCTCGTCTGCCATTGCTGTAGTACGTACTTTCTTGGAGCTCCTGAACTTTTCAAAGTTTTTTGGTAATTATTCATCCGGCGATTTTGTTTTTTGCACATAATCCACACTAATATGTTATACATTAACTATGTTTAAATTATTTTGATTTATTTTATGTATAATTGTTAATTTCTGGACTTTGAAATTTTGTCACGTTGGCGTCAGGCCTATCTTGTTTATCAATCTTGTAATACTGTCAAATTAACATATAATATTTATTTATCTGGTCTATTTATTGATTTATATAGTAGTATATTAACATAGCTAACTTATTTAACACTGTAGAGAATATTAATAAGCTTGTTAGCTTACTTTTTGAAAGTTCGCCATTTATTGTTTACTTTTTGCGGAACTTTCATCTTTACTTTATTTCTACTTATTATGCATTAATATTCATGATTATAACACCTTAATTATATAATTTAGTATTCTAGTTGATTTACTTACCTTCTGATGTACTTTTCCTGTGGTAATCGTTGTTAATTTCTGTTTATTATTGATTATTTTGAGACTTTGTGATTTGTAGTGGGCGGTTCACGTTGTTGATGACTCCATCTTGATTGTTAATTGTTAAGTTGAGTCGTTTTTGGCTGCAGGTTTAATTTCGTTCGCCGTGTAATTTTTGGATTGGTTAGCGCTAGTGTGTTTTTATGACGTATGAAATTGGGATAACTTTATTTGAGAGGAGTTAGTTTACTGGTTGAGGTGTGTTGGTTGAGATATACCCAACGAACACAGAACTTGCGGGCCGCTGATGGCTACGTTAGCCTTGGCCCAAACTAGTAGATGAGGGGCCGCAATCGTTTGCCGTAACGGCAACTTAAAAAAACTGTCACGCCGGCCACAATGTGGCCGCAACAGAATTGGCCATAACTACATTAAGATGCCCATAATTGTGCCACAAGTGGTTAGTCATAACTGACAGATAGCCTAAAACTGGCCACAATAATACTTTAAGTGGCAATTATTAATGAAAACTAGCCACAGTTTAGCCATTAACGATCATCGTGAATAAAATCTAGCCAGAAGATCGCCACAGCCATGCCACCTGCGTTTGTTAAGAATAAAAGCTATCCCAAAGCTGGCCATAAATGTTAACTTATTGGTCATCATAAAAGTAAACTAGCCTTAAGCCAGCCATCCACATACCATCAATGCTATTCATTAATGAGTGCATGCCGAAAGCTAGCCACTTTGTTGCCATCAATGGGCATCATTAATGAATGCATGCCGAAAGCTAGCCACTTTGTTGCCATCAATGAAAATCATTAATGAATGCATGCCGAAAGCTAGTCACTTTGTTGCCATCAATGGGAATCATTAATGAATGCATGCCGAAAGCTAGCCACTTTGTTGCCATCAATGGGAATCATTAATGAATGCATGCCGAAAGCTAGCCACTTCGTTGCCATCATTAATGAATGCAAACCGAAAGCTAGCCACTTTGTTGCCATCAATGGTAATCATTAATGAATGCATGCCGAAAGCTAGCCACTTTGTCGCCATCAATGGGCAACATTAATGAATGATAGCCCAAAGCTAGCCATATTCATGCCACTATTGGATATCATGAATGGAAGCTGGCCAGAATTATACTTTTTATGGTCCTCAAAAAAGTAAAGTTGAGCAAGAAAGGCCAATTTTTACTCCTTTGGCAGGGACATGTTTTTTCTTTTTTTTTTTAAAGATATTTTGAACTTCAGAATCTAAATATTTTATTCAAAATTTTAAAAGAAAAAAAAAAATCTATTTGAATATATTTTTTTTTTTAACAAGAGCTCATAACACCAGCCTGACTTTTATACATACATGTTTCACTTTATCATTATAATCTTTTTCAGTTAAAAACTACAATGGTGTTATAAGAAACCCATATTAAAAAGGTCAAAATACAATAAAATCGAAAGTGTTTCAGATCTTGTATAGCATATTTTCAGTCTGCAAGCAAAAATAATAATAATAAAAAAAAAGATGTCCCAATGGAGGCAAAAATTGGCCTTATCCACTCATCTCATTAGATCGGAATAAAAGGCCATACGGTTATGATTTAGTTTTTAATGTTATTCTGAAAAAGTTGCAAAAACCATATTTGTAATTAATAAAAAGAAAGTTGATAACACAAGGTGTAAAATATATATTGAACGTTAAATTACCAATGATGGTGAGAATACGGAAAAAAACTAATTTTCTTCAATTTTTAATTAAAGTATATGTTTAATTATTCTATTCAAGAGAGTAAATTTTTAAGTAGTTTCAACTCATGTTTCTTCAAGCTAATTCACCAGGTGGATTGTCCAGCCCTTTTACGAAGCAAATAAAAAATGCAGAATGTTAAATGAGATACCATATTAAATGATTTTTAAGCGACTTCTGACATAATACACTTACATTTCTTTAAAACATGTATTTTGGTTAAAATTGCAAGTAATTAAAAATTAAATAGGCATTGGTTTCAGAAATTAATGAAAGTTTTTCCTCAAATTACTGTTACCACAAAAATTAAATTCCGCAACAATGATTATAAAAAAATGTTCAATAAAGATGAAGTGGACATAGTTGCTGCATGGGTTTATTTTATATTTATGATAAAAAAGCAAAATTTAAATTCAAATGCTCAATTTATTTTTCTTTATCCCTTTTTTTTTTTTTTTTTTTTTTTTTTTTTTAAACAGATGTAACCTTTTAATGCAGTTAAAATACAATTTATATATGTATATATATTGTTCTTGCTATTTTCGGTCAGTTTTTACTGTAACTTTGATGGAATAAATGAGATTATATTCTGGCTGGATTTTTTTTTTAGAAGTTTAAACATGCATCTAAAAAATGTTAGATATTGCTAAAAAATATTAGACTGCAGTGTGAAATCTTTGCACAGCCCCACTGGTATATATTATTTCTGCTGTCAACATCTCCTTTTCTCAGAAAATATGAAATGTACAACAATGAATGAGATGCCACAAGAAAGGATTTTGAACCAGCTTCTGACATTTCGGTAAAACATATTTTTTGATTAAAAATTGCTGTTAATTAAAAATTAAATCAGCATTGTTTTCATTAATGAAATGAAAGGTTTTCCTCAAATTAGTGTTGCCGCAAAAATAAAATACCACATAATATATTGCTCAACATGGTTATAAAAATAAATAGTACAAAAAAAGATAAAGTGGGACATAGTTGCTGCACAGGTTTATTTTATACTTATAACTAAAAAGCAAAATTGAAATGCTCAATTTATTTTTCTTTGTCCTATGTTTTTTCCAAAACAGATTATGTCATCCTCTAAAGCAGTTAAAATACTAGATATGTTTTTTGTCTTTGGTATGCTCGATCAGTTTTTACTGTACTTTGATGGAATAAACGAGATGATATTCTGGCTCGACTAATGTTGTTTGAAGATAGTTTCAGTCCTTAATTTTCCTTTAGAAGTTTAAACCTACATCTAAGTGTATTATATATTTCTAAAAAGTATTAGATTGCAGTGCAAAATCTTCGCAAGGGTCCACTGGTGCTTTTATAATACAATGTTTTACATACAATTTCTTACCTGGATGTTTCTTCCAATAATCCAGCTGGAAAATAAAACAAAAATGCAGGAATTTTATTTAATAAAATTGGTAAAATGTTGACATTATTGATCATTGGAATTTAAGAATTTTTTTAGTGATATAACTATGCATATATGTAAATTAGGTCTGTTCCAAAAATGTCATTTCACTATCTTTATTTCTTCGGTATATAATTAATCAGAAAAATGTAGCAGTATTCCTTGTTTGTAATGTTGTTTTAGTCTGTTAAGGACTCTCCCCCCCCCCCCTCCTTTCAGAACAAAATTTCAATACATATATATTTACAAAATATCACTAATTGACAGAAAGCTAATTGCCACTCTTTTCCTCCTTATTTAATCTCAGAATTTCTTTTATCTTTTTTTTTTTTTTTTAAATATATTACCAATAAAGAAATCTTTAAAATATTTTTCCTTCCAGCAGGAGATATGTGACCTTTTGACTAACAAAATTTCAAACTGATTTATACAATATTATGTGTATTAAAATTTTAATCTCAACTTTTAACCCTTTAACGGGCGGTGGTCACAAAAAAGGACACCTAATTTTAATTCCAAAACTGACAAACGGTACCAAGAATATTTAACAGTTCCGGAAAATAAGCAAGTTTTTATTTTCAAATAAATTCATTTGTAAATTCCGGTGTCACTCCATTATTTCATCATTTTGCAAACAGACCGCGCCGGAAAGGGTTAATTAGATTATGGCGAAATTTTTATTTAAATTTTCAAAAGTTTTTATACAGCAAATTATTTTTAATACTTGATCTCCAAGCAATGCTAATTTATAATCAACCAACAGATTAGTATAAACAGTTTATCAGGCTGTCAGTTTTTAAAAATATAGTCTACATAAAACATTTTTATCGAATTATATCTTAACCTGTAAAAAGAAGGCGAAAATATATAGAACATCATTATATAATATAATAAATATATTGTACAAGACTTTAACATCATCACATGCACTAATAAATATATATATTTAATAAAAAAAAAAAACACTAGAACTGAAGGCTTTTTTTCAAAAAATTTATTTTTCACAACAAATGTAAAACAAACCAACCAAAAAGCATTTATTATTATTATTATTTACAAGATGCTCAAAATTTATCAGAAATATTTTACAAGAAAATTTAATCCTGTTACAATTAAATTTCTGATGTTGTTTGTTAAACTTGATCTGGAAGGAGAGCTGAAAATCCACAGTCATCTTCATAGAGAAATTTTTTCTTTCCAGATTTTTATTCTTCTTCTGAAAAACAAAAAAGAAATTTCACAAAACAAATTTTAAATGCCTTGCTTTAAAAACACCACTTATTAATTAGCCATTTATAAATATAATTGGAACAGAAATTATAATAAAAAAAACTATTTACAAAAAGCTTTGTAGTTCAAGTTATTTGTACACCATGAAATTATTTTATTGCAGTATACCTATATTTTCACTTAACAAAAACTCATGAGAGGTCAGGGTTGTTGAATGACACCTAAATTATTTTTTTTTTCTAGGTGCCAAAATAAAAACAGGCTTTCTACAAATTCTTTCGAATAACTTTGAATATTTAAATTCAAATTCTTTACATATGATGCATAGCATCAAATTATCATCGTGAATGAGCTAGGGGTGCTCTTTCTTTCATTTCATAAAAGTCGAATTGCTCACTTTGTGAATTGTTCTAGAATTTTGCATTGCTAGAATCCAGCAGTTCTTTATTTTCTTCACTTTATTTCTTCACACATAACTTTTACTTGAAAATGGCTTTGTAAAGTAAGAATATACATTGTGTAACCCCAAGCTATAAATCTGATATCATCGCTCATAAAACAATGGCATTTTACATACGGTTTTTGTTTCCTGGAAGGGTAACACGTCCGCCACCGAATACTTACATATTTTGAGTGATTATTATTGCTGACCCATGAAAAAAGCATTTTTAATATTGTTTCTGGTTGTTCACTCAACAACATTAAATGATTGGGATTTTTTTCCTTGAAAAAAATCACGAATGCTTCGTATACACTGCACTGGTAGATAAAGATAAAATTTAACTTTTAAAGACGTATAAGCCGCATCTTGAATCTAAGTGATATTACAGTATTTGTTACAAATATTTTCTTCAACTATACATTTTTTTAATCAATAATTACAATTATGTTTTGAATACTAAATACAAATACCATGGGAAAAGAAGTTCTTTTCAGCATGAAAAAAATATTATTATGCCACAGTTATTTTATTCTAGAAACTTGATATTTGAGTAATTTTAATTTTTCAATTAATTTTCAGCAGTGAAATTAACTTGAAATTATTGAATAATAAACATGTGAATTTTTACATTGCTAACTAAGCATAGCCAAGCTTCGAGGCTCAGGCATTTTTCACTGTCGGTTTTACGCTTAGTTAGCAATGTAAAAATCCACATTTTTATTACTGATATTGGATTTAAAGAAGAAAAAAAAAAAAAAAACATGGATTTGAGCTTTCAACCCCTCTCCAGAATCTTACATTTGCAAAATATTTTGGGCAAAACATAAGAATATTTTCAAAATACCTTAAGTTTAAATTTTAAATATCATTTTTTAAAGTTAATTTAAATCAATGATTTTAAGAAAAAAGGGTCAAAGAAAGTATTAAAGAAGGTCCTTTTACTCCAAAGAACCTGCCTTATTTTTAATTTTTTTTAAATGATATATATAATCAAAATTCAAAATAATTTATATGACGGCATATTAAAAGAAAAAAAATCGTTAATTTAGAGGTCACAAGATCAAATAATTTTATCACCCTCTCTCCTCCTCTTCTAGATACATAGCATAAATTTTAAAAAAAATTATTTAGCATAAATCTGTGTAATCTTAAGTATTGTCAAAGTTCATGAAAGTTAAAAACCTTGTTAACAAAAATTATTTGACACATTTCTGCAAAACTTTAAAAAATATTTAATCTTTTTCTATTAAATTTTGCATTTTTAATTTTTATTAAATGTATGTCCAGATTAGATGCACTATATTTGAAGAGATATAATACAATAATCACAAAACTGAATCATCACTTTTGAAACAGATATTAAAACATTTAAAGCAAACATTTTCTAAGCATATGAGTTGAAGAATAAAAATTTTGAGTAATTTGATGGTTCCACTGTACAAGATGTTTATAGAGTTTAATCTAGGAAAAAGATATTTGTAGCTTTTTGGCTAATTGCAGCCAATAACTGTTAGCCAAATAAAAATAGATTTAGCCAAGATTTCTTTTTTTATTTATACAAAATTTCTATATAAATGAGTATTATTTTTAATTATACAATATACAAACAGTGCACCACTCTGTAAGATTGACCCTCTCGAGATTTGTCCATACATCACACATCAAATGCTTTCTTAAATGGAAATTCTTTTCAAACTTCCCCTTCCAAATTAATCATAATTAAGTTACTTACATTTTTGATTGTCAGTCTATTTCTCAAGTCAGTTTTTGTTATATTCACGAGACTCAATCCTCTTTCACAATCTGCTGTAAGCAACATAATTGTTGCTATAAATTCATACAAAGAAGTCACATTGGGAAACATGTCAGGTACGCCATTTTTATGGGGAAAAAAGAATACAATCAGCTGGTTTCATTTCTTTACCCCTTGTAGCCAGAACCTGCCTAAACAACTTTCATTCATGAACCGTTTCGGTTTTATTTCCAAAGTTGGGATCATCAACAAAAATTAAACAAACTCTTTTAATTTCCTCAATACACCTAACGCAAATAATATCACACTATTTGTAAGATGCTTGCACAGGGAGGACGAGACAAATTTTGAAGTAAGTTGCCAGGATAGAGGCGGTGAAGCTTTTTTTTTTTTTACACGGCAGCAGCAGGTTTACAAAATGCAGAACAACAAAATGGAAATGATATATATTTTTTTGGCTGTCACTATTTGGCAAATCCACTAAATGCTTTGGGGGCAAAAGGTGCTTTCAGTTAGCTTTTTGGCTAGCACTAGATTAAACCCTAGTTTACATTTCATGAAACTCTGCTAAACTGTTTTAACAAACTGCAAAATAACACTTTTGAATAAAAGGACTTTAAAAATGAACAATTCCTATGCAATTGGTAACAGACGAAGACCTTTTTATGATAACTTTTTGAATACAGTTTTGTTAAAATATTACGATTTAACTAAATTTTATGAAAAAGTTTACAAAATGATTTTTTGGTCATCGCTTAAAAGATATCTTATCATTTAATAGCCTTTTAATTACAGGATGAATGATGTATTGAGTATCCTTTGATTCAATAAATTACATGAATGTTTGAAAAACTTACTTTCTAAAATTATGTAGGTATGAAAGTTGAAACTCACTAGAAAAATTAAACAGGGCTTGAATTTCAGGGCAGGATGGGGGGAGGGGGGAAATCCTGCCCAAAAAGATATTGTGTGCATGATAGATCGACAAATTTTGCATTCTCCTCCCCCCACCAACTGAAAATTTTCTCGATATTTTCCACAACAGATTCACGAATTTCTTTGTACCTTCTTGGTACAAACTGATGAAATTCACGATTTTTCCCTGAATCCGGCTGAATAATTTCGCGATTCTTCACAGAGACTGACTGACGAAATTTGCCATATTTTTCTAAGACCGATTGACGAATTTCTCAATAATTTCCCGTGACCAATTGTCAAACTTCATGGGGTTTTTTCCGACGATAGATCGACGAAATTCACAATTTTTTTCCTCCGTGAATGATCGACGAATTTCACCTTTTTTTTTTTCTTTTTCGCAACTGAGAGACAAATTTTAAGATTTTTTTCACGATCGATTTTTCTAATTTCCCTGTTTCTTCTTGCGAGACATTGAAGAAATTCGATTTTTTTTTCTCGTGTCCAACTGAAAATTTTCACAATTTTTCTTCACAAGTGACTAATGAATTTTGCGGTATTTTACTGCAATCGTCTGACGAATTTCATAATATTTTCCTGTGACCATTTGATGAATTTCATAATATTTTCACAAACCAACTGACAAATTTTACATATTTCCCGCGTCCAATTGACAAACTTTGCGGTGAGGTGGTTTGAGCGACAGAATGACAAATTTTGAAATTTTTTCCCACGGCAGAATGGTGAAATTCGTGATCCCCCCCTTCCCCCCTGCATCTGACTGAAATCTCTTGCAATTTTTCTCCACAACTGTTTGACAAATTTCACAGTATTTTCCCGTGACCAATTGGTTAACTTTTTTTTTCTTTTTTTTTGGGGGGGAGAAGAGGGGGGTCCTCATGACATATTGACAAAGTTCACGATTTTTTTCCGCAACCAATTTAAGCTGAAAGGTAGACCTCCCCATTGGTTTGACCTTGACAAATTTCATGATTTTTTTTATTTCAGTGTTTCTTCTTGCAAGAGATTGAAGACATTCACAATATTTTTCTCGTGTCTGACTGAAAAATGTTGCAATTTTTCTCCATGACCGACTAATGAACTTCACAATATTTTCCCACGATCGCTTAACAAATTTCGCAATATTTTCCTGTGATCGTTTGACGAATTTCACGATATTTTTCCCACAACTAACTGAAGAATTTTGTGATATTTTCCTGCAACCGATTGATGAATTTTGCGATATTTTCCCATGACCGAATGACAAATCTTGCGATTTTTTCCTGCGACAGAATGTTGAAATTCATTATTTTTTCTTCGTGTCCGACTGAAATATATATCAACTTTTCTGATATTTTCCTTAACTGTTAAACAAATTTTGTGATATTTTTCCTTGACAGTATGAAGAATTTCATGATATTTTCCTACAACTGATAGGCAAACTTCGCTTTTTTTTTTTTTTTCCAAGCAACCAAATGGAAAATTTTGAGATTTTTCTTTCCTGCGGAAGATTGATGAAATTCATGATTTTTTCCCCGCAAACGATTGGTGAATTTCATGATTTTTTTTTTCTAGATTGATGGACGTATTTTACTATTATTATTCCCACAATCGTAAAAGGAAAGAACCAAAAGGGCCTTAAGGGACACTGGGCGTTGCACCCTGCCAAACTGGTTTAGAGTCAGCACTAAAGAAAAATGATATTAGAGCTGCAAAAATCTTATGGTGTACATGAAGAAAAAAAATTTCCAAACTCTAAGGAAACATATTTAGAAACAACAAAACTAAGTGATCCTAGCAATTCACAGAAATTAGGATTGACATTTTAAAGTCAACCTACATTTTTCGTGTAATAGCAGAAATGAGTTGGTGTTTTTCCTTCAAACTTTGGAGATGTATTTAAAATTTCAATCACAATGTGCAAATAAACACATAAAACAAAATTTTATTAAAGAAAACTTAACCATTTTACAACCCTGCACATGTTAAAAGTTCTGCATTATAATATCAAAATAAGGCAAAAAGAAGCAAACACTACTGCAGATACACTCAGAGTGAAAAACAGAGCTAATAGTCAGGGCTTTACAAATCTGATAAAATCTGGTAACCAGCAAAAATTTCTAGTCGCCAGTAAAAAAATATTTATTGTCAAACCTCTTCCCCCCCTCCCACCATTTTTTTTAAAAAAAACACAAAAGTTTTCTATGAATTTAAAAAAAAGAATAACAAGCAGAGGTTAGAATTATTAGTCACATAGTTTTAGTTTAGAACAGTACATAATTATACTAACATATAAACTAGGAACACACTAACATTTAACACATATAAATCGAAAAATTATATATCTCTGGTAAAAAAAAAAAAAAAAAAAAAAAATACTGTAAAGGCTGAATTAACCGGCTGGTTCGGGAAATGCTGATTGCCGAATGCTTCAAATGTCTGGATAGTTGAGTACTCAAAAATCTATATCTGATGAGGAAGACATTGATGAAATAATGTAACAGGAAAAATTTTTTTTTGTTTATTTTCTGGTCGAAATCACTCAAATAATTATGATTTTTTTATTATTTTAAAATGTACATTTGATGAACTTGTTTTTGCCTAATTCGAAATAAAAGTTACAAATGTTTTTTGCTTGAATATAATTTCTAAGTTTATTTCTTAATATTTTGGAACTTAGCAACATCCATAATGAAATATCTTATTAGAATTTTAAGTTAAGATTGTGATTAAGATGAATAACAGATGCTGCTCTTGATAGAAATTGTAAACAACTATAATTGTAAAAAACTTTTTTATGTACATAAACCAGCTTGAATAATAAAAAACTTTTTGCTTGTAAAATAAATCCATATATGAGAAATATCACAACTAATTAAGTTTGCAAAATAACTCAAAAGTTATGTAAAATATCCATTGCTAAAATAAACCATTCACGCTCGTATTACATAATCGATATTAGCCGGCTTGAGGGAAGGAGGAAGGTTTATTTGAATCCAGCAACTTATGATAAAAATTGGAGAACAAATAAAATAATAATATAAATAAAAACTTTCTGATTAATTGGGTTTTGATTGCTTGCCACCATTTTATTCCTTATTATCACTTTTATAAATTCCAGATGACTTTTTTGTAAAAAAAGAAAGAATGTTTTTTTGTTTTTGTTTTTTACTCTCCATAATAAAAAATACTTCTCCAGACAGCAGTATTATAACATAAAAATTTTAAAAAATGTAGATTCAAATGCAAAAATATTCTAGGGCTCCATGGGGCGAGGCAGAGCCACAGAGTTCAGAACTCTGTGAGGCAGCACAACAGATTTCATTAGCGAAATAAATTGTTACCAAACAAAAAAAGGATACTTAATATTTGTTTAATTATTTTTTTCTTTTTTAAAAGCAGCCAGTTTCTGCAAACACATAGTACCTTCAATCTTTTACGTCATATAGACTATACAATTGTCTACAAACCAGAGTGCCTACGTAATTATGCAATGTGCAGATAATAAAAGTGCCATGCATTCTATACAAGGGAGAAATATTTAAAAAATACATATTTAATTTTACTAAAATTAGCTATTCTTCAAATTTTAATTAAATTTTATAGATTTACTTCAAATGAATTGCTTATAATCACTTAACTTAGAGATGTTATTATTCTTTAAAATGAATGTGATAGATTAATTAGTTTTAATTCTGAAATACAAAAATCTGATTTGAAACAAAAAAAGGACCTTGAACATTTTGTAGCATTGTATCCAATTTAAGGTGTCATGATTTCTTACTTTTTTATTGAAACCATCACACACACACACTCTTTGCAAATTGACAAGTACTTACCTTTTCTTGAATGACAAACATTCAGATTCAGGAGCACAAGTATATCTCGGAATTGGTTCACTGCTCTCCTGAAAAATATGAAAATAAATTGTAATAGGTTGCAATAATAAGCAATCATCATATTCAACTAGAAATTTAAAAACAAAAAACATAACTGATTCTGTATATGATGCCAATGAATATTTTTTCTTTCTTCTTTCAAATCAAAACTTATTTCAGCATGCACACACACACACATAGCAATAATTTGCATTTAATCCCTTTATTTAAACATAAACTGATTTTCTGCAAGTTAGGTATTCTTTCCTTCTGATTTCATTTGCATTTTTAGGTAGATTTCCTAAGAAATATTACCTATTACATTCTCCCCTAAGTTGGAGTTTTTGAAAAATTTTTGCAGATCTATGCCGATTATGACTCCCAGAACCCAAAACCACCTCCAGTTGAAAACTTTTTATATCTATCTATCTGTGTCACTTTTTTTATGGACATGATAACTGCAATAATTCTGCACAAATCTCTTGCAAACTGATGCATAAAATCAAGGGACATAAAATCTCGGTCAAGTTCATTAATGGGCAAAATCGAACCAAGGGAGGACGAGGGGAAATGGGATGCTTTTTGTGAAAACAGAAAAAATGCCATAATTTCTTAATTATGCTACGTATCGAATCCGTTTAGTTATTATTACTTCTAGGAAAAGGGCCAAAAATTTATGCATGACAGATTTTTGATATCGTTAAAAATGACCCCAAGGGGGGAAAAAAAGGGGGGGGGGTGGGTTTAGAAGAAAAAAATTCATAACTTTGTCAATTCACAAGATATCAAATCCGCTTAAATTTATTATAAATCTTCTTAATATTATCTACAACTTTTATACTGACAAGTTTTTTATGGGACCGACTCTTACGGTAAAAAAAAATTAAAAACAAAAAAATCCCTGCTGGCTCTGCCTACAGGCAGAGGTATATATTCGAAGTGGGTGGTCCCAACAGCCACACCATGGCAAATATAGGTCTTTCTTCTGCAATTCCCAATAAACAGGTGCCCCACGGTCACAGTCTTCGAAATCTACCTGTGCCTGTAGGGATTTTTTTTTACACCAGACTACATCTTGAACACTTACCTCCTCCATAGTTTATGAATGAATCTTTTGTGTTTAGAAAATCTTCAGAAGTTTTATTGTTTATAATGATGATGTAACAATATTTGTCTGTAAGCTGCAACAATACAAAATTAACAATCACAATGATATGATCACTGGCATATGAAAAAGTGAAGCGGGCACCCCGGAATTGTTGAGTGTCAAATGCTTTGTGCTTTTAAGTAGATTTCGTAAGAAATACTACCTATTACATTCTCCCCTAAGTAGGAATTTTTGCAGTTCTACACAGATCCTGACTCCCAGAACCACCCCAGTTCAAAACTTTATATATATATATATATATGTCACTTTTTTATGAACATGATAACTGCAATAATTCTGCACAAATCTCTTCCAAACTGATACATAAAATTAAGGGGCATAAAATCTCGGTCCAGTTCGTTAACGGACAAAATCTGACCAGGAGGGTGGGGGGAAACGGGGGGCTTTTTGTGAAAACAGAAAAAACCCCATAATTTCTTAATTATGACACGTATCGAATCCGTTTAAAGTTATTATTACTTCTACGAAAAGGGCCGAAAATTTATGTATGACAGATTTTTGATATTAAGAAAAATGGCCCCAAGGGGGGAGGGGGGGGGGGTTAGAAGAAAAAAATTCATAATTTCGTCAATTCAAAATATATCAAATCCGCTTAAATTTATTATAACTCCTCTTAATATTATCTAAAACTTTTATATTGACAAATTTTTTATAGGACCAACCCTTATAGCAAAAAAAAAATTCCTGCCGGCTCCGCCTGCAAACAAGTTAGGCTTCGAAGTGGACGGTTCCAACTGTTGCATCATGGCAGAAAGATAATTTCTTCTGCAATTCCCAACAAACAGGCGTTTCACAGTCTGTGTCTTCGAAATCTACCTGTGCCTATAGGGCGAGCCGTCAGGGATTTTTATTATATAGATTCTCACTCTTTTTTTGTAACCATTTTTAGTTGTTAAAATTTGAGTTTGGAAGGAAAATTTTGAAGGTAAAAATCACTAACAAACAGGTTGGAAACAAGTGGTTGATTTAATCAATAATAAGTACTGTAATTTCGAGAATATGTTCCGCACCTCTGAAATTACATTTAAAAAAAAAATCTGCAGAGGTGCCCACACTTACCATAAAGCCGCATCACCGAAAAAAAAGTTAAAAAGCAAAATAAGTAAGCAGTGCAGCAAGAAATGATCAACAAAATTAAAACTATCAAAAATATTGAGAAAATCATAAAATAAGATATGTGGATTCATGTACAATGTACAGTGTCTAAATTTCCCACCAATTTTGTAATCTTTATTCTAAACTCCCCCACAACATTTTTTCAGTCACTTCCTTTTTTAAGCATGCAAACTGCCAATTTTGCATTTGTTTTGATTTGCTAGCTGATGGAACAGCATGAACATCATTTTGGAGCAGAAGAGATAACTTTAGTAGCAGCCAAAATGATTTTTTTTGGAAACGAAAATCACTATTTTGGAGCAGCAAAGAAAAAAAGCCTTTTGGGGAAAAAAAAAAAAAAAAAAAAACAGGGAGAAAAAAAAAAAACACCAACAGAAGGGTAAAAAAATAAAAATAAAAGGCAGTGAATAGGGAGAGATAAATAAACAGTAAGAGGCTAAAGCTTTGGGATTAGCCTGCTGTCTGCCATCTTGTTTTTTAAATCAAACCATATTCAGACCTGCCAAGTCTCCGGCTTTTTGGATACCAGTAATTTATTACAGAAAATGTTGTTTTATTGAATCGGAGCATTTTGCGATTTAAAAGAACAACATTTTCTCAAAAAAATTACTGGTGTTCAAAAAGCCAGAGACTTGACAACTCTGCATATTTGTTTTGTTTCTCATTTCCAAAATAATTTGCATCCATATTTACTTATTATAAACACGTTATTTAATTTTATTGACTAATTTATTTATATTTAATAATAAAAGTTAAAATGTTTTGATTTAAAAAATGAGATGGCTGACCGCATGCAATAAATCAAAACATTTGTTTTATTTCTGACTTAATCAAGTTAAATAGAAAACACAATACTAATTTATTTATATTTAATAATAAAAGTTAAAATGTTTTGATTTAAAAAATGAGATGGCTGATCGCAGGCGATAAATCAAAACATTTGTTGTTTTGATTTGTTTCAGACATAATCAAGTTAAATCAGAACATTTTAACTTTTATTATTAAATATAAATAAATTAGTCAATAAAATTAAATAACAAGTTTATAATAAGTCAATAAGGATAAAAATTATTTTGGAAATGAGAAACAAAACAAATATGTTTTGATTTAAAAAACAAGAGGGCGGACAGCAGGCTAATCCCAAACCTGTTACGAGTAAAATATAGTACAAAATAAAGAGAAATTTTCAAACATGCCAACAGCACAAAGTCAATTTTTAAAACTTGCTGGGACGATTAAAAAAAAAAACAGGCCTGTTGAACAGATAAAAGACTTAAAGGAATAAGAAATTTAAAAAGGCTGGACTAAACAAACAAAATATGAACAATTTTCAATGGATATGGCTCGATCAGATTCTATTTTGATACAGTAAAGGAATTTGCCAAATCCAGCATGGGGATCTGTATCTGATCAAGTCTGGCAAAGGTTGGTTAGTGTTTGGTGTCCAGGTCAGACCAGACTAAGCCTGGATATAGTTGTTCCCACGTTGTGTTGGACTGGTATTTTTTTTTTTTTTTTTTTTGTAAAAATAGTGATTTGCACATTTGTTAATGGAATCGTTGGAAATACACTTTGGTTTAATAAATTACAGAGAAATGATATCCAATGGTTGGAGTATCATAGTTGAGATTTTTTCCAACAGAGCGAAAATATGCTGGGATCAGGACTCGAACCTGAGTACTTTGGTTTTGTTCGAGTCCTGGTCCCAGCATATTTTCGCTCTGTTGTAAAAAATCTCAACTATGATACTCCAACCATTGGATATAATTTACCTAGTTTAATATACTTTCATCTGTTCATTATACAGAGAAATGATTTCCAAAATCTACTTCATTTTTACTAGATACAACTTTGAAATTATGACACTTTAACCATCTTTTTTTTTTCTTTGATTAAAAACTACTTTTTTTTTTAAATTTCTTTATTTTAATGTTAGTCTAACAGTCCAAGTCATCATTAATGATACTGGGAGAAAGGGAATTTTCTTTGAGGGACAGAATTTGAAATAGCATGTGGAATTGTGCAAATCACATATAAAATAGGAAATCCCGCATAATAAAAAATTCTGTGCGAAATTTCCCACCTTTAACTTTTATCACAGGCATGTGATACACACTAAATAGGTTAAAAATTTATGTATTTTAGTTTAGTGCTTTTTAAAGCAATACTTTTTTTTAAAACTATTTCTTTTTTCTTATTTTAGTTCTCTCTCCCCCCCTCCCCCCTTTCATTTCGCAATTGAAAGAATATTTGGCAAAACTGGGAACAGTTGAAAAAAAAAATGAGCATAGAGGAGACTGGTAGACAGTGGACCACTTTTCCAGTTTAAAATTTTTTTCTCTGTAATGGACAAACTGATCTGCATGAAAATATTTTTGAATATTCCTTAAACCCTTATACATTCATCATAATTTTCTCATAACATAGTTTTCAATACATTTAAAAAAAAAAAAAAAAAATATGCACACTGGTCCACCCACCGGGGCACAGTGGACCGCTATTAAGTATATCTGAAATACAGTATAAATCTATTTTTCATTAATCTAATTCTTTTTTATTTTCCCTTTACCTGCAAAATAACATAGTAATATAAATTTACAAGTAACATTTCGAAAAAAAAAAAATATTATATTTTGAAAATAACAACAGATTAATACAGGAGCAATTGCAATTTAGTTATAGTTATTACTTAAGTATAAAAAAATCAGCACACATTAAATTTTGTAAATGAAATTCCAAAACACTTATGAGTAAGATTGAACCTGGAATTTTCCTGAAACACTTTTGGGTCTGGGAGCAATAGTATTATGAAATCATTCACAGTTTCTGGAAAAATAAACTGATTTCCATTTAATTTGCGTCTCACGAATCTTACTTAAATAGAATTATAACCAATTAGACAACAGTTATATTTATCAAAGGCAGTAAATATAAAATAAAATATTTCTTACTATGTTAAATAAATTATTTTTCTTTGTTTACTTTATTTTACAGTTAAATAACTACTTTTAAACAATATTTCTTTATAGTAAATAAGCAATTATTAAATATTTTGAACATTCTGCATACAGAAGCAGAGTGGATTGTTGTGGACCACTGTGCCCCAGGAGTGGGTGGTCCACTGTGCCCCATGTTGAAGTTCAATAAATAATCATATTAATATTGTTTATAGCTTTCTTTGAAACATATTAACTTTAAAGTTAAATAAAAACAAGTATCTTAGCTTTTCAAATTAAGCTGTTTAATCAAATTTATCTACAACACTTTAATTACTAAAAAAATTAATATGATGAAAAATTTTACTTTCAGAAGCTCAAAACAATCCATCAGGATAACATAGTTCAATCTGAGCTAAACATATTTTCTGAAGGCTATAAATAATCAGTGCAGTTCTGTTGTCTATTAGGATAGAAGAGAAGCTTTAAAAAAATGTAAATAAATAAAATATTAGGGGTGGTCCACTGTGTCCATAGGTCCAGTGTATACCAGTCTCCCCTACATAGTTAATAATTATTTTGTTATGCATCTTAAAATAAGTTTTTAAGCTTATATTATTAGTTTTATATTTAAAGTGTTGTGCATATTATACGGCAAATTTAAAAGCACAGAATTTTATCTATTTATCCTTTTTCCTTCCCTTCAAATTTTCAGGTCATGATTTTTTCACATTTTTGCATCAGTCTTAGAAACAGCCAAAATGACATTTAAAAAAAGCTGATTTCAGTGAAAAGCTGAAAACTTCCATTTCCTATTGTTGCAGCACTTTTTATCTGCAGCATTTGGGAATTAACAGATGCAATCGTACTTGTGATCATTACAATTTATTTCATATTTAAATTAAATTTATTCCAAGTCAAATAACTTTAAGAACATCTTTTTAGACCATCTTTGGTATTTACATATGTTTGTTAAAGATTTTGTAAGATGTAAAAAACCACAATTTTTAGTAAAAAATGTACATACTTTCATTGGGAAAAAAATTCTGTTAAAAATTAATCTGGTTTGTTATTAAAAATATATATATTTACAACATGAAATTAATTAAAGCGACCCACCTTTTAAAAAATATTGGGTCCTTTTCCTTAGTAACACCATCGTCACTAAGGGTAATATTTGGTGCAAAATGAAATTTGCATGAAATGAATCATTTGAAAAAACACTGTTGGGACAAATCTGAGCATTTAAAAATTAACATTTGAAAATTACAGACTTTCACAAATTATTTTATTAAATGAATACAAATATATACTTAAAAGAGCAAATATTATGCAATAAAGTAATAAAATAAAACTCGATTTAAACTGAGGCTGGAAATTGTAAATGTCTCTTAGCATTGCAGTAAACATTTCAGTGATCTGGCGATGTGCTATGGTGCATCATTTAAGCAAAAAATTAAAGAACGGATGCATAAAAAACATTGCAATAGTCCCTTTAGGAAAGGAAGCATAATTTTTTTCTTGAAAGAATGTAAAAGAGGCATATTTTCAATACAATACATTGAATATGTCTTAATTCTAAAAAAAGGACCCACTTTTGTAAAAAAAAAAAAAAGACTGGGTTTTTTGGATGAGAGAGTCATAGGGACCCGGGATTAATTCAAAAGCCTAGTGGCATCACAGATTTTATTTTTTGAATGAAGATGTTTATGAGGGTTTTTTTTAATAAAAACTTATTTTATGGATCGAAAGTCGTAAAACAATTTTATTGCCACCTCTTCATTATCAGATAACTGCCAAATGGTAAAATCTCTCTGTGTCAACAATAAATTAAGTTATAATTTAATAAATATTTTCTATTCAAAAAGTATCAAATTAAGAGATTTTGCAAAATTACGAGTACTAAATGATAAGAATAAAATTATTTATGTTGAATAAATAGCAAATTGCAATGTTTAGCACGGTTTGCAATAAAAATCCTTAACACAGTCAGGGTTGAAATAAATAGCAGATTAGCATACATTTTGGCATGGTGCTGGTATAACAGAAAAATTTGTTTTTATTACATTCTGATAAGTGAAATTAAAAAACTAAAATCTGATTACTTAGCTTTTCAATTAAACCAACACATTTTATGAACTATTACCATTACTGGAATTACACTTTTAGTAATGGTCACATAGGGTGTCTAGTATTGGAAATTGACTAATTAAGCATCCCAGTAATGAATTAAAATCAGATTAGCTACTTTATTAAAAGTTGAAAAATAAGTGAAATTTTATAAATGTGGTCCTTACAGGGTGTCAATACCAAATCAGCAACAAATTTCCTTGACTTTCTTCCAGGTTTTCTATACCAATTAAAAAAAACATTCCAGGCCTTGAGATTTTGTGATGTAACACACAAAAAATCTTGAAAGTTGTGAATCCAAGAGTGAAACTTTCACAAATGATTCTGAAGCACAAACTACTTATTTGTTAAACATTTTTTTTTTTTTTTAATTTAAAAAATGTTGAGCATCAAGATATTTATTTCATGGTTAATGATTGTGTAACGCTCCTTCAGAAAAATTTTCTTAATTTTTTCTTGGATGTTTCAAATTTCTTTAACTTTTTCTCACAATTTTTCAATTTCTCCCAGGAATAGTAAATTTCCCTGACATTTCTAGTCCAAATAAATTTCCTTGATTTTTCCAGGTTATCCAGGTGGCTAGACACCCAGTCATTAGTATATAAAATTTGAACTTTTCTATTCTATCAAAACAAAAACATCCAATTTTCGTCAGAAAATACAGAACATATAAATTAGTTTCTTAAAAACTAGATAAGGTAAAATTTTCACTGAAAGATATTGTAATCATGAAATATTATCTTCCGCTTCATGACTGGTTTAAGATTGTTAGCAATAAACCAGATTATAAAACATAGAACGGAGTTACAGAAAAAACAAAAGCTGAATCTTTATATAAATCAGAAATCTCCCATGGTGTTTGTTACTGGCACAATAACTCTATAATTATACTATACAAAGTTAACTTACTAATAGCATATTCAGGGACAGATTTGAGATCAGTCAGGTACTTTTTTTATATAGTTGTGTAGGAATAAGTAGCATAAACAAGGCAGCTTTTTATACAATTTCTGATGCTTTTTCAAAAACGAATCCCTCCTCAACTTGAACTTAAATCTGTCTCTGAGAATGACGAAAACTAATTTTTAACTAACTTAATTTTAAACTGACTGGAATAATCACTATAAAAAATAATCTTACCTTATTTGTAAAGATTGTAGGCTTCAGAAACACATAGGGATGGCTCGATGACTTGCTTCTTTCTTACTTGAATTGAAGAAATGTTGTAAACAACACTAAAAATCCCTACAGGTCCGCAGAAAATAAAAATTGTACATCTTTCTAAACAAAACTATCTTTTAATAGATTTACTTTATTAATGTTTTTTAATCTTCAAAATTTCTCATACAAAATTAAATTTTAAAAGTGGATGTTTCTAAATGCTAATTATTACACAGGTTAAAATAAAACATTTAAAAATATCTAGAAAAATCCCCACTGGGAAAAATAATGTGTCGAAAAAGGGAAATCTTCGTTCGCCATTCCCTCTCTCTGTTTGCCGGCCTGGCGGGAGGGGGGCGGGGGGAATCAAAGAAGTTTTCTTGTTCTGAATTGTGTGTGGAAGGAGGGGGGTGGGGGCAAATGTAGGCATTTTCTATTTAAAATAATTTTTCTTTTAAATCCAAATTTTGTTTATCTTGGAGTGTTTTAAAAAATGTAAAATAAGTTATTTTTTGCAACTGATTTATGGATAATATACAGAAAATATAAAATCATGCACAAAAAAAAAAAAAAAAAAATTTTTTTTTTCACTTGTTTAACAACAGCAGCTTGTTTGAACAATCAAAGAACAATCGTTTTTTCCTTTTGTTTATAACAAATATTTTTTCATGGAAATTTTAAAAAAGTATAAATAAATTCGCATTGATTATTAAATTTTTAAATATGTTTACATAATATGTATGTCTGAAGATTGCAGCTTTATTGCTATTAATATATTTGTTCAAATCAGCATAGCATTTGGATGTATTTTATGTTAATATGTTATCTATTTATCTTAGCAATGAAAAATTATATAAAATAACTATTAAATATATTCATTTTTATTCTAGTGTGCTCACAAAAATATATTTATTTAAAGATATTCATGCATATTTTAAAAGAACATTAAGAGTTTTTAAGGAATTTTTTTTTTCATTAAAACTCTTTAAACTTTTGTGTATTTTTTATTGCATACAATATTTAAATGCAACATAATTCATCTTTATATATAAATCTAGGTTTAAAATAACAAACATTATCTTATAAAACGTGAAGTAAAAATACTTTTTCTTTCTTATAATAAAAATGTCGAGAAGATTATACTGGGCCACTGACTTTTAAACGATGATAGATTTGTATATCGTGACCGGAAACGTATTTACGTTAGCTATTGGCCACTGAAAATGCATTAAGTTTTCTCCCCATTTGCCCGTTAACGATTTGACGATTGACAGCGGGTGTAGAGGAGCGTCAGTTAAAATACATTAATGGTTGGATACAAATTGCCGCAAGCTTTTTTGGCCAGAACGTTCACAACATGTGGCCAAAAATCTCGTGTTTGCTGGGTAGTTATTTGCTGTTAGTTACTTGATTAGAGTACTTGTTTGGTTTCCCTGATTTTTTCGACTATCACGTGGTGAGGTTGTTGTGTATTTCTGTTGTTGGTTGCTAGGGAACAGTGTGGTGGCTCATTGCTTGCTTGGAGAGTGGGATTGTTTGTTTGCTTTGCGTTCTTCTTATTGGTTGCTATAGTTACTGTAGGGTTGTTGATTTTGTTGTTGCTAGGTAACTCTGGATAAGTCGGTTGTTTATTTGGTAATCGGATGATTATGGTAATTACTTTTAAATTTTTATTTGGAGCTTGATTATTCTGGGTTGTGCTCCCTGGTTGGGTCTAGATTTGAGTTTAGAGAATAGTTTTATTGTTATTAATTACTGGTGATTGTCTGCCTTTTTGGCTCAGCCGTTTATTATAATCACCGGCATTTTGGGATTTTGGACTCAGTCCTCCCATACATATATGCTGAAAGTTTGCTCATAGTGTGAATGCCCCTTCAGCAATCTCTGCTCATTTGAAGCCAATTTGTCATAGGGGTACTATTGTTGTTCCGTCTGTGAGCAAACGCTGGTGTGGGGTCTGGTCTCTGCATTGCCTCTCTTTACGGATTGTTTTGGTCGGTAGGCTGTCAATTGGTTTACAGTATTGGTTAGTTGGTAACAGTTTGATTATAGTTCTTTAAAAGGTGATTGTTTTTGCTTGGGGAAACGATGTCCACGGCCGCTGAGAATACAGATGAGTGGATTGATGTAGTGAAGGATTTGGATCTTCCAGTTATGGTTCAGAGACTTACAGAAAGGATGCATACGTGGTTAGAGAATAATCGACAAAAACAAAATAAGGTTTCGGCAGGACTGATCTCGATGTATAAAAATATTGCAGGATATATACAAGAAAGGTCCTTGATGATTTTTAAAGAAAATGTAATATTGTCTACAAAACTGGAAGACAGAGTGGAACATGATAAGGTTTTGAGAGACATTGCGGAAAAGATCTCAGCTCCGGTGACCCAGACAGAAGAGAAAGAACAGAGAAAGGATGAAAAACAAGTGACTAGGAGACGAGATGACCATGTGGTACTTGTGTCAAAATTGGATACAGAAACTGATTTGAATGATATAAGAAAGAATATAAAGGAGATATGTAATGCAGACGTAGATATTCCTACTCCGAGAGATGTGTTGACGACTCAGAAGGGTCAGATCATAATTAAAATGAAATCAAGGGAGGAAGCAGAATTGTTGAGAGAGGTACTTGATAAGGATGAGCCTCTACAATCCAGGGTAAAGATTAACATTCCGGTTAGAAGAAGAGAGAGGGTTCTCCTGCTTAGTGTAGACCCGGAGTTGGGTGAGGATGTGGTCACGGATTCAATACGAAGGGCCTTGGAGGAATCAGTTGTGGAGAAGGGTGTAGTAAGAGGACTATCGGAGAGATTGAAGAATCCGTCACTCGATAGGTCTACAAGAAATGCATTGATAGAGTTATATAGAGAAACACATTTGGATTTTGAGATTGTCAGAAAGATAAAAACTAAGATGGGAAAAGTAAATTGGCTTATCGATGTGGATGAGAAGGGAAGAGATTGGTTGATTAATCTTAAGAGAATTTGTGTGGACTTTGACAGATACCGAGTAGTCAATTACATAAATATAATTAGATGTTTCAATTGTCAGGCTTATGGGCACTATGCGAACTCATGTAAGGGAACATTGAAGTGTGCAAAATGTGCAGAGGAACATAGCACGAAAGATTGTAAATCAGATACAATTAAATGTGCAAATTGTTATTTTGAAGATCCTACAGTAGAGAGTGATCATAGAGCAGATAGTGCACAGTGCCCATCTTTTGTAAGATATAGGGAGAGTATTATGCCAATGGTACCCCCTCAACGTAGCTAAGGGCGACTCAGGGGCTGTTTCTGGGAACTCATTTATTAAGTGTCTGCAAATTAATATGCATCATTGTATGGATGCCAGTGATGCTTTGGTCACATATGTTTTAAAAAATGGTATTGACATTGTCTTTTGTCAGGATGTTTATGTCCAGTCGGGGGTTCCTATGGGGATTCCAACAGTCTGGCCTTCTTTTTCTTCATCTAACAATAATGCTTTTATTTTTATTACTAACATGGATTATGTTGCATTGCAGTCGCTGGTTTTGAGTAATGCAGTATTTATAGTTGTAAATGTAATTAATGAGAAACTTTTATTGGGTTCCCAATATTCGGCTCCGTCAGGCAATTTAGATACTGATTTGGAGGAGTGGAAAAATATTTTCCCTGATTTCTCCAGGGTCTTGGTTGCTGGAGATTTTAATGTTCATTTGATGACTCTTGGTTATACACGGCAAGATGTGAGAGGACAAATATTATTAGATCATTTAATGATGAATAACATGACAATTTTGAATGACTTAGACGCACCATGTTCCTTCATCCAGGGAGATCTTTCGGGAAGACCTGACTTAACAATCGGAGGAACTCTTATACAGGATATTATGGAAGATTGGTCAGTCGATACAAAAGAATTTTCATTTAGCGATCATAGATATATATCATTCAAATTAAATATAAGTCCAGTTTACAGAAATCAGTACAGATTTAAAACAAAGAACGGTAATTTTAAAAAATTTGATTTGTTATTTAAAAATAGACTAAATGATTGGCAGAAAAACTTTGATAATATTCAGAATACACAGGGATTGGATATATTTATGAAGAATTTCATTGATGATATTTTGGATATTCTTGAACATAGCTTTAGGAAGCGTAAACTTACTTACAAACCAAAAATCCATTGGTTCAATCAGGAAATTAAAATTGAAAGAAATAAAGTTACAGCAATGTATAAGAGATATAGAAAGAATTTAGAAAATGAGCAATTAAGAGAAGTTTATCTTTTACATAGAAATAAATATAAAAAGTTAGTTAGAGAAACCAAGAAAAGATCATGGATCAATTACTGTAGCGATACCCAAGATGCATATGGAGGATTGTATAAATATATTGCAGGCAAGAAACTCAATAATACGGACTTAATTTTTACCTCTCTTACGGACTCAGAGATATTTGACTCATATGATGAAGTTGCGGATCAATTAATGAGGGAACATTTCAGCATTGATCAAGTTCCACAAAATATTCATGATTATTCTTCAAAGGAAGAATTTGAGCTTAGTCCAACAACGGATATGATAACAATTAGAGAAATGAAGTATGCTCTCTCGAAGCAAGCTTTGAATAAAGCGCCTGGATGGGAGAAGATTGACGCAGTAATAGTAAAACACATATGTAATACCTTTCCTGAGATTATGCTTAATATATATAACAAGTGTTTGAAACTAGGACACTTTCCTGGGAGCTGGAAAAAAGGCGTTGTAATATTTTTCCATAAGAAAAACAAAGATCCAAAAAATCCAAGATCATACAGACCAATAACATTATTACCGATAATGGGTAAATTATTGGAGAGGATAGTGAAACAGAGGGTCATGGTTACTTTGGAAAGTATTAATTACTTCAATAATAGTCAATATGGTTTTAGAGAGAAACGTTCTACAGTAAAGGCATTATTAGCTCTTAGGGAATGTACAAAGGACATTTTGATGGATTATAAGTACTGTGCCTTAACCTCATTGGATATTCAGGGAGCATTTGACTCCGCTGACTGGTTTATAATGAGTCATATTATAGAAAATCTTCCTGTGGCAACATATTTGAAATCAATGTTGAGAAACTATATTTCAGAAAGGTACATAGGGTTTAATTATGTGAATGGAATAAAGTGGTTCTTATTATTCCAAGGAAGTCCGCAGGGTTCTTCCCTCGGGCCGCTACTATGGTTGCTGATTGCCGATTTTATTCTTAAAGATTATTGTTTAATAAATAAATATATAATTTCATATGCGGATGACTACGTCATTTTGACAGGAGCAAACAACAGAAGAGAGTTGGAAGACAGAATGAATGCTTTGATTCAATTATTTAGGAATATCACTGAAAAATACAAACTGAGACTGAGTACTGACAAGTGTGAGTCAATGCTTTTTGGAAAGTGTCAATTAGAAAACAGAAGACCAATTTTTAAAATTGATAACACTTCTATTACAGTCAAAGACGCAATCACCTATTTGGGATTTATAATTGATGGTAATTTCACATGGATGCAACATTTTGAGGTTATTAGAGAAAATATTAAAAGTTTTGTGGGCTCTATTGCAAGGACGTCAAGGAGAGACAAAGGACTTAAAGCAGACTACAGGAAGATATGGTACTTAACCGTTATTGAGAAACAAATATTATATGGATGCGAGGCGTGGGCTAGAGATATTAAGAAACCGGCAATTAAACGAATCAGTTCATGTCAGAGAACGGGGTTATTCAGTGTAATAAGAGCATATAGAAACACATCTACGGAAGCTCTCTGTGTATTGGCGGGAGTTCCACCAATACATCATAAGATTAAGGCGATTTTGGAGAAATATCAAGTTAGAAATGAAGATACTGAAATTTCCATTCAGAATACTATAATAAATAGGCATAAACTAATGGATAATCTGAGTTCTTATGACTATGTAAATTATACCATACAGCCAAACATACACATTATAAATTCGGTATCAAAAATGGAACAAATAGTCACTGTAGATTTTCCTGTAATCTATACTGATGGATCTAAAATGGATGGTGGAGTAGCTGCTGCATTTACAGTGTTTCACAAGAATAACTATATCTATGAAGAAAAACTTAGATTGCATGATCTTAATACGATTTTTCAAGCGGAGCTGCAAGCCATAAAACAAGCAGTGAAATGGACAGTTTTTAATAGATGTAGTAAAGCAAGGATATACACAGATTCATTGTCATCAGTAATGTCATTACAACAATTATTCCCCAAAAATACAATAATAAGAGATATCTATTTACTTTTATTGGATAATCCATGGATAAAACTTGAACTTGGCTGGATAAAGGCGCATGCGGGTCTGCAAGGAAATGAGATTGCAGATGACTTGGCAAAAAATGCTATTTTAAAAGACGATTACGATGAAAGAATTGATTTAGATTTTCCGGTTTCTGCAATATCGAAATACCTTAAGGATAGAATGAATAAAGAATGGCAAGTTGAATGGTCAGAGTCCACTTTGGGCAGAGACACCTATTTAGTGTTCAAATATGTAAATACAGATTACGTATGTACAAGCCAGGTAGTGCAATATTTCATGACGGGACATTTCCAGTTTTTCTCTTTCGAATAAATAAATCACAATCAGATAAATGCCAATGTGGCATAAAGGGTGATGTTGTTCACTATATCTTTGGAAGATGCCCACTAATGCCGTGCTACTTTGATTTTAATTCAAATAAGACATTGAGAAAAAATCTGCAGGACGTATTTTTGAACTCAAAGAATTATGAAAGATTAAAAATAATTTATAACAAACTTAACAGTCTATATTCATTTATTAAGTATACATTTTGAACGTATTTATCTAACATTAACTTCAAGTATTCTAAAGGTTTTGAGTTGGATAAAGCATGATTTATAGATTGACTGTGACATAGTTGAAGATTTCTGCAATAACGTATATTGGTCATTTAATTGTATTTGGAACTGTTATATTTACTGATGATCTACATGAACATTGTACAGTGATTATTACTATTGTTATAATTATCAACAATCAGTATTATTTGCCTAAAGGAAGAATATTATGTTCTGAATTAAAATTTTTTGTTGTTTCTTAGCAACGAGGTGGTATAAGTAATACAGTATATAGTGATGACTATCTGTTTTAAGGACATTATTTTCATGAACATTTGCTTTTAAGGACATTTTATTTTTATATACTGAACATTTTGGTGATCTTTACTGATCTTCTTATGCATCATAGTTAAATGAAGTTGTTCAGGCACAATTATCAAAACTTTTGGTAATTTTGATCATTGGAGGAAGAGAGATGGTGGACTGTGATATATTCATGAAATCTTGATGAACATTTGTTTTATTAAAAGACATCATATCTTCATGAACATTTGTTTTTTAAAGACAATATATCTTTTCATAGTGAACTTTTTGGTGAACTTCAGTATAATTTTTCTGTTATTCATAGTTAGTTTAGTAGTCACAGTAAGCTACTGTGATGATAGTTGATGTAATATTTGGTTAATTTATTGATAATTTAGTTTTAGTTTACTATTTAAAAGCAGGCATGTTGCCAACTTTGCTTTTGATTTGTCCCAGTGTGGGATGATTTGTGAATATTATCTTGAAAAAACGCCGCTGATCAAGCTTGATTCCTTGCGGAATCGCTGGATGGTGGGGGGGGGGGGGGGGGGGAGTTTCCGCCAGGACATTTTCACTATAAACCTCGCGGTTAGTGTCCTGGCTGGTTGTTCTTGTGCAACCCCCCCTTATACATTTACATTGGGATCCTTTCACGTTTGGAGTACTCTATCGAGAGTTGAAGGACCTTCTGGTAATTTCTAGCATTAGAAAGCCCTGGAATAATCTGGAAAGATCTCTGAAACCTATATAAGGACCTCCATCAGTTCAGTTCAGTTAGTTGTCTGTCAACTGCGATTGAATTCATACGAGAGGCTTTGCAACTGTGTTTCTCGGATTGATTTTGTCGTTGATACCTCGTATTGAACACATTGTTTCTGTGTGAAATTTTGCTGCGCTTTTATTGGATTTGAAGATTACTGAATATCTTTTAATTTTCAGAAGATATTTGTGATCGTATTGCACTGTTTATAGTGAATAAAGCCTTTTGATTGTTCTTATATATTGGCATCAGTCCTTTCGAACCCCGAGCTCACAACAATATATATATATATATATATATATAATGTTTTAAACTGGGGTTGGTTTTGGTTTCTAGGAGTCATGATCGGTGTAGATCAATAAATAATAGTTTAATAGATCAAATAATAGTTTAAAAATTAAATTATTATATGTTTTGAAAACAATTTAGAAATCGCGAATACATAATTTAAGTAATCCTTTTTCTCTTTCCTGTTACCATATGTTAAAACAAGAAACAGAGCAAAAATTATAATTCTTAATAAATTTACTAGTTTGCGCTTTCTACCAAGCATAAATCGAAGCGGTGAATTTTCCATAATTGTGGCCCACATCAAATTAACACATTGTAATAGAAATGTTTTGGAACAACATGAGTTGCATGAAATTAGGCGTGATTTTTACAATAAACATTCAATTCTTATAAAAGAGTGTTTAAGAAAAAACTTTTTTAATTTCATACTTATTTTATGGGGACTTATTTCATGAACCTTATATAGGTTTTAGCTATAATACCTTTCTTTAAAATAAAAGTACATGAGAATTAATTCATTTCCGAATTAATTTGGGGGAGGGACGCTCTTCCCTTCCCAATTTTTATCCAAACTTGATAAAATTAGGTAATTTTAAAAACATTATTGATGATTTTTTCTTACAGAATTTTTCTTTTACCGTTTTTCTGATGTTAGAGGTAGATAATTTTCATCCCCCCCCCCCTCCAATAGTATTTTTTTTTTTTTTTTGTAGTATTTACACTGATGTTTAACGAGAATTTATAATATTTAATACATTTTTATACTATCTCCAAAGTCCAGAAAAAGTCATTTCTGATGATAGTTAACTTTTTCTAGGTTAATTAGGTTAACTTCTATGTTACCTTAAATTAGCTTAAATTCTATGAAAAAATAGAAGCATGATTAATATTCAATTTATTAAAATAAAATAATGTATTAAAAAGAAAAAAAAAATCAGCTTTTTAAATAATTTACAATTGTTTGCTGTAGGGGTGCTAATAATCACTGTGTCAAATGATAACATATTTTAATGTAATTGTAAGCTGAATCGAATGGTACCAATTAAATACTCCTGAGTCAAATAGTTCGTGAGATATTGCACATTGTTCAAATTTGGCAATGTCTTTGGCCTCAAAATGTCTAACAATACAAAGTGATCATTTCTAAAATTACGTCCGTTACTATAGGAATGGAAGAAATTCAAATTAAATATTTTTGTTATTTAATTCTTTTGTTCATTTTTACAGATAGAAACATAAACTGCTCAATTGGGAATTGAATATTATTCTTACGGATATTTAACGAAGCTCTGGCTACTGGTACGCAGAAGTTCGATACTAGTACGTGGAATAAAATACAGAAAGCAGCATATTATTATGAAATCAAAAACGGCTTATCTTTATTGCTTGGAAATTTTCCAAAAAATTTCGGATGCGACTTTTGATCTGTAAACGCTTTTTTTATTTATTTATTTATTTATTTATTTTTTTTTTTTACGAGAAATGTTTGTTATATCAAACTTGCTGATATTCGCACACACCGCTTATGATACAACCAGTTTTCCAGAATTAAAAACATAATTATTAGATTTATATGGGTACAAATTGAATTTTTTAATAAAGCCCTAATTATAAAATTAATGAATAAAGTATTTTTAATTAGCAAAAGAACTTTTTTAAACATGCTTTATAAATTGAATTATCTGAAGTGAAAGTTTGGATGGAAGTAGGAGGAGCTTTTGTGAGTAGGAGCAGTTAAAACAAAATAAATTCCAAGTGTAATTTGTAACACATTGTTCTCTTTGTACTGGAAGAACTTCTAGGAGGTGTTGAAATAAAAGTTTTTTTTTCAACATAATTCATAAATTAATTCAGTCTGTTGAGTGAAATATTTTCTTTTCTCTTGTACAAAATGTGTATAATTTCTTTCTATTTCATGAAAATTAGATTTTAAAAGAGTAAGGTAATTTAAAATGGTGATCTGTAATCAAACAAAAACCGTGGTCATATGCAGTGCGGATTTGAGGTATACCTCATATATATAGCATATATAAGCTATATATAGCATAGTACATATGTTTTGAGTTAGTATATACATAAATGTATGAAGAAACTTGCAAGTACACAAATTATTAATACAGTTGTGTCGAGCCTATGTTAAATGCACTAACTAAGCTTTGGATAAGAAATTTGTTTCTCATTTGAGACACCCTGCCACTGTATCTCACGATAGAGGAAAGAAGTGAATTTATTCAGCTCTCCAGTGAAGGATTACTGGAGTCCACATTCAAAAGGATGAATGTAACAGATTTTTTGTTGGCGAGAATATGAGAGTACCGTCTGATATCGTCAAGGTCTGCTTCTGTTTAGCACAACATATCTATGTGAATGTGCTCCCCCCCCCCTTTGTTATATCAAAAATAAACACAGGAATAAACTAAACATCGAATCTGACCTACGACTAAAACTAACCTAATATTGAGCCAGGCATGGGGAAGCTGTGCTTGATAAAACCAGTCCACCTTTTTCATTAGTGATAGAAGCAAATTAGCCTACTGTAACAGTATATGAATCAGTGTGTATGTTATTAAGTATTGTGGCTTTTTACCTATACCAAAACATTTTTTTTTATATTGTATGCATTATTAAAATTTAATGGTGATACTATTTTTTACTTGAATGTTATTATGAAGCAGTCAATCTTAGTACCAATTTAGTAATGTAATCATTCATTTTTAAATACAATAAAACATGCTATGACGGAAACACGAAAGACCGAAGATATATTTCGTTTTAGGCAGGTTCCTTTTTATAGGTTTTTCTATATTAGCTTTACGTTTGTTACCTGGTGGTACGCGGAAGTATGAACTTCGATTTAGTGGTACGTCGGTCTAAAATTTTGGGAACCCCTGCTCTAGAGGAGCATGATCCTGATATATTTTCTATTCAGGATAACTGAATGTTTATAATCCTACAACAGTCCCATCAAAAAGACAAAAATATTGTTAAATATCCCGTAGAAATTATTATTATTAAAATACATTTTTTCATTTAGCTTATGCAATCATATTGCGTGCCTTGCTTTATTGTGTAGGGAAAGTAGTGGACTTGAATGAGGTAGGGGATGAATGTAACAACAAAAATGTTTACATATGGTTTACAATCATAAATAACTTGGTATTTAATTTGATAAATGGTTACACTGAGATCATTCAACAGATATAGTTTCAAAACAGTGCATATTACAGAAGATTAGAATATTCCACAAAGTGTATTTTTCAACAATCAAAGTAAGTTTTTCTGTTTGAGCTTTAAAGCATTTAATAGATAAAAGATTAAAATTTTATATATTTTTGCACGCTAAAATGTTATAATCTCTTGTTATCTACCCTATATATATAAAATCCTAATGAAACGAATTTGTGAAACGATTTTATGAAACGAATTTATGAAACGATTTTATGAAACGACTGATTAAACGACTGATTTTGTTTCAAGGCTATTTTTAATAAAATATTGAACGCTTGATGGTGAAATTAATACCAATTGTTCATAAAAATCCGCGGATGTCAAAACTGGTAATAGAATTTTGAAATTGGAAATAGTTTTCGAGATATTAATTTTTTTCTAATTTTAATGACATTTCTGTAATGATGGCAACTAATTACTCAGTTTTTTTGTGACAAAAAAGGGAAAAAAATTGAAAAGGATCCCGTAAGGATTATTGATTTCTTTTTATTCGTCATTTTCAAATTGAAATTGAATTTATCTTTTATTTCAATCGATAATGAAGACAAGATTGTGATTAAATTATGTTTTTCAGGAAAATTTGAAAAAAAAAATCGCATTTCTATCGTCAGGATTCAATCGTCTGTCAGCATTTAATTTAATTTATAAACTGAAAATATTTTGAATAAATTCGTCCAAATGACGTCATTTAGGTAAACGCAAAAGAAAGGGAGGAAAAGGAATTAATAGTAATTATTATTTATTGATATCATTTTGTTATTTTTTTGTAAAATTTAACTAAACGAATTTATAAAATCATTAATTCTGATACTTGAAACTAATATATAAAATAATATTTGCCCAACTGAACGGAGAATAAAATATCCTGCTTGGTTTTCTATCCTGCTTGGTTTTTTCCGCCAAGCTTTTTAAAAAAGCGTCAAGACCCCTATAATAGAAAAGCACCAAAAGTTCACTGGGTTTATTTTCATAACTTTTGGCAACAAATCTATGTATATTAACGAATCTATCCCTTTTTGAAGCTCGAATTACGCCAAACCTAAAAGCAAAGGCTCCTATAATGGAAAAGTACCCGATTTTCTTATGGACAGTATTCAAGTGACAGAACATGGTGTAAAATTACCGCGGATAGCAAATTTGTTTAAATATCTCATCAATTGATGCCGAATAAATGCAGGCACATGCATGCACAAAATATTTAATTAATTTTGTATGATAAATAATTATTATAAAATTCGTATGCATATTAATTAAAAAAATAATTTACATATTTAAAATAACATGAAAATATGCATGATGGTGCACTAAAATAGAGAGAAAATTAAAACCTGTTACTGAAAATGTCTATAACATAGTACTTTTCAATACCGTGGTTCTTAATGTTATTCACAAGTAGATGGAATTTTTCTCATCCTTAAACGCAAAGGAAGAATAGAATAGAGATTGTTGTTATAAAAGTCCGAGAGGTAGTCACAATTTAAACCTAACCTTTTTATACAAGCTGGTTTTCAAGTAGTAATTGATTTTACTTATCAATCCCGAAAACAGTCGTCAGTTGTCGCGACAGCTGTGTATGAGGCCATGATAATCGAAAAATGTCCCATTAAAATGTTAAAAGCATGGCAACCCAATTATAGATTTACCAATATTTTTAAAATAAAGCACGCTGTCATGTTTTTAGAGGCCTCGAAGTCTGAGCGGGGGTTGGCGAGCGTAGCTCGCAGGGGGTAGGCCCCCTAGTAGTTATATAATAAAAGTGGAAAAATAATGACAATATTTACTAAAACTAATATTTTGAACATTTTTATGAAAACAGTTATCTTAAATATTTTATTGATAGAATTTTTAATTTTTACAAGAGATATAAATGCATAATATTAGTTGATGAAATGATCTGTTGTCGTTTTTATTGTAGATATTTTATAAGGTAAAAGTATTTGTTACATAAGATATAATTATTTTTTGAGTCCCTCCTTTTATATGGAACTACAATCTAATGTTTGATATACTTAAGAGGACAGACAAGCGGACAAACAGATATTTTGTTGAAACATGTTTTTTGGCATCTCTGACCCCTAAAACGTGTAAATTCACCGAAATCGGTAGTAAAAAAAAAAGTCGATTAGAATGCTTTCTTCTATCATAAATAGAAAAAGTAAAAAAGTAAAGATAAATGCCAATCTACCGTTAGTAATTTATTTACACCCTATTGATCTAGAATTTTAAAATTGCATCTGTCAGAATGACCATTCTCTAATTTTTAATAATTTAACTGAACTTTTATTTATTCTTTTTGTGTTTCATTATGTGAAATCTTAAACTTGGTTATTGTGGTAACTCTGTTATAACGAGCAAATGCTGTTTTATCGCTTCGTCTCTGCTATGAACCAGTTCGATTTCATGAATTTTCAGAATCTTCTGGTTAATTGCGTTGGTTTCGTCAGAAATTCATTGTGATAAATATTAAATTAACTTAAAAAATAAATAATTAATCAAACATTTAGAAAGAATTTCTATATGTTTTATAATGAATTTCAATATAACTATTAGAGTATTTCTGATGTATATTTCTTTGTATATTTGATGTATATTCCTAATGTATATTTCTTTTTCGGACTTCCTTTAAGATGAATACAGTTGTGAAAATATCCCGATTCAATCACATTTTGCTACGGACTATTTCTTTAAAACGGGCAAGTCATGGTCATGTTTCCACCATCCTTCAGCTAGTTTCCATAGCAGTGAAGAATGCTCGTTCTAGAATTATAGGCGAAAGCATAACAATATCCAAGCTCAGAAAGGAGTAAGATTTTTTTTTTTTTTTTTTTTTTTCGCGAGAACACCCGTGCAAGACAGTTTTTAAACATGTCAACATAAAAAACAATATAGAAATTATAACAAATAACAAATGTAAACCCTTTTGTGCACGATTTTTTTCTTTTATATCTGGGAAAAAAATTAGTTTTACGTTAATAACATTAAAAGTACCATTCCAATTCACAAAAATTAAGGTTTAATGAAATTTAACGAGTATGTAATTTACTGAAATCTAACGAATATAGTTATTTTGCATATTATTCATGTAACATAAGGCTAAGGGTGACTTTTTTACGTTGTTTGGGAAATGCCATTTTACAGCAGGATCAAACAGACAGAACTTTCTGCTACTTTTTTATATTTTATATCACAAACTATTCGTTTGTACAAATAGCCTCTATTTTAAATTTAAATAGTGAAACGTATGCTTGAAATAAAAGAATTCTCAACGGTGTAAAGAGAATTAAGCAAACTTTTATTATTACTAGGGGGGTCCGCCCTCCCTGCTCGCTACGCTCTCCAACCCCTCGTGTAATCGCTTCGCGATTCCGCTCCGTGTCGTTCAGCAATCCCTATTTTCTAGAAAAAAAGAAAATAAAAGAAAAAAAGAACGGGAAGATCTACGCAGATTTTCATTGGTACATTTCCAAATTGTTTGGCACGTTTCCAAACATCATGTATACAAATAAAAATATATTTTGTATTTAATTGTAATGAAAAAGTGGCTTCAACAAATCCATAAAAATAAGCCCAATGGACAATATTCCCGTGACGTCAAAATAAATATGAAGTTTTATTCTCTTATAAAATAAAGTGGGTAAATATTTTTACCGAAATTTAACTTGCAAATAAAAAAATTCGGCCTAAAAGCTACGTGTTTTTAATATTTATTATTTATCTTTTATCCTCGCAACAGTGGAAAGAAAAAAAGCTGGGAATATCTACGCAGATTTTCATTGGTCCATTTCCAAATCGTTACTTTTTTTTTTAAATAAAGAGAGATTATTTTTAGAAAGATGCGCGGATGTTTGTGTACAGCTAGAGATTTACAGCGTATCAAGCGCTCGGATTTTTTTTTAATGTTTTTTACAGTTTGTGAAAATGTTAGGCAAGAAATTTTCTTCCCTGGAGGAAGTTAATAATTTCATCAAAGCATATGAAGATGTATGAGTTGTAAGTTTCCAACTGGACGAAAAATGTCCGGGCCAGGATTCGAACCTGGGATCTCTTGGCTGAAGCTGCCATGCTCTACCAACTGAGCTATCCCGGTCGAATCTGAAGGGCCTAATTCATCCGGTTAACCGTATTGATCATAGTATCTGGTCTGATATTTTAATCAGCTCAGCAGAATAGATTGCAGGTAATGGAACTCCAGTAAACGCTGGATACGTGATTACACAAGAATAATTTTAACACAATTATTCAAATTGGTAAAGAAATCATATCACCCAAGAGATCTCAGGTTCGAATCCTGGCCCGGACATTTTTCGTCCAGTTGGAAACTTACAACTCAAATGATTTCTTTACCAATTTGAATAATTGTGTTAAAATTAATCTTGCATATGAAGATGAACACAGAATTATTTTGTACAGGAGAGACAGTAATAACTCTATCAAATCTATTAAAAGTAATAAATCGCTCCATTATGAATTAAGCCATAAATATTTTAAATATTAATTTTTGAAATACATGTACTATAAAGGAGACAACACATTTAAATCAAACACAAAAGATTTAAGAAAACTCAGGTAAGATTTATTTTCATTTATTTAATAATGAATTCGATTTTTGCACAAAAGAATAAATATAATTATTAACAATAATGAATATTATTGATAAAAAACAATTTATTAAATAGTATAAACATTTATTATTATTTATTTAAAATAAACTAATTGTATAATTTTAAAAAAATGCAAACTGTTTATAATTATTAATAAATAATAATTATTAAATTAACAATTAATAAATTTAATAAATTATTATTAAATTAATAATTAATAAATTTAATAAATTATTATTAAATAAATAATAATATAATTAATAAATAATAATTATTGTTAAATAATTAATAATAATATAATAAATAAATAATATTCATCATAGATAAATAATAATAAATAACTATAATAATAATAATAACACGAAAATGAATCAAATATTTAGTATAAATTATTATAAATTAACCGCATTTAAAAATGCAGTATCAAATTCGTATTAAATAATTATATATTTCAAGAAACTATTTAATAAATAAAAACAATATTGCTTAACAATATAATGTTTAAAAAAATACAAAATACATTAAATAACTTTCTTCTAAAAGCAAATGAGCCCAATATCATATAAATGCACTTAATGTGCATTAAAAATAAATTAAATTAACAATTTTATTTTAAAAGGCCAAGTTAAAAAAAATCGATTTTGCCCACCGACTATTTGGAAATGCATGCGCAAACAATGGTCGGACGTTGTGCCTAAATAGTTAATAGTTCGATCGATTGATCGGACGTCTAGTCACTTCCTTATTTTTATTACGAGACCCAGCGCGTAACGTGTGCGAAGCGAAGTTTGTAGTGCGAACATAAGCACGTCGTGTTAAAGGGCAACTCCAAATATTATGAATAAATATATTGTTGTTAAAATTTTGGTTACTTAAATAAATGAACTAATTACAGGTGAATGCACGTTTGTGTGTCGTAAGGGCGGTTCTAGAGAGTTCCCAGTGAGAGGAGGGGGGCGATATTAGAAGTATGGGGATTCCAATCAGACCCGCAGTGTCGTCTCGTCACTAACTCTAGGATCAGGCCCTGTAAAAGAGCACATAGCGCCATCTCGGATGCCCCGATAAGCATGCTGTCAAAGCTCAGTTATGGTGCCTAGTGTGCCGTGAAAGTTTAACTACGGATTGAAGTGCGTCATCGTATGAAATGTACGAGACAAAATTGCTGAAATAATTTATATGAGCCATGTAAGAGATATTTAAAATTAAATAAATGTAAAAAAAAAAAAAAAAAAAAAAAAGATGGTCAACTTCAGCGAGGTGCACCAAATGAAATCATGCTGCTATTGAGGTTTGAAGAATTGGTTAAAACGTGCACCTGGCCATCGGACCATCCACTATACCTATCATTTTCTTAATATATATAACGTGAATTTTCCCTAATAAAATATTTCTGATGTGAAAGTTATTTAAATTTAGTAATTTCTGCACTAGTTTTTAATAGATAAGGCAAATTTTTCATAGAAAATTATATACCTTTTGAGATAATTTAAATGATATATCCCTTTAGAGATAATTTAAGTGAACGTAAGCGTTAAAAAGATAAGGGAAACAGCAAAAATATTTGGTTAAATGAACATACAATTACTACTAAAATAAATTCTTACATTAAGTGCGGGACGCGTACTCTCGCTTACAAAAAAATTCTCGCAGAATTCTATAATAAAAATAGTTAGATAGAATTGTTTAGATTTGTGGCCTAATTTTCTATCAGCTCTATAAAAAAAATATTCTATAGAAATTCCATAGTATCCTCGATATAAAACCTTATGGAAAAGTCTACAGATGTATACAGTAAAACCTCCATAACGGACATTCCCGAATCCTCTATTTAGCAAACATCTTTTTCGGCCCGTAACGCATACATATTTGAATCGGTGATTGTTAAATGGAATAAGTCCATATCTTGACATTTCTCATTTTAAGATGGTTTCAATTATTATTATTATTATTATTATTTTTTTTTTTTTGTTCTTTTTTGTCTCGTTTACGTTTCGTGAAAAAAAGAACTCAGTCCCGATACTATATCTATGACTGCATTGTACAATCGCCTACTGTTGACTAAAATATATTTTTTAAATGTATATTTCTTCACTAATGTCAAATCAAAAACGAATTCATATAAAAGAACTCGATATCTTAATACTTTTCAAATAAACACAAAAAAAAGGAAGCACAGTTCGACCGCACGATTCTACTATTTTCGTTCAATGCGAGATGCATGTTTAAATTACTATTATTTAAATATGGAACAGAAAAAAAATTCTAAGATTAAAACAATTTTCTTTTTAAAAAAATACAATGTAATAACTAAAAGCTTTTAATTCGTTTACTTAAAATTTAGAAAAGATAATTATTTACTTATAATAAGTTTTGTTAATCGAAGAAATTTTTGAAATAGACATGCATTACACAGACTGGAAGTAACTCCACCTCCTTAATGTAAATAGGCGTTGTTTAAGAAAAAAATTTCAATTCTAAAAGCCGTTTGGAGTAACCAATTCAAAATGTTAAGCTTATTGTCACACTAATATAATAAACAACAAAAATCTTACAAAGTACAGGGTGTCCATAAATGATTGTCCCGGTTTCCGTACCTCGTAACTTTTGACGAAAAATATTATTACGTATTCGTAAATTACTACTCAAAAAGTTTTTTTTTTTTTTTTTTTAAATAACACAAAGTTACATATGGGTAAAGTCGTAACTCAAAACGCTTTTAGTCAAATAACGATTATAATCAAATATTAATTAATATTACAATTATTTTATTAAATTTATCAAAAAGCTGTTAATGAATCATGAGTACAAAGTTAGATAGATAGATATTAAATAATTCATTAATATCTTTTTGATAAATTTGATAAAATGTTAATATTAATTATCATTTGATTATAATAGTTATTTGATTAATAGCGTTTTGAGTTGCAACTTTACTCACATGTAACTTTGCTTGTGTTATTAAAATTTTTTTCTCGAGTTTTAACTTACGAATATGTAATAATATTTTTCGTCATATTCTTAAGTTATGAGGTAAGGAAATTGGGACAATGATTTATGGACATTTTTTATAGTAATTTTAAACGAATGAGGGCAAAATAGTACGTCTCTTAAAGAAAAGGAGAGTTCTGTGTGTTTGATTGTGGATAGTTGAACTGCTTTATTCGATAATTACGTCGTTGATACTTTCCCTAGTATAGTTACCGTCGCCAAAGACAATTTTCGAAAGCAGTGAAAGGGATTGAATTTTTTATAAGCAGAGTAAAAAAGGTGTGTGTGTGTGTGTGTGAGAGAGACGGGGGGGGGGGGGGGGATGGGCGATGTAGTTATTCGCATGGATCCAATAATGTCATAATTGTCATAATAACTCTCAAATTTTTTTAATTTGAGTTAGTTTCCCAGATACTAATATTTTTGTAAATTTTAATGACAAAGGGATATAATGGGATATCGTCTACTCTCCGAACTATATATATAAATATAAACTCGGTTTATGGCGTCAGGAGCCACCATCCGAAAAATCTACAAGAAACCCCTCCATTTCCCACACAGCACACTTGGTCCCAGTGATGTCTCGAGTACATCGCAAAGTCTCATTATCATCACGTCTCTGTGTGATGTACATGAAACATCTCTGAGATAACAAAACAGGCTGCCACTGAGATGTATCTTTGCGATAGCCTGGAGACGCAAGCTGCCGTTTTCGCCCATGCGCAAATACGCGATGGTCATTCACGCATGTGCGAGCTAAATGGCGTCTAATGCAAAGCGAATTCATGGTTTTTGAAGGATGTGTATGCATGCCATGTTGTTTGCTGTGTGTTTGATTTCTGTCTTTTTTTTTCTATTTGAGTGACGTTTCTTCAGTTTTTAGGAAAAAATCAAATAACTATGGTTATTCTTGAAGACTAAGCGTACATATAAATGATTATGTTAATATAATCAGGCTTGATAACTGCACTTCCTTTCGCAATTTTAAAGTAGATTGCTGTTTGCATTATTTTTCATATCCAGAGGAACTCTCAAAAATATTAATCTTCAAATATAATAATAAAAACTTGTCATAATAGAAAAGTTTGTCATAGCAAAACATATTAAAAACGCTTTGCGATGTTATAATTATTTTATTTACATGTGATATTTTCAGCTTTTAGGTATCTAAATAAAATTTCTTTTTGATGTTTACCTTTTGTACTTTATTTAGATTTTTTTATGTTAAAAAATATAATTAAACAATTGTTCATTGCAATTCATTGCAAACATCATAAAACATTTATATTAATATATATAAATCTACAATATCGAGTAATGGTCTAGTCTAATAAAAAATAATAGTTTTATTTGCAAAAGTTGAGAGATCATGAAAGGTAAGTGTTATAATTTATTAAACTTTATTATCGTGTTATGTATTTATACATTTTACATTTTCTTAAATATATTTAAATGTCTTATAAAGCTTATTCTGCAGTTTTATTTAATGTATATTAAAGAAATATGTGTTGCGAGTTTTAAGTAAAAAATATAATAAAACTGTAGAAAATTAACATTTTACATTATCCACCATCCATGCAATACTAAATATTTTATATATATATATATATATATATATGGTAATTGTGTAAACAATGCGAGTCAGTATTCAAGTTGCAAGCACTTTTGAACTTTTTTTCGGTATAAAAAACAATAATTTTAGTCTCTTATTTAATGTAAAAATGAACCATTCATTCAAAAATAGTTATATAAAGTTTAGAATTTGTTTTGTTCCTTTTTAAAAGGACTATTTAATTTTATTTTCTTAAAAGAGTATTGCTTTTTACAAATATCTACAGTTCAGATCTGTGAGGATTATGTCTTAAGGATTAAGATGTATTACATCAGTGAAATTACTATGTATTCTTAAAAACTGAGAGTGCATCATAAGTTGAAATTTATTTCATCTATTTGTGTTGGGAGGGGGGGGGGGGGGGGTCCTGTTTTTACAATGAAACTCATGCAGTATTTTCTTAAAATTAAACACAGAATATATTTGTTAAATTGTGAAGATTTAGGTAGTAATATCTTTAAGGTCAGATACAAAAATAATATAGTAATAAAGATAACTTTAGTTTCTCAATGGATTTTACATTATATGCTCATATGCTGCAGCAGCATTATTTTAGAGGCTGCATTAATTGTGTTTGTTTAAATTATTATTCTAAAGTTATGTACTGCCAAAATTCAAGATAATTTTAAATATGCATTAAAAATAGGACATCATTTTTTTTTAAAAAAAGAGCACATTTGTATCAATATATATTTGTGCTATACAATAGGGACATCGAAGTTTTCTCATTTCTGTAAATGCTCGCTAAATATGATTTGATAGAAAAACATAGCAATATTTTAATTGAAACCTGGTTAGTATAATAAGGTTGGTTTATTTATATTTTAATATTATTCATGAATTTATTTTTGAGCAATGAAAAAATAAATTTAAACATTTCATTATGCATTTTAAAACTATTTAAAGTTAAAAAAATATTTAACACTGGCATGAGGAATTATTTAGAAACATGTTGTTTTATCGAGATGATAAAGTTCTTTAATTCTAATACAGCACATGTTGATTTCTAGTCAATGAAGAAAATTGTTAAAATTTGCAAATTTGGTATACATCAGAAAATTTTCTCAGCATTTAGCACAGATTGCTTTTAAATAATTGAAATTAAAACAAATATAATAATCAAATTCTACCTGTATTAAAGGATGTAAAATTTGTTTGTATGAAAAATGATTGATTCATCAATAGCATTTTATCGATTCAAAGAAGCAATTTTTTAATATTAAACTGAATTATTTTAATCTGTAGGTATGTGGAATTTTTTGATTAATAAAGTAATTATTAATTTCTGATACCATAGTACAACAAACTGCAAAGTTTAACCCTTTTCACTCCAAATGCTCTGCTGGAAAAGGGGGGGGGGTCGATATTCAATAGATTGCTTTTAGTAAGAGATTAATATATAATTTTCTATTACTGTTAATCATGATTAACAGTTGATCTTCATGAAATGCAAAATGTTTGCATTAAAAAATATGATTTTTTAAACAGTTGAGTTTGAACCAGTAAAATTCATAAATTGAAATAGTGACACATATGACATATGATGTAATGTGAGCAGCCACAGGAGTGTTAAAAATAAAAAGTTGTCTTAGTTTCGGTTTAAAATGGATAAGAAAAATTGGAAATAAACATTGAATAAATGTATTGTACGAGTTTTGATTTTTAAGAAAATTTCAGGAAAAATTCATCAACTATGAACTAGGATGGAGTTTAGTCTCATCAAGTAAATTTCAATACATACACACATTAAAAAAAGTATTATTGATTATAAATTTTACTATGCAAACACAATTCCAATAATTTAGGTACTCAGAATACAAATGATACAAGTCTATGAAAGCTCATTTTTTAGAAATATAAACAAAAATTTAGAGTAGAATGGTAATGTCCTGGAATGAATTGGGATGATAAAGCAACACTGTTCATACTTAGAAAGAACATAGTCATTAAGCACTTTTTCAGCAAATTTTCATCTTTGAATCAGGTGTATTCTGGATGCCTCAATAATCATAATGAAAGTTGTCGAGTTGTCACACAAACTTCCAGAAAAATATAAACTAAAAATCCTGCTTCATATATAGATTGTGTAACACTTTCCAACATTTCCAGAATACTTTACCAATTAATAAAGTGGAAGTTGATGTCTAAGTAAACAATTTTGGAAACACATAACAATTTTGAAAACCCAATTTCAGCAGTTATTATCAAGTGTGGAAAAAATAATTGCATTATTTTGTGCAGTCTTGTATATGATCTGTAGATTTGTATATATACTACTTAGTATGTTAAAATTTAGTTCAGTTAGGAAACACATAACACAGTTGAAAATTCCCCTTCAGCAATTTCCATCAATAAACAGAAATGTACCCGAATTCTTTGCCCCCCCCCTCCCCCCAATCACTGAAATTTTTAAAAGTTGGCTCTCTGACACAAAAACAAATGAATATAAACAGATCTTATCAGGGAGTTTGATCTATTTCTACAGAACTTCTTTGAATATGTAAACTACTATTATAAATATAAAGATAATAAAACTGTATTAGTCATTGATATTTTTGCACAATAAGTACTCATGAAAGTATTGTGATTATACATGTGACAGACTTCATTTATCATTTAAACATTCTCATTACAAAATCAGCAGGAATATTTTAATTTAAACCTGATTAGTTTAATGATGTTTGAGTTTTTTTTTATTGATATTATTCATATTTTTATTGATATTATTCATAATTTTTTTTTCATCAATGAAAAATAAATTACAAATAAATAAATTTAAACTTTTCATTAGGCATTAAAACTATTGAAAGTTACAAAATGTTTAACATCTACATGAGAAATAATTAATGAATTATTATTTACTAGAAACATATTGTTTTATCCACATGATAATTGTGCAATTTTACAAATTTGGAAATTATCAAAAGATTTCCTCAGTAATTACCACAAATTACTATTGAATAATTTAAATAAAAATAATTATTGTAAATAATGAAATTACATCTGTATTAGAGGATGTAAAATTCTTGTACATCCAAAAAGATTAATAACATTTTTATAATATTCAGAGAAGCATATTTTGAAACTTGTTTAGCTGAATTATTTTAATCAGCAGATATGTGGAATTTTATGATTAATCAAGTAATTATTGATTTATAATATTATATTATAGTACAGCGTACTACAAAATTACCCTTTTCACCCCAAAGACTCTGCTGGAAAGGGGGGGGGGGAATTAATATATTTCTTAATAAGTTTTCTTAATAATACTAAAGAAATTAATACGTAACTTTTGATTTAAAAAAAATAAATTAAGCATGCAAATATTGTAACGTGTAAGAGTTAACATTTTATGACAATCTTTTCTTAATCATAATTAACAAATAATTTTCATCAGAAGTAAAATGCTTGCATTCAGTAATATGAGTTTATTTTTTTTAAATAATTAAGTTTGAACCAGTAAAATTCATCGATTGAAATAGTGAAACATATATGATGTAAAACAAGGAATATTTAATAAAATGGGTTGAATATAATTTCTGTTTAAAATAACTGAGAAAAAAAAAAAAAACATCGAATAAACACTAATAGAATTCTTTGTCTTACACTATTATATAATATTATTACTCATCATAAATCATGTATTGCATGAGTTTTCATTAAAAAAGTGTGTAATGAGAAATTCTTCAATTATGTATTAGCATGGTTTTATCTCTACAGTAAATTCTAATATCACACATGCATTTTTTAAAAAGTGATTACCAATTATAAATTTTACAATGCAAATACAAGTCCAAAAATCACTGGACTTATTTTGAGAAATTTAAACAAAGATTTAGTTTAAAATGGTAATGTCTTGGAATGAATTAGGATAATAAAGCAACTTGGACTGTTTATACTTAGAAAGAATACACACTCTTTCACCAAATTTTTAACCCTGTATCAAATTTGCTGAAAGTGTGTTTTCAAAAAGTATTCATTAAAAGTGTATTCAGGATTTCTCAGATATCATAGACATATCCTAAGAAAGTTGTCACACAAACTCACAATACAATAACACAGTGGTATTTCTGTGTCATTAAAGGATGGAAGATTTTATTAAATGCAAGATGATTTAGGAACAAAGAAGAACTTTTTGACATTTACTTGGGCTTGCTTAAGTTAAGTGGGACCCTGCAGTATGAATTATTTACTAACAAAGTATTTTACTTATGCAATGTCTTTTTAGGTAGATTTCGTAAGAAATACTACCTCTTACATTCTCCCCTAAGTTGGAATTTTTGAAAAATTTTTGCACATCTACGCCAATTATGATTCCCAGAACCCAAAAACATCCCTAGTTCAAAACGTTTTCTATCTATCTATCTATATACCTATGTCACTTTTTTATGGACACAATAACTGCAATCATTCTACACAAATCGCTTCCAAACTGATACATAAAATCAAGGGGCATAAAATCTCGGTCAAGTTCGTGAATGGGCAAAATCGAACCAGGGGGTGGGGAGGGGGAGGATGGGGGGCTTTTTGTGAAAACAAAAAAACCCTATAATTTCTTACTTATGATACGTATCGAATCCGTTTAAAGTTATTATTACTTCTAGGAGAAGGGCCGAAAATGTATGTAGGACAGATTTTTGATATAATTACAAATGGCCCCAAAGGGGGTATTTTAGAAGAAAAAAATTCATAACTTCGTCAATTTCTAAGATATCAAATCCGCTTAAATTTATTATAAACCCTCTTAATATTATCTAAAACTTTTATATTGACAAGTTTTTTATAAGACCAACACTTATAGAAAAAAAAAATTAAAACCAAACAAAAATCCCTGCCGGCTCCGCCTGCAAACAAGTTATTTTTCGAAGTAGGCGGTTCCAACTTTCGCCTCTCTTCGAAACTGATACATAAAATCTCTGTCAAGTTCGTTAATGGGCAAAATCGAACCACGGGGGGGGGAGGATAGGGGGCTTTTTGTGAAAACAGAAAAAAACCATAATTTCTTAATTATGCTTCGTATCGAATCCGTTTGAAGTTATTATTACTTCTAGGAGAAGGGCCGAAAATTTATGTATGACAGATTTTTGATATAATTAAAAATGGCCCCAAGGGGGGTAAGGGGGTTTTTAGAAGAAAAAAAATCATAACTTCGTCAATTCACAAGATTTCAAATCCGCTTAAATTTATTATAAATCCTCTTAATATTATCTAAAACTTTTATATTGACAAGTTTTTTATAGAACCAACTCTTATAGCAAAAAAAAAAAAAAAGAAAAAAAAAAAAAAAAATTCCTGCTGGCTCCGCCTGCAAACAAGTTAGGTTTCGAAGTAGGCGGTTCCAACTGCCGCCTCTCTTCGAAACTGATACATAAAATCTCTGTCAAGTTCGTTAATGGGCAAAATCGAACCACCACTGGGGGGGAGGATAGGGGGGCTTTTTGTGAAAACAGAAAAAAACCATAATTTCTTAATTATGCTTCGTATCGAATCCGTTTGAAGTTATTATTACTTCTAGGAGAAGGGCCGAAAATTTATGTATGACAGATTTTTGATATAATTAAAAATGGCCCCAAGGGGGGGGGGGGAAGGGGGTTTTTAGAAAAAAAAAATCATAACTTCGTCAATTCACAAGATTTCAAATCCGCTTAAATTTATTATAAATCCTCTTAATATTATCTAAAACTTTTATATTGACAAGTTTTTTATAGAACCAACTCTTATAGCAAAAAAAAAAAAAAAAAAAAAAAAAAAAAAAAAAAAAAATTCCTGCTGGCTCCGCCTGCAAACAAGTTAGGTTTCGAAGTAGGCGGTTCCAACTGCCGCATCATGGCAAAAAGGTCGTTTCTTCCGCAATTCCCAACAAATAGGAGCCCCACGGTCTGCGTCTTCGAAATCTACCTGTGCCTGTAGGCCGAGCCGTCAGGGATTTTTTTTTTTAAGTGTATCGATTACAAATTTAGTATGTAAACACAAGTAGAATAATTTATATACCCAGAATAAAGCCATACAAGTCCATCAAAACTAATTTTTTGACATTTAGAGTAGGGTAGTACAGTCACTCAAACTGTTATATATACTTGGGAAAAACAGATTATTGAGAAAGAAGAAGAGTACTGTTTTCAGATTACTTGTATTCAATGTGTTTTCTCATATTATAGATAACTCTTAGGAAAGTTCTTAAAACATGAATTTCCAATTCATTACTAGAATGCATTTCAGTTTTATTAGAGGATGCAAGAAGTTGCAGGATTCAGAGAAGGGAATTTTTGATATTACTATGACTATCTTGAATTGAAAAATAACAGAAATGTGAAATTGAGTTATTTTACAATACCTTTGAATAACAGTCACACCTTGCAGGGGTCGATGCAGGGTTTTTTTCTTGGGGCCAATTTTATGAAAAGTAAAGATTACTTTTTGTGAAATTTATCATATTTTTGTGAAAAATAACATTTTGTAACGAGTGTTGGGTTGGGTTGATTGTTGACGGCCAATTATCTGCACTTGGGATATAGGCCCGGGGGGAGTGCCCTTCGTGGGGGTCTTTCTAAGGGAACCTAACCCGTATTTACGCATGGATAAATCCACGGCTCGAAGAAAACCACGAAAACTCCGAACGATTAGGCCGACGGGCGCGATTGGGATCGAACCCAGCACCTCCCGTCTACCAGCTTCGAGAGCACAACCTCTCAGCCACTGGTGGGGCCTTTGTAACGAGTGTTGAAATCCAGTTAATCAAATTCGAACCATAAGCATTTATAAACAAAACCTTTTTAAAATCCTTTTGCTGAAGTTTTCCTCTCTGGTAAAGTTGTTCGTTTACAAATTACACATTTTAAAACATCACAAAATAATAAATAGTAAGTTTTTATGGAATTGATTTTTGTGAAAAGGCCCATTTTATTAATTAGATTTTTGTGAAGGGGCCCTAAATAGGCCCCAAATTTTTCCTGGATCGACCCCTGCCTTGGGTAATTAATTTGATTTACAAGTAAGTGAGGTCCTTAAAAGTAATTTTTTTTAAGTTAGAGAAATTACAGCAACAAAAAAGTCAGGGTAAATTTACATATCAGCAGGCCAATTGTCATCACTATTTCCGACTAGTAATTTTAATTTTATTTAGGATATAAATTTGTTATTAAATAAGATTAAGATTGGTAATCAGAAGTAGTGGTAACAATTTGAGACCTGTAGATGTTACAATGTGACGTCGCATAGGTGTTGCACTGCGATATTGCTGAAAAGGACATTCGCACATTTCCAGAACATTTCTGAGACCATCTGTGCGATGTAGTGTAGACATTAAAATGCACTGTTGCATAGATATCGCAATGTGATACCTCATAGATGTTGCACCGCGACGTCACTGAAAAAGGACATTCGCACATCGCCAGAACATCTCTGAGACCATCTGTGCGATGTACTGTAGATGATAAAATGCAATATCGCACAGATATCGCAATGCGATGGCTCATATATATTGCAATGCGACGTCGCTGAAAAAGGACATTTGCGCATTGCCAGAACATCTCTGAGACCATCTGTGCGATGTACTGTAGATGATAAAATGCAATATCGCACAGATATCGCAATGCGATGGCTCATAGATATTGCAATGCGACGTCGCTGAAAAAGGACATTTGCGCATTGCCAGAACATCTCTGAAACGTTCCGCGGGACATCACAACGTCGCAGTGCGATGTATATGCGACGTTCTACAGATGAAAGTGTGCTGTATGGGTTCTGCCGGTCAAGGGTCCATTCCTTCTCCAGACCCCTATCCCTCATGGCTTTTTTTATACCGCCCATTCCTTCTCCAGACCCCTATCCCTCATGGCTTTTTTATACCGTCCATCCAGTTCTTTTGTGGTCTTCCGCGTTTCCCTTCTTGATTTGTTTTATAATTAAATGCGATTTTGAGTAGTCCCTCATCACTCATTCTTTTAACATAACCATACCAGATTAATTCAGAGGCGGATTACCAAATAGGCTGAGTAGGCTGAAGCCTAGGGGCCCGACGAACTAAGGGCCCGGCGCTAAGTTTGTGACCTTTTTTTTTTTTTTTTAGTCTAAAAAATATGTATGTATCATATATATATATATGTGTGCATGTTTGTATATATATATATATATATATATATATGTTGTGTATCAATATATATACATATAGAGCGGGAGGGGGGGCCCAATGTGTTAAGCCTAGGGGCCCGATATTTGGTTAATCCGCCTCTGGATTAATTGCTTCTTTTGAAGATTGTCTAATATGGTTCACTTAATTTTCTTTATTTCTTTGATTCTTTCATTTCTTATTCTTTCTATTCTTGATATCCTGCATGATCTTCTTAGGACATCCATTTCCACACTGTCGCTAATTTCTTTCTTTCCGTCTCCATAATTCTCCATCCCTCTGCTCCCTATAACAACATGCTCTTTATAATAGAATTGTGTGTATTATACTTTCTTTTCCTGGAGATCTCCTTACTTTACCAAATAGAATTTAATAGTTTTACAGCCTTTCTTCCTTGACAGATTCTGTATTTAATTTCCTGTGAGTCGCTGCCTTCTCCATTAATATCTACACCAAGGTTCTATAATACTCGCAGCTTTCCGAACTTAAGAGCCTACGTTAGTCACTCGAAGAAACGCTCAAGCTAATGTTAAGTCTATGGGAAGGTTCTTGCGCGATTTCACGCTCGCATTTTAATATTTTTAAACGATTCTTTTGCATAGGATAGCTGAGGTCAATCTCTAACGTTGTTAGTTTTTACTTTTTTGATTTTGGTTACAGTTTTTTTTATAATTTTGGAACCAGTTCTGAAAGTGAAAGTACCCTTACATAAAAAAACTGTAACCAAAATCGAAAGAGTAAAAACTAACAACGTTAGAGATCGACCTCAGCTATCCTATGCAAAAAAAATCATTTAAAAATATTAAAATGCGAGCGAGAAATCGCGCAAGAACCTTCCCATAGACTTAACATTAGCTTGCTCGTTTTTTCGCATGACGCATGTATGCTCTTAAGATCAAATAGTATTTTTGATTTGTTTGTGAAAATCGATCTAATGATTTTTAGTTTACATTCTCTTTTTTTAAATGTAATGTAAAGAATATTCATGTGACTCACTCCCACATATGCTAAAATGATTACCCCCTCCCCCCCCCCCCCAAAAAAAAAAAAAACAACTGCAAGATTTAATAGTATTGATCCGTATGAAATAATCTTTCAATTCAATTAAAATATATGCAAAGATTAACAGTTTCGTCCAAACCATAGCAACCCACAATATAGAACCAAATTTTTGTCAAAATTCTCTCGACCAATGAAATTTTATTGCCTGTATATGCCCATTTTTTGTTTATAAAAACATTCTACTATAGTTGCAAAGTGTAATTTAAGTAACATTCAGTTAATTTACATTGCAAATATGATTTACATATCAAGTAAATAAATTAAGTAAATAAAGAAATCCGAACGGTGGCTATAACTTTTCTTGAGACGGCAACTTTAAGGAACTATGCTTTAAAGTTCAAAATATCTTTTCCGTCATTTCATGTATATAGCAAGTCAACAATATATTTATGGGTTTCCAGACGAGAAATATAATTCATTCATTTAAAATATTTTCTCAAAAATCAATTTTATTATTATTCTGACAACCATTATCGCTATTTCTTGACTTTAAAATATCAGACAGAATTAAAAAAAAAAAAGTGTGTTTGAAATTCACAGCCAATAATATGCAGAAATCATGAAAGTGATAATTGTTTTTATAACTCAAATCATCATTGCTGAGTGATTAACTTTTAAAACAGAAGAAAAAGAATTACCATACACAAAAAGAAAACGGAACTACTTTCAAGTTTGGAATAAAACACTCACACCAATAAAAAATACAAATATTTACTTTTATGTAATAATAGTATACATTTTATATTTTAATGGACCCATAAGGGCCCAGCACGCTCCACTGATCGTTTATAATAACGAGTGAGCGCCGCTTGCGGTATTAAGTTCTCCTCGTATAAAATAATAATATATATTATATTGTATTTAATTTAATTGTAATTGTATTTTATTGTAATATATATTATGTTGTATTGTTTTGTATATTGTATGTATGTAATTCAGTTTGTTCTGGACAATACTCTTGTTATAAATGGTTATCTTCAGGGATAACTTTTTTATTAAAGAAAAGAAAACTTAGCACTTTGGATTTGGATGCGGGATCCAAACAAATAACGTCTACTCAGTAAAGAAGTTTAGCTCCCGTAGGCATAATGTAATAAATATGTCGAATCCTCAGCCAGAGCTTCACTCGACCTAAGCATGCTCTGACAAAAGTACGAAATACAATAGGTGTACGGCGTGGGAATCAAAATCTAGTTCTGGCTGTGGCCGCTGCAACAAATTGGCTCTGCCGCAATTCATACGAAGATTTGGCGCTATTTCAATCCTCTCCACCACCAATTTTAAATACTGACAGCGAAAAACTATTAATAAGAAGTACTTGTGATGCGATTCTGCCAAAATAAAGCAGGATACATATTCACTTTACTTAAAGAAATAAAATTAAGGCAGGTTTTTCTTACGTATATTAAAATATAATGAGAAAAAGAAATAATAATGCTGGCGCTCACGGTGGAAGATTTGCCAATTCTAGCTGGCCAAAAGTCGATTTTTCAAAGTTTATCCAACTGGAATTTTTTTTTACCACATGTACCTTATATGTGCAGGTGGTTGACACTGCAGATGTTTTTGATATAAATGCAACCGTACTGCCAGTACGTGAGTATGAAGTTGGCGTTTATTAGAGGAGAATAAATCGATGATTTCTAGTATATTGTTTTAATATGTGAATGTTGAAGAAATTGAAAGAAATTGTACATTATGAGTGCTTTAGAACAAGGCATGTACTTTATTATTATTTTTTTTTTATATGCATAATTTTTTCTTTTGTCAATAGTTATTTCACATTTAATGTTTTTAATGACTTTATGTATTTTTAATAAATTTCATTTTGAAAATTCAAAAAGTTATATGATAAAGCTAGATAAATTTCAACTTTTAATTTTAGTAAATAGTTTGGAGTCTTAGATATTGGATAAACGTTTACTTGTCTGCTTCTATCTGCTTCCGTAGATTTTAAAGTTGTTTTTATCATACGAATTCTAAAATTATTATTATATTTTTTTATTCTAAGAACACTCTTCTTTTTACCAGGGTCATCAGAATGTAAACCAATCACACGAATAAGCTTTTATAATATTATACAGCAGCAACCAGCTTCCACATTTAACGAAAAAATCGAATTGGCTGAAAATGTTTTGTTGACAAATGAAAATTATAACGAAGTACAAATGAAAGTTTTCAAGCAGGAAATGATTATACACAAGACCCAGTTTAGACAAAAGTGGACTGCTGTACATATAGCACATGAGAAATTTCTGAAAAAGCTGACCCGCCAAGCGTTGCCTGGACCTGTGACAATAAGCTTAAATAAACCACAAATGTATATGATTTTACATCTTTAACTCGATTTTGTATGAATTTATATTATTAAATAAAAAATTCGCTAAAAAAATATTAATATTGAGTGGTAAAAGTCCTCATAAGGAGACTTTTTTTGTTTTTTCGCGTAGGGTCCTTTCATAATTACAAATATATATATAGTTTTTGTTGTTCAAACTCTTTGAAATTCTTATCGGCTATAACTATAAGGGTTTTGCAACCCCAGTGAAAATTTATAGAAAAACTACTGATATCTAGTTGTAAAAAAAATAGGTTTTTTCTCACTTTTTTTTTTCTTTTTTTTTTGTCGGATACATTAACATAACAACAACAAAGCTATAGTTTTTATTGTCCGAACTCGCTGAAATGTTTATCGGTTATGAATATAACTATATCCAAGCCATCTTTAAAATTTCGTTAGGAAATATGCATATTTAGTAGTGAAAACATGAGCCGAAGTTGATTGAAACCCTGCCGAAACAGCCTGCGTTTTAGCGTTTTCATCGAAAATTTCTCAGATTTTAAAATACTTCTAATCGTCTGAACGTTTCGGCATTTTTGTAGGTCCTTTCTACTGAGACGCTTTCAAAAGTTTGTGTGAAATATCGACATTTAGCGTAGAAAAAAGATCGTCTTCGGGAGGTGCAAAGTGAACTAACTGCGGTCGCGAATTTTTTCGAAAGAGTTAAAATTCGTATTGTTTTAAGCCAATTGCACCGTCGAAGAGAAAAAGGTCTCAGCTTTAAATAGGTATTTTTGTAAATCGTTACCTCTGGAAGGTGATCAAAAAAGGGCCTTAGAGGAGTGTTGCCGAAAGCAAGAAAAAGTCAAAAGCGAAAACGAACCCTTTATGAAAAAAATTGTCAAAGGGTTAACAACAATATTTTTTCAAACTGATTGTGGCGTTCAAGACGTAAAAGTACGAAATTTAAGATATGTCTTCCTTTTTTCCGTATCCCGAACACTTCGTCGGATAAACGTTAGTAGGACAAATGGCCAAAAAAAAATCAGCATTTTTTTCTTCCCTTCAACATGCTCTGGAAAGCAGGGACTGAGCATACGCTCGCGCGTCTACCTACTTTTGCAAAAACCAGATTCTTTTTTTTATGAGTTTTTAGTTTCTATCTCAGCTAATTATGAAAAAAATAATAATCTGTGCCTCAGGTGTAGCAGGATCTACCTACCAATGCAGTTTTAATGCCTCTTGATTAATGCTTTCAACTAACATCATCGAAATTTTCAGACTTCTAAGTGCGGTAGATTTCTCTAACCATCGCCAACAGACAGACACACACAGAGGGAAACTTACTTTTATTAATATCATATATTCTAATACGAGCAAATCTTGTGTGTGGTTATATATATATATATATGCAAATTTTATCATAAAAACGGCTCTAACGATTTTGACGAAATTTTGTACCCTACCGTTTTGGGGCACCAGAAAACCATTGGGCTAGGTCACGTGTTCGAGAAAATTCGTTTAGTAGGTTATTTTGGGTCATCAAGGGTCAGGGTCAAGCTAATTGTATCTAAAAAACGGTTCAAACGATTTTGACTAAATTTTGTATCTGACCATTTTCGAGCACGAGAAGACTATTGGGCTGGGTCACATGTTCGAGAACTTTCGATTAGTGGGTCATTTTTGGGTCATCGCGGGTCAAATTAATTTTATCTAAAAAACGGCTCTAACGAGTTTGATTAAATTTTGTGTCCTACGAGTTTCGGGCACGACAAAATCATTGGGATAGGTCCCATGTCCGAGAAAATTCGATTAGTGGGTTGTTTTTGGATCACTGTGGGTCTAGCTAATTTGATCTTAAAAAGGCTCAGATTATTTACACTAAATTTTGCATCCTATGGTTTTCGGGCACGAGAAGACTGTTAGGCTAGGTCACGTGTTCCAGAAAATTCGATTAGTGGGTCATTTTGGTCATGGGTCATTATGGGTCAAGCTATTTTAACTTAAAAACGGCCCAGACTATTTAGACTAAATTTTGCCTCCTATGGTTTTTGAGCACGAGAAGACTGTTAGGCTAGGTCTCATTTTCGAGAAAATTCAATTGTTTGGTCATGGGTCATTATGGGTCAAGCTATTTTATCTTAAAAACGGCTCAGACTATTTAGACTAAATTTTGCCTCCTATGGTTTTTGAGCACGAGAAGACTGTTGGGCTAGGTCTCATTTTCGAGAAAATTCAATTAGTGGGTCATTTTGGTCGTGGGTCATTATGGGTCAAGCTATTTTATCTTAAAAAGGGCCCAGACTATTTAGACTAAATTTTGCCTCCTATGGTTTTTGAGCACGAGAAGATTGTTAGGCTAGGTCTCATTTTCGAGAAAATTCAATTAGTGGGTTATTTTGGTCATGGGTCATTATGGGTCAAGCTATTTTATCTTAAAAATGGCCCAGACTATTTAGACTAATTTTTGCCTTCTATGGTTTTTGGGCACGAGAAGATTGTTGGGATAGGTCACATGTTTGAGAAATTTGATTAGTGGGTCATTTTGGTCATGCGTCAGGATATTTGAACTCAAAGCTAATTTTGACCGAGCATAGTTCGGTCTTTCCTGCTCGTATATATCATAATGCATGAGATTTATTCCAAAACCAATCAACATGTTAAACATTTCTGGAATTTAATAAATTATTCACTACGATATATTTGTATTTAGATATTTTTCTCTATAATGTCGCCAAGCATGTTTATTGGAAATTTTTTACAATGTTAAAATATTTTATTTCTTAAACGGAATTTTCTAATAACCAGAATCGTATTTTGACACTTTCTAACAATAATTAAAATATGGAATTTTTTAAATAAAATTTAATAATTTTTAAAATAAAGACTAATTTATGCATTACTTTTGAAAAATGAACTATTACATAAAAAAAAAAACCTTTTACCGTTTTAAAATTACAACTCATTAAAAATCATTTTTAAGTTTCTATTAATTTTATTACTTCTTAATTGCTTATCAGGAAACTGTTTTTTGTTTGGGCGATCCTGTATGTATTTTAGCAGATATTGAAGATAATCGGTAACATGGTTAGCAGTTAGTGTATGTGCAGGAACCGATTTAGAAATTTGGGGGCCCTGGACACAGATGGGTATGGGGGCCCCCCTCGCACAGATTCTTTTAATTAAAAAAATTGATATCGAAAGCAGTACTTATTAAGATAACCACTATTGACTTTGATAATTTCTTTAAAATATTAATTAAAACAATTAAATTTGATAATCATTAATTTACTTTTAAATAATTAATTGATAATTAGGAATTTTTAATTGAATTTTATAATAAACTGTGTGGTGCTGATTACCTTTCTCTATGCAAGTCCGTATAGCTGGAATGATAAAGTAGGCAACAACTAATAATAAATTTACCGCAGTACCAAGCTATAATTATTTAAAATTTTAGCATATCCTATTAATCAAACAACTTTTTCTTTCAAACACAAACTTTGTACGAAAAAAACACTACTAAATTTACACAAGTAACTAGCAGAACCACACGGCTTTGTCCATGTTAACCAAGGGAGGCCTTACATGTAAAATAAATAAATATGAAATAATATGGCGATCCCAAAAATGGAGTTCTGTACATTACTGCACATAAATTGTTAAAAAACAATCAAGAAAAAGTGAAGTTACTTTGACATATAGACAATCTCTGACAAACAGATTTTTCCATTTTAATTTTGTTTTTTGACAGTTAAAATGTTTTGGCCAATAATTGAAAAATCTTTTATAGCATTTGTGGGCCCCTGAAAATTGGGGGCCCTGGGCCCGTGCCCCGAATGCCCTGCCGTAAATCAGGCACTGTGTATGTGTTTGATTTGACAATTGTACGTTCGTATGATCCAATACATTTAATAATTTTTTTCTGAGTTTTTTTATGCGGTCACTTATTGCCTTTTGCAACTATTTCTGTTGTGATTTATTGTATTACCGATGAAAATTTCGCAATAAACTTACTAAACAATTTACAGAAATCATTAAATTTAAATAACGACTTTCACACCAGAAATATTTTTACCAAATAAATTAACTTTATATATAAAAGTAAAGACATATTAACAGCGGATGGTCCGATAGCTAGGTGCATATTGTAACAGATTCAAACTTCAATAGCATGGTTTTATTTGGTATACCTCGTTGATGTTGACCATCTTTTTACATCTATTTTACTTGACTTATGTCTTTCATACGATCCTGTTAAACTAAACAAATATTTTCTTTTCTCTTTTTGTAATAATTAAAAGTGATGCTTATATGAATTCAAGGATAATATTTTTGTATATATCCAGGCATAACTATCGAATGGGTACAACTGTCTAAGTATTTTTTTTTATTATTATTGACAGATTTTATTCTCTTGAGCTCCCGTATATATCTCATTGGTACCTATACATACAATTAGGAGAAAAAAATTAAATGGGGGCACTGCTGTTATTAGAAAAAAAAAATATATGAACAAACAAATTATATAAATAAATCAAAATTCGATAATAAAATAATATCCTACTACTGAGATAGCGTAAAAAGGTATCATAAAAAAATATATAAATTCAATTATGTGCTTCTTAAAAAAAAAAAAAAAAAAAAAAAAAAAAGGAAGCATTTTCTAAGAATTCTTATTCACTAAAGCGGAAATGCATTTATACAGAGGCTGTTCGCATATTTTTTAGACAAATTTGATAAATGATTTTAAAAAATGGAATTATTTTAGAGGAAAACTTTCTTTCAACAACTTATTATTTGTAATTCATATTATTCTCTGATGCTTTCAAATTTATTCTTCTATCAAGATGGCGCATTCAAACAAGCTGTGAATCAAGAGAATACTCTTTTTTTTTTTTTTTTTTTTTTTCCGAAAAGAAATATTCTTATTCGGAAGTTTACAATGATTGTAAAGCGCATAGTATAAAAATTTCTAAGTGCAAAATAAACAACAGTATTAATTGGAAAGTGCTATCCCGAAAATCAGTACTTATTCTTAATGAAAAGACTCAAAATGAAAAAAAAAAATACATTGAAAAAAAGAGCCCATTTCAAGGCTGAAAACGAAGTTTTAGGTAAGGATTTATGAGTGTCGCAAATTTATCTTACAATGGGAAAATAAAAATAAGAATATTGAACAAAAATGTTACAATCAATTCATTATATTATTAAGAGAATGTGTTACATCCGATGTTTACAGAAAAAATGCTATTTTCTTTATTTCAACGACTTTTAAAGGGTGAAACTGCATCAAAGTAAAGCTACCGCTCATACTTCAAAAACAACCGCTGTATTCGTTGAAAATATTAAAAATTCACACAGGTATTGCATTTATACCTTTCAACATATTCCTAAGAAGTCACCTGACGTTTCTCTTATGGTTTATTGTGCATTTGGTCTGCTGAAAAGAGCTCTTTCAAAGCGCAAAACCACCACGATTGATCGAATCTGGAAAGTTTTTAAAGAGGCATGGGAAACAATTCGCGATTCCAGCACTTGAATACGCCCTCTGGTGAGATTATGAAGAATTATTTCTGAGTCGTCAAACATTTCGAAAGCCTATTAAATAACATTGGAAATGTGCTGTGTTTTATCGTTAAAAACTTGAATTTATTTTGTGTAATTTACATTTTCAATGTATAATAGTTACAATATTGTGTATCATTGTAATTCTTGTGGATCTGAACATCCAACAACCAGTTTCTACTGATTTTCAAAGAAAAAGATTTATCCTCTGTACGCCTTCGTGAAGAGTGGATTCGAGTGTTCAAAATCGGCAAGAAAGTTTCAAAAAGCATCGTCGTTTGTGACAAACATTTCCAGCTTTCATATTTTTATCCACTAGGTAAGAAAGTTGAATATCTTTTATGTGTTGCTTTGTTAGATTTATTTTAACATTAAAAATTAATAACATGTCGCTGGAACACAATATGCTTCTAATTTTTTAAATGTCGAAATCAGGCTTGACAGAATTTTGATGCACTATATAGTTTTAACACTGGTCAAAAACCTGTAAAAAAGGCATTCCATATAATATTTATTTTTATGAGCATGTTTTTTAATTCAGTGAAGTTTTAAATTAGGTTAGGTGATGGCGGTTTCTTGCTTCCCGTTTTAGTAGTTTTAAGTTTGTATGTTTATAAAACTATTTCAAAAGAGTACATGTAAGCAGTGATTGATTGAAAAATATACAGATGTCTTGGAATGCTTAAATTTAAAAGTTCATGCAGTATATATGTGATGCTAACACTAGCAAATAACTGTATGGTAAACATAAACTATATACTCTGCAATTAAGTTTTTTTTTTTTTTTTTTTTTTAAATACGATAGTTTGCATCTAAAATCCTTTAGTTATACTTGTATAATAAAACTTCACAAATTTCATTATTAAAGAAATATAATAATGAAAAAAATTAAAATTAAACATTTTCTTATGTAAATATTAATCAGAAACTTCATTATTCTAATAACATATTGTGACATTTTAAAATATGCACCTGTGAATACCTTAATTTTGTTCAGTCGCCTGTCAATCAATAAACTTTATTTAGTCGTGTTACACAAGATTAATTTTTCATCTCTAAACTGAATTTAATTTATAGATTAAAAGAGCTTTTATTATATAATAGATTTATAGATTAAAAGTTTGTTCCTAGATACGATTTAAAGCATAATACATGTTTCAAATGAGAAAGAATGTTTATACATTTAAAAAATATCTTTTTTCTTTACTAATCTAGACAACCTTTCATTGATATTTATTATCCAATGCTTATTGTTATAATTAAAATTTGACAAATTTTGGTTCCTTTTACCCTCAATTAAAATTTTTTTTCCTGTTTAAGAAAAAAACCTTGTAAGTTAAATTTAAATTTTAAAGAAAATTTCAACTATCACATTTATTTTGTGTTGAAAATGCAAGTAATTTGAAATCTTTATTCTTTTCTAACTAATAATCTTTATTTTATGAAGATTTTTTAGAATTTTAAAAGTGTATACTTTGATTATTAATATCCATCGTATATTTTGCTGGCAGTGAAGTTTTCTTTTTTGGTAGGGTTGGGGGGGGAGGGGATTGTTTATTGAATATTTAAAATGTATATTCATTTTTATTTGAATTATAGTTTAGATTTTTATATGCATTTTACGTTATGTGTGTAACTATGCTAAAGTTAAAAATTAAAAATGTAGGTTATGTGAAAGCGTTAATTTCAGCCATTTGCTACATTGTCTGAATAATACATACTATATAAAAATATTTTATGAAAAGAGTTTGTTTCAATGTTTTGACATTATTGAAGTATTATAAAAATTTTCAAGCAATGACAGATTGCTATTCTTGAATTATATTTTTAAGGCTGTTCTGTAGCTGTTTCATAAACAAAGCACCCTGAAGATATTCACAAGATAGTGAGTTTAAGATACAGTAGATGTTGCTTAATGTGATAACCTCAGGACTATGAAATTTTGATAACAATGAGCGATTTAGGAAAATACTTAATTTATAGCATTGCTAAGTAAATATCTTACTCGTGATGAAATGATGATTTTAAAAAAAATGTTACACATTTATTAAAAGAAATCCAGTAATTTTTGCTTGTTTACAAAATAATTTAAAAGATCATCATTTGTTTACGCTCACATTATATTTTAAAAGTCTGAGAGATGTTGTAAATAGGAAAACGAGCATTTGTTTGAATGTTACATATGAACATTCAATAAGAAAAAAAATCCATCTTCCAGTTTTTAAAATCTAATGCATCTTTTTAGTTTTTGATATTTTTCTGTATCTTATTAGAAATAAAAAACCTTTTTTTATAGTGATTTTTTTTTTTTTTATTACAACAAATTTAATGACAGTTTTTTAACATTTTCTTTTTTACTTTATTTTCAGGAGATGGGCCATTCTTCAGGACAAAACAACAACAACAAAAAGTGCTGTGCTCAACTTTCCATTGACTTCGTGAAAACAGAAAGAAATTAAATAGAAAAAAGGGAAAGAGCTATTGAGGATTTCTAAGAAAATTCAGGACAATAGCCTGGAGGACATCTCTAGTGAACAGAGCCTTTTTCAGTGAAATGTGGCCGTGCACTAGGGAATTCTCTCCCGGATCACTACTCAGAAAATGAAGCCGTGAAACCAGATGTACTTAGATGTCATTAATTCCAACAAATCGTACTAATCCAATGCCTAACATAAAAACATTGTCACTGGTTACAGAAGAACCCTCACAGCAACCAATCAAAGACAACATTTTACAGTGCAAGTGTTACTCTTCTCATTTATGGATCAGCTGTCAATAAACAAATAATTGCTGGTTGTGTCATATTATTAACGAATATTTTGTATGGAAAATAATTGAACAGTTTTGACTAATTTTGCTACTTTAAGTCTTAAATAATGCCCACAAATCAATGTTTATCAAAGTTCCTGCTATCCATAAAAAAAAATAACAATATTGATTTTTTTGTGCTTTAAACAAAACAATGCTCTATTATTTTTATAATTATTAATGACGCTCATGAATATTAAGATTTAGAAGTAATTCAGAATTGAATGAAAGCTCATTTTTCATTATATTAACTTAGTTAATAAATATATTAAACCAATTTTGCATTATATTTTACTTTTCTATTGCAATTTTTGTGTAATTGTTCCTAATTTATAGTGTAACTTTAAAAAATAAAATGTAAACAAAGATATGATCTGTAAATCGCAAAAATGTATAATCCACAAAACTATCACTAAGTGTATGGATTTCACATTCACAGAGTTGACTGTATAAAAATAATTGGCGGTACTTCTCTATTTTCCAGTCGACCACTTTTCTTAACAAAAAACTATCACAAAACTATAGGATTTAACTCCAGAAATGCAGTCCCATTAACTTAACATCAGAAGCATTACACGTGTTTGTTATATCAAGTGATTTTTAATTCGACATTTACCTTTATAATTTTACTCTGATTTCACATTTGACACTTTGATGCTGTGTGCTATTCGATAAAAATAAAAGTATATTTCTATATTATTTGGTTGTGTTTTTTGAAATCGTACATACAGGGTGTTTCTGAAATGGACAACCATTTCAAAGTCAGGGAGAAACCCCAATTTTTGAAACGGTGGCCATTTTCAAATCTTGGAATATTTATACTTATTCTGAGCACCACAATTTTTTTTACAATCAATGGTTCTGCATTGTTTCAATGATATGATAAGGCTGAGTATGCTTGCATACAATGTATTATTATTATTATTATTATTATTATTTTTGACAAAGTGACAATAATTTCTGTTTGTTAAAAAGCATTAACTAAAAATTATACAGCAGTCTGATAATTGAAGATTCCACAATTTTAATCTATTTAGGAAGTTTTAGTTCAATGAATTTTTTTCTCTTTAGTAAAAATCTACAAGTAATGAATTTAAATTTTAAATAAAATGTGCTTTTCATTTAAGGATATATTGTATACTTTTCTTGTAATTTTATTTATTTATTTTTAACTATATATTGTGCATGCCACTTCATATGACAGAAAAGAACCTCATTCATGCTAAAGAGATTGGCTACATGGATTAAGGAAAAAGTATCAGATTGTCAATTGAAAATGTTTTAGCTAATACAGCAGTTTTCTGAATACTTTTAAATGTAGCACAAAATGTTACTCATGGTGGAAAGGTAGGATTCCTGCTAAAAATTATGAAATTCTGTTTTTGAAGCATATTAGAATGGGAGACTCCTGCCCCGACTCTATTGGGCTAGGTCACATGTTCGAGGAATTTTGATTAGTGGTTCATGATGGGTTTATTTATTATTAATGAGCTATTTTTATCTTAAAAATGGCTCAGACGATTTGAATTAAATTTTGTATATGGTTTTTGGGCATGAAAAAAATGATTGAGCTAGGTCACAATGCTCGAGAAAATCCAATTAGTGGGTCAAGCTAATTTTATCTAAAAAACAGCCAAGACTATTTTGACTAAATTTTATATTCTACGGGTTTCGGGCATGAGAAGACAATTGGGCTTGGTCACATGTTCGAGAAAATTTTATTAGTGGATCATTTTGGTTATGGTATTTGAACTTAAAGCTAATTTTGACCGAACATAGCTCGGTCTTCCCTGCTCATAAAATCCTGATTAAACGAATATATGTTAATTGTGGGATTTGTAGAATACTGATGATAATGCAATTTTAGTATGTTGTTACAGTCACTTACAGTATGTTCTTCCTCGAAGAGGGTGTACATAGCATTAAAATTATTTTATGAGACGCACAAAAGAATCTGAATATATAAAAAAAAATATTAGTATGTTGTTTAAGTCAACTATAGTATGTGTTTTACCGAAGGTGTATATAGCATTTATAGCTCTTTTACATGCCTACACAAAATAATACAAATATATGTTAAATACAGGATTTGTAGACAGCAGACAGTAATGAAATTTTAGTATGTTGTTACAGTCACCTACAGAATGTTTTTTTTTTTTTTTTTTTTTTTTTTTTTTTTTAAGAGCATGTTTATAACACTTATAGTTATTTTACAGGACTGCACAAAAGAATATAAATATATATGTTAAATGCGGGATTTGTAGAATACTGACGGTAATGAAATTTTAGTATGTTGTTTAAGTCAACTACAGTATGCGTTTTACCGAAGGTGTATAGTATATAGCATTTATAGCTCTTTTACAGGTCTACACAAAAGAATACAAATATATGTTAAATGCAGGACTTGTAGAAAGCAGACAGTAATGAAATTTTAGTATGTTGTTACAGTCACCTACAGAATGTTTTTTTTTTTTTTTTTTTTTGAAGAGCATGTCTATAACATTTATAGTTATTTTACAGGACTGCACAAAAGAATACAAATATATATGTTAAATGCGGGATTTGTAGAATGCTGAGGGTAATGAAATTTTTATATGTTATTACAGTCAACTACAGTATATGTTTTATCGAAGAATGTGTATATAGCATTTATAGTTATTTTACAGGGCTGTACAAAAGAATATAAATATAGGAAACAAATATATGTTAAATGCAGGATTTGTTGAATGCTGAGGGTAAGGAAATTTTAGTATGTTGTAACAGTCAACTACAGTATGTGTTTTATCGAAGAGGGTGTATATAGCATTTATAATTATTTTACAGGGCTGCACAAAATAATACAAAACAAATATGTATTAAATGTGGTATTTGAAGAATCCTGACAGTAATAAAATTTTAGTATGTTTCACAGTCAACTACTGCATGTCTTTCCTAGAAGAGGGTGTATATAACATTTATAGTTATTTTACAGGGCCACACTAAATAATGCGAATTTATTGCAAATGCAGGATTTGTAGAATGTGAGTGGTAATGTAATTCTAATATGTCATTTTACAGTCACCTACCACTTGTTTTTTCTAGAAGTGGGTGGTTATAGCATTTATAGTTAGTTACACATGGCAGTAGATATATAAAATGAATGTATGTTAAATGATGGATTTGTAGAATCCTGATGGTAATGAAATATAAGTGTATTGTTACAGTCACCTACAGGATCTTTTTCTGGAAGAAGGTGTATATAGCATTTATAGTTTTTTTAGAGGCCTCATAAAAGAATACGAATATATGAAACAAAAATGTGCTGAATGTGAGATTTTCAGGTTGCTGACATTAATAAAATTTTAGTATGCTGTTACAGTTATCTACAGCATGTTTTTCTTTGAAGAGGGTGTATATAGCATTTATAGTTATTCTACAGGGCCGCACAAAGAATGCAAATATATGTTAAAAGCAGGATTTGTAGAAGGCTGATGGTAATGAAATTTTATGATGTTGTTACAATCAAGTAATGGGGGGTTTTTTGTTGAAGAAGGTGTATGTAGCATTTATAGTTATTTTACAGGGCCACTCAAAAGATTACAGACACATGAAATGAACATATTTTAAATTCATGGTTTATGGATACTGATGGTAATGTATTTTTAGTATGTTGTTACAGTCAGATAGACAGGCAGTAAATAGTATACATACAGATAGTTAGCATGCAGACAGTAGTCAGTCATACAGCAGATAACTAGACAAAGCAGACAGCTGATTGAGTATAGACAATCTGAGAAACAGTAGACAGATGATAGACATATATCAGACAGACAGAAAGAAGTCCTGCGATTGGTACTCAAAGGGGGCAGAACCCCCTTGTATACATATAAAAAAAAGCTTAATTTTTGATTTTCTAATATTTTATGAAGTTTATTTTAATGTGCCTTCTTACTGCAAATATATAATATATTTTTATTTCTTCCCTTTATTTATTTTGTCTTGTAATAAAGATAAATGCTGTAGGATTTTTTTGGGGGGCATAATAGAGATCTGGGGGCGGGATTTCACTTTCTGACAATTAAAAACATAAAATCTCAAATCTTCCGGAAGGAACATTTCAATCCTCCAGGGACAGAGGTAATATCCTCCTGGGCCACTCCCTGAATTCAACACTGCTACTTTTTTAGTTAAAATAAAATGATTAAACATTTGAACTCTTGTAGCCAAAAATGTCATATTAAAATAAAATGAAATAGGAGAAGTAATTGATATTTTGAAAGAACATGTTATTCAAAGTCAACTTTCATGTGATTTTATTGTAAGCTATCCCCAAATAACAGCGAGTGTATTAATTGTTATAAATGAGACTGAACATTCAGATTTTTACATTGTCTTAAAGTTTTATATTTATAATATATTGCACATTCAATTGTGATTTATTTAATTATATACAATTCTGTTCAATTTAGGTAAAAGTGAGTTTGAAAAGCAACATTAAATTGGTAATTTATTTATATTACATACAGAGTAGTGTTTCCCCCCAAATAAAAAAGGGCAGGGTGCTGCTTCAAAAAAAGGGCACTTTATAAAAAGTGATATTGAAATTTTTTGTTTTAATTGCGGTTCATTCTAGAGCTGTTGCGTGTATCTGATAGACACAGCATGACTGTTTTGTTAAAATATTAAACTTTGCTTACTATTTGAAAAAAAAATCATATAATAAAATATATCTTGCATCAAAATAAATTGCAATTTCATTTCTTATTATTTATTACAATACAATTTAATAAAAACAACGTAATTTTAAAACAAAATCAGCATGAAGTCCAATAGATGCTACGCAACCTCAGGCGCGAAAGTTTTAGAGCTGAGACTGCTATAGGATTAATGTTTCTCGTTTCTCAATATCGGGAGGGAATCATACAATTAAGATAAAAATCATCATTTTCTCAAAAACATTTAAAGAAGTTTTGTTGAAGAATTGATATGTCAGGAGTAAAATTGGCACATTTCATTATCTCTGTAATAAAACTGAAAATTCTCAAACAATAATATTACCTTTTAAGCCTAATTTAGTTAATTAGAAAATTCCATGAATTGTATTAACTAGTAGAAAAATTCTCAGGTAAAGTGAAATACATATGTAAAAAACAAAATAAAAATCAATATAAAGTTTGCAAAAAATAAATGAACTTTTTGCAATAATTGCAGTTATTCTTCGTTACATGCCTCTTAAATGAATAATTCACAACTCTTTTTAATATCAAACATAATAGCATACAAAATTATTGCTTTATAAAGGTGAGTCATAAAAATTAATTTTTAAAAATCTGGATTCACCAAATAAAATTTATTTTGTTAATAAAAACCATTTTAGCAATATGCAAAGAGAAGCATATGTACAAAAGAGGTATATTAGAGATGAGCCCCACCAATAATTTTCCAAACTCTACACCTATGGTTTGGTGTATTTTCTGAAATCGTGCCAAAATGGTATTTCTGAAATGGTCTACCATTTCAAGTCAGGGAGGAACCCCAGTTTCGTAAATGCCATTTCAAATCTTAGACTATTTATAGTTTTATGTTTGAGCACCATAGTATATATTTAAAAAATAACAATCGAAATAATTTAGAATTAAAAGAAAGCACATATATATTTACATTCTACGTTAGCTAGATTTCAGAAAGGACATCGAGGGCTAAACCACGCGAGTTTTGCCACAATTTTTAATACCTTAAAAATGTTAATATTAATAAAGTGCGATAAATACATACTTTTGGCAAAACTTTCATCCTGCTGTAGATGAGTTGCTGGTGAATGGAGCTTCCCCTATTTTACATGCCAGAATAGATTTCATCAATAGTCGAAAAAATATTGCTTGCGTGTAAGATTCAAATAAATCAGTACACTTCAGACAATATTTATTCAACTGTGCCAATGAAAAATGATGCTGTTTTGATACACCGTACCCATAAACGAAAAGCAGAAGATGCAATCAGTACTTCAGAGGATGACTCATGGGAATTCCTTGTCAATGCTACAGGCTAGCATGCAGAATCTCTCACGTGAAAATCAATAGATGAAAACCTTTAATCTAGTGCCTTTGGGACCTGATCCGATGTCTAGAGTCATCCAGGTAGAATAAGTCAACAACAAAATTGGCTCTACAAAAAAAAAGAAAAAAAATATATATATATTTCAGATTTTAAATGCTTGGTTGAAGCAAAAATTTAAGATATAAATATTTTATAAAATTTCCAGTTTGATAATACTCAAATATACTTAACTGAAGTAGATAATGATAATTTCAGGGTCTCTTTAACATAAAAAATACTTTTACATTTTGTATATTTATTTTTAAATACTCATGAGTATATCAAATAATATTTTCTAATCTATAATTAAAATTATACCATAATCATAGATAAATTACAGAGGATTACTTTTTTTCACACTACTTTACTGTCTGTAATCTTCAGATAATTTTAACCTATCTCTCGGGCTCAGGCATCATCACACAAGAATAAATTTTTAATCAACAGAACTACATAATACAACATATTGTATTACAAAATTATCATTAGAATATTGACTAAATTTTGTTACAAAACTTGTTTTTCCAATTAATAGATATAGTATGTAATTTGTATGTTGCTATAAAAATGATAAACATCAGAATATGCAAAGACATATGCACAAATCTTGATAGAAATTCTCAGTAAACATATATATTACACTATAATATGTGTTGAAAAGATTTTGACAATGAGTCTTTATTTGGTTGCAGAATTTTCAATCTTATGTCAATTTATGATTTTGTAAGCAATCTTAATTTAAAATAAAATTTAATCATATACATTGTTAAATCAGGCAGATAAGAAATTTCTAAGAATTAAAGATGCAACATACACAAACAGAAAAATCAGCAATATGATAGATGCAGACTAAAGATAATTTAGATGTTTATGCTAACAATGTTTATTTATTTTATTTTTGCGAGAGGAGGAGGGACTAAAATTAAATTTTCTTAGATATTTGTAAAATAAATAACAAAAATTCAGAAGATTCTAAAATTACTCAGTAGTACTTTAAATCACTACACAACATAGTTAAAGTATTATTTTTAAATCTCAAATAATAAACTAGCATTAAGTGGCCAAAAACATGCATCTTTAGATATTTTTTTTCTTTTAAGAATATTTATATTAGCTACAGTAGTTTGCTTCATATTAAACAGAGATAACCTGATATTATATAAGATAACTATCCGTGTATAGGTTTCATTGATGCATATAAGAAATTTCAAATCCTTTTGGCAGTTTATGATTAGGGCCTTAATTTAAAAGTCCGACATATTTGAAAATTTTAATCTAACGAAATATTATTGCAAATTTTGCCGTAAACACAAGAAGAAGAACAGAACACAGACAAAATAAAGACACACACAATATAATTACAGAAAAAAATTAATTGGTAACTTACCGATAAAAAAAGCAACATGACAGCCGTTTTTACAGTAATACAAGTAACACTCTTTCATGGCACTTGTTTAGAGGCAAAGTGCTAAACTTTCGAGTTGTTTTTCAGTAATTTTACTGATTATTATTATTCATTACTGACTATTATGATATAATTATTACGTTTGAATTTAAAATTCTTTTTGTTTGACAAAATATTTCGAATTTACGTAATAAAATTACTGAGAAAAGATTTATATTTCAAATAGAAAAACACATACAAATAGCTTATGTCGTCCTTTGATTGCCGACTCAGGACAGCGCCAAAATTCCCCCTATAGTCCGTTTGAGTCGCGAATAACCCTGTAAATTTTACAAAAAACCTTCTACCATCGAAAGCATTGCGCAGAATTAGAATCAAGAAACAAGATTATGATATAGATTATTTCAGAAAGCAATATTCATATTTTAAACGTTAAAAAAACAACGCCGAAATCGTCTAAAAAATGTGCGAACACCCTCTGTATTTATGTTCTGAATGGCTCTCTGAAGGCATATAAAACGAATTTTGCATTATTTTAATAGAATAAAAGTGTTAGACGCTAAGGAAAATAGATTGCATATATTACTATGGCGTTCCACCTACTCTTTTTATATAATAGTATAGCTATATATAGAACTAGTCGTTGGGGGCCACCGTAATACTTACCCATCATGGATATGCATAAGATAAATTATGAAAATAAAACATGTGTAAACTACTTATAAAATGCATTGCAATTCGAATAAAATCGTGGCCGAGAAAGAAAGGCTACCGCGGTGCGTTACGTGTATCTTTTTTTACAAACCACCGGAGTCACGTGATGCTCGAATGCACCAATGCAGGTGTACGAAAAAAGCATCACGTCACTCTAGCGGTCTGTAAAAAAAGATAAGTTGAATGCACCGCGGTAGCCTATCTTTTTCGTTAGCCTCGATCGTGGCCGAGGCTAACGAAAAAGACAGGCTACCGCGGTGCATTCGGCATATCTTTTTTTACAGACCGCGAGAGTGACGTGATGCTCTTTTCGTACACCTGCATTGGTGGATTCGAGCATCACGTGATTCCGCCGGTCTGTAAAAAAAGATACGCGTAAAGTACCGCGGTAGCCTTTCTTTTTCGTTAGCCTCGATCGTGGCTTGATGACGTCATAAACTTTAAGTCGAGGCTAACGAAAGAGAAAGGCTACCGCGGTGCTTTACGCGTATCTTTTTTTACGGACCGCCGGAGTCACGTGATGCTCGAATGCACCAATGCAGGTGTACGAAAAGAGCATCACGTCACTCTAGCAGTCTGTAAAGAAAGATAAGTTGAATGCACCGCGGTAGCCTGTCTTTTTCGTTAGCCTCGCTTTAAGTGCTCTATTACTGAATTGCGTAAAAGAAACAGCCTTATAACTCCAAAATTGATAATCATGTTAACTAACGGTTTACTGCGTCGGATTAAACATCCCATTTCCAATTGAAATATAGCTTTGAATTGAAATTTGAATGAAATACAGGGTCATGAAAAATCGAAGAGTGTGGTAAAATGGGATTACAAATATCTCGGCAACTAATTATTCGATCAACTTCATTCTTTATGCAAAAATTATTATTATTTTTTTTTTTTTCTTTTACATTCACTCCTTAAAATACATAATTTCGAAAATTTTTATATACCTTTTATCAGAACGATATTTCGAGAGTCCGAAAAAAATAGTTCCGGATAATCGAGGATACTGAAATTCAGTAAGCTTCTTCCCATCATTACATACTAAGTACATACCAAATTTCAAGTCTCTATCTCTATTTGTTCGGGGGATAGAGCTTTTACAGACACACACACACAGACAGACGGCAAATTTTTTTTTCTAAAAATTTGTTTTTCGGAACGTGTCTGAAACGTGTAAACCCGTCAAAAAACTTTTTTCGATTTTCAAAACGATTACAAGACTTATTCTATACTACGTATGATGGGTAAGTAAAATATAATAAACTATTTCATCGTTTAAGTCAAGATCTTATTATATATCAGATCTCACAATCGCTAAGTTTTCTTTGATCGTTGTACACGTCGTTAAAAACCACATGGTTTTCCTGCTACTAGCGCCATCTAACGTCAGTAACAGGACCATTTTTAAATTTGTTTGTTTTCTTTACGTTTTTAAATGAGAATTGTTTATTTTGAAATTTTCATATGTTCGAGACTTTACATAACATTGACCTCTTTTACTATTAAACCAAAATGATAGCTGTATCCCGTTATGTAAATCAAAAAAGAAAAAAAAAAGTAATAATTAGGAAATGTTTTTTCCACGAATTCCTCAGTAATATTTGCCTTCGAAGTAAATGGATAGAATCTTGTTCTAGATCCGGAAAAATTAAATACTTTAATATATTTTCTCTTTTACATTTTCATATATTACATGAATTACTTTATTACTGGTGTTTTAATTTTTTTTCACAGGTAGAATTTCATGTTACAGTAGTAATTTAACATCGGTTCTTCAATTTTTTAAATACACAGTTTCATTAACTTATTTATTGGTCTATCGTTTTATTTATTTTTGTAGTAATGGGGTATCATTTCAGTTTAAAATACCTTAGGCGCAAGCTTTGGTAGAATGTTCGTAAGTATTAATGCATGAAACGTTCCATAATCGGAACCACAGCCAATTGGCATATCTGGGTGAGCATGTTTTGGCGCATAATAAATTTCCTTCTTGCAACACGCATACATTCCAAAACGCATTGTTGTCAACATCGTTTCTGTTAGACGCCAACTTTGGCTGTGGACTCGATTACAGAAGATTATCCGTGTTTTCATTTATTATAAAATATCATCTTTATCACAAATTTTCTAAAAATAAATCTTGCTTTTCGTTCTGCTGGTGCTAAGGATTTTATCAATCTAGAAATTCTGAAAATGTCGAGCTGAATGAGTGAAAGTAAGCCTAATTTAAATTTTTATTCAATAGTTTAAAATGACAAAAGCGAATTTTTTTTTAATTAGCTTTCATTACAAAAAGCTACCTATTGCAGCCGTTCAGAGGAAAACAATTACAAAATATTTTGATAAATTTTCACCGATCATGACCCCCAGACCCCCAAACCATCCTCCGTTCAAATGTTGATTTATAAATATACATTGTATATATTTACATTGTAAAACTAGTTATAGCACGAACCGAACGCACCTCAATTGTCACGTTTAACGTACAATTTCCAACTTTTTTTTTTCTTTTTTTTTTTTTTTGCTTTTACTCAGTTTATTTTATTTGAAAAAAAAAATAATAATAATAATTTGAAAATTTATTAAAAAAACAAACAAAAAAAACAACAACTTCTAAAGCAAGAAAAAAAAGCTGTATTTTCTTAAATTGACGCTGCAGTAAAAAATATGTAACTCGGTATGGTCCAATTATAGCCCAAAATCATTATCGTAATACAGAGGTGCACCTTTACTATCGCACAGTGATAAGCGCCTTATACAATGACAGAAATTTTGCATAAAATAAGGCGAAAATTACTATTCGAAAATAGTTGTGCCATGCTGATCGCCAGTTGGACCATACTGATTTAACTAATACCACTTTTTAGAATATTTTTAAATTGCATTAAAATAGAAAAATATCTACGAAAAAGGTTTTCTAAATTATAATTGTTTTTAAATATTTATTTTTTTTTTCTCTTGGTAGTTTTAGCACAGAGCGGGGCTCCCATTCGTCTCACCTTTTAAATAGCACTTTTTTCAAACAATAATCTTCGTATTATATTAATATTGCAAATGTTGTAGTAAACTGTCATGGAGATTAATGTTTGGAAATAGTGCTATTCAAACAATACGCCAGTGGAAGATGACCGAATGTAACCGAAAGTTAACATTTATCGGATGGGCATGAAAAACAGCGTTGTATTTGCATATTCAACTGTCTTATAACCAAAAGATATTAAGTTACTAGCTCGGCGTTGACCTAGTCCATGATAATAACCTTCAATAAAGCTCAAATTTGTATAATTTTATATCTTTAACCAGATTTTGTATAAATTCGTCGCTGGTGGATCCCTAATTATATCGGGACCTTGAATTTATAGGAATTTTGTGCACGCGCCGGAAAATCTTTCCAAATAAACCTGCATAATTTCCCTGTCTACCGTGGATAGCCGATTGCGATTATCACACTTTCTGATTGGTTGTTAAACCGAACGCTTCTTAAGTCATTTCCGGTTAAACTTGGTTTCTTATATAAAATATATTACATTCTATATAATCTAATTAATTTCTATATATAATATAATAAATAATATAATATTATATAATAATATATAATATTAATATATATATATATATATATATAAATAATATAATAATATAATATACATTATATATATATATATATATATATATATATATATACAGGGTGTCCACGTATAAACTGACCGACCTTTATTTTCTCAACCGTTTGTCCTAGATGCATACTTCCAATTAAAAAAATGGTTTAAATAAGGTAAAGAATTATTTTTAAAGTGATTTGGGTCAAGAAAATCATTTATTAAAAAATTACAAAATTTAAATTTTTATACGGTTTCCCGGTCCTATAAGTGATATTTAGTAAAAATTTACTGTGACACTAACAAGTAAGACAAAAAAAAAGTCCTATTCATCTAATATTAAAATTGACCGAGTAATAGTTGTTTAAAGTTGGAGTATATTTCTTGCTGCAAAATAGGGGTCATTCACAAATGTAGTAGAAATATAAATAATCGTCAGATATATCAAAAAAGTAGTTGAGAGGAAAATTAACATTGCAATCTAATTTAAATGTGAAATCAATGATCATTCTGACACATTAATGCAAAATATACATTTTGTACTGTACACATAAGAAGATAAAAATAACAGAATTTTTGTTAAATAAAAGGATGAAAAACAACAGCCTCAATTCTTTACAAAACGATACAGATTTTAAAATGCTGTTAGATTACACTGTCTTTCAAATTTTGGGTTGTGCCATGTTTTTTAGCTTATGAAAATTGATTCTTATGTATTTTTTAGCGCTGAATCCGAAAATTACCTTCATTATAAACCATCTCGTCAGGATTTTTCTCAAATCGCAAATTTCAAAGTTAAAAAGCTCAAAGTTAAAATAGATACCCCCTCCCCTCCCAACCTCAGAGCTGTTTATCTGCAAAACAAAATATAAGCCAAAAATTTGAATAAATTATTGAATTAAATAAAATTAAACTGAATAAAAAATGTCTTACATCTGTTTTACAGTATCAGATTTTTCGCTATTTTTTAACCTTGAAATTTACGATTTACGAAAAATCCTCACAGGATGGTTAAAAGTGAAAGTAATTTTTTAATTCAGCGTTAAAAAATACATAAAACGTAATTATAAAGTTAAAAACACAACCATCGCAGGTTTATGTTATCTAATCTAAAACTCTTTCTTAAACTTGTTGACGGTAATCTATCCTAATTTTTTTGTGTTATCCTTTAATATAAGTATGTATAAGATGGTAAGCGTCGAAAATCATAATAATATTACATTGTCATTGCATTTAAGTCAGTATGTAAAATTTAACCTCGATCGGACATTTGAAAGTGAGTTAAAGTTCGAGAACAAATCTTAAACTGGAAAGACAAAAGTTGCAAGTTAAATAAAACCTTATGAAAATAACATAATTTTTGTTCAAAGAAATCATAGCTTCAAATCCTTACAAAACAAAACATATGTTAAAATACAATTATTTTAACTAATCTGAAACTTAACTAATAAAAGTTAACTCAATCGTAATAGTTGTACGATTTCTTTCAAAGCACAGATAGATAGATACCTTGAAATAAGTTTAAGTACTTTATATACGACCCCTGAAAGCACGGCCGAAAGCATCTGTTTTGAGATGCAAAAAAGTGGTATAAGTCATGCATTTCAAAGTTTCATATTTCGGTCAATTTTAATGTTAGATGAATGGGACAAAAAAAAAAAAAAATTAATAATTTGAAAATTTATTAAAAAAAAAAAAAAAAAAATTCTAAAGCAAGGAAAAAAAAAGCTGTATTTTCTTAAATTAACGTTGCAGTAAAAAATATGTAACTCGATATGGTCCAATTATAGTCCAAAATCATTATCGTAATACAGAGGTGCACCTTTACTATCGCACAGTGATAAGCGCCTTATACAATGACAGAAATTCTACATAAAATAAGGCGAAAATTACTATTCGAAAATAGTTGTGCAATGCTGATCGCCAGTTGGACCATACTGATTTGACAATTTTCGCAATCAACTTTTAGATGAAAACGTTTTAGTAGAATTAGCGAAGCCGTACAGTGGTCAGAAATGAGGAATCATGGTGCCAAAATTTTTATTCTAATTGAAAAGATAATTTTGGGATGGTATTTCCGTTTTATGTTAGATATGAAAATCTATCCAAAAGCATTTTTTCATGAAAAATTAGCTGTAAATATCTGTATATATATTAATGTTAATTCTGATAAGATCTTATTGAGAATAAGTATTTTTATTTGCATTTAATTAATTTTTTTCTTTTTTTGTTTTACTTGTTAGTGTCACAGTAAATTTTTACTAAATACCACTTATAAGACCGGGGGACCGTATAAAAATTTAAATTTCGTAATTTTTTAATAAATGTTTTTCTTGACTCAAATCGCCTTAAAAATAATTCTTTACCTTATTTAAACCATTTTTGTAACTGGAAGTATGCATCTAGGACCAACGGTTACGAAAAAAAAGGTCGGTTTGGTTATACGTGGACACCTTGTATATTTATAATTAATATAATATTAATATATAATACAATATGTAATAATATATAATATAATATAATATAATATAACTAGGGGGTCAGCTCCATACTCGCTAACGCTCGCCAACCCCCGTGAATTACGAAGCAATTCACATTTAGACCGCATCGCAGTCCTAAGTTCGCTTTGCTCACTCGCCTTTTTTATCTTTGCAGTAATTCTAGCCGAAATATGTACTATCATAAATCCACCTAAACCACGATGAAATTGACAATTTTTTTAATGTAAAAAAATAATTGAAAACTTCGTTGAAAACACAGTTAAAAATGCATTTAGTTGGTGTTATCACTGGGCATAAATCATTTAAATACTATGAAAAAAAGATCTTAATATTGTACAGCCCGGCTTAAATTCATTAAAAAATATCACCTCGTGATAGGAAGATAGTTTATATATATCATCAATCATTGTTTAAATTTCGTAAAACTGTTCTAATTGATTATAGCTATTTGCAAAATAAATTATTTTTACTTCATCAAGACAGAAATAGATGGCAGCAGGTGCAATCTAGACATTTGATATTTTTATTCTCTCGCGATTTTTGTGTGAGTGAAGTTCATAAATAAATTCTAAATAAGAGTTGAGAATTCATTTGAAATTAACGATATTACTCATAATTAAAATGAGGAATGATCTCAAACGCTTTGGATTACGCACATGTTATTTTATTTTTAATAATTGCTAGTTTAAGTTTCACTTGCTCTGAGGTTTTACTGTTCTTACACTGGCCGCCATATTGGAGATTCTGGAAACTATGGTTGTTGCCAAATGATAATCTAGAATAGAAATTCAGCCCTTTTTCCGCGCCACGTAAGAGAAATATATATAGAGATATAATTATATAATCTAATTAATTTCTAAATAATCTAATTTCTATATAATCTAATATTTCTATATAATCTAATTTCTATATAATCAAACAATATCTATTTATTTCTTATGTAATATCTTCTTATATCTTCATAATCCTCTCAAATACCGGAAATGACTTCCGCTTTTACAACCTACCAGAAAGCGTAACGATCCCAATCGTCGATCGGATGTGGAGACGGAAATTATGCAGTATTTTCGAGGGTTCCACTGCCTTCGGCTGCGTATAGTGTGCTCCAGATTTTTATGAGTAGAATTTCTTCTTGAATGTAATACAAGTATTTTCGCAATCAACTTTTAGATGAAAACGTTTTAGTAGAATTAGCGAAGCCGTACAGTGGTCAGAAATGAGGAATCATGGCGCCAAAATTTTTATTCTAATTGAAAAGATAATTTTGGGATGGTATTTCCGTTTTATGTTAGATATGAAAATCTATCCAAAAGCATTTTTTCATGAAAAATTAGCTGTAAATATCTGTATATATATTAATGTTAATTCTGATAAGATCTTATTGAGAATAAGTATTTTTATTTGCATTTAATTAATTTTTTTTATTAAAGAAATTTCAATCGAAAATCAAGGAACAAATTTAAATTTTTCTAATGAAACATTACAACAGTCATTAAATATATTAATATGGACATAAAATTTCTACGAAATTTCTAAAGGTAAAACAGTAAGATGACATAAGTTTCTTTTAATTGAGAAAACAAAAATTATTTATTTTTTATTTAGTTATACGTCTATTATTATTTTAATATTCCATCTTTATCTGCAGCTGTGATTTTCTTTTCTGGTGCTTAAAGAAGTTTCCCCCGCCTTTCTAAAACAGCCATTCAAACCGAAGGACAGAATTCCGTTGCATTTCTTTAATGCTTTGATGTGGTCTTTTAACATTAAAATGTAGAATCTTGACTGTATAATGCGCGTAACTGAAATATTAGTTAACATATTAAACAAAATCGCACAGAATAATATAGCGATTCGTCATTAGAGACACGAGAGTAATAGTGTAGAAATAATCTATTCACACCACTAAAATAAATAAATCTCTTTAAAAACGTAAAAAAGGCCATCAATCTTCAATACAGTAGAGGAAGCACAGGAAGTCTGCTTATAACAAACGGGTTAGCCCCGTTGTGTCTCAAATGAAGTTTAGTGAAATAGAATAAAATCGGGATTGTCAGTGTCACCAAAGAATATGATCAACAGAAAGAAGTCCGATTTACGATATCAGCCGTTGTTGGGTAAAAACATGGTTCCTCGAATTTGCTAGGTGAAAAAACAAACTTTACGTCTTTTTGAGACGACAGCAGCCACGCGCATATGTCTCTCAGAATCACATATTTATTTCAGTACCCCCACAAAGTGAGTGGACGAAGTCCCTTGGCATCGGCGGTTCTTTCAAAGTCAAATGATGCACGCAGCAAGCAAAGGTCTCAGCCGTTGTTGGGTAAAAACACGGTTCCTCGAATTTGCTAGGTGAAAAAACAAACTTTACGTCTTTTTGAGACGACAGCAGCCACGCGCTGTCTCTCAGAATCACTTATTTATTTCAGCACCCCCACAACGTGAGTGGACGAAGTCCCTTGGCGTCGGCGGTTCTTTCAAAGTCAAATCCCAGATCGCACAAACCCTTTTCAAAACCTTGTTTCAACCTTAAAAACCCTTGAAACAACGTTATTCTAAGCTTGCTGCGTGCATCATATGATGCACGCAGCAAGCATTGGTAGTGAAAGAAAGAAAACAATATATGTTTTTATTCGATTTATCGTTTGCATCATTTGAAAATATGTTTACGGGCATTAAGTGCACAAAACCGTTAGGTAACTGGGATAATTTTTTAAGAAATGAAATGTGTGTATTTGTTTTGTTGAGAACATACATCTGACTTGTGTGCTTGACATCAAGTGCCTGCTTGTAAGTCATCGTCAATATACAAGGACGAGATAGCTACAAGAAAATTTACAACACCAGAGATAGAGAATTACAACCAACAGTTCCACAAACTGTGTGCACAGGAGCTGACGGGAGTCGAACTAGCCGACCTGACTCCTACGCTCTTAAGCGATTAGCTGAATGGTGTCTTAACCACTCTGCCACGAAGGCCCTATGTGTGTATTATTTCGCGATAAAACTTGTAAATAAAAGTGGGTAGCCATTGACAGTTTCATTCAACGGTACGTTTCATGAATACTTTCAGTGTTTCGTAAAAACTTTGATTTTTTTTTAGATATTTATGTAGTTTTTAGATATTGTAATACAAAAGATAATACAAAATAACTAGCGTTTGTTTTTAATAATATAATGACTTCAAATTAATTGATATATTTCCACACTTAAGTTCTATCAGTTATAGAAATATGCTTATTTTTTTTTTGTTTTTAAAAATATCTTGTTTTTATTTTACTTTAAGCAAAAATAATAGTGATGAGAGACCTGTAAAATAATTTATAGATGTAAATGATTTCGTTTAAAATTTTGAAGTAATAGTTAATAGTCCAACGACATGTTAGACACTTAAAATAATAACAAATACTGCGTATTATTATTATTGCGGTTTGAAATTAAAATAATCGAGAACAATTTAGCTAAAATTTTGTTTTAGTTGAATGAAAATAACTTAATAAAAATCACTGTTACATATACAGGGATCTGTTTAGGAAAAAATTGGGCCCTTTAAAGGACACTTCACAATTTTTTTTTTTCAAAACAGAACCCTTCACAAAACTATTTTCTCTAAAACAGGACCCTTCACAAAACTATTTTCTCTAAAACAGGGCCCTTCACAAAACTATTTTTCCTAAAACAGGACGCTTCACAAAGTTCTTTATCTTAAAAATAGGTTTTTCACAAAATTTTTCCATCTTTAAACTGAACATTTCACAAATTAATCATTTAAAAGTTAAATCTGACCTGTCACTTTTACACATATAAAGAAAATATATGTATTTTACATCCATATATCTTCTTAAAAATGTATAAACAAGAACCTGAATATAACGATCATTTCAAATTCACAAAATGATGACTAGATTTTTCACAAATATAAAAAGTTGTTCACAATTTCACAAAAACAGGACCCTGAAAAAAAAGTCTGGACAGACCCTTGATATATATATATATATATATATATATATATATAATATTAAAATAACACAATAGAGATATAAATGTTATCATTCAAACGTTTGAATCAATTATTATTATATACGGTGTAATAGTTTGTAACTGAGCACATTGAAAAATGAATGCAAATTTTCTGAATTGAACTACTGTTTGAATGTTATATTAGTTATTTTAATGTAAGCCACATTGATACAATTAAAATGAAATGTTCAGCTAAAATGTTCTCTATTATCCTTATTTGAAATAGATTAAAAATAACACTCAGTATATATCATTATTTCAAGTGATTAAAATTGTGTTGGATTATTATTACTTTAAGAAAAAATATTTAACATCTATGAGTATTAGATGTTAGATTAGGTATCATCCCTATTATTTTGACTTAAAATATAATAATAAAAATAAAATCCTTTTAAAAACGGAAAAGAAACATTTTTCTGTGAATTGTAGACCTAAAATTTGGATATACATTTATTAATTTAAATTCACTAGAACAGGCATTGATTATGTTTGATTGTTCTCTGTGTATTACAATAATTAAAACTACATAAATATCTAAAAAAATAAAGTTTTTCCGAAATACTGAAAAGCATTCTTAAAACTTAATAGTAAGACTAAAAAATAAATAAAATAAAGTAATAAAATAAAGAGCAAAATCTGTGAAAAGAACAAGTAAAAAGAAAAAAAAAACGTGCAGTTAGTTTGCGTCAGTCCCCTATCAAGTTGTCTACCGCGCCCTACACACAGAGGAACCTACAATGAATAAAGAATTGATTCCACGCTGCGTTGAATTCAGACACTTTTCTCCGGGTGGGGGAATTGCAATTTTTAACCATTAAAAGTATAAAATCTCAATTCTTCCGCCGGTCCATACCCTGAATTCATCACTGATTTCACGCAATTACATTATGCCTACGAAGGCCAACAACTTAACTTATGAATATGGAAGTAGACATTTTTTGTTTTAACCTTAATTGATATGATCAGCTGTATCATAATATGAATAGCTGATTTTCAGAACAACCTTAATAATTTTTGTATTTTGTTGATAAGAATTTTAGTTATTTTTACATTTAATATTTTACATTATGAAATTTACGGGATGAGTTTTATATTAAAAAGCTCATAGCGTAAATTTCGCATATTTAAGAAAGGCGTGGTTTGGAGCATCAGTGACTCCGCTGTTGTTGTAACTGGTGTACAATTGTAACAATTAAGATCTTTATTATTTAACCATAAGGAATATTTGGTGATTTATAACCTGGGACTGGTTGACGGGAAAATGGCTTAAGCATAATTTATTAATTTACAGTTAGGTTCTAAAAAAGTAAAAATTTTGTATTGTCATCGAAAACACACTTGTGATCATAAATTTTATAATTATAGACTATCAGGAAGTGAGTGAAAATTCGATTACAGAATTCTATCTTCACATGCATGAACCAGGTTAAGTTACATAAAAGAGTGTAAACAGAAATCAATAAAAGTAATTTTCAAACAAAGAAGGTTATACAATCCTCTCTCTCTCCGTATCTCTTAGCCCTTTAGTGGTTCTGCCCCGGCTCCCTCTCGGTGGTTTTGACCCGACTCCTTTAGTGGAGGAGGTGACCGGAAGCCGAGCATTGCGCGGAAGCTCTGTTGGGTTTCTCCGAATCGGTCCGTTCAGTCGGGAAGAAGACCGGGTGCCCGACACGTAGAGCTGAAGTCGACACGAGGGGAGCAGCAGCCGATGATTCCGATATCCTTGTCGTGGTGGGGCAGCAGGAAAGTGGTGTCTGTCTAGCCGGAGAAAATTTCTCCCTCCTCCGTATTGGTGCGATTTTCGTGTTCCAAGAGGAAGGCCGATGCCGTCCCTAGAGGGTCCTCTATGCAGAGCTCCCCGTGTCGTAGTCACCGAAGGGCGTCAGGTTCACGGGATGTTTGCTCCGCGGGACCTTCGGGATAAAATGAGCTCGCGCCGCCAGAGGCCCACGGGGGTCACCGGCTCGCGTTCCGACAATCGCTCCCAAGTCTCTAAACGACTTATATCGCACCAGAGGCTTTGTCTCGCCTCGGCGCTGCGATCGGCCTGGGGCCGCTCCCCACTGCGGACCCTCAAGCCAATTTACCAAGGTCGATGACATAGGTCGCCACGATAGTAATCCCACATCTCGGAGGAAACTTCCGCAGGGACGGAACCACCGAGGAACCCCCGACGACTTCGTTCGCGAAACCCCATAGGGGAAGACGGTCCCTAGGTCATATGTCGAGCTACCACGACGGGTCTTGCTTTACCACAACTCGAGGGGTGTGAAAACCTACAAAGGTAGTCACGTTCCCTCTTGTAGTGGATCCTAAAAGGGAATAGATTAGTACAACAACACATAAACTTTTAAAACTCAAACAACAACAACAACAACAACAACTTTGACTAGATTGCAAAGCATGCAAACTTCAACAACAATTAAAATTTTAAAACAACAACAATAACACGCCACTGTGACTAGCCCCTTTTATCACATTTTATGTGCCGGCTTATGAGACAAGTCTCAAACCTGCGAACTCATTGCACCATTACCTCTACCTCTACGTCCTGCACCGCGGGGCGGGACCTACGGGATGACAAAGGTGGCGAAAAGACACTGCGTAGACCGAACCCTCGTGCCCGGAGCGTCAAGCTTCCGGGGGGTGACGCGAGTGCAAAGGTTAAGCTAAATAGGATCGGGCGGCTGCAAAAACTTGTCTATGAGGAGACGATAGCTCGAACAGGATCTGATGAACACGTTTCACATGGGTTCCCAGTGAAGAACTTCGCGACTGTAGCGGTGTGGGACCCGTAGGCGCCCTGTGAGTCCTCTGTGGCTGGATCAGTTGGGAGTCGACCTCAAGGCCTGGATCGAGACTGCCCGTTCGTACCAGACGACGCGATGACAGGGGAGTACGGCCGTCAGACTACGATACGTGTCGTGTCTTGCGTCTGCTCTGGGAGGGGTTTTGTCCTTCTCGAGCGAAGGCCGCGAGGAACCGGACCGGTGGCTCGTCAGTAAAACGACGATGTCCGAGCTTGAAATCAAATCTTGGGCCGAAACCTAGTCTGGCACGTCTCTCGTGCAGCAAGGACCTTCCACGTCTGGCAGGCGAATGAGTGGCTCGTCTTCTGAGTTTCACCCAAACATTAACCTCGATCGGGCCGCGACCTACGTTATATATACGGCCGGTGCATGACGTTTATAACGTCACATGCAGTGGATCATTTTTGCGCGGTGATTGGTGCAAAGCGGCGCGCCCCCGTTTTGCACCAATCGCCGTATAAAAATGATCCACTCCATGTGATGTTTTAAACGTCATGCACCGGCCGTGTATAACGTAGGTCGTGAGCGGGCCCGTCTCTTTGACGCGTTTAGAGGAGCTTTCCGCGACCTCTAGAGTCCGATAGTGGCTTCTTATAATTCTTCCGTTGTTAAGTTTGTGTTTTGTTTTTTATTTTGTTTGTTTTTCTGTGATATGTGACTGTGATATATATTTCGCCTTACTCGTCGACGGAGGTCGTTGGTTTACCGCCTAGTTCTGCCTAAGGGGGTTCAAACTCGCGGGTAAAACCGTTCGACGAGGGCAACCTAGCCGAGTCTCTTCTATGAGACACGACCGAGTTTCCTCGTGGTCTTGGGTCGGTCAGAGGCGACTTCCGGCACACGTAGTGTCGCCCACGGAAGATGAGCCCAGTAGCTTGCCCTTCCATGCATGTCTATGATCGGACGCCGTGGGAAAGCAAGGGCCGTAGAGATGTCGGACGTATGGTGCAGTCCCCGACTCCCTTATGGGGTTTCGGCGACGAAGCCGTTCGGCAGTCGCTACGGTTCTTCGAGTATCACGTGGGGAAGTCTCCTCTAAGAGTTGGAACTTCCGCCGAATCGTAACGACCTATGTCGTCAATGCGAGCAATCACTCGGGTAAAAGATTGGGAGGCTTCGCTGTATCGCGATCCTCTGAATCGGTCGTAGCGCCGTGGCGAGCCAAAGCCGCTGGTGCGTTAAAAGTTTCTCAGAACTTGGGGACGACCAGTCGGAGTGGTCGCTGGGCGCCCCCGAGGGCGCCTGCGGCGCATTCTAGTTTTATCCCTTTAGTGGTTATTAATGAAGATGCCCTCTTTTTAAGGAATCTTTTATTCTTTTTTTTTAACCATTAATTAATTTTCAAATTTTAATGAAATGATGTATATTATTGTTATTAGTTTTTAATTATAGCCCATGTATTATGAAAATTAAGTTTGAGACTTTTATACAAACAATGGTTTGGCGCTCAGAGAACTCCATTGTTGTTGTAACTCATGTGGGATTGGAATTAATATCCATCTGTAAATTAACATTCTTAACAATACAAGATAATAGACTCAAGGGTTCAATACACGATATCATATGTAAAGAAAAAGTACAACATTAGGAGCGTGGAGAAAACGCAAGATTATTATGAGGCTGTGAAAGGTACAATTTTAAACAGAAAGCGAGAGAAAATAATTGTTGTTCCATAGTTAGTTTAGTACCTCAGTATGAAGGTTATTAATTAGATATATATATATATATATATATAAAATATAGGATTAAAGTTAGAATTCTAGGTGAATTCTTGTTTATGTTTACAACAGTATTGCAGTATTGATGGGTATGAAGTGTTATGATCTCATCATCAAATTGTTTGATCAAATAAATAATAAAGATTGTTTAAACTTAAATTGAAGAACTATAGTCATTTATACTCATAAGACAAGTCAACGTTTAAGCAATTGTAAGATTATAAAAATAAAAATCCTATACTCATATACAGTTGTAACCAGGGCTTGACAAATGCGGTCGCCAGGTCGCCATTGGCTACCAAGTTTTTTGAACTGGCGGCCAAGTTATTGGCCAATCAAGAAATCAAGTGATTTCTGAAAAAAAAAAATGACTTAATAAATGAGCACAAATGGCATTTTTTCTCTCCCCCACCACTACTCGTGCGCGGCAAGTAGTGAACTTCCTCTTCTCTCGTACTTTTAATGGAAGAACTAAATTTAAAAGGCATTTCCCAACTCATGCACAGAAAACACCACTCTTTTCGGCTATAGCCAGCTAGTATATGTCACATGATTAGAATGTGGGGGGAGATATGATATTTTAATACAACAGTAAGAGTAGTGTCAATCTAGCCTCTGTGGCATCTAAAATTGGATACAAATTGGATACTAAAAATGCTGGAGTTTTTTGTAAGTTTCGAATCTGAATTTTGTGTTTATATAAGTTGTCAACATAATATAAGTGATTATAAGTTTTATAAGTTTGATTAGAAAACACAGTTTATATTATCTTTCTAAATTATGTACTATATATTCCAAACTATGTAACCTAATAACTCTTAACTATGCTTTTTAATTATTTTTTCTCAATTAATTCATAAAAAACTCGTGCTTTTTTTTTTTTTAATTAATGACGGGAAAGGAAATGGGGGGTTAATATTTTTTACTGGCGACTAGTATTTTTTTCTGGCTACCAGATTTTTTCAAATTTGTAAAGGCTTGGTTGTAACCATAAATGATATTTGGCGATTTATCACTTACGCCCGGGTTCGTTTCTTAAACTTTTCATTTTATAGGAATGCATATTTCGAATGTACATTTAAAAAAAGTAAATGTAAAATAATAATTTATTGCATGTTTAAATTTTAATTTATGAATACGGGTTTCTCTTTGCTTTGTGCGGTTTTAAAGTAATGCGGTATTTTTTTTTTTTCAGACGATCCCTTGATGAATGTGGGGGAAATTTTTGGTTAGAGCACAAAGAACAAATGATGGATCCTGTTGCATTTGTTAGTTACAAGCTCCAATAAGGTCCTATTTCAAATAGAAAAGTTTATTTACATTAAAATAATTATGTTAAAAGAGGATACTAAAATCTGGTTTCAAGCCAAGCACTTGCACACAGCAGAACATTAGTTCAACACTAGCGGTTAGCGACAGCGCGATTCCTAATAATAGGACTTAAGGCAAAACTTGAAACTTGGGATATATCACTAATGAAGGATATTTTCCCTCTTTCCTAAACTGCTTAGGACAGTCATCGTTTGTGATCCGATAATAACGGCTAATTGAAAAGATATTATTTATCTTCGCGATAAACGGCTTTTAGTTAGTGTATTGTGTTTAGGTTTTAAATTGTTTTACGGATAAAATATTTTTTAATTTGTTATAGTGTAGATCCTTTGCTGTATTTGTTAGTTAATTGATTCTTATGTTACTGCTGGATGGTTTATCGTTTGAAAATATAAAATAGTTGTGAACTTTATCTGTCTAGAATATGGGAAAAACTATTCCATAAATAGTAACCTATTAAATCCCTTTCTATATTTTAAAATAAATTTGACGTATTTTATATGGGAATGATGTTTATTCACTAAAATGAAATAAGTTACTTAATATTTATTTACACAAATTGGAAATTGTAAGAATTTTCATCAATGAATAATAAAACAGCTTCTGGGAAAATTTGCATGTTTACAATCTTGGAATATTTTGTAACGAAAGATTTTTTTTAGTCAAACTACTTATGCAATTTACTGCAATATAAATTATGATAAATATAAAATATTTATATTAAGTTTATTATTTTTATATGATAAATATAAAATAAATTAGCATGTTTAGCTTATCTTGGCATAAAAGAGTGGCCATGATTCGCAAATGGCAGAATATAATTACTACATAAATTCAAGAATTACTTAAATCAAGAACAACATTAAGTCTATAAATAATTTAAATGTCTTTGATAATTAATTTAATCTTTATCTGCCACAATATTCAAGATGACAGTTTTAAATTTTAAGTTACTATAAGCGTAATTACTTAATCTTCTGCTAATAGATGGCAGAACAAAACAAAAATTTAAATAATTATATAAGTGTATTGAGGAAAGATAAAAGAAAATATCCCTCTTTAGGGATAATTCGGAAGTTTCAAGCACAGGGAAGTTTTGAAGATTTTACTCTAAGTCCTACCATTAGGAATCGTGCTGTCGCTAGCCGCTAGTTTACATCAACTAACTAGTAAGTAGTTTGCAGTTACAGTTAATCACACAGTTACACAAAACACGTTATCAAATCACAGTTACAAAAACATGTTAAATCATAGTTACATAAAACATATTAAATCACAGTTACATAAACATATTAAATAACAGTTACATAGTTAACACATGTAACAGATACCATTTTGCTGGTCAAGTCGTCCGACAAGAAATGTGACCAGTGCTGCAACAATCGTACAAAGGTCTTTGGGTCTTTATTATGAAGAAATGAACTTAAAATCGATTCTTTAATTTTTGTTGATTGTCCCATATAAAACTAGCTCAAACATTAATGATAGTGAAAGTTTATGTAGCTGAGATAAATTTTATTTTAAAAGTTTCAAATCAAGTAGGAATATTTATACAATGCAAACATACTAATTGTTAGTTTTGTTTCTAACAATAACATATCAAATAACAATACCGTAGTACATTGTTATATTGTTTATATTTATGTACAGTGGCACACCCGCTGGGGGATATTAATTGATAAAACAGAATTTGTTTATAAAATATATTATACTCATTTTCATTTATGTTTTTGTTTTGTTTTGTTTTGTTTAAACATTTTGTTGTTACGGTTTCACAGCCAGTTTGTATACTTGCGCGAGCGTCGCATAATTCACTCCGTTTAAAATAATAATAATAATATACAGCTGTAGTCATAAGGAAAATTTGGCGATTTATCAGCTGCGTCCGGCTAACGGGAAAAATACCTCTAAATTCATTTATTAATTAATAACTTAAGTTCTAAAAATATTAAAATTTTGTACTGTCATCGGACACACACCTGTATACATAATTTTTATAATTCCAGCATATCAGGAAGTAAGTGAAAATTTGATTAAAAAATTCCTTCTTTAAGTGCATGAATATAATGAAACTAAATAATAGGGTGTATATAAAGTTGTTTAACCTTTTGATTACGGGGTCGGGAACACCGTACGGCCATTTTTCTTAAATTCTGTTTTCATACCACTTTTTGAAAATAATCTCTGCTATAAGGCACTGAGGCGACACATGCAACATGAAGTGCGTGTTAGGAGAAACAACAGGTTTGAAACAGGTATTTTCTTTGTTTCATCCTGTGTCTTCTCATAATACGCGCTTCATGTTGCTCGAGGGGACTTAGTATGCAGCCTGCTTGTACTAGAGTATTTTCGAGAGATATCTATGACAAAGAAAAACTTTTTGTAAATTGTGGTACGATTGTATATAAAAATAGCCGTCAGCCCTAGCCTTTTATCAAAAGGTTAAGGAAAAACTTTCTTTTATTAGATAATATACCAGCATTTTAATAGAATAGTCATAAGTGTAAAAGTGTTCCATAATTGTTAATGTCATAACCCAAAGTGTAACAGTTGCAGCATCTGAATTTCTTTTCCAAAGAGAAAATCCACGGCTAGACTTCATCTTCGCAATCACAATTCTTAAAATCCTGATGTATTTAATGAAACAGTTGCGGCAGCTGTTTGTTTCCTTAAATCCCGTGATTTTAATAAGCGTACATACGTTTGTTTATGTTATTCCTCTCACAATTTATTTAAAAACAGCACTTTTCAGGAAATACTGAAATATAGGTAGTTATTGTTTCTGCATTAGTTATTTTTGTAGCTGTTAAAGTTTTCAAGAACTTTTTTTGTTGTTGTACGTTATGGTTTACTGCTGTGTATCATATTTAAAATCTTCTAGTAGAGAAGAGGGTAAAGATAAAATTTCTTTCCATTCTTTTCAATATTTATGTTATTTTATTTGCCAATATAGTCATATTTTGGACTTTAAACCTTTGATACCTTTCCGATTCTCAATGTTAAATGCTGCACATGTGCATTGACACTATGAATTTATAATTTAAAATCTACACTGCAGATTTTTCTTTTGGCAGTGGACCAAAGGCATTTCTGACGTCATACAACGTCACGATGACGTTTTTCTTCTATTCAGCTAATCAGTGTCTCGATTTCCTTCACAAGCTTTCGAAAAGAGCCAATCAAATACGTGTAATTTTCCACAATCGTTGCGTGCTCCACCCCGTTCGTGTGGTCCATTAAAAAATGTTTCAGTTAAGGTTACATGCTGACTGTGATTCAACATATTTACCCATTTTAATTGTTTTTATCGTCTGAAGCAAGCTGTATTTTTTTTCAATTTGCTTTTTAAAATATTAATACATTTATATTTACAATCACAATGGTCTCTCCCATAGTATTTTATCATTTTATATTGTTTTTTCCTATCGAGTTTTGTTTCTGAATGAAAGAGATAAAAATGAGCTCGCGCCGCCAGTGGCCCACGGGGGTCGCCGGCGCGCGTTCCGACCATCGCGCCCAAGTCACTAAAGGACTTATATCGCACCAGAAGCTTTGTCTCGCTTCGGCGCTGTGATCGGCCTGGGGCCGCTCCCCACTGCGGACCCCCAAGCCAATTTACCAAGTGTCGACGACACAGGTCGTTACGATAGTGACCCCACTCTGGGGAAACTTCCACATGGGACAGACACCTGATGAACCGCCGAGGGACACCCAGCGACTGCGTTCGCGAAACCCCATAGGGGAAACGGTCCATAAGGCATATGCTGAGCTACCACGACGGCTCTTGCTTTCTCACGGCTTCCGAACATTGACATGCATAGAGGGGCAAGCAACTAGTCTCATCGGCCGTGAGGTTCACATATCATATCACTACAAAAAGAGCAGGAGGTGCTTCTAGCCAACCCGGGACCTCGAAGAAAACTGGTCCCAAAGCGCATAGTCACGCCTGGCAGGGTTGTCACTCGCCAAGGAATTACCCGCGAGGCATTTATTACCCACCGGGCAAGCCCAGTTTGATGCTCAACGATCTCCTTGAGAGATCATGCTTATAAAAATGCACTAAAAAACGGAAGAACCCTAAAGAAACCACTATCGGACTCTAGAGGATGTGGAAACTCCCTCTAAGCGTGCCAAAGAGACGGGCCCGATCGAGATTAGTGAAGCTTAGTAGGTTTGCCACTCGTCCGCCCGCCAGATGTAGAAACTCCTGGCCGCACGAGAGACGTGCCGGACTGGGGTTTCGGACCAAGGTCTCGGGCTTTGGCTGATCGATGCCGCGTTAGCCGACAGCCTCCGACCCGGTTCCTCGTAGTCACATGGCAGGACGTGGTTGTCTTCCTCCTCAAAGAGAACGGTCTCGTACCTGGCAGCCCTCTGCACTGCCTTTGGATAGTGAACGTTTCTTTGATTCGGGCACTTCCTGCGGTGACCATTGAGGTCGGCTCACAACTCTCCAGCTTCAGAGGATGACGTGGTGGTCGTCCGAGACGACTATTTCACCTCTGCCACCGATACGTCGCAGATAGTTGCTACACGCCGTATCTCCCGACGCTCGACGCACTACAGAGTCACCACACATCGTGCTCTTCAGAGATCGATCCTCCCTCCGTCAATTCTGTCAAGTTTCGGAGAGATCCGGCTGGCATTAGCTCCGGACGTTGCCCAGAGACCCTCGAAATTCTCTGGGAACGGCCGTGCGGGATTTCTTTCCACCACCTACGGAGGAGGCTCCGAGCATTGGCCAATCCTCGCGTCGCAGAGAACCTGCGCTTACGAGGAGAAGACCCACGGCCCGCAGTCCTCATTGGGTCTTCACCCATACGGGCTGTGGCGCGGTGTCTCCGGCTTTCAGAAATCCCTTCCACCGGCAGACCACGATGAGGTCGCCAATCCGGTCGTCTCCTGTCCCCGTCGTGCAACGAACGCAAACCATGGAGCGTCCGCGCAATGCCCAGCTCCCGGTCGCCTCCTCCATTTAAGGAGTCGGGTTAGAACTGTAAATTGAAGAAGAATATTTAGTGTATGCTTAAGAGCTACAACAATAATGGCTGAATAGTATTTTTTCTACATCCGCATATTTATTCATATTTTTCCACCAAATTAAAATAAATAAAACTCTACGCCTTCAATATTAAAATGTTTTATTTTATAACAATCTGTTGTTACAGTAAACACCCCCCCCCCCCCACAAGCATTACCAATTCCCGATTATATCGTAAAACATTATTTGTATGTAAATAAAAATAGTTTGCTGATTTCTTACTGCCCAATGTCAGTTTTTATTAATTCCTTTTAAAAAACAATCTATAATCCTATAATACTGGGCGTGATAGCGATTTTTGTTGCGTTGTAGCACACATACAGTAATTTTGAGGAGGGTATGTGGTGCCCTCTCACTAGTTCCAAAATTTCGGAGCGTGAGTGTATGCAGACTGGCCATGATTTTAACCTTAAGGGTTCTGTTTCCTCACGCAAAAAAACCCGCTCACTAACGTTAATCCTGTGGGACAGTTATTTTACAATATCTTGTTTGCATTTCAATAATTTTAAACGATTTTTTAGGGATTAGTTCATCTCACGAAACCCTATTAGTCCCACTTCGTTGTCTGTCTGTCACAGAGCCGGTTCTCAGAAACTATATAACTTACAAGCATGAAATTTTGTGTACTCATAGCTGAATACCTACTATGAAGCTCAAAATCATAAAATATAAAAAATCGTACTATTTTAATATATAGAGATAAAAAACCAAAAATCTAACAGCCTTTTCCTATTAAATTTAAATATTTTTCGTTATAGCAGTTGCCAACAATTAAAAATCCACAATAAAATTCTTTCTACAATAATTAATTTTCTATTGAAAAATTTCCACGTGAAAAATGAAAATGAAATAAAAAGTTTCACCAATTGAAAAAAAAGATTAATATGACGTCATATTGGTAATAAAACGGAAATTTTCAAACATTTCTCAATAATACAAGTAGTGTGAGTATGTGTAAATACAGAAAGCAGCTTAGTATGACGTTATTAGAGAATTAAAAATAAAATTAATCTGACGTCTAACATTTTGAAGGTGTTATATACAACATGTATATTTTGAAATAGATTTTTTTTTTAAATATCGCATTTAGACCACGATATTACGACAGAGTATAAAAGCAAGCTTTGCCCGCTATTGGACCTGTTCAGATTTTCGAGAAAACGAGAAAAATAAACCGGTAAATTTTTACTTATATAAAAAACATGACTTTTTTTATGAAATTTATTTGGATTTATTATAGAAAGGATAAAGTGTTTTGAAAGGAATATTAAACGAAACCCTTTGTGCTATCTTCGATCACACTTACCCACTGACTTGTTTTTCTTTTTTTTGCATTGGATAGCTGACATCGATACAATCGCTGCTTTTTAATTTTTCGATTTTGTATGCAGGGTTTTTTTTTTTTTTTTTTTTTTTTTTTTATTATTATTAGGCTATTTTTACTTTCGGAACCGTTTTCAAATGTGAAAGTATCGTTAGAAAAAAAAAATCTCAGCTATCCAATGTAAGAGAATCGTTTAAGAATATTGAAATGCAAACAAGACATTATAAGATAACTGTCCCATAGGATTAACATTAGCGAAGGGGTGTTTTCGCGTGAGGGACAGCAAAGTTGGATTTACAGTAAAGAAAGACACTCGCGTGTTAGAAGATGCCGCAAAGTAGCGCCACCAGAGTTGCATTAGCAGTGATTGAAACTAAAGTGTTCGATAGTGGAGTGGGACGCTCCGCTCTCAGGTTTTGGTTCTGCTTTCATGGCCGGAAATGTAACCATTGAAATTTTCGTTTATTTCGCCGCAGTATGACAGTAACAGCAATCAGAAAATTTTAATCCTGTCATTAAACAAACTCATAGAGTGATGAAATATTTTAATTTTTAATGAAATTAATCAGATTATGTATTTATTAACCACACACAGGGCTAATTCTTTCAGTCTACAGTAAAATCCATGTTTATGAAAAGTCACAGCCACTCCATATATAAAGGAGGACACCCTTTATACATAGCTATACAGATGGTTGTCACTGACGATATTAAAAATCAAATTGTCTCTCTTTATTATGCCGATACTTCCGCTTGTATTTCCTTTCTCAGTCCCTAATTGCCCTACAGAGGGCGCAGACCCCATTTAAAGGATCCAACGAAGTTAAACTTGTGGTGGCGGACATTTCTAAGGGAGTCCCGTGGCCCTATCTCCCATAGGAACGAAGTAACACCCCCCCTCCCCGGGGAGATCTTTTTGGTGCTCAAACCCTTTCATGTAACGTATCAATAGATAGATCTCATCAAGCACTATGGTCTGGTCCTACTCTCCCCCCTCCCTTAAGAAGCATTTTTTTCTGTTTCAACTCTTTTTAAATTTTGGTTTTCCCCATCTTTTTCAACCCTTTTAAGCCCCACAGAGGACGTAGGCTTCTTCTAAAGGATCCAACGAAGTTAAACTCGTCGAGGCCGACATTTCTAAGAGGGTCGCGAGGCCCTATCTCTCATAAGAACGGTATAACCCCCCCCCCCCCGGTGGAGACATTCAAGGTGTTCAAACCCCATCATGTAACATATCAAAAGTTTGATCTCGTCAAGCACTTTTGTCTGGTTCTACTCTCCCCCTCTCCCGTCAGGAACACTTTTCTTATTTAATTTTTTCAATTTCTTATAATTATTTTAGTTTTTCCCCCTTTTTCTCTGTTCCTATGAGCCGGACAGCTCCAAAATTTCACCAAAATTAGCTGTGAACCGCCTAAAGGTATTCCCTCTCCCCATTTCTTCTTTTAGCGCCATCGGTTTTCACGTATCTCTCGAGGGGGGGGGGGGCTTTCAGAGGGGCATCCCTTTTAAAGTGCCATCTCTCAATTGCAAGTGAGGATTCATTTTAAAGGTCTAGTAGAGCACTTGTGTTTTGTATAGCTCCCTCCCCCCCCCCCCCCCCTCCACCGCTCTCCATGAGCCGTCACTTAATGCTAACTCATCATTTGTTAAACCATGTCTCTTAGCTGTATCCATCATAAAAGCTGCTATCATATAACTTTTCATTACTTTTTTAAAGTTATCTATTAAATGTTAAAGTGTCTTGAACCATTAAAAATAGTTTAAAGGGTGTCATTAAGCCAGCACATTTGTAAACAACATATACCTCACCACGTCTCAGCCCATTGGCGCCATATCTTTTCACTATTATATTTATTAATAATTTTTTTAACCAAAAATAGAACCGACTTCATAAACTACTACAAAGTAAAAAATATTTTTTTTTAGATAATAGTTAATAAGAAATTAAATTAAGAGCATCGTATTTACCATGCATATTATTATATTTATGTACATTAATTTGATTTTTTGGAGTCACAGCCAAGCCAACTTAAAGCCATGTTACCATTTTTAAACATTTCATCTGATGTTATAAATGTGTATTTTCAAATGAGATTAGCAACTATATATGTCGACAAGCATTGCTTTGGAAATTAGTTAATCATTTAAATCATTGTATTTTCTACTATTTGATGAGTTATTATGTATTTTTTTATTGTCTCGTATAAATGTAGATATAATTTATACGCGTGTTACGATTTATATTGGATATTTTGTTTTGAATTTTATACTTGGCTTGGCTGGCACCGACTCCAAAAATTCAAATTAATGTACATAAATATAATAATATGCATGATAAATACAATGCTCTTAATTTAATTTCTTATTAACTATTATCTAAATAAAAATAATTTTTTACTTTGTAGTAGTTTATGAAGTCGGTTCTATTTTTGGTTAAAAAAATTATTTTTCGCTTTTTAGTAGTTTTTGAAGTCGGTTCAGTTTTTGTTTAAAAAGTTTATTTTTCGCTTTTTAGTAGTTTTTGAAGTTGTTTTTTTTTTGGTTAAAAAGTTTATTTATTTAGGGGATGTCCATAAATGATGTCACACTTTTTTTCAATATTTTTGACCCCCCTTCCCCCCTTTGTCACAAAATGTCACACTTCCCCATACCCCCTCCCCCCTCTTGTCACATGTCACACTATATTACACAAACATATACTTGCAGTTCAGAAACAAAGCACTACGTTATAGATCATATTTCAAATTTTATTTTTAAACTTTAACTATGTGTTTTAATGACATTTGTGAGCATAACAATAAAAATGATTCATGCACTTATTTTGTAAGAAATAAGATTAAGGTTTACAACAAAAAATATAATTAATATACAATAGTAATAAAATATTAATATGAAGAAGCAATAGTTTTTTTTTTTTTTTTTAAGAAAGGAATATAAGCAAAAACAAATCACATGAATATTGTTTTAGCCCCGATTAAAAAATACCCCCAAATTCTGGTAATTTCAAAATAACTTCAAAATTTAATCTGCTGATTTTAAATGATTTTATTTAAATCAAAATGTGTGATGTCACACTTCTTCTTACCCCCTCCCACCCCCTTGTCACAAACTGTCACAATTTCGTGAACTCCCTCTCCCCCCTCCAAGCGTGACATCATTTATGGACGGCCCCTTATTTATTACTCTAGTGATATCCCTATTTACATTAAACTATATTGTTGCTAATATCTTTTTTATTTCACGCTAACCTTGGCAGTAGACTCGAGTATCGAAGATTAGAAAAATTATCATTATTCTCATCTAATGTCTTTAAAGCGTTTAATGATATCTATATTTACAACAGTAGATTCGAGTACGGAAGATGAGAAAATTTATCATTATTTTCATCTAATGTCTTTAAAGCCTTTCATGATATCTATATTTACATTAAACCATATTGTTTCTAATATATTTTTTATTTCACGCTAACCTTGGCAGTAGACTCGATTACGGAAGAATAGAAAATTTATCATTATTTTCATCTAATGTCTTTAAAGCCTTTAATGATATCTATATTAACATTAAACCATATTGGTGCTAATATATTTTTTATTTCATGCTAACCTTGGCAGTAGACTCGATTACGGAAAATTAGAAAATTTATCATTATTCTCATCTAATGTCTTTAAAGCCTTTAATGATATATATATTTATATTAAACCATATTGTTGCTAATATATTTTTTATTTCATGCTAACCTTGGCAGTAGACTCGATTACCGAAGATTAGAAAATTTATCATTATTCTCATCTAATGTCTTTAAAGCCTTTAATGATATCTATATTTATATTAAACCATGTTGTTGCTAATATACTTTTCATTTCACGCTAACCTTGGCAGTAGACTCGATTACGGAAGATTAAAAAATTTATCATTATTCTCACCTAATCGTCTTGGATAATGTGTCATAATCGGGCTGTATACTACAGTTTTGATAACTGTGTAACTCACTGATTTCGGTGCTTATGCTTAATGTGTACTGATTTTTACGATCCGTACAAGATAAATACACTGCGCCAACAATGTCACTTATAATACTATATGGAGTAACCCCTTTCTTTCTTTCTATATTATCACTCTATAGTTAATATTATGTAGTAGAAATATTAAAAGACAATTGCAGAAGCATTTATATACAACTGTATTGTATAACATAATATAGATAATTAGATATTTTAAAGGCAGTTTCCAAACTAGTGCGCCACAGGTGATAAATCGCCAAATATTTTCTGTAACTCGTACATTTGTATGGGATTTGAAACAACAATGTATTTAATTATGCGCCAATAAACGCTCGTCAAAATATGCCAAATCGCTGTGAAACTGCAACAATGGAACTTTTAAAAGATTCAAAAGTAGATTTGTTGTAGCATAATTTATAGTTTTTATCCGTACGTTGTATTATATTTATCCAATTCACAATTTTATGTAATTTTGCTTTTCAAATTTGGCAACACTCAAAAGTTTTAGTTTTAGTTTAGATCTTAAAAACTTTGTTCTATGGAAATAAATACGATAAGTTAAAGCTGATTTAAATATGTCAGTCTTTCTATTATTTGCAACATGAAAGTCGTCTGCCCAACAACTGGTGAACCGGACGTAATAACTCTTGATAATATCCGATTTGCTTAAAATTTTGTATATACGTTCGTGAAAAAGAGCTCATTGGTTAAGTATAAAGACGGGGGGGGGGGGGGGGGGGGGACAGTGGCTAATCCCCCCTTTAATTTATTCATGCAGAATTATAATCCGATAAGTTAAAGCTGATTTAAATATGTCAGTCTTCTTTTTATTTGCAAATTCCCTTCACGTAATAGAATATTTTATGAAATTAAATGAAAGTTGTCTGCCCAACAAATTAACTATTTTTAAAATGCATATTTTATTTCGTTTTTGTTGAATTTCTGAAAAAGTACTGAACCAATTTTCATAAAATTTAAATGGGACCGATTCGAGAGTATTCTCTTTCGAATAAAAAAAAATTTCACATAAATAGAACTCATAGTTCCGGAGTAATCGGTGTACATACATAAAAAAAAAAAATACATACACGTCGAATTGATAACCTCCTCCTTTTTTGAGTCGGTTAAAAATACTTCTAGTCACCGAATCTTTTTAAAACTTGGTGTGTTGGTGTTCGTTCCTAATGTATTACGACAGCCTCAGAAAAAAATCTTAGAGCTCTAACTAAATTCTAAAGTGGAAAAGCTGGCTTATGCTAACAAGCACTTTTTTTTTTTTTTTTTTTTTGACGAGTTAGATTTGGCTGAAAAAATCTCAACGATAAAGCCGTGGGTGGCCAATCTATATTCTGCCGTAAGGTAGAATTTTTCCCGCTTGTTTTAATTTTTAGTCATTGTTATTTCTGTTTACGTCTTATAATTTATAATGGCGTGTAGGATACGAATATTTTAAGATAATTATTTTCTGAACCAGTGGATAGATTTTTTTTTTAATATATACAATTCAATGTGTTCAACAATTTGATTTAACTGAATATTTATTATATGAGGTTAATATTTACAACAAATAGTTTTCTACAAAAACATTAGTATTCTTCAATTATAAGAAGTGAACAGAAAATAAGATTAAACACTAAAATAAATAAATAATCTGATTATTTTGCATTAAAAATTAAAATATTTCATCACTCTGCGAGTTTGTTTAATTACAAAATTGAAACTTTCTGATTGACGTTACTGTCATACTGCGGCGAAATAAACGAAAATTTTATAAAATACTTAATTAAAAATGTATTATGTACCCTGTTTACGAACCCGTGAAATAATTGCTTGTGATTTTGTTATTTATTTATTTATTTTAGTCTTTTAAAATGCTGAACTGTCCGTTGTAAATATGCTCAATTGAGTTTTATTAAACCCATCAAAATCTCAAGTAAGTTAAATATTTCTGCATAATTTTACTTCGTAAAGATTAATATCTTTTTCAGAAATTTAGAAACAATATTTAGAGCTTATATGATTCCTGCACAAAATCAGAAAAATACATTTCTGTAGCATTATTAAAAAATATTTTTATATGATCTACACGTTGCATATTTTCTTATTTTTAGTTTTTATTAAATTCTTATATTTTCATTTATACAGAAGGACAATAGTTTTTCAGAATCATTTACACCTTACATTATATCTAACTTGATGCTCCATAATTTTATTTTTACTTATATCAAGTAACATTATTTACATTGTTCTCTTAATTTTTTTTCTAAATTTTTCTTTTTAAAATATAAATATACATTTTCAAAATCTCACATGTATATTATTATGCACATTTTAAATATCAAATATTTAAATAGAATAATTTAATCAAAATTAATTTACTTTAAATTTCATAGAAATAAAATGTATTAAACAAGTTTAATAATAATAATTTAAAATTCAAGCAACTAGTACAAGAAAAATTTAATAAATTAAGATTGCACATACAAAATTATCTGCTGTAGAATAGTAACATTAAATGGAAAAACTATACAGCATCAAAGTATTAGGATACTTGAAAAAAAAAGTTTAAATAATTTAAAAAATAAATGAATTAGTAACTTTGAATAAGTTAAAGTTCAAAGATTATATAAAACAAATTATTATTATTGAACAATCGAAATTTTTGACGATTTTTTAAGTATATGAACTATAACATGAGTATTTTAAAATTGCGGAGCAACGAATTTATAAGAATGTAAACAAACAATAACCATATGTCATTCTGTAATTATTATATTAAAAATACTTTTAAAAAATTCGCACTAATTAAAAAGAACTAAAAATATAAAAATATACTAAATATCATAGAAGCTTAAATAATGGAACGATTAATGGAAGCTGCAGTATTTTTCTAATTTCAATCACCTTTCATTTTCTACAACGAAAATACCTGCGCAAATTTAATTCTTAAAAAATATTAAACATTTACGAAATAAATATGTACAAAAATAATAAACTTAATTAAGATTAAAGTGGATTTAACAAAACAAAATTAATGAGCATGCTCTGAAAACATACTTTATGCTCGAAATATCACCACGTGCAGCACAGATCAGTGCGAGTGCATGAGAATGAATGAAGAAAACGCGAACGCGAGCGTTACATTTTCCATTTCCTCTCTTCAAAACTACTGGCTGTTTGACAAGCTTGCGCGCGCAGTTTCGCTGGTCGAGGTGATCGCAGCGCTCGTAGTTATTGTGTTTAGAACTACAATTCTCGAATTACTTTCAATGTCAAGTAAGTTTAGAACAGTTTTTCCGTAAAGGCGTATCTGATTTTCCGTATATTTAGCTTTGCCCTTAACTGACATGATCGGCTTCAAACCTGCATACACAGTCTAATTGCCTCGTCCAATCATAAATGGCAGAGGCATCCGCCATTTCAAAAGCGAAGTCATGTCACTCAAGGTGGTACGCCACGTAGCGGAGAGGGTTGAACTACATCAAGGTGAATAACTGTTTTACCTCTTGTTTGTAATCTAGTAGTTCCTATATCTATGAAATAGTTGCGGAAACGTCATGTTTTCATTAGTGTTAAATTGCTGAGCATTAGTATCCTCTTTAATAAAAAGCTATGCGTTGCTGACGACTGGGATTTTCGATAATCGTTGCCACAGAATAACCTCGGAAAATGAAACATTTGAAGTTGATGAAAAAATGAATAGCTCGAAAAGTATTTGTCACAAAATTGTTAGAAAAACTTCGTTAGAAAGGTAAAAAATTGTATTTTTCTTGATATAAATTTTAAATCTAATGGTCATGCCGTTTTTCAAATATTGAATTTCAAAAATTACCCAATTTCACAATGAAGTACCATAGCGAAATCTTCACGCGTAAAAAGATAATGATAACGGCCATGTGTCCTGACGTATGCTGGCTATAGCACGAGTCACAAATTATAGTAGCCTTACTATTCTGTTAAAATATAAAAGTGAATTATAATGCCACGAGTGCGTGATTTTTATTTAATTTTAATATAATCATCTTAGAAACAAGGTTTTTGAAATTTTTTTCGAATGGAAGATACCATACAAAGAAATAATCAGCTGAAAACTTTAAAAATTTGTCTCATCTGTAGATTGTATATTATTATTGGAAAATAATTTCCCTATTTTTACATAAAAATTGATTTACAAATGTATTGCTAAAACCCCAGAAGGCCATGCATTAATCGGGTCCTGCGCTGCAGGTCATGCCCCGTTTCAGGTCAGTTTTCCTTATTTTCGATGAGAATGTGAATATTTTTATCAATTTTTCAAATTTTAAGTGAAAACCACGATTTCTACTCACCGTCCTAGGACGGACGTTTACACTAGTATGTATATACATGGCATGTGTAATTTGCAAAATATTCTTCGAATACAATTTTTTATTGCGAATAATTATGTTTAATATGTATTTAACTGCTAAATAATTATGTAACTACCATGCCAAATTCCATGTTTTTAGCTCCTTCAGTATAAACAAAATGGAAATTTTAGAACGTTTTTCGCTCTGGCACCCCCCTGTGGTAGTGTCACCAATATAAAATATAGCCTATGTTACAGCAGGGACTGTTACCATCACTTTTGGAAATGGTTCTGTATTTCCAGAGATTCCATAGAAATTGTAACTTAGAATGTCTTAAGACCGCTTTTCGCTCATTTCACCCTTTTCAATTTCGATTTTTTTTAGAATTTGTTCTTAGAGAGCATTTACATTTTATAAATAACTACATGCCAAATTTCAAGTTTCTAGTTCCTTCAGTATAAAAAAAAAAAATCAAAATTTTAGAGTTTTTCACTCTTGCACCTCCCTGTGGTAGTGGCACCGACATAAGATATAGCCTATGTTACAGCAAGGACTGTCACCATCAATTTGCTACCGTAAATTTTGAAAAGGGTTCGGTAGTTCCAGAAATTCCATAGAAATTGTAATTTAGAATGTTTTTAGAACGCTTTTCACGCATCACACAGTTTTAAATTTCGATTTTTTTTTTTTTTAGAATTTGTTCTTAGAGAGCATTTACATCTTATAAGTAACCACCATGCCAAATTTCATGTGTCTAACACCTTCAGTTTAAAAAAATCGAAATTTTAGAACGTTTTTACTCTTGCACCCCTCTCACCTGTAGTAGTGGCACCGATATAAAACATAGCCTATATTATAGCAAGGACTGTTACCATCAATTTGCCACCATCACTTTTGAAAATGGTTCTGTAGTTCCAGAGATTCCATAGAAATTTTATTTTACAATGTTTCTAGACCGCTTTTCCTTCCTCTAACCCTTTTAAATTTCGAAATTTTTTCGAATTTGTTCTTAGAGAGCATTTACATCTTATAAGTAACTACCATACTGAATTTCATGCTTCTAACACCTTCAGTATAAAAAAAATCGAAATTTTAGAATGTTTTTTGCTCATGCACCCCTCTGGGAGTAGTGGCACCGACATAAAATATAGCCTGTGTTCGAGCAGGGACTGGCAACATCAATTTGCCACCATCACTTTTGAAAACGGTTCTGTAGTTCCAGTAATTCCATAGAAATTGTAATTTAGAACGTTTTTAGAACGCTTTTCGCTCATCTCACCCTTTCAAATTTCGAATTTTTTTAGAATTTGTTCTTAGAGAGCATTTACATCTTATAAGTAACTACCATGCCAAGTTTCATGTTTGTAGCTCCTTCAGTATAAAAAAAATCGAAATTTTAGAATGTTTTTTGCTCCTGCACCCCCCCCCTGGGGGTAGTGGCACCGACATAAAATATAGCCTATGTTGGAGCAGGGATTGTCACCATCAATTTGCCACCATTACTTTAGAAATCGCTTTACTAGTTCCAGAGATTACCCCCTACAAACAAACAAACAAACAAACAATCTTTACTGCTTTATAATATTATATAGATTTGTTTTGAATTTATAGTTTATTTTCTAATTTTTTATGTTTAAAATATTTATTGTTACAGTTCCACAGCCAGTTGGCATATTTAAGTGGGCGTGGTTTGGTGCATCAGTAAATCCACTGTTGTTGTAACTGGTGTACAGTTGTAACCATAAAGTTCTTTATTACTAAACCATAAAGAAAATTTGACGATTTATCACCTGGCGCAGGCTAACGGAAAAATGGCTTAAGCTTAATTTATTAATTTAAAATTAGGTTCTGAGAATATATTGTATTATCATCAAAAACACACCTGCGATGGTATTTTTTATAATTATACAGCTCATATTGAAAACATTCGAATAATTTGGTTTTTTTTTTACAAATTGAAAATATCGTTTGGTAATTTAATGTCTTTTAATGCAAATATGCAAACGATATTTTTATTAAGAACTTATTATTGATTAAACTTATTTATTAGCTTAAAATTAATATCTATATATTTAAAACGCTAAGCGTTTTCTTTCGACAGTCTGTGAGAACAAACTACTGCATCAAATTACATCATTCTTTTTTTAAATGAAAGATATTTGGACAGAGATTTGTTATCGTACACTCTTTTGTTCGAAAATTTAATTAATTAGCCGTAATTTTAAATTAAACTTTTACTTCTCCGTATGACACCATAAAGTCGGAAATCGGTTAACGCCTACTGTTGGGGGGCACAGAATAACGAGAAACTCTGTGGTTGCGCGGATAAAAGAGAAATAATTATTATTAAAAGCACGTGCCTTTCAGGCCGAATTTTTTAATTTGCAAGTTAAAATTTCGGTAAAAATATTTATTCGCGTGTTTTATAAGCGAATAGAAATTCATACTTTTTGTGACGTCACGGGAATATTGTCCATTGGGTTTATTTTATCTTTATGCATTATAATTTTGTTGATGCCATTTTTTCATTTGAATTAAATACAAAATATATTTTTATTTGTATACATGGTGTTTATGCATAACAGTAACGTATACAAAGTACGTGTGAAAAGTTTGCGCCGGTGAAAATGACGTCATGCTTAGCTTGAAATGCATTTTAACATTGATAAAACTGAAAAGAAAATTTATATGATTGCGTCAACATGACGTAATTTTAACTGATTTTTCAATTTTTAATTGTAAAGATTAGAACTGGAGCCTTTATTGGTTACTTCATCTTGATTGCATACCTTGATTGCATATTACCAATTACTTTTTTTTAAATTATAGGTTAGAAAATTTTATTTTTTAATTAAAAAATTCACAAAAGTAAAGGATTTCAGGAAACTTAAAATTATACTTAAAAAACTAAAAATAGTGTTATAACTAAAAAAAATGAAATAATGATTGTATTTTTAGCTAAAATAAACAATGTAAGGCTAATATTTTATAGGAATTATTTTGGTAGGTTTGTTATAAGTTCATTTAACAGTTTCTTATTATCGGCAAAGTCCTATTTCTTTCACTGTAAATTTCTCTTTCGATGCCAAAAAAAGGTTGTCTACTTTTGGACGCCAGCCAAAACACAGTGTCAATTTTCAGAAATGTATAATGGTTGTGACAACAATCGGCGCTATCGCTTTAGCTTTCATTGCGCTTACATCACTTCTAAATACTACAAATTTCAATTTTTTACTACATTTTACTACATTTTACAATTTCAATTCTTACATCATCAATTAGAAAAAAAATTAACTATCGATTGAAATTTATTTGAAAACTCCGCTTAATTTAACGACTTTTTAAATAATTTTCAAGCATGAAATATTTTTCAATTCTATCTCAACAATGACCATCAGTTTGCTTTAATAATGTAAAATAGCCACTGAGAAAGTTGCCACAATTGAAAATAGATTTCCCTAACCATCATGAAAAGTGAAAAAAATAATTTAAAAAAACCCTCTGATAAATCATAAAAATAGATTAACCATAAGATAGAGCATTTTGGAGTATTTTTCCGTTATACGGATACCAATGTTGCCAAGCATACATTTACATACGTTTAATACATACATTTACATACATTTACATACATTATGTATTAGCATACATTTTGGCATTGTGTCCGTATAACGGAAAAGTACCCATTTTGGTGCTAAACTGAAATCTTTCAAAAAAGAAAAAAAAAACGATTTTCAGTTTATGTTGAACATAAAATTTATATGTTGAATTCGTTGATGTATATGTTGCATCAGAATATGCTAGGAACTGTATTTTATTATTTTTTTAAGATCCATTGGATATTTAACTGTATAAGAGGGAAAAGATCCCCAACAAAAGGAATAATCATTCTGATTATGTAAAGGGACCGAAGAAAACATACAAATAAATTACACTTGAAAACATTAAAAATCTCCCTCATCTGCAGATTGATTTAATATTGTAAAAAAAATTCTTCATCTTTACATAAAAATTGATTAGATTAAAACAATGGATGCGTTTTAGAAGATATGGATTTGAAACGAACAGTGATTAAAGAGGACATCTTAAAACTTTTAATTTAAACATTTTAAAACTGTTTTTAACGTCGAATTTCGACGGTGCCTTTGGGCAGACGCAATGCACATGCGCATAGGAGCTCATTCGGTTGCATTATCACAGAGGGGGGGGATGTGTGCTTTATTTACTATGTTCTTTTATTTACTGAATATGAGATGAAAGTAGGGATATACTATTTGTATGATACTTAATAGGTCCATGAAATTTTCTTTCTTGACGTGGGGAATATGGCGGTAATGTCAAATTGATTTGCATTACACAGTTGTTTACGGATTGTTTGTTTGGAGTTTGCATGGGAAATAGTACTGTATTTCACTGGGAGAAAAAACTTTTAAAATAAAATATTTGAAAGGCTGTTTCATACGCACCACTTCTTATGTAATAAAGAAGCTTATTTTACTGCTATTGTTATAGTAATTTTTTACCGTCAAGTTTTGACGGGTTCCATCTAGTCATTTTTTAAAAGATTAATTGAAAAAAAAAATTTGAAAAGTCAAAATATTAGAATATTTATTCAAGTGGTTCAAAATATTAGAATATTTCACATTAATTCTCCTTTAATTATCACCAATTCATAACTGGTGGCATCATTGATTAAATTCAGACGATTTTATTTAAAATCAGTATTCTTTTTGCAGTTTGTTTGCTTATTCGTCTTAAAATGGGTCGTGTGAGTGATAGTCCTGAATCTATTAAACTTCGTATGGTTGATTTGTATCGGCACGGTAAAAATCAATGTTTTATAGCGAATTATTTACATTGTTCGCAATCAAGCGTTAGTAAAATACTAACACAATATTAAAAAAATGGAAAATTTCAAAATAAACGCCGAAATGTCGGCCGAAAACCAAAAACATCTCCTAGAGATGACAGGAAACTGAAGCGTATGGTTAAGAAAAACCGTTTTAAAAGTGTGCGATTCTTGCACCGAAAATGGAAAGAAGAAGGAGTTGAAGTTTCTACATCGGCAACATTGAGACGTCTCCATAAATTTAAATTTGAATCTCGTGTACCAAAAACAAAACCTCTCATGACTGCAAAACAAAAGCATATAAGATTGAATTGGTGTGAATCAAGACGTTTATGGAGCGAAGAAGATTGGGAAAAGATATTATTTAGTGATGAAGTTTGTTTTGTGTTTCATATGGTAATCAAGGTATTCGAGTTTGGAGAATGAAGCAAGAATCATTTGATAAAGAATGCCTTAAACGTTCCGTAAAATTTGCTGCTAGTATCATGGTTTGGGGTTGCATGACTTCAGAATGACCTGGAAAGTTATGCATCGTCTACGAAAAGGTTAACTCTCAGATATATCAAGAAATTTTGGAAAATTACATGATTCCATCATCAGAAGATTTATTTGAAGATGATTTCATCTTTCAACAAGATTTAGCGTCACCGCATACCTCGGCGTCAACTAAGAATTGGTTCCGCCAACGCCAAATTAAGGTACTTTCTTGGCCTCCAAACTCACCATACCTTAATCCAATCGAAAACTTATGGTGTATAGTGAAGAAAAAAATCCAAGAAAATCCTCCTTCAAGTAAAACTGCGTTAGTGGCATGTATAAAGTCTATTTGGGCTAATATTGATAGAAATGTTTGTAAAGACCTTGTATATAGTATGCAAGATCGATTGTACGCTGTTATGAAAGCTAAAGGGGATGCTACAAAATATTAACTACCATTTACTTCATATTCATAAGGTAATATTGTTGCGTAAAATAAAATATTCTAATATTTTGAACCAATCTAAATTTTATTCTAATATTTTGATGTGTTTCAGAAAGCTGTACACCTAATTTATTGTACTGTATTTTATCTTTTGTAACTGTTAAAATCTTATATAAACATTCCAGATTTAATTTATAAGAAATTTAATTGCATTTACTTAGTATCAAAAATATATAAATAAAAAATATTTTTTTCTTATTACTTTTTCTCAATTATTCTAATATTTTGAATATGAGCTGTAGACAGTGACGAACGTTCAGTCAGTTGAAGCTGAAGACAGTTGAGTGAAAAATCGATAACAGAATTCCACCTTCACATGCATGAACAGTTAAATTAAATAAAAGAGTGCAAAAAGAAAGCAATAAAATTGTCTTGTCTGGGTGACGTCACAGTCATTGCAGGCGAGGCTAACGGAAAAAACAGGCTACCGCGGTGCATTCCACTTATCTTTTTTACAGACCGCTAGCGGGACGTGTGCTCTTTTCGTACACCTGCATTGGTGGATTCGAGCATCACGTGACTCCCGCGGTCTGTAAAAAAAGATACGCGTAAAGCACCGCGGTAGCCTTTCTTTTTCGTTAGCCTCGCATTGCAGGGCAGGCCCAGTGTTGCCAGATTGGGGATTTTGCCCCCATTTTGGGGAATTTTGAACCTTTTAGGAAATTTTTTGGGGACAAGCAATTCGTGGGGAAAAATTTGGGGACTATCCACATTTTGGGGGTAAACTTGGGGATTTTTTTCCTCATTTCATGTAAAGTTTGCTTTTAGTCATTTGACAAAACTGGATCTGTCTCAAACTCATTTTGATTCGGAAAATGAAATCATGAAAACAAAGAATTTACATTCTATCTTCATAATGAAAATAAAATTCGGAAGTCGGAAATATCAATCTTTATTCTCGTGGTTGTGCTAACATTACAATTTACACTTTTCTTTTTATCATTTTCACCCATTTGTATACATCTTTAACGTTGCGACAACGGAAGTTCTATTATTACTTTTTATCTCAGGTTTTTTTTTTTAAGTTTAAATTTTTCTTAACTTTTCAATGCACCAATAAACCAAATGTAGTAAGCGAAATTCTGAATAATTAATATCACAAAGCATTGTTGCCATTGTTCCTAAGCTAAATGTCATTTTGAGTATAATATTTTTTCTTGTATTTTCACCAAAACAAATTGTAACGGATGTAAGTAAGAATTTAGATTTAGATATTTGTTAAACATAAATAAACATGAAACGACTGGACGACTTTCCGCTTTTTGTTTTCAATCCTGAATTGCTAAAGATTCAGAAATTATGCTCAGTAGGTTGCGTAGATGAACGATTTTACGATAACCAATTAAATATAATTTTTATTTTTAATTTTTTGTAAATGGGGAATTATTTCAAAAAAGGCTTGATTTGGGGAAAAGTTTTCGGCTTAAATTAGTTAAATATTTTTTACATTGATAAATTGAAAATTGAAAATTTACATTTTTGAGTAGAAACTCTGTTGAGGACTTTTTTGGAAAAAAGTCACTGATTTGGGGAAGATTTCAGAAATTTTGGGGAAATTCACTTTCGACTATCTGGCAACACTGGCGACTCTTCCCTTGCACCCGAGTCAGAGAGACAGTGGTTGGAGGGCGACCGTTGAAAGCAGAGGCCGGCGGAGCGAAGTTCTCCGATAAAAAAGAAAAAGAAAAAGAGTTATCGTTGTAAATAAGTGCTCTGGGCACTGGTATGTAATAGGATAGTGGAATTATATATATGTGTTTACCTGGAGTCACCTATTCATATTTATATGTATTGTGACGTCTAATATTTGTGTGTGCTGTGACATGTGATGTGTGTTCAAACTTTGTTTCAAAAAGAACAAGTTGGAAATTGTATGTCAAACGTGACAAATGAGGTGCGTTCGTACTATAACTAGTTTTATAAATATTCAGATCTTGGTGCAATAGCTGTTGCATTCTAATGCAAAAATGAATGAATACAAAATTTATTTGATGTGCATATTTTCATATTATAGATATTAATTTTATTTTATGAAATTAAGTTTCAATGCACTTTTACAAAAAAAAATAATTGCAATTCTGTTACATTAAAATTACACTGTGCGCAAATATCCAATTGGGACTTAAAACTGCCTATAGAGGCGCTTATCACAGCCGTTGGTACAGGAAAATTGTCCCTTTAACTAATGCTAAAGTGCCATTGAAACCATTATTTATTTTAAACGCGTTTGAAAGTGTTAGATATTCAAATTTGGAAAATTTTACCTTGTCATATAAACACAGAACATAAATATCACATGAAATCTGAAATTGTGCAGAAAAAATAATCATTATGAGCAAATTAAAAATGCATGTAATGCATTGCAAGGGATGCTTGCAAGGGATTTTCCTGAAGCAAGAAGTTATATCTTTTCTCCACTAGATGGCGTATTCGAGCGCTTGAATTCCCAAGACAAGACAATGTAAAAAAAATCATCGCTATTATTTCACTGAAAAAATAAATTATATCCTCTGTTATTATGGTATTTGAGATCATGAAACTTTCTCAGCTAATTAATATAGGTTCTCGCCTAAGATCAGTTCCCACGGCACAGAAAAGACCACCTACGCAGATCGGAACATCAAAAGCACTCCTGGATTTTTTCTAGTGACAGTTTAAGACTGCTAAGTTGAAAGAGCTAGACTTGTTGGCGACCTGGGTGACTGAAATGAATGACACTGACCCCGCAGTTCCCATGATTGCAATATCGGGTCTCAGGGCAGTCGGAGTTGATGAAATCGCCGTTACCCAATGGAGCGGTATGCCGGCTATGATAGGACTAAATGTTACGGAGGTCACCGCCCATGTCCCCACCCTCCTTTTGGGGACTTTGAAGAGAAATTGGCCGAGAGAGAAATTCATTCTGGTTTGAGGATCCGAAGAGGAGAGAGAGCCTTCTCCCTGCTTCTGACGGGAGACGATCCTGTTTTGAGAGAGAGAGAAAAGAGGAGGGAGCCCCATTCTCCCTGTTGCGGAGAGATTTTGAGAAGAGAGAGGCTAAGTTCCGCAAAGTGACAGGAACCTTCTGCGCCCCTTGATTTAAAATATGCATAGAACCTCACGAACTCTATTAATGGACATTATTGCCGTCGACGTTTTAAACTTTGACAAAAACTGAACCCATGACTTTAAGGGTAATTGACGTCTAATATTTAATGATACCTTGTAGTTTTTCCAGTGAATAAAATTCTACTGGTTTTGATAATTCAACTATGCCCCGTGTTTATACGCTACCGAAATAGACAGATCCCGCTTGGAACACTGGGGTTATGACAATATGATTAATTTCCGTAATAAAATAAGTACATTTTAAGTTGGCAGCATTTTATCTTTTGTTGACATTTACTGAAAATTCCAATGAGAAACTTAAGCCTAGCTTTGAAAATTTCAGAACTTAAAATCCATATTTAGACTATTTTTCCATTTAATATCTATTTCACCAGACACATCTATCCAAAAAACTGGCGGCAGATTATATGATTGCTATAATTAAACAATTTTAATACACAAATTTGTTTTTAAATTCAGTAATACGGAAATTAATTGGACTCCATCTGAAATATGACTTAATCACAATGGCAACCTAGAATCATTACCTATCATAAGATATCATTGAATTAATCACGTATGATAGGATTTAATAGAATGAAGAAAACTTTTATTAATATATTTTTAAGTTTTGATTCGATTTTCATAAAATTTTAAATGACTCGACAAAATTCTGCAAGGATTATATATATTACATTTTAAACCATTCGGTTGGGTAGTTTTTGAGCTGTTATATGCGGACAGACGACGACTATAGGTGCTACGTATTTATATAGTTACGAATGCACCTAAAAAGAGTTATGGATATGGTTGTAAACAAAATGTATACATACTGAGCATTCCAACTTAATACTAGAATAGGGGCTCAATATTGAAACAACTGCGCTACCTTGTGGACGGGGTTCACAATGCCAATGCGCGCGCTTCTAGGATGACGTCATTAGGTATGACAAAATCTACCATCTGCGCATTCTCCTGAGCATATATCGTGAATCTTTACTCACTCGTTGAAGATTTTATCTTGATTACCAGATGCCAATATTTTTGATACAGTTTATTTCGATAAAATGTGTACATTTGAAAACATTCACAATACCATTTTAGTTTTAGTAGTAAAGTAATAATATGTAATAGTGCATTATGTAAGCACTATTGCTCTTTCTCCCGAATCTAAAAACTAGTCGTTGGGGGCCACCGTAATACTTACCCATCATGGATATGCATAATGTAAAATATTAAAATAAAAATGTGTAAACTACTTATAAAATGCATTGCAATTCAAATAAAATCGTGGCTTGATGACGTCACAAACTTTAAAGGCTCGATTACTGAATTGCTTGAAAGAGGTTTTTCCTTATAACTCCAAAAATAATAATCCTATTAACTAGCGGTTTATTGCATCTGATTAAGCGTCAAATTTCCAATTAAAATATATCTTTGAAGTGAAATTTGGATGAAATACAGGGTCATGAAAAATCGAAGAGTGTGGGAAATAGGATTCCAAATATCTCGGCAACTAATTATCCGATCAACTTCATGCTTTATTCAAAATTTATGTTTTTTTATTGTCTTTTATATTCATTTCTTAAAATAAACAATTTCGAAAAATTTTATATACCTTTCATCAGAACGAATATTTCGAGAGTCCGAAAAAAATTGTTCCGCTTAATCGAGGTTATTGAAATGAAATAGGCTTCTTCCCATTATTACATACTAAGTACATACCAAATTGCAAGTCTCTATCTCAATTTTTTCGGGAGATAGAGCGTTTACAGACACACAGACGGACGGCTTTTTCTAAAAATATGTTTTTCGGAATCTCCAGTGTCTGAAACGTGTAAATCCGTCAAAAAAATTTTTTCGATTTTCAAAACGATTACAAGACTTACCCTATACTACGTATGATGGGTAAGTAATATATAGTGAATGTTTTTTAAATATAAATATGTTTATGAAAACAAACTGTATCAAAAATATTTTGCAATAAATCTGGTAAACAAGATACATCTTCCGTGAGTGAGTAAAAAATCACAATATATACTCAGGAGAATGCGCAGATGATAGATTTAGACGTATATAATTTTCTATGTCGCCAATGCTCCTATATTGAAAAAATATCTTGCCCTCTAAACATATTAAAATGTATTGTTACCGGGAAAACACCTGTGTACCTAATTTTCATAATTTTAGCACCTTAGCAATTGAGTGAAAATTCAATTACAGAGTTGCATCTTTACACGCAAGAACTAAAATTACATGATAAAAGAATGTAACAAATAATCAAACGGTGTCAGAAATAAATATTATTTCATTCAGTCGTACTAGACTTATTTATTAATTTTATTTTAATTTATCTGACTCCAATTAAGCAAGAACATTTCAAAACTAAAACTTTATTCCACGCATCAAACCAAACGACATTTCATTCTCATGACAACAAACAGTTCCATTGCCATTCACGAAAAAAATTACAATCTACTTTCAACAATTATCTTCTAAAATAAAAGCGTAAGTCCTGTGACTGTCATCAACAGTTCCGGGGTGGCCGTTTCACTTTTTCATATGCCAGGCGGCCATTTTTATTAAAAATTATTTTTTCGAATAAAACTGCATAAAAGTTACATTTTAAGAAAGATCGTTCAAAATAAATTAATCTCATCAAAAACAACTCGTTGTAAATGATCCCGCCAAGCCACAAACCTAAAACGTCAGTCACAAAAAGAAGTGATATCACATAAAAAGAAGCGATATAGAAGTGCATACTCCGAGTCCCGTGTAAAAATCTATCACCACTCATAATGTTTCCAAAGGACTCGGAGTGAGGTACAGTATGTGAAAACTGCTTGGCGACCTGCAGGCTTTTATAATATTTGCAGTATATCAATTTTGAAAAACGAAAAAAATAAATTTTTAATTTTTGTTACATCATTTTTTAAATATTTTTGTATGCGAAAGAACTGACAGAACGGATTTTTCCCCAGATCTATGCGATTCCGCTTACGCTAGAATTACTGCAATATATCTCAATTTAGTTAACGTTTATTATAAGGTACAATGTTATTAATATGCGTATGATCATTATATATATGTAAATATGAAGAGTTATTCAATAAATAAAGGTGATTACTTTCAATAAAAGAAGACACTTTAAATTAATTAAGATGTTATATTAAACTATTTACACTACTATGTACAAAATATAATAATAAGCTCTAATCGTCGTTCCAATACATCTTCTCTATTACACTTCTGTTATACTTCGTTTAGCTACAGTCACTACGTATTGTTCCTTCCGAATCCACTCGTTTTCTGATTCTGGCGGGAAGTTTTTCCGCTGAAGCCTTGGTGGCGCTGTCGTCTATTCTTATCAAAAGAAGGCGGCGCTGTTGTCCACCGCGCTAGAACTCTGCTTGGATGTACTGTTGCCATTCCGACATATATATATATATATATATATATATTATTACAAACTCAAAATCTTTACATGTTTACTTAAAAAATCCTCTTCGTAAGAGTGGTGTTTCTAGTTTAAATAATGGTAAATAAAATCAACAAATTGATTTTTCAAGCTCATAAATAAGAAAGGACATGCACACACAGAAGCTTCAACTTTTTACAATTTTATGGGAGTAAAATAAATAAATTAATTAAATTAAATTAAATTAAATTAAATTAAAATAATATAGTCATATGTAATTGCAGGAAACGCAAACATTATAAAAGCTTGCAGGTCGCCAAGCAGTTTTCACATACTGTACCTCACTCCGAGTCCTTTGGAAACATTATGAGTGGTGATAGATTTTTACACGGGACTCGGAGTATGCACTTCTATATCGCTTCTTTTTATGTGATATCACTTCTTTTTGTGACTGACGTTTTAGGTTTGTGGCTTGGCGGGATCATTTACAACGAGTTGTTTTTGATGAGATATCACTCCTTTTTGTAAAGTATTTAATTTCAATTATACGGATTCCATTTTTATTCAGAAAAGAAAAGATAAAAGGGGCAAAAAAATAATAGTGATGCTATAAACAGAATTATACATCAGAATTATACAATTTATTGAGTGACTTATTCCAATGTACATGTCGCTACCATAACAACTGGGAAACTTTTATATTAATTTCCTTACATTGTATTCATCAGATTATTTATGACATATTTATTTTCCTTTTTCTTTTGTTTATATCACTCTTCCGTTTATATACATTCAAAAACAAAAAATTACACAATTTTACAGTAGTTTACAAACTAATTAAAATACTACAGTTTCAGAAAAATGTGGAAAAATAAGAAGCACTTTTTTTCGGTCAACTACAACGATAAGTTTATGGAGCATACTTTACCGAGAATAATCAACATTTTTTTTTCCCTACGAACCTATTTCTATTAGTATAAAAATTTACAGGGATTTTTATACTAACATATTAAATATATTATTTTTGAAAATTACTGAGCACCTTAGAAGTTTTTTATTTGTTTAAATTTTTTAACTCAACGTTTCGAGAATTTGAAAAATATAAAATTCGCAACGTTTGCAAAAGTATAAAAACTATTAAAGTGATTTTTGTTCATATAGTCTGTTCATTCCAATTCGGTGATCCTAAAATATAGGTCCCCAATCTCCGGCAGTCCATGAATTAATTAGGACATATGTATGCAACTGTTAAAATGTTCTCAAAGTTGACAATAGAGGCAATAAGTATAGCTTGGCAAATATGAAACACGGCATTGCTTCATCATGGCTTTGTTTCGAGAGGAGTTCGTTCTCCGAACATAAAAATCTCACGCGAAAGTGTTCGTTAACCGATTTGTTCGTAAACCGAACAGTTCGTTACCGATCACCTATTGTATACGAAATTTAGCATTTTAAGTTCGTCATAGCCGGAGATTCGATGAACGGCAAATATTTAAACGCAAAACTTGTAATCTTGGGGTATCAACATTTTTACATTCTATTACTCAGCGCATGAACGTAAAGTTGGAATTTTGTAATCGCTATTTCAATCAATTCCCACTACTCTAGAATTATATATTTATTTATAAACACAGTTTTTTTAATCGATGAAAATACTATATATTAATAGATTTAGAGCTTAACATCGACGAGATTTCAGACGGACAAAATGATCTTATATTAAATTTTAAAGCAAGATAATGAAACCTTACAGAGATTGAAACAGTGTAAAATCATTAAAATACATCTCACTCAGTAAATATACATCGGTTGTAGTGTAATCAAGATCTTCTAAGAGACTCTGTAAACGAAACGTATATGCTACAATTCCGCTTTACAATAGAGAGGATGTAGTAACATATTTGAATATCTTGTGTATATAGCGAATTTGACAAAAGTTATGCAATTTACTATTGTTTTTCCTCTGTGTTAAGTACAGGAATCATGTACTTAAACGTAAAAATTTGCTAATTACACAACTTTTTAGTCTTATTAAAAAATCTTTTGAGTTACCCTGTAAACGAACAGTAAATTCTACACTTATGTTTTACAATAGGAAACTAACTTAGATAGTTCGTAGTAACATATTTTAACACCATGCGCATACGTTCTTTTTGAAAAGAGTTAGACCATTTAATATTTTGTTTGCTTCATCTTAAGTATAGGAATAAATCACTTTAAAGTGGTATACATAAAAAACTAATTAATATTTTTACACGAAATATTAAACATTTGAACTACTTATAAAAACAATTCAAATGCTGCAAACCGCGTAAAAATCGGATAATTACACAACTCTTTAGCCCTATAGCAAAAGATCTTTTGTGAGACCCTGTAAACGAACCTTAAATGTTAAGATTTTTTATAATAGGAAGCTTACTTGGGTCGAGTGTAATAACATATCTTTATATCATGTGTATACGACCATTCCTAAAAGAGTTGTGTCATTTATTATTTTTTTGCTCTATGTTAAGTATAGGAATCAACAACATTAAACTAATATAAATCAAAAACTAATTAATATTTTTACATGAAACTTACAAAGGTTTGAACTACTCATAAAAACTATTCAAATAACGTAAACCACGTAAAAATCCGATAGTTACACATTGCTGTAGCCTTGTCAACAGTTTTTTGCTCTATGTTAAGTATAGGAATCAATAACTTTAAACTGATATAAATCAAAAACTAATTAATATTTTTACATGAAACTTACAAAGGTCCGAACTACTCATAAAAACGATTCAAATAACGTAAACCGCATAAAAATCCGATAATTACACATTGCTGTAGCCCTGTCAACAGTTTTCTGCTCTATGTTAAGTATAGGAATCAACAACTTTAAACTGATATAAATCAAAAACTAATTAATATTTTTACATGAAACTTACAAAGGTCCGAACTACTCATAAAAACGATTCAAATAACGTAAACCGCGTAAAAATCCGATATTTACACATTGCTGTAGCCCTGTCAACAGTTTTTGGTCTGAACAAGATTTAAAAAGTGCAAAAAACAGCACTTTTAAAATCGCATTTACTGAAAAACTATTCGTCGGATTTTGCTTTACTTTTGAATTCTTAGTCCCGAGGTACGCCCTATTCCATAGAATCAAGAGTTTTGTTTCTATCATAAATAGAACGCGAGATATAGATGTGTCAAAAACCCGTTTTGTCCCGTCCGCAAAATATAAACTAGACAGAGTTAAAAAAAAAAAAATTGTAAAATCATTTGGCATCCACTGGCGGAAATTCCTTTCATTTACGGTTCAATGCATTGCTCAGTCGAAATTAGGTTCACAGTTCAAATTCTCTATTCATGAAAGTAAACAAAAAAAAAGATTGATTCGTCGTGAACATTTAAAATATTAAATCATGGAGGTAATCATTCGCAAAGCAAGTTCTCCGCGAATGAATTTTTGGACCACTGCCTCACGTCAAAAAAAAAAATCGCACCAGTGAGACAATCAAAGTTTACCATAATTATGTGCTATACAACTCAACTTCCTTCCGGACCTTTTCTTGACGTAAATTGAACTCACGTAATAATATTTAATGAATCAAATTTTTAGCATTTTTAAAATCGCTAATACAGCTTTTATTTATCGCGTGTACAAATTAGAAACGATACTTTGATTTTGAAATCAAATGCTTTGATTTATGATATTATTTCTTATTTATTTATTTATTTTCTATTTAAATGAAAAGTGTGAAGTATTTTAAATTTATGTAATATAAGCATTTTAGATTAAAGTTAAGTATTTTAAATGAAATGAGTGACAGGTTTATAATTTAAAATTAAATTAATGTAGTATGAATGATGGTGATGGGAACAATATTTGACGATTTATCATTTGCTCCCGGCTAACAAAAATACTCATAATTAAAAAAGGAAATAAAAATAAATAAATGATAGTTTGATGTAAATAAATATTGATTTTACATATCAAAAATTATTTATAGAACTAAAAAAAAAAAAAGTAAATAAACAACAATTTGCATAAAAAATTTTTCGTCAAATTGGCGGGGTTGGGGGGGGGGGGGGGAATTGCGCCAACGTGCGTATGTGACACCTGTGCCCAAAAAATATGCGAAATGTGCTACCATGATCGCAAAAGTTCATGATTTGTCTATTAGAATCTTCCGATTTGGCGAAGGATTAAGGGAAAATTAAATTATGGATAAATGTAACATGTTGCAATGTTTAACATACATTTAAGGGAGACCAAACTGGTCGCCAGTGGCGGCTAGTAGCGTAAAATAATTTAATTGCAGACGATATAAATATTTCAGCGTTATTTTAACTAATGGGGTGAAAATTATTTTATTAAGCGTATAACTTTGGTGGCTTGGAAAAACCCACGTATTTTCATAGATGGATACTGAAATTTTATTACACATATTTATTTCAACATTTACCACAAATTTTTACTACATTATAACTAATATTTCCATATTTCGATCACAAGCTATGTATAACCTCCAGTTGTTCATCCCCCTTCCGCTACGTGGCGTACGACCTTCATTTACGTGACCTCGGCGGACACCTCTGCCATATAAATATATCTTAGAACCTCAGAGGAATAATCTACTAGAGGCCACATCTCTTTGTTATATTGTTGAAAATCCGGTTTCAGGATCAGCTCGGATTGGCGCTTTAAAAAATGTCTGTTTTGGCGGTGATCGCTTTCTTGGCAACTTCGATTTCATTCTCGCAATAAAAATAAACGTAAACAAACCAAAACGAAACTGTTGCTCCTTCTTGGATTTAATGTCAAAGAGGAAGGATAGAAATAAGTTATGAGAGTCCCACCCATGGTGAAAAAAGGATTGTTTAATCTTCTGGATGGATTTTCTTTTTCTGTTTTTGCTGCTGTATTTTATTTTAATGTTATAAAATGGCTTTGTCCTTGTAATAAATGTTACTTAAATTATATTTTTTTTTTTAGTGATATAAGATATTAAGTACGATAACACAAATTATTTCGAGATTTCTGCTTGGAAAGCTTCAATCTGACACAATCATTTCACGAAATGTAACAAATTAATGTCAGATTTTTTTTTAATTCTAAAAATGCATTAAATTTAGCAGGCATTATTAAAATAACAGAAAATCGAACAGTATTTACAGTATCTTTTTTTTTTCTTACAAAAGTGAAGAATTTGTGGAAAGTTAGCAGTGGCATGTTATAAAATATTATTTGATTTGATAATGTATTTTATAGGTTTTGAAAACTTGAAATCACATACTGTCTTTATGTAATAATACATTCTTTAGAACATATTTTTGCTGCAATCCAGAATTTTTGTTTTGCTTTTGATGTTCCAATTTAAAGGCATATTTTTGGCAATTTTTCATATATACATATATATATATATATTTAATTGAAAGTATAAATGTATTACAATATTTTTAATCAAAAAGAAAATATCGATAGATAACATTATACGCATGTATAGAAAAAAAAATACAAATGGACAGCATTTTTATTTATTTATTTATTTATTTTTTTTTTTTTTTTGTATGAAAAATAAAAATTCCAGGATATTTCATTTCACTAAGTTAGAACTTGTGTAATTTTTTCTCAGTTAAAATTACTATTATTTTGCATAAGTTTCTGAGAAGAAATAATTTGCAACTTTTGGATGCTATAAAAAATTAAGTTTAACTCTCAAGTGTTTTTTTTTTCTTTACAATTATTGAAAATAATAACCACCGGCAACTATTGAAGATGTTGACTTCTAAACAATACTTGCTGTCATAATTAGATGCTATAAAACCTTCCCAAATACAAAATGGCTACTTTATGATTTTAGGTAGATTTCGTAAGAAATACTACCTATTACATTCTCCCCTATGTTGGACTTTCTGAAAAGTTTTTGCAGATCTACGCCGATCATCACTTCCAGAACCCAAAACCACCCCCAATTCAAAACTTTTATCTATCTATCTATCTAGATAACTTTTTTATGGACACGATAACTTCAATAATTCTGCACAAATCTCTTCCAAACTGATACACAAAATTAAAGTGCATAATATCTTGGTCAAGTTCGATAATGGGCAAAATCGAACGAAAGGGAGGGGGGGTGAAAACAGAAAAATCCCCATAGCTTCTTAATTATGATACGTATCGAATCCGTTTAAAGTTATTAATACTTCTAGAAAAAGGGCCGAAAATTTATGTATGACAGATTTTTGATTCATTAAAAATGACCTCAAGGGGGGGGGGGGGGCATAGGGTTTCAGAAGAAAATAATTCAAAACTTCGTCAATTCACAAGATATCAAATCTGCTTAAATTTATTATAAATCCTCTTAATAGTATCTACAACTTTTACTTTGACAAGTTTTTTTATAAGACCAACTCTTATAGCCCGAAAGGAAAAAAAAATCCTGTCTACAGACACAGGTAGATTTTAAAGTGGGTGGTCTAAACTGCCGAATCATGGCAAAAAGGTCATTTCTTATGCAATTCCCAATAAACAGGTGCCCCACTATCTGTATTTTCAAAATCTACCTGTGCCTGTAGGCCGAGCCGTCAGGAAATTGTTTCATTAATTTGGGATCGGAAATGTATGAAATTGGCAGGTGTTCTTATTTAGTTTGCTATCAAAAGAGGCTTTCAATAAAAGCAGAAGATATTTCAGAAAAGTCCGTCAGCATTTTGAACCGAATTTCCGATGCCGCAGCACTTGAAAGAAGAAAAATGTTGTCACATGACAGGAATCACTTATTGTACTGTCCTGTTAAAAAAATAAATTTTGAAATTTTCTTTATATAAAGTATAATAAAGAATTTTAAAAATTAAACATAGCTAAATTTTTACAGCTTGTTCGATGATTTTAATATATTGAGTATTTTACATTTTATCACTTTATTACAAAATGGCAGACAATTAAGCTCTTGCTTAATCACAAATTCTTATTTGAAAAAAAAAAAACACTTTTCTAAAAAGTAACCCATGTTATCAAAAAAAAAAAAAAAAAAAAAAAAGCCTGATGTAATCAGCTAAAAATGATGCATTTTATTACCTATTAATGGTATAACCTAAAAACAATTAAAAAATTATGTAGATATTCTAAAATTTTATTATAATAAGAAAATCTGTAAAAATGAAGTTCATGCTTTTGCCAGGTACAATATCAATGGGTTTAAAGAAATGTATAAATAATCAATATTTAGGTAATAAACTCAATTTCACATGAGAAATCTTACAAAAAGAATAATCCCCCCCCCCCCTCTCCAAAGAAAACATTCCTGTGAAATACAACAGCGTTTCCTGATGCGGCCGTTTCTTTGCAGCTGAAAATGGAACAATTTTGTGGCATTTTGATTTAATAAGTTCTTAAAAGAACTGTTTTGAATTTAAAATATTAGTCAATTTCTAGAAAAACAACAACAGCACAGACAGGCACAGACACAATATAAAGTTTCGGCGGGAAATTCGGGGAAATTCCACGTAGATTTTGGCGGGAGAAAAACCAGTTTGGCGGAATAAATCTACCACCACCACCACTGATGTCTGTCAACGAAAAGGTTACCAATGTGGGGTCTAGTATATTGTAAGGTCTATGCTTAGAACGCTTAATATGTATACAGTTTTAGTTGAAACACGACGGGGAGAACTTGTTGCCATACAAGAGCTCACACGTTTTAGAAACTGACTTCCTGTACTTCCTGTACTGTTATTTATGATTTATGGTCTTTTTTAATTTTAAAAGAAAATTCCTTTATTTTAGTGGTGTGAGTAGATTAATTTTATCATTTATTTTTGTGTTTCTGGTGACGAGTCGCGTAGCAACCGCAAACAATTTTTCTATGCAATTTTATTTGTATTCTATGCAATTTCCTTTAATATATTAACTAATATTTCAGTGACAAACATTGGACAGTCAAGATTCTACAACTTATTGTTAGAAGGCCATAATCAGAGCATTAAAAAAAGAAAATGTAATGGAATTCTGTTCTTCGGTTTGAACAGTCGTTTTAGAAAGGCCAGAAAAACTTATTTAAGCACCAGCAAACAAAATCACAGCTGCAGGTAAAGATGGAACATTAAAATAATAACAAGCGTATAACTGACTAAATAAAAATATTTCTTCTTTTCCTAATTAAAAGAAGCTCATGTCAAGTTCATGTTACTGTTTCACTTTTAGAACTTGGTGGAAATTTTTTTATCTCTATTAATATTTAACTAGATGGTACCCGTCAAAACTTGACGGAAAAAATTACAATAGGAATATTAGTAAAATAAGCTTCTTTATTACATAAGTAGGGGTGCTTATGAAACAATCTTTCAAATATTTTATTAAAAAAAAATTCCTCCAGTGAATTACGTTATTATTTCCGATGCAAACTCCAAACAAACAATCCGTAAACAAAATGGAAATCAGTTTGACATTACCGCCCTATTCCCCACGGCAAGAAAGAAAATTTCCTGAACCTATGAAGTATCATACAAATAGCATATCCCTACGTTCATCTCATATTCAGTCAATGAAAGAACATATTAAATAAGGCACACATCCCCCCCCCCCTGTGATAATGCAACCGAATGAGCTCCTATGCGCATGTGCATTGCTTCTCCCCAAACGCACCGTCGAAATTCGACGTTAAAAAAAAGTTTTACAATGTTTTGATCAAAATTTTTAAAATGTCTTCTTTAATCATTGTTCGTTTTAAATCCATATCTTCTGAAACGCATTTATTGTTTTAAGCTAATCAATTTTTATGTAAAGATGAAGAAATTTTTTTACAATAATAAATCAATCTGCAGATAAAGGAGATTTTTAATGTTTTCAAGTGTAATTTATTTGTATGGTTTCTTCATTCCTTTACATAATCAGGATGATTATTCATTTTCCATAATTAAGATAAATAATGTAAATAAATAAATATCCAAGATTATTTTTGATTCTGTTTTCATTAATATATTGTAAATTTTATTGTTAAAAGTTACTGATAAATGATACTTTAGTAAATGGGGCTTTTCTTAATTATTATTATTATTATTATTATTATTATTATTATTCTTTTTTTGAGATTTAATGGCAACATTCTTCCGTTTGTTTATTGGGCGCTACAGTTTGGCGAATTATTTGAGGTACTTTTCGGTTAGCAGGGCGCCAATGAAGTATATATATATATATATATATATATATATATATATAGTATATACATACATATATACAAATATATATAATGTATATAGTTTTGTTTTTCTAGTATTGAATTTATGTGGTTTATAGATTTTGGTTGGCTTTTGTGATAATGATTCTGCGAGTAATTTTCCATTGGAGTTTGTTATTATGTGTATTATATATATATATATATATATATATATACTTTATTGGCGCCGGCTAACCGAAAAGTACCTAATTTGCATATAGTTTTTTTTTTCTTAATCGGACGACGGGATAATGCACGGAATTTCGACGGAATAATGAATATTTTTTATGGTACCAGAATATTTTTCTGTATTTTATAGTTATATTAAGAAATACATATTTTTATGATTTGCTGAATCACTTAGTTGTTTACTTTTTCATGCATTATATTATTGAAGGTTGTTAGTTCTCTTATTCGTTTAAATATACCCTACTTATATAAAAATAGCGTGTGTTCTCTGTTGTGTTTCGCATAAACGTTGTAAAATTCAGGTTATTAGATTTTATCTAACTTTGCTGTCATAACAGCTGATGAAGCAGCCATTTTCGGCGATTTTTTTGTTACCTGTAAAATGTTTGTTTTTGGTATAGCCCGAACTAAGAAAAAATTGAGTACTTTTCCATTATACGGACACCATTGTCGCCAAGCATATATTTACATGTATGGCATGGTGTAGGTATAACGGAAAAGAACAAAAATTTGCGATCGATCAAATAATTGAATTTCGTTAAACATTAAATTTTCTGGTACTTTTCTATTATCCGGTCGACCACTTTTCATAACAAAAAATTATCGCCAAACTGTAAAATTAAACGCCAAAAATACAGTCCGATTTACTTGATGTCAGAAGCATTATACGTGTTTGTTACGTCATCAAGTGGTTTTTAAATCGAGATTTGCGTCTATTTTTCATTATGTTTTACTGATTTATTAGTTATTTCATTAATTAAAATAACAATTGTGTCCTTAAATTCATGTATTTTATTTATTTATTTATTTTGATATTCCAATGGCAACGTTCTCCCGTTTATTTGGCGTTACAGTTTGGCGATAGTTTTTTGTTATGAAAAGTGGTCGACGGGATAATAGAGAAGTACCAATTTTCTTATTTTTAATCTGAGAAAGAAACAATAATGATGGATTTAATTAATATTGCAATATGCGGTGCAACCAAAATAATTTTGATTAAATCAGTACAGATATCGCAGACGCACCTGGGTTATTTTTTGGCGCCTAAATGACGATTTTTGCTTTGTATGGCAACCTGGTGTTTTATAATAAATTTGAATATGTGTGTAAATAAATAAAATAAAATAGGTACTTTTATGTTAGCTGGGCGTCAAGGATAACTCTCCAAATCTTGTTTCAATTGGAATCATTTAAATTGCAACATTTTACGTGAGATTTGTTATTCATATTGATATGTTTACGTTTAGATATTTTATTATGATTATATTCTAGCTAATTAAGTTTTTTTTTTTTTTTTAAGATTTTATACTACAATGTTAACATATTACCTAGTTGATATTAGTTAATGTCAAAAAATTGGCGAACCACAGAGTTTAAGGAAAAAACTCTATGCCCTCAAAAGTAGGAGTTGTCAACTTTATGACGTCATAAGCAGAAGTAAATGTTTAATTGAAAATTACAGCTAATTAATTAAATTTTCGAACAAACGAATGCACGATAACAAATATGTGTCCTAATATCTTTCATTTAAAAAAAGAATGGTGTAATTTGATGCAGTAGTTTGTTCTAACGGATTGTCGAAAGAAATCGCTTAGCGTTTTAAATATATAGATGTCGCGTTTCATTGGAAAAATTTATATTTTTTCCTTGGTTTTCGATTGAAATGTCTTTAATAAAGAATAATTGAATGCAAATAAAAATACTTATTCTCAATAAGTTCTTATCAAAATCAGGGCTTAATTTCTAAGGAAAAAAGTACCGGAGCCCTAATATTCTGCAGTACTAACATCCCTTGCGTACCCCTCCCACCTTGCCGTCTCTCCAATGTGCATATTTGCATTTCATATATTATTTTCAAAATTTAAAGCATTGTTTTCTTTATTTAGCAAAATAAAAATTTTAAATACGTCTACCTGCGTATACCTAGCTATCAACTATTCCAATTTTTAGTCATTACTACTTCCAAATAGAAATCTTTGCGTAAACTTAATGTTAAGTAATCGCAGAATTCTGCGATTAAATAATCTCAGGATTATGATTCGGAAATGGTGTTAACACAAAAAATGAATAGTTCGCAGCTATGCAGGATAGAAAAAGACTATTTCTGTTTACTCTTTATTGTGATCAAAATAGCATTAAAATGATTTGAAATGGAAATAAATAAAATTTTGAATTTAAGACAGATTGAGCTCTAGTCTGGCCAAACCCGAAGACTGATATAAAAATCGAACCTGTTTCATCTCCATATCTTATGTGACTGACACATTACGTCCCATTACGTAAGTGCTTTGATACAAAAGCAGGCAAAAGATTGGAGATGGGAGGGAAAGGAAAGTGTAATTTAGGATTTGTTTTTCGGAAGCGTTATTGCACTGGGCTCCGGAGCGCAGTGTTTATGAGCTCCGGTGAATTCTACCCAATATTTAAATATACTAAAAACAGAGAAGTACCGGAGCTGAGCTCCTGTGGGCTCCGGTGCAAATTAAGCCCTGATCAAAATTAACATTAACATATGTACCGATATTTTCATCTAATTTTTCATGAGAAAATGCTTTGGAATGCATTTCATATCTAACATTAGACGGAAATACAATCTCAAAATTATCTTTTCAATTAGAGTGAGAATTTTGGCGCCACGATTCCTCATTTCAGACCACTGAACGGCTTAGCTAATTCAACTCAATTGTTTTCACGAAAAGTTGATTGCGAAAATGTTATATTCAAGAAGAAATTCTGCTAATAAAAATGCTTATAAAAAAAACAAGAACGAAAAAGCATGCGTCAAGCATAGATTATATAACACTTTCCAGCGCTTCCAAAATAATTTTACAAATCATTACCGTTTAATAAGCTGAAAGATAACATCTAAGTAAACAATTTGGAAAACGCATAACATATTTAAAAACTTAATTTCAGGAATTTCCAACATATATTTCCAACATATACAATATTCGGAAAAATATCCGAATACTTTTATTCAGCCCTGTATATGATCTATAAATTTGTATATATGCTACATAGGATGCTAAATTTTAGTTTAGTTAGGAAACGCGTAGCACAGTTTAAAATTCTCCTTCTGAAATGGAAATGTGTTCGCGAACTTTTGTGCTGCCCTGTATATTATCTACAGAATTTATACACACCAAGTAATAGACAAAAAGTAAGTTCAATTTAAAATCGCATTCAGCAACTTAAAACGCACTTCCAGGAATTATTGTTAACAGACAGTAGAGAATTCTTTTCTGTGTCCCTGTAAATGAACGATGACTGCTATACATACAATATTCTGTAGTAAGCCTCTTGTAATGTACCTTAGTGATATTATATAAATTTCAATGCGTTTAAAATAGTGAAACATTACTTAATTAAACCGCAAACGATTTTTCTCCATAGACGTAATGTAACGGAATTATTTTGACTGTCCCTGTAAAGTAACTATAAGTGCTATGCACACTCAGAGGAATAATCTACTAGAGGCCACATCTCTTTGTTATATTGTTGAAAATCCGGTTTCAGGATCAGCTCGGATTGGCGCTTTAAAAAATGTCTGTTTTGGCGGTGATCGCTTTCTTGGCAACTTCGATTTCATTCTCGCAATAAAAATAAACGTAAACAAACCAAAACGAAACTGTTGCTCCTTCTTGGATTTAATGTCAAAGAGGAAGGATAGAAATAAGTTATGAGAGTCCCACCCATGGTGAAAAAAGGATTGTTTAATCTTCTGGATGGATTTTCTTTTTCTGTTTTTGCTGCTGTATTTTATTTTAATGTTATAAAATGGCTTTGTCCTTGTAATAAATGTTACTTAAATTATATTTTTTTTTTTTAGTGATATAAGATATTAAGTACGATAACACAAATTATTTCGAGATTTCTGCTTGGAAAGCTTCAATCTGACACAATCATTTCACGAAATGTAACAAATTAATGTCAGATTTTTTTTTAATTCTAAAAATGCATTAAATTTAGCAGGCATTATTAAAATAACAGAAAATCGAACAGTATTTACAGTATCTTTTTTTTTTCTTACAAAAGTGAAGAATTTGTGGAAAGTTAGCAGTGGCATGTTATAAAATATTATTTGATTTGATAATGTATTTTATAGGTTTTGAAAACTTGAAATCACATACTGTCTTTATGTAATAATACATTCTTTAGAACATATTTTTGCTGCAATCCAGAATTTTTGTTTTGCTTTTGATGTTCCAATTTAAAGGCATATTTTTGGCAATTTTTCATATATACATATATATATATATATATATTTAATTGAAAGTATAAATGTATTACAATATTTTTAATCAAAAAGAAAATATCGATAGATAACATTATACGCATGTATAGAAAAAAAAATACAAATGGACAGCATTTTTATTTATTTATTTATTTATTTATTTATTTTTTTTGTATGAAAAATAAAAATTCCAGGATATTTCATTTCACTAAGTTAGAACTTGTGTAATTTTTTCTCAGTTAAAATAACTATTATTTTGCATAAGTTTCTGAGAAGAAATAATTTGCAACTTTTGGATGCTATAAAAAATTAAGTTTAACTCTCAAGTGTTTTTTTTTTCTTTACAATTATTGAAAATAATAACCACCGGCAACTATTGAAGATGTTGACTTCTAAACAATACTTGCTGTCATAATTAGATGCTATAAAACCTTCCCAAATACAAAATGGCTACTTTATGATTTTAGGTAGATTTCGTAAGAAATACTACCTATTACATTCTCCCCTATGTTGGACTTTCTGAAAAGTTTTTGCAGATCTACGCCGATCATCACTTCCAGAACCCAAAACCACCCCCAATTCAAAACTTTTATCTATCTATCTATCTAGATAACTTTTTTATGGACACGATAACTTCAATAATTCTGCACAAATCTCTTCCAAACTGATACACAAAATTAAAGTGCATAATATCTTGGTCAAGTTCGATAATGGGCAAAATCGAACGAAAGGGAGGGGGGGTGAAAACAGAAAAATCCCCATAGCTTCTTAATTATGATACGTATCGAATCCGTTTAAAGTTATTAATACTTCTAGAAAAAGGGCCGAAAATTTATGTATGACAGATTTTTGATTCATTAAAAATGACCTCAAGGGGGGGGGGGGGGCATAGGGTTTCAGAAGAAAATAATTCAAAACTTCGTCAATTCACAAGATATCAAATCTGCTTAAATTTATTATAAATCCTCTTAATAGTATCTACAACTTTTACTTTGACAAGTTTTTTTATAAGACCAACTCTTATAGCCCGAAAGGAAAAAAAAATCCTGTCTACAGACACAGGTAGATTTTAAAGTGGGTGGTCTAAACTGCCGAATCATGGCAAAAAGGTCATTTCTTATGCAATTCCCAATAAACAGGTGCCCCACTATCTGTATTTTCAAAATCTACCTGTGCCTGTAGGCCGAGCCGTCAGGAAATTGTTTCATTAATTTGGGATCGGAAATGTATGAAATTGGCAGGTGTTCTTATTTAGTTTGCTATCAAAAGAGGCTTTCAATAAAAGCAGAAGATATTTCAGAAAAGTCCGTCAGCATTTTGAACCGAATTTCCGATGCCGCAGCACTTGAAAGAAGAAAAATGTTGTCACATGACAGGAATCACTTATTGTACTGTCCTGTTAAAAAAATAAATTTTGAAATTTTCTTTATATAAAGTATAATAAAGAATTTTAAAAATTAAACATAGCTAAATTTTTACAGCTTGTTCGATGATTTTAATATATTGAGTATTTTACATTTTATCACTTTATTACAAAATGGCAGACAATTAAGCTCTTGCTTAATCACAAATTCTTATTTGAAAAAAAAAAAAACACTTTTCTAAAAAGTAACCCATGTTATCAAAAAAAAAAAAAAAAAAAAGCCTGATGTAATCAGCTAAAAATGATGCATTTTATTACCTATTAATGGTACAACCTAAAAACAATTAAAAAATTATGTAGATATTCTAAAATTTTATTATAATAAGAAAATCTGTAAAAATGAAGTTCATGCTTTTGCCAGGTACAATATCAATGGGTTTAAAGAAATGTATAAATAATCAATATTTAGGTAATAAACTCAATTTCACATGAGAAATCTTACAAAAAGAATAATCCCCCCCCCCCCCCTCTCCAAAGAAAACATTCCTGTGAAATACAACAGCGTTTCCTGATGCGGCCGTTTCTTTGCAGCTGAAAATGGAACAATTTTGTGGCATTTTGATTTAATAAGTTCTTAAAAGAACTGTTTTGAATTTAAAATATTAGTCAATTTCTAGAAAAACAACAACAGCACAGACAGGCACAGACACAATATAAAGTTTCGGCGGGAAATTCGGGGAAATTCCACGTAGATTTTGGCGGGAGAAAAACCAGTTTTGCGGAATAAATCTACCACCACCACCACTGATGTCTGTCAACGAAAAGGTTACCAATGTGGGGTCTAGTATATTGTAAGGTCTATGTATGCACACCATATTCCATATTAAGCTTCTTGGTATGCACCTCCGTGATATATATCAATTACAATGTGTTTGAAATTGTGTAACATCATAAAAATAAACCGCAAATGATTTTTCCCCATAGACCGTAATGTAACGGAATTCTTTTGAGTGTCCCTGTAAAAAAAACTATAAGTGCTAGACACTTCAGTGGAAATAGGGAACATGCTATAGATAACGACAATAACATATAAAAATTGCAAGGCAATCCGAGGATATTTACGGGAGTTAGAGCACGGACAGACGGCCAGACGGCAGACGGCCAGACAAACCGAAAGTCATAAACACTTTTCCACTAGGTTGGAAAGTGTTAAAAAGACAATTTTAACAGCATAATCACAACAGACACTTTCAGTCGTGACGTCAATCATGAAGTTTTGTTTGGAAACTAACTCCAAACAAACGGTTTCTTTGTTTCATTTCTTATTTAATACTAACAAAACCCGCGCTTTGCTCGCGTAATTGTTGAAAAATGCCAAGTGGTATTCGTGGGCCTATTTTCATGAGAGGAAATTTTACTGCCACAGATAATTCCAAAATTGCTAATTAAGCCACATTTTGAGTAACCTTCATTCTTATACTGCATTAGGCGAACATAAGACTTAAATGAATGAGAAGAGCTAAAAATAATTCCAAATTAATGGAAATTTAGAACGTATTTTGAAGGTTTCCTTTTCATTTCATGTTTCATTCGAAATTTAGAAATTTTTAGAAACAGTTCTAAGTGAGTATTTACATTTTAAAAGTAAGCATTATGCCAAATTCCAGTCTTATAGTTAAGCAAATTTCTGTAATAACTATATCACAGAAATTGCAATTTTAAAACTTTTTTGTTCCTGCACACATTAAAATTTCTAAACTTTTAAAAACTTTTCTGTGGATGAATTTGTGTCTCTAACGTAACAGCCATGTAAAATTTCATGTTTCTATACCTAGCAATTTCAGATAAATCATAGTTTAGAACACTCTAAAAACGACATTTTCAAAACTGAGCAAAAAATACTCAAATCTGAGTATGTCGGATAGTCAAACTGACTCCGAATCAAAATTACTCAAGTTTGAAACATGTATATCCCTTTCCGGCACAGACAAATTCTGTTCGTAAAATGAGAAATTACTGACTGACTCCGGAATTTTCAAGCGACTTTTTTATAAACTAACTTCAAAATTAAACATACCTATTCAAAATTTAATTGAAACCAAACTCAGTACTCTCCAAAATGTGTCAGAAGAGCCTTAAGACTGCCTCTCTGACAGCATTTCTGCAAATTTCCTATTGGCTCTCCAGATCCTGACTCCTCCTCCTTTCCGGCGGAGCGCATGCGTTTTTAAACTACCTTAACTTTTATACTTATATGGTGCCTGAACGGGCCTTTTTTTTTCTTGTAGGCCTTTGGCCTTTTACCGTCCTTTCCAGTTGCTCCGGAATTCTCTCAATGTTATGTCTCTCACATTGTTATGTCCTGGGGGTGTGTGGCATTTGGCCACTGGTACCTCGGCAAATTTTGTTCGAAGTCGAAGCTTTCATTATAGAAACAAAATTTTATTAAAATCTTCGGGATATACTAATTTCTGAAAACATGCACACACTCAAGAATAAAACATCATGTGCTCATTTTTGAGTATTTCCATGCTTCAAAAATGAGTTTGAACTGATTCTAATCATTTTTGAGTATGTCCATGTTTTAAAAATGAGTATGTGCTCAGTTTTGAGTATGTCCATGTTTAAATATTCTGAGTATTTCATAATTAAAAGCATTGGGTCGTCATATTTGAAACAAAAAATTTCATAACAAAATGAAAACATCGATTTACTCAGATCTGAAAGTGTTAATTTTCTCAATGAAGGTTTTTGGATCTTTTCAGGCTCATTCCACTCTTTCTTAAATTTTTATTGGATTTATTAATTTTTTTATATTTATTTATTATATATTTTTTTATAGATTTATAATTGGATTTTTAAACACCCTTCTTACCGAGCATTGAAATCTTAAAAATAGCCACATACCAAATTTCAACTTTCTAGACCAGCTACGCTAGATTACCAGCTCACTAAAATCGCAATTTTAGAAATTTTTTGGCTTCTGCACATTTTTTAAATTCGAATTTTCTAAAAACTGTTGAGTGCGAGCATTTACGTCTAAAAAATAACACGCATGTCAAATTTTAAGTTTCTATCCCTAACAATTTAGAAAAAAACATAATTTATAACGTTTTCCGCTCATTTTGCACCTTTAAATTTCGAATTTTTAATAAACTGTTTGTGTTTATACCGAGCGTCTGCATCTTAAATAATGTCACTATACTAAATTTCAAGTTTCTAACCCGAATAAATCCAATTAAATCATAATGTAGAACGTTTTCCGCTCATTTCAGCCTGTTAAATTTCGAATTTTTTAAAAAAGCGATCTCTTCCTTCGCGTTTTACGTGTAACCACCATACCAAATACGAAGTTTCTATACCAGCTGTACCACATAAATTGCAATTTTAGAATGTTTTATTTTTACTCTTCCCCTTTTAAATCTCGCATTTTTAATAAACTGTTCTGGGTGATCCTTTACGTGAGTAGCAACCATGCAAAATTTCAAGTTTCTAGCCTTAACAGCTTCAAATAAATCATAATTCAGAGCGTTTTTGGAACGCTTTTCGCGCTTTCACTCTTTTAAATTTAAAAAAAAAAAAAAAAAAAAAAAAAAAACTTTTATGTGCGACCATTACGTCTTAAAAGCAACAACCATGTCAAACTTCAAGTTTCTATCCTTAACAATTCCATAGATATCTATCTCAATTTAGAACGTTTTTAGAACGTTTTTCGCGCATTTCACTCTTTTAAATTTCGATTTTTTTTAAATGTTCTGTGCGGCCATTTATGTCTTAAAAGCAAGAGCCATGTCAAATTTCAAGTTTCTATCCCTAACAATTCTATATAAATTGAAATTTAGAACGTTTTTAGAACGCTTTTTGCTCATTTCACTTTTTTAAATTTTTAATTTCTTTACAAACCATTGTTAGCGAGCATTTGTATCTTAAAAGTAACCACCATGCCAAATTTAAAGTTTCTAATCCTGTCAGTATAAAAAAAACGTAATTCACAACGTTTTTCCCTTCTTCTCCCTTTTAAATTTCAATTTAAAAAAAAACTGTTCTGGGTGTGCACTTGCGTCTTAAAAAGTATCAGCCATGTCAAATTTCAGGTTTCTGTCCTTAACAATTCCATAGAAATCGTAATTTAGAATGTTTTTATAACATTTTCACCTCATATCATTTTTTTAAATTTCAAATTTTTTAGAAACTGTTCTTAGAGAGCATACATATCTTATAAGTAACTAACTTGCCCAATTTCAAGTTTTTAACCCCTTCAGTATCACAAAAACTACAATTTTAGAACGTTTTTTGCTCCTGCAACCCCCTGAGAGTAGTGGAACTGACATAAAATATAGCCTATGTTAGAGCAGAGACTGTCACCATAATTTTGCAACCTTTACGTTTAAAATCGGTTCGGTAGTTTCAGGGATTCCATAGAAATTGTAATTTAGAAAGTTTTTAGAACACGTTTAGGTCATTTACCCTTTTAAATTTCGAATTTTTTAGAAACTGTTCTTATAGAGCATATACACCTTTTAAGTAACTACCATACGAAATTTCAAATTTCTAACCCATTCAGTATTACAAAAATTTTAATTTTAGAACGTTTTTCGCTACCACACCGCTCTGGGATATTGACACCAATATGAAATATAGCCTATGTTAGAGCAGGTAATGTCACCATCAATTTGCAACATTCCTTTTGAAATCGATTCGGTAGTTGCAGAGATTCAATAGAAATTGTAATTTAGAATGCTTTTAGAATGCTTTTCGCTCATTTCAGCCTTTTAAATTTCGAATTATTTTTTAAATTTGTTGTTAAAGAGCATTTACATCTTATGAGTAACTACCATGCCCAAATTTCAAGTTTCTAGCTCCTTCAGTATCGCAAAAATCGTAATTTTAGAACGTTTTTCGCTCCTGCATCCCCTGGAGGCAGTGGCACCGACATAAAATATAGCCTATGTTACAACAGGGACTGTCACCATCCATTTACCACCATCACTTTTGAAAAGGGTTCTCTAGTTCAAGAGATTCCATAGAAATTGTAATTTAGACTGTTTTTAGAACACTTTTCGCTCATTTCGCCCCTTTAAATTTCGAATTTTTTTTAGAATTTGTCCTTAGAGAGCATTTACATCTTGTAAGTAACTACCATGTCAAATTTCAAGTTTCTAGCTCCTACAGTATAAAAAAATTGCAATTTTAGAATGTTTTTCGCTCCTGCACCCTTCTGGGTGTAGTGGCACCCACATAAAATATAGCCTATGTTGTAGCAGGGATTGTCACCATCAATTTGCCCCCATCACTTTTGAAATTGGTTTGGTAGTTCCAGAGATTACCCCCTATAAACAAACAAACAAACAAACAAACGTTACTTCTTTATACTATTAGTATAGCTCCTGCCATTTCAACCGTCGGGCTATATAATGAGAGTTTTGGAAAGAATTATGACCGACGGTTGAAATGGCTGGACACATTCTCTTTTGAAGTAATTTACAATGCTTTATGATCTTTGTGCTGGAAAATTCTTTCCAAAACGCTCATTATATAGACTGGCGGTTGAAATGGCAGGACACATTCTCTTTTGAAGTTATTTACAATGTTTTATGAACTTTGTGCTGGAAAATTCTTTTCAAAACGCTCATGATATAGACCGACGGTTTAAATGGCAGGACACATTCTCTTTTGAAGTTATTTCCAATGCTTTATGAACTTTGTGCTGGAAAATTCTTTCCAAAGAGAATGTGTCCTTCAAAATTCAAAAAATTTACAAAATTAAAAAAAAATTCAAAATTTTCAAAATTTTTCAAAATTTCAAAATTTTCAAATTTTTTCAAAATTTTTCTACATTTTTTCAAAATTTTTCAAAATATTTCAAAATATTTCAAAATTTTTTTCAAAAATTTTCAAAATTTTTCAAAATATTTCAAAATATTTCAAAATTTTCAAGATTTTCAAAATTTTCAAAAATTTTCAAAAATTTCAAAAATTTCAAAATTCAAAAAAATTTTAAAATTTAAAATTCAATTTTTCCTTCAAAAATAAGTCCTTCAAAATTCCTTCAAAACCGAATGTGTCCTGCCATTTCAACCGTCGGTCTATATAATGAGCGTTTTGGAAAGAATTTTCCAGCACAAAGTTCATAAAACATTGTAAATAACTTCAAAAGAGAATGTGTCCTGCCATTTCAACCGCCGGTCTATATAATGAGCTTTTTGGAAATAATTTTCCAGCACAAAGTTCATAAAGCATTGTAAATTACTTCAAAAGAGAATGTGTCCAGCCATTTCAACCGTCGGTCAAAATTCTTTCCAAAACGCTCATTATATAGCCCGACGGTTGAAATGGCAGGACACATTCTCTTTTGAAGTTATTTACAATGTTTTATGAACTTTGTGCTGGAAAATTCTTTCCAAAACGCTCATTATACAGACTGACGGTTGAAATGGCAGGACACATTCTCTTTTGAAGTTATTTACAATGTTTTATGAACTTTGTGCTGGAAAATTCTTTTCAAAACGCTCATGATATAGACCGACGGTTTAAATGGCAGGACACATTCTCTTTTGAAGTTATTTACAATGCTTTATGAACTTTGTGCCTGAAAATTCTTTCCAAAGAGAATGTGTCCTTCAAAATTCAAAAAATTTTCAAAATTAAAATTTTTTTCAAAATTTTTCAAGTCTTTTCAAAATTTTTCAAAATTTTTCTACATTTTTTTCAAAATTTTTCAAAATATTTGAAAATATTTCAAAATTCTTTTCAAAAATTTTCAAAAATTTTCAAAATTTTTAAGATTTTTAAAAAATTCAAAACATTTCAAAAATTTCAAAATTCAAAAAATTTTTTAAATTCAAAATTCAACTTTTCCTTCAAAAATAAGTCCTTCAAAATTCCTTCAAAACCGAATGTGTCCTGCCATTTCAACCGTCGGTCTATATAATGAGCGTTTTGGAAAGAATTTTCCAGCAGAAAGTTCATAAAACATTATAAATTTCTTCAAAAGAGAATGTGTCCTGCCATTTCAACCGTCGGTCTATATAATGAGCGTTTTGGAAAGAATTTTCCAGCACAAAGATCATAAACATTGTAAATTACTTCAAAAAAGAATGTGTCCTGCGTATAGGAGTATAGATAAATCGTAGAAAATGTTATGACTGCTTATAAAGTATTAAAACACTTAGCTGTGAGATATAGCTATAAATTACAGTTATAGTATACAATTGAAATAGAAAATACAACATAGTAACCGTTTGTTTGGGGTCAGTTTTCAAGCAAAACGTCATGATTGATGTCACGCTGAAAGCATCTACTGTAAAACTAGATATCCTTTGGTTATAGGGTATTTTCAAACGACTTCACAAATCGACCATTGGCGGTCAAACAACAATTGGAGGACAGTTGTGATTGGTAACTGAAAGGATTGTGGATGCGGCTGGAGTTCTAACGGGCAGTTCTGATTGGCGGATGAAAGGTCACCAGCTGATTGCAAATTCCCTGTAAGATAACTGAATAAGGAAAGGGCACCTGATGTCACTGTTGGTTCAATTACGGTTGGTTAGCAAGAAGAACCTGTTTGTTCTTTATGACTCCTGCTGTACACATGAAATGGGAAAATTTTATTGGTCTACGTGAAACTCGTCTATAATATGATTGGCCTACGTCGCCATGACGATTCCTGCAATAATAGCTACGACAAAAATGTAGTGGTAGATTGGTTGATGGAACTGTTTGTTTGTAAACATGCCCTTTCCTTATATGCAAACACTTTTTAATTCCCATACAAACTAATCGTTGGGGGCCACCGTAATACTTACCCATCATGGATATGCATAATGTAAAATATTAAAATAAAAAAATGTGTAAACTACTTATAAAATGCATTGCAATTCAAATAAAATCGTGGCTTGATGACGTCACAAACTTTAAAGGCTCGATTACTGAATTGCTTGAAAGAAACATCCTTATAACTCCAAAAATAATAATCCTATTAACTAGCGGTTTATTGCATCTGATTAAGCGTCAAATTTCCAATTAAAATATATCTTTGAAGTGAAATTTGGATGAAATACAGGGTCATGAAAAATCGAAGAGTGTGGAAAATACGATTCCAAATATCTCGGCAACTCATTATCCGATCGACTTCATGCTGTATGCAAAATTTATATTTTTTTATTGTCTTTTATATTCATTTCTTAAACTGACCAATTTCGAAAATTTTGTATACCTTTTATCAGAACGAATATTTAGAGAATCCGAAAAATATAGTTCCGGTTAATCGAGGTTATTGAAATGAAATAGGCTTCTTCCCATTATTACATACTAAGTACATACCAAATTGCAAGTCTCTATCTCAATATTTTCGGGAGATAGAGCGTTTACATACACACAGACACACACACAGACGGACGGCAAATTTTTTTTTCTAAAAATATGTTTTTCGGAATCTCCAGTGTCTGAAACGTGTAAATCCGTCAAAAAAATGTTTCGATTTTCAAAACGATTACAAGACTTACCCTATACTACATATGATGGGTAAGTAAAAATGCTAACTTTCGGTCACATTCGGTCATCTCTCACTGGCACATATTTTTAATATCGCTATTTCCAAACAGTAATCTTCGTGGCAGTTTTCCCCCGAGGGGAATACCTTCTTTAGGTATTTACGGGTTTCGCGACCCCGTATTCCCGAGCGATCTTTCTCTTTTCCTGTCTTCTTCTCTTTTTGGTTGTCTTTCCTTTTTACTTTGTTTCACACTTTTTAGGGTTTCGTTCATCTCACGAAACCCTATTACTCCCGCTCCGTTGTCTGTCTGTCACAGAGCTATTCTCAGAAACTATGTAACTTACAGAGTTGAAACTTTGTGTATATAGCTGAATATCAGCTATGAAGAGCTAAAAATATTAAAATTTGAAAAATTCGTATTATTTAATAAATAGAGATAAAAAACCAAAATTCTAACAGCCTTTCCCTATTAAATTTAAACATTTTTCGTTATAGCAGATGCCAAAAATTAAAAATTCACGATGAAATAATTTCTACAATAATTAATTTTCTATCAGACGATTTTCACGTGAAAAATGAAAATGAAATAAAGAGTTTCACCAATTGAAAAAAGATTAATATGAAATAAAAAGGATTGACGTCATAGTGGTAAAAAACGGAAATTTTCAAAGATTTCTCAATAATACAAGTAGTATGAATATGTGTATGTACACAAAGCAGATTAATACACCTACCTATAACTGCTGCTGAGATATGGCGAAATGACCTAAAACATTCGACCACCCCCTTTAACCACCTTCTGGGGGGGGGGGGAATTTCTAAAATCGCTGAAATAGGTGTTTAATAATTTTTTTAGTAGATTTGTTTTCCTGATTTTCGCACTTCTACCTATAACTGCCGCTGAGATATGGCGAAATGACCTAAAACATTCGACCACCCCCTTTAACCCCCTTCTGGGGGGCATTTCTAAAATCGCTGAAATAGGTGTTTAATCATTTTTTAGTAGATTTGTTTTCCTGATTTTCGCGCTCCTACCTATAACTGCTGCTGAGATATGGCGAAATGACCTAAAACATTCGAAACCCCCCCTTTCACCCACTTCGGGGGGGGGGGAATTTTCAAAAATCCCTTCTTATTGCTTGTCTAGGCCATAACAGCAATCTACAGTCCAAATTTCGAGACCCTGAATTTAGTAGTTTTGGCTGGGCGTTGATGAGTCAGTCAGTCAGTCACCGTTTCCTATTTATAAAATAGTATAGAAGTGAAAAAACTGTTCGATTGCTTTCTATCGGAATAACAATACATGACAATTATATCTACTTACGAATGAAAGTGACTTCGAAAATGGGCAGAGCAGAGCTTTAGCATGAGCAGAGTTCATAATTAAAAAAAGTCCTTCCGGCCTGTACCAGGAGGAAAATGTAGCTTTCCTATATCTTCGTTTTAAAATTTTAGCTAATGTTACACGAAAACAGCAAGTTAAAATGCAAAGAAACGGTTACAAAAGATTCGTTAATACTGAATTTGAATAAGAAATTCGCCAAATTATTGAGCAATAGCCTAATTGGCTTCATTTATGAAGACTTATTTTGGTCGCCAAATTTGGCGATATTTCGCCAAATGTCGCCAATTTTGGCGAGAATTTGGCGCTAACGAATATGAATATATAGTTTTATGCGTATGACTGGGAAAATTATTACAACAATGAAAGAAAATAATTTGCGAGTAATCGCGTTAATGTGCTGTTTTGTTTCAAAATGTCAGCCACCCTAGAATTTCAAACTGCTCTATCTCAACCATTTTTAAAGATAGAGGTAAACCAAAAAATGCTCTGGAATCCTCGTATCAAGGCCTAACACTTAATTAAAAAATAAATTTGAATTTTAAACTTTTTTGAATATTTATTTCAGTTTTAGCTTTTTAAGTGGCCGCCATCTTGAAACAAAATGGCGGACCAAGCTGGCCAACGAACTCGGTCGAACATTGGTGAGCTTAATACACACAATTAGTTTCATCAAAATTGATTTATAAATACGAACGTTATCGTATGACATAGCTCAGATATATATATATATATATATATATATATAAATCAACATTTGAACGGAGAGTGGTTTTGGGGTCTGGGGGTCATGATCGGTGAAAATATATCGAAATTTTCCGGAACTGCTTTCCTCGGAACGGCTGCAATAGGTAGCTTTATACTTTTAGGTAGCTTTCAATAAAAAAAAGTCCTTCCGGCTTGTACCGGGAGAAAAAGGTAGCTTTCCTATATCTTCGTTTTAAAATTTTAGCTAATGTTACACGAAAACAGCAAGTTTAAATGCAAAGAAAACGTTTACAAAAGATTCGTTAATATTGAATTTGAATAAGAAATTTGACAAATTATTGAGCAATAGCCAAATTGGCTTCATTTATGAAGACTTATTTTGGTCACCAAATTTGGCGATATTTCGCCAAATGTCGCCAAGTTTGGCGTTAAAGGATATGAATATATAGTTTTATGCGTATGATTGGGAAAATAATTACAACAATGAAAATTTTTGTAATGTGCTGTCTTGTTTCAAAATGTCAGCCACCCTAGAATTTCAAACTGCTCTATCTCAGCCATTTTTTAAGATAGAGGTAAACCAAAAAATGCTCTGGAATCCTCGTATCAAGGCCTAACACATAATTAAAAAATAAATTTGAATTTTTAACTTTTTTATATATTTATTTTAGTTTTAAATTTTTAAGTGGCCGCCATTTTGAAACAAAATGACAGACCAAGATGGCCAACGAACTCGGTCGAGACATTGGTGAGCTTAATACACACAATTAGTTTCATCAAAATTGATTTATAAATACGAGCGTTATCGTATGACATAGGTCAGATATATATATATAAATCAACATTTGAACGGAGGGTGGTTTTTGGGGTCTGGGGGTCATGATCGGTGAAAATATATCGAAATTTTCCGGAACTGCTTTCCTCCGAACGGCTGCAATAGGTAGCTTTATACTTTTAGATAGCTCTCAATACAAAAAAGTCCTTCCGGCCTGTACCGGGAGGAAAAGGTAGCTTTCCTATATCTTCGTTTTAAAATTTTAGCTAATGTTACACGAAAACAGCAAGTTAAAATGCAAAGAAACGTTTACAAAAGATTCGTTAATACTGAATTTGAATAAGAAATTCGCCAAATTATTGAGCAATAGCCAAATTGGCTTCATTTGTGAAGACTTATTTTGGTCGCCAAATTTGGCGATATTTCGCCAAATGTTGCCAATTTTGCCAATTTTGGCGCCAATGTCGCCAATTTTGGCGCTAACGGATATGAATATATAGTTTTATGCGTATGATTGGGAAAATTATTACAACAATGAAAGAAAATAATTTGCGAGTAATCGCGTAAATGTGCTGTTTTGTTTCAAAATGTCAGCCACCCTAGAATTTCAAACTGCTCTATCTCAGCCATTTTGTAAGATAGAGGTAAACCAAAAAATGCTCTGAATCCTTGTATCAAGGACTAACACGTAATTAAAAAATAATAAATTTGAATTTTTAACTTTTTTGTATATTTATTTTAGTTTTAAATTTTTAAATGGCCGCCATCGTGAAACAAAATGGCGGACCAAGCTGGCCAACGAACTCGGTCGAGACATTGGTTAGCTTAATACACACAATTAGTTTCATCAACATTGATTTATAAATACGAGCGTTATCGTATGACATAGGTCAGATATATATATATATATATATATATATAACCATTAATGAAACATTACCATAACACCAACTGAAACTTGAAATTATGATTTAGGAAGTAATAATTTACTGACAACGAAATTGTAACCCCAGCACAATGAATATAGATATTAAATACTAATATAAAAGAAGTAGAAATTAAATTAAAAATTGAATAAAATAGAATGAATGAAAATTGTGGAATTTATACAGAATTATCAAGTCCCAAATGCATAAATTCCACAAATAAAATGAGTGGTTTCATCTTCATATTAGCATTAAAATTGATAAAGAATATGAATTTGGGGCGACCACTCTATGACCATAACCATCTAGTTAAAAAAAGACTTAAAATTCAGAAAACAAATACAATACTTAAAAAATCCTTCCGGCCTGTACCGGGAGGAAAAGGTAGCTTTCCTATATCTTCGTTTAAAAATTTTAACTAATGTTACACGAAAACAGCAAGTTAAAATGCAAAGAAAACGTTTACAAAAGATTCGTTAAATACTGAATTTGAATAAGAAATTCGCCAAATTATTGAGCAATAGCAACATTGGCTTCATTTATGAAGACTTATTTTGGTCGCCAAATTTGGCGATATTTCACCAAATGTCGCCAAGTTTGGCGAGAATTTGGCGCTAACGGATATGAATATATAGTTTTATGCGTATGATTGGGAAAATTATTACAACAATGAAAATTTTTGCAATGTGCTGTTTTGTTTCAAAATGTCAGCCACCCTAGAATTTCAAACTGCTCTATCTCAGCCATTTTTTAAGATAGAGGTAAACCAAAAAATGCTCTGGAATCCTCGTATCAGGGCCTAACACTTAATTAAAAAATAAATTTGAATTTTTAACTTTTTTGTATATTTATTTTAGTTTTAAATTTTTAAATGGCCGCCATCTTGAGACAAAATGGTGGACCAAGCTGGCCAACGAACTCGGTCGAGACATTGGTGAGCTTAATACACACAATTAGTTTCATCAAAATTGATTTATAAATACGAGCGTTATCGTATGACATAAGTGAGATATATATATATATATATGGAGATATATATATATATATATATATATATAAATCAACATTTGAACGGAGGGTGGTTTTGGGGTCTGGGGGTCATGATCGATGAAAATATATCGAAATTTTCCGGAACTGCTTTCCTCCGAACGGCTGCAATAGGTAGCTTTATACTTTTAGGTAGCTTTCAATACAAAAAGTCCTTCCGGCCTGTACCGGGAGGAAAAGGTAGCTTTCCTATATCTTCGTTTTAAAATTTTAGCTAATGTTACACGAAAACAGCAAGCTAAAATGCAAAGAAACGTTTACAAAAGATTCGTTAATACTGAATTTGAATAATAAATTCGCCAAATTATTGAGCAATAGCCAAATTGGCTTCATTTATGAAGATTTATTTTGGTCGCCAAGTTTGGCATATTTCGCCACATGTCGCCAATGTTGGCGAGAATTTGGCGCTAACGGATATGAATATATAGTTTTATGCGTATGATTGGGAAAATTATTACAACAATGAAAGAAAATAATTTGCGAGTAATCGCGTTAATGTGCTGTTAGGTAGCTTTCAATACAAAAAAGTATAAAGCTACCTATTGCAGCCGTTCGGAGGAAAGCAATTCCGGAAAATTTTGATATATTTTCGCCGATCATGACCCCCAGACCCCAAAACCACCCTCCGTTCAAATGTTGATTTATGTATATATATATATATATATATATATATATATATATATATATATATATCTCCATATATATATATATATATCTGACCTATGTCATACGATAACCCCCGTATTTATAAATCGATTTTGATGAAACTAATTGTGTGTATTAAGGTCACTAATGTCTCGACCGAGTTCGTTGGCCAGCTTGGTCCGCCATTTTGTTTCAAGATGGCGGCCATTTCAAAATTTAAAACTAAAATAAATATACAAAAAAGTTAAAAATTCAAATTTATTATTTTTTAATTACGTGTTAGTCCTTTATACAAGGATTCCAGAGCATTTTTTGGTTTACCTCTATCTTAAAAAATGGCGGAGATAGAGCAGATTGAAATTCTAGGGTGGCTGACATTTTGAAACAAAACAGCACATTAACGCGATTACTCGCAAATTATTTTCTTTCATTGTTGTAATAATTTTCCCAATCATACGCATAAAACTATATATTCATATCCGTTAGCGCCAAATTCTCGCCAAAATTGGCGACATTTTGCGAAATATCGCCAAATTTGTCGACCAAAATAAGTCTTCATAAGTGAAGCCAATTTGGCTATTGCTCAATAATTTGGCGAATTTCTTATTCAAATTCAGTATTAACGAATGTTTTGTAAACGTTTCTTTGCATTTTAACTTGCTGTTTTCGTGTAACATTAGCTAAAATTTTAAAACGAAGATATAGGAAAGCTACCTTTTCCTCCCGGTACAGGCCGGAAGGACTTTTTTGTTTCAAAATGTCAGCCACCCTAGAATTTCAAACTGCTCTATCTCAGCCATTTTTTAAGATAGAGGTAAACCAACAAATGCTCTGGAATCCTTGAATCAAGGCCTAACACGTAATTAAAAATAAATTTGAATTTTTAATTTTTTTGTATATTTCTTTTAGTTTTAAATTTTTAAATTGCCGCCATCTTGAAACAAAATGGCGGACCAAGCTGGCCAACGAACTCGGTCGAGACATTAGTGACCTTAATACACACAATTAGTTTCATCAAAATCGATTCATAAATACAGACGTTATCGTATGACATAGGTTTGGCGACAAAAATCTGTCTTCATAAATGAAGCCAATTAGGCTATTGCTCAATAATTTGGCGAATTTCTTATTCAAATTCAGTATTAACGAATCTTTTGTAAACGTTTCTTTGCATTTTAGCTTGCTGTTTTCGTGTAACATTAACTAAAATTTTAAAACGAAAATAAAGGAAAGCTACCTTTTCCTCCCGGTACAGGCCGGAAGGACTTTTTTGTATTGAAAGCTACCTAATAGAATCACTAACTATTTTCATATGAAGAGCGATTATGACTCGCACTAGAAGACTAAAAATTTGGAAACCTAAGCTATTGCTCATTGACTAAAAACAAACAAAAAAAAGTCCTTCCGGCCTGTACCGGGAGGAAAAGGTAGCTTTCCTACATCTTCGTTTTAAAATTTCAGCTAATGTTACACAAAAACAGCAAGTTAAAATGCAAAGAAACGTTTACAAAAGATTCGTTAATACTGAATTTGAATAAGAAATTCGCCAAATTATTGAGCAATAGCCAAATTGGCTTCATTTATGAAGACTTATTTTGGTCACCATATTTGGCGATATTTCGCCAAATGTCGCCAATTTTGGCGCTAACGGATATGAATATATAGTTTTATGCGTATGATTGGGAAAATTATTACAACAATGAAAGAAAATAATATGCGAGTAATCGCGTTAATGTGCTGTTTTGTTTCAAAATGTCAGCCACCCTAGAATTTCAAACTGCTCTATCTCAGCCATTTTTTAAGATAGAGGTAAACCAAAAAATGCTCTGGAATCCTTGAATCAAGGCCTAACACGTAATTAAAAATAAATTTTAATTTTTAATTTTTTGTATATTTCTTTTAGTTTTAAATTTTTAAATTGCCGCCATCTTGAAACAAAATGGCGGACCAAGCTGGCCAACGAACTCGGTCGAGACATTGGTGACCTTAATAGACACAGTTAGTTTCATCAAAATCGATTTATAAATACGAGCGTTATCGTATGACATAGGTCAGATATATATATATATATATGGATATATATATATATATATATATATATATATATATATATATATATATATATAAATCAACATTTGAACGGAGGGTGGTTTTGGGGTCTGGGGGTCATGGTCCGTGAAAATATATCGAAATTTTCCGGAACTGCTTTCCTTCGAACGGCTGCAATAGGTAGCTTTATACTTTTAGGTAGCTTTCAATACAAAAAAGTCCTTCCGGCCTGTACCGGGAGGAAAAGGTAGCTTTCCTATATCTTCGTTTTAAAATTTTAGCTAATGTTACACGAAAACAGCAAGTTAAAATGCAAAGAAACGTTTACAAAAGATTCGTTAATACTGAATTTGAATAAGAATTTCGCCAAATTATTGAGCAATAGCCAAATTGGCTTCATTTATAAAGACTTATTTTGGTTGCCAAATTTGGCGATATTTCGCCAAATGTAAAAAATTTTGCCAATTTTGGCGCCAATGTCGCCAATTTTGGCGCTAACGGATATGAATATATAGTTTTATGCGTATGATTGGGAAAATTATTACAACAATGAAAGAAAATAATTTGCGAGTAATCGCGTTAATGTGCGGTTTTGTTTCAAAATTTCAGCAACCCTAGAATTTCAAACTGCTCTATCTCAGCCATTTTTTAAGATAGAGGTAAACCAAAAAATGCTCTGAAATCCTTGTATCAAGGCCTAACACGTAATTAAAAAATAAATTTGAATTTTTAATTTTTTTGTATATTTATTTTAGTTTTAAATTTTTAAATGGCCGCCATCTTGAAACAAAATGGCGGACCAAGCTGGCCAACGAACTCGGTCGAGACATTGGTGACCTTAATACACACAATTAGTTTCATCAAAATCGATTTATAAATACGAACGTTATCGTATGACATAGGTCAGATATATATATATATATATATATATATATATATATGGATATATCTATATATATAAATCAACATTTGAACGGAGGGTGGTTTTGGGGTCTGGGGGCCATGATCGGTGAAAATATATCGAAATTTTCCGGAACTGCTTTCCTCCGAACGGCTGCAATAGGTAGCTTTATACTTTTTTGTATTGAAAGCTACCTAAAAGTATAAAGCTACCTATTGCAGCCGTTCGGAGGAAAGCAGTTCCGGAAAATTTCGATATATTTTCACCGATCATGACTCCCAGACCCCAAAACCACCCTCCGTTCAAATGTTGATTTATATATATAGATATATCCATATATATATACACCAGATATAATATTACAATTATAACATACATTAATACAATTATAACATATTAGGAAATTTAAAATTTGATTGAACATTATATACACTCTGTATAGTATGTGATTGTGCGTTGCCGATCACATATGTTTAGGGTGTCATTGATGTGCAGTTTTCATACATTTAAATTATACATGGATAACATTGGTTATTATAACTCACAAACATATCTATTTGCAAAGTGTATAAATATATATATAGTTTTTTATTTTTATATATGAAATTAAATTTAATAAGTAATTTTAATTACTGCATAGCATAAATTTGATTGAAGCACAGTAGTGATAATAATAATTATTTAATTTGATATTAAATTAATCTCTGAAATCTAAAATAAAATTAAGTATAAGTATAAACAATACATTAATTATTTAATAACAAGTCTAAAATATATTTAAGTAGAAGTAACAATAAAAAATTAATAATTTAATTATAAGTTTATAATATATATCAGTGGTTTAACACAGCTGGTAGCAAAGCACTTTGTTTTAAAATAATATATCTTTTACAAAATATACTTTTGTTAAGAATATCTGAAATGCTGTGCAGGATGAATAAATTCTGTGTATATTTATTCATATTGCAGGATTTTATTCGAATTTAATATTAAAACTACAAGGAAGTATTGTTTATTTAAATTTATATATTGATTAAATTTAATGAAGTGATTATGTTAATAATAATATGGATATGTAACTAAATATTAATTATGAATAATTATAATACCAATAGATGGCGACACTTTAAGTTTTAGTTAGTTGATGATATTATAGATATTATTTTGAATTTAACTATAGAGGGAGCTATTGCTTGTACATTAATTTTACTTTCAGGAATTAAAATTAGATTGAGTAATTATATATTCACGGATATAATTTTGTTATAAGAGTATTATCAACAGAATAGTTTTGTGTGTTTTTGAATTATATTGTGTTGGGGTGTCATTGATCGAGTTGTGTTTTTAAAAACATGAGCTCTCAACTTGTCTTTCAAATCATTTCTCTCAACTCGACTCGAATGTCAACATGTTTGATACGTGCCATGTGGAATTGAACATTATGAAGAAGTTGCTATATTTTGAGGATACTGTATCATTCTTGTGAGTAAAACATTTTTTCTACAATTTAAGGGTTCAAAATTCCAATATTATTTCAAAAATGATATCTGGTGGTTATATAGTGTGGTGATTTATAAAGATTTTGGATAATCGTTGTAAGTGATATATTATATATTTCTTAATGGTTTTTTATTTACATTTTACATATTTCCAATTTTAAATTTTTCCAATTGTTGTCTGGTAATAATTCAGTATACTTGGCTGATTCTAATGTACTTAGCATAATGCCAGTAGAATTATGAAATACTGAATTATTTTTAAAACACATGTGGGTGCAGGCAAGCTGAAGAGTACATCCACATATGTTTTTTCATATCCAATTCTTGATTGGTTCTCTTGTGGTCCAGTTTTTCTACTGAATAATGTTCATAATTAATTTATTAATCCAATTGTGTTTACATAATAGCAACTCCAATTTATAATTTTTTCCCCTTTCTCTCTCTTTCTTTTTAAATGTTCTTCAGGTATGAGTAAATTTGGCTAATTACCATTGAAGCACATGCTATGGTAATTTTATGATTGCACAAGTTAATTATTAGCTATGTGGTATTCTGATTACACAATATCATTAATTATCTCTTAGTAGATTTTAGTAGAATGATATTAGAACTTGATATGTTTTTGAAATTCATAGATATTATAATTATATATATATATATATATATATCTGACCTATGTCATACGATAACGCTCTTATTTATAAATCAATTTTGATGAAACTAATTGTGTGTATTAAGCTAACCAATGTCTCGACCGAGTTCGTTGGCCAGCTTGGTCCGCCATTTTGTTTCAAGATGGCGGCCATTTAAAAATTTAAAACTAAAAGAAATATACAAAAAAGTTAAAAATTCAAATTTATTTTTTAATTACGTGTTAGGCCTTGATACAAGGATTCCAGAGCATTTTTTGGTTTACCTCTATCTTAAAAAATGGCTAAGATAGAGCAGTTTGAAATTCTAGGGTGGCTGATGCTGACATTTTGAAACAAAACAGCACATTAACGCAATTACTCGCAAATTATTTTCTTTCATTGTTGTAATAATTTTCCCAATCATACGCATAAAACTACATATTCATATCCGTTAGCGCCAAAATTGGCAAAATTAGCGACATTTGGCGAAATATCGCCAAATTTGGCGACCAAAATAAGTCTTCATAAATGAAGCTAATTTGGCGAATTTCTTATTCAAATTCTGTATTAACGAATCTTTTGTAAACGTTTCTTTGCATTTTAACTTGCTGTTTTCGTGTTACATTAGCTAAAATTTTAAAACGAAGATACAGGAAAGCTACCTTTTCCTCCCGGTACAGGCCGGAAGGACTTTTTTGTATTGAAAGCTACCTAAAATATTCATTCTGCGTTAGATAAAAGATATTAAGATTAGATTAAAATAATAATAATAATAATAATAATAATAATAATAATAAACGTTCCAATTTAAAAAAAAGTCCTTCCGGCCTGTACCCGGAGGAAAAGGTAGCTTTCCTATATCTTAGTTTTAAAATTTTAGCTAATGTTACACGAAAACAGCAAGTTAAAATGCAAAGAAACGTTTACAAAAGATTCGTTAATACTGAATTTGAATAAGAAATTCGCCAAATTATTGAGCAATCGCCAAATTGGCTTCATTTATGAAGACTTATTTTGGTCGCCAAATTTGGTGATATTTCGCCAAATGTCGCCAAGTTTGGCGAGAATTTGGCACTAACGGATATGAATATATAGTTTTATGCGTATGATTGGGAAAATTATTACAACAATGACAGAAAATAATTTGCGAGTAATCGCGTTAATGTGCTGTTTTGTTTCAAAATGTCAGCCACCCTAGAATTTCAAACTGCTCTATCTCAGCCATTTTTAAAGATAGAGGTAAACCAAAAAATGCTCTGGAATCCTCGTATCAAGGCCTAACACTAAAAAAATTGAATTTTCAACTTTTTTGTACATTTATTTTAGTTTTAAAATTTTAAGTGGCCGCCATCTTGAAACAAAATGACGGACCAAGCTGGCCAACGAACTCGGTCGAGACATTGGTGAGCTTAATACACACAATTAGTTTCATCAAAATTGATTTATAAATACGAGCGTTATCGTATGACATAGCTCAGATATATATATATATATATATATATATATATCAACATTTCAACGCAGGGTGGTCATGATCGGTGAAAATATATCGAAATTTTCCGGAACTGCTTTACTCCGAACGGCTGCAATAGGTAGCTTTATACTTTTTTGTATTGAAAGCTACCTAATATCCTACTGTCCCAATGTGTACCATCCAATGCCTACCGTCACAAATATTGTAAATTTTCTTTTTAAAGTAGCATACTAAAACCAGAAAAAAAAAAATCTGTTTTCTCTTTTATTTATTCTGATAAAAGTAACATTAAAACGACTTGAGATGGAATATGTAGTTTTTTTAGAGTAAAAAAGGTTATTTTTATTTTTTCTATCTGACAATAAGTAAAATTGTCAGTTTCCCAAAGATTAATCTCGAGCCCGTCTCATCCCTAGTTACGACTGCAGAATAGGATATCTACTATATATATAAAACACAAACGGAAATTTCGTTCCGTTCCTTTATAACTCGAGTTCCACTGAATGGATTTTGATGGAACTTGCGTTGTTCGATAGATAATTTTTCAGGGAAGGTTTTAGTATGTAACATATTGGTCTACGTACATTAGTTACATAATTATGATATAAAGTTCTGTTATTTTGGCCGTAAAGGTTACTATTGCTAATTTTTTGGCGACCATTATTGTTGCAGAAAGAAATGAAAGGGCTATACATCTTGAAAAATAAAAGAAAAACTGTTGCTAATTTTATATAAAAAAGGGAAAGAAAGTAAAAAGAAAGAGAAAGAAAAGAAAGAAAAAAAAAGAGTTTTGATGAGAGATAATATTATAAAACGAAAATATTTAATTTAAACATGAATAGGAATGTTCGTAATGCTTAAAAAATTATTCAAGATTACTATTGAAAGAAAATTTGGCAATTTATCTTTAGTTTTTGGCGATTTTGATTTTAAAAATCAAAAATTTAATTTTAAGCCAAAAGGTTTTTTTTTTTTTTTTTTTGCAGAAAGAATTGAAATAGCTAAAAACATCTGGAAAAATAAAAGAAAAAACTGTTACTAATTTTATTTAAAAAAAGAAAGAAAAGAAAAAAAAAAAGAAAAACAGTTTTGATGAGAGATTTTAAGCCAAAAGGTGTTTTTTCAAATAAACGACAGCATTTTTGCAGATTTTTTTTAATTTTCTTTGGTACTTTTCGGTTAGCCGGGCGCCAGTGATAGATATATACATGTATATATACACACATATATATACACATATATCTACACAAATGCATACATATACATACACTTATATGTATGAATATATACATATATATATATGTATATATACATATTTATTTATATATGTACATATATCACTGGTGCCCGGCTAACCGAAAATAATCCTTTTTTTTATTCAAATGCAAACTATATTAATGGCAATATACTTCTATTTACTTCTACATATATGAAATTTCGTTCCGGCTGCTGATGACTCGAATTCTGCTGAATGGATTTTCGTAGAACTTAAACTGTAAGATAATTTTTCAGGGAAGGTTTTATTGTTTAACACTAGGGGGCTTTGCCCCCTGCTCGCTACGCTCACCAACCCCCGTTCTGATTTCATAGCCTCTTAAAACCTGGTAAATGCAATGTATCCTGTTTTAAAAAGATGATGATGATAATATCACGAACGGCGACTATCTTCTGTAATCAGGTTATAATGCTTTTTCATTTAACTGGCTATAATGCTTTTTCATTTAATTCATCTTTTTTATTTTTAATATTCATGTGTAAACACGATTTTTATGATGTAATTTTCTTTATTTCCTGCTTTCAACACGTGATCATTTAATTATTATTTTAAACTTTCATTATTGTTTTTAATAGTCTCGCGTAAATACATTTTTTATTTGAGGTAAAATATAATCCTTTGCGCTTATTTAGAAATTGGCAACAATATAAAAAATACTTTTCAATAAACACTTTTTCAATAAAATATTTTTTGCTTGATTTTTAAGGATTTTTTGAGTTGTTATTGTCCGACCGTGATAATTTTTTGAATTTCTGAAAGCTTGTTATATTTCGCGTCTGGTGGTATGATTTTCTAATCCGTAGGATGGCTAGAACAAAAGTAATCGTTCCTCAAAAAAGTCCCTAGTAAAAAAGCGATGAGAATAACCCGGAAAATCTACGCAGATTTTCATTGGTCCATTTTTAAACCATTACTTTTTTTTTTTATATATATAGAAGGATATCGTTTTACATAGCTTAGTTATAGAATTATTATGGGAAGTTCTACAATCAGATCAATCCGATTATAAAAAATTAGCCTTTTTAAAAGATTTTGCCGAATGGATTTCGATGGAACCTGCACTGTTAGATAATTTTCTAGGGAAAGTTTTATTATATAACATATCATTCTACGTTGCTTAGTTCTAGAATTATAGGGGGAAATTCGAAAATCGGGTGACCATTTTTTAATCAAATATTAGCCTTTTCAATATTTGATTCCCATTATGAAAAATTAGCCTTTTGAAAAAGTTCTATTGGACGGATTTTGATGAGAATTATATTGTTAGTTAGTTAGATGCTATTTCAGGAATGGTTATAGTTCACTACATATTGTTCAACGTTGCTTAATCAAACAGTTATGTGTGAAGGTTATATAAGTCAGGTGAACCCGATTTCGAAAGATTAGCCTTTTTGAAAGTTTTTAGGGGGCGTATTTTTTGCGACTTGCATTGTTAAGTAAATAATTTGTAAGGATAGTTTTAGTATATTTCATATCGTTCTGTTAGTTTTAGAATTATGTGGAAAAGTTCTATAATCAGATGAACCCGATTATCGAGGATTAGCGTTTATAAAAACTTCTACTGAGTGGATTTTGTTAATTAATTTATTTGCATTGTTAGTTCGATAATTTTTAGTGATGGTTTTAGTATATTGCGCATAGTTTTATCACTCTTTAGCAAACTCTAACTGTAAATGACCAAATAAAAGAGTTGGTCCTTACCATCTAAAATTTTGACTGCATATTAGATAATATAATAACGGGATGACGTCATTTTTCAGTAATGTGGAAGGATATTCAAGGTAAATATACAGATTGCTTTCAAATACAAGGTCAAATTAAACGATATATTTCGTTACATTCAAGGTTCATTTGTAGAAACCGACCAGCGCAGCGGGCGTAGCTTGCTAGTGTTGGATATTGGATACTACAGTTCTATTGTCTGCGGTTACGACTACGAGGAGAACTTTATACCGCAAGCGGCGCTCACTCGTTATTGTAATTGTACAGTGATTGTGGACGAGCACTGTAAATTGAATGTTATTTTAACATAAGAATAAGTATTTGGAACTTATACTGGTGTGAATGTTTTATTCACACATTGAAGATAGTTTAGTTTTTCTTTTGTTTATACTTTATAGTAATATTTTTCTTCTGTTTAAAAGTAATCTCTTGAGTAATTATGATTTCAGATTTTAGAATTAATCACTTTATACATTTTTACATCATACTGACTGTGAATTTAATTACTATTACAACTATTATCTCTGATATTTTAATGTCAAGGGAATATGAAGATGACTTTTTGAGGAAAAAATATGTTTAATGGATGAATTACATTTTTGGTCTGGAATTCCATAATCCGTTATCCCATTATTTCCCTTTGTCTTTTTCATGTTACTAAAAATTACCCCAAAATTAATATCTGAGAAACTAATTCAAATTTTAAAATGATGATAGATATTATGGCATCCTCAAACCCATGCGAATAACTGGTGTTAATTTCATTGCCCAACGTTACATATTTTAAGATAAGGAGTTGTAAAATACAAATAGACTGTCAGATTTTAATATAATAGGTTATTTACATATTATTAATATGCAGCTGTTGGTTTCCCCAACTTATTTTCTCTTTTATTACAAATTTCAACCCGTTTCGTTGTTTCCAATAATTCCTATGGTGATGGTATCTACTAGGAAAAGTTTCAACGACATAATTATCAAATAAAGCAGTTTTGCTATCCAGAAATAAACACACAGAAAACCCCTTTTACAGAATTCCTATAAGAGAAATCCGTCATTTTTTCCCCTTTAATTTTTCCTGTAAGGCTGTTCTGAAATCCAAACGGGCTTTTTTCTGACACATTTTTTAATTCATTTTTGTTTGAAAATGCATGAAATTAGCAGGCGTTCTTATTAAGAAACTATGTAATCGAAACACGTTTACCATTTTTTGTTAAAGGCAGACGATCTTTCAGAAAATACTGTCAAAGTTGTCGTTTTGAATCGAATTTCCGACGCAGCAGCCAGAAATACGTGTCGTCAAGTGACCAGAATCGCTTATAACTCGATAAGTAATCTATTTATCAAAAGATGGAAAACTCATTTCGATTCTAAATCGCTTCCATAGTCTGGCCTGACAATTTTATGCTTTTGCGTTTAAAAATGATTCTGAAATTGTGTCAAAAAGTTTCACGTTGTTGAGCAGGTCATTTGAGAATAAACTTAAGAGAATTCTATTTTGTCCTATTCGTTAAAAATTATTATACTTTATAAGTTTTTTTTTTGCTTATTTTTTAGTGTGAAAATAAACTTAAAATTTTGAATTGGTTGCTCCAAATGGCTTTTATAAGTGGAAAAATTTCTTAAAAAACGCCTACTTACATTAAGGAGGAGGAGTCACTTCCAAATTGTGAAATGCATGCCTATTTCTAAACTTCCTTCTCTTAACAAACATTAATAAAATATCGATTATCTTTTATGAATTTTAAGAAAATGCATTGTAAGTTTAAGTTATTTGATTATACTTTCATAAAACAGCGTTTTAATCTTTAAAAAAAGGTGTTCTGGTTGAAGTTTAAACAATTGTAATTTAAACATACATCTCACAAAATATAGGTGACTAAGTCATGACATTTTGTTTGGAAACACTCCAAACAAACGATTGCTGTGTTTCATTTCTTATTTAATATAAATCACAGAAAAGATTGTCACCGCATATAAAGTATTAAAGCACTTATCTGTGAGATATAGCTATAGAACACATGAGCTTGGTAAAAGTATTAACCGGTATAATTATCAAATTGAACAGTTTAGCTATATAACTATGATAAAATAACTATTAAAAAAGTATCGTTTATCTTTATTAAAACAAAGGAGGTGTGGTGTGTTGGTGGGGGAGTTAAATGTTTGGTATGTACCAAAAATGTCAGTTTGACCTTCTTTTTTGTTCAGAAATTCTGAATGAAGAGTATTTACCTTGTATAATGAAGAAATGTCTGTTAGTAAATACACAGCAACATTTACACTATTAAGAATTTCTGAATAAAAAAGCAGGCCAAACTGGCAACACCTATGTGTACTAAAGAAATGATTGTTTTCTACATGTATATGTAATATGAGTTCCCGAGGTAGATGGCGATTTTAAATATTTAAACTCCCACAATCACCTATCAGTTTCGGAATCGTTAACAATTTTCGCCGGTAGATACCGCGAATACCTACTGTAAATAATGCTTATTAAAGCATTTTTTTGGCACATTAATATACAACCCTCTGCACTATATTTATAGAAAATATAGGTACTTGAAGTACATTGCGGACGATTTCTATAATTTTAACATCAGAGCCACTGACAAAATAGAAAAAAAGTAATACAAATTTCATTACGTTTAGAAAATGTAATAAACAGGTAAAATTATACTTGTAAAATCAAATATTCGAACTATAAACAGAATCATAGAATAAAAATATTCACTAAAAATAAAAGATATTTACAGGTTTCACCATATTAATATAACACGGAAGCATTTTTCACCGATATCCGGCAATCAACAAATATCGAAATAATTTTACTCAGAACATTGATCTATTTTTACACGATTCTTAATTATATTTAGAAAATGTAGACGATGATGTAATTGTGAACAATATTTAGCAATTTTAAAATTGAATGTGGTGATCATGAAATACGAGGAAACAAAAAAGTAATACATTTTTACGTTTTTCATTAATCAACAGAATGTGCAAGCCATGGAGATAGAAATAAGAAGGAGAACAGTGAAGATAGGCTTTCAAGATCAGAACATGGACCGGGAATTAGTACCCAGTTCGCGGCGCTGGTGCTCCCAAAGGCCGGTCATGTGACCTGTCAAACATGACAAATTGTCGTCTGCTCTGCCTGCATTTTGGTTTCGAGCATGGTAAAGAGTTGGCAGTCGAAACCGGAAATAGAGGGCGCTACACTCCCCAAAGGCCCAAAAGATCAGAAACGCCGCCATACTAGGTACCGCTTTTAGTTCCATAAGTAGAAACATTATCTTTGTTCTCCTTCTCTCTATCTCCCTGGTGCAAGCACTTTCTTTTCAACATCACAAACACCACTCATCTCAGAATAACTCTTCAGAAATTTTAGAGTACCAGTCACTGAAATAACAGAATATATTTCAGTCTTTTAAAATATTAATTCATAAATCTATGCACCATATTTATATAATTAAATATATGTGTAAGTTATATGTACATTAAATTTCTTGATTATACTTTAAACATTGAGAATTCTTACAGTGAAATATACAGTAGCTATTATCAAATGAAGTATTAATTAATACTTCATTTGATAATAGTTACTGTATATAAACTTAAATATTTTCTTAATGAAGAATTTTTATTTGCAGATGAACTGGCTGCTGTGTTTTCTTTCAATGATGGGCAAGAATTTTGTACATATTAATGAGTCTATATTTATTTTATGCTCGTTTCCGTCGCATTACCATAAAAGACTTTTTATTGGTTTCGGATATACCAATTAATTAATTTTTTTGACGATTACATTTGAATTTATGATTGGTACAATTTTCATTCCGTGAATCAAAAGTTCAATATGTAACGCATCAATGAACCCTTTTCGACTAAAAAAAAAGAAAATTTGCAAAAACGAGAGCGCAAGAACAGTGGAACAGATCGAACTGCATTTGTCCGGAGCGAAAATCTGTTTCTGCGAGAACAAAGCGAGTTCCATTTTGGATACAGCAAATAACGCTGATCGACGAGAATCTAATTGTAACTCTATCTTTCAATTTAAACCCCTCTCGGGGTTCCCAAAAATTGCCTATGCCGACGGTATTTCACGTCGCCATGGCGGGGTATTGGGAAAAGTTTTCAACTAGCAATAGTCACGCCTCGGTAGAACCTCATTGGCTATGACACTGCCTCTGCGCAAAGCTGACGACCAATTTCATCAAGATTTACTCTTGAACTTATCCAGCGAAGAAAAAGTGGTGTGAATTGTTTATAAAAGAAGTTATAATTTTTTGATTAGATTGCCTTTTCATTTTCTAAACTATTGTCCAATTTACAATGAAAACTTTTCAACTCTACCATAGCTTTGTGTAATTAAAATTTTGATAATGATTTACAAAGTTGTTGGCGTTTATTTTCAATATTAGCATATCTACTTTGATTATAATTAACGCGCTCGTCGGGAGTGTTTTAAATTATTTACGTGAAATTTTAAAGTTACATTTTCGAACTCAGACTTTAACAAGTTGGAAATTGTACGTCAAACGTTACAAACGAGGTGCGTTCGTACTATAGCTAGTTATATAAATATTCAGATCTTGATGATTTTTAATTCTGTGAAATGAATTATATCGTCTGCAGATTAATTTCTGTAATAAAATAAGTATCTCGGTCACTTGACGATGAAACTTCGAAAGCTCCTATAAAAAGAAAGCATCGATTAAAAAAAAAAAATCAAATTTCTTAATAAATGTTTTTATTAATATTTTCTAAAGTTTTGATTCGATTTTTAAAAAAATTGAAATGTCTCGACAAAATTCTGCAAAGATAATATATCTTAAATTTCAACCCATTCGGTTGGGTAGTTTTTGCGTTGTTATATGCGGACGGACGGACAGACAGACAGACGGACGGACGGACGGACAGACGGACGGATCAGTCGACGACAATAGGTGCTACGTATTTATATAATTACGAACACACCTAAAAACTGAGATTTGTAGGTTTCTCGTAGCAAAGAGAAAACTCACTTTCAATGAATAAACATTTGCTTAAGTTTATCTTGTCATTATATGCGTTGATCTTAGTTCCCTTTTCCTACAGTTCGAGGAATGATAAAATAAATATAAAATTCATAAAAAGTTTTTGAAACACTCCATGTTAAACTGATTTAAAGAATATAAAAAAAAATATATTACTTCAAATGTACAGAGAATTGAAAATGTTGCACCCAAAATGCAAACGATCGTTTGAGTTTGGCAAGGAAAAAGTGTTGCTAGCCTTTTCTTGCTCTTTTTGCGCGTCTTCTTTGCGCCAAATACTCGAAAGTATTTTATTTTTTGTAGATTTTCTACTGGGATTCTGCAGCTAAATTTGGCTGTTCCTTTTTTATATACATAAGTAGTTTCATCAGCATTTTTTTTCAAAATTTTCGGAGTATGCTCTTTAAGAAGACCTTCCTTGTGAGTATAAAGAATATGCTGAGAAACTAAACTGTTCATTTCATGTAAATAATTATGTATCAGGTGTTTTTAATATTGATGAAGCTGAACAGTTCATTGAAAATGCAAAATTGTTAATGTCCAAAGGATGTTTCAGTTTACGTTGTTTTTGAAAGCAATGTAACTTGCAAGAATTTCTATAAGCATTCAAGGGATACTCCTATTTTGGGTATTACTTTGAATATGGATTATAATACTTTAAAAATGTTGTTTAGATTAAGAAACATTAAACTGTGAAAGGAAAATTTCTTAGAGATTAATCTTGAGCTACAAAAGAATTGTACTACAAAAGAATTTTGACCTTATATATGTTTATTATTGACTCCTTCTACATTGCTTCATAAACGATTTTTGCAAGATTCACGGAGGCAGAAGCTTCCATGAAAGTTATCCTTGTCTTGCAAAGTCTAGGGTTACTCCTCGTCCTCTTAAAAGTTTGAGCACCTCGTTACAGTGCCTAGAAGTACAGTGCCTAGAAGTAAGTAGTGTGCTTATCGCCAATACAACCGCAATAAAAAAAATGTCCCTAACAGGAGGAAAACCAGATTCTCCGCGAGAGGGCGTCGAGTTCCCACCGCCGTTATTAACGTTTGAAGTTTCATTTAACAGTCTTGATCCTAATGTTAGTTTCAATGTAATTAACGCTGTATTTTCAAACAAACTATACGAATGTTTCTATTTCTATAATATTTTAAAGTAAACATATATTATGCCTGTTTAATGATAAATCAGTATGGATAAATCTGCAAATACTAAGAAAAGAAAAGCTGATCGAACATGCTCCGGGCTTAATTTCTAAGAAAAAAAGTGCCGGAGCCCTAATATTCTGCGGTACTAACACGCACCCCCCCCCCCCCCCCCCCCCACCGTCACTCCAGTCTGCCTATTTATATTTCATACATTATCTTCAAAATTTAAAACACTTTTTTTTTTTTTTTAGCAAAATAAAAATAATTAAATACATCTATCTGCGTATACTTAGATATCAACTGTTCCATTTTTTTGTTATTACTACTTCCAAATAGAAACCTTTGCTTTACCTAATCTTAATGTTAATTAATCGCAGAATTCTGCGATTAAATAAGCTCAGGATTATGATTCGGAAATAGTGTTAACACAAAAAATTAATAGTTCGCAGCTATGCGGAATGGAAAAAAAGACTATTTCTGTTTACTCGTTAGTCTGATCAAAATAGCATTAAAATGATTTGAAATGGAAATAAATAAAATTTGAATTTAAGACAGATTGAGTTCAAGCCTCCCAAGACTGATATAAAAACCGAGCCCGTTTTATCTCAATCTCTTACGTGAGCGACACATTACCTCACTTATAAGTGTTTTGATACAAAAGCAGGCAAAAAATTAGGGATGGGAGGGAAAGGAAAGGGTAATTTAGAATTCGTTTTTCGGAAGCGTTATTGCACTGGGCTCCGGAGCGCAGTGTTTATGAGCTCCGGTGAATTCTGGCCAATATTTAAACATTTACTAAAAATAGAGAAGTACCGGAGCTGAGGTCTGGTGGGCTCCGGCGCAAATTAAGCCCTGAACATGCTTCGTTCCCGGATATACTAGTGGATATAAAAGCAACAAAACTAACATAACTCTATATCCCCCCCCCCCCCCAAAGACTAAAACTAATTTGAAAAATGGTTAAAAGTCATTCCTCGTGCCGACAAAGATCTGAACCAACATTCAGTTGCATGTGAATTAGAGTCCTGCACGGGTCGGGTTGTACTCGACCTGAACCCGCAAATTTCATTTGAAGTCAACTAGCAACCCGACCCGAACCCGACAAAAAATTTACCTCGATTTCCTTAATTTGAAAAAATATTGGACATTCTTTTGAAAAAGCGGGTCATCCCGAACCCGACCCGCAAGAGTAAAAACCCAACCCGAACCCGAAAAAGTGAATGTCAACCGGACCCGCAGCAAAAAGCCGAAGTGTAAACCCGAACCGCGGGACGGGTCGGGTGCGGGTAACCCGACCCGATGCAGGACTCTAATGTGAATCGCATTTTCATGAGCGATTTATTGAGAGAAATTACAAATACACTATTGAAGGGAAAGAAGATTTGCTCAATTATTTTTAATTTAGTATTTTAATTTTTCTATCTAAAATAATTAAAATATTTATCTTGTGATAATGACAATAAATAATTTAAACAATGAACATTATCATAAGTATTTTATTAATTATTGATATCCTAACTTTAAAATTTATTTTAACATGACTATTTTGTTTCATTAGTATGCTTTCATATTCAATCATGGTTTTAAATACATTCACAAAATCAATGTATTACTTTTTGTAGGGTGTCTATTACTCGAAAAAAACTGGAAAGTGTTTGATTTATTTCTGTTATTAAAATTTTGATTCACATTTGAGAAATGTGAGCATGAGAATGGTTAAATATTGTTGATAACTTATTGTAATAATAATAATAATATATATATATATATATAATAATAACTATTAATCAAAAATAATTTTTAAATAATTTTTTAAGGATGATTGGCGCATCTACCCTAATTTAAAGAAAATGCATTCTTGTCATACTTTCAGGAGAGTAATTATTTTTTTTTTCTAGATTTGAAATTATCATTAATTTAATGTTTGATGTTTGCTAGTATACCTTAAATTATTTTACTCAAAACTAAAGCTCCAAAATGTCAGAAATTTTTAACAACTCAATTTACTCTTAGTTTGTTAACAGGATGTAAACAAGTTATGTAATAATGAATACCGATTAAAAAGTTGTCAAAATAGGGACATGTTTTTGCAAGAATTCATCATAGTATAATGTATTTATCCAATATATTGTATTTATCCAATATATTGTATTTATCCAATTTTAGAAATAACTAAATATTGTAGGAAGAAAAACATTGTCCTATGATAAAGTTTGTAACTGTTTGAGTTCATTACAATTAGTTGTTATGAAATCAATTACATTTCTCTTCAACTGTATTTTCATTATTAGAATTTTTTTCCTTGTTTATTTTTTATCTAGAGCATTTTAAAGTACTGATTTATACAGAAAAAAAATAGATTTAAAATGAGGTGTATGTAAAAACAAAAGTTACCATAGCCGCGGCGAGAACACTGGCGCCATCTATCGGCGTCCTCTATTTCTGAAGTATAATATTGACGCCGATAACAACACTATATACTTCTAGGCACTGTAACCTCGTTTAGAAATAATGGTTTGTTGCATAGGTGCCAGTTTTGAGAATTTTGTTATCAAAACACTTAATTAAGTGCTTTGAGATAGTGCTAACTATAGTAGAACAGAACGCGCTGTACGTGATATCAGTGTAAAAATGTTTTGATGATGTGCCATATCTTTAGAATATGAACGTATGAAAGTGATCTGTTTCAAACATTACATTTTGACGTTTTTATAGCTCCGCAAAATAAATGTTTCGTGTTTAAGAAACGGCTTTTTGATATCAGTTTGAAGATGATCTTATTTTATTAACATTTCACATCGTGTAGATGCATCCTGCAAAGAAGAATGAAAGGTTAGCATATTAATTTATGTCAGAAATAAACCGTTGGAGTTCAAACAGCCGTTGGCGGGCAGTTGTGATTGGCGGCCGAGCGGATTTTGGGCGTTTCTGGAGGTCAATCGGGTAGTTGTGATTGGCGAATGAAAAGGTCATCGGTAGTACAGGTGCACAAAGAATAAATTTTTCAAATAATGATACAAAATTAAAAACTACCTACAAATGTGATAAAATTTCACCAGGCCAGGGCACAGGCATTGGGAATTCAAGCGCTCGAATACGCCATCTGATGGAAAAAATATATTACTTTTCGCTTCAGGAAAATCCCTTGCTAGTTGCAAACCCATTGCATTACATGTAGTTTTTTTAATTTGTTCATAACGATTATTTTTTTGTACAATTTCAGATTTCATGTGATATTTGTGTTCTGTGTTTATATGATAAGTTAAAAATTATTAAAATTTGATTATCTAACATTTTCAAACGCGTTCACAATAAATAATGGTTTCAATAGCACTTTAAAGGGACAATTTTCCTGTGCCAACAGCTGCGATCAGCGCCTCTATAGGCCGTTTTAAGCCCAAATATTTTTGGGCAACGACTAAAAAATAGGAACGGCATAGCATAATTACCAAAAAAATGAATTGATCCGTTTACAATTTTGTGTAACTGTTTTCCCTTTAAACTGAAAATATTTCACCGTTTTTTTGTGCGATAAGTGTTGCTTTTTCATTTGATAAATAAGACGAAGCAAAAATCTTCACGATTAATCTTCTGAATCTTACAGAGGAGTCGCTCTTTTGGTACACGATCGTGCTCCTTATTTCAGGTCTTGATTGAACAAAATTATTAACTGATTTTGTTTTCCTCTTTTACTTTCACGTTGGCAGTAGTAGTGGTCGCACCTGGATACATTCCAGTTTACATACGTATACAAGTCAATATTTCAAGTAAAAATGGGGCTTAAACGAAGAACCGGTACAAAAAATCCTCCAATTTTCAGCAGTGAGTTCTTTATACAGAATCACGCTGATATAATATCATGTTTCGCTATGGTATTTGTGATCGGTCTTCTGTTCCAGGTATGTTTGAGGTGTAAATCCTGTTAAACTACTGACCTGGTTTTGAGTAGTTCTTATAAATTTAAATGTGTGCTATCATTTCTTGTTATTTTTATATTTAATGAAACCCATCATGTATTGAATGTTTAGAATCGATCATTAATTCTTTTTAATATACAATTAAATCCCTACATATTTTTAATATTTAAAAATTACAGCGTACGTGGCATTTGACCATATTGAACAGATTGAAATGTATTAGATGCTATTTGCCGATCATTTTACACGTAAAGTACATCATTTCAGAATTGTTTTCTTTTCGTATTTACAAAGTAGAACAGATTGTATGATTGGGAACAATCTCTGAGAAAATGTAGCATTTAAAATATACCAGAAGACTCGTAGACAAACCAGAAGGTTCGTAAATAACAATTATGCCAAAGTCTTTTCTTTAGCATTTTACTAAGAATTTAATTAATCTGGCAGAATAATATGAATTTTATATGCAACTTAAGTACTTGTATTTATTTATTTTTAAATGGTAAAAAAAAATCTGTGTTTTGTAATTGTTAATTTGTCTTTGAAATTAGTTAAAGCCATTATTATAATGAACTCCCATTAATACGGACTTCCAAGGGAGGCCCTTTTTTCGTCCGCACTAACAGAAGTCTGCATTAAATGATGTAAACATTTGAATTGTGTAAAATAATCCCTTTTGTTGAATAAATTGAATTCAGTTTTAGACAGAAATTGGAGCAGATGTGTTTGTGGTGTGACCTTGGCGATTTTTTTTTTCTAAAATGCTGTTTTTAAAAATTATTGGCAATCTGAAACCTTGAGGAAACTGTTTTTCAATGTGGCGGCCACTTTCAAAACTCTTGAAAATCCATGTTTTTCTTTTTCTTTTTAATTGAAGATAAACATTTTAAGTTAAATATTACTATATCAGCAGGGCATTGCCTCCCTCAGCCCTTTAATCAGCAATTTTTTTTAATCTTAAATAATATACTATATAGACAAATTTTTCATTTTAAAAGTATACGTACTTTTAAACATCAGTTCTGAAAGTGATCATGGGAAGAGTTCCATATCCTGTGCTGATTGGCACGATTGGTAAAAAAATCCAAAATGGCGCCAAATGAGTGTGACGTCATGTAAAGTCCATTCCAGTTGTTAAAAAAAAAAAAAAAACCCCAAAGGCTGACGATCGCAACAACAAAATACAATGTATCTCATCTAAGTCAAACTTGTAGTTTTGTTTGTTACTATTTTAACAATAATGAAGATATTGTACCTATATTTTCAACAGAGTTACCTTGATTTCTGTGAATATGATAACTGTGTCACTGGCTAAAATTAGGTCACTTTCAATGATATCATGGTATCAATGATATCATCACATTTTATACAAGCAAAAATTAACTATGCAAATCTCGCTAAAATATTTTCATTATTGTTTAAAGCTGTGAACAAAAATTTAGTTTAGACTTCTAGTGGAACACCCTGTATTTTTGATTGAATGTATTGTATTTTTGATGGAATAAGTGGATTAATATGTTATTTCTTGTTAAAAAAATGTTTGTCTTGACCTCATTATCTCCCCTGAAAGTTTGTTACAAGATTTTAGGAACAACCCGTATGGTTACAACCAGACTTGTATATATAATATAGACCAGTGGTCACCAATTATTTTTCTCGTAGGTCCGTTTCAAAACATAGTCAAACTTTCGCGGTCCAGAAAACTTAACCTCTCCCCCCCCCCCCCCCCCAATTCCTTCCAACTACTACACTAACCTAGTCTTCCTGCTTTGCTTAGTAAAAATTTCTTTGAAATCATTTGTTATCTTATGTGCAAAACACAGTGGACACTTGTGAAATGAAGTGCATAAATACCAAATCAATAGATTTTTACTAAGATATTCTGTAGAATACAAGATAATCAATACAAAGTACATATAAATTCAAAACAGTTGCTCACTAAAGTTCATTGTGGTTAATGTTCAATAGTTAAAACGGGTCGTTTTTCAGAACCTTCCCGAAATTTGGCGTCAAGTTGGTGAAACTGATTCTTATCAAGTTGTTAAGGTGAGTCGAGATCTGTACCGGTTTTAAATGAAGTTTATTTTTGAGAATGCTTTTTAACACACACATAAGTTGAGCTAAACATGATACACAATTTTATGGCTAAATCTTTTGTTAGTAAATATAATGAAGTTTTAAAAAGTATGTTACGCTTTGTACGCTGAAACATTATTATTTCATGTTATTCGCAATTTCGTCAGGATCCGTCCAAAACTTGCTTGCAGTCTGCCATTTGGCGACCACTGGTAAAAAAAAAAAAAAATTTTTTTCTTTTTTTTTAAATACCAAAAAATTAAAAATATTCCCTTTTTACGGAAATAATCCCTTTTTGTGCAAAAATATTTATTGTGTGCGCACAATTCAGAATTTAAAGATGCAAAACATTGTTGTGGCATTACAGACGCTTGCGAAGAGGTCAAAATATTAAGGATTGGGTTGTTTCTAAATGCATTGACAAAATAACTGCTAAGAATTCAGCTCTTCCTATCATGGATTTTTAGCTTTATTATTATTTTTAACCAAAATAATTATTCTTTAATTAATATTAATTAATTTTAAATGGTAATTATTTTAAATTGCTGTTTTTTTATTTATATCGTCAAAGTAATATAACACGTAATTTTATTAAACATTAAATTAATTTGCAGAAAGTTTTTGACTCAATATTTATGTGCACAGAAAGTTTTTGGTTTTATACAAGTCTGGTTACAACCTCTCAAAATTATCACCTACTCCAGACACTGCTCTTTGGTGCATTTAAAAACTTCCTTGCTAAATCAAAAAGAACAGGAACGTTATGACAAGCAAATCAAACAAGTGGGTAAGTGTGATCGAAGATCGCACAAAGGGTTTCTTTTAATATTCCTTTCAAAACACTTTATCCTTCCTTTAATAAATCCAAATAAATTTCATTTAGCTACCAAAAACAAAAAAAACGCATATTTTTTTGTTTTTTATAAAGTAAAAATTTACTGGTCTATTTTGTTTTTTCAAATATCTGAACCGGCCCGATAGAGGGCGTGGACTGCCATGTAAACTAAATGCAATATTAAAAAAAAAAAGTAGTTTTTTCCCTCTCTTCCCTTCTTTATTAATAATCCCTATTCGCATTATTAATTACATCATTGTCTATTAGCAATTTATTTCTTTTTTTTATACAAAAATCAGCATTTTGTGATTAAATATAAATTTGGTTCCAATAATGTGATCTTTATAAAAATTAGATGCAAACTTTTCAAATCGGTAAATGCAATTAAAAAAAATAGCTTTTTTTAATCTCTTACTAGCCTGAAAATCTGCATTTTTAAAAATTTTCCTCCCTTCAACAGTTGAGACAAAAAGCGAAAATAATCTTGCTGATATATGGCATAAGTCTCCGATTTCACAACCAGCTGCAAATGTTTTTTGATTTGGATAAAAATGATTTTCATTAATGCAAAATTAATTCGTGGTTTCTGTTCTTATGTCATCTTTATAAAAATTAGATTTCTGTGTTCGCCATAAAAAATACGCATAGATGTGTTAATTTCAAATCAATAAATGCAATGATAAAAAAAATAGCTTTTTTTTAATCTCTTAGTACCCTGAAAATCTGCATTTTTAAAAATTTTCCTCCCTTCAACAGTTGAGACAAAAAGCGAAAATAATCTTGCTGATATATGGCATAAGTCTCCGATTTCACAACCAGCTGCAAATGTTTTTTGATTTGGATAAAAATGATTTTCATTAATGCAAAATTAATTCGTGGTTTCTGTTCTTATGTCATCTTTATAAAAATTAGATTTCTGTGTTCGCCATAACAAATACGCATAGATGTGTTAATTTCAAATCAATAAATGCAATGATAAAAAAAATTCGATAGAGCTTGAAAAATGCCTAGTCTGCCATCTTTGATCTGTGTAAACAGGTGTCAGATTGCTTGTCTGTGGTTTTTCAATGGAAGGAAATTAAACGAATTTATTCAAATCAATTTGACAAAATTTGCACTTCTAGTGGGAGTAATACATTTTTTTTTTTTTTTTTTTTTTTTTATAAATTCTAAAAGCTAATTTTTTTTTGTTTGCCTGAAATTTTACGTTTTTAGGTGGAATAGTTTGAGATAGGGGTGTGTCTTTAAAAACGTCCAATCTGTTATTGCCATTGCAATGCTGTGACTATGGCAACCCTTCCCCCTCTTCTGGAGTTTCAGAATGAACTTCCTTTGTGGTTCATTAAATTCTATGCTTTAGTTGAATATTTTTATCCATTAATGAGTGGGTTTTTAAGGTTTTAATTAATATCTTGTGTTAATGGAGAAATGTTAAAATCACACGTATTTTTTAAAAATTAGTAACTCTTTATTAATTTCATTTTATATCACAGGTTACAGCTCCACTTGCTTCAGTCTTTGTTGTAATGCATCATAATGTTACAGATGGTAAGTTTTACTTTGGTACTAGTCTATTTTTCTGGTGATCTCTTTCTATAAAAAAATAACTGTCACCAAACAATAAGATTTAACCGTAAAAAGGCCTAAGTGTATCGTCTCATTCTCTACATGTTCACTATTTGTGGTCAATAACCCAACCGTGGCCGAATATCTCATCCGTGTCTCTCGACTAAGGAAAATTGTTGGGAACATGCCCATTTTAAAATACGAGGCACGACTCTGTCCTAAAAGTCACAGTATGTTCCCATATAACAGCTGTTCCCATTAAAATTTCGTGTTTATGGTTTGGTATAGTACTGTTATAGTTAAGTTTTCTGGAGGGATGTAATAAATGCCAATAAAAATGGAAATTTAGAAGGAACATATTAAATAGATATAATATATGCAACAATCATAAAATAACACACACAACTTTAAAATGTACATAAAAATTTTGATAGTCTTTAAATTATGAGTCAAAAAAAATTTCGAGCCATCGAATTGTGTTCTTTTTTGATAAATATTAGCTTATCACAGTTTTTAACATTACATCACCATTGTTTAATCCATTTGCAATTAAAGTCCCATATTATGCCTATTTATTAATGCAGACTTTTTTGATGGCAGAACCCCATAATCCCATCACCCTGTAATCAGTTTATTGCATCAAGTTCTGTCCATGGAAGATCAGAGATCTTCATAATTTTTTTCTAAATGCAAGGAAAAAACAAACAGAGAAATAACAATTAACTTATCAGCAATATAAAAGCAATTATGTTCTGGATTGTTTTAGTTGACAGAGTTTCAAAAAGTTAAAGTCTTATTAAAATCCATTTGCAATCTGAATTTTATAAAGAGTTGACTTCTAAATGATTTTATGTTTGATTTTTCCTATTTTCTTAAATTAATACTTAACATCTTACCTACAGTGAAAAAATTTATATACACCAATCCTATTGCATCCCTGCAAGTATGTGTAACGAAACTGTCACCTGTTTACAATATATCTAAAAGTCGTAAATATTTTTGAGGGAATGCAAAATTGTCAAAAGTAATAATTTCCATTATTTATGATATAGTGATGTTGCTAGGCTTTTGAAATCCTGGGACTCAGATACTTCCAAAATCCTGTTTTTTTTTTTTTTTTTTTTTTTTTTACAAAAGTGTGTTCTCATTTAAAAAATAAAATCGATTTAATGTATTTAACACAAAATATGCTGCTTTTGTAATCTTTCAAGAGAAAAATTATGCATCCCAATTTTTTTATGCCTCCCTTCTCCAATGCTTTGCTTAAATGATGTGCTATAGTGCAAGTGCATCCCCAGCATCACTGCGTGATAGCAGCTAGTGAATGTCTGCAATTACAGCAGCTACTGATATATATGCAACATGTCAGTATATAGTACTTCTTTTTTATTGGCCTTGGCATAATTCAGACTTAACCCTTTCAGGGGCAAAGTACTTCTATTCCTAAAATACAGAAATGATTGAATGGCACCAGAATTTGCCAACAAATTTATTTGAAAATAAATAAAAGCTTTTCTTCATGCACGCAATAAAAAGAAAATATTCATTCCAAAATTCTGATCCCAATGTGGCATTTAGGGATCAAAATTAAGTGGTCCAAAAATGAATCACTGCCCTTCAAGAGGTTAAGAAAGTGCCAAATATTATGAACAGCCATTAGCCATGCAAATGAAATGGTTTTTGATAAAGGAGGTCATTCAAAAACTTGTGGTATTTTAAGTGGGATTCTCAAGCCCAATATTGAACAAATTGCATGATCCTGCAACTCTAGTATGAAAACTGAACAGGGGTGATTGTGTTCATACTGTTTTTTGTTAAACTTGTGAATCTGTTGTTTTGTAGTAACTTGTTCCAAAAAATTTATCTTAAGATTTCTTTGCGATATATAATGCTGATATTTATCATACATTTGTCTAAACATAAGGTTATTTTCTTTTTTAGCTCTTGAACCAAGTGATACAATGCTATACACTTATGGAAGGCAAGATGCCTGCGTCACAACATTTTATTTTCTCATTGCCATTGTTATGCATGCGATTTTCCAGGAGTATGCACTTGATGTAAGTAGGTTTTGATTTTTCAGTGTATGAATGCAATTTTAAATTTAAAGATTTTAAAAACACACTAAATTTATCTCTTCTGTATGAAATTTTCAGTTAATCTCCCATAATTGAATCTATTACTATTGCTCCATTGTCAAACATAAGCAATGATGGAAACAATGTGATTTAAAGTGTTTGAGTGTTGTTAAAATAAACATGGAGGAAGTGAAACTACAGTGCAACATCGTAAATCCAGACTCATTCAGAATTAGAGATTCCAAATTTTAGAAAATTCCGGATAATGGAAGTTGTCTAGTGGCGCCATCTAGTGAAGTTCTTAGAAACAAAAGAATCTACTTAATTTCATTTTACACAAATACAACTAATATATATAAATCATTTATACGATCGGATTAGCAATTAACTATTAATAAAATTGTTTATTTTTTATTGAAATTTAAAATTCTATAAGCTACTTTCAATGCCGACAATTGCATTTTATACCACAATTTCTTAAATTTACGAATTAAATGTTTCAGAAACCATCATTCTGAAAGCAATACAATCACCTTTTCGAAAAAGGCTCTAAAAAGTTTTTAGCTCAAAAGATGTAGCTAGATATAAAATAGTGGAGATATATAATAATCAATTGCTTGTACAATTATTTCCGGTGATAGCTAAACTCAATAAAATTTATTCAAAAGGAATTATCAAGGCTTGTTTTTGAACTTTCTATTTTTGTACTTATTTACAAAGTAACTTACATAGGCAAAAGAAAGAAACATGAAATTATTATTCATCTATTAGAAAATCAAATTCTTATTTCTCATTTTCATTATTATTATTTTAGCATGTATAAAAAAAGCTTTCAGGGACAAAAAATATCAATGCATTTTTACATCAATATACATGGTTCCAAGTTTCATTAACTTTTGTCAAAACTTGATTGTAGAAATCTATTATAATTATTTTCAATCGGGACCTTTAATAAATATTTTATATTGTAAATATTTTCACAATATATATATATATATATTTAAATATTTATTTGGACTTTTCATATTACATCATGAAGCCCAAAAATGTAAACTTAAAAAATAAATAAATAATGAAAATAAAATAATAAATTACAGCTAAAAAATAAAATAAAAAGGATTTGTTTCATAATTTAAATAAAAATATTCCACATTTAGAACATAGCTTTCTTTTCTTCTATCATCCCCACACAGTAGAAGGAGAAAGAAAAAAAAATAGGTCAAACAGCAGAGTTGTTGATGGGGGGAAAAAAAAAAAAAAAAAGAAGCATTACGAAAATGAATGTTTATTTTTCTGACTCATCGCATAGCTGGAAAAAGAGAAGTAATCATCAATTGTGTTACGAATTCTATTGCCAATAGATAAAGGAAAATAATGCAAATAATAATAGAAAAGCAAATATGGAAATACGTTAATGAAAATATTTATACAAAAAATTTCCCAAATACAGGTTAAGTAAAGAAAAAAAAAATTCAAAATAATTAAGCAATCTATAATAAAATAATCTAATAATGATTTTTGTTTCATTTTGGACTTATTGTCTTGGTAGATTCCATTAGCCTATTTTGCCGGGTTGAACATCCTCCAATCATATATTATTCAACAAAAAAGGGGAAGAAACATGTACTGTGATTGGTTTCCCTATAAAACGTTTTATACGAATACCTTTAGCGTGGTTTGCATGGTGGCGCCATCTGTTGTTCGTCTGAATAACTAAAATGACAAGAAGATTCGAGAGTCCGGATTTTAGATAACTCCGGGTTTTGGAAGTCTGGATTTAAGATGTTGCACTGTATTATGAACTGAATGTAACACTATAATGTGAGTTATTGACAGATAAAAATAAATCTACAAAGAATACTTATTTATTATATCAAAACATATCACAATACGAATTATCTAATTTAGAAAGTTTGGTTTTAAACGAGAAAATCATTTGAGAAAAGCAAACGGCTAAGATTTTAAAGAGAGCAAAAAACTTCATCACAGCAGAATGTCAATGGCATGAGTTAATCAGCCAAGCTTTCAGCCACACACGTCATGCATGCTGAAACTTGCCCACACACTCATAGTGTGTACTTAAGCGAGGTACCGAGGAAGAAGGAAAATCATTCTCGAGAAAAAAATCACTCTACGCAACAGGAAGCAAAGGTCTTTGGGGTGAAAGGAGAAAGCCAAAGAGATGCACTGGAAATAAAATCACTCTGAGGTATCAATAAATTTTACCACAAGAGTAATATTTGTTCTTTCATGCAATTTTGATTAACTCTTCTTTGATATAACCTAACTCACTTTCATATGGAATAGGAGAGCTGCATTTGAGAATTATTTTATGTTTGATATATAATTCTGAAAAATAAAAGATGTGTAGATTAATAATTTTTGGCCTGAAGATAAGAAAAATTTCTTTCTTTGTTTTTCTAAGATGTTTTGATTGTTATAATGTAATTTAGCATCCTTATGCACTAATTCACTATTTGATTTTTGTTTGTATGCATTATCACAAAGTCAGAAACATAGGTTTATTTAACAAAATATGTTTTTTAATTATTATTATTTTTTTAATATGAAGGAAGCACTCATAACACCACTGTGATTCTTATGTATGTATTACTGGTACTTGTTTGCTTCCCTGTTGACTGTCTTTCATAAAAAAATATATGTTGCTAAATAGCATGCTTTACATAGTTTGGGGATTTTTTTCAGTGGATTTATATTGTGATATGATATATATTCAATATTTATTTTTAAAATATCATGCTGTTTTCATATCATGCTGTATCATATTTGATATTTTCAGTTAAACCAACTGTAAGTGTATTTTTCAAATTTTATTGACTGTGTCGTTCTGTAGACAAAGTACTTTTGCCTCTAGCAAAAAAATACAAATCGTTATGTTTGAAGCCGAACTTTTAAATGTAGAACCAATAATTATGTGGGAAAATATTAACTTAGAACAGCTATTGAAAGGTAAACTAATTTAGATAACAAATTATTTACAACTTCATTTGGAAGAATCTTTATTGGTTTTGGTTTATTGCAGTTTAAACCATACAACAGGTTCAGGAATAAAAATGCAGACAAGCTTACATTTATGTTCCAATTTTTCAATTTAAAAAAATTATATTTAAAATTTTGTTGTATAAAATAAAATTTACTTGATACTGAATCCTGTAGTTTGTTTTTTCGATGACTGTGAAAAGCAAAATGTTTAATTTTCAGAAAATTGTATCTGTTTTTAATTAGTTGATCTTTATTTTGCTGTAAATGAAAAAAAACAAAACATTTAGAATATTGTTTAAATTTCATGTTAAGTGCAATATGTTTATAGTTTCTAATTTATATTAAATCTGAAAATGTTTATAATTAGCAGCATGTTGACTATTTTGAAAATATCACATATTAATATGAAAAATATCTGTTATATATTAAAATATCGGATATTTAATTTTTTTTCTTTTCATGATATTTATGAATGTTGCTTATCGCCAATAATTGATAAGCATGATGTCAAAACTTGCTCATAAGATGTTTCCTTGGTTTGTGTAATCTGGATGAATTTAGACAAGCCAATTTTTAAATGTTTTAGATACATATGAGGATTTTAAACAAAATCTGACACCAAGTAGTTTGATTTAACCAAAATAATTACAGAAGTTGGAAGGAACTAATTGTTCTTTAGAAAATTAATTAGAAAATGTATTGTTAGTAAATGAATAAATAATTATAGTAACAGATGTAACCAATTTTCTCTTTCTCAGTTAATTTTTTTGACGAGCTGTAAATAAATATCTGTCCAGTTAAAATATAATTTTTGAGTCTCAATCAAAGTATGTTTTTTTTTAAAAATAATATATTAGCTGGAAACAATTTTACACAATGCATCTTCATTGTTTATCTGTTTTTAGATAAAGTATCAGGGTCATTCCACGGTAACTTGCGTTACATTTAGAATAATTGACTTCAGATATTTTAGTAATATAACACTAAAAAATATTCAAAATGTAATGTTGATATGCTTTATTAATTAAACCTATACAAAGCAAAATTTGGATGAAAATTATTTAAATTTAGTGCTATTTCTTGAACTCTGAAAATTGTATTTACTATGGTAACTTATGTTACTGAAAAATAAACGTAAGTTACCATAATAAATATAATTGCTAGTGTTCCAAGAAATAGCACTAAAGGTAGGTAATTTTCATCCAAATTTCATTTTGGATAGGTAACAAATCATATCAACATTACATTTTCAGTGTTTTTTGGTGTTATATTATGAAAATTACTAAAGAAAATTATTTTAAATCTAACGTAAGTTACCATGGAATGACCCATCATATCATCAGAGCATTAGTACATTTTTTATGGCAGAATTCCATAAATCTTGAAAACATTTCACTGTATCTTGCTCCATAAACAGAAGTTCCTAAATCTTTATTTTTTTTAAATGACAGAGAAAAACAGAAATAACAGTTAATTTATAGCCTTCATAATGAAAAATAAATTAACTTATCCCGTATATAACTAAAAATGGAATACGTGCTTTACATGTGATGTGTAGCACTACAATTGACAACAATAAATGTGACTTTATGTTTAGGAATTATTGTCGTTAAATCTCATTGTGTGACAACTTTTTTTTACCATAAATGGTTGATAGGAAAGTAAACAAGTATAGCTTTACTTTATTTTACACATGTTAACATACATAAACACATATGTTTTATGGTTTTTTATTTGAAACACTCGCACAATGGTGTTATGTCATATAAAAAAGAACAAATTGGTATAATTGAAATATATTAAAATTTCTAAATAAACCTTTGTGTCAAATCTTTTATAACACATTTAAAGGATCTCCGAACAAAACTCACTAAATATAGGCAGTAAGTATAGATTCTAAGTTATATTGAAACAAGCAAAACATTTAGGGTCAAAAGTAGTTTTTCTTTTTTCAATCAGGTGGCCATAAATTAATGCTTATCTAACTATGTCGATTTCTATAGCTTGCTTTTATGCAAGTGAATTTAATTATAATCAATTCTTTACTTGGGTGCTAATGATTTTGTTGTTTGAACTTAGAGTAAAAAATGTTTATGATAAATTTAATTATATTTTTTTGAGGTTACTAAATGAGTTCTTTAACACTCTATTAAATTTTGATACTTTACCTTTTTCAGAAATTAAATAGGAAACTTCATCTATCAAAAGTGAAACACAGCAAATTCAATGAATCAGGACAATTGCTGATATTCTATCTTGTATCTCTCATTTGGGGAGGAGACATCATATTGAGAGTAAGTAAAAACTTTTATGTATAATCAATCATATTAAAATATGTGGAATACTTTTATTAAGGATGAAACATTTCATTCATTAAATCCTTCAGATATATTTTAAGTAAATTTTTGTTTTAAAAAACTTTAGTTTTTCTGTATTGCTTTTATTTATTCATCTTATTAATGCTAATCATGGGTGCAAGACCTGAGTCTCAGGACTGATTTCAGTCTTGAAGAGATTTTTGATTGATAGTAAATTCTACTTTATATGTTTAAATAATACCAATTTTACTATCCAGAACTTTGAATCACCTTCTTTTAATGTAAGAGGTAAATTTTTAGCCATAATGCAAGACATAGAATTCTTCTAGCCCATTTTTATTTGGTTATTTCTAATACTCCAGAAATGTTTTCAGTTTTGGTTTGGATGGACTTCTTGCATCCATGATGCTAATTAGAAAAGTTATTTTGATTATAAACTTTAAAATTTTGAATTTCAATGTTCAGCAGACCGAATATTTTAATTTTCAGCCTAACAGAATGTTCGGTAGTATGGCTAATACAGAATACATATTGACTATTTGGTGCATACCTGTAAAAAAGGATTTGGATATCTAAGATTCAAATTATTAACAAAATTGTATAAAAAATGTTTGTGTATAGTAAACCACACGTTTTTACTGAATGGTGTATACATATTTATGTAAAATTAAACTTAAAAATTACATCAAATTGAAGTTTCGGTCAACTTCTATGACAATCTTCAGAATATGATGTTAAGTAACAAATACACTTATAAAGGTTTATAAGTGTATTTGTTACTTAACATCATATTCTGAAGATGGTCATAGAAGTTGACCGAAACGTCAATTTGATGTAATTTTTAAGTTTAATTTTACATAAATATGTATACACCATTCAGTAAAAACGTGTGGTTTACTATACACAAACATTTTTTTATGCAATAATGTTTTGATGGTGTAACGGTCCAGCTCAATTATTGACAAAATATTAATATTTGAAAGAATCAGAAAAATATTAACAGAATATGCACAGTAAGTATAGAACTTGTACAAGAGGTTGAATATTGCACAAATTATATGCATAAAATTTACGTATTTATATATTACATAAATTTTTGTAGTATATATTTGGCAATTTGTTAATTGCAGAAAGAAATTTAGATCTTTTGAATGTAATTTCTAATCTGTTAATTCTTTGAATGATAACACATTAAATGAGTCAGCAAGCTAAGTGCGATTATCAAAATAAAATTTAATTTCAGAATTTTTTTCTATTCCAAAATATAACATTTTATAACAGCCTAGTAACATTTGTTCATTTTAATAGAATAAGGTAAGTTTGGCAATATTGTACTCTCTACTTGCAGTGCCATTGTAAAAAAGAATAGCCTGCTGTACTACACCAGAGCAGGGTTGTAGTGGGTAGCATTCCGGGTACCCACCCGGCTGTTTTTTTAAAAAAAAACCTGGATTTTTTACAATCCGGCACAAGAGTGCCATTGGTGTCATACAACACTTGCTTTTTTTGCCAGTTGGCATTTAAATACTTCGTACAGGAAAGAAAAAAAAAAGATTACAAATTTCAAGAAAGAAGAAAAATCATGAATAACCAAATCATACACTCGTGAATACATTTGCATGTTCAAGAGTAGTAAGCCTCTTAAATGCTAAAACTGTAAATATTAAGGGATTGGTTTGGTAGATTATCCATAAGTAATTAATATTGAAAATAAAATATCCAGTCGAACTATGTTAATACAAGAAGCAAGGGAATTATAAAAGTCCTCGTTTTAACCCTTGTTCATAAGAACTGTGAAGACAATAAAAATCGTAAAAACACACACATAATTAAACTAGTTATTACTATTAATTATTGCACTAATTATCTCAATGCTAAAATTAAATTAATATCACCCAATTAACATAAAAATTTCAGCCTTATCTTTATGGTTATCATTTTCAGGCATTAAAGAGTTCCTCCTAAAGGAGGAATTCCCCCTTTTCTAAAGCAATTTTAGACATTCTCTGAGTTGATGAAAAATGCAAAAAAATATTGGAAGCATATGGGGAGAGTGGTGGGTGTCTGGAAATTTGATAATCATACATTTTGTCTACTCAAATCCTCAAAGTTTGTTTCTGAATTGCTGTGCAAAAGAGCCATCAAATCAAATATTAGCTTATATTATAAGCATGAAGCGTCTGAAAATCATGTAAATGAAGTTGTTTAAAGTGTCTTTCCAGAGTGAAAATATTTTTAGATTTATTGTACAGATGGAAAATATTTTCCACTTTTTTTTTTCTATTTCGCACTTTCATGCCTGCATTTTCTTTAGATAAATTACAGTACGGAAGTCAGTCTGTAAAGAACTTGTAATTCTAAAGGACATGAATCGCGTAGAATAATGCAACTGATCATTTCCCTTTATAAAAATTTGGCTAATATTGCAATAATCAGTGCAATTTTTGAGCTATTGATTTCACACATCTTTTTCATTTTAACCGTGTAATAAGAGACCTAAAAGACTAGTTAATGTAGCCCAGAGTCTGAATTTAAAGAAAGAAAAACAAAGGTTTCCTTCTATGCTCCTCCCTTTCCATGACTCAATTATGGATATTGCAAAGGGGGCAGTATTTGAAATGCCCTTATCTGCCCCTTCTTTCTTTCAAGACCTTAAACATTCCTTTGCATTTTCTTAAGAGGGGGGGGGGAGGCTCCTTTCAGTTTGAAATTCTGTCTGATAAAACTGATAAATTGCTACATTTAGACAAACAATTGTAATGTAGAAATATTACTAGAAAGTAGAAAGAACAGTATTCAATTAGAAATGGATTTATTTCCCTACTTTTTATTGAAATGAACGTATCGTTTGCTTCTACTAGCTATGATCCTGCTTTTGTAGCTCGTAAAAAGCATGAAAATCTTAATTGAATTTAAATGATGAACCATTTTTAATGTTCAAATTGTTTTAACAGTGTCCTTGTTTTAGCCATGCTCTTATTAAACAAGTTTGACTGTATATGTTATTTTTTTTTATATAAAAAATACATGTGATAATTTATGGAACATTGATAATACATATTATTTTTTCAATTTAAAAGTTTTATAATCCTATTTTGTACCTAGATCTGTGTTAAAACTTAGTATGAATTGGGGAAAAAAACAAAAAAACAGGATCTTTTTCTAATTTATGTTGTACACTGATGTCTAACAATGTTGTACGATATATTAAAACAAAAGAACATTTCATCATACTTTAGATACTTTTGGTAATTTAAATACTGTTGGAAGTTTTTAGATGAACTAAACTACACAATGTAATGTTACAACTTCTCTCTAGAAACATTCCAGTTAAATTGTGTTCTCAAATTGTATGCATTCATAAATTGTGAATTTTTAAAAAAGGGCTCTTTTGAGATTTCTTTTGGTTTTAAGATATTGAATTTTGACGTACAAGTAATATTTGGCATGTAATTTAAAAAAAAGCTTTATTTACTCCTCCTTTTTTTTTTCTTTTTTCAATTTCTGAAAAGAGAGGATTCTTTTTAAATTAATATAGCTTGCATGGTCATTGATCTTCTTTTCATTTAATTCTTGTTTTGCATTTAAGTTTTCTTTAAATTCATTATTTAATTTTAATTCTTGTCTCATAGATACTGTTGCAGAATTATTCATTATCTCCAAATGTTATAATCAGAACTGCAAAAACGAATGACATCCTATCAGAACATTTACGCATAAATTGATGTTTTAAATTATATTTTGATTGCAATACATAATGAAATTTAGTGTCGTTGCCATCACTAATTAATCCAGAAAGTTGATCTAAAGTGCAATCATTTGGAAACTTTAATAAATCTTTAATTCTTTTACAATTTTTAATAAATATATAGTTAAAGTAAGTCTTTTCATACTTATATTTTTATAAATCTTTTCCTCTCCATTTACTTCAAGAAGTGTCTTAAGTTATATAAGATTGTTGACCTGAAGGTGGAAATATTCTAATTGAACACTGATTTTGTCTGAGCTGAAATGGAATGGAATGTTGAATTTTATCATTAACTTTGAATAGCCTCCTACCACCTCTTCTTTTTTTTTGTTAATGAGATCTTTGATCTCACAGAAAAAGTCTTCTTACAAACTTTGAGATAATATTTATTAATGTTTTTGAAACTTCTTGAACCATTACAAGCTATATTATATTAACTTTAACACAATTATTCAAATTGGTAAATAAATCGTTCACCAGAGTGAAAATCCTTACTGACTCCTGTCTTATGCATCTGAATTCCAGATGCATAAGATGGCAGTCAGTAAGGATTTTTGCTCCCTGATGATGGTGGCGGTAGCCGGCTGAAAGTACTAGGACAGTTTTTAAACATCTTTTAACATCTATTTGTGGCTTTTAAATTGTCTTGTCACCTGTTAAGTAAACAGTGAGATCTGTTGTGTCTCATATTGGAATTTTATGAATAAAGTAAGGTGAAATTTGCATTTCGCCCTATGTGTTTTCATATACCTTCCACTACAGATCTGATATACAAACTGCATCAATTATTTTTGTTTAACAGATAGAATTAATTTTAATACACAAATTAATGAAAGAAACAGGGGAGCATTTGTTAATTACATTTTTTTTTATTTTTAATGTGTATTGTATAGTGTTTTCTTTTCTCTGTTGATTCCTAACGATTTTTGTGTGTGCATTTTTATTCCAGGAAGGATATTTGCTGAATATCAGCAAGCTGTGGCAAGATTATCCACACAGTGAGATGACGTAAGTAGTAGTTTTATATGTATTTCATCAATTAATAAAAATAATCCATTGTATTATCCTATTCTTTGATGCTTTTCATGTATTTTTACAGCTGTATTTTTTTAAAAAATGTTCAAAATAAAGAAATAGAATAACAATTTTAATTTTTTTCCGTGATCAAGAAGACTATGAATTAGATTACTTTTGATTTCAATTAAGTACTGTAACTAAACATGTAAAAACATTTTGCTGTGATGAATTAGTGTTGCATCGAATGAAGACTTGGCAAATATGGAATATTTGATTAAAAATTTGAATAAATATTAAAATTATAGTTGTAACTTTTTATGTGCAGAATTATTTATTTCTTTTAATATTTTTTAATATTACTATTCAGACAGAAAATAAATTAAGCTTCATTATAGAAATATAATGCATCTGTTTTTAACACTGAATATGAATTTTAGCAGTTTATGTGTTATTTAATTTATTATTATTATATTTTTAAAATTTCGCTTTGTTTTTCTTTGCTGTAATTTAACAAGTGTTAAAGTGTTTTTTTCCAAAAATATGAACTACTCCTTATCATCGCTTTCAATTTGTGATGCTGAAGCAGATTTTGAATTTTGGTCTTTTTTTAAATTGATTATTCTACATTAAAATTCTGCCTCATTTGGAGATTTTATTTATTGAACTAAGGTGCAAAGTATATATTAAAATTAAAAAATCTTGTGTGAAAATAAAGTTTGCTAGTAAGGCAGTTTATCCACCTTTTATGATGTTTTCTCATATCCTTTTTTAAGTTTTTTTTATTTAACAACTTTTGATCTTGAAATTGCATGTCTACTGCTATTTGATTCTGTAGTTTCTCATTGTCTTTTACTTTGGATTTTCTTATTTCATAAATACAGGCATGTTATTTTAAAATTTGTATCTAATACTTATGTTGTTTTAATTTACATACTATTATTTCTTGAGTCTCTTTATCCACACAGTGTATCATTGTTTTAATAAGCTTTTGCTTCCTTGAATATGAATTAGTTGATTGCTTTACACGTTCAGCATATATTATTATTTAGTTTGACACCTTACTTATTTAGTTTCTTTCAGTAATTTTAGCTCAACCTTTTTTATTTTCAATAATCAAATCCTATATAATTATTTTAAGTAATTTAATCATCTTGTTAACTATTCATTCTTCTAAAGCAGGGATCTGTTTATTAAAAAAATGAGTTCTTTAAAAGATTCTTTACACAGTTTTTCATCCTTAAACACAGGACCTTTCACTAAACTTTTCCATCTCCAAACTGAACCTTTCACAAATTTAATCCTTTCTTAATAGGGGTCTATCTAGGAAAAGTTTGGGGCCTAAATAGGCCTCACATTTTTAGGGCCCCTTTGCAAAAATACATTTTATAAAACAGGCCCTTTCACAAAATTCATTTTAGTGAAACAGACCCCTTCACAAAATTTCTCTTAATAAAATACAATACCATAAAAACATACTCTTCATTAATTATTTTTATTTTGTTATGTTTTAAAATGTGTAATTTACAAACAAAATAAGTTCATCAGAAAGAAAATCTTTAGCATATTATTATTATTAAATGCTTGGTTTGTATTTCAGTAGCTAGAATTTCACCTTTCATTACAAAATGTTACTTTTCACAAAAATGACAAATTTCACAAAAATAACTTACTTTTCACAAAATGGGCGCCAAGAAAAAAAAACCCCGCATCAACCCCTGTTTAAAGTAAAATCTGACCTGTGTCACAAAACAGCTCAAGCTGCTAAAGAACATATTATCTAGCTTTTACATATATAAAGGATCTTGTTAAAAAATGTATAAACAAGAACCTGAATATAATGATAATTTCAAATTCACAAAATTATGCCTAGATTTTTCACAAATGTAAAAAAGCTGTTCACAATTTCACAAAAACAGGATCATAGGAGAAAAAAAAATTGGACAGACCCCTGTGAATACAGTAATCCCTCAACATTCGCGAGTTTTGATTATTCGTGAACATGAAAATGCAGAAAAACTTAACATTCTCGAGGATCTGATTTGATCATTCGCGATTTTTTTTTATTATTAACTCTTTCTTTTTTCAGAATATATAGTGGTTAAAGATTATTTCCCCTGTGTTTTCTTAGTATCTATTTTCAAATCAATTTTCTGTTGTCAACTGAAAAAAGGGAGTGAGTATTGTAGAAAAGTAAAATAATAACAACAGCAGAATATTCAATGCAATGGTGATATTAGAAATGGTAACGGCATCTTTAATCTAGTGTTAATCTAACATGCTCAGGTTCTCGTAGAGATGGAGCTGATGCTGCTCTTATATGGGAAATAAATGAAAGCAATTCATGCATTTAGCTGTATTTAAATATCGTATTTTAATATTGTATCGCATTTCGACCCACTAATACATTAGCATCTCTTTGTGAATAGAGAGAGCCGAAACTAATTTATACAAAAACATATGATTTTTTTTAGCTGTAATTATTTCTCTAGTCAGTTAATTTGAATTATCTTTCGTAAATAGATGTCATGTTTATGAATATGTGCGTACATTTAACTTCTATATATATGTTAGGCATAACGTATTATTAATAAATATAGTCTTTTGTTTTTTAAATGCTGTGCCACTCTAAAATTTCATAGAACACAACTCCCTTTTTAGTGCAGAGAGATAGACTCAACATTCGTGAGGTTTTCCTAGAACGTAACCCTTGCGAATGTTAAGGGATTACTGTACTGTCTTTTTAAATTCTAATTATTAGTATTTTTTAAGATATTATAACATTGCTAATTTAATATTAACTAATTTTCATTCAATGTTTTTATTTATATTCAGTTATTATTATATTTTTTTTTATGCTATAGAGGCAAATATAATCTCAAAGATTGTTGTTATTCAGTTGTTGTATATTGAGAATTCAGCAAAGCCAAATATTTGTTTTATTCCTCAATTAGAAAAATATCATTATCATGTAACTTAAAATTGACTGCTTCACTAATTATTCCAATGTAACTCCAATTTATACAAATAACACTAGTTATTCTAATGTCCTCATTTTTTTGGGTTCATTATATCCACAAAAAATAACATGTGTATTGCACCTCACAGGACCAAACATTTCGTTCATTATATCCGGGAGTTCATTATAAGTCGTGATCACTATAGCAGGATTTGACTGTATATTAATTAGGCAATTTTTTTTCAGTTGTTTCTTTTGTTATGGACAAAGTTCTATTTCTTTCACAGCAGCTTTTTTTGTCGTTTTTTTTGGACAGCTGCCGAACACGATTGTGATTTTTAGAAGTGTATAATCATTGTGGCAAGACCCTGTGCTTTCATTGTTACTACATGACTTCTAAATATTGCATAATTTAAATTTTTACATTTATATCATCGAATATGGAAAATTATGTACTTTTTTCAGATGACATTTATTTGAAAATTTTAGATCAATTTAGTGACATTTGACTTTTTAAAATAATTTTCCAAACATACATTTTTAATCTATGTCAACAGTGAACATTTGCAGCAAAGTTACCACACTTGTCAATTGATTGCCCAGAGCAAATTGAAAAGAAATAAAAGCACTTTGACCATTTGATCAGATTAAACATGAGGTACCGCACATTGGCAAATAACTGAAATCTGTCAACGAAAAAAAAAGATTTACCCTTTATGTTGAACAAAAAATTACTATCAAGTTAAGTTGGTTAAAAAAAAGATACATTGCATCAGAATATGCTTGGAGTTATATTTTAATTTCTTTATAATAAACACAGATTCTCTAGAGCAGAGTTTCTAAAACTGCTTTGCAAAGCGCTTGGTGTTCCTTGAAACAATTCCAAACACTTTGCTGAAGTGTGAGAAATTAAAAAAAAAATTTAATTATTGACATACCTTTTAAGGCAAAAAAGGAGGGAATTTCTCAATATAGTGTTTTTTTTTTTTTTTTTTTTTTTTTTTTTTGCATTGAGTAGAATAGAAATTATAGTTAGTCCTTTCTATGTGGAAACAAACTGTACAGATTAGTTTGATAATTTTAGATGGATTGCTTGTTTTTATTAACATCCTTTTCTGTTTTTTCTCCCTTTTTAATTATCACTGTCAACTTGCAAATCTGATGTTAATTTGAATATAGAGCTTCTTATTGTCATGTATCTTCTTATTTATTTATTTTATTTTTTTTATAACCAGGCATATTACTTTTATACAAATAACAATTGTGTGTATTACTAATAGTCTAAGAGCTAGCAACGTTTTCGTCACATGATTTTAGCATGGCTCATTTTTCTATATATTCTCCGTCTCTATTGTGTAGTACGAATGCGGCCGGTCTGGCTGATGGAAGTGGTTGCGTTTACCTGTGGGGGGAGGGGCAATGCAGGTAAAGTGACAAAATTATGTCATTTTAGCATGGCTTTTGTTTATAAAACTTGAATCTACTAACTATTTGTGATATTAAGTTATTAGTCTGGCACCGTTTTAACGTTGCCAACACCGTGCCAGACCCTCATTTATAGGCAAAATGAGGTGTCAAATTCATGTCATTTTAGCATAGCTGAAATTTTAGTATGTTATACTTTGGCTATCAGATAAGCCATAATTAATTTGCCAGACCGAAATTCGGTTGCTAAATTACTGCCAGACGCCGATTTAAATCTGGCAGAGAAAGCACCTATTATGAGAGTTTGCAGCTTTTGTAGTGCTTTGGCTACTTTCAATACACAATAAAGCCGTAATTGTTGCCAAAGCAACGATCTTTGCTTTAGATAAAAGTCTCTCTCTCTCTCTCTCTCTCTCTCTCTCTCTCTCTCTCTCTCTCTCTCTCTCTCTCTCTCTCTCTCTCTCTCTCTCTCCCTCCCTCCCTCCCTCCCTCCCTCCCTCCCTCTCTCCCCTCCCCCCCTCTCTCTCTCTCTCTCTCTCTCTCTCTCTCTCTCTCTCTCTATATATATATATATATATATGAATAGCCGCCCGTCCCGACTTCGCGTGGGTGCACAATGTGTCGACTACAATGCAGGGTAGGTGGTAGGTAATTAAACATTCTAAATAGGATAGAAGTGGAGGTGAGAAAAAACTGCAGTACTTACAAATTTTAAACTTTAAATAAAAGCTTGTAAAAATGTGATAAGTAATGTTTTTCTATTTATGTACATAATGACAATAATAAATTAATTTTAATATAGCAGAACCACCAGGCTTCACCCGAGTTAACCTTGGCCTACCAGGTAACATAAGTAAAAATTCAATATTCTAAAAATACGCCGATCACAATAACGCATCCACGTCCATAAACCGTCAAAAAGACATTCAGAAAAAACATATGTTATTTTGCGCAATCATGCTAAAAATTGCGCCCTCAGCTTTATAATTGATTAAATGAATTTCTTTTAAAAAATGTCTTATGCAAAATATCTAATAAAAAATCAGCAGTAGTTGTCTTATTCGTCTAATCTTCCATAATCAAGTTCATATCCTTTGTTTAACCCCCTTAGTGGGTGAATTTCTAAAATTGCTTTAAACACGTGTTTAACTATTATTCTTTAGTAGAATTATTATCCTAAATTTCATGCTCCTACCTGAAACTGCTGCTGAGATACGGTGAAATGACCTAAAACGTTTGACAATCCATTTAACCCCCTTAGTAGTTGAATTTCTAGAATCGCTGAAATACGTGTTTAACTATTTTTTTTTTAGTAGATTTGTTATCCTGAATTTTGTGCTCCTATCTAAAACTGCTGCTGAGATATGGTGAAATGACCTAAAACGTTCGAACCTGCATTTAACCCCCTTAGTGAATTAACTTTTTTTAATATTCTCTCTTAACTTTTAAATAATTTAGAAAATATTTTCTCTTAATTATCTGAATAAACTTATATAACCTTATTTGACGGTCTGGCTGGTAGAAGATTTTGTGTTTACTTGTGAGAGTAAGGGCAATGCAGGTGAAAAAATCACAACATTAAATTTTGATAACATGAGTTTTGTTTATAACATTTGTTTCTGCAAACTATTTGTGATATTAAGCCATTAATGCCAGACGGTTTCAACGTTTTTAAGACCGTGCCAGACTCTGATTTATAAGTAAAAAATAAATCATCTACACGTCAAACACGTCATCTACACACAGTTCAAATTTAAATATGTTATTCTTTGGGTATCAGACAAACCATAATTAATTAGCCAGACTCCGATTCCGTTGCTAAATTAATGCTAACATCTAGAAAGAAGTAAGCAAGCAATAAAATTAAGTCGTAGTTGATAATAATAAATAATTAAAAATAATATAATAATAGGCATAAATTAGCAATAACAGGTCAGCGAACTGTAGCGAGCAGGTAAACGAAAGAAAAAGTGAATACATTCCATTTTGAGTTTTCAAAAAATATGTTATAATGAAAAGTAAGTGCTATACATAAGTGCTATATATAATAATGAAAAATAAGTGCTATATATAATAATAAAAATAAGTGCTGAATATAATGAAAAATAAGTGCTAAAAAGTACATTAACTTAAAATATTATTTCAAAATTATTTCGCCTTGTGCATTTTCAAGGTCTTCATCTTCATCACTGCTGTCATCATTATAAGAATTATTATCATCATTAACATTGCCTATTTCTTTCTAACCACTATACGTTTATTTAGAAAATTAAGAGAAAAAAATATATGTTGTATAGTTTAAAATTAACAGCGAATATTAATAAAGATTAATTATAATATTACTTAAAAATTAAGACAGAATTTAAATAAATGGTTGACAATTTACGGTGGAGTTTCAGTTTTGCTCTTTTTTTGCTCCTTTGGCGATATTATACATCTCTATACTTATAAAAGAGCATGTCCTCATGACTCAGAATCAACACCGAGTCTCAACCGCTGCTCCTAGGACTACGAAATTTGGAAGATATGTACCCACTAAGAAAGTATTTTTGGAAATTCAGCCCTACGGGGGTTAAATGGGAGGTTCGAAAGATTTAGGTCATTTCTCCATATCTCTGCAGCAGTTTTACGTAGGAATATGACATTCAGGATAACAAATCTACTAAAAAAATAGTTAAACATTTATTTCATGGATTTTAGAAATTCAATCACTAAGGGAGTTAAATGGGGGTGGTTGAGAGTTTAGGTCATTTCCCCGCCATATCTGAAAAGCAGTTTTAGATAGGAGTGTGAAATTCAGCATACCAATTCTACTAAAAAAGGAGTTAAACATATATTTCAGCGATTTTGGAACAAGCGATTTTAGAACAAACGATTTTAGAGCCAACATCGACTATGAACTCGGTTATGAAAGACTAAACGAATATGACATCTATTGCTAATTTTTTATTAGATATTTTGCGTGGCATTTTTCAAATCATAAATATATGTACTTTTATAGAAAGCAACAATCGTTGCTTTGGCGACAATCACGGCTTGGCTGTGTATTGATAGTAACCCACACGAAGTCGGGACGGGCGGCTATTCATATATGTATATATATATATATATATATATATATATATATATATATATATAAAATTATAATATCTATGAATTTAAAAAAACATATCAAGTTCTTAAATCTCGAAAGAGATAATTAATGATAATGTGAAGACGGAATACCACATAGCTAATAGTTTAACTAGTGCATATATATATATATATATATATATATATATATATATATAGAGAGAGAGAGAGAGAGAGACTTTTATCTAAAGCAAGGATCGTTGCTTTGGCAACAATTACGGCTTTATTGTGTATTGAAAGTAGACAAAGCACTACAAAAGCTGCAAACTCTCATAATAGGCGCTTTCTCTACCAAATTTAAATCGGCGATATATTTCAGCGATTTTGGAACAAGCGATTTTAGAACAAACGATTTTAGAGCCAACATCGACTATGAACTCGGTTATGAAAGACTAAACGAATAAGACATCTATTGCTAATTTTTTATTAGATATTTTGCGTGGCATTTTTCAAATCATAAATATATGTACTTTTATAGAAAGCAACAATCGTTGCTTTGGCGACAATCACGGCTTGGCTGTGTATTGATAGTAACCCACACGAAGTCGGGACGGGCGGCTATTCATATATGTATATATATATATATATATATAATTATAATATCTATGAATTTCATAAAACATATCAAGTTCTTAAATCTCGAAAGAGATAATTAATGATAATGTGAAGACGGAATACCACATAGCTAATAGTTTAACTAGTGCATATATATATATATATATATATATATATATATATAGAGAGAGAGAGAGAGAGAGAGAGAGACTTTTATCTAAAGCAAGGATCGTTGCTTTGGCAACAATTACGGCTTTATTGTGTATTGAAAGTAGACAAAGCACTACAAAAGCTGCAAACTCTCATAATAGGCGCTTTCTCTACCAGATTTAAATCGGCGTCTGGCAGTAATTTAGCAACCGAATTTCGGTCTGGCAAATTAATTATGGCTTATCTGATAGCCAAAGTATAACATACTAAAATTTCAGCTATGCTAAAATGACGTGAATTTGACACCTCATTTTGCCTATAAATGAGGGTCTGGCACGGTGTTGGCAACGTTAAAACGGTGCCAGACTAATAACTTAATATCACAAATAGTTAGCAGATTCAAGTTTTATAAACAAAATCCATGCTAAAATGACGTAATTTTGCCACTTTTTTACCTGCATTGCCCCTCCCCCCACAGGTAAACGCAACCACTTTCACCAGCCAGACCGGCCGCATTCGTACTACACAATAAAGACGGAGAATATATAGAAAAATGAGCCTTGCTAAAATCACGTGTTTTCTGATGTTGCTAGCTCTTAGACTATAAGTTTATAGAGTATTGCATGCTAAAATTTCTTGGGTATCATCTATCCATCTTCTGCTTTAACTGTGCAACAAGGATTATCAGATTGAGCTGGTATTTTCAGTATATTATAATTATTATTTTCTTTTAGTTTGATTGGTTTCTCACAGTAATTTAGTTATTTATTTTTTGCAGTAATCAAATCTTTTATTTTATAAATCTTTTAGGCATTTTAATTATCTGTTTAACTATTTATTTTCAATATCCTGTAATTTTGTTCCTTTCGGTGCTTGTGTTAATCATTATATGTTTTTCAAGATGATGTAAGATTATTAGTTTCATATAAACTAATTTTAATTCATTATTTTTATTCAATTCAGATAACTTTTCATCATGAATTGAAGTTTTGTTAATTTTTAAGGTTTATGTTCAAGTTCTATTTCATTGTTCAACTTGCTTACTGGCTTCATTGCTATCCTGAGCTCTATTTCCAGAAAGTGAAAAAGGTGATCTGAATTAATATATATACACATTATATGACATGTTGTTTGTTTCATTATTTATTTGAAGATAAATCTTGAAATCTCCAGTAGAAATAAACTCATAAATATAGTTTACTTATAAGTGTGAAATTTTGTTTTACAGGATGAAATGAAACCCAGAATAATTTACACTACATTATACCTAGCATTTTTGACTGCTGCATACGTACTTAAGTGAGTATTGTTTTGACAATTTTGGGTTTGTTATTAATTTTTTAACTTTCTAACATTGTTGAAATGTGTTTATGAATTCAGTTTGTCTAGCCATCTGTCTATCCAAGGTCTAACTCTTGTAACTATACTCGGATTGTTATGTAATTGATATATCTTATTGAGGATCACTGTGGCATGTTTGATATTGAAAATGAAGTACGTAGCATATATGGGAACGGGAACACTCAAAAGAATTTTGTCCCATTATGGTCTGAGGGGGAAAAAATCATTTGCAATGTATGTTAATGATGTTAGACTCTTTCAAACATATTGAAGTTGATATATATCGGTAAGGTACACCGCAATATGCTTACAGTAGAATATGGTGTGCATAGCATTAATCGATCATTTACAGGGACACACAAAATTTTTTTGTTGCAGTATAGTCTAAGAGCGATAACTGCAGTCCCTGTGGCAGAATTTTTTAACTGTGTCTGCGACAAGCCTCATTAACATCAAATTCTGTCTGCAACCGCAATGCAATATTTTCTTCTAACTGTATACACATTATATGTTTAGGAAAAAGAAAAGACACTGAAAAATGAATATATCACAAATCAGGTATTCTACATATTTTATGTATAATATTCTTAACTACTTTTTAAATGCATATAAAAAAAGTCAAAGAACCTAAATTTAATAAATCAGCATTAGAAAAATTGTCTAGCATATTTACTGTAATATATAATAAATAAATTGTCCCAAAATTCTGTTTAGACATTTGATGATTGAGTATGAAGTTAAATTGCTGCAATTTGTAGCAATGTATCACAGATTTAAAACTATAATTAGATCAATGCATTGGGTAGAGGGGGAGAGAATTGTACTCATATGCTTAAATATTCCTAATAATCAATATAAATTAAAATAAACATACATGTCTAATTTTTCTTCTTTCTAGATGTTGAGCATGAGGCCATTCTTATTCTTGGTAAAAATAATACTAAACTTCTTTTTTTTAGCAAATTAATTTAAAATCAATTTTTTCAAAACATAATTACATAACTAAAAAGGAGTTATTTAGTTGGATAAAAAATTTAGTCAAGAAGCTTCTAATTGAACTTTACCAACTTTAATACCTTTTACTGTAAATGAAAACAATAAGTTTTTTTCTAAATATTAAATAATAAATATACAAAAAAATAATAAAATAACACTACACAAACAATTTGGAGACAGAAAGGCACTTGGTCAAGTATTTTATAATCACAACTTAGTTTCAAATTTGAAATTGAAGATTAAAAGTGGTTATTAAAGTGTGTCTCACGTCTATTTGAAACATGGTAAGCATTTATCTTGATTGTTTATTTTCTCAACCACTTTTGATGTAACATATTTGCCTAATGTTTGAGATCTGAATTTGTTTTTGAAATGATCAGCATAATTTGTGCCATACATTGAAATCAATGCAGCTTTTAAAACTTTTCTGGTGTTTCTATAACCAGATGGTAAATCGTAAGTAATTATTGATAAAATCGTAAGTAATTATTGTATGGCATACATTACATTTCAAGCCGTCATTGCATTGTTCAAAATTTTCAGACAATTTTAACAATGCTTCAATTGATCTTGCAGACTTTAAAAGAATTTCTTTTTCTTCATTTGTAAAAACTGATACTCCAGAAGAATTTAATTTTACATTAGTAACATCTGGTCTATTTTGTCCCCTTTTCAATTCTTGAACCTCCTGTGACAAACCTGCAATAAATAATATATACTGCATTAAAAAAAAAAAAAAAAAAAAGCAAATTTTATCAAATATTGCGAATGAGGAATATTCAGACACGGTACAAGCTCACCAAAAAAAAAAAAAAAAAGCTGAACTTTCACGCTCTCACGCACCCCCCCCCCCCCCCATACGGTCTTTTGACGAAATTCACGTTTTTCCGCGGCCCTTTGACGAAATGAGACTTTTTTTGCGATTTGTCAACGAAATTACCTATTTTCCGAGAGACCCTTTGATGAATTTCGTGTTTTTTCCTTGGCCTTTGGGCGAAATTCGCGATCCTTCGACGAAATTAGTCTTTTTTTTCTGCGGCCCATTGACGAAATTTGTCTTCTTTCTGCGATTCTTCTACAAAATTTGGATTTTTTTGCGATTCTCGACGAAATTAGTCTTTTTTCAGCGATTCTTTGATGAAAATCGCCACTTTTTCGTGGTCCTTGGACGGAATTCGCATTTGTTTCACGATTCTTCGAAGAATTTACATCTGTAAAAATTACGCGTCCCATGGGACGTCGTAAGAACTATTTTTTGCATCCCAACTCCAATTTTTCGCGTAATTTACGCGCTATAGCGCAACCGCGGCATCGCTAATTGCTTTGGTGCGCGCGATCAGACAGGTGGAAGTGATGACAGGAGAAAGAGAAGGTCTGAGGAAAGCGAAAACAGTTTCAATTTGGCGGCCACTATTCGTTCTCCCGTTTTTGTTTTTGGTGTATTTCGTCAGCCCCCCCCCCCCCCCCCCCCCCCCAAAAAAAAAAAAAAAAGGTAAAAAATTTTAATGCATATTTGCATTGATCTCAGGAATGATAAAATACAGTGCCGAAAAAGCGGAATTTCGCGGAAAAGTGGCATGTCTGCATATCAGAACTTTCTTGGGGGGGGGGGGGGGGCAAAGATTTTTTTTGAGGGAAGTGATATAGCTAAGGGTAGGATCCGGGGCTCTATCCCCCCCGTCACCCGAAGGAAAAACGTTTACTGAATCATGCATGAAAAACTCTGAATAGGGAAAGTTAAGAACCTCGTTTTAAACAGGTTTCCGTTTTAGCAGGTAAATTTTCAATATATTGAATTTATATATATAGCGTTTTAGGAATTTTTTTATGATAATTATTAATTTCTATCCATAAAGCTTTTATTTAATGAATATGTTTTTATTGCAATCAAATCTGATAAATTATTTTAACGTTTGAGCAATTTTTTAATTTTTGTTTCAGTCTGGCATTTAATGGTTGATAAATTTTCTGAAATATCAATTTCCTTGGGAAGGGGGGGGGGGGAGGGGGCTAATCGCGGAAAAAACGCAATTTCGTGGAAGAATCGCGGAAAAAAACAATTCGGTTTTGATCTTTTAGCCTAACATTTTTTTCTACAATTTTTAAAGTTTCTCGGCGAATTGCAGATATAATTTAAATTCAAGATAAAATATTTATCGAAAAAAAGAACATGCTTTCTGATTACATCATTTAACTAGTCATACTTGTAAATTTAATTTCTTTAACTGTAAAAAGGATTCCGTGAATTTCATCAAAGTTTTGCGTTGTTGAAAAAAAAAAATCTTGAGAGCAAACAGAAATAATCATTAAAAGAAAAAGAACCTAAAGCAAAACCCTTCTTTTCCTTCCTAATAATAATATGTATATATATATATATTTCTGTTGTTAATTGGACGATTTCGTTCAAATTTTTAGCAAGTTCCAATAATAATAAATTAGGCTGTGTACCAAATTTTTATTAAAATATAGTAAGTTTTAAGAAAATTACTCCCAATGACAAAAAAGCCTACTTACTACACTTGCTAGAAAAAAAAAAAAAAAAAAGCTGATAACTTGTGGTTTGTTTGTTTAGATCAAAGAACTTGGAGGACACTAATGAGATAAGCTTTCCATTGATAATGTTTAATATGAAAAAAGAAAGTTTCAACAAAAATATTTCATGAATATATTTATATTATTTCTATTTAAATATACTCTACTTGACTTCCAACTTAAATGCTTGAATAAACAAAGCATTTAAATAAACAAAACAAACGGCAGATATAGGTATATCTCATTTTTCTTTGCTATTACTCTGTGATGAGTTTTTTTATGGATGCCCTAATTTTTAAATAAATTATTATATTTTAATAAAAATATTTCACACAGCCTACAACAGACACGTATCAACTATTATTTATTATTATTTTGATAGTAAGGAAGAAACGGGTTTTGCTTTTCATTTTTTTTTTTTTTTTCTAAATGCTTACAGCTCAATAATTTTTTTTTCTCGTGATCAAACAATGCGAACTTAACACATTTAGAGAGACCTTTTTATACGAAAAGAGAAGAATTTGAGTAGTTTATCTCTTGTTTTTATTTACCTTTTAAATTTTAAAACTTTCTTAGAACATTTCCATTTTAAATATTTACGGAATATACTTTATCGTGTACCAATTAATTTCTGTTAATAAACATTAATATGAAGAGTTAAGAAAATTCCGTTTATAAGCCTCTCCTCACTTTTGCCAGTATTTTATGATGTCAAAAGGAGGGTGGTTTATTTCGAAATTTTATGGTAAGCAGTCAAATGAACTATTTTTTTTTTTTTTTTTTTGTAATTAATACTTTCTCTGTTTATTTTGGTTGAGGACCTGAAATCTGGAACGATCGTGAGGTCCCGTACTGTATACTAAAAATAAGTAAATATAAATTAGGTAACACTTACTTTTCACTGCTTGTAGAACATCAGTTAGAGTTGCAGACTTTTCATCGTCATATCGTGCTCGTTTCACAGCTCTATCATCAAAGCAACCTTTTGGCGATATATCTTCATTGTTGTTTTCAGCAATATTCTGGTTTTCATTGTTCTTATTACTTTCCAAGATATTTTCCTGATCGTGATATTCATCAACTTCAGAGCTGATTTGTTCTTTCTTTGAATTAGAATCTTCCGCTTTTTTAAATATATTTCCAAAATTTTTAGCCCAGGGTAATTTCCAGACAATACTTTGACCAGGATGGCGTCTTTGAAAATGTGTGCTCAAGTTTTTTTTTACCATTTCAGAATCACACACAGCACATAAAACTTTATCCCGGGACGCCATTCTAAGCACGTGTTCTTCGCAATGACAGTTGAACTTAGCGGCCGCAGAACGCAGAGCTCGTATTGTCTCGTGCGCTCTCGGAATGTGCAGAAGAAAACGGGAATGAATTTAGAGGCGGGAATTTGACATCCGGATCAGGAGAACAGGTGCGTAAGGCTGCGTACTGCCAAGGGAAAAAATTGTCCGAAAGTTTTGGTCTGCACTAAAAAATTTCGTTAGTGCAGACAAAAAGTGTCCGACGATTGCGGACAAAAAGTGTCCGACAGTTGCGGACAAAAAGTGTCCGACAGTTGCGGACAATTTTTAAAAATTTATTTCATTAGTACAGACAAAAACTGTCCACAAGAGATTTTCTGTATCCGCGACTATGTCGCCGTGTTTCTGCCACGGGGACTGCAGTAACTGTTTTCAGTTATGTTATACATTTTTAAATGTAACTAATTTTTTGCATATTAATTGGTGTATATAAAAAATTTTATAGATCATATACAGAGAGCTGCACAAAATAATTCAAGTACATTTCCATTTATTGCTGGGAATCACTGAAAGGGAATTTTCAATTGTGTTACGTGTTTCCTAGTTGAATTAAATTTTAGCATACTGTTAGTATATATAGAAATCTTTAGGGGTCATTCCATGCCAAATCACCCCAAAAAATTTCAAAATGTAACCCACCATCTCCGATTTGTCTGAAATTTTCAGAAAACACCATACTAATAAAGTTAGAAAAGCACATAAAATTTTTAATTGATGTGACTTATACATTTTTTTTAACGTGACTTTGAATGTGGGTGTACAACAAAAAAAGTGTTGCCTTGTAGTGGAAGTTTTGGGTGTGCTTTGAGCTGCATAATTTTATTTCTCGACTGCTACTTGTGTTAGAAAGCTCAAAATTTTGCCACTTATAGTTCTTTCCATGAGGAATTCAGAAAAAAATATTGTTTTAATGCAGGATCTTTGTATATAATTTAAAAAAAATATTTATATTGACAGTTACCATATTCTGTATGAAAATTTTCAAAAATCACTATCTATAAAAGTGCATTTTCCAACCTGAACCTAATATTTTTTTAAATACTCCATATACTATATTCTTTCAAATAAAGAAAAAAAATCAATGGTTGCTCTAATAATTTTTGGGAGAAAAAAAAAAAAAAACGAAACTTATGAGCATTGCAATTGGAATAATGTTATAAACAGTTAAAGAAAATACTATACTAAATTAACTAAATAGCTTCATTAAAACACATTTCTTAAATTCTTGTTTGCATAACTACCAACATTTACAGTTATTGGTAAAATAAACACATAACTAAAAGTCTTGTTTATTCCAATTCTAATATTTCCTTGACTATATATTTGGAACAAATTACTTCAATATGTTTAATTTTCAGCAAGTAAATACATTGATAACAAACACTTTGATTTATTTTCTTTATTGTAAAATGAAATAAACAAACTTTTCTAATGATATTTTCATTTTGACCATTAGAACAGTGTTTATCTTATTAGCATAACTAACGATGTAAATGTTGTTTACATTGAATAAAGTTTAATGAGTTAGCAAGATTCTACTCAGCAATGAGTAATCAAGACTCAAGAGTATGTTGAATCATCCTGATTTGAAATGTATCATCTCCTTTCCATAAACATTTAATGTGTCCCAGGCAGTCAGTTTCAGATTTTCTCTTGATGGTGAAGTTGCTATGTGAGCCTTTCTTTACAAGTTTGTCTTAGATTGAATTAAGTGAATAATTTATTATATTAATTGAGTGAATATTTATTTTGTTTATATTTAAAAATTATATTTTAATGATTTTGTTAAATTATATTTTAAAATTAAGCTGGTGAAATTTTGTTATATGGAAATTTATTGAAAGTTAGATAGTTGATGTGAAATTTTCATAACAATGGCTGGTGCATTAAGAAAATGTCATATTGGGGAACTTACTGACACCTTGTGCCATAAAAAAAACTTTCGTACCTAAAATAGGTTTTAAAAACTTAGAAGATTTATGCTTAAGTGAAAATGACAAGGAAATACTCAGTTTAAGAACAGAAAAATCAATTGAAGATGTACAAACTGGAAGTATTTGTCTTCATAATATAGAAGTTCTTTTGAAAAAATATGAATTTCTGCAGAAAAAATGTAGTGACTCTTTACAAAAACATCCAAATGTAAACAAAACAAAAGCACTGCGAACTGTTAGTTTGGAAATGTGTAAATCTTTACTTCTGAAAAATATAAAAATTAAACCAGGGCAAAAACTGTGTACTACATGCAGGCAGAGCATGCAGGAGTCTCAAGAAATGGAAGCAGACATTGCTGAGATATCAGAAGTTGTTTCCAGTGCCACAGCACAAGATGAATTGAAACAAGTAAATACATCCTTAACAGAAGCAGGATGTTCTCCACTCAAATTGCATTCCATTCCTCAGCACAGTAGAGCATCATACGGGGCCAGAAAACTAGAAGGTTTTGAATCCACTATTCGTGAGAAAATGACCAAAGTATTAAAAGTTGACCTTCCTCCTAAAAAGTCTCAAATAGTAGAGCAAGATTTTGTGAAAAAGGCTGCAGATTTGGATCGCTTGACTGGATTACTAAATGAAAAATTAAAAATAGTCCTTCGCCGGCAAAAAATTCAAATTCTTACAATACCTGCTGCAATGAACTGGGGTCGAAGAAAAATACAAAAGGAGTTCAATGTATCTGAATATTCTGTACGCCAAGCTCAACAACTAGCTAAAGAAAATGGTATTTTGTCTTTGCCTCAGACTCGACAGGGCAGAACTGTGAGTGCAGAAACAATCCAACTTGTCACACAATTTTATGAAGGAGATGACCAGTCAAGACTTTTACCAGGGATGAAAGATATTGTTAGTTTAGGGAAAAAAGAATATATGCGAAAGAGATTGCTGCTAGGAAATATTCGTGAAATTTATGCTTCATTTATTCAGGAACACCCAGATGTGAAAATAAGATTTTCCAAGTTTTGCACTCTAAGACCAAAATGGTGTGTCCTTGCTGGGGCGAATGGCACACAATCAGTTTGTGTGTGCACAAAACATCAAAATGTGATCCTTCTCATTCATGCTGCACATTTTAATGAAACATACAAGGATTTGATTGCCATTCTGGTGTGTAACACAGAAAATAGAGACTGTATGTTAAGGTATTGCCCCAAATGTCCATCAAAGCAAACCCTGATTGATGTCTTGCAATCAAAATTTGAAGATTATGATCCAATTGACACTATTGAGTTTAGGCAGTGGGTCTCAACTGATCGGTCTCAGCTGGATAAGAATATGGCAACACTTGAAGAGTTCATCCAGATTCTCACAGACAAGGTGGACAAGCTAATTTCACATAGTTTCATAGCAAAATCACAATCAACATTTTTTAAAAATATAAAAGAAAACTGTACCGTTGACATAGCTGTTGTTACATTAGATTTTAGCGAGAATTACTCTTTTGTGATACAGGATGAGGCACAGGGATATCACTGGACTCGTGCATCTTGCACTGTTCATCCACTTATCATTTACTACAAGGAGGCAGATGGAGGAAAGAGCATCTCAGCCCACTGTATCCTCTCTGATGACCTCCAGCATGATGTAGAAATGGTATATAAAATTCAGCATGTAATGATTGCTTTTTTGAAAACAAACGTGCCACATATTAAAAAAGTTCATTACTTTTCTGATGGTTGTGCTGCTCAGTATAAAAATAAGTACTACTTTGCCAATCTTTGTTGTCATGAAATTGACTTTAATTTGAAAGCCGAGTGGTCTTTCTTTGCCACTAGTCACGGCAAAACAGAGTGCGATGGAATTGGTGGCACTGCTAAACGACTTGCGAGGAAAGAAAGCCTTCAGCGACCACTCGACAGGCAAATAACAAATGCAGCTGAACTCTTTGAATTTTGCAATTCATCAATTAAAAAGATCAATTTCCACTTTGTGAACAAGACAGAAATAGACTCTACACGAGAGAGTCTTCAGCAACGTTTCAAAGATGTCCACACTGTTCCCGGAACTCAAAGTTTTCACAACTTCATTCGTGTTGACTCAAAAACAGTGGCAGCTCGAAGAATATCTTCTGATGAAAAACCTTTACTGGTCTTCAACCTTTACGACCCAGACACTACATTAGTAACTATTCAGGATGTGTATCCACACTGCTATGTAGCATGTAATTATGATGACAAGTGGTTTTTTGCACTAGTGGAAAAGGTGAAAGAAGATGAAGGAACTGTCGAAGTAAGATTCTTCCATCCAAATGGACCAGCTGCTTCATTCTATTGGCCACAAGGAAGAGATGATGTATGTGATGTTCCTTTAGCTCACATTATAAGTGTTGTGGAAGCTCCAGACACTAAAGCATCTGGCCGTATGTACTATTTTTCGTCACACAGCTTGAAAAAAGTCCAGAAAAATCTTGCAAGATTTTCACTGTAGAGATAAATATATATATGTAGCAATTGCAATTCTAAGTTATTTTACTTCTAACTATTTTAACTTTGTTTGTAAAGGTATTCTAATTTCAGTACCCATAAATTTAGTTACTGATATATATATATATATATATATATTTTAAATTATTAAAGCAGCCACTGATTATTATTATTATATATATTTTTTGAAAAAACGTGGTATATGTAAATCCAAGTGTTATCGGTATATTTACTTGCTGAAAATTAGCAATATTGAAGTAATTTATTCCAAATATGTATTCAAGGAAATATAGAATTGGAGTAAACAAGACTTTTATTTACGTATTTATATTATCAATCATATGCAACTTCATATCTGAACATTTGTAAGTTATTTTACCTTGTTAGTAAGGATATTCTAATTTCAGCACTCATAAACTTAGTTATTGATAAATATATTTTTTAATTATTAAAACACCCATTTATTATTATTTATTTATTCTTATTTAAAACATGGTATATGTAAAATCAAAGTCTGTTTGTTATCAATGTATTTACTTGCTGAAAATTAAAAATATTGAAGTAATTTGTTCCAAATATATAGTCAAGGAAATATTAGAATTGGAGTAAACAAGACTTTTAGTTATGTATTTATTTTACCAATAACTGTAAATGTTGGTAGTTATGCAAACAAGAATTTAAGAAATGTGTTTTAATGAAGCTATTTAGTTAATTTAGTATAGTATTTTCTTTAACTGTTTATAACATTATTCCAATTGCAATGCTCATAAGTTTCGTTTTTTTTTTTTTTTTTTTTTTTTTCTAAAAATTATTAGAGCAACCATTGATTTTTTTTCTTTATTTGAAAGAACATAGTATATGGAGTATTTAAAAAAATATTAGGTTCAGGTTGGAAAATGCACTTTTATAGATAGTGATTTTTGAAAATTTTCATACAGAATATGGTAACTGTCAATATAAATATTTTTTTTAATTATATACAAAGATCCTGCATTAAAACAATATTTTTTTCTGAATTCCTCATGGAAAGAACTATAAGTGGCAAAATTTTGAGCTTTCTAACACAAGTAGCAATCGAGAAATAAAATTCTGCAGCTCAAAGCACACCCAAAACTTCTACTACAAGGCGACACATTTTTTTGTTGTACACCCACATTCAAGGTCACGTTAAAAAAAATGTATAAGTCACATCAATTAAAAATTTTATGTGCTTTTCTAACTTTATTAGTATGGTGTTTTCTGAAAATTTCAGACAAATCTGAGATGGTGGGTTACATGGCTGGGGTGATTTGGCATGGAATGACCCTTAGATCATATACAGGACTTCACAAAAATATTTGAACACTTTTCCGATTGTAGATGGTAATTGCTGAAATTGGGTTCTCAAATGTGTTATACATTTTGAAATTGTTTACTTAGATATCATCTTTCACCTTATTAAATGGGGAAGTGTTACATTATTCTGGATATGTTGGAAAGTGTTTCACAATCTAGGTTTGACGCATGGCTTTTCTTTATTTTTTTTTCAGTTGTCTGTCTTCTTATTTTGATGATATTTTATAGTTGAACTCAATAAAAGTAGATAATTGATTTGACTTTTTGTTTCCAGAAAACCTTTAAAGTAGCAAGACAAAAGTTTCCTTCCACCTTTAAAAAAAAAAAAAAGATTGTTTAATTCTGTGAATATTCTGACAGTATATATTTAACTTATTCTAACTACATTAATGGTGTTTTTAATAATTGTTTAATTCTGTGTATATTCTGACAGTATATACAGATTTAACTTATACTAACTACATTAATATTGTTTTTTTTTTTTAATAATTATTCAGTATCAGAACTTTAAAAAAATAAATGGGCCTTGTATCTGTTTATGAGCCTACTCATCTCTAATCATCTTTAGATGAACATAGTATCTTGTTTTCTTTTTAATAAAAGACATTCAAGGCTAGCAGGCCTGCAGTCAGGTAATTTTTGTAAGTGTGAGCTTTGTCTCAGATAGAGTGAAAACTTATCCATGTTTCAGACTTCAGTTTTTGTTTTATTTTGAAATTTCATCAAAATCACCCTATTCCTAAAATTTTACACATATTGTATAGTCCCCCTCCCCAACTTTGGAGCAAACTTCATTTTAAAGTTTAACAATCATAAATTGTTAATGAAAGCATAATCATATATATTATTTCTCCTGTCAACATCCCTTTTTCTCAGAAAATACAAAACGCAGAACTACGAATGAGATGCCATATGAAAGGATTTTGAACAGGCTTCTGACATAGCACACTTAACAATTCGTTAAAACATGTTTTTGATTAAAATTTGCTGAAAATTAGAAATTAAATCGGCATTGTTTTCATAAAAGAAATGAAAGGTTTTCCTCAAGTTATTGTTGCTACAAAAATAAAATATCACATTATATCTATATGATGCTCAGCAATTATTATAAAAAACACCGCACAGGTTTATTTTATATTTATGATTAAAAAGCGAAATTGAAATTGAAATGTTTAGATTTATATTTCTATGTTCCATGTTTTTCCCCGAAATGAATGACATCATACTCTAATGCATTCAAAATACGATTGTTAATTATTTTTTTCTCGCGCGTGCCTTTTGCAATCTTGGATCAGTTTTTACTCTAACTTTGATGGAATAAATTAGATTATATTCTGGCTTTACTAAAAACTAAATGTTGTTTGCAGATATTTTTATCCTTACTTTTTCTTTAGAAGTTTAAACCTGCATCTAATAAATATTACATATTGATAAAAAATACTTCTCTATTATCCCGTCGACCACTTTTCATAACAAAAAACTATCGCCAAATAAACAAGAGAACTTTGCCATTGGAATATCAAAATAAATAAATAAATAAAATATAAGAATTTAAGGACACAATTGTTATTTTAATGAATGAAATAACTAATAAATCTGTAAAACATAATGAAAAATACACGCAAATGTCGAATTAAAAACCACTTGATGGCGTAACAAACACGTATAATGCTTCTGACATCCAGTCAATGGGGCTGCATTTTTGGCGTTTAATTTTACAGTTTGGCGGTAGTTTTTTGTTATGAAAAGTGGTCGATGGGATAATAGAGAAGTACCTAAAAATATGAGATTTCAGTGCAAAATCTTCGCACGGGCCCTCTGGTGAAATAATAATTGTTAATGAAATAATATTTTAGTCCAAAGAGAAAGTTTTTTTTTTCTTTGAGTACGGGAGAGAGGAGACACAGAAGTAGAAATTTCAATCAACATTATCCGTAATTGAGTGTTTGCAATATTTATTTATTTTGCCCACAGAGTGTCCAGTGCACTCTACATCGCTAGACTGAAATTTTCTTAACCCATTAACGCCGACTTAATTTACACTTCTTTTATTACTTCGATACCAGTTTACACCAGTTTTCCCATACTGTTATTTTAACTGATTGAATCTCTGATAGTTTCACATTAGATAATATGAATTATTTTTTTACTAAGATACTGGTGTTCATATTTAAAAGTTTCGTATCACTTAAATGGTAACTTTTCGTACCAACCGGCATTAATGAGTTAAAATATACTTGGAAAAGTCAAGGGATTTCATTTTCTTATGAGTAACCACACTATTTTGTTTTTGTTCTTTCATTCCCACTTAGTACTACAATCTGTTAAACTTGGCCATAATAATTTCTCCCATGATTTCCTTAAAGAATGCTTTTCTCTATTCATCTATTTTACATCGGAATTTGAGCTATCTGAAATTTTGTTGCACAAACAGGAAATGGCTCCAGTTAGTTTAAACCCTCGGTGTTCTACTGCAATTGCTATTTTAACCTTCTTTCTACCCCCCACCCCTCTTTTTTTTCAGAATTACTTTTTCCTCATGTAAAAGTTCACTTCTACAGTTGTGATTTACTGAATTTTCATTAAGTATCCTGGTTTGTTGAAAGCATATACTTGACTTATTTCTTTTTTATTTCATTATAGCTTCACTCGTATTGCTATCTGCTTATCAGTGATGCATTATCTTGTTGAAAGTGTTTTTCACACTGCAAGACTTCTGTATTTTGCAGAAAAGACAAAAGCTGCAAGTTATGGGTAAGTAACATGGTATATATATGTAGTCAAACACTGCTATAATGAACCCTCAAGGGACCGAAATTTCGGTTCACTATAACTGAAAGTTCATTATATCCATTTCCCAAACAATTTTAACTAAATAATTCTGAACTTCTCCCTCGAAATACACATTATTTAAATAAATGAAAAATAAAATGGAATACAAAATGACTGAAAAATAATAACAAAAAACATATTAACTTACTTTTATTATTTTTTACTCTACGTCTTGCGTATAAAAAAATTTGGTAATCTTTAGCTGATGAGAGGCTGATTCAATAAAGAATTTATCCATACTTCTGTTGAAGGACTGAAATGTTTCCATCACTCTCGGCTCTACATTTTGTGTAGACAAAAACTTGTTCAGTACATGAATTGCTGCTTTGGCATCCATCATGGTGGGGACGTTGCTTTCAGTTTGTTCAATTTCTTTGTCTGCATCAGATGAACAGTCTTCAATTTCACCATTTTTTAATTTAATTTCCTCAACAATGTCTTCGTCTGTGAGATCTTCAGATGTAATGACATCAGTATCTCACGTTTTGAAAAGCTCCATATCAAATTCCGAAAATGTTGTGATGCCATGTTTTTCAATCCACTTTACTAAAGGCAAATCGTCATTTTCTTCAGTAACATTTTTTGACAGACCAGCGGAACGAAAACAATTACGAATGGTTGTTTCTGTAACAGCTCGCCAAGATTTTTCGAGCATTAGTATGGCATCAAGGAAGGAAACATTGCAATTGACACCTTTTTCAAAGCCCTTCAAAATCCTTAAAATCAGCTGTTTTCGGTAATGGCATTTTAAGCTTCAAATTACCCCTTGCTGTACTTTAGATGTTGCGTTTTGGGGGCAGGAAAACAATCTTTATCCATTCCAGGTTTTCAACATCTGAATGATTTGTGCAGTTATCAATCAACAGCAAAATTTTTCTCTTTTGGGCTAATAGTTCTTTATCCCACTTTCGAATCTCTTCTTCAAATAGATCCGATATCATCCATGCTTTACGATTAGCTTTATAAGAAACTGGAATGTTTTTAGCATTTTTAAAGCACCTTGGCTTTTGCCGATTACCAAAAGTTTGTGCTTCTCGGATCCATTCATATTAGCAGATACCAGGACGGCGAGTCGTACTTTTGAAAGTTTACCATCAGAGCACTTTTCATTTTTAAACTTTAATATTAAGTTAGGTGTCATTTGATAAAATAAACCAGCTTCATCGGCATTGAATATGTCTTTCTCTTCATAGTGACAAGAGATATCATTTCAAACATTTCTTTTCCAGTCCTCAACATCAGATATGGAAACACTTTGATATTTCTCTGACAATTTTTCCTGAATTTATGTTATTCCGTTACTTAAACCTGTCTAACCAGCCATTCGAGCACATAAAAGTAGTTTTACCAAATTGCTTGGCCAATTCATCATCTTTTGCTTGAAGCATTTGTCCAGATACTGGAAGATTGCGGCTTCTTTTGAATGCTAAACCACTTCAGTAATGCTTCTTCAACATCCTTGTGATCTGCTTTTCTCAACTTTTTTCTGCGGTCTAAATTTTTTGCATGAGCAGAAATTATTAATTGCCTATTTTTCCACATGTTACAAACTGTAGATTTGGATAATTTATAATCCCTGCAGATATTGGCTTGATTGCATCCATTTTCAATTTTTCTTACTGTGCCCATTTTATCATGAATGGAGAACGTTTTATGTTTACTGCTTGCCATAGTTTAAATTTGCTTCTTTATCTGAATTGAGAGTAAAAACAGGATGAAAGAAGGCCTTTTTCAACACCGATCTGTGTCAGTCCTTTTGACAAATAATGAGTATGCATTCCTACGCATCTCCCCTGAATTTCCGGGAATGGATATTCCTTCCACTGACTTCTTACAGGTGCAACATCTGCCGGGGATGGCATTTGTTTTGGGAGGGTGAAGGGAGATAAGAGGCAGACAAGATTGCCACATTCTTATTGCTACATTCCAGTCTATGGATGGTTTTAAAAATCAGTATATGTATTTATTTTGAAGCAGCAATTTCAAATTTATTGCAAAAAAATGAAAAAAAATATCAGTCAAAGACCAAAAAAAATGTTCATTATATCAAACCTCCTCATTTTTGGGGGTTCATTGTATGCACAAAAAATAACGTGTATTGCACGGCATGGAACCAAACACTTTGTTCATTATATTCGGGGCTTCATTATAAGCCGTGTTCACTATAGTGGGGCTTGATTGTATATATATTGTTGTTTTATTGCTGTGTTTTATTTAAATTTGTTCAAAAAATAACTTGTAACGAATAAAATAAAACAGTTTAAAAAACAACTGTAATTTTTGTTTAATTTTACTTAAATGTTTATTAATATTTATAAAAAAAAATAACAATAAAAATAAATTTTAGCTATTGGTAGAAAGTGTTTAAGAATTTTAGGTCTTGGTTCAAAAATCTGTTTTTAACTTTATTTAATTCTGAAATTTGAGTTTAATTAAAATTTATTGGAGTTCTTTATTTAAACCTGGGGGAAGGGGGGAAATCAAGAAAAAATAATTGCATTTGTAAAATTGTGGGTATTTTTCATTTATACTTTTTTTTTTTTTTTTTTTTAAACCTTATTCTTTAACTATTAGTACATTATAATGCAATATAACTGTAAAATCTTATTTTGAAAATATTTTTTAATAAATGCTGATAATTTCTAGAAAATGTTCAAGTTTTCTTTATTAACAACATTGTTAGATTCATTTGTTTCTTAGAACTGATTTTATTATTAGATTTGAAGTGCTTTTGAAATATTAAGTTGAATACTTTAAAATTTTGCTTATAAAATTTTCGGTTAAAAATAGTCATCTATTGTGTGGTATTGTTTGTTAGTTATAAATATCAAATATAATTGAAATGGAAACATAACTCACCAGTGAGACCAGCTGACCTAGAAAAGTCAGAGAATTTTAATGAAACTTGTGGAAGTGAAACTTGCTGCAATTTACTGCTTACAGCATGATTTCACGAGCAGTTTTCATGATGACCTAGAAAAATTGCAAAAAATACCTGGGAAAATGGCCTAAAAAAGTCTACAAATATGAAAAAGTGCAAGCACTAGCCATCCTGCTCACTTAGTTTAAAACACATATATAGTAACAAATTGTTAAATCAGCATTGCTAATATCATTTTTGAAAACATCATCAATGCAATCTTTTGTACTTTGAAATTTTTTTTCTATAGAGCTTACCAGTTTTGATTTGCTGCATAGTAAATGCAATTTTGCTTAATGTATCAAAATATTAGTTATATTTGATTTTGTTACATCAAAACATCTTTCGTCTTGAAATATGTTTCAATTATGAATATTTTGCTCTATCATAGAAATGTTTATTTACCTTTACTTGTCAGAGAGGGTAAGAGAATCGTTTTGGTTATTATTCTTAGTTTTTTTTTTTTACAAAAATAATCACTTAAGTTTTTTGTATATATAATAAAATAAAATAAATGTGTGTCTTTGTCTTTTTTTTATGTATATGTTAATAGGTGTTATTTTTTTATAGCTAATTTAAATAATGTTTTGAGTCTTCCTTATTTTGTGAAAACGACTGAAGATATTTAAACAGTTAAGATTACTTATTTCAGAATATTTATGACTGTTTTCAAATTTCTTACTCTAAATTGATTGTAATTAAATAGATTTTAAATTTAGCTTTGGTCATTAGATTTTAAAGTTAGAAAAAAAATTTGGGAATTTAATTTAAATTTTAAATAGGTTTTATTTTATTATCCTTCCAAATATAAGATTTAATTAGAATGTTACAAGAACTTGATATGTTTTTTGAAATTCAAAGATATTATAATTATATATATATATATATATATATATATATATATATATATATACAAATCCTTTACTTACTTCAAATCGGTACTTACTGCATATTGAACAACACAATAGAAAGGCTAGCTCTGAGTTGAGGCAATAGCTTTTATAAAATGCAATGAAGAATACAAGAAAGCATCGCTTAGGCAGAAATGCTATAAAATAGCATATTTCTGATGTGAAAAGTTCTAGAACCATCTGGAAAATAATATTTAATATAATGCAATGAGAGAAAAAGAACATTTCAAATTCGAAATCTGAAATGTTACTGCCACAATGGCAAAGTGAAAATAAAAGACACGCGTAGCAACAGAGCTGCCAAGTCTCCTGTTTTTTAGTCCAATCTCCTGTTTTTACATTTAAGTATGATTTTCTCCTGTTTTTCACTCGTACTTTAAAATTCCTAGAAACGTACTTCTGAAAAAAATAAAATTTCCAATCTCAACAGATGGCGTCACAGGATCTTGTCAGAATTTCGCCATAGGATTGCTAAAAAATGTGAATTTCATCAAAAACTACAAATTTTGTCAAAAAATCACGAAAAAAAACACTAATTTCGTCAAAGAATCGCCAAATAAACACCTCAGATTTCGTCAAAAAACAGCGAATAACTGAAAATTTTGTCAAAAAATTGGGAAAAACATACAAATTTCGTCAAAAGATCATAAAAAAACCAGCAGCTTTCATCAAAAGATTGAGAAAAAACACAAATTTTGTCAAAAAATCATGGAAAAAACCCCCGCAAATTTCGTCAAAAGATAGCAAAAAAAACACAAATTTCGTCAAAGGATCGCAAAAAAACCCCAAATTTTGCCAAAGGATCGCGAAAAATTGTCAAAGCGCCGTGGGAAAAATGCATAGTTAGTGCCGAAAGTGGATTCCCCTGTCTCTCTGCTGTAACCTATCAGAAAATTTGCTGTGAATTTCAGTTTTTTTAACTCTGAATCATCCCTGGAGCAGCCATATAAAAAAATTTCTGATGCAATGCTTGAAATTTTGTCTATTCCTCACAGCAATGTTGAGTGTGAGCACATATTTAGCTTAGTAAGAAAAAATAGATCTGAATTCCGGTCATCCATTTCGGATGATAAGTTAGAGAGTTTAATTGTTAAGAGCAATTTCTCAGGTCATTGCTATGACCAAAAATTTAATGTAGAATTTTTAAATGTAGACCAAATCTGTAATTTGTTCAAAAGTTAAACGCTAGAAAATCATAAACTAAGTTCTAATAAATATTTTCTATTTATTTTCAAAAAGTTTGTTTCATTTGTTGATATCTTAAGGTATTTTTGTGTAATTTATAATATATGAAAGTAAGTGTTATTTTAAAAATTATATATATATATATATATTAATGATTATATTTAAGTTATTGAGTCAATCATTAATCTATTCTAAATGAATTATAAAATAACTTTTTATTCTTAGGTAAATTCACTTTAAAAAAAAAATCTCCATTTTTCTTCCTTTAAACCTCAAAGAACCTCCTGTTTTTTCTCTTGCTGAAGTTGGCAGCTCTGTAGCAATCAATTAGATTTTTGAAAAGGAGAAATGGAGAAAAAAGAATAATAACATTTTAAGAATTTAGAATAAATTTAAAGATAGGTTAATTATTAAAAATGTCATATATATATATATATATATATATATATATATATTAATTAATTTGATATTTATATATTAACTTAATTGTATTCTGTATCACTTTATAATTACCTATCTTTAAATTGGAGATTTGGTTAGATTTGTTGCAAAAATTTGTTTGATGTAATTTGAATTCAAAGGTATTATAATTATATATATATATATATACACTGTACATTCCGGCATATAATGTGTTCCTGTGTATAAGACACACCTAAACTTTCAGACTTCATATTTCTATTTTTAGGTATATTCGCCATATAATGCAAACCTCATTCTTTGCAAAGAAACCTTCATAAGATACATAGCAAAAAATAAAATAGATATTCCAAAGTGTAATAACTATTACTTTTCATGTAATCTGATAGCAAAAACTATTTTTTTTGTAGATAAGTAGTATGCTTATTAAATTAGGAATCTTAATTTTTATGAACTTTTTTTTCCTTAATTTTTTATCTTTCAGTTTTATATTTGGCATATCACACGTACGTGTAATTTTCGATCAATTTTCTGGTATCAAAAGTGTGCATTATATCCCGGAATATATGATATATATATATGTTTATGTTTAAAACCATATTAAATATTTGTGGAACCATAGCAGAATCATCAGGCCCAAATTATCATAGAATCTACAAAACATGTATGATTTTATTCTTATGTAGACAGACAGACAGATAGATAGATATACATATAGTCAACTCTCAAAAATCTGCACCTCATTCGTAATGTAAAGAAATTTCAGATAATATTCATTGGGAAAAAACAAACAAAAACAAGAGGGCCCGATTAGATTGGTAATTTGTGTTGATGAAGCACTGCCACTCAGCATCTCACAGAGGAAAAAAAAATATAAAGTGATGTAAATTATAATACAGTCTTCATAGTGCTTACAGATACTTAATCAGAGCATCAAATTCATGGGAGATTTGCTCATGAAAATAATATTAATGGACAATCTAAAAAATCTATTAGTTTTCAATTAAAAATTATTTTCACTTATATGTACACAGGGCAGAATGTTCTATAACCAAGGAAGGCCGGGTTGAATCATCTAATATTAGTAGTATGCAAAATAACTGTTAATTTCATTAAACATTAACTGTTGCAAATTAGATGGCTATTTTTAATTTTTTAAATTCAAAGCCATTTTTAACCAAATTGAAAAATAATAATCGGACTCAAAAGGGTTAAAAACAAAACTTTGATCAATTTTTAACCTGTAAAACAAGTTTTGTTGCACAACTCTGATTTTCTCTTTTCACACTCATCTGATGCACAGTGGTGAATTTTCCCAAAATCTTATCCAAAACTCGAATCAATTTCTGCTTTTCAGAGTTTTCTCTGAAATTAAACTAACAACCAGAATGGAAAATTATGTTGCTAAGCTGCTGTAATTATCTTTTGAAACACTGCTCTCACCAGGTGAAATTGTATAAACCAGGGCTTAATTTCTAAGAAAAAAAGTACCGGAGCCCTAATATTCTGTAGTACTAACACCCGTAGCGTACCCCTCCCCTCCGCCGTCACTCCAGTCTGCATATTTATATTTCATATATTATTTTCAAAATTTAAGGCATTATTATTTTTTTTTTTATTATTTAGCAAAATAAAAAATTTAAATACATCTCTCTGCGTATACTTAGCTATCAACTATTCTACTTTTTAGTTATTATTACTTCCAAATAGAAACCTTTGCCGAATCTTAATGTTATTTAATCGCGGAATTCTGTGATTAAAATAAGCTCAGGATTATGATTCGGAAATTGTGTTAACACAAAAAATGAATAGTTCGCAGCTATGCAGAATAGAAAAAGACTTTACTCTTTATTCTGATGATCAAAATAGCATTAAAATGATTTGAAATGGAAAAAAATTAAAATTTGGAATTTAAGACAGATTGAGCTCGAGGCCTTCCGAAACCCGAAGACTGGTGTAAAAACCGAGCCCATTTCATCTCCATCTGTTACGTGACCGACACATTACATCATTTATTAGTGTTTTGATACAAAAGAAGGCAAAAAATTGGAGATGGGAGGAAAAGGAAAGGGTAATTTAGGATTCGGTTTTCGGAAGCGTTATTGCACTAGGCTCCGGAGCTCAGTGTTTATGAGCTCTGGTGAATTCTGGCCAACATTTAAATATTTACTAAAAACAGAGAAGTACCGGAGTTGTTCTCTGGTGGGCTCCGGCGCAAATTAAGCCCTGATATAAACCTCTGTATAAAATTAAAGTAGTTTAGTACATTTATTGTGTGAAACAATCAAATAATAAAAATGCATTATTTTTAATAAAAGCACTGAAAAGAAGTTAATATTATTAATGTTATTAAAATTTTTTCAGTATTTCTGCAGAATGCGGTGCAATTTAAAACTTTTTTGCTAGAAATATGTATTTTGATGTGAACTTGCTCATTTTTGATGGCTTTTTTAAAGCTTTTATATAGACTTATAATAGAAATTTATTACTACAGCCTTCTTCATATACAGTCCATCTTGAACCACTTAAATTATATCTAAAAACGTATTTTTTTAGGTACGACTTTAAAGAAGTGAAAAGCATTAATTTGCTAAACATTCAACATTACCAACTTATGATCTGAGGTAAACTGTTATGCATTTTCCCAATGTCATAAGGGTGAGCTAAACATATTCTAACAGCATAAATCTGCAATTATGAAAACCTGTGAAACTTTTATTTTCTGACTTTGGCCATCATTTTGGGAAATCTCGCCAGTGTGTAATGTCTGAAAAGGAGCGTTCTCCTCCCTGGAAAATTGGCTTCATCAAGTGACTCAGGCCAAATATTAAATTTCAAAACTGAGTCTGTTTTTCTGAAATCCTAAAGAAAATCAACGAGTTATGTGTTACTGAAAATGCATTGTTAGTATTTTCATTCAATCAGCTTGATTAGAGAAAAAAATTCCCTCTTTCAACCTTGTTGCATTCCTGCATAATGCATATTTATTTTTCCACTGTATGCAGGATTCTCACTGCCGATCTCATTTGTACCAAATTGTGACAAAATGTTTCATATGCCAAAAAACAAAAGATTAAAATTGACAAATTACAAGAGTTGCAATTTTTTTTTTTGCAATACCTTGAATGATAGTTATTGAATGATTTAAAGCTTTTCTATGTAACTTGTTTTGTGATTTTCTTCGCAGAATTCATTCACATTTTTAAAAAGTTTTATTTATTTTCATTTAACCCATTAACATCCTATTGCAAATCCCAAGTTTACTCGGACTTAAGATCATAAAACTATTTTAAAATAAATCGAATTAGTATTTTATTTTCTCAGCTTTGCAAAGCATCTATAATGCACTTGTGTTTCTATAGTCAACAAATTTAGATAAATAACTGCTCTAAAAATAGTTAAAAAAAAAATTGGATACTTATTGAAAAGGAAAAAGAGGGTATGTTAAGGAGTTTAAAAAACGAGTTTAGAATCAGTATTTCACTACAAATCTATTGCTAACGTTATTTTCATTTGGTTGTAGTTTTACATTGATGATTAACTAAATTGCTAAGGTTAGTTAAAAGCCAGTGATAACCCTAATTGTATGTCCTCTCGATATGAGGTTTGATATTTCGTTAATCATATCTTAATATTGCCATGTCACATGTGTAAAAGCTAAAATTCGTTAGTGCATCTTCTCTTATTTTATTTTTATTAGCGTGATAATACAGGATGGCAAAGGGCTGAAATTTTTCTTTACTTCAATATGACTTTTTTCATATTCATCTTATTTAATTGATAAATCTTATTTAAAAAGGCAGATATTTCTGTATGGGGGAAAACGGATATTTAAGAAAAAAAAGTCCTGAATGGTCGCCAGCTTAGTAATATTAATGGCAATATTCAGCTAATTGTGTCTCAAGGAATCTGCTGTTTTTTAGTCTTAAAATATATTTTTATCCCTTTTTTAAAAAAAAAATCTTTATGTAAAACAGTGAAACCCCTCCCTTTTTAAAAAAAAAATTAAGACAACTTTTTTTATTTATTTTAGTATAATAATACGTATTAAAGTGACAGTTTTCAGGGATATTTCTGGATTCAAAGCTAAAAAATGAGGATGTTTGTGCATGCTATTGAATTTAATGTTTCTATAACATGAAGTATAAATATATGATAAAGTTATTTAAATTTAACAATTTAAATATTTTTATTTTACAATTTAATTCCAACAGTTTGCAGATGTAATTTTTTTCTTTTCTCCATATTGTCTGCTGCATAAAAAATAGATATTTATAAATTGTCTGTCTTTATAACATATTCTTTAGTTATTAGAAATACAAATTATGATTTTATAAAACAGGGTTTTTGTTGGATTTTTCAGGTGAAGTTTTTTCTGTACTTCTCAATAATGATACTAAAAATATTGACAGTCATGGTTATGCTCATTTTTTTTTTTTTTTTTAATTTCACTATCTTGATATTAAAAAGTGTGCCACAACTCCCCCCCCTCCCTCCCCACACACTCACATGGTATAGTAGAGAAAATGGCAATTTAGTTTATTTGGCTGCTAGGCATGGATTATAATTGCTCTAATTATACAATAAAATTAGGCAAGTGTTTTTAAATTCCCATAACTGTGAATTATGAGACAGTATCCTGTTGTGGAAATACTATTTGTTGTAAAATTTTTTGATCTAGCTTTGATTTGTATAATATTTATATGTTTAAATAATGTATCTTTGTTTTTAAATTTTTAATAAGTAAAAAAAAAATGTTCTTTTTCAGATTTATGGTGTGGAATTTCCTCTTTGTTCTTATAAGGTTAGGATCCATTACATTATCTGTTTTGACATTCTGGTATGGTCTAGCTTTGCAGCCCTCTACAAACCAAATCGATGTTGCCACTGGGAACTTCAATACTCAGCTGATTCGGATAAATTGTCTTGTTGCTGTGTGTTTGCTTCAAGCCTGGATGATGTGGAACTTCATTAATTTCCATTTGAAGAGGATGAGAGAGAGGGCTGCCCAGATTGCTTCCAGCAAAAAGAAGGCTTTGGCTAAGAAGGAAAAGAAAATGAAGAAAGATGAATGTAAGTGTTGTTTGTATCACATGTTCTTTTCTTATTGGTTTGTTTTTCTAATTCAGTTGTGCTTGCTTTATAAATTTGTTTAACTTATGTATATTTAAAAAAAAAAAAGGGAAAATCAGTGAAGAAAAATAATTAGTACTTTTTCATTAGACAAACACCATTTTTTGCACCTAGGGCTTCAAATTCTTTTTTATTATTATTTAGGAATGGAGCCCCCCCCCCCCCCTACCAACATTTGTAAATGGTATGGATGAGGAATAGAAATGTTTGGGAGGGAGAAAAAATTGTCTTTAACTCTGCATTTATTTTAACATTCTACTTAAATTATTTTTGGAAATATTGCAATACATTAAGAGTATTATGTATAAATTTACCTTACCAATGTGTGGTATAGATATCTGCACGGGCCGGGCCAAGGCCCGAAGCCCGTACTCGACCCGGCCGGGCTCGGGCCGAGCCCGGGTCATATTTTTTTCTGAAGGCTCTGGCCGGGCCGGGCCTAGTGATTATTCTTTATGGGCCAGGCCGGGCCTTACTTTTTTCCTGAAGGATAAGGCCGTGCCTTAAATTATTTTTTCCGTACAGAGCCGGGACTTGTTTCATTCTTCCTAGTTTTCACGCCTCAAGATTTTTAGTCCTGGTTTTGACCCGTATGAAAATCATTGTCTCGGCATGCCTGGTCCGTTCGAAGGTCAGTAAAATAAGATCTGGCATAAAAATCTTTGCAAAACATGCATACATTTTTAAATCGCCATTATTTTATAATTAAACATTAAAATTTATTCTTTTTTAAAGAATAGTAGATGTATACACTTATTAAAATATGGCTAAATTAAAATATAGTAAAACGTGTGAAAAAGAATCTGCTTATGATGGAATCCTGTCTTAAATTGAAAAATGTGTTGATCCATTAAAAATGAATATACTAATACATAAGAAAAGAATATATAATACATTTACACCTGCGAAGAAGGCAAATTGTCTATAACTCATTTTTTTTCTTCCCTATGCAATCCCATCTTAGAAGATTTTACTGTATAGTATTTTTCTTATTTTTAACACTTCAATAAATGGAATATGGATTAACAATATTGATGATAACTTAAACAAATACATACAACAAATAGAGATTTATTAAAAAAATAAATATTCCAGATTGCGGCACGGCACCTCTATAAAAATGAAGATTATAAACATGAAAAAAAAAAGGCTAAGATAGGAATTTTTGGTTAGATCTCTTCCTACGAGGCAAATTTTTAACCAAATCGACGTAAAAATTATGTTTTGTAGAAATTCACTCGGGCCGGGCTCGGGCCGAACTTTTAACTTTTAAATCGGGCCGGGCCAGGTCAAATTATTTTTTGTATGGGTCGGGCCGGACCCGGGCCTTGAAATTTCGGCCTGTGCAGACCTCTAGTGTGGTATATTATTATTTTCACTGTGTTTACTGCCATTACTGGCTTGTTTATGAAAATCTTCCATGCATTGATTCAAGTTTAGTTGTCTCTCGGTAGTCATGGGAGAGAAACTTCCACTTCAATCACGTATCATAGTTCACAAATGCATAATGTCCTACTGCATTATGACGTACACTGCACCGTGATTCATTCAGATAAATAAATCTTCGTTTCACGTTTTCTATGAAAATGTTAATTCTACATGTGTATATAAGTGCTTCTATTTCAAGTGACTCTTCTCTCCTGTTCTATTCTTATGATGTTGCTGATAATGTAAGAGTGTTTTCATATAATGAGAAACACTCAATGTTTGAAGTTAGATAATGTTTAGATCTTGTAGTTTTCTAAATATGTTTTGAGTATAACTTTTAATGAACATAAAGATGTTCATTAAAATGTTAAGCTTTTAAACATTTTAAGTTATTTTTTACAAAAATGTACATAATCTCCAAACACTAATTTAGATAAGGGTAGAAATAACAATGATAGCCATGTTAAGGGCACCAGTATTAAACACGTCAAAATATTGTAAGAATTTGTCAACAGTTCAGAAAATTTGTTTAAATTTTATAAAGGTTATGTGCCCTTAATAATTGGGTGTTAGTTAATACTCAATATTTAGGTACTTGTTGTAATTTCATAGTGGTCATTGTATTGCTTCCTTTACTTTATTGTTGTTGCTCCAAAAAAAAAAAAAGTAAAATTTTTTGGTTGGTATGTTCTTGCATGTGAAATTCTTTTGGGCAAGATTTCAAAATTTTGGGCATTAATCTTGCCATTCCGCCCTGAATTTCAGGCCCTAGGCACCATTTGCAAATATTACAGAAATAATTCTCGGAAGATAAGAATAGTGATCTTAATGACAAATGTATAGTTTAATGAAAAGTACAGCTATTTTATTAAATACAAAGTATAGAGAAAATTCTCAGAAAATAAAAGTAATATTTACTATATATTTATAGATATAGTACATACATAATGATTTCATTTAGCATTGCTGAATATACATATATATTTTTTTCCATGCCTGTAGCACTATATAAACTATATTCAATTAAATACAAATCACAGAAATCTATGGATGTACACCATAATTACATTAATTAAACAATATTTATTAAAGGAATTCTAGAATCTTGAAATCGGGTTTTGGTGTGTATATTTTTGTTTTTTATTAACAGTATCATTTTGCTGCTTTAAAATAAAGCATTTATTAATTTATCCTACGCTTTTATAATTTATTCACAGAATGTTTATCATTCGGCAACTGTGGAAGCTTTATTATTATTATTAGTATTATTAAATCTCCTATTCATTGAAAAAATAAAAAAATAAAAAAATCGAGTTTCTGCATTTTTCAACAAGAAAATAGCAGTTTACCACACTTGCTGTTTTGGAACAAAACTGTGACTGTTGGCCACCTAACAGAAAAATAATAAATATTCATATTGTTCACAGTACTTTACAATTAAAACTGTTGGTACTTTTCTGTTATACAAACACCATGCCAGAATGTATGATAATGTACCAATTATTTCAACCATGACCATTAAAAGAATTTTTATTGTAATGCTAAAATACATTTGTAATTTCATGCCAGCAGTATAATACAAGTTTTATTTTATTACTTTATTGTATAACAATTATTTGTTCTCTTATTTTAAGTATATATTTGTGTTGATTTAATAAAATAGTGCGTAAAATATTTTAATTTTCAAACGTTATATTTTTTAAATGCTCACTTTCATATCAACAATGTTTTTTTTTTTTTTCCTTCAAATGTTTCGATTTATGTGAATTTAATTTTGCACCAACTATTATGCTTGGCGACAATGGTGTTTATATAACGGAAAAATATCGAACTTTTATGAATATCAAATTTATTTCTAAAAATTAAATTTCTGTAATGTTCATGCAAATTTTTCAGTATTTCACTACAATATGTTTTAGTGTATACTCCATTTTGAGAGTATTAAATCGTATTTTAACTCTTCACTGCATGTTGTACCATATCTGAAACGTCAAAGTAGATGCCACAGGGTGGTCCAAAAAAACTTTTTTTGAGCTAGAGTCTGGGCCACCCCCTACTTTTTTTAGACTCATCAATAATATAATGCTGGTAAATTTTTAGCTTTCTACTCAAATTCCAAGAGGGTGCTCAATGACCCCCAACAATTTAACATTAGCAGGACTATAGGAAACGCAACAGATATTTTACACTTCAGACTTATATTTAATTTTTCTCAGAAATTTTTAGTAGAAATTTATTTTGTTTTATTATATATATATATTTTAAATATTTTAAAAATATTTTATTCTATTAACATTTTTTCTGATAGTTATTTACTTAAATATATATAAAATGAATTTAATGTCAACACTAAAACCAAAACTAAAATTCCACCAACTCATTTTACTAATAATTGAAAACAATTTTTAAGTGAAACATTTAATTTTCATGATAATTTTTATTTTAAATAATTATCATATATTTTCTAATTCTGTATCTGGCAACAAACATCTCTTCCATAGTTGTTTACATTTTGCACATGGCTATTCCTAAGTGAAAGGTAACAAAGGAAAATAATATTTAAATGGATTTAATTATTTATTGTAGGAATTTTTGCTTTCAAATAAGTATCAAGACTTATATTTTTGTTACATTTTTATATTGAATATTAATCTACTGTGTTATGTGATGCTAACATTATTTATGTTACAATTAATAAGACAAACACTAAGCCTAATGTGAAATAAAATAATAACAAAATTTGTGCATTGATCAATAATTTTAATTTTATGAAAAATAGCCATTCTTTTCGGCTTAAAGAAATTTTATAGCTAAAAATTTGCGATGTCTTCAGTTTCAACTCGCCTTAGTAATGAAGTTTTTCTGATTGGTCTAAGAGCAATTGATCCATTGACTACATTGAAACAATTAGATACGACAAGACAAGTACTTCAGCGCTTTCATTATCATTTGAAAGAATCAAAATTGGTATGATCTGCTAGCCATTTGACAGTTGAAGAATTAATACAGCTATGGCAGAAATCTGCAATTCCTACAAAACTAAAGAAACATATAATTGAAAAGCTTGAAAATATTCATTCTCATTGGCTCTTGTTAAAGAAAAATAAAGGATGTTCTTCTACAGCCCAACAACAACGAGTGGATAGATTTCTTGGAGATTTAGACATTCTTTTTGATATTGCTCAAGCAGATGCTATGAAAGTAATAAGAATTAAAGAAGATTCTGAATTTCTTCAGGATCAAAGAACCAGTCGTAAGATGTACATGGGTTTAGAAGATAAAGAGTTACAGAAAAAGTGTAAGCGTTCTCTTCAGAGACAAAAAGAGGAGGAAGAACGATGCATTAGAGCCTCTTTACCATCAACTGCTGTCTGTTCATCTGATATTTGTCTAATTAGTGAAACGGAAAACTCTGGAACTTCTGATTTTGAATCAGATGAATTTATTCCATCACAGTGTTAAAGATGAAGTCTCAGCTTTCGAAATTGGAAGCACACAAATAGTGTCTAAAAAAGACCTTTTTAATCCTCATGTTTGTTACCAGTGCTTTAGACAGAAATAAAATATCTGATTGTGAAGCAGTTCGTCTAATTGTTCCACTCGCAGCTCTTGGTCACAATCCGTCTTTCTTGCCTTCCAGTTTCAAGAAGTACTATCCGACAGACACGTGAAAGAGCCGGAAGGAGTATGCAGAATCAATAAAAGGTGAATTCAGACCAGATTTCCCTCTAGTGATTCACTGGGATGGCAAACTCCTGCCTGAAATTTTTTGATGTGGAAACGTCGATCGACTACCAGCATTTGTATCTGGAGATGGTCTTAATCAGCTCCTGGGAGTGCCAAAACTGATTGCTGGAACTGGAAAAAATGCAGCCAATGCTGTACATATTTTACTGAAAGAGTGGAATGTCACAAAAATGGTTCGAGCAATGTGTTTTGACACAACAAGCGTGAACACTGGTTATTTAAATGGAACCTGTGCTTTACTTGAAAAAGAACTTCAATGTGAACTCTTCTGGTTAGCTTGTCGCCATCATATAATCGAATTGGTCTTGGCAAAAACATTTACATTGTGTTTTTGTTCTTCAAGTTCTCCAGATATTTCAATCTTTAAAAGATTCAAGGATGTTTGGAATGGTGTTGTGAGGGATAATTATAGAGCACTAGAACTAAATGCAGAAACAAAAGTATCTGCAGAACCAGCTGTTACATTTCTTAAACATTATATGGAAACAGCAGAATCCTATATCTGAGATGATTACAAGGAACTTATTGAATTGACACTGACTATCTTGGGATGTCCACTAGCAAAAGTACACTGGCGAGCACCAGGACCCATTCACCATGCTCGATGGATGGCTAAATTACAATATGCATTAAAGATATATTTATTTCGAGATCAGCAAGATGTTTTTAATCTAACGGAGAGGGAAAAAAAGGCAGATGTTAAGATTTGTACAATTTGGTGCTCTTTTATATACAAAAGTATGGGCAGCATCACATCTTGCAATTGAAGCACCTGAAACGGATTTCAAGTTTTTGAAAGATATTGAAATTTATCAATCAGTTGACAAAGAGATTGCACTTTCTGCAAAAAAAGTGATGGAACGTCACATGTGGTATTTATCTGATGATTTGGTAGGACTTTCTCTCTTTTCTCACAGTGTTTCAATGAAGGAAAAACAAAGAATTGTAGAGTGAATGACGTCTGTGCAAGCACTTAATTTGAGAGGCACTTAATTTGAGCACTTAATTTGAAGCGTAATTTGAGAGGTGAATCTGAGATTTTCAAAGAAGATGGTGTGCGATTGTCAGACTTTGCGACAAGAAGGACAGTAGAACTTTTATCTGGTATGAACATAGGAAAATCATTTTTAAGCCTCTCTCCTGATAAATGGAATGACAAAGATGACTATTGTAAAGGAAAAGAACGGCTGCAAAAATTACAAGTAGTCAATGACAGTGCAGAGCGAGGTGTTAAGCTTATTGAAGATTTCAATAAAATCATAACAAATGATGAAGATGAAAAACAATTCTTACTGCAGGTCGTAGAAGCAAACAGAAACACTAACTTATAAAGTTCATGGGGATTGAGCACCCTCTCGCAGTTGAAATATGAAGTTTAAATTTTACCAGAATATTACTGTATACAAGTCTAAAAAAATTGAGGGGTGGCCTGGTATTTATATGAAACTTTATTTTTTTACATATAAAGCTGGACCACCCTATGCCACATATTTATACACAAACCATTTGCATGTCAGGCAGTCAAATGGCACCAGTTATGGTTACTCAACAGCATTGTTATGCTAATTATTGTATTTTGTTTTGCAAAAACCATAATTAGTGCAAATCAGATTTGAAATTTCTTTTCTGTTCTTATAAATAATCAAACATATATATTTAAAAAAGATTTGCGATTAATTTAATTTCTTATTTATTTGTGTCGGCTTTCTTGCCCTATTTGTCAAACTGGTTTGAATAAATAAACATTTTGTTCTACTTATGTCATGAAAGATAAAATTCAAAGCCTTGACTTAAAATTTTCTTCTTATTTACACCATTCAGTTACAGAATTACTGTAATTAAATAAAGCAGATTACTATTCGGAAATAGTGGTTCTGAAAAATAAATTGTATATGGGAAGCTGGTCCCAAAGGGGTTAAAAAATGAAAATTTTTAGGTTTGAATTAATTTAGTAAGATAATTTTTATTTTATAAATTCTTTGAAAATCTATTTATTATTAATTTATTTTATTAATTCTCATGACCCAAAATCCAGAAAATTTAATAATCTGGAATGGCGATCAGATCTTGGTGATTCCAGAATTAGGGCTTTGTACCATATTGAAAATATTTAAATATTTTATAAGATTTCTGATCTTTATATTACTGTGTTATTTTAAGCATGTAGTCAGCTTAATTTTCCATTTAAACTATTTTCCCTTCTAAATATAATGAATTTTTAATAAATTCTGGATGTAAATTTTATATTCAGACACTAAAAACTTGTTTACAATGGCAGGAATAATGAACTTTCCATTAAATTTGCAATTTTTATTCTTTCTTTATTTTATTTATTTATTTTTTTTGTAAGTGTTGCCTTCTACATTTCTTGCTTTTTCATACTGTTGTCATCTATTTCAATTCCTTTTTATTTATTTTTTTTAAATTGTTTTTGTGAATTTCTTTCAATTTGCATGTTTTATGTTTTTTGGCATTTGTATTATTGATATATAAAATTGGGAAATTTCCAAATATTTTGTGAGAACATACTAATTTTAGGGTCTTACTTGGTTGGTATTATTTATAGGATTTAATAATTTCCTATAAAAAACTAAAAGAAGTCGTTTATTTAAAAAAAAAAAAAAATCAATATTTTTTTACATTTTAATTTCATCCATAAAAATTTGTTTGGACTATATCAATATTGTCACCATGTTTCAAATGCTGCTTTTAATGTTTTTCATAGTATTCTTTAACACCTGTTAAATGGAAAAAGCTTACTCCCATGTAGATTATTATTTTTTTCTTTTTGAAGGAAAAAGATCATATATAATTAAAAAGCAGTGTGTTTTTTCTAGGGGGATGTACAAAGAGTATGCATACTCTTAAAAAATTTGAAAATGTAACAAGAAGAATTTTTTTTTTAAATTTTGGAACTCTCTCTAAATGAGCTTTAATTTAAGTAATTCATTAAGTTTTATGTGACAATGCTTATATTTAAATTCCTTCTGAGCATTGTTCGTGTTTTGAAGAATGGGATAGTTTTGAACATTGAACTGCTGAGATTATTTGCATAATCTATAAACATTTGGGTGCAAACAAATACAGGGTGGCTACTAAATACTGTTACAGTATAGGACCCATTATCTGGAAGGACCCAAAATCAAAAAAAAAAAAAAATCATTCAAAAAGTTTCTGAATTTGTAAATTTTTACTAAAATTATGCAGATACCTGAAATTTTTTTAAATGCCTCCTTACAATGTTTTGTGATTTTCATGTCCCTGATAATCTGTATAAAATAGCAAATTTGTTATTTATATTCAACCACTGGCAGAAATTTCCAAAAGTCACAATTCTTATTCTTTTTTAAAAATGTTGTTGTACAACTATGGCAGAAAGACATGAGTTATGTTTTTCAGTAATTCTGGTAAAGGACCAAATAGAAAGCAACAGTTTACGAGGGATATCTCACAGCTTCTTTATGTTACCAACATTGACTTTGCAAAAGCTTCTAAATCAGATACAATATCAATAATAACAATTTAATTTCCTTTAAAACTGTTTTTAAAAGGATTGTAAAACACTTTAAGAAATTTAGACTACATTCTTGTATCTCAAATAGCAAGTTTGTATCTTTTTTTTTTAATTTGTGAATAAATAGAATTTTACTTTGAGTCTTATGTCAAAGATTGGTAAAAAAAATCAAGCTCTGAGCCCATCTCATCTCTATTGCAGGTGTATATTCTATGAATATAGTTGTTCACATGTTTGTTCCTGTATAAATTTAGATTTTTAGTTAAAAAAATGAACACATTGTATTTTGCAATATTAAACTGTCGACTTTGTAACTTGGAAATTTTATGTAATGAACAATAAAAGCGTAGTATAGTCTTATAATTTCAGTCAGGATATTCATAATACCTGACTAGTGCCAAGTATCCAGCATATTGGCCAGATCGGCTTGATACAGTTTGTTTGCTGGATATCCAATGCATACCTAATTATATTTGTGGTGTCAAGTTTTTTACATGGTTCGTACGTTTTGGAAAAAATAGAAAAAGTGCTGGAAAAAAAAAGGTTCATTTTCAAGGGATGAAAAGTGCTGGAATTTTTTTTAAATGCTTAAAAGTGCTGGAATTTTTTTTAAATGCTTAAAAGTGCTGGAAAATTTTCAAAAATGTAATAACATTCCTTGAATTTAAAATTTCTAACAATTAATAAAAAAACAAACAGAAAAAAACGTGCATACATTTTTATTTAAAAAAAAAAAACCCTCAAATAATGAAACAGCGCGCTTCTCACTGCCAAAGATTACATTTCCTCCTCCAAGCAACCATGTTTGGCATCTTATCTTGGCTGTAAAAATGGAATAGCACCGCAATCAGATGCCCGCCGCCGGTGAAAAGGGAGAACACAGATCGTACGCGCCCGTAACCCTCGATCGGATCGGGTTACAGCGCGGTGTGTCATAGCAACTAATCTATCGCTAATGCTCTTCTAAAATAGCCAGCGATGAGATTTTGCGCCAATGTGTTCTTCCTACTCTCGGTACGATAGGAATGAGAGATGCTTACGTCACTTTTGCGCCTTTACCGTTGTTTGCTAGAACTGCTGTTGATTGCGATATCAGTTTTGTTTGAAACACGCGCTCTTTTTTTTTTTTTAAATAATTGATCTGTGCTGTGGTTTTACGATATTATTTTTTCTGATCTGTATTTTTGCATCTAATATGTTTCATCGATGATACTATCTTTGAAAATATGGCAGGAAAATGCGTATTTAATGACTTATGGCTTGAAAAACCGGAATATAAACTATGGCTACAAAGGAAAGTGAATGATGTGCATTCTGCCCGATGCACGTTGTGTCATAAAACTCTTGTTATAGCTTCGATGGGTGAAAGCGCTCTTAAAAGTCACGCAAAAAATTGTGGAAAACATAAGGAATTAGTGGCATATAAAACAGCAGCAGCAAAGAAGGCTGAAACGTATTTTAAATCTGAAGACATTGCTCCACCGTCAACGTTGGCATCTAATTCTCAACCACGGACGATCGAGTCACTCGTTGTAAATCACGATGTCCTAGACGCTGAAATTTTGTGGACTTTAAAAACAATAAAGAATCATTTATCTTACAAGTCAAACGAAAATATTGAGAAAATATTTCGACGCATGTTTAGCGATAGTCGTATTGCTGAAAAGTTCACATGTGGTGAAAAGAAAACTGCATATTATGCAGTATTCGGAATCTCACCGTATCTGCAGCTTACTTTAGTCGACGATATAAATCAGAAAAACTTTATACTTTTATTTGATGAAACTTTAAACATCCTTAAACAAGAAAAACAATTGGATATCCATGTCAGATATTGGCACAACAATAAAGTAATTACGGCTTACTATAATTCTACTTTTCTGGGTCATAGTACATCGTCCGATATTTTCGATGTTTTTATATCTGCAATCGTAAAATTAAAATTTTCAAAAGCAATTCAAATATCTATGGATGGCCCTAACGTAAATTTGAAGTTTCACAGCATGCTGGAGGATTATTTTTCCAAAGAATTCGGTAGAAAATTAATAAACATCGGCACCTGTGGTCTTCATACAGTGCACAATGCATTCAAATCTGGCTGCATTGCAAGCACATGGGGAGTAGATGACTTTTTGACTGCGTTGTATTATTTATTTAAAAATGCACCTGCACGTAGGGAAGATTTTTTGAAAGAATCAGATGGGGTATTGCCAAAAAAATTTATTCAACACAGATGGCTTGAAAATGTTCCAGCCAGTGAGGCTGCTTTAAATCTTCTCCCAGCCATAAAAAAATATGTTGCAAATGTAGAGAAGAAAAATAATAAACCCAATTGCAGATCATATTCTTGTGTTAAAAATTATATAAATGACAATCTTCTCTCAGTAAAATTAAAAATTTTTCACTCTATTGCCAATGTTTTATTACCTTTTTTGAAGATTTATCAAACTGATAAACCTATGTTGCCATTTCTGTCAAAAGATTTGAAGGTAATATTAAACAGTCTTTTGCAGCGTTTTATATTGCCCAAAGTTTTGAGCACTACAACAACTGTACACAAGCTACTGCATTTAGATATAAATGATGCCAAGAACCACAAAGCAGTTGAATCTATAGATCTTGGATTCTCTGCTGAAAAAGAAGTGCACTCTTTATATTCTTCAAAAAATATCACTGATCGTCAAATATTTGATTTGAAAATGGAATGCAAACAATTCCTAATTAGTACTACTTCAAAGCTGCTTGAAAAATCACCTATTAGATATAGTATAGTGAGAAATTTATCCTGTTTAGATCCCAGAAACATGGTCACTAACAAAAAGAATTGCTTGAATAAGATGAATCATATTTTAAATTCTCTGACTGAATCAAAACTTGTGGCAGAAAATATATGTGAAAGTATTTTAATGGAATTTGGTAATTATTTAGATGATGCTGTTGTTTTAAAGCATTCTGATTTTGCTGCATTTTCACCAGAGAATTCGAGAAGTGATGAATTGTTTTTCGAAACAATGAATACAAGCAAATATAAACATTTGTGGAAAGTTGTTGAAATGCTGTTGCTTCTTAGCCATGGACAGGCTACTGTTGAAAGGGGGTTCAGCATCAATAAAAAGATTGAAGTTGAAAATATGAAGGAACAGTCCTATATTTCTCAGAGACTTATATGTGATTATATAAATTCATGTGGTAATATACATGATATCAAAATAACAAATGCAATGCGTACTTATGTTTCTAATGCTAGACAAAAATATATGAGCTACTTACAAGATCAAAAATTGTCATCAACCAAGAAAAGAAAAGAAACCTCTGAAGATATACAGGAATTGATGGTTAAAAGAAGATGCTTGGAAAATGATATCAAATGTTTAATTAAGTCTGCAGATGAATTTGCTGAAAAAGCTGAAGAAAATAATGATATGCAATCACTTTCCAAATCTAACAGTTTAAGGAGGTCTGCTAAAGAAAAAGAAGAAAAGATGGGTGAAATTATTAATAAATTAAAAGATTTGCAGAAAAATTAACTCAAGTGACTTTGAATTTTTATACATTTTACTAAGTTATATTAGCCAAGAACAGTTTTTTTCTTTAAATTTTACATTTTAGTAGATTAATGTTTAGTAGTTTCCTTTCTGAACATATAAGTAAAACTTTCATAAAAATTTAGAAAGTATTTTTAACAATTTTATATAGGGTAGATGTGCCAGTAATGGACACCCTTAAGGAATTTCTTTAAAAATTATTTTTTAATTAATAGTTATAATTATTATAGTCCCCTTTTTTTAATATTATATTAATCTATCAACAATATTTAATCATGCTCATAGTCACATTTCCCAATGTGGATCAAAATTTAATTGTAAATAACAGAAATAAATCAAAACACCCTAAATTCCAGTAATGGGCCACCTCTCTTCCAGTAATGGGCCACCCAGTAATGGACACCCCACAAAAAATAATAGGTAATTGATTTTATGATTGTATTTAAAACCAGAATTTCATGAAAGCATATTAATGAAATAAAATAGTCATTTTAAAATAAATTTAACAATTAGGATATCAATAATTAATAAAATATTTATGAGAATAATTCACTGTTTAAATTAAATATTGTCACTATCACAAGATCAATATTTTAATTATTTTAGATAGAAGGTTTAAAATACTAACTTTCAAAGAATTATATCTATCAAATTATTAAGTCATGGAGGGGGTTTAGAAGGGTTAGTTTAACAAAAGAAAAAGATTTTTTTTTAAGTGTCTTGAAGTACCAGTGCATGGAATCATATTTCTTTTTATTCTTAACAGTTAAACTTCCTAAAACTGCTTTATATATTACTTTTAGCAATTTGTATAAAATATATCAAATAAATGAAAGTGTAGGTTGAATGTTTTTTAAATACTAAATAAAATTATTTCAAAATAAAATATCAGAACTGACATTTGAGCCCCCTGATCTGCAGATTTACTACTTTCATTGCTACTATAAATTTAATATTATAGGGATTTTTTATGTATGTAGTTCTTTTGTCAGAGCTGAATAATGAAACATTTAAGACAGAAAATAAATTTTTAAGCACTCGTTATGACTTAAAAATTTGTCTTTTTTTAAATGGGGAAAGTGTGAACCCCATGAGCCCTCATTTTCCCATGCCCTTAAAGATTATTGTCTGCTTCCTGTGGGTGTTAGTTGCCACATGGGTGTTGTTGCTGATGGGTGTTAATTGCCACATTATAAAATATGCAAGGTACGGTTTACAAAAAAATAATTTGATAGCAATCTAAAAAAAATTATTAATTACATGAAATTAATAAAAAAAATGTATTATTACAGTCTGGTAAGTAAAATTAAAAAATTAAAATTTGACTACTTAGCTTTTCAGTTAAATAACAAAAATATATGCACTATGAACATTACTGAAATTGCTTTTTCAGTAATGTCCACATGGGGTGTCCATTACTGGAAATTGACTAATTAAGCATTCCAGTAATGGGCCATGGTCCTAAAACCTGAAAAATAAATGAAATTTTGTAAATTGCCATTAGTATGTAAAATTCAAAGTTTTCTATTATTGCCTAAATAAAAACATGCAATTTTTTCAAGAAAATAAAAAAGATATCAGTTGTTTAAGTGAAGCCAGCTCTTAGCATGTTCATTAAGATTTTCACAGAAAATCTGTGGAACTGTGAAACATTATTTTCTGCTTCCTGATTGGTTTGATTAAGAGTGTCAACAATAACCCAGATTATAAAACAAGCAAGGAGGAATTATGAAAAAATATATAAAAGGCTAAATTTTTATTGGTTATTTTTTTATAAATCAAAAACTTTGAAAGTGGCCCATTACTGGAAGGGGGTCCATTACTGGCACATCTACCCTATATATATATTTGCAAGATATTTTAGTGTATTTTTCACTAATTATTTTTAATTAAACTGGTTTTTTAAATTTTTTCATGTTTTGTTTTCTTTGATTTTTTAATATGCCGCAACAGATTAATTTTTGCGATTTACATTACAATCAAGATTTTATCATTTACTGGTTTTGAAGTAAGTAATATTCTTTACAAGCAAATATTTAAATACTGGTAAAAATGCAATACCATAGAAAGAAACTTCATTTAAAACTCCAGCTTTTGTAGTGATATATCATTCTTTTTTTTTTTTTTTTTTTTTTTAAGAAAAAACATTAAACTCTGTTTTCTTAACTTTTTATTATATGAAATTTCTTTCCATGGTACCTTATTAATTTAAAATATTTTTTTTATTTATCTAATAATATGTCATGAAAATACACCTATGATAATTTATTTTAAAGGATATAATAAGATATCCTTGGAATAGACAGGCAATGTGTTGACTATTTCCCTTATAATTTATTTTCTAGAACCATTTTAATGCATGCGATATTGCGTGTATCTCTAAATAGTCCTTGAAAAGTGCTGGAATTTAATTTGTTCTCAAGAGTATGAACCATGTTTTATGATCAATGAGAAAGTGAACAAGTACCAATGTTTTTGATAACAGTAATTTATTGCTTTTCTGTTCTGTTATTAGTTTTTCGTTTTTGATTAAACTAATTATTTTTGACAGTGAAGAAGGCATCTGAAGAGGATGTAAATGAACTGCCTGAAGTGGACCAAAATACCAAGAAGGATTTAAGAGCTCGCACTGGTGCTACTACAAGTCCAAAACAGAAAAGAAATTAACATTTCTTCTGTTTGAACAATAAAGTTATTTTTCTTTTATTGATTATGGGTTTATTTTTCCTTCATTCATTTTGCCACTAAGTGGTAGATCAATTTAAAACTGTTTTTTGTACAATGTTCCTTTTTATTTCAGAGTTTACATTAAAAATTTAATTTTCTTTTGTCGTGTTTCATTTTGTATATTGTGTAGTTCTTTGTAGAATGTTTTTTTTTTTTAAAGATGTTACTTTTTATTGTTCAACGTACAGATATTTTACTGATAGACAGGGGTGGTTAGCTGACGTGGAAAACCTAGAAAAGCCAGGAAATTTAGCAGGATTGGAGAAAGTCTGGGAAAATGAATATGTTCAAGTGCTGTCGACCCTGATAGATTTAAATATTTTAAATATAAGATAAGAAAATTCATGTTGTGATAGATTAAAAATTGTTTGTCAAAAGCTAACATTATTTCAAAAAGATTAATTGATAAGCATGTTGAAATAATCCATTGAAGTAACTTTCCTATGATAAAAGTCCTAACTTCAGATTATTATTCAGAATTAGTATTGTTATTTTAAATTTTATTATTTTTATTTCATTCTTATACATTCAAAGCTCCACCTAATCATGCTGGGATACATGTTATCAAACATTTGTAAAAACTTGTCACAATTGTAAGATGCTATGAGAAAGAATTTCAAAATTTATATTGACAAATAGATCTGAGATTTTATGGTACACTGAGATTGTCACTTTTCATTTTATTTGCCTTTTAGCTTTTCTTCATCTTTCACATTTTTTGGTAAACTTTGCTTCCCAAAATGTTCCATACATGTATAAAATATTTTAGATTAAAATAATCCATCTGTTTCTATTTATGTCTAAATATAAGTCTTAATTATAATCAGTTACAACTAATTATAGCTATTAATTAACCATTGTGGTTTTAGACTTAAAATCTATATATTTAAAACTCTAAGCGTTTTCTTTCAACAGTTCGTGAGAAAAAACTGCATCAAATTACAGAATTCTTATTCTAAGTTAAGGATATTCAGCCACAGATTTATGATGGCAATTGGATTACTTCCATTGTTGCGAGGAGAAATGAAAAATATTCAGACACATGTCTTTTTGTCGGAATATTTTCATTTGCAAATTAAATTTCTGTAAAAATATTTATACATATGCACTTTATTTTTAAAAGCGAATAAAAATTCATATTTATTGTGATGTCATGGGAATATTGTCCAGTGGGTTTATTTTATATTTAGGCATTATAACTTTATTTATGCCATTTTTTCATTACAATTAAACATAAAACCTATTTTTATTTGCATACATGGTGGTTAAGCATAAAAGTAAATCCTATAAAGTATGTGTGAAAAGTTTGTGCGGGTTAAATTCATGTTATGCTTAGCTTGAAATGCATTTTTACATTATAAAACTAAAGAGAAAAATTTATATATTGTGTTAACATGACGTAATTTATTTTTCAATTCTTTATAGATTAGAATTCTATTCAGATTAGAATTAGAGCATTTATTGATTTCTACATCTTGATTGCATAACCTTGATTAAATGTTACCAATTACTTTTTTTAAAATTATTGGTTTGAGGATTTTATTTTTTTAATAAAAATTTCATAAAAGTAAAGTATTTCAGGAAAATTAAAATTATTAAAATTGGTGTTAGGGTTAAAAAAAAAAAAAGCTTCAAATTGTTATTTGTTTTTTTTGAGTTAGATTAAACAATATAAGGCTAATATTTTATAGGAATTATTTTTGTAGGTTTATTATAAGTTCATTTAACAGTTCCTTATTAGCAACAAAGTCTTATTTCTTTCACTATGGATTTCTCTGTTAATGTCAAAAAATGGCAGTCTACTTTTGGATGCCAGCCAAAACACAGAGACAGTTTTTAGAAATGTATAACAATTGTGACAACAAATGGTGCTTTCACTTTTATCATGCTTGAATCACTTCTAAATAATGTACAATTTCAATTCTTACATCACAAATTAGAAAAATGTTAACTTTCAAATGAAATTTATTATTTTTCAAATCTATCTCAACAATGGCCATCAGTTTGCTTCAATAATGTAAAATAACCCCTGGGAAAGTTGCTGCAATTGGAAATTGATTTCCCTAACCAACATAAAAAGTGAACAAAAAAAAAAAAAAAAAAAAAAAAAAAGACCCTGATAAATCATAAGATCAGATTATCCGTAAGATAGAGCATTTTGGTGCTAAACTGAAATCTGTCAACAAAAAAAAAAAAAAAAAAAAAAAAAAAAAGAAACTTTTCAGTTTATGTTGAACATAAAATTGATATATTGAATTCGTTGATACATGTGTTGCACAGAATATGCTAGGAATTGTATTTTATTATTTTTTTAAACATCCATTGGGTATTCACTGTATAAGAGGAAAAAGATCCTCGATTGTGAACAATAGATAATCATCCTGATTATGGAAAGGGACCGAGGAAACCGTATAAATAAATTACACTTGAAAACATTAAAAATCTGTCTCATCTGCAGATTGTATATTATTATTGTAAAAACATTTCTTCATCTTTACATAAAAAATGATTAGCTTAAAACAATTGATGTATTTTAGGAAATATGGATTTGAAACGAACAATGATTAAAGAGGACATTTTAAAACTTTTTTTAATGTCTAATTTCGACTGTGTCTTTAGGCAGATGCAATCACATGCGTATAGGAGCTCACTTGGTTGCATTATCACAGGGGGAGAGGTGTGTGCTATATTTACTATGTTCTTTTATTTACTGAATATGATATGGATGCAAGAATATACTATTTGTATGATACTCCATAGGTCCATGAAATTTTTTTTCTTGCAGTGGTGAATATGGCATTAATGTCGAACTGATTTGCATTACACTGTTGTTTACGGACTGTTTGTTTTGAGTTTGCATCAAAAATAGTACTGTATTTCACTGGGGTAAAAAAAAAAACTTTTAAAATAAAATTTTTAAAACACTGCTTCATACTCTCCCACTCATAAATAATAAAGAAGCTTACTTTACTGATATTGTTACAGTAATTTTTTTCCATCAAATTTTGACAGGATCTATCTAGTGTAAGTTTAAATTTTCATTTTTGGTAATACATATTTTTTATATTTAAATCTGGCTGTTTGTGTTATACAACTACTGCTTTTAGAATATAGAACACAGCACAATGAAACTAGCATCAGTTATTCGCATGGATCCAAGGATGTCATATAAACTCTCAGAATTTTTTTTATTTATATTAATTTCTGATATATTAATTTTTATGTACTTAAGTTCCAGAATGTAATGATTTCCATACCTGACCATTGGAGATAATTTACCTATGCCGTATGACATCTTCATTGACTAGAATGCATCATAACAAAAAAGTTTGTATAGTGAAATGCCTGCCAACTCTGAAATTCATTCTGTAATTCACTTTTTGAATGCATGTGCTCTTTTGGACGATCAAACCTAGGTCAATTTTTACAGCTATTAGTATTCAATTTATTTATAGTTCTATATATGAATGTCCCATTAAAACCAAGGCATTTTAAGTGCTTTAAGATTTTACCTGCAGAAAATCCATGATCAAAGAGCTGTTAACATAATCTTTTTGACTTCCGTTTTAAAAATAATTCTAAGTTTTTGGTTTTTATGTTTGCCATAATTTTTTTGATAATGTGCTGAAGTACACCGCCCTGCCAAAAGTTTAAACAAATTATTTTCCCACACAAAATCATATGCACAGTTTTTGGGTCGTCAAAGGTGTTGAATTGATGGATTTTACATTCAGAAACAAAACTTTCAATGCCACTTCTTACAGTGCAATGTGCCCTTTGATGATGTCATTTTTTTGCACAACAATGTCGGCGCACATGTGGCTTGCATGATTCAAGATCCATAGAGTGATTCAGTTGGTGGGAACTGTCTATAGTCTTAAACATATTTAGTGCAAGATTTACTTGTGTTAGTGTTTCACCATATGTATGGTGGTTAAAACTTTTCACAAAAGTGATAAAAATGGCAAGAAAAGTTACATTTTTTAACCATTTATTTTAATTTATAAATCTAAAATATAATTTGTCTAATGAACAGAGGAAAGTATATTCAACTATGTAAATTATATCCAATGGTTGGAGTATCATAGTTGAGAATTTTTCCAACAGAGCAAAAATATGCCGGGACCAGGACTTGAACCTGGGTACTTTGATTTGCTGTACCAACGCTCTCCCTACTGAGCTATCCCGATGATATCCTGGGCTGGCATATTTCACTCTTATTTGTTGGACAAGGCCACGAACTGCAGCGCTAATTTTTCATTCGAGCTATAGCCATAGCATTTACATGATGAATCTTGAAATAGCACGGAAACTCCTGTATACCATGTAATTAGGTCATAATGAACAGAGGAAAGTATATTCAACTAGGTAATTTAAGATTCATCATGTAAATGTTATAGCTCGGATGAATGAAATTAGCACTGCAGTTCGTGGCCTTGTCCAACAAATAAGAGTGAAATATGCTGTAATGGTTACATCGCCTTGTTTGGTCATCGTAATTATATTCCTAGAATGGATACCTTAGTTCTATGGTATTTTGCTGCCACCACCGGTATTAAAGTGATACCGGACACGTTGGGAAAGAAGTTCTCATAAAAAAAACAATTAATAATTTATTGATTAAAATTATTATGGAAGAAAAATGTTAGTGATAGTTATTATATTGTCACTAGCTGTATGTGACTGTCATATGATAATCTCCCAGATCACCCATTTTAATATATATCTCAAATGTACTACTCGTACATATAATTTTGTCTAAGTAATTAGTTTTACTCTGGACCAAACTGTCCAATGCACCTTATCTATGTAATTCAACACAATTCTCCACACTCTTAACGCTACACGTCTATATCAAACACTGTGCGCTGACGACCCTTGCATCTTACGCTATCTCTTACACATCAACCATATACCTCCTTCACTCCAGCGACTCTCTGGTGTCCTATATCTCTCGGCTGCACCTCCACGAGTGACCTGTCTTGGTCCCCTCACACTACTAATTGACAGGGCTGTCATTCTTCATTCACGGAGCTTCCATCAACGTGGAGGCATTTGTTCTAGACCTTTCCATCCCGGCTTTCGTCTTGATCATTCTTCTGTGAAATCCCATCTCCCTAGGAATGTGGTGCTCATTGTGTTTCTTTCATTGTATTTCTTTCCAAAACCAGATTAGTACTTTACAAAGAAATCGAGAACTTCCCCCAAATAGATAATAGGATCAGGGGAAATACCACTGTCAATCACATACAGCAGTTTTACAGCAAAAGAAATATATATATTGGAATACAGTAATATAATAATGAATAAAAATAATTACTTAAATTAATTAGAAATGTACGATATGAGTCTAACTAAAGTCAGAAACCTGACATATGCCAGACCAGGATATCGTCGGGATAGCTCAGTAGGGAGAGCGTTGCTACAGCAAACCAAAGTACCCAGATTAGAGTCCTGGTCCCGGCATATTTTCACTCTGTTGGAAAAATTCTCAACTATGATACTCCAACCATTGTACATAATTTGTATAAGTTCATCAAAATGGTGTCATTCTCCTTTAAGTTTGTTAGATGACATGATTTTTTAATCCACCAACTTCTAAGTTGGAGAGTAAATTTTGATTGTACAAAATGCTTTTGGCAAATTGAGTAATTGAAAAGATGCTTTTTTATTGAGAAATCTTTTAAACCACATTGTAAATAGGATATCATACTTCAAATTTTGTATTTAATAAAATTAATTTTATGAACCTTTTGTAAATGCACCGTACAATTAGATTTATTTTTATTCCAATTAATCAAAAAATCTCATGTAATTTAAATGCAACTCATCAGGTTGCCCTACAGCTAGTTTATATTTAAAAAAAATTTTATTACTGATTTGATTTGAATCAGAATACTAGAAAGTTTTATGCATTAATGGGTAGAAATTATTTTATTATTATTAGGTCAAAATATTGTTTTGATTTCATAGTAATTTTTAAGCACTTCATAAGAATATTACTCAGTAGTTCTAATTTTAACACATGAGTACTGTTTTTTATTATGTGAATTGCATATTTCCACATATGCACATATGTTTTTTTTATACATATATACATATATTTTTTTTTCTTGATGGAATTATTGCTGTTATACAAAGTATTTTAAAAGCACCAGTTCTTCCTTAAAAATGTTCAATTACTTTCATTCAATCGCACACTTTTACAAAAACTTTGATCTATATAAATTTTGATGAACTACAAATTGCAAAATAATTTTTGAAGACATAATATTTTTTACATATGCTAATTGGGAATAGAAAAAAAAAAAAAAAAACTTATTTATTTTCTAATGTGTTAAATTTTGATTTATTTTTTTCCTCAACAATTATTTTCTTTTTCCTCCCCCCTTCCTCCTTTTTTCTGTTGCAATAACCATTATTTACCATCAAAACACAAATGTTATTTTGACTCATATAACTGTTTTATCTGTCATTGATATTCTTGTAAAATATTATATTAAAAAAAATTATTTAAATTATAAAACTGTGTGTCAATTGATTACTTTATGGTTTGTTTTAGAATCTCAAAATAAGATTCAAAAGTTGATTTTCAAAAAAAAAAAAAAAAAAATTGTTAAATATTTTTCATAATTAATTTCACAAATATTTTTAACTGTTTTGCTTTTCAAATCTGAATTGTAATATAAAATTTTTATGCATGTGTGCATTTAAATTTTTAACAAACAAAACAATGTTTAACAAACTGAAATCTGCAATTTTATAATGTTAGATAATATGTATATTTCAAAGCCAAAGATTCAGAAAATCTAACTTTTAAGAACTGTTATATTAAACACGATTCCACGTAATTATGCTCTTCAACTGCTATTTCTTTGAATTCTTCAGAATAAAAATGTACAACTCTTTAGTAGGGTTCTCTTCAGGGGTAGCTATTTTGTATTTTATTTAAATTTTTCTCCCAATTTTTTTGTAATCTGGAAAGTCACAATTAAAGAATCATTAAAAAAAAAAATTCTTTTTTTTGACACATTCTGAAATAGTTTCTAGGCAACTGGTAAAGTAAAAGAGAGAAAAAATAATTATTTATGATAGGAAAAATATAAAAATCAAAAGTTAAAATGTTTTATATTTATCTAACAGATGCACAAAATTCCATCAAAAAATATATAGATAATTTAGAATGTTCCTAGTTTCCTAGACAAATGTTGCATTTTGTCATTACAATCTTAATATAATCAGTTAAATCGTGAAACTGTTGAGGAATTCAATTACCTCAGATCTATCATTTCATCAAGATGGGTCATGCCAAAGAGAAAAGCAATTGCAATGTAGAATTCTGTTCTCTGAAGTAGTAATATTCTCTTCAAAACTAAACGACTAATTTATAATGTAGTAGTAAAAAGCATTTTACTATATGCAGGGTTGCTACACCCCTTGGAAAGTCAGAGAATTGGGAAATAGGCCAAATAAGTCAGGGAATTTCAATATTTTATAGAAAATCTGGAAAAGTCAGGAGATTTGATACAATTTCATTGTGATCTCCAAATAAGTTTGTTCTTTAGATTACCAGAGATGAGAATCTTCCATGTTTTGGTAGATTCTGCATTTAAAAAAAAAGAAAGTAATTTAATCTAAATTACCCTCTTTCCGAAATTTCCAACTTCATCCCCCCCCCCTTTTTCCATCCACACTAGTAAATAGTTTAACATTTTAAAATTCATTATTACATATTTAAAACTTTTTCCAACAAAGTTTTTAATTTTCAAGTAACAGTAAATTAAAAAAAAATTATCGCAAGCTTCCATCTTCCCTCTGAAATGTCGGTTTCCTTTTTCCCCCTTTACCTTCTTTCGAAAATGAAAGTTTATCTAGACATTAGTGATTTTATGATGCAGTTGCTGAAGTAAATGGTTGCTCAGTATACAAATATTGTATAGAAAGTTTTTACAGTTTGGAGAAAACTTCATTTGAAAGTTTGTTATGATCATAAATTAATAAAGAGAGCAATTCCAATTGTAGTGCTCAGAGCAAGTTTTTTTTTAGGGGGATATTTAGAAAAGATTTCAATCAATATCATCTGTATTCAGCAGATTTTAGTGTTTTCAAGTGATACAATATTATACAAGTTGTAAATTTCCAACTGGACGAAAAATGTCCGGGCCAGGATTCGAACCTGGGATCGCTTGGCTGAAGCCGCCACGCTCTACCACTGAGCTATCCCGGTCGAATCTGGAGGGCATAATTCATCCATTATGCCCTCCAGATTCGACCGGGATAGCTCAGTGGTAGAGCGGGGCGGCTTCAGCCAAGCGATCCCAGGTTTGAATCCTGGCCCGGACATTTTTCGTCCAGTTGGAAATTTACAACTTGTATGATTACTTTACCAATTTGAAATAATTGTGTTAAAAATAATCCAGTGATACAATATTAGTTTCATCCCTAGCGTGTCCACTATGCACTACGCCACTATACTTGGATTTTCTTGAAATACACCTGGAAAATTCAGGAAATTTCCTTCTCCTGTATAAGTAGCAACCCTGTATATGATTTTGAGACATAGAACTTAAATCTCTCCCGATAAAAAAAAAAAAAAAAAAAAAAACTATCTACCGAACTGGACTTTTGGCAAAAATCAACAAGAACATCAAGGCTGGAAAAGATAAAAAATCAAGAATACGTGAAATTGTGAGAGTCAAAGGTGAGAGTTTTACAGACGATTAAACATAATAAGCTTAGATAGTATGTGCATGTTATTGGAATGAAAGAAGAGTGCTTACCAAAAATCCTTATAGACTGGAGTGCGAAAGGAAGATGAAGGAGGGTCAGACCAAGGATGACTTGGAAAAATACGATTGAATGTAATTGCAACTTGCAACTGTGGTTTAAAAAAAAAAAAAAAACTTGTAGTGTGCTCCCCCATCACCAAAGTTTGGATTAAAAGAGTATGAATGATAATATATGGATTCATTTTACTTCTTAATCGATTAAATTGACATTAAAAATAGGATTGTAGACTATTTCCACCATAGTTGTATTAAAATATATAGTAACTTTCTTCCCATATCTAATATAATAGATATTAATTTTCTATCGTTTCGGAAATTCTTTTTGAGGGCTAAGTTGAAATGACATTTTCAGGTCATAACCGATCCGTTCAGGACTCTTAATTGTGCCACAAATTATAGTCCGAAAGGCAGCGTTACATTTTGACAATCAATTTTAGCATCCATGATTTTGGTATGTATAATAGATTAGATGGTACAGATTACGAAACTGCTAGTCAGTAATCACACTAACGGGGGATATGTTGCTATAGCAGCAGCATCACTCTCCGAGGCAATATGAAATGAATGGCAATCCAATTACTGATAATATCTCTGAGTCTGAGTAACATCAGTAATCGGGTTATCATTCATTTCACATTGTTACAAACTGTGTGATGTTGCTATGAAATTACTCGCCGGTGGGGTGCCAGCTGACTATCAGTTTCGTTATCTGTACCATCTAATCTATCATGCATTAGCAAAATCATCGACGCTAAAATTGGCTGTCAAAATGTAACGCTATCTCCGGGATTATTATATTAAATATTTCCAAGTTAATAATTATGTAAATTAAAATAAAAAAAATTGTTATCCAATTTTTACTTTCCTCTATCTTACAAGAAGAAATTATTGGATTCATGAAAATTTTCAACTTCTGGTTTTCGACGGATTTATGCGTTTAAGGTCCTGAATATGATTTGACTGTTTTTAGAAAATGTCTGCCTGTATCTGTGTGTATGTGACAAAAATTTTGTGGGCGTTCTATCTCAAGAACTAATGCACGGAATTTAATAAAACATTAGATTCTGTTAGACCTTACTATAAATGGGTGCTGATTAGTTTTTGGTGCAAATCATCGAACAGGTGGTGCTACTACTATATGCTTCATTTTTCACAATATCTGCAATAGTTCTATCTCAAGAAATAGTGCCCAGATTTTCACCAAACTTCAGATTCAGTTATATGTTGACATACGTTGTTGCTGATTAGGTTTAGGTGTATACCGTGCAACAGGTGGAGCTGGTATGCTGCATTATTTACGATTTTCAAGATAGCTATATCTCAAGAACTAATGCACAGAATTTCATCAAACTTCAGATTCAGTTAGACGTTGACATAAGTTGTTGCTTATTAGGTTTTAGTGTAAATCTGCCAACAGGTGGCGCTGCTATGCTGCATTTTTCAGGACTTACACGGTTTTAGCAATAGTCGTAACTCAAGAACTAATGCACTGAATTTAATAAAACTTTAGATTCAGTTAGACCTTGATATAAATTGGTGCTGATTCGTTTTTGCTGTAAGTCGTCCAACAGGTGGCGCTTCTTGGCTGCATTTTTTACGATTTCCTCCGTAATATCTCAAGAATTAATGCATGAAATTTCATTAAGCTTCATATTCTGTTATTTTGAAATATTAAAATGTATAAGGTAGAAGAAAGTTTTGGGATTGACACATCCGACTAGTTTAAAATTATATAAGGATGGTATTTTTTGTTTGAAGGGGCTTTACTTTAAATTCAAACATCAATCATATTAAAAAGGTTGCTCCTCTTTAAAATTTATAACTGTTACAATAACAGCATTCTGACTTTAAAGTCTATTTTGTTTTAAAACTTTTTTAAGCACTGAGATGTTTTCAACTGACGATGTTGTTTCATATAAGAGATTGACCGAAATTTCGGTGTCGGCGCAAAATCGGAGTTTCGCCGAATATTCTTTTTCGGCGAGACTGCTGCCAAAATTTCGGCCTGACCGAAACTATCTGTATTTCAAAATCTCGTTCCTTCTTTCGGAAATTTTCAACTTTACTCATTGCTATGAGTTGTATCGGCTCAAATGAGACACTGCTTACTGCTATGAACTCCACTGTTTATCATTATCCGTTATGACTGATTCATGATGAGAGTATAAATTATAAAACAAGCAATGCATATATTTGTTTTACATTATTTAACTACATTGTTAATTAATTATTGATAAATGCCTATAATTTCTGGCTGTTATAAAATATTAAAATATAAAAGTTGTATTATTTATGTTTCATTTTTGTTTGAAACATACACATGCACATATATATGTACGTTTGTTTGTTAGAAATGTGGTTCAATACACGTATAATTAATAAATTAATTAGTAAAGTAATTAGTTATATTAAGTAATTATTTGTTATCAATTAATTAATAATTATATGCAGTTATGTATGTATTAATCAGTTTTTAAATTTTTTTGACACTTTCGGTTTCGGTCTTAAAAACCTGTTTCGGTCGATCTCTAGTTTTATATGTGTACGATCCCATGTGTCTCAGATTTTAATAAGCACGATACTATTCTTTTGAGTTTACTCGAATACGACGAAGTCAAACACCGTCTTTCGAGAGTGCATGAAAAATATCCAACCGCTCTTCAAGAGGTTATTGCCTTTTAATATGATAGAGAACATTATTTGAATTGTGACTATATCTCTAAAACTAGAGGTTTAGGAATTAGCTATTGGATAACGATACCAGATGACATCCTGTATATACATTCAGTTTATTTCATTATCAATAAAATTTAGGAATATGATTATTGATCCTTCTTCCATAAATGCATTTAAATATGATATCAATTACTTTTTTGTTTACTTCGAGTTCAGGTTAATGTTAGAGTCCTGTATCTGGTCAGTTATTCAGATTTTACCCGTGTTTCGGTCGGGTCGGGTTGGGTCGCGTCGGGTCATGTTGACGCTGATTCTTTTCATTGCTGGTCGGTTTCGGGTTTACACGAATTTTCAAAGAAAGTCCAGAATATTTTTCAGTTGGGAAAAAAATAATAAAAAAAAATTGAATATTAATATGAGTATATGTTCATTTTTCAACATTAAATATAAAATTGATATTAAAGACATAATTGTAGACTAAATTTTTTTTATAATTGTATTAAAATATCGATTACGTTTTTTCCACTTCGGGTTCGGGTTGAAGTTCTACGGGTTTGGGGTTAACGAAATTGTTTTGCCAGGTTCGGGTTGACTTTGAGCAGAATTTTTGTGTTCGAGCCGGGTACAACCCGACCCGTGCAGAACTCTAGTTCAAGTTTAAGCTTTTCGTATTCGAATCGAGTTGCGTGCCAACGAAGATCATTTTTGTGTGTTTGGGTTGTGTAGATTTCAAATGAAATTTCAGGTTAAGATAAGATATAAGCAGAGATGGCTAGAGGACTATTGTCCGAGGCACTGAAAACTAATGGGGTGGGTACTACTAATGGTAACTAATGGTAACAAAGAATATTAGGTTAATAGTATTTTTAGAAATTATTTTTCGTAAGAGCGCGTGGATGCTATAAACGTCTTTTGTCGCAACGAGTATAATATTTTGGCGACATACGAACTGTCCAGCATACCACCATACGATAATTTAGTAATGAAAAATATAAAATGGGGCTCGACCGGGATTTGAACCCGGGACCTCTCGCACCCAAAGCGAGAATCATACCCCTAGACCACCGAGCCAACAAGTTGTTTTTCTTTCTATTATTAACTTTCTGTCTCTCTCTCGTCTCTTAGCTCCTCTTTCCTAAATAGTAACTGGGTAACCGCTAACCTGGTTAATAAAGCAGTGCTAAAAACTGTTGTGAGTTTTTAATATTTATCTTTGCTTTTTGCCTGATTAACGGCGAAACCATAGGCGTACAGTTGTATGGGTTCGTGGGGATGAGCCTCACCAATAATTTCTATGGAATTTTTAATGTGTCTTTTTGTGACAGATAGTTTTTTTCTTGTATTTTGCCATTTTCACCTCTTTTTCTTTCGTTTAACAGATAAACAACAATAATAAATTATTTTCCCTTTAGGTTCTATTTTTTAAAATTAAAGTACTAAACGTTTGAAATTTTGTAGCCAAAAGGCCGTATAAAAAACGAAAATAGGCAAGTGACAGCCATACTCCGAAAAAGACGTTATTCTAAGTCAATTTTCCCTGTACTTTTATTATAAATGATTCGCGAATAATAGCGACCATCATTTTATAAACGGGACTGTAGATTCGAATTTTTACATTATCATACCATTTTATTTAACTTGTGATTTCTTTAACAATATAAGATTCTGCTTAATTTATGTAAAGGAAAATTTACAAAAAGCAACATTAAATTGATAATTTCTATTATACACACAACGTATTTCTGTGGGAAAAATTTATTTTCGAGTTTAGCCCCACTAATAATTTTCAAAACTCTGCGCCTATGGGCGAAACCAAATTCAAAATGACTGCTTTTAAATGCTTTTAAGCATGTAAAATTATACCATTCAGTGACAGAATTAAAAAAAAAATTGACATCATTTGTCAGGTACTCCATATTCTATAACTTTGAAATTTTTATTAAATGAAGATTAAATTTCTGATTGCTGTGTGAAATAAGAATAGAACTAATTTAAACAAAAATATTAAAAAAAAATTGCATAGTTGGCCCATAAGTACTTACACATCGATGCCTGTATTTCTTATCTACAATTTTTTTAAATATATAAATAATTGAAATTGAAATACTCTAAAAGTCATGACGTCATTGAAGGTTCCAAACATCGCCCCCTGAATGCTAGGCCTGCGCGCTGACAGAAAAATGGCGGCTGTCGTAGGCAGATTTTTTTTCAGCATTTGTACAGTCCCTCGAATTTTAACACCGATAATTTCTAAAAGTTTTCTTCGCCTTGTTTTTCAGAGACTGAGATCAAATGAGACAAAGAAAACCTTTAGAAATTACTGGTGGGTAAATTCAGGGGACTGTATAAACGCTTAAAAAAAATCCGCCTGCGACAGCCGCCATTTTTGTGTCAGCGCGCAGACCTAGTATTCAGGGGGTTGTGGTTTCAAAATTGCCGTTGTTGCTATGCTTCTCTTGAAGGGAACTCCTTCACGCAATGAAAATCTATCACTGAACTAGAGTCCTGCGCGGGTCGGATTGTACTCGACCCGAATCCGAAATTCCTTCTTAACCCCTTAACAGTGGGAGGTTTTTTGACACCATAAACTAAAAATAGGCACAATACACCACTTTTTCCGTACTAAAATATTTGCTTTGTGTAATTGAATGCAATGTCTGCCGATTTATAAATAGAAGATTGCGTTTAAAAATTACTGGTGTGAAAAAGCTTTTAGTAACAAAACAAGCAAACTCTTCTTGCACAGTTAAGTCAAAATTTCTTAGTGTCGAAAGAAAAAAATTACTAAAAATTCAAAAATTGCTGTACGAATTTCGCATAAACTTTACTGAAAAGAGGACAAAATTTACTATATTGGGCTAAAAGATTGGATTCCTGCTACTAATGCGGAAAAATCGCAGCAAAACGTGAAAAAACACTAAAAATCGCATAAAAAATAAAATTGAAAAAATCTTTTCAAACATTCCAAAAAAGGGCTTCGAGGTGCAAAACGAATTGCCTAGAAATACCTTCCCACCAAATTTTGTAGCTCTGCGTGAAGCGATCTTTTCACAGAACACAACCCGTTGACTGACCCGAACACAAAATTCCTGTTTAAAGTCGCCCGGGCCGAGCCCGTAGTGAAAGAAAATTAATCCAGTGTTTAATGCAATTATGGGAAAATAGTCTACAATTTTATGTCTTTTGTATATAAAGGAACATATATACACTCATCCTTATTCGAATATGTAGTTTATTTTTCGTTTGAAAAATATTCAGGATTTTTTTTTTTTTTTTTTTTTTTTTTACAACAGACGATGATGGAACAGTTTTTTACAACTTGAATTACAATCGATTACTCCGTGTTGGCGATCTTTCCTGGATTGCCGCATTCCAAAAAACGGCAAATTTGACAACATTTTCGAAAAGAATATTGGAAAATGGAACACACTAGATGATTTCTTGGTGTTTTTAATTTGGATCAACCCGAACACGACCTGAAAGAGTTGAAACCTGACCCGAACCCGAAACATTTACCGAAAAGCTTCCTGAAAGTCAACCAGACCCGCAACGAAAAAAAAGTTAGAAGCCAGGTCGGGTCGCCCCTGGTGATTGTCAGTGCATTTATTTCTCTTAAATATGACGTCATTTTCGTTGGTGGAAGCATGCTTCTGACTTAGGGATTGTGATCTGTGTGATTATAGCGAGAAAATGTGCGATAGAAGTGAAATACACTGCTCAAAACAATTAAAGGATATTGCAGTTTTAGGTGGATTTTGTATCTGGGAAACTTTTTAGCTGATTGATACATGGTCGACAGACATAGTAGGTTATATGAGAATAAATTACACATGTTTGGCAGAAAAAAATGCATTTTATTGCGCATTTGTGTACAAAAGGAAAAAAACACAATTTGTGCATATGAGAAAAAAAGAATAAGAAAAGGTGTTTTCTTCAAAGAAAATCATTTTCAGTAGGGGGTATGGTTTCCACGGGCGGCCAGCAACGTTGAACACCTTTGAGGCATGGACTCAATGAGGCTATTAATGACGAGTTGGGGTATTCTGCCCCACTCATCCAGAAGAGCTCTTTCCAGTTCTTGGAGAGTTTGTGGGGGTTGTTGGCGGCCAGAAACTCGTCTTCCTAGAGCGTCCCAAACGTGCTCGATTGGATTCATGTCTGGAGAACACGCTGTCCATTCCATTCGAACGATTCCTTCCTCGAAAAGGAAATCCTCCACCAGGTTTGCACGATGTGGCCTGCAGTTATCGTCCATTAAAATGGAGTTATCTCCGATTGCTGCAGCGTAAGGGACTACAATAGGTCTGAGGATCTCATCCCTATATCGGCGACCAGTCAGAGCTCCATCTCGAATGATGTAGAGGTCAGTGCGCCCGTCAATGGAGATGCCACCATACACCAACACTCCTCCACCGCCAAATCTGACACTTTCGTGCACGAACGCAGGATTATTCCTACTGCCACGGTCCCTCCAGATGAAAATACGCCTATTATCCGGATGCACAGAAAAACGGGACTCGTCAGAAAACAGAATATTGCTCCATTCATTTCTCCTCCAGTTGACATGCTCGGTTGCCCACTCCCTGCGGTCGCGACGATGCCTTGATGTTAATCTAACACATACCATCGGTCGGCGAGCATACAGACCTACAGCATGGAGCCGGTTTCGGACAGTCTGAGTTGAAATCGTGGTGCCTGTAGCCGAGCGAAGGTGTTGTTGGAGAAGAGTAGCGTTCATGTTTCGGTGTCTCCGAGCTGTTAACGCTAAATACCGATCTTCATTGGGCGTTGTTGCCCGTCTATGACCTTGCCCTGGTCTTCGGCCTGCACATCCACTCTCCAAAAAACGGTTCCAGATCCTGGAAATGACACTTTGTGACACTCCAATGGCTTGCGCTACTTCGGCTTGAGTTTGGCCCCCTTCGAACCTACCAACAATTCTCCAAGCTTCTGAATCTGTCAAATGACTTCGCTGAGACATCGTACTCATCGAAACAAAGCAATCACTGAATGCCGATCATCCTTGTCTTCATTCTCTTTTATCCAGTTGAAAGTCAAATTTCATTCGCTGCCGCTGAAGCAACGTTTTTGACGTCGAACTCAAAATTTGCATACTCCACAGTTTGAAAACCAGAAAAATTTGCATTTGTGATTCTCTTCTTCTATTTTCGGCAAAAAAAAATTTCGTTTATATCTTTATTTTATATAAAACTTCAAATATCCTTTAATTGTTTTGAGCAGTGTATTAAGGCTGTTGTCAATTATTTTAATTTTTTTAGCTCAACAATGCCGAAACTTTCTGACACGTTTATTCATTCTTGCACGTAAAATCAAGAAAATTGCATAAATTGATATTTAAATATCTAAGAATCGAATAGCATTTTTTTTTAATTTCCCCACAAATGGGATACAACTTGATTTATAATCGATTACTCCGTGTTGACGATCTTTCCTGGATTGCCGCATTCCAAAAAACGGCAAATTTGACAACATTTTCTAAAAGAATATTGGAAAATGGAACACACTAGATGATTTCTTGGTGTTTTTAATTTGGATCAACCCGAACACGACCTGAAAGAGTTGAAACCTGACCCGAACCCGAAACATTTACCGAAAAGCTTCCTGAAAGTCAACCAGACCCGCAACGAAAAAAAAGTTAGAAGCCAGGTTCGCCCCTGGTGATTGTCAGTGCATTTATTTCTCTTAAAGATGACGTCATTTTCGTTGGTGGAAGCATGCTTCTGACTTAGGGATTGTGATCTGTGTGATTATAGCGAGAAAATGTGCGATAGAAGTGAAATATTAAGGCTGTTGCCAATTATTTTATTTTTTTAGCTCAACAATGCGAAACTTTCTGACACGTTTATTCATTCTTGCACGTAAAATCAAGAAAATTGCATAAATTGATATTTAAATATCTAAGAATCGAATAGCATTTTTTTTTATTTCCCCACAAATGGGATACAACTTGATTTATAATCGATTACTCCGTGTTGACGATCTTTCCTGGATTGCCGCATTCCAAAAAACGGCAAATTTGACAACATTTCCTAAAAGATTATTTGCTTTTATTGGAAAATGGAACACACTAGATGATTTCTTGGTGTATAAGTAAGAAAAGCTGCAAGTTTTATGCATTCATTAATTTAAGTGCTTTCATGAATGTGCTTCAATAGCCTGTTTGGATTTGAGAATAGCCTCAAGGCATTATAGAAGGTGCTTTCTGATGGTGGAAAATATGTTTGTTTACTAATTTCGTGAAAATTTTATAGTAAAATTCTTTTATAATAAAGTTGTTTGAAAAAAAAAAAAAGTCTAATAAGGGAAAGAAATAGAAACAGCAAACAAAAGATAGTAATATAAGTCCTGTTCCGCATAAATTGCAGGAAGTTCTTAAGAAAAAGAAAAAGTTTTAGAACGCCTCTTGTATTATGCGTTCTTATATTGGTACCTCTAAATAAAGACTATTTGGTATTTATTCTATCGTGCTCTTCATTTTACCATTATTAGAATATTCTTTATCTTCAACGAAAAAATATCGACGATCATTGATACGATGCTGAAAAGTAACTATTCTTATTCCACTGTCATACATGTTAATAAAATGAAGAAATAAAAACTATTTATTGATATTGTTATTAATATTTCATACTGCAAATATAAAGAAAGAGAAGAAAAGAGTGAAAAAGAAAAAAAGGAATCCGATAATTTACTTTACAAAGTGTTAATAGATGGCAGCACCAAATATTTTATCATTTTCCCAGATTTCTTGTTTTGGTCGTTATTATACATTTAAAGTTATTTTGTGTTATTTATTCCAACGGTATAGACACAAAAATAAGTTCCTTTTCTTCTATTAGAGCTTTCTAGATGATCTTGAATTTAAAGATAGAAGATAGTCACATTTTAAATGGGAGCCAAGAGACTTAAAAATCGGAAAAATGCTATACAGTGAAATCTTCTAAGACGGAATCGCATAAGAGGGAAAAAATATCCTTTATACACAAGTTCTTTTCTTAGCAGATACATCGTCTGTTGTAAATGTATCAGAATCTTTTCGCACGTATTGTTTTATTCATTTAGCTTGGATCAACACATTTTTCGTTTAAGACAGTATTCCGTCATAGGCATGTACTTTTTCACAAGTTTTACTGTACTTTAATTTTATTGCCTTGAAATATATGTATACTATTCTTTAAAAAAAAAAAAAAAATAAAAAAAAAAAAATAGTTTTTAGATTTTAATTGTAGACCAATAGCGGTTTAAAAATATATGCAAAGATTTTGGGGATTTTTTGCAGAGATTGTGGGGCCGGGCCAAATTTTACTTATTTTTGCACGGACCCGGTCACACCGAGCCAATGATTTTCATACGGGCTAGGCCGAGGCCGTGCCTAAAAATTCAGCCCGCGCAGACCTCTAATGAAGAATGAAGTCCAGTCCCGGTTCGGCCCGGATAAAAGATGTTAGTCCCGAGTTTTCAGAAAATAAGGACCGGCCCCGTCCCATTCCGGAGAGAGTAAAGATCTGGCCCGGCTCGAGTGTCGTGAATGAAATTTGCCCGAGTAGGGCCCGTGCAGACCTCTATTGTACACTGTCCCAATTAGATTCGAATTGGTTAAGTATTCCGAATATTATTGTGATGACAAATTTTGCTTGTTTTTTACTTTTGTGAGTCTCTGTAAATAAACTATAAGATCTACTAAGTATTGGTTCATTTGGCGGAGGGTGGATTGAGATATAAATAGGGCTGACGTCCTTTGCCGAAAGGAGCCAAGTTGCCGAGGGTGGAAAAAGGGGGGGGGGGTGAATCCCAATAATAAAACAGGGGGGGGTGTAGAGCCGAACTGCTAAACATTAAAAAATGCGGAAAAACAGCCAATTGGAGCCCGCAAGGGAAGTGGAGTCCCTATAAGATCTATAATAATATTCGAGATGCATGTTCCCAGGTGACACACACCCCTAGGCCAGAAACAAAACTGCCTACCCCATGATACTCAGTGCAATAACTCCGTGTTCGAAACCTTTATTAATGCCGACCCCTCCTCCTCCCCCCCAGTTCATCCGCAGACCATTCTTGATAAGATATTTCATAAGAATAGCAATTGATTGACTAAGAGTCACTGAGAAACAACTGTCACAATCGAAACAAAATCGAAATGTACATACAATTGAGAAAATTGATAAAAACATCTCGTTATCGTCCAACACTACGTCACAGTGTACGTCGTTCATACCCAGAAAATAGAGAGATTGTGGGGATCCGCAAAATGGAGGAATAGGAAGCATAGAGGTACAGATCACCAATCTGAAGTCATATCTGGCAGAGTTTATGTGGAGACATAATGTAGGCTATGATAATGTTTTTGAATAGCTATTACAAGCAGAGCGATCTGATCTTTAACCACAGATTGTTATTTTTTTTTAAACTCACTCATTTTCCATCCCACACCTTGTCGCGTTTAACGGCGGGCTCAGCTCCGGCTGAACATTGTATTTTGTGAAGACCTTAATAAAGGGGAATCTGGAGGGACACTATGCTCTACAGACTTGGTTTACTGATATGAGCATTCCTTTTTAAGCTATCAAATCAAATTGTTAAACTGTGGCGGCCAGAAAGTGCTTGTTAAAAGTAAATCTGTGGAAAATTATGCATTGCTAAATGTGCATTACTATATGGTTTATTTGTTTAGACGCATATTATATATTTTGTATTACATTACTATGTGGTTTATTTATGATTATACTAAGTACATTGCTTCTCAATGTATCTATTAAATGGTGTAAATAGCGAACAAATTGCTTGTGTCTTTGATACATTGATAATTATTTCGTAAAGGTATAATAATCTAATGCGATTTTGAAATGTAAATAAAATTTGCCGAAAAGTGCTCCTTAAAAATTTTGCTTTTCTCGCCAAATTCAACCTTGCCCTTTTCTCTATCGTGCCAAGACCCCTATAACAAAGAAGTACCTATATTTCTTTTTATTATAATTTATCCTTGAGCTGGATGTAGAATGTGTCGAAATCCATTTTTGAGGAATTTTGCTGCATTTCTTTTTTGAGAAGACGAGTAAATTTCACAATTTTCTTCCTTCCCTGGGCCCTATCGCATTCCGTCTTTCCAATAAATTTATCAAGTTTCACTAAGAGACTTATTATTATTATTTATACATGTACACGTTGCGTCATGAAAGAAAGATACTGTTTTCCTAGTCTATCCGTTGTGCAGTATCTGCTTTGAATCTTACCGAGATGATTACAAATGACACAAAATTTGGGAAAAAGAAAACAGACGGTCTAATAAAAATACCAGACATTTGCTTAAAAGCAACGTGGAGCTGTAACTCGTTAACCACTATCTCAGCAGCATCACTTTAGCTTTTGTTTGGGGGGCGCAAAATTCTTTCATTGGACATAGTAATTCCAGATTTTTAACATTAGTGGGCATATTCACACGTTGGCCAGAGGCTATTCCAATAGAAGATATAACAGCTGGTACAGTTGCTTTTAAATTCTATTCTGAGTAGGTTTGTACCGCTCCACATTACCACAGATCGTGCAAGTTCAAATCGCAGTTGTTCAAAGTTTGGCAAAATAAAGTTTGTCACCCTATACACACGATACCATACATACAGACTCAAATGGACTTGTCGAATGATTCCACAGAAATCTTTAGGCTGTCATTCGATGTTATGCCACAGAACGCTGCGTTGAAATATTACCCGCCATTCTCCTCGGGATTCGGTCATCCATCAAATAAGATCTTTAAGCCAATGTTGCTGAACGTGTGTATGCTGAAACCCTTTGTTTACCGGGTGAATTCTTTTCTACCTTTAGAGACTATGTAGTCCACAAGACGTCTTCCTCACTAGGGGCGGAGTGGTGTAGTGACGCCATTAGTGAGAAAAGCGTCTTGTTGACGAGCGATGTAAACTCGTGAGCGGTGCTGTCGTGTGAGCCTTTTCACAGGTTTTGCTTCATGAACATAAGTAGTGGGAAAACGAGAGTTCAAGCTCAGGAGGTGGATGGATTGAGGGATGAGGTGGAGGGATGAGGTGGAGGGATGAGGTGGAGGGATGAGGTGGAGGGATGAGGTGGAGGCACTGAGGCACCGGCCGGAGGCACCACTCCTCCGGCTGCAACGATCCTCCGGCTGAAACGATCCTCCGGCGGGGAAAAATAATTTTCTACTGTAACAGAAGGGGTGAAAATAAGAACTCTAAGAAGAGGTTAAATGGACAAGATTATCATACTATAAGATGAATATTGATTTTATATACTAATTTTGAATGACAAACACCTTAATGAGTATCACTAATTAAGCGAAACAATGAAAAATACCAACTTTAACAAAAAAAGCGGATTCCTGAAGAATTTTTCAAGTATAAGATGACGATATCAACTTATATGAAGAAATTTAAACTTACATTTTAGTTTTTGAACAATGGACACCTTAATGAGACTAATAATTAAGCAAAATAAAATAACAATTTTAACGAAAAAGCTGATTTCTTATGAATTTTTCAACTATAACATGAGAATATCAAACTATAAGATGGATTTTATACTTATATTATAGTTTCTGAATAATGGACACCTTAATGAGTATAATAATTAAGCAAAAGAAAATATTACTTTTAACGAAAAAAGCTGATTTTTTAAGACTTTTTCAACTATAAGATGAGGATATCAAATCATAAGCCGAAGATTAAACATATATATTAATTTCGAATAACAAACATCTTAATGAGTATTACTAATTACACGAAACAATCGAAAAAAAAAAATATCAAATTTTAACGAAAAAGCTGATTTTTTATAAATTTTTCAACTATCAGATGAGAACATCAAACTATAAGATAGATTTTAAACTTATATTATAGTTTCTGAACATTGGACACCTTAATGAGTAGAATAATTAAGCAAAATAAAATAACAATTTTAACGAAACTGCTGATTTCTTATGAATTTTTCAACTATAACATGAGAATATCAAACTATAAGATGGATTTTAAACTTATATTATAGTTTCTGAACAATAGACACCTTAATGAGTATAATAATTAAGCAAAAGAAAATATTACTTTTAACGAAAATGATGATTTCCTATGAATTTTTTCAACTATAAGATGTGGATATCAAATCATAAGCCGTAGAATAAACATATATAATTATTTTATATGACGAACATTTTAATGAGTATTACTAATTAGACGAAACAATTGAAAAATATCAATTGTAAGGTATAAAGCTGATTTTTTAAGAATTTTTCAAGTATAAGATGAGAATATCAACTTATAAGAGGAAATTACACTTTTTTAGTTTTTCAACCGTAATACACAGAAAATATTCAAAATTTGAATGAATTTTATACTTAATCAATTGATTTTCCGCACAATAATAGGAGTTTTAACAACCATTATCTAATTTTACTGTGTATACTTGATTTAAATCTGTTTAGACGTACGTAATATAATCTTTTTATATCATTTAGACTTGAAATAAGAACCATATTTAAATAAAAACCAGTTGTTTATTTATTCTTAATACGCAAACTTTTTTTCTTTCCTAAAATGTAACATTTCTGAGGAGGGATAATAATTCCACCCCACATTCTAAGGAAAAGGGGAGCCTAACAATGACCGTCTAGGTCACAACTTTTACTATAATATAAATATTATTCGCTATCAATGTTTACAAAAAATCCATGTTGGGAGATAGATATGAGTTATATTTTAATAAAGTTTACCCTCCTCCATCTTCTACACGATGCTAAAAATTATACAAAACAAAAGAAATACCGATTTTTAACGAAAAAGGGTGAATTTTAATGAATTTTTACACAAGTTTTCGATATTATTGTACACTAACAGGTATGATATTATTTCTTAGGTGATTACAATACAGAGAAAAGTATTCACCTTTAGATTACTTTTCGTGAAATATTTAACAGTAATTATATAAACTCCTGTTTACATCACTAATTTACATTTGAAAATAAGGATTTATAGGATAAAATAAATAATCTTAACTTATACTTAGTAAATTTTACACAATTCCAATGATTTTATACCGTGTTTTTCACGAGTTTTATATTAATTAGTAATTTTATATTAATTAACTTTGAATATTTTCTATGATATGGTTAATCCATTTTTATCACAGAAATACCAGTACCTAAAATTTCACTTAAACTCATATTCTAAGTATTAATATTTACTTATAACTTTACTTTTAGTTATACTTTTACTTGAAACCATGTGAACTTGTAGAACCCTGCTTACGCATATGGAGTTTAGTACATCACACTGTTATCTAAATGAATATGAATACCTTATTGTTTTAAATTTTCAAATTTTAACAGAATATGCACGAATATAAACTTTAATTTTATCTAAACATTTTATTTCAAATAGCCTAGTTTATGAAAACGATACATATTACCAAATATTAGACAACATTTTAACATGAACTTAGATACTGATCACATACCTATTTTAGCATAATTTATTAGCATACCTAGCATTTCTTCCATTTCTTTCAGAAATATACATATAAAATTATGGATTTACCGAGTATATATCCAATTTTAGCTTTCACTTACCAATTTTTACACCATTTCAATGATTTCAAGCTATTTTATATTACAGAAACGAAAAAATAATTGAATACAGACGCGAGTAAATAATATTTGTATTGTATTTTCCATTCAAAGATTTGAAACTCAAGTTAAAATTTATGTTATAAGTAATGATATCCACTTTTAGTTATACTTTTACTTGAAACCATATGAACTTGTAGAACCTTGCTTACGCATATGAGTTTAGTACACACTGTTATCTAAATGAATATGAATACCTTATTGTTTTAAATTTTCCAATTTTAACAGAATATGCACGAATATAACCTTTAAGTTTATCTAAACATTTTATTTCAAATACCCTAGTTTATGAAAACGATACATATTACCAAATATTAGACATTTTAACATAAACTTAGATACTGATCACATACCTATTTTAGCATAACTTATTAACATGCAATAGCATTTTATCCATTCCTTTCAGAAATATACATATAAATATATGGATTTAACGAGTAAATATCCAATTTTAGCTTGCATTTAGTGATTTTTTACACCATTCCAATGATTTCGAGCTATTTTATATCACAGAAACGAAAACATATTTGAACATAAACGCCTGTAAAATAATATTTGAACTGTGTTTCCTATTCAAAAATTCAAATCTCAAATTAAAATTTATGTTCAATCACTTATCAACTATTTATCCCACATAACTTTTACCATAAAAACATCGTAGAAATTAAATATACGTTAAATGAAAATAATAAATTGTAAGTACCTAAAAATATCAAACACAAAATCTATTAATCAAAACTTAAAAAATTAAAAAAAAAATTAAAAGTTCTTACGAAGTTAAAAAAAAAAAATTTACAAATGAAAAAAAAAAAATTTACAAATGAAAAAAAAAAATTACAAATGAAAAAAAAAATTTACAAATGAAAAAAAAAATTTACAAATGAAAAAAAAAATTTACAAATGAAAAAAAAAATTTACAAATGAAAAAAAAAATTACAAATGAAAAAAAAAAATTACAAAATTAAAAAAAAAAAGTTTTTACAAAAAAAGTTAAAAAAAAAGTATTTTACAAAATTAAAAAAAAAAGTTTTTTACATAAAAAAAAGGAAAAAAATTACGAAGGTTTAATATGTTACAAAAAGTACCCGTTTTTTACAAAATTTTTTAAAAATTAGAAGTTTAATTGCTATTATTACCACTATCACTTCTCAGAATTTAGCAGCCTAGACTTTTGTACACTATATATTTTTAATACTATAAAGAAAATTTCAACTGCAATTGTACCAACACTATTATTAAGTTCGCATAAACCAAATTTCATACTGTATTTAGCAAATTTCCAATTAACATCTTCCGTGTAGAGTAACCTTTTCCTCTAACATTTGAAATCGTGTATATCTGCTACTTTCATATTTATAATTAATATTTCAGAATTAAGACCATACTAACCATTTTAATATAAGACCATATTTAAGCAAGATTCCATGATAAAGCTTATTATACTGATTATTTTTATTTAGTACGCATGCGCAGTTTTGTCACATGATCACTTTAACTGATGATAATATAAAATTTTGAAAAGTGATGCAGAGGTTCTCATTTCCCAAGTCAAATTCTTGCAGATGACTGTATAATGTATAGCTCCAGTAAATTTCCTGATTTTAACCCAGTTGGGGAAACAATTTATCTGTTAACGAATAAAGTAAGTTGTACTATATCATTGTAAAACATCAATAAATGATTATTTATCTATTAAATTTTTTCTAAGTATATAATTATATTTCTTTTATTGTATAGATGTTACACCAAGATCAATCAAAACAGCAGAAACTCTCTTTACCAGAAATGGATACCCCGGATGATTCATCGTCAACACATATAAAGTTAAAGAATAATATACATGTGAGTACTTATATGTGATATATTAGAATACATATATTAAACATAATTAGAGTGAATTTACAATAAAATATTGTACCAGATGTTCTATAAAATGTGATGTTTTTTCGTCTATAGTGTTAGAAGGAATTCTAAATATATGCATTTATTTCTCTTGCAGATGTGTTTCACCTGTAACAAATACTTTTCAAGTAAATGGAATTTAAAAGAACATATACAAATCCATACTAGTGAAAAACCATATACTTGTAATCATCGTCAAAAATCATCTACAAGAAAGCGTGAATTATCTTTTACTAGAAAATACAGACCATCAGTTCATATGAAAACACATCCTGTTAAAAAATTGTTTCAGTGTGAAAAGTGTGAGAAAATATTCGTTATTCGTAATAAACTGAATAGACATATGACTGTTATGTTGAACTTGTCGAAGACAGTATCCCAAATCATATTGAAGATGGATATTCAAAAATTAACCAGTAGTTTGAAGAATTTAACAGTCAAAGATCAGATTGGATACTTCGAAAAATTGACTGTATAGAACATAAACCAACATAACATTTACCCAAACTACTCATGCAGCATTATTGATTTGACATATGATATCCAAAAAGTGAAATTTGTAAAGAAAAATCCAAAGTGTTGTAAAGAATTTTATTGATATAATTGATAAAATGTATTGAAGAGAAAATGATATAAATGTAGACAATATTCACAATGTATTGTTTAAATACCCATAATAATAAAAAATGTATCTATACACATCTGTGTTTATTTTTATAAAACATATTTCATTGTTAAAATATATTGTATGATTTTTAACATGAAATTTCTACATGACAGTAAATAACTAATTTTGCTTTACGTAAGACTTGAGATTTATCATAACTTGTTCAACGAAACAACATTTTTCCCCAATGAATATCCAGTTTACACACATACATATGAAAATCAACTTTTGATAATACTATACATCAGATTAATGAAAAATATATAAAATTCATTAAAAAAATGTTTTTACAAATAAAAAATTAAAAATTTTTTACAAATTTAAAAAAAAGTTTCTTTACAATTAAAAAAAGTTTTTACAAATTAAAAAAAAAAGTTTTTACGTATATAAAAAATGTTTCTACAAAGTTAAAAAAAAGTTATAAAAAAAGTTTACAAAACTAAAAAAAAAAATAAAAATTTAACAAAAAATAAATAAATATTTCAAGTTTTTCTAAAAATATTTACATATTAACAAAAATTTACTCAAAAGTCAGAACCAGACCTATGTCTAACATAGCATTTTTTCAACTTCAGTTGTTAAAATCATAGTGTTAGCGCTGTGAAAATACAAAATAATACCTTCAAATGGTAATCTATCTTGGATCCAATATATGGTATATTAAGAATCATTTGTGATTTCAACAAATTAAATATGCATGAGAAAACCATTAATGTATCAGCAACTGATGGGACTCATTTTGCTGATGTTATATCAATCTATAAATCTGGAAGTTACCGACAGTAACAGTAACCAAAGACTAACAGATAGAGATGCTTTAAGGGTGTTGACATTACAGACAGATACAAGAAACAATTTATATCAGTCTTAATCAAATAAAAAATCTTCAGAGTTTCCTTTAGATTTACCTATTGAAGTGTAGATAACTGAAAACATATCTATTGGTCCAGAAGTGACTAATATAACAGCAAAGCATACAGATAATGGGTATCGCGGACTTTTAGTTTATGTTATCACTTCAAGTGATAAATACTGCTGATTTCGGATAGATATGCATACAAGTAAATTATATGATGAGTCGAAAATGAACCGAGAATTCATATCGGAGTATAACTTAAACATGTGTACCTGCTTATGACTTGAAAAATTCACGACATTCTACAACGACTGATTTCAAATTACACAACCAATAAAATATTTACCTTCAAGGAAAGAAAATGAAACCCTATTCAACTGTTTCAGATATCCAAATTGATCACGTGATCGATGTTGAACAGCAGGATCAGGCCTGAAAGAAATGTACAATGGTTAGGCAACCATTATACTACTCTTTAAAATAACACTTTAAACAATCGAAATCGAGAAAAAATGGGATGTTAGATTCAGGCCTGATCCTGCTGTTCAACATCGATCACGTGATCAATTTGGATATCTGAAACAGTTGAATAGGGTTTCATTTTCTTTCCTTGAAGGTAAATATTTTATTGGTTGTGTAATTTGAAATCAGTCGTTGTAGAATGTCGTGAATTTTTCAAGTCATAAGCAGGTACACATGTTTAAGTTATACTCCGATATGAATTCTCGGTTCATTTTCGACTCATCATATAATTTACTTGTATGCATATCTATCCGAAATCAGCAGTATTTATCACTTGAAGTGATAACATAAACTAAAAGTCCGCGATACCCATTATCTGTATGCTTTGCTGTTATATTAGTCACTTCTGGACCAATAGATATGTTTTCAGTTATCTACACTTCAATAGGTAAATCTAAAGGAAACTCTGAAGATTTTTTATTTGATTAAGACTGATATAAATTGTTTCTTGTATCTGTCTGTAATGTCAACACCCTTAAAGCATCTCTATCTGTTAGTCTTTGGTTACTGTTACTGTCGGTAACTTCCAGATTTATAGATTGATATAACATCAGCAAAATGAGTCCCATCAGTTGCTGATACATTAATGGTTTTCTCATGCATATTTAATTTGTTGAAATCACAAATGATTCTTAATATACCATATATTGGATCCAAGATAGATTACCATTTGAAGGTATTATTTTGTATTTTCACAGCGCTAACACTATGATTTTAACAACTGAAGTTGAAAAAATGCTATGTTAGACATAGGTCTGGTTCTGACTTTTGAGTAAATTTTTGTTAATATGTAAATATTTTTAGAAAAACTTGAAATATTTATTTATTTTTTGTTAAATTTTTATTTTTTTTTTTAGTTTTGTAAACTTTTTTTATAACTTTTTTTTAACTTTGTAGAAACATTTTTTATATACGTAAAAACTTTTTTTTTTAATTTGTAAAAACTTTTTTTAATTGTAAAGAAACTTTTTTTTAAATTTGTAAAAAATTTTTAATTTTTTATTTGTAAAAACATTTTTTTAATGAATTTTATATATTTTTCATTAATCTGATGTATAGTATTATCAAAAGTTGATTTTCATATGTATGTGTGTAAACTGGATATTCATTGGGGAAAAATGTTGTTTCGTTGAACAAGTTATGATAAATCTCAAGTCTTACGTAAAGCAAAATTAGTTATTTACTGTCATGTAGAAATTTCATGTTAAAAATCATACAATATATTTTAACAATGAAATATGTTTTATAAAAATAAACACAGATGTGTATAGATACATTTTTTATTATTATGGGTATTTAAACAATACATTGTGAATATTGTCTACATTTATATCATTTTCTCTTCAATACATTTTATCAATTATATCAATAAAATTCTTTACAACACTTTGGATTTTTCTTTACAAATTTCACTTTTTGGATATCATATGTCAAATCAATAATGCTGCATGAGTAGTTTGGGTAAATGTTATGTTGGTTTATGTTCTATACAGTCAATTTTTCGAAGTATCCAATCTGATCTTTGACTGTTAAATTCTTCAAACTACTGGTTAATTTTTGAATATCCATCTTCAATATGATTTGGGATACTGTCTTCGACAAGTTCAACATAACAGTCATATGTCTATTCAGTTTATTACGAATAACGAATATTTTCTCACACTTTTCACACTGAAACAATTTTTTAACAGGATGTGTTTTCATATGAACTGATGGTCTGTATTTTCTAGTAAAAGATAATTCACGCTTTCTTGTAGATGATTTTTGACGATGATTACAAGTATATGGTTTTTCACTAGTATGGATTTGTATATGTTCTTTTAAATTCCATTTACTTGAAAAGTATTTGTTACAGGTGAAACACATCTGCAAGAGAAATAAATGCATATATTTAGAATTCCTTCTAACACTATAGACGAAAAAACATCACATTTTATAGAACATCTGGTACAATATTTTATTGTAAATTCACTCTAATTATGTTTAATATATGTATTCTAATATATCACATATAAGTACTCACATGTATATTATTCTTTAACTTTATATGTGTTGACGATGAATCATCCGGGGTATCCATTTCTGGTAAAGAGAGTTTCTGCTGTTTTGATTGATCTTGGTGTAACATCTATACAATAAAAGAAATATAATTATATACTTAGAAAAAATTTAATAGATAAATAATCATTTATTGATGTTTTACAATGGTATAGTACAACTTACTTTATTCGTTAACAGATAAATTGTTTCCCCAACTGGGTTAAAATCAGGAAATTTACTGGAGCTATACATTATACAGTCATCTGCAAGAATTTGACTTGGGAAATGAGAACCTCTGCATCACTTTTCAAAATTTTATATTATCATCAGTTAAAGTGATCATGTGACAAAACTGCGCATGCGTACTAAATAAAAATAATCAGTATAATAAGCTTTATCATGGAATCTTGCTTAAATATGGTCTTATATTAAAATGGTTAGTATGGTCTTAATTCTGAAATATTAATTATAAATATGAAAGTAGCAGATATACACGATTTCAAATGTTAGAGGAAAAGGTTACTCTACACGGAAGATGTTAATTTGAAATTTGCTAAATACAGTATGAAATTTGGTTTATGCGAACTTAATAATAGTGTTGGTACAATTGCAGTTGAAATTTTCTTTATAGTATTAAAAATATATAGTGTACAAAAGTCTAGGCTGCTAAATTCTGAGAAGTGATAGTGGTAATAATAGCAATTAAACTTCTAATTTTTAAAAAATTTTGTAAAAAACGGGTACTTTTTGTAACATATTAAACCTTCGTAATTTTTTTCCTTTTTTTTATGTAAAAAACTTTTTTTTTTAATTTTGTAAAATACTTTTTTTTTAACTTTTTTTTGTAAAAACTTTTTTTTTTTAATTTTGTAATTTTTTTTTTTTCATTTGTAATTTTTTTTTTCATTTGTAAATTTTTTTTTTCATTTGTAAATTTTTTTTTTCATTTGTAAATTTTTTTTTTCATTTGTAAATTTTTTTTTTCATTTGTAATTTTTTTTTTTTCATTTGTAAATTTTTTTTTTTTCATTTGTAAATTTTTTTTTTTTAACTTCGTAAGAACTTTTAATTTTTTTTTTAATTTTTTAAGTTTTGATTAATAGATTTTGTGTTTGATATTTTTAGGTACTTACAATTTATTATTTTCATTTAACGTATATTTAATTTCTACGATGTTTTTATGGTAAAAGTTATGTGGGATAAATAGTTGATAAGTGATTGAACATAAATTTTAATTTGAGATTTGAATTTTTGAATAGGAAACACAGTTCAAATATTATTTTACAGGCGTTTATGTTCAAATATGTTTTCGTTTCTGTGATATAAAATAGCTCGAAATCATTGGAATGGTGTAAAAAATCACTAAATGCAAGCTAAAATTGGATATTTACTCGTTAAATCCATATATTTATATGTATATTTCTGAAAGGAATGGATAAAATGCTATTGCATGTTAATAAGTTATGCTAAAATAGGTATGTGATCAGTATCTAAGTTTATGTTAAAATGTCTAATATTTGGTAATATGTATCGTTTTCATAAACTAGGGTATTTGAAATAAAATGTTTAGATAAACTTAAAGGTTATATTCGTGCATATTCTGTTAAAATTGGAAAATTTAAAACAATAAGGTATTCATATTCATTTAGATAACAGTGTGTACTAAACTCATATGCGTAAGCAAGGTTCTACAAGTTCATATGGTTTCAAGTAAAAGTATAACTAAAAGTGGATATCATTACTTATAACATAAATTTTAACTTGAGTTTCAAATCTTTGAATGGAAAATACAATACAAATATTATTTACTCGCGTCTGTATTCAATTATTTTTTCGTTTCTGTAATATAAAATAGCTTGAAATCATTGAAATGGTGTAAAAATTGGTAAGTGAAAGCTAAAATTGGATATATACTCGGTAAATCCATAATTTTATATGTATATTTCTGAAAGAAATGGAAGAAATGCTAGGTATGCTAATAAATTATGCTAAAATAGGTATGTGATCAGTATCTAAGTTCATGTTAAAATGTTGTCTAATATTTGGTAATATGTATCGTTTTCATAAACTAGGCTATTTGAAATAAAATGTTTAGATAAAATTAAAGTTTATATTCGTGCATATTCTGTTAAAATTTGAAAATTTAAAACAATAAGGTATTCATATTCATTTAGATAACAGTGTGATGTACTAAACTCCATATGCGTAAGCAGGGTTCTACAAGTTCACATGGTTTCAAGTAAAAGTATAACTAAAAGTAAAGTTATAAGTAAATATTAATACTTAGAATATGAGTTTAAGTGAAATTTTAGGTACTGGTATTTCTGTGATAAAAATGGATTAACCATATCATAGAAAATATTCAAAGTTAATTAATATAAAATTACTAATTAATATAAAACTCGTGAAAAACACGGTATAAAATCATTGGAATTGTGTAAAATTTACTAAGTATAAGTTAAGATTATTTATTTTATCCTATAAATCCTTATTTTCAAATGTAAATTAGTGATGTAAACAGGAGTTTATATAATTACTGTTAAATATTTCACGAAAAGTAATCTAAAGGTGAATACTTTTCTCTGTATTGTAATCACCTAAGAAATAATATCATACCTGTTAGTGTACAATAATATCGAAAACTTGTGTAAAAATTCATTAAAATTCACCCTTTTTCGTTAAAAATCGGTATTTCTTTTGTTTTGTATAATTTTTAGCATCGTGTAGAAGATGGAGGAGGGTAAACTTTATTAAAATATAACTCATATCTATCTCCCAACATGGATTTTTTGTAAACATTGATAGCGAATAATATTTATATTATAGTAAAAGTTGTGACCTAGACGGTCATTGTTAGGCTCCCCTTTTCCTTAGAATGTGGGGTGGAATTATTATCCCTCCTCAGAAATGTTACATTTTAGGAAAGAAAAAAAGTTTGCGTATTAAGAATAAATAAACAACTGGTTTTTATTTAAATATGGTTCTTATTTCAAGTCTAAATGATATAAAAAGATTATATTACGTACGTCTAAACAGATTTAAATCAAGTATACACAGTAAAATTAGATAATGGTTGTTAAAACTCCTATTATTGTGCGGAAAATCAATTGATTAAGTATAAAATTCATTCAAATTTTGAATATTTTCTGTGTATTACGGTTGAAAAACTAAAAAAGTGTAATTTCCTCTTATAAGTTGATATTCTCATCTTATACTTGAAAAATTCTTAAAAAATCAGCTTTATACCTTACAATTGATATTTTTCAATTGTTTCGTCTAATTAGTAATACTCATTAAAATGTTCGTCATATAAAATAATTATATATGTTTATTCTACGGCTTATGATTTGATATCCACATCTTATAGTTGAAAAAATTCATAGGAAATCATCATTTTCGTTAAAAGTAATATTTTCTTTTGCTTAATTATTATACTCATTAAGGTGTCTATTGTTCAGAAACTATAATATAAGTTTAAAATCCATCTTATAGTTTGATATTCTCATGTTATAGTTGAAAAATTCATAAGAAATCAGCAGTTTCGTTAAAATTGTTATTTTATTTTGCTTAATTATTCTACTCATTAAGGTGTCCAATGTTCAGAAACTATAATATAAGTTTAAAATCTATCTTATAGTTTGATGTTCTCATCTGATAGTTGAAAAATTTATAAAAAATCAGCTTTTTCGTTAAAATTTGATATTTTTTTTTTCGATTGTTTCGTGTAATTAGTAATACTCATTAAGATGTTTGTTATTCGAAATTAATATATATGTTTAATCTTCGGCTTATGATTTGATATCCTCATCTTATAGTTGAAAAAGTCTTAAAAAATCAGCTTTTTTCGTTAAAAGTAATATTTTCTTTTGCTTAATTATTATACTCATTAAGGTGTCCATTATTCAGAAACTATAATATAAGTATAAAATCCATCTTATAGTTTGATATTCTCATGTTATAGTTGAAAAATTCATAAGAAATCAGCTTTTTCGTTAAAATTGTTATTTTATTTTGCTTAATTATTAGTCTCATTAAGGTGTCCATTGTTCAAAAACTAAAATGTAAGTTTAAATTTCTTCATATAAGTTGATATCGTCATCTTATACTTGAAAAATTCTTCAGGAATCCGCTTTTTTTGTTAAAGTTGGTATTTTTCATTGTTTCGCTTAATTAGTGATACTCATTAAGGTGTTTGTCATTCAAAATTAGTATATAAAATCAATATTCATCTTATAGTATGATAATCTTGTCCATTTAACCTCTTCTTAGAGTTCTTATTTTCACCCCTTCTGTTACAGTAGAAAATTATTTTTCCCCGCCGGAGGATCGTTTCAGCCGGAGGATCGTTGCAGCCGGAGGATCGTTGCAGCCGGAGGAGTGGTGCCTCCGGCCGGTGCCTCAGTGCCTCCACCTCATCCCTCCACCTCATCCCTCCACCTCATCCCTCCACCTCATCCCTCCACCTCATCCCTCAATCCCTCCACCTCCTGAGCTTGAACTCTCGTTTTCCCACTACTAACATAGAACTAAAGAAGGACTTCCAACGAAATAGTGTTAATATCGTGTAGCGATTTTAAAACGAAATAGCAGCTGCACAGCTACGCGCATGGTTCTGCGCAACTGGCGAGAATCCCTGCCAAGGCAGCGCCACCTACAATATCAAATCGAAACTGTATATCAGATACCCACCAGACGACAGACGGTTTGAAGAAGTAGACGAACTGGTGACGTATGGAGAATCCGTCTTACTACATGCGCCATCTATTTGAGACTTTTTTCGAGGAACGATTTTCTTCTTGGAAAGGCTATTTCGTTAGAAGTCCTTCTTTAGATCTATGTTCATGCTTTGCTTGCTGGGGATGATTTATTTGGTTCTTTTTTGAGAAAAGATGATTGTGATTGCATGTTGTTTCCGAGTCATCAATGTAAGAATGAGGTGTGTGCCTGTCGTCTTCTGGTATTGAACCAGGGACCTCATGAACAGTAGGCAAGTGGCATAGCGTCGAGCAAAATGTCCAGCCAGTTTCTCTAAGCTGGTAACTAGCTCTATACTGTTTCTTACTTGATGGCGTCGCTACACAGAGTAATTATAAACTATTCGACTGTTTTTAAGACCCTTGAAAAATATGTTACACATGGAATAATGAATGATATACAGTAAAATCTCGTTACAACGAATCTCTGGAGACCACTTATTAAATTCGGTATAATGAAATATTCGTTAAAGTGAAAATATTTTTATACTGAAATAGAATAATATGACTTTTTTTACAATATAAATTATATTCGTTAAATTGAAAAATTCGTCAATTCGAGGTTCGTTGTAACGAGATTCTACTGTACAAAATTAAGAGTAAGTTTAAAATATTACATCTCAGATTTAAAAATCGCGTTTGCCTCAACGAGGAATTCCGGATGATTTAATGTTGTTCGCATAGCCTGCCCGATCTCCAGTTCTCAGAGATTTTTATTTTTTTGAGGTATATGTTAAAGACTATGTTCCCACATGTTCCTACTGCCAGAAACATTGGCGTAGTTCAATGATCGTTTCGCCAATGCATTTATTGTCATTAGTAGGGAGATGTTAGTGTGGGCTGTGGGTCGAACTCGAATATCGTATCGTGTGCAGTGTGACCACAAGGCGACACATTGGAAATTTTTGACAATATGAATAAAAACTTGACTACTTAACGTTCATTCATTGTTCCATGTGCAATGTATTTTTAAATACAGTATTTCAAAGACCGATGGAATATACAATTGTAAATGATGGCACGCACTTATTTGCATTAAGGTCTGTTTGGTCCTCGGTAAAGTTAAGACAGGACCAGACTGGCCGACATCGACACAGCTTCAAGACAGAATCTAATCTCATTTTCCAAAATCCGACCAGCTGTTTGAGCTCTAGCGATTCACAAAATTCAATAATTTTAAGACGATTGCGTTAATTGATATCGAACAGCAGAATGGTTCCGATGGAAAAATTATATCATTCTCAAAAGAATAGATGATATTCATCCATGAAAATAAAATATTTTTCTGTGAATGTGTCAATATGACGTCTTTTTCACTAATATTTATTTCGGCAGTAAAGAGAACCAATCACCTACCACTTATTTAAATATATTTGGTATATACGGAATAAAATGTTTCTGAAAATTACGTCTTTTCCACGACGTAATAATAATAAGTTTTGAATAAACTGTCACATTTTAAAACGATTGAGGTAAATGATGCACTGATCTCAGAAGCATACAATGATTCCGTTGGTTAAAATGACGCCATTCTCATTCTAAAGAGAAAAGATGGATTTTTATGAAAATGAAATATTTTACAATGAATGTTTTATTATGGAGTTATTTTACAATATTTATGAATTCGGTTTGTCTGTGTGTCCATGCTCGTTTTTCGTCAACATGATGTCTTATTAACTGGTCTTTATTTCTACACAAAAAAATACTGAACTGTACCTCTACCATCTATTGTAAGATCCTTCGTATGCATACTTGGTGAGTAAAACAGAAAAAGTGAAAATTAATACTGTAGTGTACAATGACATTTTTTGCTTAGTAAAAATTAATATAAAATAAAATTTTCTATTTTAAGTAGGTTGAAACCCCCAGTTATAGACACCTAACCAGTAACTGACACTTGAACAAAAATCTAACTCAAATACACATTTTGTTGTAAAATTCTGCAAAGTAATGTCAACTAGTGATAAATGAGACACTTATTTTTATTTTGGAGTCAATTTATTCACCACTGGTGGATCAAGAACATATTCAATGAAGAAGAAACTTCTGAGAATACAAAAAGTGCCATTTTGAAGCAACCACATCTTATTTCTAAAATTAAGAAAGTGTTTTTCTAATCTATCTATAATGCAACCTTCCTAAGCTTTTTTCTTAAAGATATGCTAGAAATTAGTTTAAAGATGCATATGATATGCTAGGGCCATGATTTAGGGTTTTTAGTTATTTAATTTAGCTTAATTGGGGGGGGGGGGGCGGGTGCCAGTTATTGGTTTCTAGAATTTCACTTCACTACCTACTCTCTGACAGAGGTGTGTTAGTTATTGGTTATATTAAAGAAAGTTGAAATCTATTTTTTGAACTGCTTAAAAATGCATAATAATAAATTTAATGTATCTTGTAGTAAAAACACCATTACAATTTAAGTTGTTTTCCCAGTATCTGACACCAGATGTCAGTTACTGGTTCATAAATGTCAGTTATTGGATAGCTGCATTATTAATAATGCAGTACTAAATATTACTGCTATATACTCTTACTATATATACTCTGCATTACTAATAATGCAGTTCAGCTTACTAAATCTACACTTTTTATAAAAATATTAATGTATTTTGTTTTTATGATAAAGAATTAAAAAAAAATTAAAGCATTTTAATCTTTTAAAATAAAGTGTCAGTCACTGGTTCACTTTGTGTCAGTTATTGGTGTTTCAAAATATAGGTATGGTGTCAGTTACTAGAGTTTTTGACTATATTTATGAATAAAATTAATTTTTAATAATAAAATGTATAATTTTTCAAAATTTTGCCAACAACATTTTTTTTAATGTATATCTACTATCCTTTCAAAAGCAAAGGTAAGTATAAAACAGATTTAAATTTTTGTAATAATGATTTGAACAAGAAATAATCCTTAAAATGTCAGGTACTGGGGGTTTCACCCTATACCATTTATTTGGTTTTTACTTATGCTTAAAGCATGTTTCTGAGTGTTTGGCGAGCATCAGCGAGTAGAAGGAAAAGCCCTCTAATATCACATGAAAATATCTTGAGTTCTGCCACTCGATATAGCTTTTAGCATCATTTTTAAAACATCCTATGGATTGATTTAACTAAAGAATATTTTTTAAAGGATTAGGGTCCATAAGCCGTGTTTTTGTCCCATTAAATAAGACTAAAATTCAATTTTGTTATGCTGATTTAATTATTTCACTTTTTAATATTAGAAGGTTTATCCTGTACGATTTCAACAATACTTTTTGCATTTTATTCGTTTTTATATAACTTACACAAGCTCAAAGTTCGTATTATTCGTAGTTTTTGATGAAAAATACGCAATTTCTCCTAATTTTACCTCAATTTTTAATATATTTTTTAATATTTTACTATGAGCGCAGCTTTGCAACACTTTTATTTTTACATATATTATACATTTTGATTATTAGGAGAATTTGAAAATTAGGAGAAATTGCGTATTTTTCATCAAAAATTACGAATAATATGAATTTTGAGCTTGTGTAAGTCATATAAATCCGAACGAAATGCAAAAACTAATTGTTGAAATCGTACAGGATAAAACCTTCTAATTTTGAAAAGTGAAATAATTAAGTCAGTATAACAAAATCAAGTTTTAGTCTATTTCATGAGCCAAAAACATGGCTTATGGACTCTGATCCTTTATAATATTTCTTTCAACTTAGCTTTTTTTCTCGTTTTTCGTAAAATTGTTTAGGTTTCTAAATATTCCCCCTCACTCTTTTTTGCCTTTAATTAATTTTTTTTAAATTAACTAATTAACTAATATTATTTATTTATTTTTATTTAAGGCTGTTCTCATTTTTAACACTTTCTCACATAATTGAAAAGTGTTTATGAATTCGGTTTGTCTGTCTCTCCGTGCTCCAACTCGCGTAAATGTACTTGGATTGCCATGCAATTCATATATGTTAATTTTACTATGGTATGTTCGGTATTGAATAATGAAATACGTAAAAATTTCATTTATAGGGACACTCACAAGAATTCCGTTACATTATGGTCTATGGGGAAAATCGTTTGCGGTGAATTTTAATAATGTTACACTATTTCAAGCATATTTAAATTAATATATATCACAGAGGTACACTACAAGAGGCTTACTATGGAATATGGTGGGCGCAGCATTCATCGTTAATTTACAGGGACACGAAAAAGAATTCTGTTAGAGCACTGTCAAAGCACAATAATTGCTGGAAGTACGTTTTACGTTGTGGTACGTTTTTAAATGAAACTTTTTTTTGTCTATTACTTGGGTGCATAAATTCTGCGGATGATATACAGGGTAGCACAAATATGTTGAGCATAATGACGTTTGCTGAAGGGGAATTTATAACTGTGCTATGCGTTTCCTAACGGAACTCAATTTTAACATACATACAAATCTATAGATCATGTACAGGGCTGCACAGATGAATTCGGATATTTTCCTGACTATTGATGGTAATGCCTGAAATTGGGTTTTCAAATGTGTTATGCGTCACCGAAAAGTAGGCCTCCCCGCCTGGGTTGACTTTGACTTTGTTTACTTAGACATCATCTTTCACCTTATTAAACTGTGAAGTTTTGTTAAAGTATTCAGGACGTGTTGGCGTTTCATAATCTATGCTTGACGCATGATTTTTCGTTCTTGTTTAAAATGATACTCATTCAATAATGTGAATGTTTCTGACACATCCATAAACTCATTTTTACACGTAAATGCAAAATTTTCAGATATTGCTATTTAAATGCTTAATGGTGTTGGCTCATAAGATCTGAAATTCCTCTCACTAATGTTAAATCTATAACCGTGGAATGAATTCGTATTTTTGAAATATCACCTTAGGAGTTTAATAGTTTTAACTTCTTTTTTTTCTGTGTATTCTTCTCCCCCCCTCCCTCTGTCTTTTAGGTAGCTTTCAATACAAAAAGGTACCTATTGCAGCCGTTCGGAGGAAAGCAATTCCAAACAAATTTGGTATATTTTCACCGATCATGACCCCCAGACCCCCAAACCACCCTCCGTTCATATATATATATCTGACATTTGTCAAGCTGTAACTTTCTTATTTATGAACCGATTTGGATGTGACTGAATATGTGTATAGGACACACCAAATTCTCGACCGAATTCGTTGGCAACTTCATCCGCCATCTTGTTTCAGAATGGCGGCCGGTTAAAAATTTTAAATTTTTTTTAATTCAAAAAGATGTAGAGACAAATTATAGATTGAAAAAATTGTTTCCGTTAAGTGTTAAAACGTGGTACAAGATTCTGGGACATTTATTGTTTTGGCTATATCTTAAAAAATGGCTGAAATATGGCAGTTTGAAATTCTAGGGTGGCTGAAATTTTGAAACAATCTGACATTTGTTATGCTGTAACTCTCGTATTTATGAACCGATATGAATGGGACTGACCATGTGTTCAAAACATACCAAGGTCTCGACCGAGTTTGTTTGCCAGCTGCATGCGTCATCTTGTTTCAAAATGGCGGCCCGTTAAATTTTTAAAATTTTTTAAAAATTCAAAAAGGTGTAAAAAAATTATAAATTGAAAAAGTTGTTTCCGTTAAGTGTCAAATCGTGATACAAGGATTCCGGAAATTTTTTGTTTTGGCTTTATCTTAAAAAATGCCTGAGATATGGCAGTTTGAAATTCTAGAGTGGCTGACATTTTGAAACAATCTAATTTTTGTTATGCTGTAACTCTCATGCTGAAATTCGCATTCAAATTCAGTATAAACGAAAACCGGGATTGAATCTTTTATAATCGGGTTCCAAGCATTTTAACTTTATTTGAGAAAAATGAGTTGAATTATTAAAAAGCTCTTCAGGCCTGTACCGGGAGGAAAAGGTAGCTTTCATAGTCCATGTTTTTAAAAAATCAACTCATTTTACTTCATTACATCCGGAGCTAAATTGCTTGGAACTCGATTATAGAAAATTCAATCCCGGTTTTTGTTAATACTGAATTTGAATGCGAATTTCAGCATAAGAATTACAGCATAACAAAAATCAGATTGTTTCTAAATATCAGACATCCTAGAATTTCAAACTGGCCATATTGCTGCCATTTATTTAATATAAAGCCAAAACAAAAAATGTTCCAGAATCCTTGTATCACGATCTGACATTTAACGGAAACAACTTTTTCAATTTATAAATTTTTATACATCTTTTTGAATTAAAAAAAAAAAAAAAAAAAAAAAAAAAAACTTTCCGCCATTTTGAAACAAGATGCCGTTGAAGCTGGCCAACGAACTCGGTCGAGACCTTGGTATGTTCGGTACACATGATCAGATCAGTCACATTCATATCGGTTCATAAATACGAGAGTTACAGCATAACAAATATCAGATTGTTTCAAAATCTCAGCCACACTAGAATTTCAAACTGCCATATCTCAGCCATTTTTTAAGATATAGCAAATACAAAACATGTTCCAGAATCCTTGTATTACTTTCTAACAATTAACAGTAACAATTTTTTCAATTTATAATTTTTTTGTAAATTTTGTTGAATTTTTAAAAATTAAAATTTTTTTAACTGGCCGCGATTTTGAAACAAGATGGCGGATGAAGCTGGCCAACGAACTCGGTCGAAACCTTGTTATGTTCTATACACATACTTAGTCACATCCAAATTGGTTCATTAATTAAGAGAGCTACGGCATGACATATGTCAGATATATATATATATATACAGTCGAACCTCATTAACACGAACACGCTTAACGCGAATTACTTTTAACACGAACTGTTTCCAGTTGTCCCGTCAAGTTGTATAGGCATTTACTGTGATTTTAGTCCTTTTAACACGAACACGCTTAACGCGAAATACTGTTTATCACGAACTGAAAAGGATCGGCCGTTGAAATATTTCCTACTTATAGTACGAACAAAGCAAGTTTTCCCAAGTTTTCGGTGCAATTGAACTGAGATCTATGTTTTTCGAATTCCAAATTTTTGAAAGAAGAGGAATGTCTTTTGTTTTGATAGCTGCAGACCAGCAATTGTAAAGTTGTCAGGCGATTCCTCCTTCTACTCACTCAAAAGATTAAATTCTATTGTAAGAATTGCACTGAAGAGTGAAAAAAGTTTGTGAAATGCTGTGAAGGAAATTCCAGGGTCTGATCTGGTCACCTTTACTCAGCTAAGTCAGAAAGACTCATCGCCCTTTTTGGCGGTAATCGCTTCCTTGGCAATTTTCTGATTTCATTCTCACAATAAAATAAACGTAAATATAGAAAGAAGCTAGAGTAAAATCGAGGCTGTTCTCAAATCCAATGGAGCTACTTTCTGACGCCTTTTTTTTATTCCGTTTTGTTCGGAAACGCAGGAAATTGGCAGGTGTTCTTATTCAGAAACTATGTCATCGAAACACGTTTTACATTTTTGGTAAAGGCAGAAAATACTGTCAAAGCCTTGAAGCTAATTCCGGCAGCGGCAGCGCGAGAAAGGAGAAAAAGGTGTTGTCATATGACACACGAATCACTTATAACTCGATAAGTAATTTATTTATCAAAAAATGGAAAACTCAATACAATTCCAAATACCTTCAATAGTCAAGCTTGCCAATTTTACTCCTTTGCGTCTAAAAATGAGTCAGAAAGTTTGGCGTTGTTGAGCAGGTCATTTCAGAACAGACTTAAGGGAGAAAAGCTGTCACACTGTTATAACTAGAAGTTTATTTGTATCAAATCACACACAACCGAGAGATAAAATTGCAGTAACAAATTTAATTTATATTAAATAAATTTTTTATTTGACTTCATGACTTGTAGCAGTTTATTTTGAAACAACCCCTCCCCCCCCCCACCCTCACAAAAATAAGAAAGAAAGATAGATTGTTTAATCTTCTAGGTTTTTTTATGTTGGAAAGGTTGTTCAAATTTTATGTTTTTTTAAAACAAAACAAAACTACATAACGTGTTCCAAACGAACAAAATAAAATAAAATAAATTAGTTCGTAAAATAACTTTAAATTTAAAAAGGCAATCCAGACAAAAAATAATGCTGTCAATGACCGCTGTCGCAATAAAGTTTCGACAGGAATCCGGAAATTTAAAGTAGATTTTGGCGGGAAAAGCCGATTTGGCGCGCTGCATCTACCCACCATCACTCATGTTAGCATTAAGGAAAGGTTGCCAATTGCCTATCCTTCGTCTAGTCTAGCATTAAAGACAGTTTGTACGTGTGTTTCATTTTTGTTTACATAAGTTTAAATTCAAGTAAAAACATGGGAAAAAAAGTGCAGAAATCGTTGAGTTTAGAAACGAAAATTAAAATTTTAAACAACGTAGACGATGGTAGATTGAAAAAATCTGAAATTGCTCGAAAATTTGGAATTCCAAAAAGCACATTATCGACAATTTTGAAAAATCGGGAAAAAATTGAATGTGCTTGTGCTGTTAATGAGTTCGAACCATCTCGTAAACGAATGAGGATTGCTAAGAGTGAAGAAGTTGAAATAGCACTTATGAGGTGGATAAGAGAAATCAGAGCACAAAATGTTCCTATCACCGGAGCAATATTGCAAGAAAAAGCTCGCTTTTTTGCTGATGCTCTTCATGTGAGCGACTTTCAGTGCTCGTCTGGATGGCTGCAAAGATTTAAGGATCGGCATGGCATAATTTGCAAAAAGGTTTGTGGCGAAGAAGGCAGTGTAAACGTCGAAACTGTAGACGATTTTCTGCGAAACAAATTGCCTACAATTTTGAAAAACTATGCATTACCTAACATATACAATGCTGATGAGACTGCGATTTACTGGAAAGCACTTCCTACCCGCACCTTATCCTTAAAAGATCAGAAATGTTCTGGTGGAAAATACAGCAAGGAAAGGCTGACGGTTTTAGTAGCTTGTAATATGGATGGGAGTGACAAGTTGCCTCTGTTAGTCATAGGAAAGTCATCACATCCAAGGTGCTTCAAGTCATTAAAAACATTACCGGTGAAATACGAGTCCACGAAAAAGGCGTGGATGACGTCAGAAATTTTCACCAAATGGGTAAAAGAATTGGACCGAAAGTTCCAGCAACAAAATAGAAAGATATGTCTGCTTTTAGATAATTGTAGTGCACACCCCCTAATTTCTGGATTAAAATCTATTCAACTTGAGTTTCTCCCTCCAGGTACTACATCGAGGTTACAACCTTGTGATCAAGGGATCATACGCAGCATGAAATCCTTTTATCGTACAGAATTAATTCGTAATACAATTCACTGTTTTGACGAAAAAATGGAATTCAAAATTAATTTGTTAGATGCTTTGATGTTGCTTCGAACAGCATGGCGAGAAGTAACCACTAAAACAATCATAAACTGTTTTAAAAAGGCAGGATTTTGTAAAGAGGATATTGCAGAAGATACGAAAGAAGAAATAGAATTTGACTTGTTAAACGCAGCACGAGATTGTGGAGTACTTCCTGATAGAGTTACCTTTAACGCATATGTCTCAATGGATGACAACGTCATGACATGTGACGTCACAACAGATGACGAAATCGTTCATAGCGTGAATGACATGATGAAACGTTTACCAGATGCCGATAGCAATAATCATTATTTTTCCGATACAGACGAAGAGGTCAATGACACTTCCATGGAAAATCCTGTCAGCCTGATGGAAGCTTTCACTGCATTACAAACAGTGCGTCGTTTTGTGATGCAAGAAGCAGATTCTGGAACTAGTTTAGAAACTGTAGAAAGACTCGGCGACTTTTGGAGAAATTGCTCTAATAAAAAACGCAAACAGTCTACAATTACAGAGTTTTATAAATGTGCTCCAACACTGTAAATGTAACCCGGCGTATGTAAATAATTATTTAAATATATTGTTTAAAAAATCGATTGTTTTTTTAATCAATTGCAACACACTGGTCTTGCACCAGTGGCTGAGCGGCTTACGTAATGCTAATTAAAGTTGCTTACACAAAGCTGTTTACGTTAATTAAGCTGAGTGATCGCTGTGGTGGTGATGACTTAGGGTCCAATCCGCTAAAATAAGTTGAGTTGGCTGTCCGGAGCTTTGGTATTTTCTTCTTCAGTTTTTTCGGATATAACTTTAATACCGTCCAATTCCTCTTCAAAAGACTTCCACCGAGGGGTATCCCAAGTGTAGGTCTATATTCTTGACGTATCGATCTTAGGAAACAAAACCAACACAGCAGACGTGGAAGGTATGTATGCATATTTATTCTTGTTACATGGAATATATAATTTTTTTTTAAGTATGGATAACACAGGGTGATTGTGTTTAGGTTATATATCTGAATTCAGGTATTTTTTTTCATTTTCAGTACCGAAATTCCGGTTTTTCTGATAGTTAAATTCATAAAATAAGACAAATATCAATTTCAATTTCATATGATTGCTAAACACAATTAAAATTCATATTTTCATAATTTGACCTCTCTGTAATAAAATGATATATAACTCCCCATACGGAAACGTTTTCTCGCTAAAATTTCAGGTTTTTTTTCATGAACTCATAATCACCCCTGATAACACGAACTACTTTTAACACGAACAGAAAAAAAATCCCCGTGAGTGTTCGCGTTAACGAGGTTCGACTGTATATATATATATAATATATATAACCATTAATGAAACATTACCAAAACACCAACAGAAACTGTGAAATTATGATTTAGTAAGTAATAATTTATTGACAACGAAAGTGTAACCCCAACACACTGAATATAGATATCAAATACTTTTTTAAAAGAAGAAGAAATTAAATTAAAAATTGAATGACAGAAATTGAATGAATGAAATTTGTGGAATTTATACAGAATTATCAAGTCCCAAATGCATAAATACATAAATACCACATATAAAATGAGTGGTTTCATCATCATATTAGCCATAAAATTGCTAAAAAAATATGATTATATATATACATATATATATATGGATGTATATATATATAAAAATCAACATTTGGACGGAGGGTGGTTTGGGGGTCTGGGGGTCATGATAGGTGAAAATATACCAACATGTTTTGGAATTGTTTTCCTCCGAACGGCCGCAGTAGGTAGCTTTTTGTAGTGAAAGTTACCTAAAACATGGACTATGAAAGCTACCATTTCCTCCCGGTACGGGCCGGACGGACTTTTTTCTTTTAGTTGTGAAAATCGCTCTAAAATATTAACGTACTTTTATTTGTAGAATATTTGAATACTTTCATTTTACTTTTTATTAATGTTACTCTCAGCTCGTGAGCTTTGCTACGATTTTAATACATAAAATATTAAATTAATGATATAGTTTGGAATTATTTTGTAAACTAAGAAAAAAAAGAGACATCCTTAAGAAGAGAGCACAGAAAAAAGAAGTTGAAAATTTTAATTTCCTGAGGAGATATTACAAAAATACGAATGCATTCTACGCTGGTAGGTTTAAAATTAGTGAGGGGAATTGGTGGGTTGACTGACTAACACCCTTAAGAAACGGAGAACATTTTTAAGTAAGTAGGATATATATTGAATTATAACCGTTTGCTACTTATGATGATCTTTTTCCGTTTGTTGCGCCCTAAAACCAGCTTAAAACAACAACTTTGACAACATTTTATTAAAGATCTTTGACTTTGATAGGAAAATGGAAAACGCTATTCGATTTCTTTACATATCTTCATTCGATTTCTTCATATATCTTCGATTTCTTCATAAGAAGAGCTGCAACTTTTATGTATTTTTGACTTCAAATGACTTGTGAATGCGTTAGAAAAAACGACTGTTTGTATTTGAGAACAGCTTTATTTTCTTTTCATTGGATTTTCTCTTACTTACTTCTTTCTTTTTTATCTTCTCACTGCACCTGTCGTGTCAACTTCTGATTGGTTGTTTCCCTTTCTTCCTTGCTTTCCTATTCGCTTTTCTTTCCCATTGTGCCTTTCTTTTCTGGTTCCTTTCAGTCTTATTCTTGCGCACAAGTTGGTAGTACGTCTTATTACTTCTGAAGAAGAAAGATCAAACCTTTCGAAACGCGTTCTGTATTTTTTATATTTTGGGTGTATTTAAGAAGTTATTTTTATTAAAATGCATTTTAAATTAGTATATAGAACTTTATTGTTTAAAAAATATCGAATAAAAAAATGCTCTTTTCTCGGAATTTCTAAGTATGGAATTGGAAGTCTCGACAGTTTGATTAATTCGTGAATCTAGCGATAAACTCTGAAATAAATACACTGTTTGAGTCACACAGTTTTATTTTTGCAACAAATAAAATATAAAAATTTTCTTCCCACTGTTCTTTAGAAAATAATTGAATAGAAAATTACATTTGCAGAAAATGGTGTTAATTAAGGTGCTGCAGAATACAATTATACCAACTTCTTAAATGAATCGTACAAATAAAGAAAAAGTAATGAATTAAATAAAAAATGTATTTTTCTTCATTAGTCATCTGCTTGTACTATGAAAGCAGAATTAAGACTGACAGTAAACAGAAACAAGTCGGTAAGTGTGATTCAAAGTAACAAAATCCGGTTTCGTTTAATTATCCTTTTAGCGAAAGTTTAAACAAAATTTAAAATTTCGAAATTTCTCAAAAAAAGAAATTTTGAATTAAAAAAATAATTGATAAAATATTTTTCAACAACTTTTGGCCATTATGAAGTAAGAAAAAAAAAATGAAAGAAATCCATAAACTTAAACGTTAGCTGAACAAAAGAAGCCATATTGAAATATTTTTATTGCTTGAAAGACAATCGAGTAGTGCTGCCATATTTTGGGAAATCCGAAAAAACATATTTATTTACACGAATTTAATAGCTGAAAAAGGAAAAAAAAAAACCTACGGCATAAATTACGGTTGCTTTTACCAAAAAAAAAAAAAAAAAAATTACGATAGTTCCGTAAAATTGAATTTATTAGACAATGAAATCTATTTAGGAGGAAGAATTGAAAACATCAAACTCCGATGCGGGGCCTCGGTCCACGGACCTTTCGAATAGAAAGCAAACGCGCTACCACTGAGCCACCCAGGCTACGTGAAAAATATTGACATTAAGGTCCTGTTTTAAAATCTAAATCACAGAAATGGTCGGAATCATCAAAGTAATTCACCTAAAAAAAACGTATAGAACATTTTCAAAATTTTATGATTTGTTGTGTGATCGGAGGTATTCAGCAATAAATATGCAAAATTTGAAGTCTCTAACTTATATAGTTTCCGAGAACGAACTCTGTATCAGACAGACAGAGAAATGAGACGAACAGGGTTTCGTCAGATGAACGAAATCCTAAAAAAGGGGGAGGGGATACGTAAAATGAAAACAATTGCAAAAGAGAGAATAGTTAATCAGAGGTGAGTTGGTACAAAAAATACAACAAGAAGAAGAGAATGATTTAAAATGATGTTGAATTGGTCCGGCCCCGATCAAGCCAAAGATAGACCCATGGCTTGGTATTCAAGCAGCACCCCACCTTCCTACACACACACACTCTTTCATAGACTGGGACAAAATTTAAACATTTTCGATGAATTAGAATACATATATGAATGGATATTTGGATAAACGTAGTTTTTGCCTTTTATCTCATCCTCTTCTAAAAGTAGATAATATTGATTATAATCAATACAAGGTCAAAGCAAAATTAAAATATCGACTTTAAGAAAATTGCATATGAAATATATGGCCATCAAAATCAGGGGGGGGGGGGGCAGGGTCATGGCCCAGTTAGCCCATGTTTTTATCAGGCCCTTGGAAAAGATGAGAAACAGTAAGGAGAGAAAGTGAAAAAAAAAGTAATTGAAAATAAATCAAGTAATATTAAATGGTTTTAATAAAAAAGTACAAGGACAACAGTTAAGTAAAAATGAGAATAAACAAATATAATTGCAGTAGTTAAATATCTAGAGTAATTTAAAAGAGGTAAAATTAAATTAAATTAAATTAAAGGGAAGTTAGATAAAATATAATCTGATTTCACTGACAAGGAAATAAATAAATTAAAACGCTCGAAATTAAAATAAGATCGAACATAATTAAAAAGAACAAAAATAAAAGTAAAAAAAAAATAATAAAAACATAAAACAAAAAACAAACAAAATAAATATAATTGCAACGGTAAAAAGAAAATAATTTAAAGGACATTTAGATGCAATTCAATACGCGTTAACTGGATAGGAAATTTAAGTTAAATTACACCGCAAGAAAGAAATATTAATAGTGAAATTTTGACACAATAATATTATGATTATGAAATACTGCTAAAGTTTTTGAGGAAGTGTAATTTAGAAATAAAATTGGCAGTGATTGATAATTGATAACACTAGTGTAGAAATTGAATAATCATTTTCTGGACAGAAACCGGAGTAAATTGATTTGTATGTTTTTTCTATGTCTGAAAGTGAAGTCAGTTTTTCTCCATCCCGCATCACTGTATTGTTATGCAACATTAAGAAATTGCTGGATAAGTATAAAATTTCCAAATGGCCAAATTTATTGGTATATGAAATTATACAAAATAAAATTAAGTAAACTTTTGCAACTGGAAGAAGTATAGGATAATTACCGAAGTCGTTGCAGAATTTAACACAGATAAACATCCACACCCACACCCACAATGGCTTTAGCTGCACTGACAGAGAACGTGATTTCACACAGGCTCTGCGTGGATGACACATTGGTTGAAGCACCATTCATTGGTTTTGTGAGAATGACTGATTGTTTTTTAAGATAGCAGATTGATTCTTACTATGTGTCAAAAATGACATAATAGGGATCTTTAAACTCATATAACTAAAGAACGTAACGTGATAAAGCATTTTTGATTACATTATCTGTTTCAACATTAGAAACACTTTATAAAACACTCATTGACATACGTTGCGAAAATCGACTAGACCAGTGTAATATTAGAATTTTGTAAGTTAAGGTTGTTCTCAAATTCAAAAGCGCTACTTTCTAACACATTCACAAAATCATTTTTATAAACAAACGTGTCAAACTTGCAGGTGTTCTTACTTAGATAGCCAGCAATCGAACAGAGTTTTCCGCTTTCTTATAAAGTAGAAGGATCTTTCAGAAAACGCTGTCAAATGTGGCATTTTGAACCAATTTTCAGTATACGATAGTTCGAGAATGGTCGTCACGTAAAAGCAAACGATTGTAATTCAAGAATATATTTCATATTTATATGAAAATTAAAAACGTTTTCGATTCGACTGCACTTATTCCGTAATTTCTTAAAATTTCATGCATAAAAATGACTTTGCGAACATTTCAAAAAAAGATTTGCGTTGTTCAGCGGGAAAAAGAAGAAAAATTTGAGAACACCTTTAAAACTGGTAAGCTGGAATCCCAAGAATTGTTAGCAATATTTATGTTTATGTTGTATTTAACAATTTAATATCATTGTAATATGTTTTATACTAGTAATTAATCTGTTTATTTTTTGTAAGGTGCTGTTTTGATTTCATTCAAGATTTTTTTTTTTTGCTTTCTGTAATATATAGAGATATACTCAACATAAAATATAGTTAGTTAAAACATAAATTGTAGGAAAAAACGGCTATATAATTGAATCACACTAACATGCTATAACATTTAATATATAATGTTTCATTTTCGAGAACATGAATAAGAGCGAAATAGGCATACAATCTGTTCAATACATGCTTCAAACGAGACAAATGAAGCAGCTAACAGTATATTATGTCCGGAGATTAACACTAACATGTCAGATAAGTGTAGTATGAAAACCAAGAAAAGGAAATGTAAACTTATATTTTATGCTGTATTTAAGAAATTAATATCGTTAAACTGTGTTTTTCACTAATACTTTAGCTGTTTACTTTTCTGAAATTTGTTGCATTTTTTACAGTATTTTTTCCCTTTTGTTATAAATTGATAGGAATGCCCAAAAATATTTCTATTTTTAAGCTATATTTAAAAAGCAGTATTTATATTTTACATTGTCTTTCAAAAGTTAATACTATTGTATTGTGTTTTTATCATCTGTTTACATTACGTAATGTGCTCTTTCGTTTAATTCTTTTTGTTTTCTGTAATAAATAGAGGTAGATACTAGAAAATATAGTTACTTAAAACATAGGTTTTAGAAAAAAAAAACGGCTATATAATTGAATCACACTAACATGCTATAACATTTAATATATAGTGTTTCATTTTTGAGAACATGAATAAGAGTGAAATAAGCATACAATCTGTTCAATACATGCTTCAAACGAGACAAATGGAGCAGCTAACAAGTATATTGTCCAGAGCATTAACACTAACATGTCAGATAAGTGTAGTATGCAAATCAAGGAAAGGAAACAAAACTTTATTTATAAGCTAGATGGCAACTTGTATGAGTTGCGATAAATAAATAACTATTTTGAAATAGTGTACCCACAAATATGTAACAATAATAATACATCTGTACAGCTTGGTAACAAAAAAATGTAACAAGAAGCTCATACGCAACGTATACACATATAGACATTCATAATACATATGTCAAAAATACAGAAAAAGAACTGCTTTATACAGGATTGGAATGACATTTTCTAATTTATTTTTGATTGCACCATGGGAAGAATTAGGAAACGAAATTTTATAAATACAGTCGAAGTAAAATAAATAATTTTATTGTTGTGTGTTCTCAGTATGAATGGAGCTCTATGTGCCGGTGTATTGCACTGTATCGTCCGTCGCCTGTTCTTACAATCTTTAAGTTCACCTGCAAATAGAAAACAACAATGCAGTTAGCAATTTTAATGTGTCAATAATACTGACTACTACAAAGTAAAGATAATTTATACGTCATAGTCAGTGTTGAATTCAGAGATTCGTCCTGGGGAGGGGACCTCCGGAGCATTAAAATGTCCCTGCCAGGAGACTTCGGATTTTGTGCTTATTAATAATTCGAAAGTGCAAACTCTCCTCGAAGACTCAAACGCTACCCGCCCCCACGCCTCAACCTTTGGAGAAGCAAAAATCTCTCTCGAGGAAAAGTGTCTAAATTCGTCCGAATTGAACACTGGTTATAGATAATTAAAATAATAATAATAATAATAATACCAAATTTACAGAAAGAAATAATTTACACTAAAAAAACAAGAAAAAAAAATCCTGTTGGATTTTTTTTATAAAAAAAAGTACAATTTTAATGCCAGTAAACAGTGTTGAATTCAGACACTTTTCTCCGGGAGGGATTTCTGTGGCTTCGGGGGGGGGGATGTTCTCCCCGGGCTACCCCCTGAATTCAACACTGCCAGTAAAAACAAAAGAAAAACCACATATTTTTCGGAATAAATCTATGTATTTTTGTAAACTTTCTACTTTTTAAGAGTAAAATACAATAGATGACTGTTAAAATGCAGGAAATTCTTAAAACAGTTTTTTTTTTCCTGCAGAATAAAGATTTTTTTTTTTTTTGGCATTTCAACTGTCAGTCAGCCTTAGCTTTTTCCGAAATTCTACTTTTTTTTTCCTTTTAAAAATAAAGGATTATTTCGTTGCATGTATCCATGGCAGGATCACTTTTGTAGCGCATAGTGAAAATAATTATTAAAAGTTGTATATAAAAGTAAGCTGCGCCCTGCGCGTCAGACGACCACCGAACCCAAGTCCTGAGGGACTTATATCGCGCCAGCAGGTTTATCTTCCTGCGACGCTTCGGCCGGTCAGAGGGCCGTCACATACGGACCCTCTAACCTTGAACCCACGTGTCGACGACGTAGGCCATTGCGATACGCGGTGAAACCACGGGGCGTCACCGCGCGACACTTGGAGACGGGCCGGCGTCCCCCAAGAGCTTCGGAGCTTGAAACCCAAAAGGGAACCAAGCCCTAGGCCTTAAGTCAGGATGTTCCAACCGTACTTGCTCAACCACAACTCGAGGGGTGTGAAAACCTACAGAGGTAGTTACGGTTCCCTCTCGTATGAATTTTAAATATAAATTTTGTACATGTACTGTACACCTTCCACTACCAAGATTTGAACTTAGAATCCACTTCATAGTGCTCGCATATGTAAAATAAAAAGAAAAGTGCCCAGTTAAACTGATGGCATTGAGCTCGCAGGCTATTCACACTAATTGTTTATTATACTCTTATTTCAAAGAACAATGCCTCTCGAAAAGTAAAGAAATCGACAATAAATTAAGAGGGGATTAGCTCTCCGTTCCCACCCTTTATACTTAACCATTGAACCCCAAAGCTAATCAGTGAAGCACCTTATCACAATGAATCTATATACAAAATTTGAAGCTGAAGCAAATCGGATAATTCTACATGAAAAACCCATTTATCTAAATTAAGAGGGGATTAGCTCTCCGTTCCCACCCTTTATACTTAACCATTCAACCCCAAAGCTAATGAGGGAAGCGCCTTATCACAATGAACCTATATACAAAATTTGAAGCTGAAACAAATCGGATAATTCTACATGAAAAATCCATTTATCTAAATTAAGGGGGGTTTAGTCCCCGTTCCCCCCTTTTACACTTAACCTATGAACCCCCAAAACTAATCAGGGAAGCGCTTTATCACAATGAACCTATATACAAAATTTGAAGGAAATCGGATAATTCTGCATGAAAAAAAATTAGTTAAATTAAGAGGGAATTAGTCCCCGTCCCCTCCCTTTATACTTAACCAATGAACTCCCCCAAACTAATCAGAGAGGCTGATTTTTTCGCCTTATCAGAATGAACCTAAATATAAAATTTGAAGTAAATCAGATATTTCTATCAAGAGTTATCTCGTTACGTACATACATATGTACGTACATACAGAACCTGCGGGCACATTAGCTGTCAGGCTTTGATAGCCTATCAGCTAAAAAGTCTAATAACTATAGTGAAAAAAAAACCAAAAAACTGCCAATTAAAAAGTTAACAAAGAAACGTTTCATTTTTCTAAAAAAAATGCTTCATATTTCATAAAAATCTCTTGAATCTTCAAATACAGCATTTGACAATAATAATGATTTAGTTAACCAAGATCCGCAGCAAAATGTTAGAATCAGCAAGGCTTGCGTGTGGGTCGAGTTCATGTAAAATCAGGTTCCTTAATCCGATACAGGATTTTACTCTCCACACCAACAATACTAAATTTTTTTTTAAGATATCAACTTTCTCAAGTAAATTTTCAATTTGATGATTTAGCTAACCATTTACTGTCTAAGTGTAATTTTTTATTCAGTAAAATTTCTTCTTTCTGAAATGAGCTTTATAGTATATATAATTTTAAAATTTAACGTTAATTTTCAACTTTTGACTGTTGATATATTTCGCTAAATTATAACTCATATTAAGAGCATGTGCTGCATAGGATCATCTTAGTTAAAAGTCATTCATAAATTAAAATTTACATGCGGGCAAATTCTATAATTGTTGTTATGATTATATGGAGTTAATATTATTGGGGTTGTAACAAAAGTTAAAATTATCAAGGATGTTACAATGGGTTAATCAATACAATATAATATTAATATGTTAAACATATTTAATTTTAGTAAATATTAAATATTTATTAAATATAGTACACTAATAAACATATCTCTTAGTTTTATATTATTTATTTTATTTTATTATTAGATCATTTAATTTAATTAATATTTATGTTTTTTATATATTTTTTTTTCATGGTAGATATTATTTAAATAGCTGGATTTAAATTATAATAAGTGCATTACCATATTGAATAATCTATGTTATTTCTAAGTATAATACTAATTTATAAAATGAAAGCATCATATGGATTCTACATTAATGTTTGGGTTAAATTAAGATATATTTTAAATGGGTTAGTTAAAATATAAATTATATTATACTAGTAACTCTTATTCTCTATATATATCATTAATATTAACTAGTAAAATTAATATATTTACACTACATTACAGCTGCATATAAGTAATTATACATACAATATTAAAGTTTTAGTAGAATATCTGTACACCAGATGTCAGCAGCAATGTATTTGATAGTATGCTAAAATAGTCTAATATTTTTACAATAGATAGCAGTAGTATAGCTTATTTAAAATATTAAAACTTGGAAATTTAGTATGGAGGTAATAATATCTATGAAATACTTTCAAATTATCAAGTAATATTATATATTTTAATTTATTAAATTAAAATTAAAATAAAATAATTAATGGTTTTTATTTATATGTATATCATAATTTTTTTTCTACATTTTTTTAAATGTTGTAATCTATTTAGTTAAATAAAAATAACTGTAACTGTAGGTTACAATTTATGATCTGAAGGATTCTCTATTTAACTGTGAATTTAACCTGTTCTTTTGGATACAACTTTGTACATGTGCTCACAATATACTAAATATCTTGGGATATTATCAATATAAGTAATATATATATTTTTTAATTTTTTTAATTCTTTTTCACACTCCTTTTCAAATTGTATGTATAATTTATAATATTCCATTGTAAAGGTCTTGTTATTCAATATTGTTTCAGCGATTGTTCGGGCAAGATATGGCACTATATTTAGCAAAAGCTGGTGTCATATACAGAAAACAATCGTTCTTTGCTTATAAATGTGATTTTCTTGCCCTTGAAAAAGTAAATTACTTTATAAGCTTTTATTTGTGTATATACTCGTGTGGTTTATATTTCATTCCTTATTTTCTATTTATTTAATTTTTTTTTTCTTCTTCTTAATTTGAATTAATAATGTTACTTTTATTAGGACTACAATTTTAATTTGTAAATTGACAGGGCTCTTTGGTATCGGGATTTCAGTGTATGTGGTCAGTTTCTTATGTTTCAATGGTTAAATTTTACTTAAAGTTTTATATATATATATATATATATATATATATATATAGTAATAATAATAATATAATAAGTATAGTACTGAAGTTATAAAAATAAATCTGGAATTACACCACTCGACTTACGTATACAAAAATTAAAACAGAAAGGGGGAGAAGAATTTTTATACAACGGAATCGGTTGGATTCTAACGCTGTACCTCCCGTTTTGAAAACGGAGACGTTATCTCCGTGCCATTAACGCTTTATAACATGGTCCCAATATTTATCACTTTTACTCTGTCACATTTTTTTTGGTGATTTTCCCGATAGATTCGGTCGCTAAATGGTTTGAAAATGGGTCTAAAAATGGATTAAATACTTTTAATCCGTCGGCTGATTTTTACTTTCTTCTATCTTTACAAGAAGAAAGTATTGGATTCACGAAAATTTTTACTTTCTTCTATCTTTACAAGAAGAAAGTATTGGATTCATGAAAATTTTTACTTTCTTCTATCTTTACAAGAAGAAAGTATTGGATTCATGAAAATTTTTACTTTCTTCTATCTTTACAAGAAGAAAGTATTGGATTCATGAAAATTTTTACTTTCTTCTATCTTTACAAGAAGAAAGTATTGGATTCATGAAAATTTTTACTTTCTTCTATCTTTACAAGAAGAAAGTCCAGTCAAACCTTGTTAACACGAACACTCTTAACGCGAATTACTTTTAGCACGAACTGTTTCCGACTGCCCCGTCCAGTTGTATGTAATGTATTTAAGTTCGGATAACACGAACTACTTTTAACACGAACAAAAAAAGTTTCCCCTTGAGTGTTCGTGTTAACGAGGTTCGACTGTATTGGATTCATGAAAATTTTTACTTTCTTCTATCTTTACAAGAAGAAATTATTGGATTCATGAAAATTTTCAACTTCCGGTTTTCGACGGATTTGTACGTTTTAGAAGGTCCTGAACACGATCTGACAATTTTTAGAAAATGTCTGTCTGTGACTCTGTCTGTCTGTCTGTCTGTATGTGACATAAATTTTGTGGGCGCTCTATCTCAAGAACTAATGCACGAAATTTAATAAAACTTTATATTCAGTTAGTCCCTGATATAAATTGGTGCTGATTAGTTTTTGGTGAAAATCGCCACACAGGTGGCGCTGCTATGCTGCTTTTTTCGCGATTTCCGCAATAGCTCTATCTCAAGAACTAATGCAGTTATTTTCACCAAACTTCAGGTTCAGTTAGACCTTGACATAAATAGACAGTGATTACGTTTTGGTGTAGATATCCCAACAGGTGGTGCTGCTATGCCACTTTTTTCTCGATTTTTACGATAGCTATATCTCAAGAACTAATGCACGGATTTTCATCAAACTTCAGATTCAGTTAGATGTTGACATAAGTTGTTGTTGATTAAGATTTGGTCTAAATCTACCAACAGGTAGCGCTCATATGCTGCATTTTGCAGGATTCCCACGATTTTTGCAATAGTCCTATCTCAAGAACTAATGCACGGAATTTAATAAAACTTTAGATTCAGTTAGACCTTGATATAAATGGGTGCTGATTCTTTTTATTGTATGCGAAATCTGTGTGAGATAGAAGAAAGTTTTGGGATTGGCGCATCTGACTAGTTAGAATATATATACAGTACTACTCTATACAGTTTTAGTAACAGTGGTCTACAGGGTGTTTTTTTTAAAACTGACACTATTCAGAGCCGTCTGTAGCTCGTTCTAATAATTGTATTGACACAAAATTTTGTGAATGGACTAAGAAAACCATGGGAAAAAAGATTCCAACAAAAAAAAAAAATAGTTCCAATCACCGCCGATAGGGGGAAATGTGGCGCTGTACATTGAAAAAACCCCATCAGAAACAGACAAAATTAATAATTTGGATAAAATTCCACGTTTTATTCATCATTTACACTTTCCCTTTCGTTGATCGCAGTTGAAACATCCATTATCACTTTTTCTGCCACCGGTTTACGTCCTCTGCCTGACCGAACTGCTAGCGAGCCTGTTTCTTCGAATTTCAGAATCATTGCTTTCAATACATTAACGGATAAAGGTCCTTTGCGCAGTTTATGGCGTGTTCTAAGTAAACGAAGAGCGGCTGGTGCATTGTACTGGTTACAATATAAGAACTTCACAAGTAACGCGCGCTGCGGTAAGGTGAGATTCATTTTCAACCTGAGCTGAAATTGTTTCTCGGTGTTTTTCGCATGCATTTATAACTTAAACTATTGGCGCTACTGTCGCTTGCGTAAGTAAAAATTTGCATTTTCATTTTCTGCCCGTATTTTATGGTAATTCCCAGTTGCATAAATGACCACAGCGCCACATTTCCCCCTATCGGTGGTGATTGGAACTAATTTTTTTTGTTGGAATCTTTTTTCCCATGGTTTTCTTAGTCCATTCACAAAATTTTGTGTCAATCCAGTTATTAGAACGAGCTACAGACGGCTCTGAACAGTGTCAGTTTAAAAAAAAACACCCTGTATATCATATCCACCAAATGGGAGCTAAATCGGAAGTACGAGTGTCATAGTGTTCACTCAAGCACAAATCCTGATTACACCGTAAAAAAAAAAGAAATCTTGATTTTACAGAAACAACTGCCAGCCAAGGCACCAGTAAAAAACTATTTATTTTACGAAAATAATCTGTATTTATTACGAACTTATGGGCAAAATCTGTTAAAATAACAGAAAGTTCGTAGTAAATACAGAAAATAATTGTCAGCCAGGTTGCCAGTAAAAAACTGTTTATTTTATGGAAAGAATCTGTATTTATTACGAACTTACGGAGAAAATCTGTTAAAATAACAGAAAGTTCTTAGTAAATACAGATTCTTTCCGTAAAATAAACAGTTTTTTACTGGTGCCTCCTGACTGACAGTTTTTTCTGTAAAATCAACAGATATTTTTTTTTTCAGTATATAAAACTTTCTTTACACTAATGTGTTCGGAAAATAACAATTTGTAAGTTGATGTTATAATATATATATATTGCTTATCTCCCATTCCTTTTTTTTTCAGGATGAATATTTTTAAAAATATGCTTTGAAATTGATGATTTTACTAAGAATTCATTATTTATATGCGAACTGTTATTTAATAAAATATAATGTTTCTGGAATCAATTCCATATTATACAGGGTGTCCGAAAAGTCTGGAAACTGTCGAAATATAATGTGCATCGGATTGAAAAACGGAAAATATATGTTCAATATTTTTGAAAAATCTATTTAGGGATATCAAAGTCGCCCCCCCCCCCAACTCTGCCCTCTGTGGGGGAAAGGGGGGCAACTTTGGTATCTAAAACGATAATCCACCCCCTTTTTTTTGCAAATTAGGATTCTATGGGAAAAAATACGCAACTTTTGTAATAAACATTTTCTTCGGAAAATCGTAGATGGCGCTGTAATCGGGTATCGAACGTTTCCAGACTTTTCAATGAAAACGATTCTCACTACATTTTACGATTTTCGGAAGAAAATGTTAAATATAAAGGTTACGTATTTTTTACCGTAGAATCCAAATCTGCAATAAAAAAGTGGGGTTATCATTTAAGATTTCAAAGTTGCCCCTCTTTCCCCCCTGGGAGAAGAGTTGGTCCATACTTTACTCTTTCCATACTTTTCAATGGAAACGATTCTTACTGCATTTTACTCGATTACAGCGCCCTCTACGATTTTCCGAAATAAATATTAAATACAAAAGTTACGTAATTTTTCCCGTAGAATCAGACTATGCAATAAAAAAAAGGGGGTTATCATTTAAGATTTCAAAGTTTCCCCCCTTTCCCCCAGGGGGCAGAGTTGGGGGGGGGGGAACTTTGATATCCCTAAATAAATTTTTCAAAAATATTGAACACATATTTTCCGTTTTTCAATCGTATGTGTATTTCTCGAGTTATTCAACCGTTTCCAGACTTTTCGGACACCCTGTATATTACACAAATAACTATTTCAGTTTTTTAATTAAAATATTCAAAAATACATCACTAATATTATCTTGTATTCAATTTTTTCAGATATATATTTTTAAATCAGTTTAAAATTTATGATTTTACGAAGCGTCCATTCTTTAAAAGAAAATTTTTATTCGAAAATTTTAATATTTCTCAAGTCAGTTGTATAATAATGTAGTATTTAAATAAATAATTGTTGTAATTTTCAATTGAAATATTAAAAATTTTTTTTTTGATGCTATTTCGGTTATATTTGATTTATAAATAAGTAAAAAAAAAAAAATAAGGTTCTAAAATAAAATTAAAAGCGTTTTCGTATGTTTCATAGCTTTATTACTTTTGTAAAACAGAGATTTTACAAACAAACATTAAAATTAAAAAAGCCAGTCGAAAACTTCTAATTTCACAAATTAATTTTAATGAGATTTTATATTTTCGGCTTTAAATTCATTTTATTTGATTGGAAAAAAGATGATTTGTTTCCTCTTGTAAACGTTTCTTCAACTTTTAAAACTGAAAGTTTAAATTGCATTAATGAGAAATAACCCAAATAAAAATAGTTACTTTGTGATGTTTGTGTTTCGTAATACTTCGATAATGAATTTAGTTTTGAACTTGAACTATACTTAGTAAAAACAAATTATATTTTGTGTTTCATTTTAAAAATTAATTAAGGTTTATTGTTACAGGGGGCGTTGACGTGGCGATAGAAAACTGCGATGTTGAATTTGGAGAGAAAAGCAAAAATTTCAAAATCATTTTCTGGTATTCTTTACTTACATTTTATAAACACCATCAGACTGTTATATCGCTATGAAATAACTCTGAATTTATCAGATGCACAAGCATTTTATATGCATTATATATATATATATATATATATATATATATATATATATATATATATATATATATATATATATATATCTACATAATTTAAAACATACATTGTGAAGCAGTTCGTTTAATTTATACACAAATAAACCATATAATAATTTAATGCTTAATATATAATATAAATAACTGATATAAGATAAGAAATTTTTTTATTGGTCGCCGTTTCACATTCGGGATTGTTTATGATATTTGGCGGAAAATCGCATTTTCTGAAGACCAAGTTATGCCAAAAGGCTCCTATAACAAAGAAGTACCGAATTCAGACTATATTAAAGTTTTAGCATTAATAATCACTTTACTTATTTATTTTAACAATAAAAAAATCTAAATGCAACTAACATCATTAAAAAAAAAAAAAATCTACAATCCGTTTAAAATTTTAGAAGTATGTCAAGAATTTAACAATGTTTTTATTTGTCGAAATTCAGAGTGTTAAAAACTCTCAAACGCAACAATGTGTCACAGAATGTGTTTTTAAATGATCCAAGCATTATACCAACACGAACATCCATAAAAGATAGTGTATTAAAGCTTTTTACTTACCCATCATACGTAGTATAGGGTAAGTCTTGCAATCGTTTTGATAATCGATTTTTTTTTTTGACGGATTTACACATTTCAGACACTAAAGATTCCGAAAAACATATGTGAGTCAGCCCGAATTGTAGAAGTCTTAGGTACGGTAGACGTAATACCTCACCTTTGGCTATACAGTGGAACTTCCATTTAACGAAGTCTCATCGTTACAAGTAAAAACTTCGTTATGAAGAAAATTAGTTAAACAGAAATTAACTTAAATTCATGAAATTTTTTCTTGAGATATGACAAACAAGTATTGGATTCAGAAGCATTTGATTCAGTTTTAATTATGAAGCCGTCTTTTACAAAACAGTTGTGTACGGTCGATGAAATCACGTCACATTCCCAAGCTTTGGCCAAAGCTTTCATCAGCTCTGATACACAGAATCTCAAACTAATGTTTTCACTACATCGGCTTTTTTCTGTCTTTTTCGATAATGTACTTCAAGATTTTTTATTATTCCTTAGACTAATGATTGAAGTTTAGCTGTATTAGCAGGAACAAAAATAACTTTGATGTTCTTCGATTTGTATTTTGAAGCACGTTCTTTTGGATGTACAAAGCAATTGTCTATCCGCAATGGAAGGTCAGAATGGTACCTGTCTGACTCTAATAGATATTTTTTGTTTCAATGCATCTGACGCCATTGCGACACCTCATCTTCTATATCATTGAAGATAAAAAGGGGATTTTGACTTTCCCCAACTGTCAGCGCTGGAGTCTCGGAGTGAGAGAATAGTGATAACAAGTGTTTTTCTTAGTGTGAAAAAAATTGTTTTATTTAGCACCAAGCAGAATGGAAATTATTTAAATGTGTTCATTTTCATACAATTTAATCCGCTGAAATAAATATGCATATGCTTCGAACAGCAATCGCTTAATTTGAATTCTGTATACGTGCAAAAGTGGAATAAACTTCGTTATATAGAATATATTTTTCGTAATGTGGAGATTAATTTACATGCTAATGGTGTTCAAAGTCAAAGTTCTGCAGAAAATTTCGTTAAGTAGAAAACTTTGTTAAATAGGGACTTCGTTAAAGGGAAGTTCCACTGTATTTGCTTTAAGGAAGGATTTTTTAAGGAGAAATAGTTCAAATTCTCGCTTTCGTGGAAGGAAAATTGTGAAAATATTTTCGATGCAATTGCTCCGCTTGGTTCGAACAAGATTACATTCGTGGATTTTGGTCTCAAGTATTTAATTTTTTATGGCTAAAAGAATAGCATTTTTTTTTGCTAATTATTTTTATTTGCTTGATTACTACGGAAAGAGCTGTAATAATGCAAATTTAGAGCAGGCACAATGGTACTTGGCACCCCCTAAGAAAAAGTAAATTTGGGCGCCCTTTATCAGTATGTATCAACGTGCGTAATTCACTATAAATGCATACATAACTAAAAATTCATATGCTTAGCTATATGTAACATAAACAATTATAAGCGAATTTCATTAAAATATATTGACTTTTTTAAATTAATAAAGCAATATTTAAATTTCAGAAAAAGTGGACAAAATTTTTTCAAAATTGTTTCTCAATTCGTATTGTAAACACCAATGACGAATAAACAATTGATGTGTGATGGACAAGCTCCCTATGGTTCTTAACCCTTTCCGGCACAGGCAAAGTCTGTTCGTAAAATGAGAAATTTTGACACCGGAATTTTGAAACGATTTTTTTGGAAAATAAGAAATCCTTATTTTAAGCTTTCATTGTAGAAATGCAAGTTTGGAATTAAAATTAGGTGTGCTCGGAGTGGGACCACTGTTCCGGAAAGGGTTAACGTCGTCGCACAGGGTCCCAAACCGACGGATTTCCACGACATAGGTGAATATTATATGTATTTTCTCAAGGTTTGTCAACTATGTACAGTTTTTGTATAAGTCCCACAGCATAAAGAAAGTATCAGAAAGTAGGAAAACGGGTGAAAAACAAAAATGAGTTACTGCTGAAAAAAAATTTGTTATGTTCCCAACATGTCTTGTTAAGACCAATTTTTATGTTGTTGTAAATTATGTTTTTTCGTTTTGTAAGCAATATTATGAGCCGTTTTTTTTCTTTTTTGTAATTAATTGTGTTTCGATACCTATGCATGTTTTTCGTAATTTTTATAATTTTCAAGATTCTCGTCTTGTAAAGTCAAGATCCTTCTGTATTCTTCAAAACCGTTGGTACATTCCTCTTCTGTAGGCTTTTGAAGAGTAAGAAACGTTGGTATTATATGCGCCCAGGTGAGACTTTAGTAGTTAGTCGTGTTTGGTTGAATTAAATTCCACGTACAAAAAACATGCTTCTGAACCAACCTCATTAAAAAAAAAATAATAATTATAAACGATATTTTTTTTGTTTAAAAATAACTAAAATTCGAGTCTTTTGAATTAAAAATGTAGAAAATTAACAAACATTGCCGCAATTTATAATTGTGAACCGCCTCTATAAACACTGAAAACCACTTTGTCAATGCCTGCAAAATAACTAATACGTCGTCACAAATGTGCGTCGTCTAGGGTCGTCCAATAATAAAACTTGTCTTGTGTACATTTTTAGAACAGAAAATGCTGACAACTGAATTATAAGGAGATTTTGCTGTCTTTTTTTTTTTTCTTATAGCGTGCTAACCACACGGCTGAGAACTGATTATGTGTTCGAAATTCCATTTATTCAATGAAATATTGGATGCGTTTAATTGGATATTTATTTATTCACTCAGAATTTCTAACGTCCATTTTATTACTATATTAGTTGAATAATTTATCATTTAAATTAATTTTCAAGGCTTTTTCCCTTACGTAGAATAAATGCATAAATAGAATTTTTTTTTGCTGATCTGAAACAAATGGCTTAATGAATGCGATTTCATTAAAATATTAAAAAGATTTTTTGCGGCCTTAAGAAAATTATCACCAGAGGTGTCTTTTACAGATCATTTATCAGTAACGACAGGGAGAAAAAAACTTTCAGCTGTAATTTAGAAAGCATAATTTGCATATTAAGAAAATTTATCAATTCACATCATTAAGATTTATTAGTTTTCTTCGTTTTAAAATGCTATTTATCTAAGTAATAAATGATAATTTGCACTGCTTTAAAATATGGTTTGCTTAACATATCATATTTTAAATGCAGGGGGATTTTTCTACTACATATGTCAAGCAGACCTCAAATTCCTCTCTACAAATATTAAACATGTGGGAATAGAATACATTCGTATTAAAAAAAATCATCAGAAAATTAATATTAAATTAAAGATGTAATTAATGCTTAAAGTGATAAAATATTACACAAAGAGGCTTAAATACCTTTTAATATAAAGATGGCACGTTTCGTATACTCAAACGGCGCCTTCTTCAAGATCGAAAATGATAAATAAACTATTTTTGCTAAGTTTTTGAAAATGATAAACAGAAAACACGAGACCACATGTAAAGCAGGTGCTTGAAATGGTTAAAATTATTATTTTGGTTATTGCTTTTTTAATTTGTAAATCAACCCGGGCCAAATTTTAGGTAATTCAAAAGAGGCTGATTCATCGCATATGTTCTCTTTTCGCAAAAATACACTGGCCTCCAAAAGTTAAGGTACAACATGTTTTTCGAAGCTCACCAGACAAAAAATGGCAGTCAGATTAAACTTCATAGTTTATGTGAATGACAATAATAAGTTTTAAAAAAACTTACGCAAAAATTACAGCTACCACTTTTATTTTATAGAAAATAATAGGTATTTGTGAATGAGAGAAAAATATGCAATTACGAAGCTTTCGTAATTTCGCGTGTAAGTTTTGTTCTATTCGAACTATTGTTGTCAGTTTTGTTCACAACAGCCAGTAGAGTCTAGAAATGTCTAGCAGAAGTCGTTTGCCCGATTCATTAAGGTGGCGGGCGGTAGGATGGATGGAAATATGGTTGTCACAGGCCGATACTGCTAGACGGCTCAATGTGTCTCGCAGTGTAGTCCAACGACTCTGGGATCAGTATGAATCCGAAGATTCTGTGTCCAGAAGACATGTTCCAGGCCACCCACGTGTTACAACACCTGCAGAAGACCGGTTTCTAGCTCTTTCGGCCCGAAGGAGAAGACGCACTAATGTGCCGCAACTTGAATCAGATAGAACATCTTTGGGACTATCTTGGAAGACAGGTTGCGGCTTTAAGTCCTCCTCCAAGGTCATTAAATGAGCTGGAACAAGGCTTACTCCAAGTCTGGTCAGCGTTACCTATTTCGGTGTCCGACAATTTAATTGAGAGCATGGAAAGTCGATGCCGCCAATGCATTCAAGTCTGGGGTGGACATATTCCGTATAAGAACCAGTTTTTTAATGTTTCTGTCACATTTTACTGCATAATACTGCGATGTACTGATTTCTCCAAGAATGGAATTTTGCACCATGAGTGCTTTTTTGTTGTAATTTCATTTATACTTTTAACTTAAGTACATTTCTATGTCGCATTTAATAAATAACAGTTTAGCGCACATTTCCTCCAAATTTGTTGTTTCTATATTCATTCATTTGCAAATTAGACGCAAAAAACCGGTTGTACCTTAACTTTTGGAGGCCAGTGTATTTCTATGATTCAACGGATAATGGATGGGAAATAAACTCTTGATGGAAAAATTATTTTACTATTCTTGAAATCAATCTGCAAATGATCGGTCCTATGTAGTCTGACTAAAGCTGTAGTTCTTCTGTCATATTTATCTGCCATATGTGCTTTTATTCTCGTTTTAAATTTTCTGTTTGTCATTCGTATATAATACTGTAATGTCCCATCTGCCCTGGTGAACGAGATTTCATAAACACCGGAAAGTTGATCAGGCTCTATTAGATCTATTAATAATTAGAAAATTAATAATTTTAACTTTTTTTTATACACTTGAAAAAAATGTCTTTTGCGGTTTTCTTTGACAAAACATTTCTAAAAATATGCTTATTTTTATATTTTACTAGCTGCGCAGCAACCCGCTGTGTTGGATTTGTACTTTGAAAAATACTTACCAATCCAGTTTTTAAAACATACAAATCATAAGTTAAAAATGTAATTATTATCTATATATATAAAAGAGAATTCTGACTGGGGAGATCATCAACGCACAGCCCAGAAACATGAAAATTGGTTGGAAAATACTTCTTAGGACGTAGACAAGCGCTAAGAAAGGATTTTCTATAAAACTCTACCCCTAAAAGGGGTTAAAAGAGGAACAAACTTTCAAAACATTCCTTAAAAATCAACTATTAAACTTATGATGTGAGAAATGATAACATATTTTACTGTTTTTTTGTATGATGAATCGAATGGTACCAAGTACATTCTTCTAAGTCCAATAGTTCGTGAGATATTGTATTTTTCTAATTTGACGATGTCTTTGGCGCTAAAATCGCAAAAATCTAACATTACAAATGACAATTTCTAAGAATACATGCGTTATTATAGCAACGGAAGAAGGTCAAACTGTCGATAAAAGACGAGGGACTTCCTTTAATCGTTATAAGATAATGTGATGAAATCTATTCCCGCAAACAGTTATCTATATATATATATATATATATATATATATATATATATATATGGTCCTGACTGGGGAGATCATCAACGCACAGTCCAAAATTTTTCAGGGATGGTTTTAGTATATTGCATATCGTTCTATTGTTCTTTATCAAATCCTACTGTATATGAACAACTCAAGTCCTTATCAGATCAAATTTCGTCTGACAAATTGGAAAATATAATAACGCAAAGGCGTTCGTATCGTTTACAGCAATGCGGAAGGATATTCCGGGTAAATCTCCATATTACTTTAAAATACAAGATCAAATTAACCAATATATTTTGTTTGATTCAAGATCCGTTTGGAGAAACCGACAAGCGTAGTGGGCGAAGCCTGCTAGTCATTTATAAATTTTAATTAGATTTGATATTAAGTTTAATAGAAAAACCACAAGCCTGGCAAGATTATATAAAAAAGAAACCATCCAAATAAATTTCAGTGAAAGTAAGATATATTTTATATCCCCAATCTCTACTATACATCCGTTATAAGAGATACCATAGAGATTCTAACACGTAAAAATACAATATGTAACGGTGCACCATCATTTAACTTACTGAAATTGTGGCTCGAGTTACTCCATGGTTACGAATATGGTAATAAGCATACAAGTAAAATTAAAAAACAATGTGAGTTAATCTGAGAGGATATGTGAAAAATTGAATGCTGCCGTTTCAAACCATTACATCATAGATGGAGCAATTTTAGAATATCCTTATTTGTTTTGATAATGGCTTCGATGGAGTCGAAACATTTAAACAGTCTAATATATATATATATATTTTACTGTTTTTAAAGTTTTTATTTTACACCTTAAACAATTTAAAGTAGTTTATTAGTTAGGCCTAAAAATATTTAAAATTGAGCAATTAGTCCCCAAGTTTTTGAGCATTGATTGATTGATTGATCCTTCCAGATTTCCCTGTTTTCTGAAAAAAAAACTATTTTAGATATTGGAATGTGACAAGCTGTACAGGTGGCCCTGCTATGCTACTTTTTACAGGATTTTCACGATTTTAGCGATAGTCATATCTCAAGAACTAACGCACATAATTTAATAAAACTTTAGATTCAGTTAGACCTTGATATAATTTGGTGCCGAGATTCCTTTTTAGTGTATATGCGAAACCTGTGTGAGATAGAAGAAAGTTTTAGGATTGGCACATCGGACTAGTTTATACGTTATTTTTGACTACGTACGTCTAAATAGTCGAATGAATTTAGAAATGATTTTTTTCCCTGAAAATCCCAGGCAGACACTCCAATTCTATATATTAGTATAGATGTGTAAAACTTAGCAAAGCAGACAAGCTAAGAGTTATATTTTAACACTTTAAATAAAATTAACTTGGATAACCGGGGGGGAATTGAAGACTGGCAGTAATCAGAAAAAAAAAAAAAAACTCGTTTGCTCTGTTGGTGATTTTTACTTTCTTCTATCTTTACAAGAATAATGTGCTACTGGATTCAGGAAAAATTTCGACTTCCGGTTTTCGACGGATTTATACGTTTTAGAAGGTTCTGAACACGATTTTACTGTTTTTAGAAAATGTCTAGCTGCGAGTATATTACTCCTATGTGTGTGTGTGTATCTGTATGTGAAAAACATTTTGTGGGCGCTCTATCTCAAGAATTGTTGCACGGGATTTATTAAAAATTAGATTCAGTTAGACCTTGATTATAAATTGGCGCTGATTAGGCTTTGGTGCAAATCGCCCAACAGATGGCGCTGCTATGCTGCATTTTTCACGATTTTTGCAAAGCTCTATCTTAAGAACTAATGCACGGATTTTAATCAAACTTCAGATCTAGTTAGACGTTGAGATAAGTTGTTGCTGACTTAGGATTTGGTGCAAATCGCCTTATAGGTGGGTCTGCTATGCTGCATTTTTCAGGATTTACACGATTTTAGTGATAATCATATCTCAAGAACTAATGCACAGAATTTCACCAAACTTTATATCCTGTTAGACCTTGACATAAGTTGCCACTGATTAGGTTTTCGTGTAAATCATATAACAGGTGACGCTGCTATGATGCATTTTTCACGAGTTTTGCGATAGCTATATCTCAAAAACTAATGCACGGAATTTACTCAAACGTCATATTCTGTTACACTTTACCATAAATAGTTCCTTATTAGGCTTGGGTGTATACTGCCCAACAGGTGTCGCCTTTATGCTCTTTGGTTTGGGAATTTTAGGTGCAGACATCTAAGAAGGTGGGTGCCGAAACTCAATGTTGAAAAATGCGATGTTCATATCTCCTTTTTAACAGCACGCAATTCAACGAACCTTTAGAATCCCCCTGATGGGCATATAATTTTGTCATTTAATTTTGGCACTGTGACAGCGATTTTTGAAGTACTAACATGTATGAGATAGATGAGAATTTTTAGGATTGGTACATCCGACTAGTTATTTTTTATATTACTAATAAAATTTAAGGATTGGTACATCCGACTAGTTATTTTTTATGTCACTGCCCTCATGTTTTAGGACAACTTACAAATATATACAGGAGTAGCTACATTCATTATCCATCTCTTCTATTGAGATTTTTATCTTGACATCCTGAGGGGAAAAAAAAACCTCGTTTGTTTTTATCGTTTTCTGGTGTTGTAAGTGCCTAACGAACTTTATCCATATAACCTTTAAAGTATTAGTGATGATGTTTTATCTTGTACAAAATATTTAGTTTTGACCCAAAAATGAAAGTTGAGATGCATAAGTACATGTAGCAGGAGTTTCATTTCCCCCTATTAACTACAAAGGGATATTTCGGAGGTGGAAACAGTTAATAACCAATAACCCCCCCCCCCCCTCACTGTTGGGAAATGAGGGTAAAAAGTTTTTTTATTTGCATAAATTTCTGTTGTTTTGCGTTTTAAGATGTCTAGAAAGTGATGTTTAGGGGATTGGACTTATGTTAAATGAGTATTTAAAAATATGAAGCCTGAAATCTACGTGTGGATAACAAGCGAAGGAAATATGAACTAAATTTATTTCTTTATTTTTTGACATAAAACATATTTTTTTTAAATATCTGACTTAGAAATGATCACAAAAAGTATTTAAATTAATCTAGGCAAGTTTAATAGTGTCAACAGTATTTTCCTACCAAAAATCGTCCTCATTTTTACTAAGATTTGAATTCTTGTAACTTTTTTTTTCCTAAGTAAAAAGAAATCTAATTATTTTTCTTTATTAGTGTTGTTATTTAACTATTTATAACATAGACTTTTGTATATAAGGCTAGGTCATAAGGTAATTTTGTTCTTCAAATTTCTCCCAGAAATGTAAAGTTTTTTAAAGCAAAATTCAATATATTATAACTCGGTTAAAAAAAGTATATATGAGTAACAGCAGCTCTAATATTAAGGTATCCTAAGGGCTCCTTTTGGTATCGTTTCTAATACTCATTTGCTAAAGCAAATTAGCACGCACTGTCATAAAATTACAGATGCAGTTACCAATTACCCTTAAGGGAGTTATTGGGTACTGTAGTTGTACAAATATGTAATAATAAAATAAAAATATGTAAAAAATAAAACACCTGTAACTTTATGTATATAATAAAATATCTGTAGCCTTACGTGTATAATGAAACATATTTTTTTAGCACTTAAAAAAGTATAAGACCAAGTTTTTGAAATATGATGGAAAGATATTATTTCATATAGTAACCAAAGCTAGTTTAGGATAAAAAAAAGGGAAATCTATAAAATGTCTTTTGTAATATTTGGTACCCAATTCCCTCCTGCTTACCTTATATATTTTAGAAATAATTTCCAACTACAAAAGAAATAAACATCCTTTAAAGAAAATAAAGATTAAAAATATTAATTTTCTGATGAGATATTTGGTAATACGAATGTATTCCATGGTCACAGATTTTACGTTGGTAAGGAGAATTTAAGATATGACTGACCGCCAGTCCTAACTGTACTTGGCGAACGGTAAAACAAGTTACAAGTCAAATTATGTTGTTAACTGCTGAAGACGATATTATTTGGAGTATGCAAACTAAAGTATTTTTATTTATCAGAATATGACATTCGCACACAACGTTGCGTAATTCCGAACTGCGGAACTTTTCGCCAAATTTTGAAGAATTTGCGCCCCTGCACCTGGTTCCACATTTTGCACAAAGCAACCCTCTCGGTGTTCATGAAATCACTGAGCTAACGTGAATCGCGTAATTTCCCGCATTGAAAAGCATTACTGCGCGGTCACGTGATTCTACAGCTTGCAAATTCGCCAAAATTTGGCGAAAAGTTCCGCAGTTCGGAAATACACCACGACACTTGCTCAGAATGTCTAAATGGTAGTTTTTGTCCAATCTACAGCATACATTATAGAATTGGGCAACGCGTGGGGCTTGGATGGTGATTTTACTTGATGATTTAAACAACTAAGAAAACGCTAGCTTCGCCAAAACTGGCAGCCTCTTTAAGTCAGTTTTTGACCAAAATCCTCTCGATCAACCAAAATTTTCTGATCTCGTTCTTATAAATAGAGATATTCTAATACAAAAAGTAAAGGTACTCTAAAGCTGTTTTTCAGTGTGAATATTAGACACTAATACTTGCCTCAACGCTCCATTTCTTTTGTCCAACAGTTTTGATTCTAGGGCTGATAGTTGTTATCTCTCATATCTGTGCGTTGTCTGAGATTAGTTGATGTACTCCTTTTTCCAATATTTTCCAAAAATTGGGCGTTTGCGACGATTTGCTGCTGGTTTTCTTGGATCTTTCTTCTTGCAAGGTCGAGCATCAAACGCTGGCGAAGGATTTCCAGTGGATTGACGACGGACAAAGTCGGACCTTTTCGTCGTTTCATTGGCTGTGAAACGTGGTTTAGTGGGAAGTCCAAAACAGATGTCTGAAACAAAAATAACAGAGAAATATTAAAATTTACATTCACATAAGGAAAATATTGATAACATTATTTTGTGAATAGTTAGATAATATACAGAACAACAGGACTCTCGAGAAATTTTCTGACAAACAAAAAAAGTATAGTGTATAAGTAAAATAATAGATAGTGATTATAATAATAGATGGAAACACTAAAACTCTCCCTGTAATTTGCGGAGAGTTATGAAAGGACTATTTCTTGTAAATACGTGATCAGTCTGTTAACGTTAATGTTGTGAAATCCATGTGTATATTCTGTAAGTAAACAATAAACATGTCTTTTTTTACGATATATATCAGTTATTATTATCGCCTACTCATGCATAATTATTTAATCTATTAAGATAGAATAGACAACTTCCTTTTGTAATATAGAAAGATGCCTCATAATACAAGGGAGAGAATCCTGCATCTTTATTCCTAAAAAAAAAATCATATAAAAACAAAAATACATTTATTACTTCCAAAAATTAAAAAATTTGTCCAAGATAAACTAAGTGTGAGAAATTGTAATCATAAAGAAAGAAAATTGAAAGTTATCTAGAAAGTAGATCTAAGGAATTGCAAAATGGATAATAGGTCACATAATAGTTAGAGAATGTAAACTGCATTACAAAATTCAAGTGATTTTAAATATCTGGAAAAGTCATATTGGTCAAATAACTAACATAGGATCGACTATGTCTTTGGCTAATGATTCAACTTTTGAAGAAAGATGTACAGAAAATTAGAGAAGTAAAATTGCGGGTATTAAAATTATTCTCAATTTATACATCCTAATACTACATATCCTATAACAACTGATTCTCATTTGATACTTCTGATATTCTACGTCCTAAACAAGCTGAAATTGATTTGATTATTGTTCCAGATCCTAAAAAAGATGTTTGTCCAACTGCAGCAAACTCTTTTACCTCAGTAATTCTGTTCCTAAAATTTTTCAAAATTTTACAGCCTCTTAAAAAACTAATATGCTTCTTTTTGATCTCCACAGGTGCTTAGACGTTCAAGAAGAAATATAGAGGAGCTCCTGCCTGACTACGGTACACGTAAGTGGTGGAGAGATGTAGTGTTTAATAATTAAGAAAATAGATTGTGAGTATGATAAAAGAGGGTAGAATTAAAATTCTCCAGGAAAAAAAAATGCAGTATCAAAATTTATAGACAGATAGTTACAAAAAGCCTGAGCAGGACCGAAATTAGAAGGAGTGAGCGGGGCATATGCTCGCGCAGTGTTGCTAGTGGACTACTTTTCTTTAATTCAATTTTCGTGATTGCCACCAGTTTTTTGAGAAAGTAAATTTCGCATTATTTAAGGAAAGATTAAATAACGCGAACACAAGGCGAATTATACTGTTAAAAAAAAAGTGGCGTCAATCAAGAAATCTGAATTAAAAAAATGTAGCCCAACTGGCAACACTGTGCCCGCGTTAAAATATTTGAATCGTCGTTCGATACAAAACCAATAACTAAATTTGGGCAAAAAAGGTCATGGAATCGGATAACCCAAAGTGAAAATGTATTCTTTAATTTCATACTCTTTGCTTTGAATAGGGCCGGTTTTTCCATTATGTGACCGCTAAGGTATCCAAAATATAGCACTTCATTAACGAATTCATCCAAGATACTTGCAAGATCAATACACTATGCCCCAATGAGGTTTGACTTGGTTCAGTATTTTGGAGATTATCGTGATGACAAGTTTTGAATGTGTGTCCCTGTAACGAACTATAAGATCGACATACTTTATTAATGAATTCATTCAAGATATTTTCAAGATGAATAAATACACTGTCCCAATTAGATTCGAATTCGTTCAGTATTTCGGACTTTATGACAAGATTTGCTTTATATATATATATATATATATATATATATAATAAAACTTTTGTGTATAATAGCAATTAAATCACATAAAAAATCGACAAAATGTGAACCGATAATTATAATACAACACACACACACACACACACACACACACACACACACACACACACACACACACACACACACGCATATATAAACGAAATGACTGCAATAGTTCGATTTTTAAAGAAATCAACCTATAAATCTGAAGATTAATATGGTTTCTAATCATTATTCCATATTTAAAATAAGAAATAAAAGAAACTTATCGAAAAATTCTGTTTATAAATTTGTTTTTGTGAGGGGGCGCTAAAATTCATGCTTACCCGGGTGAAAAAAAAAATCTTAGATTCAGCCCTGAGTCTAAGAATGTTGTTTTGAAATCCGTGTACATGTTCAGTAAATAAAAAAAGTAATGCTTTGTGATACATAATAGTTAATATCATCGACTACTTCTGCATAATTATTTAATCTACTAAGATAGAACAGTTATAGTATGCATCAAGACAAACAATATTTGCTATAAAAAATAGGTGTCAAAATCTAGTTATCCCACGAAAAATGATACCATGTGTCTGACTCTAGACACAACCAAAATTGTTTTCTACAATTTTAACAATAGTTAAGCCATTTTAACGGAAATTTCTCCAGACTTACTTTGCTTTTTATGAAATGTAAAAATGTCACAAGAAATGGTGGAAGTGGCTATCAATTATCCAAACAGTGCTGAAGTAGCTCCTCCCCCTCCCCTATTTAGAAATGTAGCTCACGTTACAAACTCTGTCACTGGGCGAATGACTGTGCACTTCCAGAAATTTTCGTAATTCCTTCGCATTTCACACAAATCAAGGTAAATCTGTTGAAAAATTATTTCAACTATCTGCTTCATTATAAAGTTATGAATAAAAATGTGCGTTTAAGTTGAAGTGATACGACCTGTATTTTTGATAGAATAAAGGGTTTACGACGCCGATTTCCTCAAAAATTGTTTGATGTAGTTTGTTGCTCTTAAAGTTTGTCAAATCATTTTTTAATCATCCTGTATATCAAGAAGTTCAAACTATAATAAAAAAATCTGGAGTGTCTCCACTCGACTTTTTGAACACTGATGCACGTGTCCAAATAGTAAAACAAAAATATAAATAAAAATCCGACATGTGTAACCAAACAGAGCGGCCTATCAAAAAGGTTTTAGTTTACATATACTGCCGGTAAGGAAATTTAACTGCGAGCCATAAAAAAGTGTGAAAAAACCTCTGAAAATGAGAACCCCCTCCACCAAAACCAAAACTTCGCCTGTCTGTGCCAAGGATGGAAATAGTCGAAGTTCCTATAACTCTCGATGAAATTAATTTTGGCAAATTAACATTACACTGACAGTATTTTACAGAGATGATACTTAAATAGAGTACAAAACAGAATCATATACAATAATAACTTATTCCACAATGGAATCGATTGAATTCGAACACTGGACCCCAAGTTTTGAAACTGGAGATGTTACGTCTGTACTATTCCTTCCTGCTTGATAATACCGTCGTAATATTTATCACTTGAACCCTGTTACATTTCCTTGGTGATTTTCCCTATAGAATCTGTCGCAAACTGGTTTGAAAAGGGTTTAAAAATGGATTCATCCGCCAGTCCATTTGTACGAAAACAGTTCTTGTGCCAGTGTCTATAACACATTCGCCAACTGTCAACTCAACTGGAAATATCGTTTGATTGTTATAGTATTCACACACACATAAATCAATGTTACAATACTTTCCTTAGATTATGCAATATTATAATTTTACAAAACAGGATCTCAATATATATATTTTTTTTACATTCATGCACCAAACACAAGCCATATACTTTGTTAAAATATTATTTATAACAGTAGATTTTTTCCAGATTAAAAACCACGGCTTCATATTTATGTTTTTTTTTTCGTTTTTTCATCTGGCACAATAAAGAACCATTTTTCTTTTCTGTGATGCAAAAAGCAGATTTAATGTTACCAGAAGAATGCTAAGCATTTGGAGGCTAAACTATTTTCAGATATTTTGTAGAATTTCTGAACTTATTTGAAAGAATTCATGTGTCAAATGCGTCAACAAAAACATCTTTAATATCTTTCCCACTGATGAAATATTACATGTATTTTTGAAATGCTCTTGGAATACAGATAATGTTCGTCTTTTTTATTTCTTGAGTATAAAAATAGATAAAAGGAATTTTGAACAGTTGAGTGTCACTGGGGAAGTCATCTTAAAGAAAAGGTATTTCTTTCCACAGATTTGCTTTGACTAAAAGAAGTTAAAGAAAGTTTCGTTTTAATTTTTAATGTCTATGTTTGTTTGAAGAGGTGTCTGTATTTTAGCAATCGAAAAGTGTTTTACAATTTAGACTGAAATATTTCGTGAAACTTTTAAGGTATTATTGAAGGAACTATTTTAAGATATTATAAGATACTAAACCAGCGTTCGTAGCATTCCTAAAAAATGTTCACTTTGCTACCACGATTTTAAAACGATATCTTTATTGTAGACTTCTATTGCAGATGTTAAAGAATCTACCACGACGAATTTTGATTTGAAATAGCGGTAGGATATATAGAAAAATTTAGGAACGCTGAGAGCACTTACTAGTCCTTTAAAGTATTATTTGAAAATTCTTATTTTATTGCTTGAAGAGATCATATACAGGGTGTTTCAGATAAATACGACAGTTGCTAGTGAACGACGAAAGCATAAAATGTCTGATTCAAAAAGAAATAATGGAAAAATTGATTCGTGGCATAACGATTACAACAATACAAAGAGAATTTGACAAAAAACAACAACTCTAAGCAACCATAACGGTTTCGAGGAGGCTCCGGAATCTGGCACATGAATCTAGCAAAACTGACCTAATTCTGTCGATCAGTTAGGTTTTTGTGATACTGACAATGCATTTGGTTACTTGCTCAATCACGTCGCACACATAATAAATCACAGGTCGAGAGCGTAATCGAGAGAGTTAAGGTAGAAACCATAATGATCTCGAGACGACTCCGTAATCTGGCATATTCATCGGGCACATGGATCTAGCAAAAACTGCTCTAATTCTGTCGATTAGTTTGGTTTTTGTGATACTGGCACTGCGTTTGGTTACTTGCTCAATCACGCCGCACACATAATAATTCACAGGTTAACAATAGAGAGAGTTAGGGTAGCAACCATAAAAATCTCGAGCACATGCATCTGGCACATGCATCGGACACATGAATTTGGCAAAAACTGCCCTAATTCTGCCGAGCAGTTAAGTTTTTGTGATACTGGCAGGGCGTTTGTTACTTGCTCAATAACGCCGGACACATAATAATTCACAGGTTTGCAATAGAGGAAGTTAGAGTAGCAACCATAATGATCTCGAGGCGGCTCCGGAATCTGACACATGGATTTGGCAAATTTGCCCTTAATCTGTCGATCAGTTCGGTTAATGCGATTTTGGCAGTGCGTTTGGTTTACTCAATCACGCCTTACACATAATAATTCACGGATTTGCAACCAAGTCAGTTAGGAAAATAAACATTGGGATCAGGACATCTCTCTTCGCACGAGACACATCAAAACACCATTACATTTTGTATTGTTTACGTTTTGTAGTCTCCATTGCACTTCATCATTACACTTTGTATCGTTTTTGCGGTGTTTAAAGAGCATTGAGCAGCTGTGTTGATTGAAAAATTGAGTTACCGGCGCAAATAATCAGGATGCTCTTTTCCAATATTCTGATAGCTTTCATTCTTTCCCTTCCGTTATCTTTGACATCATGGATGTATTTGAAGCCAATCAGTATAAACATATCTAGAATATGTGACATTTTTCACGACAACTCATAATTTTATACTTTCAAATTTATCCCGAACACCCTATATTTTGTTTTTTAAGTCTGAAAAGTTTACCAATGATTGAAATACAGTTAAATATGCTAAAACATAATCACGAGGGACTTGAAAAAAAAAAAACTTCTTAGGCAAATTTCTGCAGTAGCTGGTACACCATCTTTTACAGCTGTATATTTTTCGCCAGGACTATAAAATTTCCACTTAAGGCAGGATTCCGTTACATACATGTTAAGTTTCCGCATGTTTTGCTGTATTTTTTAATAAATTGTGGTACTTCGAAGCCACTATTGCTAGCATGTCTATTTGCTAACCCTGCTGTCCACTTAGTGTACTTATTTACTACAGAGACCGGAAAAATTTATCTTTTCAAAAATTATATATTTTATGGCCGAATGATAAATTGAATAATAATTAAGAAAAAAAAGTAAATAAATTGAATTTGACTAACTTTTGTTAAAATTTTCGTGTGTGTTAAAGAAAGATTTTACTTTTTACCTTACATAAGGAACCAATTATTTTATTAGCCTAAATATTTTGTAAACGTATAAACCGAAACTGACTACTAAAGTACCAGTTCGACCTATGTCGGCGATTAGTTTTTAATAATCCTCATTAAAAAAATATTCAGTTTTTTCAGAAAAACTTTGTCAAATTTTTTGCGTGTGTTAAAGAAAGATTTTACTTTTTACCTTACATAAGGAACCAATTATTTTATTAGCCTAAATATTTTGTAAACGTATAAACCGAAACTGACTACTAAAGTACCAGTTCGACCTATGTCGGCGATTAGTTTTTAATAATCCTCATTAAAAAAATATTCAGTTTTTTCAGAAAAACTTTGTCAAATTTTTTGCGTGTGTTAAAGAAAGATTTTACTTTTTACCTTATAAAGGGAACCAATTATTTTATTAGCCTAAATATTTTGTAAACTGATAAACTGAAACTGACCACTAAACTACCAGTTCGACCTATGTTAGCGATTAGTTTTTAACAATCCATATTAAAAAAATATTCAGTTTTTTCAGAAAAACTTTGTCAAATGTTTTGCGTGTATTAAAGAAAGGTTTTACTTTTTACCTTACATAAGGAACCAATTATGTTATTAGTCTAAATATTTTGTAAACTAATAACCTGTAACTGAACACCAAACTGCCAGTTCGACCTATGTCGGCGGTTCGTTTTTAATAATCCATATTACAAAAATATTCAGTTTATTCAGAAAAAATTAAACATGCTTTTATTATGTCTTGGCTTTAATATTTTTTGAAAATACCAGAAAACTCCCCCTATTTTGTTGCCATTTTAAAAGAATACAGCAATTAAAGCAAACATTTTATTTTGTGTAAAAGTGCAGTTATACATTTTTATTTTCTGGCGGGATATAACACTAATTTTCCCTTTTAAAATGTCAATGCCACCTTTTAATATTATCAGATAGATCGAAAAAATATCAAGGTTAAATTTCTTTCTAAATTACAGTTGAAATTTTTTTCAGTTGTTAGCACTTTCCGAAATAGTTGAAAAATGTTTATGAAATCGAATTGTCTGTGTGCCTGCTCTCTGTCTGTCCGTGCTCTAACTCATGTAAATATACTCGAATTGCCATGGAATTGATATATGTTATTGAGGCATATTTACTATTGCAATATGGAATGTATAGCATTTATAGTTTGTTTCAGAGTCACTAAAAAAATTCCATTACATTATGGTCTATGAGGAAAATCGTTTGCGGTCTTTTTAACAATGTTACACTATTTCAAACATAATGAAATTGATATACATCACTGAAGTGCACTACAAGATGCTTACTAGAGAATGTGATGTGCATAGTAATTACTGTTCTTTTACTTTACAGGGACATACAAAAGAATTTGGTTACAGTACTGTCTATGAGCGATAATTTCTGAAAGTGAGTTCTCAATTATGGTATGCGTTTTTAAATATAATTAATTTTTTGCATATTATTTGGTCTGTATAAATTCTATAGATTCTATACAGGGCTGCACAAAATAATTCGATTATTTTTTTCGACTACTGATAGTAATTCCTGAAATTGTGTTTTCAAATGTGGTACCTATACGTTTTCCAAATTGAATACTTAGACACTATCTCCCAACTTATTAAACTTCGAAGTTTTGTTACAGTCTTCTGAATGTGTTGGAAAGTGTTTCATAATCTACGCTTGACTCGTGATTTTTCTTTCTTGTTTTTGTTAAAGCATCTATATCAAATACATCTACAAAAACAACTTTAATAGTTTTACATCGTTGAAATACTATATGTATATTTTTGAAATGCTCTTAGAATAAAGGTGATGTTCTATATTTTATTTACTCATTTACTTATTTTATTTTTGACAATTCTTGAGCATATAGAAAGATAAAAGGAATTCTAAACGCATCAGTATGAACAGAGAAGAAATCCCAAGGGAAAGATATTTCTTTCCAACGATTTGCTTTATTGCAGGAAGCTTCTTAGCTTTTTCGACTTCTGTATTTATTTGCAAGAAATACATCGATATGAAGCATTTTCAAAAAGTTTTATAGAAGGTTTTCGCAAGATTTTCAACAGATTTTAAGATCTTGTTTGAAGATTCAGACTGCATTCTTTTTGAGGGGCTGAGGTAATATGTGTTAAAACCTAAAAATTTGCTGATTGAACAAAATACAAGTTTTAATATGATGGCATTTTAAAACTGCGTTGTTTAAACTAAAATTACATCAAAATTTTTCCTATTTTGCTAACTACCATATTTTTATAATTATAGTATACATATCAACAAAAAATAAAAAAATAATAAATAAAAGCGTATTTCTCAAAAAAATTATTATACTCTTCTGCTTTCATTTTCGACTTGTTACTGTTTAAAGTATTTGATTGTTGCAATTTAACAGCCAGTTGGCCTATTTTAACGTATTTTAGATATATATATATATATATATATATATATATATATATATATATATATATATATATATATATATATATATATATATATATATATATATTACGCACTTTAGTTTTTCTTTTCTACTTTTTAGTGTTTAAAATATTTCATTGTTTCACTTTCACAGCCAGGTGGCTTATTTTAGCATACAAGGTTTGGCGCATCATTAACTCCATTGTTGTTGTAACTCGTATATAGTTGTAAACATAAAGAATATTTGGCGATTTATCCCCTGCACTCGGCTAATGGAAAATTCCTTAAAATTATTTTTTTAAATTATAATTAAGTTCTAAAAATATTAAATTGTATTGTGATCGGAAACATACCCGTGTAAATAAATTTTTATAATTCTAGCCTATCAGGAAGTGGGTTAAAATCGATTTCAAAATTCCATCTTTATAAAAAAAATGCATATTAATATTGCATTAATCTTCAACACTGATTAAGCATTATTTAAAATTAACTGAAGAAACTAGGGCATCATTTCAACATGCAAACACAAGAAATTACACTGCAAATTTATTTTAAAATTACTATAACTGTAAAATATTCAAATTATTATTAATTACTTGAAGTGGCTAAGAGAAAAGTAAGTTATCTCGTATAAAAAAAATCTTTCTTTATGACGCTCGAAAAACACAATTTCCAACTCATAACAATTGGAAATTTTTAAATCATCTCGGAAAAGCAACTAGACATTGGCAGAGTGTGCTGCTGTCATGTAGATGTGCAAAGGAGAAATAAAACTTCTAAATCGTGTTATCAATTTTAATATATGTAAAAAAATTGATTGTAAATTGCTTTTTAGCTTTATTAGCCACTAGCGGCCCGTCCCAGCTTTGCACGGGTAGACAATGTAATTTTTTTAGTACATTTGTTTTCCTAAATTTCGCGCTCCTACCAAAAACTGTTGCTGAGATATGGCGAAATGACCAAAAACTTTAGACCACCCCCCTTTAACCCCCTTCTGGGGGGAATTTCTAAAATCGCTGAAATAGGTGTTTAATCATTTTTGTAGTAGATTTGTTTTCTGGAATTTCAAGCTCCTACCTATAACTGCTGCTGATATATGGCAAAATGACCTAAAACATTCGAACCCCCTTTTAAACCCCTTCGGGGGAGAATTTTCAAAAATCCCTTCTTATTGCTTGCCAAGGCCATAACAGCAAACTACAGTCCAAATTGCGTGACCCTGACTTTAGTAGTTTCGGCTGGGCGTTGATGAGTCAGTTAGTCACCGTTTCCTCTTTATATAATAGTATAGATAAATAACTTTTACTTTATTATCTGCATTTACCTAATTAGCATAGTTTCGCCCGTGTCGATGAATAAACCAGAATACTAAACAATTTTCTGTACCCAGAAAACAAAGAGAAAAGGGAAAACGATACCTTATTATGTCTTGATTTTTATACTATCTCCAAAAGCAACCAACCAATTAAATTTACAATCGTTCTTTTTCTTCTCGCACGTTCGTGAATCAAATATACGCCATTTTATCTGTACAAATAACAATTATAACAACCATTTTTTCCAAGCTAAAAACTCTAGCCTTTTATATTTTTTCTGGAGCAATAAAACTTAATTTTTCCCTTCCAGATTCCAAATAGCACCTTTTAATATTACCAGAAGAATGTGAAAAAACTTTTTTTCTGGTATTTTGCAGAACTTCTGAATGTATTTGAAAATAACTTATCTGTCAAATGTGCCAACAAAAACGGCTTTAATATCTTTCATTGTTGAAATACTATGTGTATTTTTAAAACGCTCTCAAAATAAAGGTAATGTTCCGTGCTTTTTTTTTTTTTTTTTTTTTTTTTTTTTTTTTTTTTTTTTTTTTTTGAGCACATAAAAGAGATAAAAGGAATTTTAAACATAAAAGTGTTGTCAGAGAAAAAATACATTTCTTTCCTTTGTTGCATTTTTTTAATTATTTTTTTTAACCATTCTGTTTGTTACATAATCTAACCGTATTTTTGAAACGGAGAAGTGTTTTAAAAATTTTGGTAGAAGGTTTTCATAAAAGTTTTAAAAAAATTTCAAGACTATTTTTCAAGATTCAGATTGCATTATTTCGACGCCTTTAAATAATATTTTTGAAAAAAATTACTGAATGAACAAGGTGCTAGTTTTTAATTATGATATTTTAGAACAATATTGTTTGTGTAGTTATATTTAAAATATTTTGTGATATTTTTCAGAATTTCTGAATATATTTGAAAGAACTCATTTGCCAAATGTGTCGAAAAAAGACGAATTTGACAGATGACAGCAGAAGCAACTTTAGTATTTTACACCGTTGAAATACTATATGAATTTTTGAAACACTGGTTGTGATGTTCCGTTTTTTTTCTGGAGCACATAAAAGAGATAAAAGAAATTTTAAACATATTTTTTTTTTCTTTTTTGAGAGTTGTAAGGAAACAAAAAGACTTTTTTCCGTCATTATATATTTTCCTTCCTCTTTATAATTTTTTTGCTGTTCTTTTGTTACTACAATCTAATCACATTTTCGAAACGGAGAAGTGTTTTCAAAATTTTCATTGAAAATTTTTGTAAAATTTCTAACAAATTACGTTGGTATAGTTTGAGAATCGTAGATAATATTTTTGTAAATTGGCAAATTACCGAATGAACAAAATCATAGTTTTAAAATTATGGTACTTGTATTTTACATTGTTTGGGTAATTACATTAATTTGTATGGTATTGTTCAAAATTTCTAATATTATTTGAAAGAACTCATTTGTAAAATGTATCAACAAAAACAAATTTAATCACTTTTATTGTTGAAGTAGTATATGTATTTTTGAAATTATATTTACAATGATAGTGGTGTTCGTTTGTTTCTTGAACACATAATACAAATACAAGGAATTTTAAACATTTGAGTGTCCCAGGATGAAAAAATAATATTCCTTTCGTTCAAAGCTTTATTTTCTTTTGTTTTTACTGCTGAATTTGTTTATATAATCTAACTGTATTTGTAAAACGAAGAAGTGTCTTTAAAATTGAAAATTCTCATAAAAATTTTAACAATATTGTTTGTAAAATTACATAAATTTTTCTGTGATATTTTGCACAATTTTTGAATGTACTCGAAATAATTCCTCTGTTACACGTGTTAACAAAAGCAAATGTATTTTTCATTGCGGAAGATAAAGTCACATGTACTTTTGAAATTTATTTTTTATATGTATTTTTGTACATATGTAAATGTATTCGCATTTTACGTAGTCCTTATACGTAAATGTATTTTGAAATGCTCTCTTAGAATGAGAGTGATGCCCCCCCCCCCCCCCTAGAGTCCATAAAATAGATAAAAGGAATTTTATAGATTTGAATGTCACCAAGTCAAAAACAAAAAACTTTCCTTTATTACAATTTTTTTTTTACCCTTGTATTTCTTTTAATAATCTAACCGCAGTTTTGAAACTGGGAAGTGTTTAAAAAAATTTAGTCGAAAGTTTTAATAAGTGATAGCGAAAAAATTTAGAGATTCTAATATTATGATTTGAGAATATTAGATAATACTTTTTTAAATGAAAAAAATTGCTGAATGAACAAAATGATAATTTTTAAATTATGGTATTATAATTTGGAACTACATTATTTGTGTAATTACATAAAGAAGAATTGTTATCTTAAACTAGTATTTTTGAATGTATTTTAAAGAACTCATCTGTTCAATATATCAACAAAAACAACTTAAATATCTTCTACTGTTGAAATGCTGAATGAGTTTTTCAAAAGCTGTTAGAATTAGAATAATGTTCTTTTTATTAAGCACATAAAACAGATAAAACGAATTTTAAACATTTGAACCGGTTTCTAAGAAATTGCACTCACATTTTGTTAAAATATGTTTTTTGATTAAAAATTGCCGTAAATTAAAACAGCATTTTTCGTAAATGAAATGAAAGTTTTTCTCAAATCAATGTTGCCACAAAAATAAAATACTGCATTTTATCGTGCTCAGCAATGGTTATATATATATATAATAAATAGTACAAAAAAGATAAAGTGGAACGTCTCTGCACGGGCCTATTTTTTGAAATTCGAATGTTTACAAGAAAAAGACACCATCGATCGATTGAAGCAGTGGTATTTCATGTGTAGCCTAAAACGTATGCTTCGTTATATTAAACTAATTTTATTTATATGTATTCAATTTAATTTTCTTTGTACCGTGTTTCTCCAGAAGCGGATGACGTCATCCTCTAATACGGTTAAAATACGATTGTTATTTTTTTTTCTCGCGCATACGTTTTGCTGTCTGCGATCAGTTTATACTGTAACTTCGATGGAATGAATAAAATGCTATTCTGGCTTAACTAATGTTGTTTGCAGATATTTTTATCCTTAATTTTTTTTAGAAGTTTAAACCTGCATCTAAAAATTTTAGATACTATCTGGTAATTAGATTGCAGTGCGATATTCTCGCACGGGTCCGCTAGTTATTATTATTATTATTATTATTATTATTATTATTATTATTATTATTATTATTACTGTTGTGCTTGTTAGCGTAATCTAACAGCAGTTCTGAAACGGAGAAGTCTTTTCAAAGCTTAGGTTAAAAGTTTTCATAATCGTTTTAAATGCTATCGAGACATATTGCTCAAGATTATATTTGTACGGTTTAAAAAAATCTCAGATATTTAATATTGTAAGAAAATAACATAAGAATATATTGGAAACAATCTTAGATATTAATAGTTTTTCTACATTGAAAAATTGCTAAATGGACATAATAATAGTTTTTAAATTATAAATATTTAGAACTACATTGCATGTATAATTATATATATTGCGATATTTTGCAGGATTTCTGAATATATATGAAAAACTTCATGTGTCAAATGTATCAATAAAAACAACTTTAATGTATTTCATTCTCGAAATATTGTATGCATTTTTGAATTGCTCTCTTGAAATGCGACTGAAGTTTCTTTTTTTTTTCTTTTTTTTTTTTCTTAGCATATAAAAGAGATAAAAGGAATTGTGAACATTTGAATGTCGTCAGGAAAGAAAACGACATTTCTTTCTTTTTTTTATTGTATTTTTTCTTTTACTGTTGTGTTTGTTATATAATCTAACCGTACTTTTTAAACGGAGCGATTTTGATATTTCGGTGAAAGATTTCTTATATAAGTTAAAAAGAAAAATAATCAGGAATATTTTTTAAGATTCTAATTGTATTATTTGATAATATTGAATAGTCTTTTTGAAAGCTTAAAAACTGCTGAATGAACAAAATAATAGTTTTTAAATTTTAGTCTTTGTATTATAGAACTAAATTATTTGCTTAATTCTATTAATTTATTTGTAATATTTTGAAGAGTTTATGAATGTATTTGAAAGACATCTGCCAGATGCGCCAACACAGCAGACACATTTGACAGATGAAAACAGAAGTAGCTTTAATACTTTACACTTTTGAAATATTACATGTATTTTTAAAACACTTTTAGAAAGAGTCTATATTACTTTGACCGCACCTGGTATGTCAGTAAGTCAAAGGAACAGTTTGTGGCGCATGATTTTCAAACCCTCCTGTAAACATGTAGCCGCTTACATTTGCGCGGTCATTAAGGAACCACCGACTTACCTAATTCATTCTCCATGTTTATTTCTTTTTAATTAAAGTTTGTAAAAGGCCAATAACGTGTCTGACTCATTTTACTTACCCATCATACGTAGTATAGGGCAAGTCTTGCAATCATTTTGAAAATATAATTTTTTTTTTTTGACGAATTTACACTTTAGCCGTTAGCTGGAGATTCCGAAAAACATATTTTTAGAAATTTTTTTTGCCGTCCGTCTGTGTGTGTGTCTGTAAACGCTCTATCTCCCGAACAAATTGAGATAGAGACTTGAAATTTGGTATGTACTTAGTATGTAATAATGGGAAGAATCTTATTGAATTTCAGTAACCTCGATTATCCGGAACTATTTTTTTCGGACTCTCGAAATATTCGTTCTGATAAAAGGTATATAAAAAATTTCGAAATCGTTTATTTTAAAGAGTGAATATAAAAGACAATAAAAAAACATAAATTTTGCATAAAGAATGAAGTCGATCGAATAATTGGTTGACGAGATATATGGAATCCTATTTTCCACACTCTTCGATTTTTCATGACCATGTATTGCATTCAAATTTCAATTCAAAGATATATTTTAATTGGAAATGGGACGTTTAATCCGACGCGGTAAACCGTTAGTTAATATGATTATCATTTTCGGAGTTAAAAGGATGTTTCTTATACGCAATTCAGTAATAGAGCATTTAAAGTTTATGACGTCATCAAGCCACGATTTTATTCGAATTACAATGCATTTTATAAGTAGTTTACACATGTTTTATTTTCCTATTTTATATTATGCATATCCATGATGGGTAAGTATTACGGTGGCCCCCAACGACTAGCTTATAGTCCAAAAAGGGATTTTTCGAGACTCTTCTAAAGAATCTGCACTAATGTACTGGAACTGATTTGAATTATTCATCACGATTAACTGAAAACTTCATTATAATGTGATTCCATCAAGGATAAACCAAAGATTTTATCTCAGATAGCATACTGATGTTGGCTTGACTGAGTCTTTATATCATAATTTTGAAGATGTACTAACCAGAATAAAATAAATCGCAGTAAAAAAAATTGAAGCAAATCCTATTTTCAGTAACACCTTTTATTCTAAAAGCATTGATATTTAAGCATTGATATTATAAAGAACTTGCACTAATGTACTGCAACTGTTTTGAACTATTCATCACGATTAACTAAAAACTTCATCATAAATGTGATTCCATCAAGGCTAAACCAAATCTTTTATCTTAGATAGCATACTGATGTTGGGTTGACTGAGTCTTTATATCATAATTTTGAAGTTGTACTAACCAGAATAAAATAAATCGCAGTAAAAAAAAAATTGAAGCAAATCCTGTTTTCAGTAACACCTTTTATTCTAAAAGCATTGATATTTAAGCATTGATATTATAAAGAACCTGCACTAATGTACTGCAACTGTTTTGAACTATTCATCACGATTAACTAAAAACTTCATCATAAATGTGATTCCATCAAGGATAAACCAAATCTTTTATCTTAGATAGCATACTGATGTTGGGTTGACTGAGACTTTATATCATAATTTTGAAGATGTACTAACCAGAATAAAATAAATAGCAGTAAAAAAAAATTGAAGCAAATCCTGTTTTCAGTAACACCTTTTATTCTAAAAGCATTGATATTTAAGCATTGATATTATAAAGAACCTGCACTAATGTACTGCAACTGTTTTGAACTATTCATCACAATTAACTAAAAACTTCATCATAAATGTGATTCCATCAAGGCTAAACCAAATCTTTTATCTTAGATAGCATACTGATGTTGGGTTGACTGAGTCTTTACATCATAATTTTGAAGTTGTACTAACCAGAATAAAATAAATCGCAGTAAAAAAAAATTGAAGCAAATCCTGTTTTCAGTAACACCTTTTATTCTAAAAGCATTGATATTTAAGCATTGATATTATAAAGAACCTGCACTAATGTACTGCAACTGTTTTGAACTATTCATCACAATTAACTAAAAACTTCATCATAAATGTGATTCCATCAAGGCTAAACCAAATCTTTTATCTTAGATAGCATACTGATGTTGGGTTGACTGAGTCTTTATATCATAATTTTGAAGTTGTACTAACCAGAATAAAATAAATCGCAGTAAAAAAAATTGAAGCAAATCCTGTTTTCAGTAACACCTTTTATTCTAAAAGCATTGATATTTAAGCATTGATATTATAAAGAACCTGCACTAATGTACTGCAACTGTTTTGAACTATTCATCACGATTAACTAAAAACTTCATCATAAATGTGATTCCATCAAGGCTAAACCAAATCTTTTATCTTAGATAGCATACTGATGTTGGGTTAACTGAGTCTTTATATCATAATTTTGAAGATGTACTAACCAGAATAAAATAAATCGTAGTAAAAAAAATGAAGCAAATCCTGTTTTCAGTACACCTTTTATTCTGAAAGCAATGATTATATATATATATATATCATAGAATGATTTATTCAAAGTTATTTCTTGTATTTATATTTCATTTTGCTCTACTATACATCCACTTTATTACAGATGAGTACATTTTATTTTAAACGGCAAACTGCTTATAAAACAGCTGCTATATGCCTTTATAAGATCGAGTAAAAATATAGAATGCTTCTTGGAGAAAAATTTCCAGTAAAGAATCTTTAAATTTTCAATGAGAAAAGGATATTTGAGAAATTTAAGATTTTTATGTTTGAGAAACAATTTTTTGGCATCAAAAGTAAACAACCATGAGTAATAAGTATTGATATATTCTTCTAACAGAAGATAAAAGGCTGAAGCGATTTTTATTGAAATATACACCCTTCTTTGAAATTTCGAATAGGATTTTTTTTTTGTCTGATAAAAGCGAAAATACATTTTATTAGATTTTTATATAAAATAAGTAATTTCTTGAAAAAATATTTCTCGAATGTTTACTTTAAATCGGTTGTTTTATATTATGGTTGAAGTATTTTTTAAAACATTAAGGAATATTGTTATCGTTTTTGTAGGAAATTTAGAGCGTATTCATGATAATTTTCATGAAAACTGTTTAATAAATATAAAGATAGACATACTGAGAATCAAACTTGCCGACATTGGTTAGATTATAGCAATCACGCATGAATTCACTAATCGGACATTTCATACATGAGAGTATTTCAGAAAAGTGGCAATTTCTCTTGTGGACGTCTTGGAGACGTATTTTTAAAATTACAAAAAGAAAAGGTGATTTAAATTATAAATATTAATCACTTATCCATATATTTTGTGATTTGTTTTCTTATTGAAATTGAAATATAATATTAAAAATATTTTTTCAAATGCAAATATCATTCCTTTAGTATGTCCCCATTCAGACATGTTGGAAAGAAAAAATGGTTTCTTTGCCATTAGCGCGTGTAGTTCATTTAAAAAAAAAATCAAATTCCTTATAAGATACTTAAATAAATATTTAGCCCATTAATTATATTAATAGATTATCCAATAAAAGAAATTAGGACACTTTTTATTCTTGTCTTTAGTAACTGACATCATTGCCTCACATTACTATAAACTTATCCCTATTTGCACAGGTATGCATTATAAAGGTATACGATAGTTTGTATAAGAGTACAGTAGTAAAACCGTCATGTTTTTTGTTCAACAATATTCTTTAATAGTTAGCACGTGGCTTTTAAGTATTAGATCAAAGTAAGTATTTTTATTACCTATGGCAGCACATGCATTATAAAGGTATAGGATAGTTTGTATAAGAGTAAAGTAATAAAACCGTTCGAGTTGTAATTTTCCAACTGGATGAAAAATGTCCAGGCCAGGATTCGAACCTGGGATTTCTTGGCTGAAGCCGCCACGCTCTACCAACTGAGCTATCCTGGTCGAATCTGGAGGGCATAATTCATCCAGTTAACCTTATTGATCGTAGCATCTGGTCTGATATTTTAATCAGCTCAACAGAATAGATCGCAGGTAATGGAACTCCAGTAAACGCTGGATACGTGATTACACTACATTAATTTTAACACAATTATTTCAAACTGGTAAAGAAATCATACGAGTTGTAATTTTTTTTTTTTTTTTTTTTTTTCCAGGTTCGAATCCTGGCCTGGACATTTTTCATCCAGTTGGAAAATTACAACTCGTATGATTTCTTTACCAGTTTGAAATAATTGTGTTAAAATTAATGTAGTGTAATCACGTATCCAGCGTTTACTGGAGTTCCATTACCTGCGATCTATTCTGTTGAACTGATTAAAATATCAGACCAGATGCTACGATCAATAAGGTTAACTGGATGAATTATGCCCTCCAGATTCGACCGGGATAGCTCAGTTGGTAGAGCGTGGCGGCTTCAGCCAAGAAATCCCAGGTTCGAATCCTGGCCTGGACATTTTTCATCCAGTTGGAAAATTACAACTCGTATGGTTTCTTTACCAGTTTGAAATAATTGTGTTAAAATTAATGTAGTGTAATAAAACCGTCTTGTTTTTTGTTCAATATTATTCTATAGTTTGCACGTGGCTTATAAGTATTAAATCAAAGTAAGTATATTTATTAACTATGGCAGTATATGCATTATAAAGGTATAGGATAGTTTGTATTATAAGAGTAAAGTAATAAAACCGTTTTGCTTTTTGTTCAACAATATTGTTTAATAGTTAGTACGTGGCTTTTAAGTATTAGATCAAAGTAAGTATTTTTATTACCTATGGTAGCACATGCATTATAAAGGTATAGGATAGTTTGTATAAGAGTAAAGTAATAAAACCGTCTTGTTTTTTGTTCAACAATATTCATCCATACTTAGCACGTGGATTTTAAGTATTAGATCAAAGTAAGTATTTTTATTACCTATGGCAGCACATACATTATAAAGGTATAGGATAGTTTGTCTAAGAGTAAAGTAATAAAACCGTCTTGTTTTTTGTTCAGCAATATTCTTCTATAGTTTGCACGTGGCTTATAAGTATTAAATCAAAGTAAGTATATTTATTAACTATGGCAGTATATGCATTATAAAGGTATATGATAGTTTGTATTATAAGAGTAAAGTAATAAAACAGTCTTGTTTTTTGTTCAACAATATTCTTCCATAGTTAGCACGCGGCTTTTAAGTATTAGATCAAAGTAAGTATTTTTATTACCTATATGGCAGCACATACATTATAAAGGTATAGGATAGTTTTATATAAGAGTAAAGTAATAAAACCGTTTTGTTTTTTGTTCAACAATATTGTTTAATAGTTAGTACGTGGCTTTTAAGTATTAGATCAAAGTAAGTATTTTTATTACCTATGGTAGAACATGCATTATAAAGGTATAGGATAGTTTGTATAAGAGTAAGGTAATAAAACAGTCTTGTTTTTTGTTCAACAATATTGTTTAATAGTTAGTACGTGGCTTTTAAGTATTAGATCAAAGTAAGTATTTTTATTACCTATGGTAGAACATGCATTATAAAGGTATAGGATAGTTTGTATAAGAGTAAGTTAATAAAACAGTCTTGTTTTTTGTTCAACAATATTCTTCCATAGTTAGCACGTGGCTTTTAAGTATTAGATCAAAGTAAGTATTTTTATTACCTATGGCAGCACATACATTATAAAGGTATATGATAGTTTGTATAAGAGTAAAGTAATAAAACCGTCTTGTTTTTTGTTCAACAATATTCTTCAATAGTTAGCACATGGCTTTTAAGTATTAGATCAAAGTAAGTATTTTTATTACCTATGGCAGCACATACATTATAAAGGTATAGGATAGTTTGTATAAGAATAAAGTAATAAAACCGTCTTGTTTTTTGTTCAACAATATTCTTCAATAGTTAGCACGTGACTTTTAAGTATTAGATCTGGGGTCGAAGTCACGTGCTACAAGTAGCGAAAGTACAGTAGTCGCTACTTTTTTACAGTAGTTTGTAGTGTAGCGCAATACATTTTTTAAATAATGTAGTGTAGCGAGTAGCGCGATACAAAAAACAGTAGGTTGTAACGGGAACAGACTCTACTTTTAATGCTACTTTAGAGGGAAAATGTACCATTCTACAAACGTGGCTGTAACTTGTTTGTTTTGTGCAAAGTTTGTGCTTCTCAACAATTCGCGAATCTCACTAGCAAATCTGAACTGCAGTGTACAGAACGCATATAGAATGAAGTCACAGATTTTTCCCATTGGTACTTGCTGCTAAAATCAAGTGCAAACCCACTAAAGGAATTAATTTTCTTGCTGGCAATACATGTCTATGTACTCGTTATTGATGAAACTATTAGTCGTACTATTGAGTCGTACTATTTGAAATTACTTCATTTCAGATTTATTTATTGTTTGCATTTACAGTTGTTTTCCTGTAATTATCTAGATTACAAAATTAGATAACTCATTATAATTAACTCTCGAAAGAACTCAATACAATTAACATATTAAAAATGTATTGGTAAGATAAGTAAACAAATGTATTGGTAAATACATGTCAACGGTAGTTTTATATCCCAATGCAACAATTACTGTAATAGTAAATAAAACTTATGCAGTGGTATGATTCTGCAAGAGAAGCCCTTCGGTATATCGCTCGTTCATATATAGTACTATATAGCTCCGCCGAAAAAACAAGCTATATTCGAAAAAAAAAATCCCTGGCGACTCGGCCTACAGGCACAGATAGATTTCGAAGAGGCAGACCGTTGGGCGCCTGTTTGTTGGAAATTGCGGAAGAAATGACTTTTTGCCGTGATCTGGCAGTTGGAACGGCCCACTTCGAAACGTAACTTGTTTGTAGGTGGAGCCGGCAGGGATTTGTTTTTGTTTTTAATTTTTTTTTTGCTATAAGGGTTGGTCCTATAAAAAACTTGTCAATATGAAAGTTTTAGATAATATTAAGAGAATTTATAATAAATTTAAGCGGATTGGATATCTTGTAAATTGACGAAGTTATGAATTTTTTTCTTATAAAACCCTCCTTCCCCCCCCCCCCCCCGTTGGGGCCATTTTTAATGATATCAAAAATCTGTCATACATAAAATTTCGGCCCTTTTACTAGAAGTAATAATAACTTTAAACGGATTCGATACGCATCATAATTAAGAAATTATGAGTTTTTTTCTGTTTTCACAAAAAGCTCCCCCACCCCCTCCCCCCTTGGTTAGATTTTGCCCATTAACGAACATGACCGAGATTTTATGCCACTTGTGTATCAGTTTGGAAGAGATTTGTGCAGAATTATTGAAGTTATCGTGTCCATAAAAAAGTGACATAGATAGATAGATAGATAGATAGATAAAGTTTTGAACTGGGGGTGGTTTTGGGTTATGGGAGTCATAATCGGTGTAGATCTGCAAAAATTTTTCAAAAATTCCAACTTAGGGGAGAATGTAATAGGTAGTATTTCTTACGAAATCTACCCAAAATAAGCTGTAGTTTAAACACATTTTTACGTTTCACACATACAGTGTGACGAAAGCATATTGTAATCATACATGATATCAACCCGATTATGAAAATTTTGAAATGTTTTTGAAATTTGAGATGTCTGAATCTGTTTTAGCAAGTTTTGCAATGATTCCAAACGTTTGTGTGGGTGTATGCGTATATATTAAAATTTCTTCACGTTTTCAGGTCCCCAGAGCTCACCTTTGTAAAATTTGGATCTAAGTTTTTATTTGTTATATTATTATTTATTTAAATCCACAGTATTCTGTAAAGTATTTGGAAAATCTAGTGGAGTCACTCCAGATGTTTTCAAGTAACTTTATTTAAATATTGCTTGTATAATGTATCTCTCTTAATTTCGCTAAGAAGTTTGTAATATGTGTATAAACTAACATTTTGGAAACAAACACAAAACATTTTTTCGTACGCTATCTTTCTTAGTATTTTAGTGCCCTCTGTTATATTGCACTTATTTAAACTTATTTAATTGCATCCCGGCGGGTGAGATATAACAAGCGGCTACTGTATCCGTTGGGTTTAGTTTCGAGTGTAAATTGAATCATTTGACAAAATCTGAAAGTAGCTAAATAAGGACTACTTTTGAAAAGTGGTTTGTAGTCGCTACTTTTAAAAACAAGTAGTTGTAGTTGTAGTTAACTACATTTTCGTTAAAGTAGTTGTATTGTAGTTCGCTACAATAGAAAAGTAGTTTTTCCGATCCCTGTATTAGATCGATGTAAGTATTTTTATTACCTATAGCAGCACATATATTATAAAGGTATAGGATAGTTTGTATAAGAGTAAAGTAATAAAACATTCTTGTTTTTTGTTCAACAATATTCTTCAATAGTTTGCACTTGGCTTTTATGTATCTGATCAAAGTAAGTATTTTTATTACCTATCGTTACCTCATTCATTATAAAGTTAATAAAAGCAAATACAATTTATTTTTCTGCAAACATATTATTGGAAATGCGTTTCAAAAGATATTTAGCAACTGAAAATATACGTATAAGACTAATCATTTTTATACAATCATTTCCTCCTAATCACTACCTCATAATTTTAATATATGAGGCAATGATCTGAATCCACTTATATACGTACTATAAAATTAATTAGGACTAATATAATGAAATAAAATACGTATTCAAAATTAATAAGATATTTAATGAGAGTGAGTAAAGTTAATCTATTGTGGGGAAATCCCATTTGCGCTCAATTAAAAACAAACAAGCAAACAAAATAAAAATAAAAGCCCCCAGTTAAACTGATGGCATTGAGCTCACAGGCTATTCACACAAATTGTATATTATACACTTATTTCAAAGAATAATGCCCCTCGAAAAATAAAGAAATCGCCAATAAACCTGTATACCAAATTTGAAGCAAATGAGATAATTCTGCATGAAATACCCATTTAGCTAAATTAAGTGTGTGTGTGTGTGTGTGTGTGGGGGGGGGGGTGATTAACCCCACTCCCCATTGTTTCTCCCCTTTATACTTAACCAATGAACCTATAAATTTAATCAGAGAAGCGCCTTATCAGAATAAACCTGTACACCAAATTTGAAGCAAATCGGACAATTCTGCATGAAAAACCCATTTATCTAAATTGAGGGTAATTATAATATAAAAATGTAATACGGTTTAATATAAAAAAAACCCGATTAATTGAAAGTAATAAAGTATAATAAGACGATTGAATAATACTCATGCTGCATCAAATATTCCAAAAATGATTTGAAAATGTTTCTTTCGTTTCAAGGGATCAGAAAGAAATGGCAAAAAACAGTCAGAAGTTTAATCGTGGATTAAGATGTCTGTAATTAATTTTGACTATTACTTCTTTTTGCATTTATTTATTTATGTGTTATAGAAAAAAAAAAAAATGTTAAATTGTAAAAGAAACGTTAACAAAAGTCTGGTTCCATATTTTTGAGTAGTCATTTCTTCCTTATACAACGTTACTGTGCTGTTACGTTGTCTCTCAATTTTGCTTTAAACAACAACAACAACAAATGTGAAAAGTTAAATTTATAATCAAAAATTCAAAATTCATAAAAACAAATCACATTTCTTGTTATAACAGGGAAAAAAATTGTTTGTATGCATTTCAAGTATAGTTTGTAGATAATTTATTTTCCTTTATTATAAAAAAAAAAAGAAACATGTAAATGCGTTAACTTTCTCAAAAGTAATAGATTCAAATGATAAAAGTAACAGTTGCACACGTTGTTACGTAACTGCTTTGTCACGTTGTCTCTCAATTATGTCTAAAAAAATAAGAAAAAAATAAAAAAAAAGTAAAAAAGTTAACTTATATATATATAAAAGTGTTTGTTTGTTCTTCAAATACAGTTTGTAGAGAATTTATTTTCTGTTATTAATATATATATATATATATATATATATATATATATATATATATATATATATATATATATGCGTTAACTTTCTTAAAAGTTATCCTGGCAAAACTACTGTGTCGTTACGGTGCAAGCGTTGGTAACGTTGCACTGCGTTGTAGGGTTATCTCTCGATTATGCCTGGAACAACAACAACAATAAAAAAAAAATGTAAAATAGTTAACTTTATAATCAAAATTTCAAAATTCATAAAAATAGATCACATTTCTTGTTTTAACTTGAAAAAAAAAATTGTTTGTTTGTTTTTCCAAGTATAGTTTGTAGAGGATTTATTTTCCTTTATTTTCCTTTTTTTTTTTTTTTTTTAAAAGAAAGGAAACATAAATCCATTAACTTGCTCAAAAGATATCGTGGAAATACTACTAAAACACAATGTCGTGAGATAATTGAGTTTAAAGTATTCCATTCGTATGCGAAGGAAAGACTGGTGATGTTCAAAGACTAGTGAAGACTAGTGGTGTTTAAACTCAAGAATTTTGTACACCCTTCAAGGCATGTCTAGATGCTGTTCGTTACAAAGTAGTTGAAAATAAAGCAATACAATTTACAGCAAAATTCCACAGCTTTACTCTAAAATGTACAAATGTGCGGTAACAAAAAATAATTAATAGCAAAAGATAATGAAAATCTACAAAAGTTCTGTAAAACCTAAAAAACAAAATTACTGTTAAAGTAACAATGAAAATTACAAAAGTTCTGTAAAACCTAAGAAACAAAATAGATGTTAAATTAACAACAAAAAAATTCTGAAAATTACAAATGTTCTGTAGAACCTAAATAACAAAATTGCTGTTAAATTAACAGCAAAAAATGCTGAAAATTTACAAAACTTTTGTAATGTTACGGTTGGTTTCAACCAATTTTTTTTTTAATCTACATTAATTATTTAAATCACTTTCTCAACATTTATTTAAAAGCACTCTTTTTTTTTTGTTTCTAATAAAAATTTAAATAAATAAAAGTAATTGTAATAATAATAATAAAATCAGTTTTTATTTTTTCTTCTTTCTTTTTCTTTTTGCAAAGTAAATTCAACGTTTATAGTCTAGCTTTGCTTCCTGTTTTCAAATACGAAAAATATATAGCAGGGAGGGAGGTTTCTCAGTAAAAGACCACACATATTGTATTGGGCAGTCGTGTATGTTTTCTCCCATACCCTTGAATCATGTGTTTGTAGTCACCTAGTCTGGTTTTGGTTAAAAGAAAGACCGTCCGCCCTGTATAAGAATTACGTTATCTTATGAGTGTACTATATACGCAATTAGGCTTTGTAAGTTTACGACAGACTTCATATGGCTCTGCTATCAGGCGGATAGCTGGCGCCCATGTAAACAGAGGCTCACAGGACCCCCCTTCAGCACACGCCATGGGGCTGAAGCATGGCTGCCTTCCCCCATGAAGCGGCCGGCAGAGTGGAGCGGCAAGCTGTAGTCTTCAGGAAGAGTCCATTTTTCCTTTTGTTTCCATTCCCGTACCCCTGGCAGAGTGGATCGGTCCCGTTTTTCAAGCAGCGCGGGAGAATGAATGTTTACGACACTTGCTGCTAGGCTGAAATACCTGTCGTTTGGTTCGAAAAATTAGTGGACGTTGCGTAGCGGTACTTGTGATAATGAGCGAAAAGCTGCTGGTCAAAGAAATGAAAATGATAGTCAGTGAAGGAGCGTCAACGGTTCCAGATGCGTAGAGATTAAGTTTTTTTTTCCTTGTGCAGTCCAGAGAGGTCTCAACTATCTATGAGACGTTAATATTGTCTTGATTATAATAAGGAAGACTGATCGCTGTGTGTGTTGGAGCTGGATTTGTGAAGATATGGGTAGTCCGAGAAACCTCCGTCGTCGGGAGATATATGAGGTGTTCGGGTGAATCGCAAAGTTGGCAAGCAAGAGACTCAACTCAAATGCTCGCGGATGTTACAAGAAATGCTGACAAGGAGTGAAGTTTGACTGATGCTCTGGTGATTTAGGAAACCATCCCCCTGAGGTGTAATTACGTCAGATGGTGCTCGTCCACAGTTTTGTTTCTTCTCAAGAGGGAAGGAAAATAGAGTCTGCCCACTGATGATTCGATTAAACCTTCTAACTTTGTAAGTAGTTTTTATTTCCTCATAAATGTATGTTCTCCCACTTGAAATTATCTATGGCTATTTGGAGAGATTAAGAATGATAAGTGTGTATTTTAAAACACTATTATATAATGTTTTTACAATTGATGGACTGTTAAACTTTAGACTGTTAAGCTTTAATGTAATGTTATATTTTTAAGATTCTCTGTGCCTAGTTGCAATTAAAATAATAAGTGAATTCAGCAAAGTTGATCAACCTTAAAAGCATGATAGTGTGATAATTTTAGAAATGTGTTGTTTGGTTTAAAATATATTTAAGTAATTAATCCCCATATTACAGATCAACGTTTAGATTGTGTTTTTATAATAATTTGAAGTAACTCCGTTGTCATAACTTTAAGTGTTTGAATAAAAGATTTGTTTGTTCTTAAAGATGGTATGTTTTTCTTTGTATAAATCTCTAAATAATTAATTTTTTTATATTCACAGTAGACCTATAAGAAAGGCTTAACCTTTTCTGTAAGTGATAAAAAAAAAAAAAAAAAAAAAAAAAAAAAAAAAAAAAAAAGAGATAAAATCCAACTTTATTAAATTAGGACTTTAAAATTTCTAAAGTTTAAATTCATAACTGATTGTTTTAATGAACATTAATTGAAGTTCACTCAATGTTATACAATCGTATTTTTGATCTTGCTTTAAGGATGGATAGATTAATAAGTGAAACAGTAATATTAAATCTAATTTCATAATTGTTTAAATTAAGCTTCAACCCTCCTCTCTCAGAAATATTGTTTTCTATAATAAACACCTAAAATGTTTTATTTTAAAAAGTAAAAAAAAAAAAAAAAAAAAAAAAAAAGGAAAGGATTGTATTCCTTGTTTATAAGCCACTATACGATTTTGGTTAACCAATCTGATCTTGTTCAGAATCTCCATATTTTGTTCTAAAATTTTTGTATATCATCATATCCCTATTCTATTAACGGATTTAACTCTTTCTCCTTTTGGTCCTCACATTGGAGGAATTTCAGGTTGTCTGCATTTTTCCAAATTATATGATGATTACACTTTTGTTAATCTAATGTGTGTGGAGTTTTGAGCTTGATCGGGTTGGAGTGGAGTTGGGTGTTCTTTCGTTTTTTAGTATACTACTTGATTTAGAAATCTGTTGCCCTTTCTACATTTAGAATTATTTTAAAATTATGAATTCAAAAGTATCATGTTGTCTTAATTTATTCGGGTTTGTTTTAAATTTGGTTATTTTGATTAGTTTAATATAATTTGCCCCCTTTTCCATGGCAACAGATTTCAGTGGAGCTAATCAGGGTATACTTATTTTTTTTTAAATATTTAATTGTCAAGTGAAGATTGAGTAATAAATGAGCCTTTTAAGTTTAAGTAAGTTATTTTAGAAAGAACCCCAAACCCACAACAAATGGAGCCGTAACATTTCGGTCTCTGGGTTATTGATTTTTTTTTACTTGTATGTATTTATGTATCAAAGAGCAACTGGGTGTTTTTGCAATTAAAATTTTATTATATGTTCAAGTGTAAAAAGAGGTCTAGGCTCTCTCTCTGTGCTATTAGTTACAGTCCCCAGTCAAAATTATGTTTCGTATGCATAACCTTACCTCATTTACTAAAATCATAATCCTGTACTTAAGTTTTATGTATTTTTAAGGTTTTCCTTTCCCCTCTCTGTTTCTCATTTTTAAGTTGCCCCCCCCATTTTTCTTTTTTTTTTTTTGGTTTGTTTGTCATTTTCTAACTCTAACTATGGCTGATAAGCACTCGGAAGCAATTGCCACTATTCAGCGGAAAAATGCTTTAGTGGATAATTTGTCTAATATTCCCCCATTCAATGGAGAGGCCAGCTCAGTCTGCTTCTCAGATTTTTCTGAGAAATTTGAGAGTTTTGCCAAATTATTCGACTGGAATGAGGAGGAGAAAAAATTCGTTTTGTTAGCTAGACTTTCAGGAGCTGCTTCTAGGCGAATAAAAATCCACAAAGCAAAAACATCTGATGAGCTATTAAAAATCTTAAAAGAGAGTTATACTTCACAGGCCACACCAGATGTTGCCCTCAGTCATTTTTTAAATTTTAAACAGCCACCCAATATGAATGTTCAGGAGTTTTATGACAAGGCATATGATATGTCATTAAGAGCCCTTGTAATTGAAGGTATCCAGGGTGAAGTAGTCGATAAAAGCCGAACGGCTCTACTACACTCCATGCTGTTGAGCAATCTTACACCAGAAGTGCGAAAGGGAGTAATTGCGAGAAATCCGCAATCCCCAGAAGAGGTTCTCAAAATTGCACTTCTGGAAGAAAAAGCTTATAGGAGCATTAACCCTTTTTACAACCACCGCGAGGAAATTCTCAACCCTAATTTGACCCAAAACCTACCCTGTGCTGCTGTTTTTCAGCAAGACAGCTCACAAAAGAAGGAGATAGACCAACTAAAATCTCAAATTGATGTTTTAGCAGCAAAGATAGATAGTTTAGTAGATCTTAGGGCTAGGGATGTACAGGAAAAAAACCAAGAGGTAAGACCCGTAACCTGCTATAGGTGTTCTGTACAGGGCCACTATGCCAGAGATTGTCCACTAAATTTTGTCGACTATAATTTTAGAAGGGGAGGTAGTCAAAATTTCAGGAGCCGTGGGCAAAATTATAGAAACAGAGGTGAAAATCCTAGAGGCAACCAGACTCAGCGAGGCGGATATAGGGGAAGAAGAGGTGGTTATTACCAAAACAATAGGAACACAGCTGCGAACAGAAATGAAGAGCAGGCGGTAAATAACACCCCAGTAGCTAACAATGAAAGTGAGGCTTTAAACTATTAGTGGCCGGATCAAATGTGGTCAACTCGATCCCCAACAGGCCCCTGGACCCCCCAGCTGAATATAGCGTTTTTCACCCCCAATCATATACATTACCAACTGCAAGAATTTACATAAATGAAGTTTGCCTGAATGCATTATGTGACACTGGTTCGGCAATTAATCTCCTGAGTGGTACTGATTGTAACTATTTAGAGAATTTTGAAACGGAGAATTGCAATATCCCCATTATGACTGTCACCGGTGAGAAAGTGCACCTAAATAGGAAGATATTTTTAAAATTTGTTTTTGATAATGTTCAATGTCAAGCTGAATTCTATGTAGTGGAAGATAAATTAGCAGAGGAATTTAATATGATTTTGGGAATGCCATTTTTGAAAGAGTACCGGGCAAGTATAAATTGTGATACAAATGCTGTCGCTCTTAAAGTGCCAGTTGCAGGCCAAAGTAAACAAAGCGTAGAAACCCCAAGTAATACTTCAGGGTCTAATACTTGTCTTGCTACTAATTCTGTAAATATTTCTAATTCTGTATATAGTGTAAATTCTAATAATAATTGTTTAAATAATGCTTATGTTGAAAATAGTTCTGTAAATATAAAATGTGTCAACAAAGTAGGGGAGAATTCAAAAAGTACTAATGCCAATAGCCCCTCTGAAAGTTTTGCATGTATTAATGTTCATGACTCAGTCAGTGTTGAAAATGGGAATCATAGTAGTGAAAATATGGTAGTTCAGGACCCGCAGTTGACTAATATGGGAAAGGATGTTGAGATAATCATTCAAACTGAGTCAGATAAGGAAGTTAAAAGTGTTGCGCAGAACTTTTGCATGCAAACAATATCAGGCGGTAGCTCTGAGGGTAATAATACTGCAAATTTTTCAAGTAGTCAAAATGTCGACAATAATCTATCAGCAGCGAGTCAGGTAAACCAGGGTAATTTAGCTGAAGATACTACTGAAATTTGTAATATTGATGAAAGTGAAGATTTGGTAAGTATAGAGGATAAGGTACCTGAAGGCGAGGAGGAGAGCAATGAAGATAGCAGTAGTGATAGAACCAATAAAAATAAAAATATAAGTTTCGCTGTGTTATGTAGTAAAATTTCAATTCCCCCGCAGTCAAAAATGTTAGCCCAGGTTAAAAGCTATAAGGAAAATTTTATTAAGGAAAATGATATTGTTATGTTAGAACCTTTGGCGAAAAATTTAAATCAAGGTCTCCTTACCTCCAGAGCCATTTGCACTAAAGAACATGGCCTATATATCTCATTTGCAAATTTTTCAGACAATAGTATCCATTTAAATAAAGGAACCTTTGTTGCCAAAATTCAAAAATGTGTAGACCAGTCAAATATACCCGTAACTAAAAATAACCTTACTTGTAATGTAAATTTGGCCCCTCCAATTGGTGACTTTGATCACACTGATCTCACTTGGAGCTCTGAAATTAATTTAGATCATTTAGAACCCCCATTAAAACTTAAAATGCAAAATTTTCTAGACAAAAACAAAGATGTATTTGCAGCATCGGTCTTAGATTTACCCGGCTGTGATACAATCCCGCATGAAATAAACTTAACTTCAAATAAACCAGTTAAAGGCAAAGCTTATAGAGTCCCCTACAAATTACGTCAAGAAATGGAAGACCAACTTAATACTTTATTACAGGCGGACATAATTTCCCCTTCCATGTCTGAATTTGCTTCTCCGGTTATTCTGGTTCGGAAATCAGACGGTTCCTATCGACTTGCTGTTGACTACAGAAGATTAAATAAAAATCTCGTTAAAGATGCTTATCCAATTCCTAACATCACCGACTCTGTTGATGCTTTAAGTGGGGCTAAATTTTTTTCAACGCTAGATTTAACTAGTGGTTTTTTTCAACAGGTTATTCGCCCAGAGGATAGGCATAAAACTGCTATAATCACCCACAAAGGACTTTTTGAGTGGACCCGTAACTGTTTTGGGCTCTCAAATTCAGGTAACAGTTTCCAAAGACTTATGAATGCTATTTTTGGTGATTTAGGCAATCTTGGAATTCTTGTTTATATCGACGACATTGTAATTGCCTCCAGTGATGTTAATTCTCATTTTGAGAAGCTTAGCATGGTCTTTGAAAGGTTAAGACTGCATAAACTTAAACTTAAGCCCAGTAAATGCACTTTCCTTTCGAATAAAATACAATATCTAGGTTTTGAGATTTGTAGTGGCCAAGTATCACCTATCAATAAAAATATTGCCGTAATAGAAAATTTTAAACCTCCAACTACCCGAAAGGCTGTTAGGTCATTCATTGGAACTCTATCTTTTTATAGGAGATTTATACCAGATTTTACTAAGAGAGCTAAAAATTTAATCAATCTAACTAAAGAGACAGGAAAATTTTCGTGGAATAAAGATGCACAGAAAGAATTTGAAGACCTTAAAATGGCTCTTATTTCAAAACCATGTCTTGCACTCCCTGATTTTGAGAAAGAATTCCACTTATATAGTGATGCCAGTGGCGAAGCATTAGGGGCAGTGTTATCACAATTAGATGAAAATAACATGCTCCATCCTGTTGCCTTTGCCAGCAGAAAATTGAAAGATGCTGAGACCCGCTACTCCACCACTGAAAGGGAATTACTAGCTTTAGTTTGGGCAACTGCCCACTTTAAATGTTACATTGCCAATACCCATTTTTTCATCTATACAGTCCATGCGCCTCTAACATTTATGTTAAAAATTCACGACCCGACATCTCGCATGGCTAAATGGATTTGCACTCTCTCAGACTTTAATTTTACAATTAAGTTTGTTAAAGGTAAGTGTAACAGTGTCGCAGATTTCCTTTCGAGGTATGTCAACAATGATAACTCCAATGATACTGTTAATTGTAATTTTTGTATACAAGTCGAAAAGGAAGTTACTTTTATGCCTCATTCCAATCTACTTGAAAAAATTGGTGAATTACAAAAATCAGACAAGAAATGCTGCGAGATTGCAAGAAAAATAGACCAAGGTGTAGAAATTGCTCCTAAATACATGAAATTTTTTTTTAGAGATGACATTTTAGTTTGTGAGGATACAAGGGAGTCAGCTATTTTGAATAAATCTGTAAAGTTAGTCGTGCCAAAAGAATTGGTTACTCAAGTTTTTGCACTAACACATGAGTCCCTAGCGGCTTGTCATCAAGCCTTTCAAAAGACCATTGATCGCATTCGTGAGCACTTCTATTGGCCAGGAATGTCGTCAGATGTCAAGCATCTAGTGGAGTCATGTATTAGTTGCCAGCAGAAGAGAGCTTATAGAGCGAACCAGCTCGCCCCTCTGCAACGTATGCCGACCCCCCAGTTTCCAATGAACAAGGTTCATTTGGATCTCATTGGACCCTTACCGCAAACTTTTTCGGGAAATAAGTATATTGTCGCATATATAGATTCATTTACTAAGTGGCCAGAAGCATATGCGGTTACTTCAACCACTTCAGATGTCATTGCGGACACTTTAGCTGATTTCATCTCACGCTACGGAGCGCCCTGTTTTATTACGACGGACAACGCGAAGAATCTAATTTCAGATGCGATTGAACACGTGTATAAAATGTTTGGTATTAAACATATTAAGACCTCATCTTATCACCCGGCTGGCAACTCGCAAGTGGAGAGACAGAATCGTACTCTTAAAAATGCACTTTGTCACATAGTCAATCAAAATCAATCTGACTGGGACACTAAACTCAAATTTGCACTACTAGCTATGCGTTCAGCTGTCCACTCTTCAACTAAACTTAGCCCAGCTGCAGTTATGTATGGCAGAAATATGAATCTACCATATAATCTCTTTTCCCAGCCACCTTCTTTTAATTATAATGATGCACCCTCTTTTTGCGAACTCTTAATCCCAGCTCTTCAAAAAGTATACACTGAAGTACATAGTAATTTAATTAAAGTTTCTGAGCAGCAGGAAAAATACCGTGAAAAGACAGCTGTTGATAAAAATTTTAAAATAGGAGATCTTGTGTGGTTATTTACACCCACAGTCGCCCCTGGTAATACAAAAAAATTAAGCAAGAAAAATAATGGTCCTTTTACTATAATTGAGAAGCTAAATGAGGTTAATTTTAAAATAGCGCTAGTTGCTAATCCCAAAAATTGTCAGGTTGTCCATGTTGACAGGTTGTCTTCTTTCAAAGACAGACTCCCCATCTGGTCCAGTGAACCAAAACAAACAATTGGCCTGGGATCGACTGAAAACGTGACCATCGATTCACCACACCAACCGCGCGATTCTCCTCCTGTACGCAGGTGTAAACGCAACAGATTCATTCCCTGGGCACCATATGATAGTAACCGCGCACCAGCAGTAGTGAACGTCAACAATAACGAAACTCCGGTAGCGCCGGAAGTGGAGGAAACAGACAGCGACGCGATTGAAATCGTAAATCCCTCTCCCCCACCTCCCATTTCTCCGGAGATTGCAGCGGCAGAGAATAACGAGATGTGCGTAAATAAAAATTTAGCAACGGCAGAAGGCAGCGAAATGCGCGTAGGTAAAAATTCAGCCACGGCAGAAAGCAGTTCAACTGCTGAGCACAGCGATTCGCGCAGGTCTCGTTCATCGATTCGTCCAGCTGCTAAATCGAATAGAAGTAGTCGTTCAATATCGATTTCTAGAACCGACTATTCGCTACGGGATAGAAGAGACCGTCCGAGTTATAAATACTAACTACCTTTTTTTTTTGTTATTCAGGCATTTTTATCAATTGTACCTTGTTTATTTATATTTATTTATAGTTTAGTTAATGTGTATGTATATTTAATTATTTTCTTGGGCATTTTGAAAACGGAATTTAGTTTTTCTAGCGTATTAAAGATTTGTTTTGGTTGTGTTTTGATACCTTCATGTAGGCATTTTTAACCCTTTTTATGCTTATACTTAAGGTTTTTGTCTGTTTTATGGTAGATTATGTGGTATATACCCGTCCGCACCCCGTTTTCGTAGATTTTGGGTGTATTTTTGCAAAAAACGAATGTAATTTTTGTTACTTTAAAATTTTTTAGGATGTTGTGTTTTGTATGCCCTTTTGCCGAGGTAGATCTGTGTAGTTCAGTTTTTTTTAATGCATCAGTGTTTTGTATATAACTTTTTAAGTATGTGTTTACTTTAATTTCTACATTTTAACTAGATAGATTTATTATTTACTATACAGTTTGTGGTTTTATTTCAGCTTAAACTTTAAGGAGTGTGGGCCCTTTTTCTTTTTCTTGTAGATACTGTCTCATGTACATGCCTGTATGTTGTTGTGTGTGGCTAAAAGTGCTAAAATTAACTATTTTCTTATTTCTACTTCCTATTTTTGTGGAATGTGTGTCTTCCTTCCTGGTGATATATGTCACCACCCCTGTTTTTTATTTTAATTTTGTGGAATGTTTTCCCTGTAGTACCCAAAAGCCCGAAACTGCTTTTGCTATAAGTAGCACAGAGGCAGAGATACTCTTTCCCATGCACATTACTTGTAAGTGCATTTGTAAAATCTACACAGTTACACGGTTCTAAGAACTTTCTTCAAATACAAACATAACTTCACGAACAAATGTATACGTGATTCTATAACATGGTCTATAATTACCAAATTGTGTGTCTTGCTCTTAATTTTCTATATGTATAACCTTCTATTACAGTATGTATATATTTTTATTTTTATGTCGCCAGTTGCTCTTGTGTATTTTTGTATAATAGAATTAATATGTGTTTTACAAATTTCATTGACATTTACAGTGTTGTAACTATGATATTACTAGTACTTATTTACATTAATAGATAGTGTTGTAATATACTGTGATGCCAATTATTGAAGTTATGTATATAAGCAGTATAATGACAATTAATCAGTGGGCACTTCTCTTCTTTTTCGGCTAATTTTTTTTTCAAAATTCAATTTATGTATTATTTACAGTTCTGTTACCAGAAATTTCAGGTAGGATGCAGTTATGCGTAGGAATGACAGTAGTAGGGAAGTGAGGTTTCACAGTCAGGTGGAACATGTGTTCTTTTACAGGTGCAGAAAATATCTTGGTCATTTTAGTGGTAAAATCAGCCTTGTGGTCCCTCCTCTGGTAGTACTCTTTTATGGTCATATTTCAGGTAATATTTTAGGTAATGGTTTCTACGGATGTGCGAGCTCTGGTTGTATATATCCGGAATATATTGTCAGGGTGGTATTTCAGCGGAAAAACTCTCTGGATCCCGTCCCGGATCGATGTATGATTTGTGTTTGTGGGTCAGTTTTTTCAGTGTTGAGGTCCCAGCATGCCATGTGGTACCCAGTTACCTTTCAAAAAAATAATTTGTTTTCTCAAAAAATTTTTTTTTTAATTAGCCGGGGGGAGCAATCTTGTTACGGTTGGTTTCAACCAATTTTTTTTTTTAAATCTACATTAATTATTTAAATCACTTTCTCAACATTTATTTAAAAGCACTCTTTTTTTTTTGTTTCTAATAAAAATTTAAATAAATAAAAGTAATTGTAATAATAATAATAAAATCAGTTTTTATTTTTTCTTCTTTCTTTTTCTTTTTGCAAAGTAAATTCAACGTTTATAGTCTAGCTTTGCTTCCTGTTTTCAAATACGAAAAATATATAGCAGGGAGGGAGGTTTCTCAGTAAAAGACCACACATATTGTATTGGGCAGTCGTGTACGTTTTCTCCCATACCCTTGAATCATGTGTTTGTAGTCACCTAGTCTGGTTTTGGTTAAAAGAAAGACCGTCCGCCCTGTATAAGAATTACGTTATCTTATGAGTGTACTATATACGCAATTAGGCTTTGTAAGTTTACGACAGACTTCAATTGGCTCTGCTATCAGGCGGATAGCTGGCGCCCATGTAAACAGAGGCTAACAGGACCCTCCTTCAGCACACGCCATGGGGGTGAAGCATGGCTGCCTTCCCCCATGAAGCGGCCGGCAGAGTGGAGCGGCAAGCTGTAGTCTTCAGGAAGAGTCCATTTTTCCTTTTGTTTCCATTCCCGTACCCCTGGCAGAGTGGATCGGTCCCGTTTTTCAAGCAGCGCGGGAGAATGAATGTTTACGACACTTGCTGCTTGGCTGAAATACCTGTCGTTTGGTTCGAAAAATTAGTGGACGTTGCGTAGCGGTACTTGTGATAATGAGCGAAAAGCTGCTGGTCAAAGAAATGAAAATGATAGTCAGTGAAGGAGCGTCAACGGTTCCAGATGCGTAGAGATTAAGTTTTTTTTTTCCTTGTGCAGTCCAGAGAGGTCTCAACTATCTATGAGACGTTAATATTGTCTTGATTATAATAAGGAAGACTGATCGCTGTGTGTGTTGGAGCTGGATTTGTGAAGATATGGGTAGTCCGAGAAACCTCCGTCGTCGGGAGATATATGAGGTGTTCGGGTGAATCGCAAAGTTGGCAAGCAAAAGACTCAACTCAAATGCTCGCGGATGTTACAAGAAATGCTGACAAGGAGTGAAGTTTGACTGATGCTCTGGTGATTTAGGAAACCATCCCCCTGAGGTGTAATTACGTCAGATGGTGCTCGTCCACAGTTTTGTTTCTTCTCAAGAGGGAAGGGAAATAGAGTCTGCCCACTGATGATTCGATTAAACCTTCTAACTTTGTAAGTAGTTTTTATTTCCTCATAAATGTATGTTCTCCCACTTGAAATTATCTATGGCTATTTGGAGAGATTAAGAATGATAAGTGTGTATTTTAAAACACTATTATATAATGTTTTTACAATTGATGGACTGTTAAACTTTAGACTGTTAAGCTTTAATGTAATGTTATATTTTTAAGATTCTCTGTGCCTAGTTGCAATTAAAATAATAAGTGAATTCAGCAAAGTTGATCAACCTTAAAAGCATGATAGTGTGATAATTTTAGAAATGTGTTGTTTGGTTTAAAATATATTTAAGTAATTAATCCCCATATTACAGATCAACGTTTAGATTGTGTTTTTATAATAATTTGAAGTAACTCCGTTGTCATAACTTTAAGTGTTTGAATAAAAGATTTGTTTGTTCTTAAAGATGGTATGTTTTTCTTTGTATAAATCGCTAAATAATTAATTGTTTTATATTCACAGTAGACCTATAAGAAAGGCTTAACCTTTTCTGTGAGTGATAGAAAAAAAAAAAAAAAAAAAAAAAGAGATAAAATCCAACTTTATTAAATTAGGACTTTAAAATTTCTAAAGTTTAAATTCATAACTGATTGTTTTAATGAACATTAATTGAAGTTCACTCAATGTTATACAATCGTATTTTTGATCTTGCTTTAAGGATGGATAGATTAATAAGTGAAACAGTAATATTAAATCTAATTTCATAATTGTTTAAATTAAGCTTCAACCCTCCTCTCTCAGAAATATTGTTTTCTAAAATAAACACCTAAAATGTTTTATTTTAAAAAGTAAAAAAAAAAAAAAAAAAAAAGGAAAGGATTGTATTCCTTGTTTATAAGCCACTATACGATTTTGGTTAACCAATCTGATCTTGTTCAGAATCTCCATATTTTGTTCTAAAATTTTTGTATATCATCATATCCCTATTCTATTAACGGATTTAACTCTTTCTCCTTTTGGTCCTCACATTGGAGGAATTTCAGGTTGTCTGCATTTTTCCAAATTATATGATGATTACACTTTTGTTAATCTAATGTGTGTGGAGTTTTGAGCTTGATCGGGTTGGAGTGGAGTTGGGTGTTCTTTCGTTTTTTAGTATACTACTTGATTTAGAAATCTGTTGCCCTTTCTACATTTAGAATTATTTTAAAATTATGAATTCAAAAGTATCATGTTGTCTTAATTTATTCGGGTTTGTTTTAAATTTGGTTATTTTGATTAGTTTAATATAATTTGCTCCCTTTTCCATGGCAACAGATTTCAGTGGAGCTAATCAGGGTATACTTATTTTTTTTTAAATATTTAATTGTCAAGTGAAGATTGAGTAATAAATGAGCCTTTTAAGTTTAAGTAAGTTATTTTAGAAAGAACCCCAAACCCACAACAGTAACATCTAAAAAAACAAACTGCTGTTAAATTAACAGCAAAAAATGTCAAAAATTACGAAAGTTTTGTAAAATCTAAAGAACAAAACTGCTGTTAAATTAACAGCAAAAAATGCTGAAATTCTACAAAAGTGATGTAAAATCTAAAAAGCAAAAGTGCTGTAAAATTAACAGCAGAAACTGCTGAAAATCTACAAAAGTGCTGTAAAATCTAAAATACAAAAGTGCTGTAAAATTAACAGCAAAAAAAGGCTGAAAATCTACAAAAGTGCCGTAAATTTACAGCAAAATGTGGTGGCGCCCATATTGCCAGCAGTTTTTGTTGTAAAATTACTGTTTTTTTTTTTTTTTTTTTTTTTTTTACCGTGTATGTATCGCTGATCTGCGCAGCTCAATGTTTACGGCTCGCACGACCGCAATTTTAGGAATTTTCCTATCGGAGTAACTATATGATATTATAAAGGTCCAAACATTAAAAAAAAAAAAAAAAACATTTTTTTTTGTCATTTCAAATCTTATCTAGCCCGGTTAAAGTCGTAAGTCTAAAAAAAAAAATACATCAGATTTAAAAAAAAATTAATTTTGAAGTTAAAAATGAAGGTAAAAATGTCAATAATATGTGAACAATTTATCTATTGAACTAAGTAATAAATGTTACTTTACTTTTAAGCTTACTTTATTCACGATCTCTCTCAAGCGAATTTTGAAAATCTTCGGAACATCGTATAGGCCTTATAGACAATATTTCCGGCGACGACCTCATGAATAATTCCATTCGATATTGCCGGATGCCATTTTTTTTTTTTTATACCGCTAACCAGGCCCCTACCTGCCCGGCATGAATGCCTAGCTTAACGGGTTAGTACCTGGGTGCGGGGCGGAAATCGCCTGATCACAGCATGGCTGTGATCCACCTGACTATTGATTTGTTCACATCGCTGCTGTGCTTGCTCTCTTGTGATTTGCTACACTGTTGAAACTGAAGGTGACAAATCCGGGCCGTTTGGTTCCCCGGGGTGAATGCTGACGACATACGAGACAGCTCGCAATTTTACATTACTAGCGGCTTATAACTTCTCTGAGAATATCCGAAGAACAATAAACATACATTTAAAATTTCGCAAAATTTAGTGAAAATATTTTCTCTCATCTGACTGTTCTGTACGCATTTAAAGTACAGTACGTCATAAAGTGTAATAATATGATTATGAAGAATCCTATTATTCACGTAACTAATTTATAGCAGTTGAGATTTTTCTTCTTTTTGCATATTTTTCTACTCTTATATTCTTATTTAGTGGAATTATTGAACCCAGATTTCTGAAATATATTGCAGTGGAAATCAGAATGTTCAGTTCGTAACTCTTGTGACTTTTGTACAATGGAGAAGATTATTTAATAATTTATGACATAAAAATAAAATTCTGAAAAAGATATGAAAATATTCCTATTGGTTAAAGTTCTAAGTTTAAAAACATACATTAAACTAAAAATAAAATAAAATAAACATCTAAACCTCTTACGAATTTTGCATTGCTTGGGACTTAAAACTTCAATTGCTAAATAGTTCACAAGCACATTAAACTTGCATTCAAAATTCACTTAGCTGTAAGCAATTTTTTTCCTTATCACCATAAAAAGAGCTGTGCAACATAAAGTATAATGTAATTAAGTAAATAATAAAATATAAGAGTATAATAATATAGAGAGATAATATAGAGAGAATGTGACCCGCATGATACATTTTATTTTCCAAATTTAAAGTTACTGACATTTTGTATTTTTAGAAGCGTATTTAGAACCATTATAGGTTGTAGGTCGTAACTTCTAAGTAGACTAATAATTTTTCTTCGAACATTAGAATCATAATGAAATTCAAGTTTCATTTGTTATTGTTTCTGAATTATTTAAATTAATGTTTTATATGAATTATTTTTTATAAATTAATTTATTAAATTAATTTAGATTTAATACTATAATTATTCATATATGATATTCTATATGGAGTTTTTTTTGTTTTTCATTATTTATATTGCTGAATTATGTATAATTTTAAAGAACAACACAAGTATTTTTTCTCATATATATAAAACGAGATAAACGCATTTAAAGGAAGGTTCTACTTGTTTGGTTTAAAATTCACGTGAATTTTACGATTTGTTTTTCGGTTACAAAGCAAAGACTTCGGACTTTTTGTATTATGTTTATTGACAATTCACTTATCTATACTATTATATAAAGAGGAAACGGTGACTGACTGACTGACTGACTCATCAACGCCCAGCCGAAACTACTAAAGTCAGGGTCACGCAATTTGGACTGTAGATTGCTGTTATGGCCTAGGCAAGCAATAAGAAAGGATTTTTGAAAATTCCCCCCCGAAGGGGGTTAAAGGTGTGGGGGGGGGTTCAAATGTTTTAGGTCATTTTCTCATATCTCAGCAGCAGTTAGAGGTAGGAGCTTGAAATTCCAGAAAACAAATCTACTAAAAAAATGATTAAACACCTACTTCAGCGATTTTAGAAATTCCTCCCAGAAGGGGGTTAAAGAGGGGTGGTCGAATGTTTTAGGTCATTTCGCCATATCTCAGCAGCAGTAGCGCGCAGGAGCGCGAAAATTAGGTAAACAAATCTACTAAAAAATGATGAAACACCTATTTCAGCGATTTCAGAAATTCCCCTCCCGGAGGGGGTTAAAGGGTGGTGGTCGAATGTTTTAGGTTATTTCGCCATATCTCAGCAGCAGTAGCGCGCAGGAGCGCGAAAATTAGGTAAACAAATCTACTAAAAAATGATTAAACACCTATTTCAGCGATTTCAGAAATTCCCCTCCCGGAGGGGGTTAAACGGTGGTGGTCGAATGTTTTAGGTTATTTCGCCATATCTCAGCAGCAATTTTAGTTAAGAGCACAAAAATCAGGAAAACAAATCTACTAAAAAATGATTAAACATGTATTTCAGCGATTTTAGAAATTCCCCTCCCGGAGGGGGTTAAAGGGGGTGGTCGAATGTTTTAGGTCATTTCGCCATATCTCAGCAGCAGTTATAGGTAGGAGCGCGAAAATCAGGAAAACAAATCTACTAAAAAATGATTAAACATGTATTTCAGCGATTTTAGAAATTCCCCTCCCGGAGGGGGTTAAAAGGGTGGTCGAATGTTTTAGGTCATTTCGCCATATCTCAGCAGCAGTTATAGGTAGGAGCGCGAAAATCAGGAAAAAAAAGCTACTAAAAATGATTAAACACGCATTTCAGCAATTTTAGAAATTCCCCCAGAAGGGGGTTAAAGGGGCGGTCGAATGTTTTGGGTCATTTCGCCATATCTCAGCTGCAGTTATAGGTAGGAGCGCAAAAATCAGGAAAACAAATCTACAAAAAAAATGATTAAACATGTATTTGAACGATTTCAGAAATCTCCCCCCCTCCCCCCCGAAGGGGTTAAAGGGAGATGGTCGAATGTTTTAGGTCATTTCGACATATCTCAGCATCAATTTTAGTTAAGAGCGCGAAATTAAGGAAAACAAATCTACTAAAAAATTGGTTAAACACGTATTTCAACGATTTTAGAAATCCCCCCCCCCCCCGAAGGGGTTAAAGGGGGTGTTCGAATGCTTTAGGTTATTTCGCCATATCTCAGCAGCAATTTTAGTTAAGAGCGCGAAATTAAGGAAAACAAATCTACTAAGAAGTTGGTTAAACACTTTTTTCAGCGATTTTAGAAATACCCCTCCCGGAGGTCGTTAAAGGGTGGTGGTCGAATGTTTTAGGTCATTTCGTCATTTTTTAGCAGCAGTTATAGGTAGGAGCGTGAAAATCCAGAAAACAAATCTACTAAAAAAATGATTAAACACATTAATTAATTCAATGATTTTAGAAATCCCCCCCCCCCCCTAAAGGTTGTTAAGGGGGGGGGCGTCAAATGTTTTGGGTCATTTCGCAATATCTCAGCAGCAGTTTTATGTAGGAGCACGAAATTAAAGAAAACAAATCTACTAAAAAATTGGTTAAACACGTATTTCAGTGATTTTAGAAATTTCCCCCCAAAGGGGGTTAAAAGGGGAGGTAGAATGTTTTATATCACTTCGTCATATCTCAGCAGCAGTTTTAGTTAGGCGCGCGAAAATCAGGAAAACAAACCTACTAAAAAATGAATAAAACACGTATTCCAGTAATTTTGGAAATTCCCCCCCCAGAAGGGGGTTAAATGGGGAGGGGAGTCGAATTTTTTAGGTCATTTCGCCATCTCTCAGCTTTTATGTAGGAGGGCGAAATTAATTAAAACAAATCTACGAAAAAATTGGTTAAACACGTATTTCGGCGATTTTGGAAACTCCCCCCCAGAAGGTGGTTAAAGGGGTATTCAAAAGTTTTGGGTCGTTTTGCCATGTCTCAGCAGCAGATTTAGGTAGGAGCGTGAAATTCAGAAAAACACATCTACTAAAAATGGATAAACACGCATTTTAGTGATTTTTGAAATTATCCCCGAAGGGTTTTAAAGGTTCAGAAAATTTTAGGACATGTCGCCATATCTCAGCAGCTGTTTTATGTAGGTGCGCTAAATTCAGGAAAACAAAACTACTAAACAAATGATTAAACACGTATTTCAGTGAATTTAGAAATCCCCCCCCCCTCCGAAGGTGGTTAAAGGGGGATTCAAAAGTTTTATGTCATTTCGCCATATCTCAGCAACTGTTTTTGGTAGGAGCGCGAAATTCAGGAAAACAAATGTACTAAAAAAATTACATTGTCTACCCGTGTAAAGCCGGGACGTGCCGCTAGTATATTTATATTTTTGTATGTTAAAAAAAAATTGATACGCCTTTTGCGACGGGGAGTACCTGCACATGTGCGCGCCATGAACTTCCAATCGGGCGACCGTTCTTCTCCGGTCACAAGCATCAGAAACAAATTGGATCACCAAATTATGAAAGGGCATTATTTTTTTTGGGAATACACCAACATTTAGTTTAAAAAGTGGATTTTTGACAATACAAAAATGGCGATCAAAAAAAAAAAAAAAAAAAAGGTCATTTTTTCACCCTTTTTTTCCTTTTCCTACTTTTTGCGAGCTCGAAAAAATAACTAATCAATGAAAATTATACTTTTCGGTAAAATGATTACCTTTCTTTAAAATCGGTTCTCGAGAAAAATGGTCGCAAAGTTTGGAAAACATGGTTTCGAGATTTTTTTTTTCGACATGATTTCGAGACACAGTTTCGGCATAGTTTCGAGGGTTTTTTTTATTTTTGTCGGAAACTGTTTCGGGATGCAATGAGCTTCGAGCGTAGAGCTGTGGATAGAAAGCCGTTTTCTGCCTGCTGCCGCATTATGTTCAACGAGCAAAAAGCTTGAAGGAATTGGAACATTAAAAATGAAAAAAAAAAAAAAAAAAAAAAAAAAATAGAACCTTCTTTTAAAGTAGAGTACGGCAAGGCCTGTCCAACCTTTCAGTAAACAGGGGCGCACCTCAGGTGTTGACAAACAATGAAGGGCGGCATTATTTATATGACTGAGAACATACCAGATTATCTCACTTTGTTAGTGTTAGCGATGCATACGGTCTTTTATTAAGTATATACATCTCAAAATAATACCCATGTCCAAGTAAAAATAAACTGCGCATAAAATATGAATCATAGTAAATTTAGAATCATATTTAACTGAGAAGGGCTTACCTCAAAAATCTTTGTTGGATAAGAAGCCAAAAATCTTAATGCTGCTTACATTATAAAATCATGCAACTATTACTGATTTAAAAATAAAATATTTTTTGATGGAATTTTATATTTGAAAAAAGCTAGTAACAGGAAACCTTCGAAAGGCACAGACCCACCCTATGCCATGTGCAAACATCTCATTGTTATACTCATTCCCACGTTAAAATACACTGCAGTGAAAATATAAAAATCATAGTAATTTTATAATTACATTTCCCTCAGAAGGGCTTATCTCAAACACTCTTGTAGAGTAAAGAACCATACACTTTGACGATGTCTAAAATAAAACAAAAAACATGCAAACAACAATAATTAAAAAAAAATAATTTTTAGGCTTTTTAAAAAATGGATTTTACATTTAAAAAAAATGTAGTAATAGGAAACATTCAAAAGCGCGCCAAGAAATCCTTAAAAGGACGCCATGGCGCCCGTGGGAGCCTGGTTGGGAAGCCCTGGAGAACGTATAAAGATCAAAATGACTAAAGAAATACCATAATAATATAATTGAATAACCGGTGACATTAAAAAAAAAATAATAAATCCTGAAGTGTGTGGAAATTAGTCGTATTAGGTAAATGTACGGTTCAAAATAGTAGAATGAAATTAAAATAATCTTAAATTAAAAATGTAAATAACATTTGTCATTTAGAAAAAAAAATATGGGAAATTTTATAAATGGTATATTTAATTTAAATATTTAATTTAAATATTTAATTTAAGATTTTTTATATTTGTATTTTTAAGATTTTTTACATCAATTACTTTATAATTATAAAAAATCACTGAGATTACAGATAATTTATTACAAATATATAGAATGTTAAAAACATTAAAAACATTTTTAAAAGGACGTTTAGGATTCCATAGAATCCCTCATCTGCAAATTGTAATGTAAATGTCAACTAGTCGGATGTGCCAATCCCAAAACTTTCTTCTATCTCAGTCATGTTAATGCTTCAAAATTCGCTATCACATCGCCAATAAAATCAATATTTTTCGTCATTCTGTTGTACGTCAGCTTCCTGCGAATCGTCGGGTTACCGGGATGCGATCAACTGATGTATACTAAACTACGAAAAGTCCTTCTGGCCTGAACCGACAGGAACAGATAGCCTGCCTATTTCTTGATTTTACGATTTTAGCTAATTTTACTGGAAAACACGAAGGTAAAATGCTTGGAACCTAATTAAAGAAGATTCAATCCCAGTTCTCGTCAACATTGAATTTGAATGAGAATATCGCCAAATTTGTCTTATACAGCCAAGTTGGCTTCATTTATGGCAACCTATTTTTGTCACCAAACTTGGCGATATTTCGCCAACTGTCGCCACGTTTGGCGAGAATTTGACGTTGGCGAATATAAATATATAGTGATAAGCATATAATAGGATTAATGTTACAACAATGAAAGAAGATTTGCCGAAACCACGTTAACTAAAACTCATAAATTAAACCCGTTTATGGATGAAATCTGCTGTCTTGTTTGAAAATGTCAGCCACCCTAAAATTTCAAACCGCTATATCTCAGCCATTTTTTTAAGAAAGAGGCAAAACAAAAATTGTTCCAAAATATCCCCAAATTCTGATAGAACCTGCGTGCCATAGCCAAAAACATAGAAAAAAATGTGGTTCAATTTGAAGCATAACTTCATACACTTTTAGATGGTACAATAGTGAAAATGGAACAAAAAATATCGATCACAGCGCCCCCTTTCGTCGAAATATCCCCAAATTCTGATAGAACCTGCTTACCATAGCCAAAAACATAGAAAAAAAATGTGGTTCAATTTGAAGCATAACTTCATACACTTTTAGATGGTACAATAGTGAAAATGGAACAAAAATATCGATCACAGCGCCCCCTTTCGTCGAAATATCCCCAAATTCTGATAGAACCTGCTTGCCGTAGCCAAAAACATAGGAAAAAAATGAGGTTCAATTTGAAGCATAACATCATACACTTTTCGATGATAAAATGAAGACACACAGACGGACAGACGGACATTTTGTAAAAGCATGTTTTTCGGAATCTCTGACTCCTAAAACGTGTAAATCCGTCGAAAACCGGAAGTCGAAAAAATTTTCGATTACAATACTTTCTTCTGTTATAGATAGAAGAAAGTAAAAAAAGTTGTAAAAAAACAACTCACAGAAAACATTGCATCAGACAGTCAAGGTGATAGTTTTTATAATTTTTACGTTAAAATTTACTGATGAGGGATTCTGTGGAATACGATTGGTTGGCTGGTTATATGTTATTGCCGATTATCTGCGTTAGGGATATAGGCCAGCGGGTGAAGTGCTCTCCGTGGGGGTCTTTCTAAGGGATTCTAACCCGTATTTACGCAAGGTTTGAAGAAAACCACGGAAAACTCCAAACGGTTAGGTCGACAAGCGCGACAGGGGTTTCTGTGGAATACGAAACATCCTTTTTTAAATGTTTTTTTAAATGTATTTAACATTCTATATAAGTGTAATAAATTGTCTGTAATCTCAATGATCTTTTACAGTTATAAACAGGGCTTGACAAATGCAGTTGCCAGGTCGCCGCTGGTGACCAAGTTTTTCTATCTAGCGTTTTTTTTCTTTTGTAAGGAATTTGACCTAAGAAAGGAGTACAAACGGCATTTTTTCTCTCATTTCTGATAACACGTTTCATTATAGATGTTGGACAGTTACGAAATAAACTTAGAAATTATATTAGAACAAAAAAAAATAATATTTTTAACTTTTGTTTTTAATTTAGTAAATATAAGTTCATAAAATACAAATTTTAAAACAATAAAATCAGAATTATTTGGCTGAATTTTACAGGATAATAGTCAGAAATGTTTTCCTGCTTCATTATCTCATCGATACCCTTGTCATCTATAGATTCTATAGCACTCAACTATCCGGAATTTTAAAGCATTTGGCAATAAGCATTTCCCGAACATGCTTGTTAATACAGTCATTACAGTTTTTTTTTCAGATATATAAAATTTTGACAAGTTTCATTAAAAATCTTAGTTTATAGTATTTTTCTAAATTATGTACTATTCTAAACTATGGAACTAATAATTCGAAACTACTTTTGTTATTATTTTTCTCATTTAATTCATAAAAAAACTTTTGTTATATTTTTGAAAATAAATGACGAGGGAGGGGGGGGGGGAGAGGGGGGAAAGAGAGCAAGTATTTTTCTTACCGGCGACTAGAATTTTTTGCTGGCTACCAGATTTTATCAAAATTGTAAAGCCCTAGACGTAGTACAATTGTTTACATCAAATCATTTACTTTAAGTAGCTGAATAGATAAATGATATAAATTATAATGGATATGATTTTACTTTAATTTAAAGCATATTTTATCTCAATCAAATTTCGATTTTTTTTTTCACGAACATTGTATGTCCTAGACAAAATTTCCGGTGACAATCTCATGAATAATTCCACTCGATATTTCTGATCGGATGTCATTATCTGACGATACAGACTGCTCGCAATTTTGCATTACTGGCGACTTAAAACTTCTCTCTCTGAGTATTAGAAGTGCAATAAATTTGCATTCTAAATTCAGCTAACTTCAAAACAAAACATCTTCTCTTATCTTCCTGAAAAGTATTATGCGCACTTAAAGAACGAGACAGAATGAAATATAATAAGATTAAGTAAAATAATACAATATAATAAGATTCATAAATAATCTACGCTATATTTTGTTATCACACTGTAAAGTTACTTTTGTATTGTTTATATAAGTGTATTTAGAATAATACATAATATGAGTTATATTTAAACAGTTTTATATTGTTAATGTAAATAATTATAAAAAAAATATATCAACTTTGAAATCATGATATTCAATACTCTATTGTAACTCCTAATAATTCTATCTGTAATTTTCGAATATTTCTATGTATGTAAACTTCCAAATTGTATTGTCATTGTAAAACAATGTAAAATTTCTTCTTAAAAGCTTCAATAAATCGGGATTTTTGCCTGTAAATGGCTCAGGGCTTTGTTGAGAATAGACAGATTCTTCCTCCGGGGTTTTAGGGATATTCCTGGCTTTTAAATCAATGGGTGGGCACTCAGGAAGGTGTCTTCTGTCTCCTGTATTTCTATATATCTTCCCTTCTAGATTTTTTGTCTTTATTTTTCCATTACATTGAAACATGTATTAAAAAAATCTCGAAATGTTACAAGAATAATCACTAGCATACAGGTCCAAGCAGATAAAATTCTTTTACGCTATTGTTTTAAACTTAAAATATTCTATAATTAACTGGTAAATTTTTAAACGGCATTTTGATGACATTATGCTCTTTTTATCTGAATGATACTTCGACATTTATTCCAGTGTTTTATTACAATAAAGTTCCGTTAGCTATTGTTGTTGAAGTAGCCTTTTAGTAAACAGAAACAACATGGAGAATGTAGCGTTATTTTCAAGTAAGATTGAAAATGTGAATCCAAAAAATCCAATATATCACATTTCATCAAAATATTTTGTCATATTTCATAAATATCATCCATCTATTTAAGTACAGAAGATTAGTGTTCTTTTGAGTATACTTTTTTTTAATGATATTTCAAGCAAATTTTGATTTTTTTTCCGTATTCGACATTCTACAAAAAATGTCTAGTAACAATTTCGTAGAAACTTCACTCTATATTTTGGCCTGAATGTCATTATCTGAATAGCTTGTAGTTATTGGCGACTTGTAATTTTTCAACGCGTATTAGAAGTATAATAAAGTATAATAAAGTATAATAAGTTGCTCTCCCCGTAAGTGGATATCACTAGACCAGTGGTTCTCAACCTTTTATTAGTCACGCCCCACCGAAACATTTGTAAAATCACGATACCCTCCCCTCTCTCCCTTCGAACTCTACAACACATCTCTTATTTAAAAAGTGAACTCTATTCACATGGAAAAAAGCCAAATAGAGCCTTAAAAATAACTATTTATTTCCCTTTTTATTTAACTTGTCAAAGAGGTGAATTTTCTGTCACAAATGTCTTTTAACATTACTTTATAAATGCAATGAGGTTATGCATCTTCAACTTTATGCTAAAAAGTTTTGTTCCTTTCCAATATAGCACAATGTCAGACAAAAGTGTGATTTGGTCTGCATTTTTATCATCAGAATTCCATTCGAGAAACTCTCACATTTAGCATTAAAATTGAAAACATTAACGCATTTTATAATTATTCATTTTAGTAACATATTAAGAGTTGGTGGTAAATCTTTGGATACTAAATTTTCTTTCTATGGATAACATACTACGCAAGAAGCATTTCAACGTTCTCTTTATCAATTTTAAGTAGCCATTATTATCAATCAAAACATATTTCTCTGTTCCATTCTCCATTATCGTTAATTGACTGTCATGTATTACAGGGTTTTAAAATTTACAATGTATGCCATGATGTATATTTATTTACTGTGTAGTAGGTAGAGCTGGATTATTTATCAATATATCGGTCAAATATTGATATTTTTTAAATATCGCAATAACGATATCTAAATCCTGATTCAGCCGATATATCCCAATAACAATAATATTGTTTTACGATCACCGCGATTTCGAGCCCCGAAAAACAGCGACAAATATTTCGTACCAATATGGCCTTCAATCCTTTCATACGATCCGCCATTTATTCACTGCCCTGCTTCATCCAAAACAGAAAACTACCTCCGCCGATTATCTCTCTATCATATCTCAAAGTAAGGAATATTCCAATATATCTCAATATATTCAATCTTTGAAAACCAAAAATTCTACTGTTCGCTAGAGATAAATACTGAATAACACTTTCGCTACTGAATAACAATAATCGCGACTTTCTTGTTTGACTGCTGTGATTGGTCTAGACATATTGCGATAACTCTGGTCCTTTGATATGTCATGTCCGATAAGATGAGCTTGAATATGTGTTGGTTATAGCGTAGTATTGAAATTGCTTTCTAGAGGGCAGTTTCTTGGATTCGGAAGAAATTTATATCTGAGCTTAAAATGAATATATCGAATTGGATAGATTCGGTATTTTTTGGTTGCTCTGTTCATAAAAAGGTACTTTAAATACATTGAAAATTTTTAGAGTGAATTTCAATAGGTTATCGAAATTTAACTTATTACTTATTCTAGTGGATTTTATTAGGAAATCTAATTTCTGAACTGGGAAAGGGAAATGTCTATCAGTTATTCAGCAAAGAAGACTTGTAAAACAAAGTTTGGAATTTTTAACCAATAATTAAATTCTATGAAACGAAAATTGTACACATTTTTATATAGATAATTTTGAATTTCCTTTATTAAATGTGCTATTTAATCGTATATTTAAGCATATCATTGTGGTGAAAATAAGACTTAAAAAAAAAAAAAAAAAAAAAAAAAAAAAAGATTAATAGAACAAAATGAGAAGGATAGGGGAAATACTATCTTTAATGGAAAGCTTTATGAAAGTAATGGTAATGCAAATAGTTATTAAACAATTAGTTTATTTACTTTTAAATATTTAGTTTAAAAAAAAATAAAAATTATGTTCCATGAGCAAATAGATATAAAAATTTTAATTGATTGCATTCAAGTACATTTTGTGTTTAAATTGTTATTACTATATCATTTATCTTTAAAAATAGCAAATGCTCTTATGCCCCCCCCTCCCCTTTAAATTATTATCGCGATATATTAGCAATATCAATATTAACTTGTTGATACATTGCGATATTAAATTTCTGATATCGTCCAGCCCTAGTAGTAGGCCTGCACTAGAGCCATAGATATTTACTATGGACCCATTTCATTTTCTAATGCTATTTAAGATTTATAAAGTTGTTAGGACATGGTTTAGATATTTCAAATATTATTTAGGTTAAATATGTTTAAGACAGTCAGATTTAGATATACTCTTAACTAGTTTCGTGTGTAAATGTTTCTTTCTGTGACACATAGCAGAGCGAACAGAAATACACGACTCATTCAAAAAATAATCGAGAGTTACGTAAAATAATAATAATAATAATAAAAACATTAATAACTAGAAAAGTTATAGAAAATTTTAAAGATGAAATTAAGTGTGAAAGTACTTTTAAAGAATGTATAACTATTTTTATTGGAAACTTTTTTTAAATTCAAACTTATTTTTAAATTTTATTTTAAAATTTTGCATGTATTGCTTTTATTTTTAGTCTACAACATTACTTTTCCAAAACAAACCTAACAGTGAATGTGTGAGTAACAAATTTGGAATTGTACCCTTAAAAAGTCAAATTGCCCCCCCGGTGGGGCGCACGCCCCACGTTGGGAACCACTACGCTAGACCATTTTTAGGATAAGGAAATACTCATTTAGGTAATCTATACCCCACCAAAAAAAATTAAAAATCAAACACAATTAAAAACAGAAAAAAAACCAATTTAAAATAAATATAATCAAAATGCAATAAGAGCGAACGTTTCTAATTTACTCTCGTTCATACAATCGTGTTGGCTGAGTCAAAGCGAAAACTGTTTCGTTTGTAATGATTATGAAATAACTGGAGATGAAAAATATATAGAAGTAGATCTTTCATTTATCTTCAGATAGTGAGTATAAACCGACTACGATAGTTTCAAGAATGTAATTAATTAGCAGTTCACACCATCAAGTGAACAGAAGCAGTAAATAGTACGTAAGCCCTACAGATGTTAAACATATTCTGCCTTTTAACTAAATTACATCTTTTAAAATTTATTACATTTTAAACATTATTCTATGAAGAAACTTACTATTGTAAGAATTATTATGAAAGCAGGTACTTAACGCTTCTTGGATTAATTATTTTCTGCTTTGCATCACCTGAAGATGTGAGCTGCTAGTTAAAAATGCTCTGAAAACTATAGTAGAGTTTTTACACCCCATCTAGAGAAGAAAGAAAATCTACTTCTATATATTTTTCGCTTTCATCATATTTGCTTGCGTCTAACGATATTTAATCTGATTGTTTGTGATTATATTACAAATTATTATTGTGAAAGCTTTGCTTAAGGAAAGGTTTTTAGAAACTTTTTTAAAGACTTTATTTTCTTTTAAGTATCTGCATAAATCAAACACAAAAAGTGTTACATTTTTAGATGATACCAAAACCTAAAACTCACTTCCCTTTTCAGTAAAAGAAACTTTTTTTTTTCTTTTTTTTTTTGTGAAATTTATAGTTTTAAACGTTATTACGTTATTCAACTTTCAAAGAAATGAGATTTAAAAAAATAAATAAAAGATTAATTATGTAATTAAATAAAGAAATATTATTATTACTACTAGGGGGCTCGGCCCCCTGCGCCCTTCGTGCGCCAACCCCCGCAGCAATACGTGCATCGCGATCTTACAGAAATCCTGTGTTGTTCACTTTTTTATTGTGGTTGTATTTTATTTTTTATAATACACCAATACACAATAAAACCAACACTCATTTATTTTACAAAATATATACTTACAATACATCTTTCCAAACAACATTTGTAATAGCTCCAGAGCATTGAATTTTTATGCCACTTTTTGATCGGCATCTGGATAAGGCAACATATAACTGACCATGACTAAACAATGGTCTATCTACGTATATTCCAACACGGTCAAAACTCTGCCCTTGTGATTTATTTATAGTAATAGCAAATGCTAGAACTACAGGAAATTGTCTTCTGTGAAGTATAAATGGTAATCTGCTTGCGTTACTCTCTCCTGTATCCAGATTAACACGGGTAAGTAATACAACTTCTCCAGAGTGATCCCCAGTCATGATTTTACCGGCTATAAAATGCTCATGCAATTTTACTATTTGTAATCTCGTTCCATTACAGAGGCCATTCTTAATACTTAGATTTCGAATAAGCATGACAACGGATCCTATTTTCAGTTGTAATTTATGTACAGGGAATGCAGGAAAATTTAACGAATTTAAATATTCAATTTGATATTCTAATTGAACATCTTCATCCGTTTGATCTACACCTCAATGCTTAGCAGTATCTATGCTTCTGTAGATATGAGCCTTTCCCTCAACCAAATTTAATATTTTGTTATTTAACACACGTACATCAGCATTATGACAGGCCAGTATAATTCTATCTGATAAATCTGCATTTGAGGAAATAGATGCGTCATAAATATCTTTAATTATGTCTGAAGATTTCCAACTATCTGAAATTTCTAAAATTTGAATTATGCCATTGCCAACGTCTAATAACCAGCTTGCATGTCCAACATCAGATGATCTCATATTTTTTGTTAATTTAAATTGGGTGCATTTTGGCCATATTAGCGTTGATTTTAAAGTGGAATTAATAGTTTTTGAGGGAGAAGCGTACTTCAAAACGGGTAAAATTTGACGAAAATCTCCACTGAAAATTACAAATTTACCTCCAAAAGGCCTACTGTCATTACAGAGATCGCGAAGTAATTCATCAACCATTTCCACTGCTCTGCTTGGAATCATTGAAGCTTCATCCCAAATTATTACATCTGTTTCATATAATTTAATTTTGTCATCACGATTTTTCAAATAACATTTGGAATATGAATCTATTTCTATTGGCAATTTAAATGCACGATGGGCTGTTGTTCCTCCTGGTAACAATATGGAAGCGATTCCTGTCCACGCAACAGTGATAACTTTTTTCTCATTTGCACGTAAAAAATGGATGAGGCAGGTATAAAGGTACGTTTTGCCACTTCCTCCAGGTCCATCCACAAAGAAAAGTCTGTCATAATTTTTTGTCATTATCGAAGAGAGTATCGAATCGAGTATAAGTAATTGATCCTTATTGAAATTTCTTTTCATTTCTATACCTTTATTTAATTCCTGTTCCACTCTTACATTTCGTTCTCTCTCTGTCTCAATGAATTGCAAGTCTGTATTAGGATCGGGTAGATTAAAATGTTTGCATGTAAAATTTTCAGATTCTAAGACTGAGGCTATATGCTGTAAAGCTCGATATTCATGATTATCTTGAAATCCTTCGCAGAAGTATTTTTTGTATCTTTCCCAAATATTCAAAGCTGTGATTGGTTGTTCCCCAATAAGATAAGTGCCGTAAAATAAACGTAGTTGACTGGGCATCATGAATTCAACAGCTTCATCAAATATTTCATAAACAATAGCGTCAGTGTATAATAAGTTTCTGGATATTGCAGCTTCCCTAAAAGACTCATATTGTTTTTCTTCATAAAGTTTTAAATCATTGTAACATGTGGCACCTGGAACAAAGTTTAATAATAGTTTTAAGTGAAATCTTTCAGAATCTTTTGGGCTAACAGAACAGACTCTTCCAATAATTTTGAATTTTTTGTCACGTTTAATCCATGTTTTTTTAGAATTCAGGTAGTAGAATTCGGGTATATTTTTATAAAGAATATTTCTAGCAGCAGGATCAACTTTATTTAATTCAAAATATGCTGTCAAAGCTGTTTTGTTTTTTCCTAAAGCTTCCTCTTCATCGCCTTCTTTGTAGACTATATTATGTTGCAGATGCAAATGAACAGGCAATCTATAAATTGTATGTGATCTACCATGTAATGGCATTTCTAATATTCTCCAAGCTGCTTCAGTAGGTCCCACATATCTACCACCAACAAATAAAGTAATTTCATCATGAATTTCTTCATTGATTATTTCAATATTATCTATTTTTTTAAAACTGACTTGAGCTCTGTCGTATCCTTTGTGGATGTATTTGTGAATATATTTAGTGGCTGATACTGAAGTACAATATTCCACATTAATGTGACAATCGTACTTCATTAAAAGGTAAGGGTTATAAGGAACCACCATCGTATTGTCCACTGCTACTAACTGTCAACCCACTTTCCTGTTGTAATGATTTGCTTCTGCTTTATTATCACGTCGTTTATAATGTGGATATCCTTTTTCATTCATTTCTGTTTGGCACACAAACTTTTTTGGGAACTTTTTTGAACATTCTCCATTTTCACTTAAACACGGTGAATTATCTGTATGCGGTCCGTGTAACATATGTTTAATAACCTTTCCTTTCAACGGTCATTCCTCCGGTATTTCTGCCGATATGCAATTATCAATTTGTTCTGGTGTTTTTAGTTTTTGATCATGTTTTATTGTAAAAAGCATATGTGCATGTGGCAATCCACGTTTCTGGAACTTTATCGTATACACATATGCAATGATAGTCCCAAATATTTTTCCGCTTAGTATTTCTTGTAGTAGTGCTTTTAATTTTAAGTGAAATAATCTTACAATAAGTAATGGGGTATCATACGATTCCATCTTAATGTGCTTAATGTTATTCAATGCTCTCTTCATTTCTGGCCAACCCGGATTACATGTCATTGTTACAAAAAGATCAGGTCTCCCATACTTTCTCACAATGGCCATTGCATCTTGATATAACTGTTGCATGTGTCTTGGGCCCCCTATAAATGAAGACGGTAGAACAAATATGTTGCCCAGTTTTGCCCGATTCAGAAAATTGCTTGGGTTATTTAATGCACTTCTCGAGACATGATCCATTAGACCCTGATAACATTCGATTCTCAGTTTGTCTTGATTATGTAAATGATAATTAAGACGTTGATTTTCTATTCGAATGTATGCGTGAATAACATAGTGCTGGTGTAATCTGCCTCCATAATAAATAGGATTGAAGTTATCTATATCTCTGTACATCAGGCGATAAGCATAGTACTGCAAGACCGATATCTGTTTTGTTTTATTGTTTCCTGTCTGGAATATACCAGGAGTCCAACCTAAATCACCACTTGGAAACAATAGAGGAAAACTCATAGGGTCTATATGCATAGACAGTTTCGTTAACATAACACCTTCGTTGCTAAATTTGGGATAAACGCATAAATCAAAATCTGGAATTACGCCATCCTTTGAAACAATAATCGCTGCGCATTCTGATGGTGCAGGTTTATTGTACACTCTTTTATCAGGTCCTCTTGTAAAATATAAGAAATATTCTTCTCGATTTTTTTCTACTACATTTTTTAAGGCTCTATATTTTGTAACGTATGGGTTATATTTTTCTAAAATTTCTGTTATTTCACCAATGTAACGATGTATGTTATTATTTGATCCAAATTTTGATCTATATCGCAAAGCATCGCCAGGTTCGTACATATAAATCTGACCACAATACGATTTATTACTTACACTTGATCCATAAAGACATTTTGGAGCAATATGGTGTACCTGTCCGTGAACTTTTAGAACGGGCAGCTGTTTGTCTAATGTTATATCTGCTTGAAAGGTTGCAAATGCAAACATGGGGTTGAATATTCGGATATCGTTTCTAAAGCTTTTATCGCAGAAAATTTGCTGTAATTCAACAGGAAATGGAGATAATTCAGACAGCCTTACTTTTCCGCTATGACAGCAACTTTTTTTGCAAAATTCCTTTTTCCAATATATAGCGTTACAATATTTACACTTTTCAGTCATATCCCCAACATCGTGTGTTGCAACGAAATCGTGATTTACAGTCGAAACTGATGATTTTGATGGTGATACGCTGTTGTCGTTCTCTAAGCTCTCCGACACGTTTAGTAGATGTTGTTGCTGGTCGTTTAGACGTTGAGGGTACATTTTCTTTCAGTTTCCTTTCCCTAAATTTTCTGACACGCTTAGTAGATGTTGTCGCTGGTTGTTTAGAAGTTGAGGGTACATTTTCTTTGAGTTTCCTTTTCCTAAATTTTCTTACACGCTTAGTAGATGTTGTCGCTGGTCGTTTAGACGTTGAGGGTACATTTCCTTTGAGTTTTCTTTTCCTAAATTCCCTTAGACGATTAGTAGATGTTGTCGCTGATTGTTTGTATGTAAATAAATGTTGGTCTTGTATTAAACAGTCTCCACATTTTCTCACTCGCTCTGCAATTGATTTAGGTGACTGAAAACTTTCTGAAACACCAATATCATCATCACTACGATTTCTTTCTATACTACCTTCTTTCCAAGAATACATTAAAACAGATCAAGTTAAAAATATGACATAATGTTCTTGCACAAATATTTGCACATCGCAAAATTCTAAATCGGAACAAATAATAACTTTTTAAATAGGCATTCAAGAGTTCAATGAAATTAAAGGCTACAACAAAAATTATGTAGCCAAATCACTATTTACAAATCCAGCTTATTTTTAGTTAACATGGGACTCACATTTTAAGAGAAAATAAAATGTAAGTTAAAAAAAAAATCTTGTTTTGACACAATATTTGTCTTTGTATCTAAAAAATTGCTGCTATATATTAGACCATTTTTTCCTGCAACAATCCTTACCAATATTCAATTTCCATGTAATCGCTTAAAAATATTTTACTGTGGAATAAACCAGTCTCAACTGATTTACTGCTACGTTTATGTCAACTGTGACGTCTACGATGACGTATTCTCATGATTCAAAAAGTCTGATAATAACTCTTAAAGTTTTTTTTTAATTTAAAATATTAAAAATGTAATCCTAATTTTAATAGCATTTCTCTAATAGCTGCAACATTTTTTTTTTCGGATGAAAGAGAGAAAAGAGTAAATGATGTCATATTAGTATTAAAATTGAAAAGAAAACCAAGGAGAAAATTTTATTATCTTTGCATTCAGTTTTGCAATTATTATCTCATACATTCGTTTCAGATATCCGAATGGTTCCAAAAGTCTCATAATAACTCTTAAAATTTCTAAATTTAAAATATCAAAAAGTAATATTATTGAAATATTAATTTGTTTTCAATTTTAATGGCATTTCTTTGATGTCCACAAAAGCGTTTACATAAATGACGTCATTTGGACGAATTTATTCAACATATTTCCAGTTTCTGAATGCTTAGAAAAATTTATTTTTCTCGCAAAATCATTTCAGCTTTAAGCGTCTTTGGCACATATGTCATATACTCACCACATTGGCGCGATTTCCCCCCCCCCCCCGCCAATTTGGCGAAAACTTTGTCTTTGAATATTAGTTACAAATAGCATGCAATAATAGCACGCGATTTTTTATTTCAATATAAAAATAAAATAACGTTATATTCAAAACGTTATAACGTTATAGTGTTATAACGTTACTGTTATAACGTTACTGTTATAACGTTAGTGTTTTAACGTCAATATACATTATAACATTAATATTCAAAAACAAAGTTTTCGCCAAATTGGCGGTGGAAAAAAATCGCGCCAATGTGGTGCGTATATGACATCTGTGCCGCGCCTTTTTGAAAAGTTTTAATCGCGATCTATAAGAAACAATTACTTGAGGAACTGGGTTTCTTCTTTAAATTAATTTCCTGCAAGTAGGGGAGAATAAGATCTTTACTTAAATGCAAGGAGGTCAAATGTGTGTATTTTGGTAAAACCTCCTTGGATAAAAGAAAAATTGAAAGTAGTTGAATTTATGTCAATGTTCAAGATGACAAACGATTTTTGGCTATCTAAAATAAACTGATTCGTGAAGATCAAATACGTGAAAATAATTTTTTATTTCTTCAAATTTTCTTGAAAAACATAATTCAATCACAATATTATTTTCACTATCTATTCAAATAAAAGATAATTTCAATTTTCAATTTTAATTTAAAAATGACAACAAAAAAAAGAAATTTGATAATCCCTATCGCTTTCCCTTTTCCCTTTTTTATCCACAAAAATGGAAAATTTAGTTGCCATCATTACAGAAATGTCATTAAAAATTAGAAAAAAATTAATATCTTGAAAACTAATTAATATTTTAAAATTCTAAGACCACTTTTGACATCCGCGGATTTTTATGGACAATTGGTATTAATTTCACCATCAAGCGTTTAATATTTTATTAAAAATAGCCCTGAAACATAATCAGTCGTTTCATAAAATCGTTTCATAAATTCGTTTCATAAAATCGTTTCACAAATTCGTTTCATTAGGATTTTATAAGATATTTTTTTTCATGTTACATGATATGAAACTTCATGGGATGAAATGTTATTACTTTAAAATTTATTGTACTGTAAACATTGCTCCATTAACAAATTTACTATTGCACAAAATATTATGCAAAATATAATTCAAACAAATTTGCATACTTAATATTTTAAGGGAAAACATTAGTACAATTCTTTGTGCACTCTCAATTCCATTTAATTATTTAGTACAAACTTAATTCAAGTAGACCTTTCATGATGGTTTTATATGAAATTACCGCATCAAACTAGATATGGTAGAAAGGCAATTTTAATTTATTTCCCACCACAGAATACCAAAGTGCCATTTAGAGTTTTGCATCGGATCGGACAACCCGATTTTACCGGAACCCGACTGGACCCGCGGTTCGGGTCGTGCCGGCTGACCTTCATTTTTTCGTTACAGGTCGAGTTGACTTTAAATCTTTTGGATTAGGATTGGTTTCGGGTTGAGTTTTGGTTCTTTCGCGTTGACTCGATTTACTAAAAAAAGTTCTAAATATTTTTTAATTTAAACAAATATATATTTGAATATTTTTGAGTTAATTTTTTACACAAAAAGATAAAATTTTTATTAGAGATATAATTGTAGACTACTTTTCCACACTAATATGGATTAATTTTCTTTCACTTCGGGTTTGGGTTTGAATATTTCGGGTTCAGGTCCATTTCGGGTTGGAGTATGTCAGATGGGTTCGAGTTGCGAGTTGACGAAATTGGTTTCTCGGGTTCGGAAAGACATTAAGCAAACCTTTTGGGTTGCCCTTGCTTAGCAATATTGTTAGTATTTAGTATCTGGAGATGTGTATTTTGAGAGGCAATCTCTCTTTAGTTTATATCATACGCTGTAATACCAGTATTTAATCATTATTTTATTGGCATGTGCTTAAATTTCAAGTTTTGACGGAGGATGTTATTTTTATTTTAAGGAAAAATTTTTAAATTCTTTTTAATTATTATTATTATTTTTTTAAATATCCAAACAAATCACATACAAAAAAAAAGTTTTTTATTTTCTTTTCTTTTTTTTTTTTTTTTTTTTTTTTTTTTTTTAAATTTTGGATAGTATAAAAATCTAGCACGGGATTTTCAAATGCACTAGAATCTTACCTTTAGTTACTTTTGCAGAAATGACTAGATAAAATATAGTTGAAAATTTAATTACTAACCTAAATATAAAAACACTTTTTTATATGTTGCAATCAATTGATTTCATTAGACAGAACGTTAATATTTCTTAATGCATAATCATTCAAACATTATTCCATCAACAAACTTACTGTTGCACATAATGTTATACATAGAATAACTCAATTCAATTTGCATACTTAATATTTTAAGCATAAATATCAGTTCCATGTCAACTCTCATATCACTTTAATTATTTACAAACTAAATTTCTGTAGACACTCAGTGACGGTTTTATACTAAACTACCATTAATCTAGATGCGATCGAAAAGGACATTTCTAATTTACTTTCGACCGCAGAATTCCAGAGAGACGTTATCGAGCTAGGCAAAGCGAAAATATTGGCGTTCATTATTTGGAAATATATTTTTCTTGGACAAACTATCCTGTTTATATCATATTCGCCTACGCTGTAATACCAATATTGAATCTGAATGTTTGTGATTATATTTCAAGTTAGGAATGTGCGAATTTTATTTTAGGAAAGGGTTCCTTTCATACATATAATTTATTTTAAGAGTTTATTTCATAAATATCCTTATTAACCACAGAGAAAAAAATATGTGAAAAGATTTTTTTCCTATTTAGACTCTAATAAATTTTAAATTAAAATCACTTTTCAATAAAAAACTTGAATTTTTTTCTTGTGAAATTTCAGACAGCTATTTTGAACGATATAAACATTTACACAACTTTAACTTACGTGAACATATGTCTATATGTTTATGAATGTCCAGTAAGAAAAAGTTGCCGTTCATGGTAAAAAAAAAAAAAAAAAGAGCCTTGTGTCAGTTAGAGAAAAAAAGGGCGAAACAATGACATTCTGTATAAAAATATGATAAATTATAACACCTTGTAATAATATATTTCTTTTAAATGCTAAAAGGTGTAAACTAACAGCATAATATACAGTAAAATATCTTTTATTAGATTGTTGACATGTTTTGGCTCACTCCGAGCCATTATAAAAAAAAAACAGAGTTGGGCAAATTCGCAATCTGATTAATCTGTAATCTGATTACAATTTAATCGCATGTAACATATTATAATTTCAATTACATGTAATCATAATCTGAATTTGAAATTCAATTAGGATTGTAATCGTAATTATAAATGCTATAATTATGATTATACAGATTTGGAAAAATTCGAATCTGATTAATATGTAATCTGATTACAATTTAATGGTTGCATGCAAGGGGTTATAATTTCAATTACATGTATTTATAATCAGAATTTGAAATTCAATTAAGATTGTAATCATAACTATAAATGCTATGATTAACATTATATAATTGTAATTATAATTGAGAACTTATAGTTACAATTACGTGTAATTTCAATGGCAAATTTTTAATTAAGATGGAATTATAATTGTAATGCAGAATGTTATGATTTTCAGTACGGTGCTGTAATGCAGATAACTATAATGCACAATAATGCAGATAACTATAAAATTTTAGAAGAGGGGGGGGGGCGAATTGTTTTTTTTTAACCGAAGTCTACTAAATTTCACTATAGGCAAATATAAGGGTCTGATAACCAAAAACTCTTGTAACTCGGATGCAAATTGTTTTAACCCACCCAAATTCCGTATGGTAAACGCAATCGTTTTAAACGGTAGGAGGCTTGTCGATATTATATATAAGCCCAACATATTTTAGTATATTATAAATAGCAGTTATAACTCGAACTGTAATTATCGTAGAACACTCATATTTTGTAAGGTAAACTTAATCTTTATAAAGGGGGCACATTGTCGGCAGAGCCCGATTAAGATTATATGGGGCCCATGACCCAGTAGCTTTTCAGGGCCCCATCGCACCAAAATAGTAAAAAGTTTTTTTTTGTTTGAGGGGCGGGGGTGCGAGAGTATTCGAGGCTTATCATTAGATATTATGATACGGTTGTTAAGTTAATAAAAATCATTTTTGGTTTTTGAGAAAATAATTGCAGAAAACTGCAATTCTAAGATCTTTTTTCTAAATTACTTTATTCAATTTGGGGCCCCTATCAGCAGTGGGCCCAAAGACATGGCCTAGTTGGCCTGTGCAGTAATCAGGCCCTGATTGCCGGCGTTTTCAACCCAAGCCGTCTAAATTTTAGTATAGCGCGAATATTAGAGGGTCCGATAACCACAAATACTTATAACTCTAATCCAACTTGTCGCATCGCATCCCAAACAAATTTCGTATCGTAAACTTAATCGTTTCAAGAGATGAGGGTCTTTACTTTCTATAGCAGTTAATCCATATGTTAGTCTATTAAGTATAAGGTGCTAACAACTTAAAACAGATATAACTTGATCTGTAATTATTATATATCACTCATATTTTGTAAGGTAAACGCAATCTTTTGAAAGGGGAGACATTATCTTTATTATCATCATTATTATTATTAATTCTCAGTTTAAAGTTTAATACTTAAAATCCAAAGTTATCAAATTTCTGTTTATATGTTAATGCATTTTGAATGATGAAAAATTAATTTTTCCACATGTGTGGGTCATTAGTTTTGTTTTATTTTCTAATTATGTAATTAGTTAAAACCCTTTAAAGTAGAGTCATACATTCGGCCAGGTATCCCAATATTACCGAAAGCCGCATGTATTTTTTAAGTTTTTCTCTTTTTAAGACTTTCCAACCTAGTTGAAAAGTGTTTATGACTTCGGTTTGTCTGGCCGTCTGTCCGTGCTCTAACTCCCGTAAATATGCTCAGATTGCCCTACAATTTTTATATGTTATTGTCGTTATCTATAGCATGTTCTCTATTTCAACGGAAGTGTGTAGAACATTACAGTTTTTTTACAGGGACACTCAAAAGAATTACCTTACATTACGGTCTATGGGAAAAAATCATTTGCGGTTTATTTTAATGATGTTACACAATTTCAAACACATTGTAATTGATATATATCACTAAGGTGCATTAGAAGAAGCTTAATATGGAATAGGGTGTGCATAGCACTTATAGTTACTTTACAGGGGCAGTCAAAAGAATTCCGTTACATTACGTCTATGGAGAAAAATCGTTTGTGGTTTAATTAAATAATGTTTCACTATTTTAAAAGCATTGAAATTTATATATATCACTAAGGTGCATTACAAGAGGCTTACTACAGAATATTGTGTGTATAGCAGTCATCGTTCATTGACAGAGACACACAAATGAATTCTCTACTGTCTGTTAACAATAATTCCTGGAAGTGCGTTTTAAGTTGCTGAACGCGATTTTAAATTTAACTCACTTTTTGTCTATTACTTGGTGTGTATAAATTTTGAAGATCCTGTATAGGGCAGCACAAAAGTTCGCGAACACATTTCCGTTTATTGACAGAAACTCCAGAAGGATAATTTTAAAATATGCTACGCGTTTCCTAACTAAACTAAAATTTAGCATCCTACGTAATATATATACAAATCTATAGATCCTATACATGGCTGAATAAAAGTATTCGGATGTTTTTCCGAATATTGTATATGTTGGAAATATATGTTGGAAATTCCTGAAATTACGTTTTTAAATATGTTATGCGTTTTCCAAATTGCTTACTTAGATGTTATCTTTCAGCTTATTAAACGGTAATGATTTGTAAAATTATTTTGGAAGCGTTGGAAAGTGTTACATAATCTATGCTTGACGCATGATTTTTCCTTCCTGTTTACAATTAGGATTATTTTTCTGAAAATGATTTGCACTTACGGTTGAAAGTTGATAAGAAAATGCAAAGTTTCACACATTAACTCTAAATTAATCGAATTTCAGTTTATATGCTGATGCATTTTTTTATCAAAAATTTTATTTTCACATGGTTGGGTAATCATATATATTATTTCTCCTGTCAACATCCCTTTTTCTCAGAAAATACGAAACGCAGAACGACGAATGAGATGGCATATGAAAGGATTTTGAACTGGCTTCTGACATAGCACACTTAACATTTCGTTAAAACATGTTTTTGATTGAAATTTGCTGAAAATTAAAAATTAAATCGGCATTTTCATAAAAGAAATGAAAGGTTTTCTTCAAAGTATCGTTGCCACAAAAATAAAATACCACATTATATGATGCTCAGCAATTATTATAAAAAACACCGCATGGGTTTATTTTATATTTATGATTAAAAAGCGAAATTGAAATTGAAAAGTTTAATTTATATTTCTATGTCCCATGTTTTCCCGAAGCGGATGACGTCATCCTCTAATGCAGTTAAAATACGATTGTTAATTTTTTTTTCTCGCGCGTGCCTTTTGCAATCTTGGATCAGTTTTTACTATAACTTTAATGGAATAAATTAGATGATATTCTAGCTTGACTAAAAACTGAATGTTGTTTGCAGATATTTTTATCCTTATTTTTTCTTTAGATGTTTTAACCTGCATCTAAGATATATTACATATTGATAAAAAATAGTACTTCTCTATTATACCGTCGACCACTTTTCATAACAAAAAACTATCGCCAAATAAACGGGAGAACGTTGCCATTGAAATATCAAAATAAATAAATAAATAAAATATAAGAATTTAAGGACACAATTGTTATTTTAATGAATGAAATAACTAATAAATCAGTAAAACATAATGAAAAATACCTGCAATTTTCGCGTTAAAAACCACTTGATGACGTAACAAACACGTATAATGCTTCTGATATCAAGTAAATGGGACCGCATTTTTGGCGTTTAATCTTACAGTTTAGCGATAGTTTTTTGTTATGAAAAGTGGTCGACGGGATAATAGAGCAGTACGTAAAAAATATTAGATTTCAGTGCGAAATCCTCGCACGGGCCCTCTGGTATTTGAATATTTTTATTTTGTTTTTTATTATGCTGTAATTACACACATTTTATATAGTAAAATCAATCGTTTTAAAGGGGAAGGAATGGCTTTTATTTTGGAAGGGGGAGGGGGGCGCGTTCTGTTTACAACTAAGAATGCTTACTGAAATTGATTCAGTGTTTAAGGTTGAAAAAAAAAAGTTTTATATTTAAAATCCAATTCCATCGAATTTCAGTTTATGAAGTTTTTTTTTTTTTTTTTTTTTTTTTTAAATACATGGGACGGGGATAACAGTATATAAAGGAAAGTTTTAAGTAGAAAATTACGTCATGGTTAATGACAGATCTTTATTTATTCATTTATTTTATAAATTTTGATTTAAAAGGTTAGTTGGAACATTTATTTATTTTATTTTCAATATAATAAATTATATTTTTTTCGTGTTGCCGTATTTAAAAAAAAAAATACTCAGCAACATTAAATATATTTTGATAATAATATATTATTTTTGAACATTATTTATATGATTTTTATATGAGAAAGTCGCACCATATTCAGTAGATCCCGCGCATTTGCATTTATAAATCATGAACTTTAAAGCTTCCCTCGTAGAAAATGCCGTCACATTTAACTTGAAGCATCCAGAAAACTTAATTATTTTCAGAAACTTTTTAATAATGATTCCACAAAATGGCGTAAATTGCACAAACTTGGCAGTTCATAGTTCCTTTTCCCAGATTTTTTTCTTTTCTTCTTTTCTTCTGTGTTTTTTTTTTTTTTTTTTTTTTTTTTTGGGGGGGGGGGCGGGCAATGATATTTTATTAAATTAAAAGCTCTTTTAATGCTTTTTAATTTATCTTTAAATGGCTATCGAGTTTCTAAATTTTCAGACATTGTCTTTTTCTTTTTAAAACATAGCAAATTAACGTATTTTTAGAAACTTGCAGCGTATGGACGGAGGATGGCGCGCGTATAGATCGTAGGGAGAAGAGCCCTCTAGTACTTTTAAAAATAGCTTTGTTTTTTCTTTCAAAATTTTATATTTTTAATATAAGTATGGCCTATGCCGAAAAAAATTATTTTTTAAAAGCAACTTTTGAAATGCCTAAAATTTAAAGTTGATTCTTTTTTATGTACGTACATTAGAAATAAAAAAGTAAATGAAATTTCAAATACATATACTTGTTCTTGTAGAATATAGACACTCTAGTCTAGACTCTTGCAAGTTATGTGAATTTGTTTCTTTGTTTTTTCAAATGCAAACTAAAAATGTACGTCTACCTTTTATTTTGCCCAAAGACAAGTGCACTTATTCGCATATTCATATGTACACCTACATAAATATCTATAACTTCTTTCATTCTATTTCACAAAGCATTTGATTTGATCGTATTTCTCGATATCTTATTTTGAAGACGTATATTTACTTCCTGAAATACGCTTGATGCATATTCTTTAAATCTAAAGAGTTTTCCAAAGAAATCTCTAATGCTTAAAAAGATGTTCTAAAAATAAAATATATGCAATAAAATATTTTTTTTTTAAATTTTTTTTCTTAGAATGAATGAATTTGAATCATTGTGTTTACCAATTTCTAGTAAAATGTATATTTATTTTTTTATTTTATCCTAACTCTGACGTTTATATCATGTTTAACTAACGCTGTAATATTACAATTTGAATGTTTGTGCATATATTTTAAACTTGTGCAAATTTTATTTTAGGGATATTATTTCTGTTTAAGATTTTATATTTTGAATATCACTATATTTCGTGTAAGAAAAAAAAATAAGTGGAATTTTTTTCCACTTTAGAAATATATTAAATCTTAGCTGAACCACTTGTCAGTAACTACTTTAGATAAAAAGTGGTACTTTTCCGTTATACCAACACCATTGCTGCCAAGCTTAATAGTTGGCACCAAATGAAACATTTGAAAAAGAAAATAACATTGTTTGTGCGAAAGCGATCATTTAAAAAAATATCCCATTTGAAAATTACAGCCTTTCACATACTATTTTATTATATCAATATACATATATGTTTAAAATAAAAATATACGATACAATAAAATAAAACTCAATTTAAACTGCAGGCATGTGATTGTAAATGTCTCTTAGCATTGCGTAAACATTTCATTTTTTGAATAAAGACGTCGCGTCGTCACATGAACTCTATATGAGACAGGATTGTAAATAATGATGAAGAGTGCCGCACTGTCTTTTAATACGCCATTTTATGATGCCCCATAATCTATCAACAGACTGGGTATGACATCCACTGTTAGGGTTACCAAAATAATTTTTGTGATTTACTGTGAAATGTTAGTGGCCGGCATATCGTAAAAAACTTTATTTATGTATAATTTCATAGGTCTGAAACAATTCTATTGCATCTTTCTCGTCATCAGGTAACAGCCAAAATCCATTTCAGCGTCAGCAAAAAAATATAAGTTATAACTTGATAAAAATATTTTTGATTCGAAAAACAGCAAATTAAGATGTTTTGCGTGGTTACGATTAAACAACAATAATAAACAAGTGGGAAAATGTGATCGAATATCGCTCGAAGGGTTTCGTTTAATATTCCTTTCAAAACACTTTATCCTTTCTTTAATAAATCCAAATAAATTTCATTTAGCAACAAAAAATAAAAAAGGCATGTTTTTTATAAAGTAAAAATTTACCGGTCTATTTTTTCGTTTTTTCGAATATCTAAACCAGCCCGATAGCAGGCGAAATAATTAAAAAATAATTTCAAAATAAACATGTTGTATATCTTCAAAATGTTAAAATATGCGAATATTTCCTTAATCGGATTTTTATCACTATTCAATATGTTTCTCAAACTCATATATTTACTATTCTCCATTACTCATATTGATACTCGCTTCGTATTATTCTCAAACATTTAAAAAATTCGTTAAACTTCCAATATGATGTCAGATTTTCTTTTTAATTCTCTAATGACGCGATATTAATCTGCTTTGTGTACATACACATACTCATACTCCTTGTATTATTGAGAAATCTTACAAATTTTCCGTTTTATTACCACTATGACGTCAATCAATTTTATTTCATATTTATCTTTTTTTTTTTCAATTGGTGAAACTTTTTATTTCATTTTCATTTTTCACGTGGAAATCGTTCAATAGAAAATTAATTATTGTAGAAAGAATTTCATTGTGGATTTTTAATTTTTGGCAACTGCTTTAACGAAAAATGTTTAAATTTAATAGGAAAAGGCTGTTAGAATTTTGGTTTTTATCTCTCTATATTAAAATAGGATTTTTTCAAATTTTAATATTTTGAGCTTCATAGCTGGTATTCAGCTATATATACAAAAAATTTCAACTCTGTAAGTTACATAGTTTCTGAGAATTTCTCTGTGACGGACAGACAACGGAGCGGGAGTAATAGGGTTTCGTGAGATGAACGAATCCCTAAAAAATGATCCACGTTCAATAAATAGCGAGTCACAATGTTTGGCACGGTTCGCAATAAAAATTCTTTGCACGGCCAGGTTGAAATAAGTGGCGCATTAGCATACATTTTGAGTTTACAGGGTGTTGGCATAACGCAAAAATACCTAAAAAGATTTTAATGAGGTAAGACACTTAATAAAACACTCTACGCTATGTTTGCTTTTATACTCTTGTAACTAATGAGAATTTGTTTCTTTATGGTTTAAAATGCCTATCGAAATGTTCATCTACATTTTGTTTTGCTCACATTTATTCTCATATATACTTATATATCCACACCCATACCCACATATATATATATATATATATATATATATATATATATATATATATATATAACTTATTCACTTTATTTCAGAAAGCATTTGATTTGATCGTATTTCTTGATACCTTATTTTGAAAAGATTCATATTTACTTTTGAATTCGTTGAATATATTTCCTTTAAATATAAAGCAAATTTCAGGGAAATCTATAATGCTTTTAAAATATGTCTTAAAATAAGAGTTATGCAATAAAGAGTTTTTAGGATAAATATTCTTAAAATGAATGAATTTGTTTCATTATATTTGAAAAGTTTTACTGAAATGTTTATGCATTTTTTGTTTTTGTCGAACTATGTCGTTTATATCATACTCGCAAACACAGTAATACCATAATATTTATTCCGAATGTTTGCTTTTATACTTCAAATATGTACAAATTTTATTTTAGAAAAGGGTTTTATTCTTTTTAAGAATTTTACATTTTAAATATTTCTAAATCTTATATAGAACTAGTCGTTGGGGGCCACCGTAATACTTACCCATCATGGATATGCATAATGTAAAATATTAAAATACAAATGTGTAAACTACTTATAAAATGCATTGCAATTCAAATAAAATCGTGGCTTGATGACGTCATAAACTTTAAAGGCTGGATTACTGAATTGCTTGAAAGAGGTTTTTCCTTATAACTCCAAAAATAATAATCCTATTAACTAGCGGTTTATTGCATCTGATTAAGCGTCAAATTTCCAATTAAAATATATCTTTGAAGTGAAATTTGGATGAAATACAGGGTCATGAAAAATCGAAGAGTGTGGAAAATAGGATTCCAAATATCTCGGCAACTAATTATCCGATCGACTTCATGCTTTATTCAAAATTTATGTTTTTTATTGTCTTTTATATTCATTTCTTAAAATAAACAATTTCGAAAAATTTTATATACCTTTTATCAGAACGAATATTTCGAGAGTCCGAAAAAATAGTTCCGGTTAATCGAGGTTATTGAAATGAAATAGACTTCTTCCCATTATTACATACTAAGTACATACTTGATTTTTGGCTGTTACTTGATTTTCTGTTGATTTTTTTCATGGGAATTCTGCATTGCTAATAACTATTTCAATTTATACTTATTGTAAACACTGATTTTTAGAGTTGAACATTTGTCGCGGAAAAAAGGGTACCGAAAAAATTTTACACAACTATTTCCGAACAGCAAACTTAGCAGTATATTAAAACAATATTTTCAATAGAAATCTGCCACGAAGTTTATTGTTTGGAAATAGTGGCGTTAAAATATTATGGTAACATTTCTTCCGCGTTCATCAATGCTGATAATATTAACTTTGTTACATTGCTTTGTTATACTACTTATGTTATTTTACTATTTTAGATACCCTTTTTTAAGTGTGTTGCGGCCCGGCAAACATCGCAAATATTTTTTGTGGCCCACGAGAAAAAAAGGTTGAGTATGGCTGGTCTAAAAGGACCATCTGCTTTTACTGTTTGCATCCACACAAAATAAAATCCTAGAAAGTAATTATAGAAAAGCTGCATAAAATTTTCTTTTATATAAAGTTGGTTTATTTTATGCCTCTTTTCGATTGCTAATGGACTAATCGTAGTATATACTCTTTCGGACTATTATAATAAAAAAAAAACTCAAAGTGTCAAAAATGGATGCTGCTATTTGAAAAATGAAAATATACCAACAAGTATACATGTAGGAACTTGAAATTTCATTTAAAATCTTTTTCTGATATACATTTCATCCAATTTTATATTTTAGAAAATTAAGTAAAAAGATAACTTTTTCTTCGTTTTTTACTTACCCATCATACGTAGTATAGGGTAAGTCTTGTAATCGTTTTGAAAATCGAAAAATTTTTTTTGACGGATTTACACGTTTCAGACACTAGAGATTCCGAAAAACATATTTTTAGAAAAAAAAATTTGCCGTCCGTCTGTGTGTCTGTGTGTCTGTAAACGCTCTATCTCCCGACAAAATTGAGATAGAGACTTGCAATTTGGTATGTACTTAGTATGTAATAATGGGAAGAAGTCTATTTCATTTCAATAACCTCGATTAACCGGAACTATTTTTTCGGACTCTCGAAATATTCGTTCTGATAAAAGGTATATAAAATTTTTCGAAATTGTTTATTTTAAGAAATGAATATAAAAGACAATAAAAAACATAAATTTTGAATAAAGCATGAAGTCGATCGGATAATTAGTTGCCGAGATATTTGGAATCCTATTTTCCACACTCTTCGATTTTTCATGACCCTGTATTTCATCCAAATTTCACTTCAAAGATATATTTTAATTGGAAATTTGACGCTTAATCAGATGCAATAAACCGCTAGTTAATAGGATTATGATTTTCTCTAATGAATCAGTCTTTTGCTCAAGGTAAAGCGTTTTTTTCAATTGTGAAAATGTGGAAATTTAAATAATTTGCTATAAGGTTTGGTTAGTGTTGAAGATTAAGAAATGTATACTCCACTGTAGAACAAATAGGATTAGGTGTAAACAGAACTTTTGACTAAGAAAACGGCGATGTTTTAACATAATTATAAATTAGTAATTATAAATAACAAGACAGATTGTGTCTCACCATGAAAATATTTAAAACAAAAGTGAATGTCTTAAATATTTGTTATGCACATCTCAATTAATTTTATAAATATTGATTAATGATTATGTGTCTCGGGACGCACGAAAAAAAAAGTCGCCGGCCTACCGGTCGCCGGGTTGAGTATGATTGTTTTAGACCATCAAAAAGTAAACTTTCTCTATCTGTCAAATGTTAATAATAATGATCTATAAATACATATAGTCATGTTTTTGGCAGCATATACAAAGCTACTTGTACGATACACACACTTTTGACTAGCTACTTTTTTAAATTTGTTTCTTTTTGTTTTCAAATTAAATTGCATTTAGTCAAAATTCAAACTTTTCGTCAAAATTTCAATAAATTAATTTATTTAGTTAGTGGGGATATTGATAAAGTTTATGAACATTTCAAGAAAAAAAAGAAAGAAAAAATTATTTTCCACCATAATTTAGTTAGAATAAAGTTTAAATAAATGTTCTACGCTTTTCTAAGTTCCTGTTTCAAATTTTAAAGAAAATTTTTCATTGCATTGCTTTCAGCTATTGCTTTCAGCTAAAAACTTTCAACTATTTACTTCTGAAAAATTCTTCAGATATATATATATATAGATATATATAATGTATAATATTTATAAAAATGTATAAACGATTACTAAAATTACTACTTATGATTTATTCACAAATAGATACACTAGCTAGTATATATATTTACTAGGGGGATTTAGAAGGCTGACCGAAAATGGATGGTGTAATAGGGACATTGCGTTAAAAGCTTTTTTTTTTTCTTTGAAGAACTCATGTTTTCACTATTAAATATGCATATTTTTTCGTAAAAAATCAAAAAGAGCTTGGATACAGTTATATTTATAACCGATTGAAATTTCAAAGAGTTCGGAAGATGAGAACTATTTTTTTTATTGCTATGTTAAAGGAGCCGAAATGAAAACAAACGAACAAACAAAAAAGTGAGAAGAAAACATTTCTTTTACAACTAGATAACCATATTTTTTCACGAAATTTTTACACGGGCTGTAAAACAGTTTTATTTATAACCAATAAAGATTTCAAAGAGTTCGGACAAAATGAACAAGAAAATGAGCGCTTTTACCACTAAACATCAATATTTTTCCGCGAATTTTTCATTTTAAAATATAATTTCATATAAAATCGGGTTAAAATAATCAAAACTTGATTTAAAAAAAAATATATTATCACGGGGCTGGGCAACGCCGGGCAGATCAGCTAGTATATATTTATATATCTACAAACATATCAATAACTTTATTTTTTTTTAAATAAAAGGTGATAAGCTAAAAAGGCACTAAAACCCATCAAATGTCATTAAAAACACAACCGATATACTTTTCCGTATACTTGATCGTATAGTAACACTTACCTGTGTCAAGAGGTTTATACTGACAAGGAGACCGCCAAACATGATGCGCACAGATTTTGATGATTTTAAAGTATATGTTGTAGGGGTCATACCCCTAATTATTCAGGCCAAAGGTTTCCTTCAAATGGGCTTTAGTTTTCGAGAAATTTCGGGTTAAAGTTCAGTATGCATTTCAAATACCCATAAGTTCGCGATCTTGAACAAGGTCTGCGTGGTGCAGGGCTAGCGCTCTGGAATTGAAAGCCGGAGATGAGGGTTCTGTCCTCGCCTGAGGCTTTTTCCTTTTTTTGATAAATTTTATATATTTGTCGCGTTCTAAGTTTTATGCAGAATAATGAATTCTGCATCTTTGAACTTTTTGATATTTTCCTAATAAATTCTATTTACATTTTCGAATTTTTCGTGAAAATTTATAGTTTTCGCGCAATTTTTATTCTAATATTTCGGTTGACGAAAATCCAAACTAATTTATGTCTTGATATCTCGTTTTTTTAAAATGATTATTGTTTACATTTATGTATATTTACTTATTTATTTACCGTATTTATGAAATAATGCATTTTGTTTTATTTGCATTTTCTATTTAAAAAAATTTAAATGATTAAGAAAAAATTAACAAAATAATATATTCTTTTAATATTTGATTTGTTCTAAATATATTGAAATATGTTAACTTCTGAAATACAAAAATATTAATCATCACCGACATCGACATTTTTAGTTTATTAAATATGGAACTAATTGTGTGATACATATCGCAAAAATATTCTAAACAAATTCCGCATTAAAAGTCGCCTTTAAATATATTCTTTACGTAAATTGTTTTAACAATATTGGAAGAATGTATAAATTAGCATATTATATATTCTTTAAATACTTAAATTGTGATAAATTTATTAAAAAATGCATTAAATTTGAAAAAGAAATTATTTCAAACGTGGTAAATGTCTGCAAAGGAAGCTAAACGAAATTGATAAAAAGAAAATTTTATTTATTCTGATATTACCGTAAAAGTCATTGCAGACGATTTTTTTTCGGATATTTTTTTATATGTATTGTAATTAACAAACGATTTTTCCTTTCTAGTTGAATTTTTCTGTATGGCATCCACTTGTTAAAATGAAAAAAAATTGTAATATATTATTTTTTATTTGTGCAAATCAAAAATGATGTTGAGTTTGAACTTTCAGTTAAATGTATTTAAATAACATAAAAAAAAAAAATATATATAACTGGCTAAAACTTGAATATAAGAGTTATTGCTTTAATATTATATTACTCCTTTCAAAATATGTTGTTGGAATTACCTAATCATACATACCTTTAAAAGATTTGAAATAAAAATATTTTGTATAAATTATAAAAAATATATAAAATTCATTTAAAATTTCATAAAGTTAAAACAAAGTATTATTTTAGAACGGTTATTAAAATATAAAGAGTAAATAATAATAATAAAAATAAACAAAATCTAGACCTAAATTAGTTTGGAATTTCGTCAATAGAAATATTAATCTCAAAACTGCACACACAAAAAAAAAACCTATAAATTTTCACGAAAAATTCGAAAATGTAAATAGAATTTATTAGGAAAATATCAAAAAGTTCAAAGATGCAGAATTCATAATTCTGCATAAAACTTACAACGCGACAAATATATAAAATTTATTAAATAAAGAAAACTGCCCAGTTAAACTGAGGGCATTGAGCTCACAGGCTATTCACACTAATTGTATATTATACTCGTATTTCAAAGAATTTGAAATAAGCCCCTTGAAAAATAAAGAAATCGACAATATATTAAGGGGGGGTTATCCCCCCGTTACCCCCTCATAGTTAACTAATGAACCCCTTAAACTAATCAGGGAAGCCTCTTATTACAATGAATATATATATACAAAATTTGAAGAAAATCGGCTAATGCAGCTTGAAAAACCCATTTATATAAATTAAGGGGGGATTGGCCACCTGTTCCCCCCTTTATACTTAACCAATCAATCCCGAAAACTAATCAGAGAAGCGTCTTAACCCAATGAACTTATAAACAAATTTTGAAGCAAATGAGATAATTCTGCATGAAAAACCCATTTATATAAATTAAGGGGGGGATTACCCCCCGTTCCCTCCCTTTATACTTAACCAATCAATCCCGAAAACTAATCAGGGAAGCGCCTTAACACAGTGAACCTATAAACAAAATTTGAAGGAAAACGGAATAATTCTGCAGGAAAAACCCATTTATATAAATTAAGGGGGGGGATTAGCCCCCGTCCCCCCCTTTATACTTAACCAATCAATCCCAACAAAAACTAATCAGGGAAGCCTCTTTTTACAATGAATATATATATACAAAATTTGAAGAAAATCGGATAATGCTGCATGAAAAGCCCATTTATCTAAATTAAGGGGGATTAGCCCCCCCCCTTCCCCCTTTATACTTAACCAATGAACCCCCAAAACTATTCAGAGAAGCGCATTATCACAATGAACCTATATACAAAATTTGAAGAAAATCGGATAATTCTGCTTGAAAAACCCATTTATATAAATTAAGGGGGGATTGGCCCCCGTCCCCCCCCTTTATACTTAACCAATCAATCCCGAAAACTAATCAGGGAAGCGCCTTAACGCAGTGAACCTATAAACAAAATTTGAAGGAAAACGGAATAATTCTGCATGAAAAACCCATTTATATAAATTAAGGGGGGGGGATTAGTCCCCCCATTCCCCCCTTTATACTTAACCAATCAATCCCGAAAACTAATCAGGGAAGCGCCTTAACACAGTGAACCTATAAACAAAATTTGAAGAAAATCGGATAATTCTGCTTGAAAAACCCATTTATATAAATTAAGGGGGGATTGGCCCCCGTCCCCCCCCCTTTATACTTAACCAATCAATCCCGAAAACGAATCAGGGAAGCGTCTTAACCCAATGAACCTATAAACAAATTTTGAAGCAAATGGGATAATTCTGCATGAAAACCCATTTATATAAATTAAGGGGGGGTTAGCACCCCCCGTCCCCCCCCCTTTATACTTAACCAATCAATCCCGAAAACTAATCAGGGAAGCGTCTTAACCCAATGAACATATAAACAAATTTTGAAGCAAATGGGATAATTCTGCATGAAAAACCCATTTATATAAATTAAGGGCGGATTAGCCCCCCGTTCCCCCCCTTTATACTCAACCAATCAATCCCGAAAACTAATCAAGGAAGCGCCTTAACACAGTGAACCTATAAACAAAATTTGAAGGAAAAAGGAATAATTCTGCAGGGAAAACCCATTTATATAAATTAAGGGGGACTAGCCCCCCCCCCGTCCCCCCCCTTTATACTTAACCAATCAATCCCAAAAACTAATCAGGGAAGCGCCTTAACGCAGTGAACCTATAAAGAAAATTTGAAGGAAAACGGAATAATTCTGCATGAAAAACCCATTTATATAAATTAAGGGGGGGGGATTAGCCCCCCCATTCCCCCCTTTATACTTAACCAATCAATCCCGAAAACTAATCAGGGAAGCGCCTTAACACAGTGAACCTATAAACAAAATTTGAAGGAAAACGGAATAATTCTGTATTAAAACCCCATTTATATAAATTAGGGGGGGATTAGCCCCCCCCCTGTTCTTCCCTTTATATTTAACCAATCAATCTCGAAAACTAATCAGGGAAGCGCCTTAACACAGTCAACCTATAAACAAAATTTGAAGGAAATCGGATATTTCTATGAAGAGTTATCCCGTTACGTACGTACATACGTACATACATACATACATACCTACATACATACATACAGAACCGGCGGGCACATAAGCTCTTAGGCTTTGATAGCCTATGAGCTAATAATAAAGAAAACTGCCCAGTTAAACTGAGGGCATTGAGCTCACAGGCTATTCACACTAATTGTATATTATACTCGTATTTCAAAGAATTTGAAATAAGCCCCTTGAAAAATAAAGAAATCGACAATATATTAAGGGGGGGTTATCCCCCCGTTACCCCCTCATAGTTAACTAATGAACCCCTTAAACTAATCAGGGAAGCCTCTTATTACAATGAATATATATATACAAAATTTGAAGAAAATCGGCTAATGCAGCTTGAAAAACCCATTTATATAAATTAAGGGGGGATTGGCCACCTGTTCCCCCCTTTATACTTAACCAATCAATCCCGAAAACTAATCAGAGAAGCGTCTTAACCCAATGAACTTATAAACAAATTTTGAAGCAAATGAGATAATTCTGCATGAAAAACCCATTTATATAAATTAAGGGGGGGATTACCCCCCGTTCCCTCCCTTTATACTTAACCAATCAATCCCGAAAACTAATCAGGGAAGCGCCTTAACACAGTGAACCTATAAACAAAATTTGAAGGAAAACGGAATAATTCTGCAGGAAAAACCCATTTATATAAATTAAGGGGGGGGATTAGCCCCCGTCCCCCCCTTTATACTTAACCAATCAATCCCAACAAAAACTAATCAGGGAAGCCTCTTTTTACAATGAATATATATATACAAAATTTGAAGAAAATCGGATAATGCTGCATGAAAAGCCCATTTATCTAAATTAAGGGGGATTAGCCCCCCCCCTTCCCCCTTTATACTTAACCAATGAACCCCCAAAACTATTCAGAGAAGCGCATTATCACAATGAACCTATATACAAAATTTGAAGAAAATCGGATAATTCTGCTTGAAAAACCCATTTATATAAATTAAGGGGGGATTGGCCCCCGTCCCCCCCTTTATACTTAACCAATCAATCCCGAAAACGAATCAGGGAAGCATCTTAACCCAATGAACCTATAAACAAATTTTGAAGCAAATGGGATAATTCTGCATGAAAACCCATTTATATAAATTAAGGGGGGGGGGGGGTTAGCACCCCCCGTCCCCCCCTTTATACTTAACCAATCAATCCCGAAAACTAATCAGGGAAGCGTCTTAACCCAATGAACATATAAACAAATTTTGAAGCAAATGGGATAATTCTGCATGAAAAACCCATTTATATAAATTAAGGGGGGATTAGCCCCCCGTTCCCCCCTTGATACTTAACCAATCAATCCCAAAAACTAATCAGGGAAGCGCCTTAACGCAGTGAACCTATAAACAAAATTTGAAGGAAAACGGAATAATTCTGCATGAAAAACCCATTTATATAAATTAAGGGGGGGGGGGATTAGCCCCCCCATTCTCCCCTTTATACTTAACCAATCAATCCCGAAAACTAATCAGGGAAGCGCCTTAACACAGTGAACCTATAAACAAAATTTGAAGGAAAACGGAATAATTCTGTATTAAAACCCCATTTATATAAATTAGGGGGGGGATTAGCCCCCCCTGTTCCCCCCTTTATATTTAACCAATCAATCCCGAAAACTAATCAGGGAAGCGCCTTAACACAGTCAACCTATAAACAAAATTTGAAGGAAATCGGATATTTCTATGAAGAGTTATCGCGTTACGTACGTACATACGTACATACATACATACATACATACATACATACATACATACAGAACCGGCGGGCACATAAGCTCTCAGGCTTTGATAGCCTGTGAGCTAAAAAGGTAAAAGTCACAGGCGAGGACAGAACCCTCATCTCCGGCTTTCAAATCCAGAGTGCACCACGGAGACCTTGTTCAAGATCGCGAACTTATGGGTATTTGAAATGCATACTGAACTTTAACCCGAAATTTCTTGAAAACTAAAGCCCATTTGAAGGAAACCTTTGACCTGAATAATTAGGGGTATGACCCCTGCAACACACTTTAAAATCATCAAAATCTGTGCGCATCATGTTTGGCGGTCTCCTTGTGAGTCAAAGTCAAAATTAAAACCTTGTTTTACTTGAGTGCCGACGTGGGTCGCACTCAAGGTGGCAATGGCACGTTTATCTCGTTTCTGTTCTGCAATGTCTAGGCTTAAATTGTAATAACTTGGTTAGTAGAAAAAGTTCTTCTCACTGCCTGGCAAGCCAGACACTGGTGGAGAGCCTCTGTCTATGACAGATGATCTTTTGGACTGCAAGCACTTCAAATGCTTTGACAGTGATATTAACAATGAAAAAGATGATACAGCAACGCAGAAAGGGGTGGGGAGAGATACAAAACACAGCCATATACTAGTTATTTTTCTAAATGAAGTACAATAAATACAAGTAAAATTTTCAATTCTAATTTTTTCCAGAAAAAAAAGTAAATGCATTAATAAATGAATAAATATATTTTTTTTTACACTCTTGTCCTGTGAAATAGGAGGTTATATATATTATTTCCTATAATGAATTCAAAGAAATTTTGAAGAAAAAAAATAACATATTAGGAAAGTGAAGAGTAACCGTTGCCAAATGCGCAAGCGGACAGACGTCATATAAAGATAAGTATGAAAAAATATGCTAGAATAAATTAAAAAAAGAAAACAACTTAAATTTAGAATTTGAAAGATCTCAACCATACGTTTAAGGTGTCCTCTTTTTTTTAGAAGATGCAGCAAAACAGATTTGATAACTCGGTAAGATTTTATAGGCCGAAAGATATCGTTGGGTATCGGTTATTCGATCTCGATGGAAATGTTGAGCAATTTTTTTGGTTTCTTGGGAGATAGATCTAATACTGAGATCAGTATGAATGACGTTATTGTGGACAAATCTTGTCGCTTTACAAATCCTATGAAGGAAAATTTTGCAACGTCGCGAACTATATATTAGCCGAAAGCTATTGACATCAAATATCAACAATACAGTGATTTTCATTTTCATTTTTAGGTGCGTTCGTAATTATATAAATACGTAGCACCTATAGTCGTCGTTTGGTCCGTCCGTCTGTCCGTCCGTCTGTCTGTCTGTCCGTCCGTCTGTCTGTCTGTCCGCATATAACAACGCAAAAACTACCCAACCGAATGGTTTGAGATTTAAGATATATTATCTTTGCAGAATTTTGTCGAGACATTTCAAATTTTATTAAAATCGAATCAAAACTTTAGGAGATATTAATAAAAATATTTATTAAGAAATTTGAATTTTTTTTTTTTTAAATCGGTGCTTTCTTGTTAGAGGAGCTTCCGATGGATGTTAAATCGTCAAGCGACCGAGACACTTATTTTATTACAGAAATTAATCTGCAGACGATATAATTCATTTCACAGAATTAAAAATCATCAAGGTCTGAATATTTATATAACTAGCTACAGTACGAACGCACTCCGTTTGTCACGTTTGACGTACAATTTCCAACTTGTTATTTTTAAACTTACGAAAAATCTCATGCCAGAGTTCAGGTAATTCGAAGGATCCAGAATCATTGCAAATGGTTTCTTTACCACTGAAAATTTTAATAGATTCATAGTTAACAGTATAAAACAAAACAATTTTGAGGATTTATAATTTTGCTGTCATTAAAAATTAATTTGTAAATATTTTTTATTGCCTAACTTGGCCAATGCAGTAGTTTTTTTAAAATTATATTTAATACTGTTAGATGCTCTTTTTATCTAGTTAAAAAATTCCTATTTGTAATACCTTTACCTATTTATCTTATACCTTTACCTATTTACCTTGTACAATGATAAATTGAATAAATTCATCTACCTTGGTGAAAGCTATTTTGTAAACATCAGATAGTTGATCAAACTTAACCGAATCAATTTTCAATGCAAACTATGTCTTTTAATTTTTGAGGGGGTTTGATAATTAAACAGATACTGAATTGGTTGAATTTCCTTTTTTAATATTTAAAAAAATATTGGAGGGTAATTAATTTGAATTAAGTTCATTGAAAGGTTTTTTAGTTTTTTTTTAATCATTAATTATTCTAAAAATTAATTTATTAATAGTTCTACAATAATCGTTTCTTCTAGCAGTGATGAATATACAATATTTAATTTATCATATTTTTAATGACTTTTCACGGCTTTAAATAAATAACGTTTAACAATTATGATCTTCTATTTTAATAGTACTAAGTAGTTTTAAATATATCTTTATTATTTTATTTCACAGAGCATTTGATATGATCGTATTTCTTGATAACTTAATTTCAAGATGCATATTTACTTCCTGAAATACGCTGAATATATTTTCTTCAATTCTAAGAAAGTTTTTCAGATAAATTTTTAATGCATTAAAAATTTTTCTCTAAAATTTCGTTGTGTGATAAAAAAGCCTTTATCGGAAAACTTATTTATATAAAAAAAATGTACAGTAAGGAAAAAAAATCAATTAAGCAAATCATAACTCGTGTTCTAAAAATTGAAGAATACAGCTTTTTTTTCTAGTATTACTTGTTTGTGATTTCTTTTTTATAACTGTAATAGGCGTTTATTATCCTATGAGACTTTTCACATAATTTTTCCTTCAAAATGTTTGAATATCTCACTAGTAACCGCATATTTTAGTTTTCATTATTCGATATTTCCACCTCCGTTTACCTTACATATATATCTGTCGTATCTTGAAAAAAAGCGTTAACATAAGATAAAATGGTTTAGAAGACTGTCTTAATAGTTAGAAAATTAAATTCGAAAATTGAATGAAAATTCTGTTATATCTGTGAAAATTGTAATGTAATTATTATATCTTATCGAGAAGTGTTACATCTTAAAAATTTGAATTTGACGTACAAGTAAGTGTGCAGTTTAGACTAAAATTGTTCCGCGATGAAAATTTTTGTTTAAGCAAATAAAAAAAAATATTTCTAAATTTTGCCGATAGTTGGCGCTATACTCAAGAAGTATAAAAAGCACAAAACAAGCAGTTATAGGGCAATTTTCCTTTCAATAATTCATTACCATAAGCAATTCCTTAGCATACATCAACGCATGCGATCTTTGTAACTCGATCCACATTTGAACAGACAATGTTCAATTTCCATCCATGTGATGTCTAGCATTTAGTGCTTAAGAAATTGGATTACATGCACACTTGTTGAAATATGGTTGTACGCGGTTGTGAATTACACAAAGCAAATGCTTTCTAACTGCTTGCGACAAAATAAATACTGTATAACGGATTGGCATGTGTTTTTGATGCTTTTTTTTTTCTTGTTTTATTAGGAACAGCGACATCTATCGGTAAAACTTTTAAATAAAATTTTTATTTGCTTAAACAAAATATTTCAACACGAGAAACATATAAGTCCAAACCACACACTCCCAATTTCATACGACAATTATTTGAATATATAACAATAGAAGACAATTATTTGATTTTATATTGAATTTTAAAATGGATCACTTGTATTTCTGGTCATCCTATATACAGTTATTAGCCTGGTTCTTATCATAGAGTTTCCAGGACTAAAATCATGCATCCACTGTGTAAGTATTTTAGTTTATCATAAGATAATACAAAACACACGGGATGTAAAAAAAGCAAACACTATGAAGTTTTCTACGGAGTTTTTAGATTGTTAAATAAACATTAGCATATAAATATTTTTAAGAAATGAACAAAACCTGTGACTCGCTTCGGAACTGTCTTGAGAAAATTTCACATTTTACTTGTAAAAATAGGTAGACATTCTCCATAAATCTTTAAGAGTTTTCCTAGATAATACGGACTTCTCTCAAAAATCCTAGAGTCAGAGTAATCATTACAAAGTCAGACGTGTTACTTTTACAACTTTCCTAGATTGCAGAGTATTGATAATCCAGCTTCTATTTGGATTTTAATCCCGGATCATTCCTAGAAACATCTGAGAGCGTTTCAAATCCGAATGAAACTAAAGCACAATAGCTCAAGTTTTGTTAGATTAAATGATTTGAAAGTTCAAGGATAAGTTCACTAATCTATAGTTTTTATATGACACGAAATGTTTTTTCATTCTTTCTTGTATTCTTTGCATCATTCTGTATTCAGTTTATTAAAATATATGTTAACATTTATAAATTTTAAAAAGCAAATGACAAACAAAATTAAAATGTTTTTACAAACTGTATGATATTTTTAATAGCGGTATTTAATAAGCAATCTTTAAAAAAATAACTGGGGGGCTCTGCTCTATACGCCAATGCCCAATATAGGCCTCGCATGCTCTATAAACCCACAAATTTTCTTTGTTTTAAAAAAGATTAGCCCAATAAATTAAATAATAAAATATTATTAATTGTGGAAGTTTGAAACATATTATTACGACCAGTGGCGTTCTTCCATAATCGGAGTGCCATTTGATTGGGGAATTTGACCTCCAAGGTTGCATCCACCGCTGTCACGACAGCTGGCGGTTGTTTTCGTGATGAATATTAAGTAAGATCAATTACATATTTGAAAATCTGTTATAGAAATGTTAAGCAAAAAATTTTGCTGCCTATCGAATTATAATAACGTCTAAAAGAAAAGTTTCTTACAGACCTATAAAGAAGTTGTTTTAAATATGATATTTTAAATATTCCGTTTTGAATAAGATGCGGTTTTCACCATTAGCTGCTTTTCGCAAATAACAATTTAATTATTTTAAAGTTTTCATTCTTTTTCAATATTCACGTGTAAATATATACGAGCAGGGAAAACCGAGCTATGCTCGGTCAAAATTAAATTTGAGTTCAAATATCATGACCCATGACCAAAATGACCCACTAATTGAATTTTCTCGAACATGTGACTTAGCCCAACAGTCTTCTCGTGCCGGAAAACCATAGGATGCAAAATTTAGTGTAAATTGAGCAGCTTTTTAGATATTGACCCACAATGACCCAGAAATGACCCACTAATCGAATTTTCTCGAACATGTGACCTAGTCTAATGATTTTCGCGTGCCCGAAACTCGTAAAATACAAAATTCAATCAAAATCGTTAGAGCCGTTTTTTAGATAAAATTAATTTGACCCGCTTTGACCCAAAAATGACCCCCTAATCGAAAGTTCTCGAACATGTGACCCAGCCCAATAGTCTTCTCGTGCCCGAAAATAGTCGGATACAAAATTTCGCCAAAATCGTTTGGACCGTTTTTTAGATACAATTAGCTTGACCATGACCCAAAATGACCCACTAATTGAATTTTCTCGAACATGTGATCTAGCCCAACAGTCTTCTCGTGCCCGGAAACCATTGAATGCAAAATTTAGTGTAAATTGAGCCGCTTTTTAGATCTTGACCCACACTGACCCAGAAATGACCCACTAATCGAATTTTCTCGGACATGCGACCTAGCCCAATGCTTTTATCGTGCTCGAAACTCGTAGGACACAAAATTTAATCAAAATCGTTAGAGCCGTTTTTTAGATAAAATTAATTTGACCCGCGTTGCCCCAAAAATGACCCACTAATCGAAAGTTCTCGAACATGTGACCCAGCCCAATTGACTTCTCATACTCGATAATGGTCGGATACAAAATTTCGTCAACATCGTTTGAACCGTTTTTTAGATACAATTAGCTTGACCATGACCCAAAATGACCCAAAATGACCCACTAATTGAATTTTCTCGAACATGTGACCTAGCCCAACAGTCTTCTCGTGCCCGAAAACCATTGGATGCAAAATTTAGTGTAAATTCAGCCGCTTTTTAGATCTTGACCCACAATGACCCAGAAATGACCCACTAATCGAATTTTCTCGGACATGCGACCTAGCCCAATGCTTTTATCGTGCTCGAAACTCATAGGACACAAAATTTAATCAAAATCGTTAGAGCCGTTTTTTAGATAAAATTAATTTGACCCGCGTTGACCCAAAAATGACCCACTAATCGAAAGTTCTCGAACGTGTGACCCAACCCAATTGACTTCTCATGCCCGAAAATGGTCGGATACAAAATTTCGTCAAAATCGTTTGAACCGTTTTTTAGATACGATTAGCTAGACCATGACCCAAAATGACCCAAAATGACCCACTAATCGAATTTTCTCGAGCATGGGACCTAGCCCAATGGTTTTCTGGTGCCCCAAAACGGTAGGATACGAAATTTCGTGAAAATCGTTAGAGCCGGTTTTAAGATAATTTTTGCACATATATATATATATCTACCCTATATATATAAAATCCTAATGAAACGAATTTGTGAAACGATTTTATGAAACGAATTTATGAAACGATTTATGAAACGACTGATTAAACGACTGATTATGTTTCAGGGCTATTTTTAATAAAATATTAAACGCTTGATGGTGAAATTAATACCAATTGTCCATAAAAATCCACAGAAGTCAAAACTGGTAATAGAATTTTGAAATTGGAATTAGTTTTCGAGATATTAATTTTTTTCTAATTTTAATGACATTTCTGTAATGATGACAACTAATTACTCAGTTTTTTTGCGACAAAAAAAGGGAAAAAAATTGAAAAGGATCCCGATAGGGATTATTGATTTCTTTTTATTCGTCATTTTCAAATTGAAATTGAATTTATCTTTTATTTCAATCAATAATGAACACAAGATTGTGATTAAATTATGTTTTTCATGAAAATGTGAAAAAAAATCACATTTCTATCGTCAAGATTCAATCGTCTGTCAGCATTTAATTTAATTTATAAACTGAAAATATTTTGAATAAATTAATCCAAATGACGTCATTTATGTAAACGCAAAAGAAAGGGGGGAATTAATAGTAATTATTATTTATTGCTATCATTTTGTTATTTTTTGTAAAATTTAATTAAACGAATTTATAAAATCACTAATTCGGATATTTGAAACGAATATATAAAATAATAATTGCCCAACTGAACGGAAGGAGAATAAAATATCCTGCTTGGTTTTCTTTCCAATTTTAATGAGAATATGACATCAATTATGGTAAAATGACATTTACTCCTTTATCTCTTTTATTGGCAGCAAGGAAAAAAATGCTCCCTATATACTAAAAAAATGCTATTAAAGTTTAAACAAATTAATATTTCAGTAGCATTACTTTTTTAATAATGAATTATATGTTTACACATAAATAACAAAGAGAAGAAAAAACTACAAATAATTAATTAAATTACCATACTCGAAACACACTTATGGTGTAAATTACGTTATATATTGAAATTATTTTCGTTTCTTTTCCAATTTAGGGGCCTTCGCGAGATACAGTAAGTGACCTTGGCGATGAATTTTAATCCGGCAACATGTTTTCTAACAATCTATTCGCTTTTTGATATACACAAGCAATTATTTCTATATTTATAAAATTTATTTAATATAAAGAAGTCATTTATCTATTTTTATGTACAAAAAGAGGTAAATTGAAAGACAATTATAAATAAATTGTATATATACATATAAATACATGTATAAACAAGCATAAAAGTTCGGTGCTTTTCCAGTATATGGGACCTTGACGAAACAGAGAAAATAGCCTTGACGGAAAAGGAAATTTGGCAACATACTTTCTGTCAACCTATTCACTTTGTCATTTCGTATACAGAAGCATTTTTTCAATATTTATACAATTTGTTTAGCGTCAAAATGTCATGTATCCTATTTTATATATAATCAGAAGTAATTTGTATAGAAAAAAAACAATAATAATATACGTACAATTAAAATACGCATATAAACAAAAAAATCGTCGAATTTATTTCCATGGCTGTTTATGTCATTTGGCACCAAATCTCACTTTCTGATGCCCGAATTGCGCCAAGCTTCTTAAAAAAGCGTCAAGACCCCTATAATAGAAAATCACCAAAAGTTCATTGGGTTTGTTTTCATAACTTTTGGCAACAAATCTATGTATATTAACGAATCTATCCCTTTTTGAAGCTCGAATTACGCCAAAGCTAAAAGCAAAGGATTCTATACTGGAAAAATACCCTAATTTCGTATGGACAGTATTCAAGTGACATAACATGGTGAAAAATTATCGCGGATAGCAAATTTGTTTAAATATCTCATCAATTGATGCCGAATAAATGCAGGCAGGCATGCACAAAATGTTTAATTAATTTTGTATGATAAATAATTATTAGAAAATTCGTATATACATATTAATTAAACTAAATAATTTACATATTCAAAATAACATGGAAATATGCATGATGATGCACTAAAATAGAGAGAAAATTAAAACCTGTTACTGAAAATGTCTATAACATAGTACTTTTCAATACCGTGGTTCTTAATGTTACTCACAAGAAGATGGAATTTTTCTTTTCTCATCCTTAAACGCAAAGGAAGAATAGAATACCGATCGTTGTTATAAAAGTCCGAGAGGTAGCCACAATTTAAACCTAACCATTTTATACAAGCTGTTTTTCAAGTTGTAATTGATTTTACTTATCAATCCCGAAAACAGTCGTCAGTTGCGCAACAGCTGTGTATGAGGCTATGATAATCAAAAAATTCCCATTAAAACGTTAAAAGCATGGCAACCCAATTACAGATTTACCAATATTTTTAAAACAAAGCACGCTGTCATGTTTTTAGAGGCCTCGAAGTCTGAGCGGGGGTTGGCGAGCGTAGCTCGCAGGGGGTAGGTCCCCTAGTATATATATATATATATATATATATATATATAACCACCCACAAGATTTGCTCGTATTAGAATATATGATTTCAATTGAAAATACAGTGTTTGGACATGCTATCAATTTGAACTTTTTAAAAATTTGGCAACAGTAGATAAAAACAGCTATTTCAAACTATAAATTTAATCTCTATTCAAATAATGAAATTTTGCAAAAAAAATTGTAAAGATAAAATAATAATAATAAAATAGAAAAAAAAATAATAATAAAAAAGTTTGCACAAGGCACACCCCAATTTAATGAAGTATATAACAAGCAAAAAAAGGTTAAATTGTTTTGTACAGTTTTTGATCTTATAAAACTTACGTAACTGAACTATCTGGACTGATTTCAGCATTAAATATAGCGCTTAAAATAATTCTTTGATTTGAAAACTACCTGCCTCAGCGTGTTTATTACATTATTATTATTTACAAAACTACCAATTTTCATGTTTTTATATGCAATCATTTTCGAAGGATTACGCCACTGGCAGCGTTAACCCTCTAAGCGTGTGGAACGTAATATTCCGTTCACTAAGCTCCAGGTTTCACTGCAATATATGCAATGTTTAAGATAATATAATTCTATAGATTTTATGAATTTTCAAAACATTGAAGAATGATTAATACACTCAAGTGTTATATTCATATTTGTAATGAAGTTTTATTTATATTGCTGAAAGAATCATATTTTTTTAGCATTTAAAACAAATTGAGGAGAAAACAACATTACAATTTTACCCTTTTTCAAAACGCTCAGAGGGTTAATAATATTTTTTTTTTCTTAGAGTAGAGAGAATTTTTTTATTTTCGTTTCCTTTAGCCATACAGAATTTCACCGGGTTTTAAATTACCGTCAGATGTATTATATCAATAACTAATAATTCCAAAACTTCGACTATAAGGCACAATTATCGAATTCTTTTAACAAAGGCTTTAAAAACTGACAACATAAAAATTCCAAACATCCTGTCATTATTAATGCGCCTTTTCTCTTTTAAAAGCCTACACTATAAGTCATGTGAAGAAGTAGCAAGCTAATGTTAAACCTATGGGAGAGTTCTTTTATTTATCGCTTGCATTTAAATATTTTTAAATGATTTTTTTTTGCATAGGATAGCTGAGGTTGATCTCTAAGTGTTTAGTTTTAACTTTTTTTTATTTTGGTTGCAGGCTTTTTGATACAGTTACTTTCACTTTCGGAACTGGCTCATAAAGGAAAAGTAGTCCCACGTGCGTCGCCGCTATCCTATGTAAAAATAATTTAAAAATATTAAAATGTAAGCGAGAAATATTAAAAGAACGCTCCCATAGGTTAGTGAGTATTTTCGCGTGACTAGTGCTCTTAACCCAGCCAGTCGATGTGATGTCACAAATGGTCACAAAGGAGACCGAAATGTTCTATCAAAAAATTATCACATTATGACTCTCAGGTGATCGTCACTTTGTGATTACTGTCAAGCCAAAAATCGCGATTTTTGAGTAATTTGCACCTTGTTACAAAATGAAACACAACGACTTCACAGTGACGTCACCGCGAGTGACAATGTGGAAAGTAGCCTCGAAAGAAATTTCGCCAAACCCCATATATTGGAAAAGTAATTAAATATAAGCGCAAGTAATAAACAATCCCTTGAAGTCGGTTTTATTATTTTTTTTATAAATCTTACTTGTTTGTCTCATACTTCCACTGTACAATTTCAATTGAATCTAATTTTTACGAAACATAATTTTTCTTTATTATGTAGGTATTTCCCACCAGAAAAAAATAGATACAAATTCTTTATTTCACTCATACACTCTAACGCAAAATTGAAAACATTTCACAAAACGAAATTCTTCTGGAAATTAAGCTGAAATGAAAAAAAAAAAAAAAGAAGTTTCCAGAAATGAGTAATAATACGAAAACACAGAACATGCCAAACAGCAGGTTCATCGACTGTTCATCATTTATAGTAGGATTTATTTCCCTCCGAAGCCAATAAAAATCAAATTTGTGCTTGCGAAAGAATTTTAAGTAATAAAGTGTCTTGAGTTTTTGTGTGTTGCCTGTTTGTTATTACCGAATAACAAATGAAATGTACGTGGGATTGCTTATTCATATTGAAAAAGTAATTTTAAAAACATAGCGTGGTGATATAAAAATATAAACATGAAACACAGAACTGACAGTTTTGAGGAAAAATTATTTTTTACATTGCGAAAAGTGCTGAATCATATTGTTTCAGAAGTTATTAATGATTCGCTTTGATACATCAAGGGGTTATTTGGATTTTATTAATTTAAAATTTCACGAAGAAAATTTTGCTCTACCACACACTGTAAATAAGTATTTATTATTTATTTCGCAACATTTGCGTAGATATTGCAACAAAAATTTATTGTTACTCTCTTTTATTAGATAGCTTTCATTACAAAAAGGTAAAAAGCTACCTAATGCAGCCAGCCGTTCAGAGGAAAGCAAGTACGGAAATTTAAAGTATATTTTCACCGATCATGACCCCCAGACCCCCAAAATCACCCTTTGTTCAAATGCTGATTTATATACATACATATCTATCTATCTATATATTTATAAACCAATTTGGATGAAACTAATTATGTGTATTAGGTTCATCAATATCTCTACCGAGTTCGTTGCTTGCTTGGTCAGCCATCTTGTTTCAAAATGGCGGCCGCTAAAACATTTAAAACTAAAAAAAAAAAAATTCGAAATTCAAATTTATTTTTTACGTAACTGTTAGGCCTCGATACAATGATTCTGGAGCATTTTTTGTTTTGCCTCTGTCTTAAAAGATGGCTGAGATATAGCAGTTTGAAATTATAGGGTGGCTGACATTTTGAAATATGACAGCATATTACAAAAAAATCAGGGATTAATTGATGAGTTTTAGTGAACGTGATTTTTCGCAAATTATTATCTTTCATTTTTGTAATCATTTTTCCAATAAAACTGTATATTCATATTCGTTAGCGACAAATTCTCGCCAAGATTGGCGACACATGACAAAATATTGCCAAATTTGACGACAAAAAATGTCTTTATAAATGAAGCTAACTTGGTTATAGCTGACTAATTTGGAGAATTTCTTATTCAAATTCAGTATTAACCAATCTATAATCGGATTCTTTGCATTTTAGATTGGTGTATTCGAGTAACATTAGCTAAAGTTTTAAAATGAAGATATAGGAAAGCTACATTTTAGGTTGGCCGGAAGGACTTCTGTTTAACTCACTTGGTTTTTTTCATGTAAAGATGGAATTTTGTTACAGATTTTTTACTCACGTCTTCATAGATTAGAATTATAAAAAATATGTTCACAGGTGTGTTTCTGATGTCAATATAACGTTTTAATATTAACTTAATTATAAATTAATAATTCAATTTTAAGGCATTTTTACGTTAGCTGGCCACAAATTATAAATTGCCCAATATTATTTATTGTTACAATTATATACGAGTTACAACAACAATGGATTTATTGATGCGCAGATCACGCTCACCAAAAAAGGCCAATCGGCTATGAAATTGTAATAGCAACTATTTTAAACAATGAAAAGTAGAAAATAAAAAAAAAATAAAGATTGTAATAGATTTTTAAAATATACTTCAGTAATGAATTAATAGTTTCATATTAATTAAATCATGATTATACGTTGAGAAATCAATTTAGAATCAACTTCGATCTTGAAGAAGTCAACGTTTGAGTGTACGAAACATGTTATCTTTATATTAAAATGTATTTTAAGCCTTTTTGTGTAATGTTTTTATGCTTTAAGCATTTATCACATATTTAGTTTAACGTTAACAAGTGATTTTATTATATTATTTGTAAGTTTAGCATGCACATGATTATTCTTCTACAATTTGAAATCCTTTGCACTCTTGTTTTAATGTAATTTGAAATTAATGACAGAAAGAAAAGTAAAATTAAAGTATAATAGAAATATACAGGATATTTACTTAATTTTGTTTTGCCGTAAATAACTTTTGAACTGAGTTATACATAGCCATGAACCTAGTATTTAGGTATAGTAAAATGAGGATGCGATTCACGATGAGGTACATTGCAGCACCCGTTAGCGGCAAACTGCGGAGTTCTTCACTCCCTTGAAAACATCCGCTTGTTAATGTGAAACCTATTGTCAGGTTGTTTTCGAATTTCTCGTTTAAATTTGAATATTTTTAAACGATTTTTTTTTGCATAGGATAATTGAGGTCGGTCCCTAATATGGATATTTATTATTTCTTCGATTTCAGCTGCAATTTTTTTAATAAAGGTACTTTCCCTTTCGAAACCGGTTTTAAAAGTGAAAGTACCTTTATTGAAAATTAATCTGTAACCGAAATGAAAAAAAGTAGGAAATAGCCATATTAGGGATCGACCTCAGCTAACCTATGAAAAAAAAATTGCTTAAAAATATTCAAATTTAAACGAGAAATTCGAAAACAACCTGCCCATAGGTTTGACATTAGCGATCGGGTGTTTCCAAGTGAGTGAAGAGTCCCCTTCGGCACGTGCTTTGTAAAAAAAAAAAGGCCAATTACAAAATTGTAGAGCGACCTAGATTTATTATGAAATGATGTCTTACAAATAAAAATAACTTTAGTAAATGCTTTGAAAGGTAATTTGTTATATCCAATCACTCTACGTCACTAAATACATGCAGAAATACGGCAGTATGATGCACATTTGTTAATAAAAATAATACATGTAAGCTAAATGCAGTTTGTTTTAATAAGAAAATCAAGTTAAGTATACTCAATGTGTCCACCATTGGAGCAATTTGTCCCAATGATACACTCATTAAACTTGCTTAAATTGATTTTCTTTTTAAAATAAATTGTACTTTGCTTACACGGCTTAGTTTTATTAGTAAATGTGCATCTACCTTATAATGACACACTTCTGCATGTAATAATTGGGCGTATTTATGCTAGTGATTGAATATAAACATTTTAAGGCAATCTAATAAAGATTTTTTACATGTAAGACTCTGTTTTATACCAAATAGAAGTCGCTCTACAACTATGTAATTAGTGTTTTCCTTATCTCGTATCGTTTACAACGAGATACGAATGCTAACTACATAGTTTGCTACTAGAGGGCGTTGTAATGTACCGCATCGTGAAACGCATACCCATTTTACTATACCTAGACATCAGATTCGTGGCTGCCGCTAACTCAGTTCACCAGTTATTTTAACCAAAACGGAAGTAATGAAACACCCTGTATAAAACTCAACAATACATTATTACAATTTCCTTTGCAAGCTCATTACAACCTATTCCTGAAACTCCTATAATACATTGTTCGAAACATGTTTTAAACAATACAAACTATTTGTAAATTTACATCTGGAAAATAAAGTATATCATACGTTATTCTTCAACTTTATTATATTTTATTATTTACTTAATCTTATTATACTTCATTCTGTCTCGTTCTTTAAGTGCGCATAATACTTTTCTGTATGATAACAGAAGATATTTTATTTTGAAGTTAGCTGAATTTAGAATGCAAATTTATTGCGCTTCTAATACTTGGAGAGAGAAGTTTTAAGTCGCCAGTAATGCAAAATTGCGAGCAGCCTGTATCGTCAGATAATGACATCCGACCAGAAATATCGAGTGGAATTATTCATGAGATTGTCACCGGAAATTTTGTCTAGGACATACAATGTCCCGGAGAAAAAAAATAGAAATTTGCTTGAGAGATCATTCATATAAAATATACTTAAAAATAAAGTAAAATCATACCCTTTATAATGTAGTACATCATTAATCTATTCAACTGCATAAAGTAGCGATATAGATAAAACTGCATAAATGGAATATTTGGTTTAAATTTTTAATTTAAGATGTAAATATTTTAAGACATACATTTAGCTAGTAGGAAAAATTTCATATTTTCTTCAGGATGTTTTTTTTATGTCATGGGTTATTTAATAATCTTGTTATATATTATATTGTGTTAGCTGCTTTGATCTTTATATTATACTGTGCTTTTATAACAAATAATAAAGAAGTTAAATAAAGTTGATAAATAAAGTTGAAAACACTTTTGTGAAATATGTGAAATTTTGTGAAATTTTGTGAAATAATAAAGAAGTTAAATAAATTTGAAAACTCTTTTGTGAAATATGAATCTAGTTTTATATGCTCATGACTATACTTTGAAAAATCGAAAATCTTACAACGCCTAGTTACATTTAATTTAATGAACATAAAGACAGAAAACATAAAATTTAAGAAACTATTACAGAATTGAATAACACCTTACTACAACTTAATTTGAAAATTGTAAGCTTATTACAACCTATTTCTGAAATTCATATGATATATTGTTTTAAATAGGCTTCTAAACAATACAAAATATATGTAACTTTCTAATTTGGGAAGCAAAATACATCAAAGGTTACATTTTAGTCTTTATTATTTAATTATATTATACTTTATCTTTCACTGCTTTTTTATAGGATGATAAGGAAAAAAATTGCTTACAGTTAGCTGAATTTTGAATGCAAGTTTACTGTGATTATACATTAGCTAGAGAAGTTATAAATAAGGCCCCAGTAATGCAAAATTGCGAGCAGTCTATATCGTTATATAATGGGAACCGGCCATAAATATCGATTGGAATTATTCATGCGATTGACACTGAAAATCTTTTATCCAAGACTGTCGATATCTAGGATTTTTTTTTTTTTTTTTTTTTTTTTTTTTTAAATTCATTTGAGAAATCGGCAATAAAGTATGCTTAAAAATAAACAAAAGTATGCTTAAAAACGAATAAACAGATGTCATTATGTAGTTTATTGCATAAATGATGTGGGTAAAATATCATAAATAGAAATTTTGTCTTAAATTTTTAATTTAAACTGTTTTTTAAACTGATATAAAATTTTTGAAACTTTTGAATTTAATTTTTGAATTTAATTTTGAAGGAATTCTTTCAGATCTCCTTTTCATCTTTTGAGTTGATATACGGGGGAATACCAAAGCGGAAGTTTTGTGAAAAAACGACAAAAAGACGGCAACTTTGCTACCAGCACATTTGCCATTATTTCACTTTTTTTTTTCAGTGTAGATAAATGTTTGCGGTGAACATATAGACACGCTATCAAAATTATAGGGAATGCACATAATCAGTATACAGCGTTAATCCATTAAGGTTCAGCCTCTAAGAAGATTGAAACATAACTCATGATGTTTATGGGAAATAAAGTATTTTGTTGTCTATTGTCTAATATGCTGATACATTTCTTTTTAATATACGTATGTGAAATCCAATGTGACGACTTCTGGACTGATGACCTCATTATATGAAACTCAGAGATTTAAACTTATTTAGAGCATTGTACCATACAGTAAGTTGAATTTTGTTCCTAATTTTGTGCCATAATTGCAATATCTGGAATCTACAATACCGAAAATATCGCCAATTTAGAAAGCAAAGAAATTTTAGTTTTTAAAATCTATTTTTTAGAATGATCTTCTCTGGAAACAATTATATAATTAAATTTACAGCCATATTTTGATTAAAATTAATTGTACAAAATCCTTAATTTCCAGGTTTTAAATATTTTTAAGGAACAAAGGAAATTTCCCAATTAAAATAAGCTATTAATCAGACTTTAACACCATTCTTTGTGACTTTGATGTAAATTAACGAAAGATATTCGAGATAATTTATAAAGTGGAGTTAAACCGTTAATATATCCTAAGCGATCTTAATTAGCATTTAGAGTAGTATTTTTCATAAAAATAGCATTAAGTCAAAGAGTTTGCAAAGAGTCTTGAAAGCTTTGAAGATAATTGTTCTAAAAGTTCATTTAAAATAAAATTACCGTATAGAAATTGTAGAATTTGGGAAATACAGGTGGTCAGTATTTTAATTAAGCATGTTAAAGAGTTTGAAATATATTCTATTTTCAGTAAAGTGCGCTCAGTTCTGTGAAAAGCGTGTTTACAAGCATGAAAAGCCCCAAGCGTACACAGATTAGAATACAATTTTACATAAAGATTTGACAGGCGTTGTACAGGAATATTTAAATAACGAATTCTTTTTAAACGGAAAACTGGACAGAGGCTTAGTGATAAAATCTGAAAGATATCTTTTGAAATTAACCACTGAATAATGTCTTCTTCTATTATATGTAGCAATTAATTCGTAATCACTGTGGCAAGTTTGGCTTATTTTTGAATACAAGTATTTCCGAACAGTAATGTTAGCTTAAGCACGGAATATCTATCATCAAATAAGTCGAATATTACTGATACAGCTCGTTTGAAGAGACTTCCAGCCTCGGGTACAGCAGACCCCCAACGCGAAAAAGTGCAGGGACTAGGTAGGTAGGTACATTAGTTTTTTTTTTTTTTTACATTAGTGTGTGCCGTAAAATTACAGGGATGGTATGGAATACCTTTAATTCAAAATTTGATTTGATTTGAAAGCCTAAGAGGACTACTCAGATAAATAAACCAAGTTTGTAGAGCATAGTGTCCCTCTCGGTCCCCTTTATTAAGGTCTTAAAAAAATACAATCTTCAACCGCAGCTGAATCCGCCGTTAAACGCGACAAGGGGCGGGACTGAAAACAAGTGAGTTTAGAAAAAAATAATAATAAGAACAAACTATGGTCAAAGACCAGATCTCATATAAACCGGCCCTGCCAGGGAAGAACCCTCTATACGACAATTGGCAGAGACTGCGTAGAAGTGTGAACTGGCAGTGGTAGTTGACGACTACTACACTGTTAAAAAAAACTGAAATTCACGGATATTTTTTTCCTGAATTTCACAGAAAAAGTCCTTTTTTGCGACAAAAGAGTATTTTCCGTTAAAAAACAGAAAATTTCCTCATATTTCCTGAAAACAACGGAACGGACGGAGACAAAAGGGGATAACGGAGATATTCCGTTATCTTATCTGCTGCATATTTATTTTCAATGTTTAAAAAACTGACATGTTGTTGCACAGAAAAACTAAAAATTTAATAAATTAAAATTTCGAGTTTATTAAAACAACAACAACAACAACAACAAAATAGTACTTTCGAATTAAAAAAAGTAACAATTTTCCCATTCTTTTAAAATTATTTGCAATTTTAAAGTTATAAGAAAATATTCGCACTTAAAATATATTCTAAACAAGCAGATTAAAAAATATATATATAATAGTTAAATTAAGTGAAAAAAAATCGATTTTACTCAAAAAAGCAACATATAGAAAAAATGCTTTCAAATAAAAAGAAAATAATATTTTTCTCATTCCTTTAAAATTATTCGCAATTTAGTTTTTAAAGTAATAAAAAGCATTCGCACTGAAAATATATTCTAAGCGAACATATTTAAAAAATATATAATAGTTGAAAAAAAAAAATCGCTTTTCTTAAACAAGCAAACATTTTTTATCGAATTTAATTCAAACATAATATTCATATTTTACATCTAACAATCAAATTAAGAATATATATATTTCATGTTTTTATCCTGTATTAATATTACAATTTTAAAACATCAACATCATCTCATATCGAAATCTCCCCGCAATTAACTTCAAAATTACCAAGCTTCTAAACTCCAAATTATGTCTGTTCTAAGCCGCCATTTTGAGAATTTCCAAATGATCCTGTCAAACTGCTATTCTAGCAAGCGCCCGCTGGTCAAACCGGCAAGACTCTGGACTCGAGGCACTGTCGACCAGAAGCTGTTCTTGGCGTATATCAGATAGTAAATACTCCGCAATAATCGATAGATGGCAGCACCAAGTGAGATGTAAAAATTTTTTTAAACCGAGTTTATCTAAAACGGAAAATTTCCTTTTCTGTCAGTTCTACGAGGAATATTTCCGTGATTTCTGAGAGCGTTAACGGAAAGTTACCACTTCTGCAAACGGCGATTTTCCTTCTTTTATCTTTCAAAATCAAATATCTACTAAATGAACGGAAAAAGTCCGGCAACTTCGCTGCCAGTAGTTTTACCGTGAATTTACGGATTTATTTTTAACAGTGTAGGTAAGGTTTAATTTAAAATTAATGTCATTCCATATCATCCCTAAAATTTTAACTAGATAAGACGATGATTGATTATAAAAAAAAATAAGGTATGCGTGGGTATGAATGTTAAACAAAGTAACTTCCCTGGCCCTGCCAGGGAAGAACCTCTACACGACAATTGGCAGGGACTGAGTAGAAGTTGTGCATTGGGAGTGGCAGCTAGGTAAGGTTTAATTCAAAATTAAAGGTATTCCATATCATCCCTAAAATTTTAACTAGAAAGGAAGACGATCGATTATAAAAAAATATATCAAACCTCATCCAGTGACGCCGACGAATCATTTTCTTCCTGCGGCCTGCTATGCTCTGAAGAATCGTCCGAATTTAGGTCAAAGATATCCGACTCCATCTTGGGAAACGAGGAACTGTCGTCGTCTTCTTTTAGGTGAGCCTTTCTCATGATCTGGAAACTGGTGTTTACTGGATAAGACTTTAGTTGGTAGCTATTGCAACTGGAATCCTGCATCAGCACGGCGAAGAAGACGAGAAGCATGGCCAGGAACGATGTACGGCTCAGCATGGCAAGGTGTGGAACGGGATCTGAAAAAGAGATCAAAGGGATTTGTTAACAACAACAACAAAAACAGAAGTATGCATCATGCTTATATTACGAACCGCTTTCCAACATAAGGATCAGATAATTTCACATGTTTTGCCTGTATTTTAATTATTTTGTGTTATCATTTTATAAGAATTTCTAGCAGGCTACGCATGCTGTGCTGGCCGGTTTCTCCAAGCAAGCCTTGAATCAAACGAAACATATAACTGAATTTGACCTTGTATTTGAAAGTAAACTATCCTTTATCTGGAATGTCCTTCCGCATTACTGAAAACGATACGAGCGTCATTGCGCTATTATATTTTCTAATGTGCAATCAAAATTTTAGCTTTTAAAGACCAAATCTTTTTTTAATCATTTACAGTAGGATATGGTAAGAACGATAGAACTATATGCAATAAATTAAAACCATCCCTAAAAATTATCTAATTATTGAGTAGAACTTTAGGTCAAGGTATTTAGGCTTTAGGCCTTCAGTAGAAGGCTAATCTTTCATAATCAGGTTCACCTGACTATATAACCTCCTTACATAACTCTTTGACTGAGCAAGGTATAGAATCGTATGCAATATATTAAAACCATTCTTAAAAAATTATCTACTTAGCAATGCAAGTCTCGTTAAAATCCGTTCAGTAGAACTTTTTAAAAGGGCTAATCTTTCATATTCGAATTCACCTGATTGTAGAACTTTCCCCCATAACTGTACAATTAAGCAACGTAGAACGATATGTTATAAAGTAAAACCTTCTCTGAAAAAATATAAGAATATTGATCATTAAAATTTATGAAACTGCAAGTTATATATCGTTGTCTTTTCTGAATAAATTCTGTAATTGCATCACAATGACGTAATTTAAAAGTTTTGCATGCTTACGATTAAATAGTATTTTCTTAAAAAAAGAGTTTCGCATTCCATAAATAGCGAGTCCGAATGTTTGGCCTGTTTGTAATAAAAATTCTTTGCACGTTCAGAGTTGAAATAAATGGTGCATTAGCATACATTTTGGTAAATGTTGGTATGGCGGAAAATTACCAAAATTATCCAAAAAACTTTGTTCCAAATTACGGCAATTATCTGTAGACTCGATTATGGAATTAGTCCACTTTAAAAACATAGAAATAAATTAACCGTTTTTTAAGTTAATTATGCGCCAAACAACGCCCGGTAACTAACGAAAAATGTCTGTAGACACGATTATGTAATTTACCTTCTTAAATAATGCACACACACTTACTAATGCTACTTTCCAATCAGGATCAATCGTTACGGCTGTAAATATGCCTGTCATTATAGTGGTTAACCTACGAAATATTATCATAATATTCAATATTAGCAATATTTATGACATTATTAACAGTCCTCGGTGCGGTCATTTTTTTGGCCACCAATATACTTTTTAATTATTCTCGTGATTTGATTTGATTCGATTTGATTGCCTAAGAGGGACTGCTCAGACAAGGAAACCAAGTCTGTAGAGCATAGTATCCCTCCCGGTCCCTTTATTAAGGTCTTAAAAAAAAAAAAAAAAAAAAAAAAAAGGTTACAGTGTTCAGCCCCAGCTGATGCCGCCGGAAAACGCGACAATGAGCGGCAAAACATAAACATAAGAAAGAAATATAATACAGGCGACCCTGCCAGGAGTGCTCCAATACGAGCAAGTGACAGGGACTGAATAAGGCTTTTACAGGAGTGATCCATCACTGCCGGAAAACAGATTTTCCCACGCGACACTGGGCAGTGAGAGGCATCAGTAGGTGATGGAAACTACAGGGGGCGAAGAATTGATGAATTGAGATCCAACAGACGGGCTCCCTAAGTTAAATTTGAGAGGTAAGTTAAGTGGTCAAAAATGCTTTTTAGTTTCCTCTTTAGAAGTGGGCGAGTTAGGATATTAGCGAGCCAATTTTTTGGAGGGTTTTGAGTGCACCTGAGATGCCATTGGCTTGTCAGTGTGCAGTGAAAATATGGGTGTGACGCTGTACCCTGTTCACCGCACTCGCATTGGTCTGAAGATGCACATTTGAATCTGTGTAGGTACTGACGGAAGGGTCCATAACCAGTAAGAAAAGCTGTAGTGTGAGGTGTGAGGTAATATAGTGTGTAGGAGACTTTGGGGATTAGCGTATTAGTATGTCGGCCTTTGGTTGAGGTGGTCCAATGTACTTGCCAGTCTTTTGAAATATTTTTTTTTAATGTACGTTTGATGTAGCTATGTGGGAGTGGAAGGTGGTGATCAATGTTGGGTTTTTTTGTGGCTTCTTTTGCTAAAGTGTCAGCCAACTCGTTGCCAAATATGCCCTTGTGTGCGGACACATGACCAATTCGTGCGCGGCTTATGATAGTTAATAGCCTTTTCTTTATATCAAGAACTAGTGGGTGTTTGGTCCTGTGGGAATTAACTGCTTGCAGACTAGACAGACTGTCGCTATATATCCAGTACATAGTTGTGTCTGTTTGTGCGTGGATCCATTCGAGTGCATGGAGGATGGCATATAGTTCGGCTTGATATACCGTGTTGTTGTCGTCCAATCTGCAGGCCCACTGGTGGATGATCAACGCACCTTCCGTGACACAGTAAGCTGATGCCACGCCGGTTGCTGTTCGAGATCCATCAGTAAAAATTGTTGGCAATGTGGATGGTGTGTACGTGTTACGATCTGTATTTACTTGGAGGTGTGATGTTTCTTCTGCTGGATGTAATTGCCAACCATGGACTATTCGTTCGATGCTTTTGGATGGAAAATGCTGTTCTACTGTTTGACTGTGTGAAAGGTGTAGGATTCTGCTCTTTTTGTATTCATATTCTAATGTTAAGGTGATGGGTGGTATACCTGTAATTACATTTAGTGCATCGGTTGAGATGGTTTTATAACCACACGACAGTTGTAGTAGGAATGGTCTTTGAATTGATGTTAATTTTTGTTTATTTGTTTTTGTTAGTTTACCTCCCCAAATTCCAGCCCCATACAGAATAATCTTTTCTATAATTGTATTGTACCATATTTTTAGCATGTTATTATTGATCCCCCAAGATTTCCCCCTAAGTCTTGATGCATTGTGGTGGTGTTTGACTAATTTGAGTTTAAGTTGGTTGAGGTGTGCTGTCCAGGATTGATATTTATCTATAGTGACGCCTAAGATTTTCATATGTGCTACGTGGTGCAAGCTAGTTCCGTTAATCCGCATTGTTGGTTCACGCTCCAGCTTGCGTGGCTTGGCGAATGTAAGGACCTCTGATTTTCCAGGTGATAGGTGTAAGTGGTGTGTATTTAGTAGTTGGCAGAATGCTGCGAGTGCTCGAGCCGCCGTAGTTTCCAGGTCCAGACGCGTGCGACCCGAGAGAACCAGTTGGTTACTACAACAATTGAAAGGAAATGTTAGCCGGGCGCATGTGATAAATAGCTAAATATTGTTTCCATTGCCATAATTCTTATTGCATTCATTTCATATAAAATATTAACCTTTCGCTCATTTAATTAAAAATACATACATGTAAAATACACATATCACATTACATTTAAAACATACGCCTTTCACAAATTTCATTCAAAATACAGAAGAATAAAAATAAGAAATAATGCTATAAACCAAAACAGTCCATTTCATGATCAAAGTATTGTTTCTAATTTAAACACGAAAAATTAAAATCTGCTATTGCCGAGCTAAAAAATGTTAATGGCGAGATTTGCGCCCGGCCAACATAAAAGTACGGAAATCCTCATCATGTAGCGGGTTTCTACGACATTTGTAAGAGAAATATAAAACGAAATATTTTGTAAGGAGATAGTGATGGTCATAAAAAATACAATTCCGACGCGCATATTAGTGATTTACAGCTTCGTATGGTGTCAAATATCAATCAGGAATTGATTGATTGAACCCATTTACGAATATTTACCCATTAATCGACGATGTTTAGTCAAAAAACTAAGCTGTTATCCGAGATCTGTCATAAACGAGTTCACCTGATTACAGACTTTACCCTTATTGCTCTATAACTAAGCAATGTAGAACAATATATTATTTTTCTAAAACTATCTTCGAAAAATTATCAAACTATCAGACCCATCAAAAACCGTTTATTTGAACTTTTTGAAAAGGCTAACATTTGATAAAAGAGGTCACCTGATTTTCGAATTTTCTCATATAATTCTAGAATTAAGCAACATAGAATGATATGTGTTATATAATAAGACATTCTTTAGAAATTTATGTAAATAACAGTGTAGGTTCCATCGAAATCCATTCGGCAGAATCTTTTAAAAAAGCTAATCTTTCATCATTCATCTGATTATAGAACTGTCCATCATAATTCTATAACTAATCTACGTAGAACGATATGTTACATAATAAAACTTTCCCTGAAAAATTATCTAACAGTTTAAGTTCTATGGAAATCCATTCAGCAGAACTCGAGGTATAAGCAGCCGGAACGAAATTTCATATATATATATATAGTAGAAGTAAATAGAAGTAGATTGCTATTAATATAATTTACATTTGAATTAAAAAAAAAAAACTCCAAAAATAGTCTCGTACACTTGAAAAAACACCTTTTGGCTTAAAATCAAATTGTTTGGTGACAAAAGTAAAATCAAAATCACCAAAAACAAAACATAAATGACCAAATATCGTTTCAATAGCAATCTTGCACATTGAATAATTTTTTAAGCATTACGAACATTAGTAATCATGTTTAAATTATATATTTTCGTTTTATAATATTATCCTTCATGAAAACTGTTTTTCTTTTTTTTTTTTCTTTAATAAAATTAGTAACAGTCTTTTTTTTTTTTATTGAAGTGTATAGGCGTTTCAATTATTCCCCCCCCCCCCCAAAAATGGTCGCTAAAAAATGACCACTGGTAACCCTTTCGTCCTAAATAACGGAACTTTACATCATAATTCTATAACTAATCTACGTAGAACGATATGTTATATACTAAAGTCTTCCCTGGGAAATTATCTATCGAACACTGCAGGTGCCATCAAAATCCATTTAGCAGAACTTAAGTTATGAGCTGTCGGAACGAAATTTTCGTTTGTATTTTATATATATATAGTAGATAACTGTTTTGTGGAACAGATTTCGCCGCATTATCTTATAACAATGAAAAGAGGTACCTCGCGTTTTATCGACTGTTTGAATTTCTTCCGTTGCTAACGCGTGAATTTGTAGAAATTATCATTTGTAATGTTAGAATTTTGATCTTTTGGCGCCAAAAACATCGCCAATTTAGAAATAATATGCAATATTTCACGAAGAATGTACTTGGTAACATTCGAATAAGCATACAAAAATACAATAAAATACGAAGGTGGTTTGATAAGTGAAAACACGTGTGACAGTGAAAACACGAGATTTTTTACATAATTTCATATTATTTGTCAATCTAGTCTCCTTGCAACTCAATACATTTAAGATACACTATTGTGTGCGAATTCTTTAGTGCAGCCCTGTACGAGGGTGGTTCGAAAAGTTCCCGGCCTGTAAAAGAAAATACAAGATTTTTGACAATATTTCATTTTATTTTTCAACTTGCAACACAATACATTTCAGAAGACTCTTGAGAAATGTTCATTTTTTTGCGTTTTTGGTCAACGTCCAACAAGCGCGGCATGTATCGAGCGGAAAGCTTTTTTCATACCCAAAACATCGTGTAAAATATGGTGGAGACGGTCTATCCAGATGCTTGCAATGTCAGCAAGTTCGTGTATCTTCAATCGGCGATCATTCAATACGGCATTGTGAACCCGAGAAAATAAATCACCTCCCCTGGATATTAATATTCATAAATAAGGTAACCAAGTAATTCATAAATAAGTAACCAAGGGCTGAAAAAATGATGAAGTTTGTGCCTGGGAGATCTCGGAAGTGTGTTAGAAAAGATTTCGTTTGAATCGCACTAAGGTTAAATGCAAAATCTTTAGTTACATTTTACACCGCCAGGGGGCGCACTCTGTACTAAACAAATTTCTTTCCGAACGTAACTCCGACACGTGTCTCCGTTGCTTATGGCAACGTATAAGAAGGCGTGCTGTGCACGCTCTAAAAATCTTTTAGTTCCACTTTCCGCCGCTAGGGGGCACAAAATCTATGTCTTAATTAGTTATCTATATCTTAATTAGTCCATGTTAAGTTGAATGAAACAATTCTAGTTTAAATAGGGCCCTTTGTTTCAATCGGACTAATTTTAAATGCAAAAATTTTAGTCCCACTTCCCACCGCTAGGGGTGCACTCTGTTATAAATAAAACTCTTTCAGATCGAAATTCCGGCACGTGTTCCTGCTGCCTACGACACCGTATAGCAGGCGTGGTGCTACGCACGTGCTGAAAAATCTTTTAGTTCTATTTATCTAGTACCTGAGAAAAGATTTCGTTTGAATCGGACTAATAATAAAAAAGTTCTGATTTTGGAGGTTGGAAGGAAGGAGTGAGTTTCGATCAGAGTTAACGCGATATTTAAATTACAACCGGACACTCACCTCCCCCCCTTCCCCCAAAATTAAACCAACGACGTTAAAAAATTACAAATTATTCGCATTAATTTTGAAACAGAAACAAAATGACTTTCTTTTCTTTTCTTTTCTTTTCTTTTTTTTTTTTTTTTTTCATACAAACAGAGTAAGTTATCCTTGCCAATTTCTGAAGTCAAATACATAAATGGCGTCACAAACATGAAAAAATTTAAAAATCGGATAAAATAAATCGCAGAAAATTCACAACTCGCTGTTCGAATTGCAATCAGTTGACGATCGTTTCATCTGCCAATCACAATTGTCCGGTTGACTTCCAGCTGTGCCTACAATCTTATTAGCTAAAAATCACAACTGCCCTCCAACGGGGTTTGACTTCTAATGCACGCTTTGTGACTTCATTTGAAACAAAAAAAACTCTACAAAACATGAAAAAAAGGTGGAAAAACGCATAAAAAATGAAAAAAAAAAAAAAAACCAATAAAAAAATTGGGATAATTAATAATCCGCCCTTCCCTTTTAAAATCGTGATTTTTTATCTGTAAAAAATTATCAACTCTCTAGAAAAAAAAAAAAAAAAAAAAAAAAAAAAAACAAGAACGAAAAATCATGCGTCAAGCATAGATTATGTAACACTTACCAACGCTTCCAAAATAATTTTACAAATCATACCGTTTAATAAGCTGAAAGATAACATCTAAGTAAACAATTTGGAAAACGCATAACATATTTAAAAACATAATTTGAGGAATTTCCAACATATACAATATTCCGAAAAATATCCGAATACTTTTATTCAGCCCTGTATAGGATCTACAGATTTGTATATATACTACATAGGATGCTAAATTTTAGTTCAGTTAGGCGTAGCACAGTTTAAAATTCTCCTTCTGGAGTTTCTGTCAATAAACGGAAATGTGTTCGCGAACTTTTGTGCTGCCCTGTGTAGGATCTACAGAATTTATACACACCACATAATAGACAAAAAGCGAGTTAAATTTAAAATCGCGTTCAGTAATTTAAAACGCACTTCATGGAATTATTGTTAACAGACAGTAGATAATTCTTTTGTGTGTCCCTGTAAATGAACGATGACTGCTATACACACACTATTCTGTAGTAAGCCTCTTGTACTGCACCTTAGTGATATATATAAATTTCAATGCTTTTAAAATAGTGAAACATTATTTAAATAAACCGCACACGATTTTTCTCCATAGACGTAGTGTAACGGAATTCTTTTGACTATCCCTGTAAAGTAACTATAAGTGCTATGCACACCTTATTCCATATTAAGCTTCTTGTAATCCACCTTAGTGATATATATAAATTTCAATGCGTTTACAATAGTGAAACATTATTTAAATAAACCGCAAATGATTTTTCCCCATAGACCGTAATGAAACGGAATTCTTTTGAGTGTCCCTGTAAAAAAAAACTATAAGTGCTACACACTTCCGTTGAAATAGGGAACATGTTATAGATAACGACAATAACATATAAAAATTGCAGAGCGATCCGAGCATATTTACCGGAGTTAAAGCACGGACAGACGGCAGACGGGCAGACGGCCATACGGCAGACAAACCGAAGTCATAAACACTTTTCAACTAGGTTGGAAAGTGTTAATGACGATTCTGAAATGGAAGCTACCACCGATGTAATCAAGCATTCTGGCCAAATTTCTTAGTGTCAAAGGAAAAAAAATCGCCAAAAATTCAAAAATCGATTTACGAATTTCGCATAAACTTTATTGAACAGAAGACAAAATTTACTATATTGGGCTAAAAGATTGGAGCCGGATTCCTGTTACTAATGTGGAAAAATCGCAGCAAAATGTGAAAAAAAAACAATAAAAATCTCATAAAAAAAATAAAATAAATCTATTTAAAAATTCCAAAATCGGGCTTCGAAGTGCAAAACTACATGCATAGAGGGTACCTTCCCACCAAATTTTGGAGCTCTGCGCAGGACCGATTTACAAATTTGGGGTTCCTGGGCACAGATACTTATCGGGGGCCCCCTTACACCGATGCTTACTGCGGCTTTGAGTAAAAATATATATTATTGAAAGTGGTACTTATTAAGATAACCATTATTGACTTTAATAATTTCTGTAAAATATCAAATTTGATAATCATTAATTTACTTTTAAATAATTATTATTGAATAGATGTTTTATAATAAATTATGTGGTGCTGATTACCTTTCTCTATGTAAGTCAATATATCTGGAATGATAAAGTGTGCAGCACCCAAGAAAAAAAAATACCGCAGTACCAAGCTATAATTATTTAAAATATTAGCATAATCCTATAAATCAAATTACTTTTTCTTTTAAATACAAGATATTGCTGAAAAAAATAAAAACTAAATTTATACAATTACTAGCAGAACCACCTGGGCTTTGCCCAAGTTAACCATGAGGCTTTACAGGTAAAATAAATAAATATACAACAATATGGTGATCCCAAAAACGGAGTTCTGTACATTTCCGCACGTACATAAATCGTTAAAATACAACCAGGAAAAAATGTAGTTACTGACACAATCAAAGGAAAAAACTTTGGCTTTATAAATGAGAATACATTTTCTTTGGCACATGTAACAGAAAAATATTATTTCCCTGACAATACGAAAAAAAATAAATAAATAAATAAACCAAATGGCATAGCATTTAGCGAAACTATTTTGTGTGGCGTCTATATGCAATTAATATCTTACGCTAAAGATCTAATCAAAATCAGCCATAGTTGTCTTATTTCGAATCTTCCATAATCGGATGCATAGCCAATATTGGCAACTAAATCGCTAAAATAACTATAAAATCGTTGAAATATGCATTTAACTACTTTTTTATAAGACTGATTTAACTGTATTTTACGCTCCTACGCATAACTCCAGCTGAGCTACAGCGAAATGACTTAAAAGTTTTTGCCCCTATTTAACTCCGAATTTCTAAAATCGCTGAAATTCTCGTTTAACTATTTTGTTTTTAGTAAATTTAAGTAGAATTGAAACCCCCTGAAAATCAGGTACCCTGGGTCCGGGTCCGGGCCCCGAATGCCCTACCATAAATCAGGCACTGGCTCTGCGTACAGCGGTCTCTTCGGAACACATGCAACAAACACACAAACACACAAACACACACACAAACTTCCTTCTTTATTATAGTGAGAGATACAGCAGATTAAATAGCTTGTCATATAAATCTAGCAACAGTTTATTTGTACGTATTTTCGGAAAACACTATGTTTACATTATAAATACATGCATGTGCCCAAAAATTCATATGTTTATATATCATCTAAAGCGATAGCCTTAAACCTGTTGATTTTCGTATATAAAAGCCTGATATGGATTAGCATACAAAATCTAATTGCGTGAGTTCATGATGTCATCAACCGTTACCTTATCATCAGACTGGTTTTCACTGCTTCATTACTCCAGTTTTTCTTCTTTCTTTTTGCATTCAACTAGCGATAAACAAGAGAGAATAAAAATGTGTTACAACGAGAGGAAAGCATAACAAACTGTCGGCTCAGTGGTCTAGGGGTATGATTCTCGCTTTGGGTGCGAGAGGTCCCGGGTTCAAATCCCGGCTGGGCCCGCTTTGTTTTTTTTTTAACTAATTGTACACACTTTTGTACGAATTGATTATTTTTACCTCACATACTATTCATGGAATAAATATAATTTCGTTGTAAAACATGTTTTTGTTTTGTATTTTTATTCTGAAAGAAATAAAATAAAAATAGCGAATAAATGTAAATTGTGGTACAAAATGGTGAATTATTTGTGATATATTGTGAATAAATATTAGTGAATAAATTGTGAATAGAATATAGATGAAACAAATTAATTCACACCTGCTACACACACACACACACACAAAAGATAATTTTCTGGAAAAAATCTGTTTTAATAGTCAAAAACACGGTGTTTCACTGCTGAAAAACAAAAAACAGAAAACAGAAAGTTTATACTCATACATAATATTTCTATTTCACTGTTACTACAGGACTAAAAAGCAGAAAATTCATTAAAAAAAAAAAAAAACATTTTCTCCCATAAAATAAATAGTTTTCTTATCGGCGTCTTGGTTCATAGATTTTTATCGTTAAAAAATAGATTTTTTTACAGTGAACGTTAGAGAAGCACATTTCGGTAACTTGAAAAAGGGTTTCTACGGAAGTGACCGCTTAAGGTGCCTGACTACGTACGGAGTAATTTTTTTCAAAGAAGTTGTTTCATTATCTTTTTATCATATTTTTATTAAGAATATGACTAGAAACTATGAAAGAAAGCAAAAAATATTTCATTCATTGATAAAATTTTGGTAAATGGGGGATTTTGTGGTAAAATTTAGTGAAATTTGGCCCAATACGCAAAACATTCTACAGAACATTCTACTGCATGTATCTTAATTTTCTTTTTACACATAATACTTATGACATTGGGGAAGGCAATGAACTAAAATCTAAGAGATATTTTAAATATTTCAAAATTTATAGTATATCGCACCTTTTTACATGCTGATTTTCATAAAATTCATTGATGTCATTCCACGAAAACACCCATAAAACAAAAAATATTTATTCTAACATTAAATCTTTAGTTCATTGCCGTCACAATAGTGCAAACAACATGCAATTTAAATTTCATAATGATATTCTAATAACTTTTTGAGAAATCATGTTTTGCGTATGGAATTTTCTCCAAAAATTACATATTCCAAAAAATGCATTTAAAGTTTAGTTTTATGTTTTACTACAAGAATTTCCACAGTAATGTGCATCTAAACTTCACTGTTTTTATGAGCCATACTCTTTTTTTCAAGTACTGAGCCTTTGTTTATTTCTAGAAGGCCATATTTGTGCTCCCCCCCTCCCAGGTATTACCTTTAAATAGTACTTCCGGTCCTTTAAACAGTACTTCCGGTTTGAGTGATAGCTGTTGAGTAGTTTAAAAACCGCTGCAACTCCGGCTCTATTTATAGTACAATAAAAATAAATACAGTTTTGGAAAGATAAAAAGTTGGACTTTAATAAAATGTAATAAAATAGTTTTGACAATTTTGGTCGAAAACCACTTTTTAAACGTAGTACCTTAAGCCCTTTGCGACTAGCGTAACGTAATCCTGACATATAAAGTGCTCAGAATCCTTGATTTTTTTCTAACAGTAATTCTTAATTGAAAAATTTGCCTTATTTAATAAAGGTATTTCTGTGATTCAATAAGGCAAAAATTTCTATTTTAAAGACCGGTAATAAAATCTTAAAAATTTTGTAAAGGGCGCAATTTAATTGATATGTTAAGCAATTTAATTGATATGTTAAGCAATTTAATTGATATGTTAAGCAATTTAATTGATATGTTTAGCAATTTAATTGATATGCTAAGCAATTTAATTGATATGGTTACAATAACGTTTATAATATTTCATTGCCTCGCTTGAATTATTACTGATTACATTTTAAACGCTTTCCAACGTAGTTGAAAAGTGTTTATGAATTAGGTTTGTCTGTCTGTCTGTACTCTTAACTCTCCTAAATACACTCGGATTGCCATGTAATTTTTATATGTTATTGAAGTTTACTATAGAATGTTAGTTATTGAATATGAAGTGTGTAACATTTATAGTGCGTTTACAAGGATATGCAAAAAATTTCCATTACATTATGATCTATGGGGGGGGGAGGGATCGCTTGCTGTGCATTTTATTGTCGTTAAGAAATTTCAAACATTGAGATTTACATGCCTCATTGAGATGGATCACGACATGCTTTCTAAGGAGTATATAATAAGTAGCATTTATAGTTCGTTTACTGGGACGCACAAAAGAATTTCATTACATTATGATGTATGAGGAAGAATATTTTGTGGTGCATTTTAATGATTGTTATAATATTTCAAATAAAATTAAATTAAAAAAGACCACTTACTGAGAAAAATGATACTTTCAAATCTGAGTAAATCGATGTTTTCATTTTGTTATGAAATTTTTTTTTCAAATATGACGACCCAATGCTTTCAATTCGAAAATACCAGAAATACTCAGAATATTGAAACATGGGCAGCCTCAAAACTGAGCCCATAGAGATAAGTTCATACTCATTTTTGAAACATGGACATACTCAAAACTGAGCCCATAGAGATAAGTTCATACTCATTTTTGAAACATGGACATACTCAAAACTGAGCCCATAGAGATAAGTTCATACTCATTTTTGAAACATGGACATACTCAAAACTGAGCCCATAGAGATAAGTTCATACTCATTTTTGAAACATGGACATACTCAAAACTGAGCCCATAGAGATAAGTTCATACTCATTTTTGAAACATGGACATACTCAAAACTGAGCCCATAGAGATAAGTTCATACTCATTTTTGAAACATGGACATACTCAAAACTGAGCCCATAGAGATCAGTTCATACTCATTTTTGAAACATGGACATACTCAAAAATGATTAGAATCAGTTCATACTCATTTTTGAAACATGGACATACTCAAAACTGAGCCCATAGAGATCAGTTCATACTCATTTTTGAAACATGGACATACTCAAAACTGAGCCCATAGAGATCAGTTCATACTCATTTTTGAAACATGGACATACTCAAATAGGAGCACATGATGTTTAATTCTTGAGTGTGTGCATGTTTTCAGAAATGAGTTTATACATGTTTCAAAAAAATTTGTTTAATTTACCTCTAAAAGTTCAGGAATAAATCTTTGAGACAGTAAGACTACTAATAAAGCCACAATGCTTGAAATTGATATTTAAATTCTGTAAAAAATTTCTTGCCAAAGAGCTATAGGCATTTCCTCTCCAGCATAGTTCTGTATGAGAAAAAAGTTGAAAAATACTCTGTGGCTACATCTGGAGTGATTTATCTGCATAATTTTAGAAAGAGGTACGGTAAGGAGTATATAAAATCTCGGGACAGAATTTATAAAACGATAACAACCGTAGAAAAGTACGCAGCCATAGTTTTTATTACATATTTATATGAAACAATAGTTCCAGTTTCATTGAAAAATTAAGTATTATATAATTACTTTTCTTGAAACAATTTTATCCAGACAACTCCCGACTGAAAAATCAGCATCAGGGATAAGAGACGGTGAGGAATTTATTGCTAAATTTTGAACCCCAAAATCGTTCAACATTTTTTTTATCTCGTTAATATTGTTATAGACTAACTGAAATGGCATGTTTTATAATATAAGAAATAAAAGAAAATCAAGAATAGGTACTAATATATATATATATATATATATATATATATATATATATATTATTAAGGTACTTAAAAGTCAAAAATTATGTGAGAATCGCGCAGATACTATATCTAAGACAGACCCTCACCCCTACAAAAAATCAGTATATTAAGAATACATTAAACAAAAAATTGCCTTTTTGGCAGATGTTATTTAAATGCCAGGGTGGTGAGATTAATTAATACTTTTACGTTTTTGTTTTAAAAGAAATATTTTGCTCCGTCGCCAAATTACATGAGTATTGTGCTCATGATTTTTTAAAATAATTTAGCATTATTTTTACACAAGTAAGGCATCCCCTGGTTAGTATCTTTTTCTTACTCTATTATGTATGAGTGTTTTCCTTTCTTTTTAGTACTGGCAATTTATGTTATTAATCATTTTACGGGTTTGTTTTCTTTTTGCTTAAGTATTTTATTCACAATATTATTCTTTTGTCCTTAGCAATACTACTTATATATATATATATATATATATATATATATATATATATATATATATATATATATATATATATATATATTAATGGTACATCAAGACGTTGTTCCGCAAATTTTGCTCAAACTTTGTTGAACTTTGTTTCTTTTGATAATTACTACTTTAAAATATTTCTATTATTTATTTACAAGTTATACACGGTATTTTGTAATAGTGTACGTTAAAGTAAACAGTGGGTTTGTGTCTTCGCCCCGGGATTGCACTTACACTCTAAAGCGAAAGAGGAGTTCCCGAGCGGTCATCCCTTGCCGACGGTGCATCAATAAAATCTACAGATGAGCTAGATTTTTAATGTTTCAATTGACAATCTGTTTGTAACCTTTTCATATTCCTCGGTGGTGCTTGTCTTTTTCTCCATCATCGACATTCCTTTCTGTCTTTCATAGGAAAACATTAAAAAACCAGTGTGGTGTGGTCATCACAAAAGTAACGTTTCTTCTCTATAAATCATATCGTCTGCAACAAAAATTAAATTATAAACTATTCGTTCATGAGATAATCTCGAAAAACTGAGTATAGCAGCGACATCTGTTGGGTGGTATGCACCCAAACCTAATAAGGATCTAGTTATGTCAAGGTCTAACAGAATAGGAAGTTTGATGAAATTCAGTTTATTAGTTCTTGAGATATAGCGATCGCGGAAATCATGAAAAGTGCAGCATAGCAGAGCCACCTGTTGTACAATATACATCAAAACATATTCAGCACCAATATATGTCATGGTCTAACTGAATCTGAAGTTTTATTAAATTATTGAGATAGAGCGCCTACAAAATTTGTGCCACATAAGACAAACACACGGACACCCGGACTCACCGACTGATCTTTTGTGAAAGCAGTCAAATCGTGTTTAGGACCTTCTAAGACAAATAAATCCGGTCGAAAACCGGAAGCCGAAGATTATCACGAATCCAATACTTTCTTCTTGCAAAGATAGAAGAATATATATATAATATATATATATATATATATATATAGGGTAGATGTGCCAGTAATGGACACCCTTAAGGAATTTCTTTAAAAAGTATTTTTTAATTTATAGTTATAATTGTTATATTTCACATTTTTTGATATATTAATCAACCAACAATATTTAACCTTGCTCACAGTCCCATTTCCCAATGTGAATCGAAATTTAATTGTAAATAACAGAAATAAATCAAAACACCCTAAATTCCAGTAATGGACACCCCACAAAAGTAATAGATAATTGATATTATGATTGTATTTAAAACTAGAATTTAAAGAAAGCATATTAATGAAATAAAAAAAGCTGAATTTTTATTGGTTATTATTTTATAAACCAAAAATGTTGAAGGTGGCCCATTACTGGAACGCGGTCCATTACTGGCACATCTACCCTATATACATATATTTTTAAGTAAAATTATTATGAAATTACAGGAAAAGTTATGCTGTATCTTACCTTACACGAAACCACATTTTTTATTCAACACTTTATTTGTTTTTTCATAAATTATTTTGTATTATAGAAAAAAAAAAACTCAAATCAACTGAAACTTAATGAATTTAACAATTTAATAAAAAAGTGGTTTAGGTTGATCAATCTTCTGTAACAGATATAATATTCTGTATAACTTCTATAATTTTTAGTGACAGTGCTTTTTCAAGAAACGAAAATAATAGAATATCTGATCTATCGCTAAAAATATTTATGACTTTTTTTTCCCCTGTCATATTTACATATTTATATACTTTTTGCTCTTTTTTTTTCTTAGCTTTAATTTACAGTGTATTTATGAAAGCAACTAGCATAAAATATTTTTGAACGAGACAATGTTTAAAAAAAAGTAAAATTTAATTTTCATCTTAGTCATATATCACACATACACAGACACACACACACGTATATATATATATATATATATATATATATATGACTAAGATGAAATTTAAATTTTATTCAATTATGGCGGAAATTAGAAAAAATAGAATACGGCATCCAATTAAGTAATTTGCGCATTTCTTATTCCATATTTTATTTCGTGCTAAAAAAATCAAATAAAAAAAGGAAAAAGAAAAAAAAACAGAATAAAATCAAAGATTTTTGTGGGAGCTATACGTATTATATGCATATTTAATTGCATCTTAATTACATTCTGTCTTTCAAGTGCAATTAATCAAACAAATTTTGGAAATCATAAAGATCTTTCGAAGAGTTTTTTTCATACTGAAAATGAATATTTTACAGTCAGCAACTAATTTTAGATAATTAACTAACAATTTTAACACATTAAATTACTTAATATTATGCAAATGTAATTTAAAAATCAATAAATCTCATTTTTGTGTTATTTATCTTTTAAATCGTATTTCATTATAAATGGTGGACTTCATGAAGAATTTTAGAAGAAACACTGGACCACAATTTTTTTTTCTGATTTAAATTAAACAACATGGTAAAATTTACATAAATTATTTTCTCTCATTTCTGAATTGGGTTTCTTTAATGGAGTTATATTTTTGCATATCGTTTTAATTTGAATAATTGTAATAATAATGTCAAAAAATAGCTACGAAAAGTCATCATAAATAATGAGTATAAGCCATGAAATAAAAATAGTATTTTTTTTAAATACACTCTTTTTTAAGCATTCAATGTTTATCTTGAAATTCCCGCCTAATTTCATAACTACAATTTATTATTTTAAAAATTTTTTTCGTTACAATACATTAATTTGGCGTAAACACCGAACAAGATGATGGAGAATTTCTCCGGTGTTTTTCCACACTTGGTAAAAAGAGAACACAGAGACCGTATAAAAATTGAAAAAGTATAACTTTTTGAAAATTAATGGCAGAACTATATCATCAACATAATCTTTAATTTTACCTTATATTGAGCACTTTTTATTTACATTGCCTACATATCTCTAACAGGTAAAAAATTTAAACGAGATTCACAGTCTTTTTGAGATACCTTGTATAGATGTGACATTCTTAAATCTAAATAAGGAATCCGAATTACACTCGGGCATACCATTTTTCATGAGGAGGCGATTTATAAAAATAAAAAATAATGTATTAACTGAAGGATTGTAATATTAATTTACAATGCTAGATATAACTGAAAAATTGAAAAGTATTTCCACTGTTTAAATAACATATCAATAAAGTATATCATGAAAATCCATTGGTCTCGAAATGGCTGTTTGTTTTTTAATTCCCGTATAAATATAGCATTAATCCTCTAATATATCCCCCGTTTGTTCCTCCATCTCGGCTAATAATTTAGATACATTTAATTAAATGCTACTGTCATATTATTATATATATTTTATTATTTAAGCAATTCCCACTAATGTTTCAGCGAGGCATAAAATATCTTAAATATAAAAGGAAACCCTCCGCACAATTTTTTTTTTAAATTGGCGTAATAGAGCGATTTTAATGCTATATATTTATTTAATAACGTGAAATCTACAAGAATCTACCACTATTTTTATACATGAAGGATTTTGGTGCCATACATTGTAATAAGCATCAAACGAAATTAGTATGAATAATCATAATATGGGGTGATGTAAAAGAATACTTTAATTACTGATCCTAAAAATGAACGCAGCTTAAAATTGTGAATTTTTCATTTATCCCACAGTTATTCTGTGATGAACTTATATGATTATATATATAAATACATTTTTCGAAAATATTTTTTGGAATCATAAATATGCCTTCATAAGTATTTACGGAATCATTAGCACAATTTAAATTAGAGCAATTGAGCAAATTAAATTATCATTAAATGATCATTAAATGATTTACACTCAATGAATCAATTTAAATTAATATTTGTTTTTATATTTACTAATTACTCTTATTAAATATACATTCTTTATATAAACGCATTCGAAGATTATTGTGCGTAAAAAAATAAATGCTCTAAAGATTCTTTTTAACGAGCAGATGTTCACTTGAAGAAAACTCATCGGAGCTTGCATAGCAATTTATATTTTTCAAGAATTCAGATATTTCAAATGAGGTTAGTCAAGGCTAAAATTTGCATTTTTAAGTTTTCTTTTAATCTTTATTACAGCAAAATGAGAGCTACTATATATTTCATCGAATTGTTCTACCTTATAGTTTATATCAAGTGGGCTTGATACAATTATATACATTTTTGTTTAAATATATAAAATATAGACATTGCGAAATCTTTACTCGTAGGTAATGGAATTGCGAATATTTTTTACTCATCGATATTGTAGTTGTCGAGGACATTAATGCACTGTAGAAAAAAGACAAATGTTTCTTAATCTACGAAAATACAATATAACCGTGTACGAAAATAGACAATAATCTTTTCCAAGTTACTCATGATTCCAAAAAGCGTACTTTATCGTTAGAAACCTCAGAAACCAATATATTTTCGGAATTTAAAGCAGGATTTATAAAAACAAAATTTCTGATGCTCCCACTGTCTTTCGAAAACGTTTCTGAGTACTTTTTATAGAGTATTAAGCAGTTCTCTCAATCCTGGATATCTATTTTTTTTTAGGATGCTATCAATTTTCAAATAGGCATTTTCAGTTGCGTAATGGAATTAATACATGCAATAATAATAAAATAATATTAATAGTAATACTAATGTTAATGCTGTTAATTTATTATGTTTGTCTGTAAGACATGTTTGTTGAACATGAAACTGTTTACTTTCGAATAGATAACATCCTAAAAACCGATATACCTGTTTGAGAAAATTGATTAATTCACTATAAAAACTACTCTGAAACTTTTCCGAATATCTGTGGCAGCAAATGAAACTGTGTTTTTATAAATGCTTCTTTAAATCTCGAAAACATATCAGTTTCTTTGTTTTCTAAAGATAAATGAACGCTTTACAGAATCGTAGGTAACTCGTAAGACGCTATTGATCAATTTTGTTCGTGGTTATATTATATTTAGTTGTACAAGGTGACGTCACGAACAGGTTTTTGCTGCTGCTGTAGGACTGATATCGGTACCTTTTATCAATGCTTTTTCTACTTGTGTTTCCTACAGCTTTTTCAACGTTTTACGGTAAAAGTCACGTGATGTGAAATGCTCTATTTTCTTAGGTTAAGGAACATTTGTCTTCTTTTACAGTGTGATCGATAGCGGAGTTGCGATGTTTTTCTGATCTTCTATAGTGAATGTACAATATTGTTAGTATGACAACAGTAAATTTACATAATCATATAATAAAATCACTAATTATCATTAAAATATGGATGTAAATGCTTAAAGAGATAAAAACAGAACACAAAAAGACTTATAAAAAACCTTTTAATATGATGATCGACGTGTTTCGAACACACAAACGGCGCCATTATCAAGATCTACACGATAAACAAACTAGTCTCGCAAAAATGTTTGACAATAAACTTGAAAAACATAAAATCACGAGATCATATGTGTAATAAAAGCAGGTGCTTAAAAATAGTCAAATGTAAACTTGAAAACTAATATTTCCTTATTGCTTTTTTTTACATTGAAAAACATCTCGTACCAAATTTGAGGTAATTCAAAAGAGGCTGATTCATTGCAAATGTTCTCATTACGCATATAGATTTCTATTGATTCACGGATAATAGATGGGATATAAAGTCTTGATGGATAAATTATTTTACGATTCTTAAAATCAATATTTTAAAATCCCTGTCTTATTTAGTTTTGCCAAAGCTGTAGTTCTTCTGTCATATTTTGTTCTGTTTTTATCACTTTAAGCATTTACATCTATGTCTCAATAGTAAATTTGTTAGATGTAGAAAAAAAAATAAATTTTGAAATTTAGTGAGTGAGTTTAGTTAAAGTTTAGTTACTCTAACACATTTGAAGTTAGAATTATTCTTTTATAGCCTTCATATAATTTTCCATCTATGATTATAAGCCGACGATAGAGACATTTTTCTGCACTTTATAAACAATTTAGTAGGCGTTTCTGCGAGGTACACACTTTTTGAGGTTTAAAACACTTTTTGGACAAAAATGTGAGATTTATGCATTTCTTACTTGAATGTTGCTTTTAGCTTCTTCACTCGTTGAAAGATGTCTTTTGTTTGTAAGATATTGCAGATTTCGGACGGTCACATTATCTTTTTTTGAATTCGAATCATTTCGAGTTAAATATTAGTTTAAGGAACAGTAGAGTAAGTGGGAATAAGTTAAATCTATTTTAGAGATGTATGTTAAAATTTGTTCATGTTGTGATATTCCTTCAAAATCTATTGCCAATGCTTTTTTAACACTTTCCAACCTTAGTTGAAAAGTGTTTATGACTTCGGTTTGTCTGCCGTATGGGCGTCTGCCGTATGGCCGTCTGCCGTCTGTCCGTGCTCTAACTCCCGTAAATATGCTCGGATTGCCCTGCAATTTTTATATGTTGTTGTCGTTATCTATAGCATGCTCCCTATTTCAACTGAAGTGTGTAGCACTTAGTTTTTCTACAGGGACACTCAAAAGAATTCCGTTACATTACGATCTATGGGGAAAAATCATTTGCGGTTTATTTTAATGATGCTACACAATTTCAAATACATTGTAATTGATATATATCACTAAGGTGCATTACAAGAAGCTTAATATGGAATAGGGTGTGCATAGCACTTACAGTTACTTTACAGGGACAGTCAAAAGAATTCCGTTACATTACGTCTATGGAGAAAAATCGTTTGTGGTTTAATTAAATAATGTTTCACTATTTTAAACGCATTGAAATTAATATATATATCGCTAAGGTGAATGACAAGAGGCTTACTACAGAATACTGTGAGTATATCAGTCATCGTTCATTGACAGTGATACACAAAAGAATTCTCTACTGTCTGTTAACAATAATTCCTGGAAGTGCGTTTTAAGTTTCTGAACGCGATTTTAAATTAAACTCACTTTTCGTATATTACTTGGCGTGCATAAATCCTGTAGATCATATACAGGGCAGCACAAAAGTTTGCGAACACATTTCCGTTTATTGACAGAAACTCCAGAAGGAGAATTTTAAACTGTGCTACGCCTTTCCTAACTAAACTAAAATTTAGCATCCTATGTAGTATATATACAAATCTATAGATCTTATACAGGGCTGAATAAAAGTATTCGAATATTTTTCCGAATATTGTATATGTTGGAAATTCCTGAAATTACGTTTTTAAATAAGTTATGCGTTTTCTAAATTGTTTACTTAGATGTTATCTTTCAGCTTATTAAACGGTAATGATTTGTAAAATTATTTTGGAAGCGTTGGAAAGTGTTACATAATCTATGCTTGACGCCTGACTTTTCGTTCTTGTTTATGTATGCTTTAGTAAAAAAATATTTGCTAACCAGCACTTTGCTAAAAACATAAAACATATAATAATTTATTGCTTTATTAAAAATAAAACTAAGCTGAAAATTACAGTTATCAAAAATCCACATCTTAAATTCGTAAAGTTTTTATTTTTCTAACTAATTTGTTTGGAAGATGATATTTGCTTCAATGCGAATGTATGAAATCAAGAATAAAAAAGAAATACCCTCCCACTTCCCAAAATGGACTTCATAAATATATATAAAAAAGGTTTAACTTCAGTTTACAATTATGAAATCAAATAAAGGATCCTCTTACGTCTTCTATACAGTGATTCTACTTAAATGAGTATTTATAATACCTCAAAGAACATTTAAGAGGTTAGATCTAAAAATCTTAATGCTGGCTATTTACTGTAATTAAACATATATTCGTTACACAAAAGTACTTGAAGCGTATTGCCGGCTGAAAAATAAGCACACTTCTAAAGAATCTTTACAAAGCAGAGACGTTTGCTAGAAGAAAAGTCGTCCGATCTTACATAGGAGTTTACCTTTTATAGAAGTTTATCTTTTCTGGGACTTTTCTGTAAAGTTCAAATATTTCGACAAAGTAAACGAAATGCCCCAATTAGTTCAGTTTGCCTTTTTAAAATTTATAAAAGTGCCTTAATCTAGAATTGAAAGAGCTATTTATTTCATCAAACATGCTACTTTTTTTTGGCATCCAGTGGGTTAGATTAAATAGCATTAATTTTCTTTTTTTGAATTTCGCAGACGCGAACCTTTTTAGAAAAATGTAATTTTAGTTATATATTTACAAAACTATTATATAATTGATATATATTTCAGCTTAAAAGTATAATAACGTTCATTCTTTTTTGTATTTCGCACACTTGAGGAATTAGAATAAGTAATTTTTGTTATATTCAAATTGTATTTTAATTGAGTATTGAGTATTTTAGTATTCAAATTATATTTTAATTGTTATATTATTTGTTATATTTATTTTGTTATATGTTATTTGTTAGATATTTTTTGCTATATTCAAAACTATTATATAATTAAAAAATATATGAGCATGAAAGTATCTTTAATTTAATTTATTTATATTCAAGTCTTAAATTGGTTTGATTGAGTAAACATATTTTAAAAATCGAGTGAAGTTAAGTTTAGTAATCGAAAAGAGATGAATTTGGAGACAATTGTTAGCGTTCGAAAAATAGTTTAAGTTAGTTGATCTATGATGATTGAAAAATAAATGCTTAACGCCAACACCAATTTTTTTTAACATGAATATTTATTAAAAATCATGTGCACGAATTTCATGAACATTCTTTTTTAATTGAAAGTTTATTGAAGATTAGAGCACATTATTTCATTAGTTTATAGAAGAAGTCTCTGATTAGTTAATTGAAAGTTTATCGAAGATTAGAGTACACCCTTTTCTTAGTTTATTGAAGAATCCTCTGATTAGTTTATTAGAAAGTTTATCGAAGATTAGAGTACATCTTGTCATTAGTTTATTGAAGAATCCTCTGATTAGTTTACTAGAAAGTTGATTGAAGATTAGAATGTATCATTTCCTTAGTTTATTGAAGAATACTCTGATTAGTTTATTAGAAAGTTTATCGAAGATTAGAGTACATACTGTCATTAGTTTAATGAAGAATCCTCTGATTAGTTTATTAGAAAGGTTATTGAATATTATAGTACATCCTTTCATTAGTTTATTGAAGAAACCTCTGATTAGTTTATTAGAAAGTTTATCGAAGATTAGAGTACACCCTGTCATTAGTTTAATGAAGAATCCTCTGATTAGTTTATTAGAAAGGTTATTGAATATTATAGTACATCCTTTCATTAGTTTATTGAAGAAACCTCTGATTAGTTTATTAGAAAGCTTATTGAAGATTAGAGTACATCCTTTTCTTAGTTTATTGAAGAATCCTCTGATTAGTTTGTTAGAAAGATTATAGAAGATTAGAGTACATCACATCCTCTCATTAGTTTATTGAAGAATCCTCTCATTAGTTTATTAAGGCGATAGTGGACATTCTAAATCATGAAATGTGACTGAAAAATTGATTTTTTGTATTTGAAAAATTATGAAACTAGATGCTCAAATTTATCTGATGCAAAAAGAATTTTTCAATTCTGAGGCTTCTTTGCACAGATATGATCTTTTATTTTTGTTAAAACTCTATATATTTTTACAGTTTTTTTAAAAATTAAAATGCTGTTTTATCAAAAGTGAAAATTTCGCACATTTCTAACTTTTGAAACGTTCCATGCGCATTCCTAATTATCAGATTCTTTTAAAATTTATTCTGTATATCCTCTATATATTAATGAATAAATGTTAGCAGAAAAAAATATCCCAGGAGTATTTTAATGTTCAAATATGTGCGCATATGAAAAAAAAAGCTACTTTTTTAGAAAAAAACAAGGTATAGTTATGAAAATATAATTTTTCTTATTATACATTCAGCGAACATTGACAATTCATGCCAACTTCCATTCTAATATATAAAAAGTACCTCATAAATAAATATTGTCTTATTTTATGCAAAAGAAATGCGCATGGGGCATTTTAAAATACGATAATTTTTTGTTAATTTTAAATTTAAAAATCAAATAATTTAAAAACTTGTTATTATTTTTACCCCAAGTTTTGAATATGACTATTTGAGCTTGTCATTAACTAGTCGGCCAATTTTCAAATGAATCCATTCAAAATTCTGGGATTTGGTTTTTAATGTCCACTGTCCCCTTAAGGATTAGAGTATATCCTTTGAAAAATTGAATTACAGGCGTGTCACTGGCAACTATTTTGTCTACCACTATTTCCAAACAATAATCTTCGTAGTGGATTGTTACAATATATGCAAGAGAAATCTTGCACGTAGATTATTGTATAGGTTTTTTAAAATAGAAAATTTTGCTTAATTTAATATCATAAATTCTTGAATGAAAAAAGGAAAAAAAATAATAAACAATTACTGGCAGGAATAGTTAAGGATTTTGATCATTTTACGCGTCACGTATACGTGACGCTGGTCGTGAAGGGGTTAAACTGAATATTTATTGAAAATCAGTGTGCGTCACTCTCGTTGTCATTCTTCATTTTTATTGCATATTTTAAAAATCAATATGCATAAATTACTTTGGAAATCATTTTTCCTAATTGAATATTTTTTGAAAATCATCGTGAATAAATCTCGTTATCCGTCGTTTTCATTTAAATGGAATACTCATAGAAAATCACTGTGCATCAATCGCGTTGCCCTTTTTTTTCAAAGTAAATATATATAATATACAAATTTTAATTGCTTAATAGGCGTATAGCCAACATAGTGAAAAAGTACCCAAGCCGGGACTCGAACCCGGATCATCAGATTAGCTCACTGACGTTCTACCAACTGAACCACTTGGGAACGATACTCAGCCTGGAACTTTTTCACCATAACATGTTGGCAAGGCTACAAACGCAGCACAAGATGGAATATTTTTCCGTGAGCCGCCAACCCTGGGGCAAACACGAAATCAAAGAAAATCCAGTATCGACAATTGAAATAAATTCATATGAATTTATTTCATTTTTATTTTTAAATTCACATGAATTTATTTCAATTGTCGATGCTGGATTTTCTTTGATTTCGTGTTTGCCTCAGGGTTGGCGGCTCACGGAAAAATATTCCATCTTGTGCTGCGTTTGTAGCTTGCCAACATGTTATGGTGAAAAAGTTCCAGGCTGAGTATCGTTCCCAAGTGGTTCAGTTGGTAGAACGTCAGTGAGCTAATCTGATGACGCGAGTTCGAGTCCCGGCTTGGGTACTTTTTCACTATGTTGGCTATACGCCTATTAAGCAATTAAAATTTGTATATTATGAATGCAAGGGGTGAGAAATTTTGTCTCAGGAAAAACTTCCAAGTATTAAATATGTAAATATATATGTTTTAAATCAGTGTGAATCTCTCTAATAAATCTCTCGTTGTCATTCTTCTTTATTTAATTGAATATTTAATGACAATCACTGTGGATCAACCCCACTTCCAATCTTTTTTTCAACTGAATATTTATTAAGATCAATGGGCAGAGTTCTAGTTGTCATTTTATTTTTTCTTTTCTTTTCTTTCTTTCTTTCTTTTTCCCTTTTTTTTTGCCTATTTTTGGAAATTAATATACATAAATCTCATTAATATTCTTTTTTTTTAAATTGAATATTTATTGAAAATGAGCATGAATAAGTCTTGTTAACGTCATTCGAAATTACTGTGCATCAATATTATTGCCGTTCTTTTTTAATTAAATAGTAATTGAAAATCAGTGTGCATTTACAATCATTTTCATTCTTTTTATAATTGAATATTTATTAGAAATCAGTGTTCGTAAATGTCGTTATCATTCTTGTTTTAAATGAAAATTTATTGCAAAATTAGTGCATATCAATCTCATAATATATTAAAAAAAATGAATATATCTTTTTTAAAAATCAGCTTGTGTCAAATTCGTTATCGTTTTTAAAAACCCTCTAAAAATAACGTGAGTTCCGAAAAGATATACACCACACATGTAAAAAATGTAGTTTATTAACTGACATACTCCCCAATAAATGAAAATATAATATGATATGTATATAATTAATACTAGAGTTTATATATTAATTCATTAGTTATCAACGAAAATCTTTGAAGCACTATAAACGAATGTGAAAACATTTTTCAACTGCATTTTTATAAAAAAAACTTATAACGTTCTCTATTAAATGAATACATACAATCGTAAAAGTTACAATCATGGAACTAATAACTAAACTGATATTTCAAACGGATATTCTAAACATATAAGAAAAATCTATTTGGAATTTGCCTTTAGCTTTTTATGTTCCCATTCCATTTATCGCTTCGTAAAATAAGAATGTGGAAAGTGTAGGTAATATGCTAGAAATTTTATTTTTTTCTTCTGGTTTGCATGACACTTAAACATGAGTTATTTTTATTAAATAACATCTACAAATGGCGATATCTTCGTGGAAATATCCTGGGAACGGACGAAAGTGCGATGAGTTAAATTGCATCGAGATATTTTATGATAATAGAGACAGATAAAATGCGCATGAAGTTCACGAAGGAATAGTAAAAAAGTTACGAAAATGATATAAGGCTAATAATGGTGTCATAAATTACGTCACAGAGCAAATTTTTGTTAATTGCAAGTAATGAGACAAGATATTAAAGTGTCACTGTTGTTAAGTTTTCTATTGTACTCCTGAAAATTGTAATGTTACTTTCGCAGGAAAAAAAATGTTATAAGTAATGTAAAAAAAAATCCTATATGAAAAAAAATCATTAAAACTTAACGCAAGAATATTAATTTAAATTTTTGCCTACATTTACAGATAGCATTTTATATTGGAAAATGTCATATTTTTATAAATCTATTTATTTTTAGAAAACCCCCCTCCAAAAACTTAATGTTTGATGCTTAATCCATCATTATGCACAATGAGTATCATGTGTATACATGTGCAACAATCCACCAAAAATTGCGTTGTGCCCATCAGGAGCAATCAAAACACAAAATAACATATTTTCAATTAAAATTTTTAACAACCCTATCTTGCATTTTTTTAAAATTACCAAACACATTTTCAGGAAATATTATTTGCTTTTCAACGAATAAACGTTTTGAAAACTGCAATTACAGAAATAATAATCAAACTGAGGATCTTTTAAAATCAGAAGTGTATCTCATAGGAATTTGTGTTCCCTTTAGATTTTTATATTCTTCTCCCATTAATTGCATCTCACATGTAGTTTCCAAGGAAACTAAAAATGTGTAAACTGTAGATAAGTTAGAAACTTTATTTTTCTCTAAGGAATTTCGCGTATCCCTCTGACCCTTAAACATTAATCATCTCTATTAAATAACATATACAAATGGCGATATCTTCGTGGAAATATCCTGGGAATGCAACGAACGAAAAGGCGATGAGCTAAATTGTATCGAAATAATTTATGATAATAGAGACATATAAAAAAAAACACACGAAGTCCACGAGGGAATAGTAAAATGGTTATGAAAAAGATACAAAATTAATAATGGGAGTCACAAATTATGTCAAACAGTAATTTTTGTTAATTGCAAGTAATAAGACAAAAGATTGAAGTCATTGCTGCAATGTTTTTCAATTGTACTCTTGAAAACTGTTATGTTACTATTTCAAAAAAGGAATTATGTTATAAGTAATATAAAAAGTTATTATATGAAAAAAAAACTCGTTAAAACTTAACGCAAAAATATTAATTTCAATTTTATATATGCATACATTTACAGATAGTATTTTAGATTGGAAAATGATATGTATCACATTTTAAATCTATTAATTTTCAGAAAATACCTCTCCAAAAACATAATATTTAATATTTAATCAATCATTATGTACAACAAGTGTCAATGTGTACCAATTCATCAAGAAATGTGTTATGCGCATCATGAGCAATCAAAAAAGAAAATAACATTTTAAATTAAAAAAAAATTAACAACTGTGTCTTTCATTTTTTATTTACCAAACGCAGTTTCAGAAACTATTATTTGCTTTCAATAATAAACGAATAAACGTTTTAAAAATTGCAATTACAGAAGTAATCATCAAACTGCGAGAATCCTTTAAAATCAAAAGTGTATCTCACAGGAATGTATGTTAGTTTTAGATTTTGATATTTTTCTTCTATTAATAGCATCTTACATGCAAGGAAAATAAAAATGTGGAAAGTATAGATAAATTAGAAACTTTATTTTTCTCTGAGGAATTTCCCTGACCCTTATACATGAATTATTTTCATTACAAATGGCGATGTCTTCATGGAAATACCTTGGGAATGTGCCGAACGAAAAGGCGAATGAACTAAATTGTATCAAAATATTTTATGGTAATAGCGACAGATAAAAAAACGGATGTCCATGAGGGAACAGTAAAAAAATTACGAAAATGATATAAAACTAGTATTGCACTCACAAATTCTGTCATAGAGTAAATTTTTGTTAATAAGACAAAGGATTAAAGTCACTGCTGTTAAGTTTTTCAATTGTACAAATAGTGATTGATATCTTCATGGAAATACCTTGGGAATGTAACGAAAGAGAAAGCGATTAGCTAAACCATACATATATATTTTATGATAATAGCAAAAGCTAAAAAGCAAATAAAGTTCACAAGGAAAAAGTAAAAGATTCACGAAAACGATATAAAAACAATAATGCTATCATTAATCTTGTCACAGAGTAAATCTTTAAGATTGTTGATAAAAGTAGTTGATGAAATCATGCGCGCATGATAACTCATAATATTTTTATCTTAACAGAATAATTCTGCAATATAAATATACTTCAGACGATCTGGCATATTTTTAAGCTGAACTGAAATTTACACATACTTCAGCAAAATTTATTTTCAGTACTTTCTAACATAGTTGAAAGTATTTATTAATTCGATTTGTCTGGCCGTCTGTCCAACCGTGGGTCTGTCTGTCAGTGCTCTAACTAGCATAAATGTATACTCCGATTGCCATGTAAATGGTATATGTTATTGAGGTTTACTATGACATGTATGCTATTGAAAAAGAAGTGTGTAGCATTTATAGTTCGATATAAATATATTCGATATTAAAATACACTCAAAAGAATTCCGTTTTATTATGATCTATGTGGGAAAAAGGTTTGCAATATATTTTAATAATGATGTTACACTATTTCAAACATATTGCAATTGATATACATCACTATGTATGCGCTATTTGTAATGAAAATAATTATAGGAATGCCTATAAGATGCTTCCTGTAGAATAGGGTGTCGATAATATTTATTGTTCGTTTACCTGGACACACAGAATAATTCAGTTACTGTATTGTCTATGAGCGATAATTGCTGGAAGTGCGTTTTCAATTGCGGTTTTAAAATTAACTAATCTTTTGCATATTATTTGGTATGTATGAATTATATAGATCCTATACAGGGATGCACAAAAGAATTCGAGTACATTTCCGTTTATTGACGGAAATTGCTCAAGAGGATTTTAAAATGTGTGATGTGTTTCCAAACCGAACTAAATTTTAGCATACTATCTAGTATATATTTAGTATATCGGAAGATCATATACAGGAGTGCACAAAAAAATACATTTCCGACTATAGACGATAATTGCTGAAATTGAGTTTTCAAATGTGTTAGGCGTTTTTCAAATTGTTTACTTAAACATCTTCTTTGACCTTATTTAACGGTGAAGTTTCGTTACAGTTTTCTAGAGGTGTTAGAAAGTGTTTCATAATTTATGCTTGACGCGTGATTATACCCCGCCCCTTTCTTTTAAAATAAAGTTGGTATTTCACATTTATTTTTCCCAAAATATTTAAAGTCTATTTATGCATAAAAGCCGTTTGTGGACGAAACATTAAACAATTTTATTTTTAAAATATAGACATATCCTACAATCAGAAGAAATATCATATGAAAATATTAAGTAGCTTAAGAAATATCCTGCGCGCAATTATGAGATAAATAATTTTGAGGTATTTCTAATCATTGTTTAGAGAATTACTCGACGTATTTTCCGTCATAATTAGCGCAATTGTATATGAATTGTAAATGTTCAGACAGTATTGCTATTTCACTTATATATTTTTCAAAAACTCGATTTTTTTTTAAAAGATTTAATAGTCGGGTGATCGTTTAAATCCTGCAGTAAAAGAAATAAAAATCCAACCGAGTATATGGAAGAATCAGAAGTGAATCTCTTATCTTTACGTTATCACATTTCACATGCAGTTACCAAGGAAAATAAGGATGTGAAAAGCATAGATATGTTAGAAATTTTATTTTTCTTTGAGTAATTTTACGTGTTTCTCTGACCCTTAAGCACTAATTATTTCCATTAAATAACGTCTACAAATAACGATATCTTCATAATATCTCGTGACGAACGAAGTTAAAATGTAAAGAGATATTTTATGATAAAAGCGACAGATAAAAAATAACGTATAAAGTCCTCCAAGGATTAGTAAAAAAGATATGAAGACGATATAAAAATATGCTATTAATCCTGTCACAAAGTAAGTGTCTGTTAGGTATAACGATATTCAATCAGATATCTGATTGAATATTTAAATAATACAGTAAGACAAGAATTATTTATTCTCTGTTAAATTGCCCAAGATTTTTGATTGTACATTAGAAAACTGTAATGCTTCTATTGCAAAAAAGGGCATAATGTTACACAAATGCTATTAAAAAAAATTCAAATACAAATAAAATTCATTAACACTTATTTTTAAATCATTTTGTCAAACAGGTGATTGTTTTTTATTTAATATGTTTCATCGAATTTGTTTTAATTTTTCATAATTAATTAATATCAAACTCATTTTAAGAAACAACACGTATACGTTCAATAACAAATGAATATATTTTTTTAAAGATTGAAATCGTAGGCGTAATAATCAAACTGGGGATAGTTCATAATCCGAAGTGAATCACACGAGAATTTTCGTTATATTTAAGCGTTTATATCGTTTTCCATTAATCACATTTCACGTACAGTAACCAAGTGAAATAAAAAATAAAATAAAAAATATAGGTATGCTAGAATTTTTATCTTTCTCTTAGGATCTTTATGGGTCCCACTGATCCTTAACATAAATTATTTCCATTAAATTACTTCTGTAAATGGAGATATCTTCTTGTAACTACCTTGGGAATGCGACCAACGAAAAGGCGATGAGTTAAATTGTATCGGGATATTTTATTATAATAGCGACAGATAAAAAGCGCTTAAAGTCCACGAGGGATTAGTTTAAAAAAACCCATGAAAATGATCTAAGAATTAATTATGCTATCATAAATCCTGCCACAGAATAAGTTTTCATTTCCGGTAAATTTAATCCTCTGGTAACCCCAAAATAAGATAATGGCAACATATACACAGGCGTGCTCCGATTGAAATTTTTGCCCAAACTATGGAAACCCATATTCCAGAACTTGGTCTCGAACACTATTCTGATCGAGTTTTATTAAACGAGTGGAACAAGTCAACAAATATTATCTCGATGAGGCTCGGCGATTCACTATTGTTCAAAATTGTCTCGACCAATAAAATTTTATTGCCCGTATGTCGCCACTCTGATATAGAGATCAACGCAAACTCGCCGAACTTTTGTCCAAAATCCTCTCGACCAATCAAATATAACTGACCGTTTGTCGTTATTCTCTAATGAAGGAGTTTTACTATAATTACATCAGAATCACGTAATTCATAAAATGTATTTTTTTTCATTTAATTTACTTTGTAAATAGAACATCTTTCCTATAATAAAAACATTAAAAAAATATTTGTGTAATTTTTCTAAACGTAGAATAAAATTAGCTTTCTTTCCCCCCTCAAAATTGGAAAGATCTCATACAATGAACAGAGCCCTTAAGGGTATTCTTAAAAAAATATTTTTACTCGCTCAATAACACGAAACTTTCTGACACATTTACGTACACATTTTTTAACGTAAAAGTATGACACTTACAGGCATCACTATTAAAGTGATTTGCAATTGAATACTGCTTTTCGTTTTTCGACAAATAAATTACATCTTAAATTATAAGCAATTGTGGTCTCATGCCGGCAGTTTTTTCCCTTTTCTGCCCTGTCGCATTTGGAAACTCGGTTCAAAACGAAAACTTTAAAAGCATTTTCTGACAAATTATCTGCTTTTATCGAAAAATGGAAAAAACTATTCTATTACACAGTTTTTGAATTAGAGTAACTGCCAATTTGATACGTTTGCATTCATAAATGTGTCAAAAAGTAAGCTCTGTTTGGATTTGAGCCTTAAGGCACAGAATCGGGTTCCAGTGCCAGTTAAGGTGCCTCTATATGAAAGTGGTGACATACGGGATACGAAATTTGATTGGTTGTGACGATTTTGGAGAGACCGAATCGCCATGCATCTTGGCTAGGCTGTCATTATTGCCAAGCTAATGTTTGTTAATATGTCTCACACGCTAATAAAACTCTTCCAGGCGACTAACGCAAAGTTCTAGAATGCAAGTTTGCCATAGTTTGGACAAACATGTCCGTCTGAGCACAATTTGATCGCGACGTACGTTATACACGGCCGGTGCATAACGTTTAAAACATCACATGAAGTGGAACATTTTTACACGGCGACTGGTGCAAAACGGTGGGCACAGTCACCACTTTACACCAATCACCGTGTAAAAATGTTCCACTTCATGTGATGTTTTAAACATCATGCACCGGCCGTGCATAACGTAGGTTGCGATTGGATCATGTACCCTGTGCGTATGTTGCCACTCTAATATATAGGCATACTAATGCCAGCTAAGTAAACATTAAGAGAGATAACCAAATTCATTTAACAGAATACAAAATAATCATGGAGTGTTAATGAGCATAATAATAATTAATGAGCATAATAATTAACAGTAAAATACTCATCAACAGTAACGGTGAAAATAATTAAAAAACATTAAAAAAAATAATCTGGATCAAGCCCCGAGTCAACCGGGTCTTTTGAGATAGACATTTTGAAAGTTATCAAAATAGGGGAGTTTCGAAATGAGTTTATTAATTTGATATGTGATATTTTTTTATAATAAAAACATTAAAAAAAATTACTACTATACATTTTTTCTCAATGTAGAAAAAAGTTAGCTTTCTTTTCCTTCCAAAAAAGTTGAAAAATCTCAAACAATTAAAAAGAAAACCTAAAAAACAAAAACAAACCTGGATTAAAACTGGGAGTCAACCGTGTCTTTTGAGATAGGTATTTTGAAAGCTATCAAAATACGGGAGTTTCGGAATGAGTTCATTAATTTGAAATACACAACATCCCTTTTACTTTAATTAAAAATACACATTTGCATATAGAGCGATATTATTTAATTATATGATACTGATTATTTAATTCTGTGATACTGATTATTTAATTTTATGATACTGATACCAGTACTATTAATTACTTTGCAATAATCATGTAATTTTTAGGTTTTTTTTAAAATTGTAATTTGATTGTGATTAATTTTTTTTTCTTACAAAAAGTCATATATTTTTATTTTATTCGTTTTATAAGCAGCAATTCATATTAAAAATGCGACATAAATCGATTTTATCTTTGTATTCTGAAATCACGAAATTTTATAAATATATCCTAACATTAGTTTTACAATTTTAGTTACTCTCTGTTGTGTGATTTTCTTTCAAAAGAAACAATTAATGAAAATAAAAACGATAAAAAATTATTAAATTAATACATTATTTTTTGATAACGGACGCGAGAATCAATAGTTTTAAAAATATGATATGCAACCCAGAATTTTAAAGTTTTTAACTGAAACTAGATGAAACCCGTCAAAACGTGACGAAAAAAAAATACTATAACAATATCAGTAAAATAAGCTTCTTTATTATTTAAGTAGGGCTTCATATGAAACAGTCTTTCAAATATTTTATTTTAAAAAATCCCCCCCCCCCCCCCAATGAAATGCTATTTCCGATGCAAACTCCAAATGAACACTCCGTAAACAAATGTGTAATGCAAATCAGTTTGACATTACCACCATATTCCCCACGACGGAAAAAAAAGGTCATAGACCTATAAAGTATCATACAAATAGTCGTATCATAAAGTATTATACAAATTTCCTACTTTCATCTCATATTCAGTAAATAAAAGAACATAGTATAAGCACCCCCCCCCCGTGATGATGCAATTGAATGAGCTCCTATGCGCATATGTATTGCATCTGCCCAAAGGCACCGTTGAAATTCGACGTTAAAAAAGTTTTAAAATGTTTAAATTAAAAGTTTTAAAATGTCCTCTTTAATCATTGTTCGTTTCAAATCCATATCTTCTAAAACGTATCCATTGTTTTAAACTAATCAATTTTTATGTAAAAATGAAGAATTTTTGTTAAAAATAATAAATTAATATGCAGATTTGGGAAAATTTTAATGTTTTCAATTGTAATTTATTTGTATGGTTTCTTCTATCCCTTTACATAATCAGGGTGATTATTCCTTTTCCATCACAGTCGGTCTCTTATACAGTTAAATATCCAATGGATCTTAAAAAAGAAATAATAAATAACAGTTCCTAGCATATTCTGATTCAACATATACATCAACGAATTCAACATATCAATTTTATGTTATTAAAATTGATAATTTTATGTTAACTAAAAATAGTTTTTTTTTGACAGATTTTATATTATCGCCAAAATACTCTCTTATGGATAATCTGATCTTATGATTTATCAGGTTTTTATTATTATTTTTTTTTTTTTCACTTTTCATGAAGGTTAGGGATACCTATTTTCAATTGTTGAAACTTTCCAAGGAGCTATTTTACATTATTAAAACAAACGGATGGTCATTGTTGAGATAGAATTGAAAAATATTTCATGCTTGAACATTATTTAAAAAGTCGTTAAATTAAGCGGCAGATTTCAAATAAATTTCAATCGAAAGCTAATTTTTTTTTCTAATTGAGGATGTAAAAATTAAAATTGTAAAATGTAGTAAAAAAATTACATTTTTAGTATTTAGAAGTGATGTAAGCGCGATGAAAGCTAAAGCGATAGTGCCGTTTGTTGTCACAACCGTTATATATTTCTAAATATTGTCACTGTGTTTCGGTTGGCGTCCAAAAGTAGACTACCATTTTTTGACATCGAAAGAAAAATTCACAGTGAAAGAAATAAGACTTTGCCGCTAATAAGGAACTGTTAAATGAACTTATAACAAACCTACCAAAATAATTCCTATAAAATATTAGCCTTACATTGTTTATTCTAGCTAAAAATACAATCATTATTTCAAGTTTTTTTTCCCCTGAAATTCTTTACTGTTGTGAATTTTCTTATTAAAAAAGGAAATCTTAATAATTTAAATCCTATAATTCCTATAACTTAATCCTATAATTAAAAAAAAGTAATTGGTAACATGTAATCAAGGTATGCAATCAAGATGAAGCAACCAATAAAGGCTCCAGTTCTAATCTTTAAAATTAAAAATTGAAATATCAGTTAATATTACGCCATGTTGACACAATCATATAAATTTTTCTTTTTAGTTTTATCAATGTTAAAATGCATTTCAAGCTAAGCATAACGTCATTTTCACCGGTACAAACTTTTCACACGTACGTTTATGCTTAAGCACCATGCATACGAATAAAAATATATTTTGCATTTAATTGTAATGAAAAAAATGGCATCAACAAAGTTATAATGCTTAATGATAAAATGAACCCAATGGACAATATTTCCGTGACGTCACAGTAAATATGAATTTTTATTTGCTTATAAAACACACGGATAAATATTTTTACCGAAATACTTAAACATTTTAACTATATTTTAACTTACAAATTAAAAAATTCGGCCTAAAAGTCACGTGCTTTTAATATTTATTTTTTATGCTCGCGATCATTGAGTTCAGAAAATAAACTCTGTACGTCGCAACAGTGGGCGTTAATCCGATTGCCGACTTTATGACGTCATAAGCAGAAGTAAAATTTTAATTTAAGATTACGGCTAATTAATTAAATTTTCGAACAAACGAATGTACGATAACAAATCTGTGACCAAATATCTTTCATTTAAAAAAAGAATGATGTAATTTGATGTAGTAGTTTGTTCTCACGGATTGTCGAAACAAAACGCTTAGCGTTTTAAATATATAGATGTTTTTTGGAAGATTTTTAAAAGGTGAAAATAAGTATGTTGAGGTGGTTTCACATACGAAAGTAACAGTGAAAAATGTAACGTTGCTATGACGTCACAGAAAAGAATATGACTATGGCATTTGGGATGAAAACATAATGATCAAAAATGTTATTTTGTTCAAGTTGCATTTGTATGAGACTTGTGTGAAAAGAAATATTTAATAATAAAAACGTCTAAATGAAAACACTTTCACGAAATCATTACAGCGTCATATTTTATTTTGTTTTAATTTTGGAAGAATTTTTGATTAAGGTAAATTTTATTTAATTAGCAGTATGCGACATTATGTTATTCAAATAAATTATTTCAAACCGATAACTTTTCGTTTAATCAACGTGACATGTCCACTTCTAAGCAGCGTCTGTTTTTAACTAATGTCGCAATTAAAATTAAAAACGGAGAAAATGTCATCGCAACAGCATCACATAATAATACTGCAAGTCACAAAATCACGCTGTGATATTGCCATGACGTGGCTAGGACGAAATTATGCTATATGGTATGTGTGCAAGAGGAAAGAAATAGAAAATGAATAAATGAGGAATGTATAAGGGTAGAATATTGTGAATCGTACGATGACTTTGTGGCATTTACGTCGATCTGATTCATGTTTGAAAGTCAATGATAAGAAAACAGTTTTAGGTTTAACAAAAATTTGTTGAGGGAACAAGGGAAACGACAAGGGAACGCACGATGGAAGTGAAGGAGAAAATAATCAATTTGGCCTACAAATCTTTACTTTAAAAATTGAACTTTTAAAGAGGCTTTGAAGAATTCAAACTAGCCTTAAACTCACTTCAAAGTCTCAAGATCGTTAGAATATAAATTTAAATACTTAACTTAAAGTGTTTAGTCTAGAAAGCAACCTTCACTTAGATAAACTTCAGTTAGATCTTTTTTTGATATTTAACATTTGAAGGAGAGGTGTTTTGAGACCTATAGCTACAAGGCTCGAATGATCCATATATTTTTATTCACAGAAACACATGCAAGACTTCGACATATTATATAAATCTTCTTCTTGAAGAGGATGGGATGGACACAAGGAAGTAAACAGCACTGAAGAATACAGCCGGCAATTCCACAAGGAGTGTGCAACCGCGACCTGCGATATACACGGCCGGCGAGGCTAACGAAAAAGAAAGGCTGCCGCGGTGCATTCCACTTATCTTTTTTTACAGACCGCTAGAGTGACGTGTTGCTCGTTTCGTACACCTGCATTGTTGCATTCGAGCATCACGTGACTCCCGCGGTCTGTAAAAAAAGATTTGCGAAATGTACCGCGGTAGCTTTTCTTTTTCGTTAGCTTCGCACGGCCGGTGCATGACGTTTAAAACGTCACATGGAGTGGATCATTTTTGCACGGTGATTGGTACAAAGCGGCTAGCCCATTGTTTTGCACCAATCACTGCGTAAAAATGATCCACTCCATGTGACGTTTTAAACGTCATGTACCGGCCGTGTATAACGTAGGTCGCGGTGCAACCAAGGCAGCACTAGATACTGGGCTTGCTCATTTATTATCCTGACGTCATAAATAGTGGCTCGAGGCTAACGAAAAAGACAGGCTACCGCGGTGCATTCCATTAATCTTTTTTTACAGACCGCTAGAGTGACGTGATGCTCATTTCGCACACCTGCATTGGTGGATTCGAGTATCACGTGACTCCCGCGGTCTGTAAAAAAAGATACGCGCAAAGCAACGCGGTAGCCTTTCTTTTTCGTTAGCCTCGTAGTGGCTGGCCGCGACCAGCGATTGGTACAAAGCGACGCGCCCATCGTTTTGTGCCAATCGCTGTATGTCTTTCTTCGCGGCCAGCCATCATTTGTGACGTTATGATAATGAATGAGCAAGCCTAGTATCTAGTGTAGCCCTGGTGCAACGGAGTCAGCAAGAGTCGAATCCACTAGCTCCTCACTGTTAAAAATCTTCAGCTTTTGCTGCAGACACACTCCGTCGCTTTTAGAGAAAAGGGTTAATTTACTATATTACGGAGCATTTTCATTGGTCAAAATAGAGATATTCTATAAAAGCGGTTGAGTGACTATGCAGCAAAAGCTGAAGAATTTTTACAGTGTACGCTCTCAAGCGATTAGCAGAGTGATGTCTTAACCAATCGACCACGGAGGGCCTCATACAGATCTTTTCAATTATATAAGATGCACGGTCCTGAAACAAACTTTATTCTAAGTACTAAAGATCTGAGTGTCACTATTTGATAGACTTGGCCTCTAATCTATTCTGAGTCGCGTTCTAATTACGATACCTCTATATGAGAGTGGCAACATACGCACAGGACGCATGCTAAGAAAGACGTAATTACTCAAACTGCCGCAAACGAGGCTAACGAAAAAGACAGGCTTCCGCGGTGCATTCCACTTATCTTTTTTTACAGACCGCTAGAGTGACGTAATGCTATTTTTGTACACCTGCATTGGTGCATTCGAGCATCACGTGACTCCGGCGGTCTGTAAAAAAAGATACGAGTAAAGCACTGCGGTAGCCTTTCTTTTTCGTTAGCCTCGTCGCAAACTTACATTCTAGACCGTGGCTATACTCGCTTGTATGAGTTCGATTCGATGAGTGAGACATACTAAAAAACAGTAGCTTGGCGATAATGCAGGCTCGCCAAGATGCCTGGCGATTAGAGTTGCAAAGACTAGATAAAACCCGGTTTAAACCCGGGAATAAACCGAGTTTTTTGGGAATAAAGTAAGTTAAACACACAGAAATACAGCCGAAAGCTCCACCAAGAGTGTGCTACGAAGCCAGCGGGATTCGAACCCGCCCCCACCTACACTCGCAAGCGATAGCGATTAGCGGTGTGATGCCTTGACCACTCAGCCACGGTGAGCCCACATTATCATATAACTCAACTTATAAAGAAAACCCATTTCCTGTCAGCACATTCACAAGATAAAAAATTTGGCGATTCATCAGGAAAACATTGCTCATTCACGCATTCAAGGCAAACGATTGCAGAGGACCTTTATAAGTCGGAGTAACGAACATCCCCGCCGCAACACAATAATAAAATGCACAATGTTGGCAAGTAACACGAAATAAAAGTTAAAAGCATTTAATAATTTCATCAAAAGCTCTTTCACCGCCTATATATTTCGTAAAAAGTAGCAAACTTTATATAAATGAAGAATCACAGATATAATACTTTATTTTTGATTAATCAAAAAGAAAAAAGACAACGAGCTTAATGATTTCAATTTTATCAGAAGTTTTGCAATTTTATATCCACCTCAATAATAATCGAAAAATAATGTCTTTCATATCAAACAATTGGATTTCTTCCCTGTAGAATTACGTTGGACAACATAAAAAATATTACTTCGAATTTATATTTTTAACACTAATTACTTCAGAGAAAGATGTCTTCATTTGGAAATAATTAAGTTACTTCTGTAAAAAATAGACTTATATCGTTTTAATAAAGGAAATGACTTGAGTCATGAGTTTTTATGAAAAAAAAAATTGAAGATGGAAAATATTTTTCGTCTCTCGAAATCTCTCGTTTCGTCGAAATTTTAACTCTCTCTCTCTCTCTCTCTTTCCTCCCCTCCCCTCCATCACCATACACACACACATACTTAATAAAACTTGAAGATTTTTATGGTATAAAAATTTCGTGCCTAATATGTTTCAGTATAGTAAATATATTTAATTTCATAAAACAAAATTCCAATTAAATTACGTAAAGGTGTTTTATTACACACTTTACTAAATAACAATATATAAACCAAGCACTTTCAAACACTAACGTGTTCATCATCAGGCTTAAAATCGGAGGTTGAGTTCACTGATTTGTATTTGATGGACTGTTTCAAACGTAAAAAGAGTGGGGGAACCTATGTTGCTAAATTATGGAAGGGTTCGGAGCAATATAGGTTCCCCCCTAAATCGGTTATAAACCGGTTGGAACCAGTTCTGAAAGTGAAAGTACCCTTATATAAAAAAACTGGAACCACAATCAAAAAAGTAAAAACTAACAACGTTAGGAATCAGCCTCAGGTATTCTATGGAAAAAAAAATCATTTAAAAATATTAAAATGCGAGCGAGAAATCTGTCAAGAATCTTCCCATAGACTTAACATTAGAGTTCGAGTTTCTTCTGATGACTAGCATAGGCTCTTAAGCATTTTCACGTACATTTCTAAAAAATACCTAACTAAATTGATTTTATTCCCCCCTCTGTCCTTCAAAAAACAAATAAAATTACTTAATAAAAATATATATACAGGCTTAGTCGTTTAATATGGCTAAGAATGTTTAGGTAATGTGAAAGTATCATTCACGCTGTCAGAGAAGCATTTCATCATCATTTACATGATTTTGACTAAACACCATTAGTGAAACCAGAAACTAAAGAACCCCCCCACCCATATACTTACTTGATACGATTGTCTCTAATGATATTTCTGCTTACCAAGGTATATATATATATAAAGGTGTACTTTGTGTTTTGTCTTTATTTGCTCGTGATTCTTATCTTATGCTTTGATTTTCATGAATGTGTATATACAGCAGTTTTCATTGTATACTTATTTTTTTTTATTAATATTCAACAAGTAAGTTTATAAAAGTTGTATGTATCCTAAAAGTAATGTTTGCAGATAATATTATGCACCAAGATAATAAAACTTAAGTTAAAGATAATTTTCAAACGAAAAATACTAATATTACAAAATGAGATACGTTATCACAAGTAACTATTCAGCCACCAATATAAAAGGAATCAGACAATAAAATAGTTTTATTATTACCTTACAGTATATTTAAGTGGATTCTCTTACTAAAAATAATTTCCTGGGCTTTATAAAACATCAATGTTATAAAAACATGCGAGTAAACAATTTAAAATATTACAAAACATAACAGAAATAAATCAGTTCGCATATTAAAACATTAAATAACATACGTTTTGTTCGATATTTTTCGGATGTCGATGTTTTAATGACGATATATCGAAAAATCGGCATAACCCACCTTTTTACGACCCCTTGCAATAACATATTGCAATATATTTTGAATGTAGGGGAACTGGGAGATGAATGGGACAAGGGGTGGATGGAACAAGGGATGGATGGGATATTCTCACTATTTCAGGCAATAAACATTTTTTTTAGTTGCTTCCTATCCTCACGAGGCTAACGAAAAAGAAAGGCTACCGCGGTGCTTTACGCGTATCTTTTTTTACAGACCGCCGAAGTCACGTGATGCTCGAAAGAACCAATGCAGGTGTACGAAAGGAGCATCACGTCACTCTGGCTGTCTGTAAAAAAAGATAAGTGGAATGCACCGCGGTAGCCTGTCTTTTTCGTTAGCTTCGCTATCCTCATAGATGACACTATCATAGTGTGCTTCAGAACCAGAAGCACACGTGACTGTTTTCAATTTCCTTCAAAGTTGCATTTCCTGAAAACTTTGCTTAAAAGTAATTTTTTTTATATTTGAAGTTGTTTGCATATTTTATGCATTATAAACAATTACGATATGTTGTAGTTATTTATTTCAAGGCTCAATATTGGTAATTAAAATGAATGAATATTAACTATTGTGACAAAATCATTTCTGAGACAAAATGACAATTGAATATATGCATCATGGGGATGATTGGAACAGTTCAAATCGGGATGAATGGGACTGCTTCATTCATCCCTAGAGGATGCGGAATTTTTTTTAATTAACTAAATAATATTATATAAGTTGATAAATTAATAATTTATGTTAATTATTCTTTTAACCTTTCCTCCTCTTTGTAACCACTGTCGTCTTCAGCCATTGGATGTTTCTGTTTATGGGCCTTCAAAGGCAAAGCTGAGATCAAGATGATTGGCTGACAAATAATCTTGGAGAGCATATTACAATTTATAACCTCTCAGCTTTTGCCAAGGAGGAGGCATTTTTGTCAGCTTTTAGTACTAGCAACATAAACATAACCAGTGTCTTTAGGAAAACTGCCATTTTTCTTTTTAACAGCAATACATTCACTGAAACTGATTTTATACGAGCTTATGCGACTGACATACCACATTTAGAAGAACCAGCACCTGAAAGTTCTAAAATTCAAGTAATAAATGAAGTTGCATGTCAATCTCAACCAGAAGAGGAGATTATTATATCCTTGCACTTCCTGTCAATAAACTACCCACATCAGTACAACCTCTAATACTGATATATAACATCCGCATAAGATCATATATTACAAATACAATTATATAAGTTTATAATTATAAATTTTAATTTTGTATTATTGAATACAGAGAGGAAAATATTTGTGTTCCATCCATCCCTGCTGTGGGGATGATTGGGACAGAGAAGAACTTTTTTAAATTTAATAATATATTTCTGTATAATAATAATCTTGAATAAATACTGTGCATAAGATGTAGACAAACACCTAGTGTATGAAATGCGATATATAATATTAATAATAACTTAAATAAAATACTTAAAATAAATATTTTTGTGAAAATGTCCCATTCATCCCCCATCTCCCTTACTTTTAAGATGAAATATGCAGCAAAACACTAATGATCCTTCCTGTCTATTACACAACAATATTTTGTATTTCTCATAGTAACTTTAAAAATTATAAAAATTCTTTTTACAACCACTTAGCAAAAATGCTTCTGAAAAAGCTAAACATCATATTCATTAAATTACCTCTCGTATCAGTATTTGAAAAAGAATATTTATATTACCTTCCAGAAACAAACTTAAAGACTAGACAAAACAGACATGCATCTATTTCCCTGTTCATCATCATCGGTTTAAACTAGAGATCGACCGAAATTTCGGTTTCAGTTTCAGTGCAAAATTGGAGTTCGGAAATCGGAGCAAAATCGGACAAAATTTCGACCTGATCGAAACTCGACCGAAACTATCTGTATTTCAAAATCTCGTTCCTTCTTTCGGAAATTTTCAACTTTACTCATTGATTTGAGTTGTATCGGCTCAAATGAATCGGCTCACTATTTATTGCTGTGAACGCCACTGTTTCTCATTATTTGTCAATTTCTTGTGAGTTATTTATTCATAATTCAAATTTTATAAAATGTTTATAATATAATATAATGTAATGTAAATAAAAAGTTACCGTAGTAAAAAAAAATGTCAATTAAACATGTTATTTAAACATATGTACCATAAAAATGTTTGTACAAAATTTTAAATAATTAATAATAATAATCAGCAATATTGAAATATACATCTACATTTAAACGTCTACTAAATTAATAATATTTACAATTATAAAATGGTTAAAACATATTCAATGTTAATTTCCTAAAAAACAAACTTTTAAGTACTTTATTTCAATCAATTTAAATGCAAAATATTAACGAACTGAAAATATGAATATATTTTAAAATTAAATATTCATTACTGAATTTGTTTTACATTATTTAACTACATTGTTAATTAATTATTGATAAATGACTATAATTATTGGTTGTTATAAAATAATAAAATATAAAAGTTGTATTATTTATGTTTCATTTTTGTTTGAAACTTATACACACACATATATATGTACGTTTATTTATAGATATGTGGTTCAATACACGTATAATCAATAAAATAATTATTAACGTAATTAGTTATTATTAAGTAATTATTAATTATCTGTTATTAATTAATTATTAATTATCTGTTATTAATTAATTAATTAATTAATAACTATGTGCAGTTATGTATGTATTAATCAGTTTTTAATTTTTTTGACACTTTCGGTTTCGGTCGATCTCTAGTTTAAACACAATAATGGATTTTAAATGGATTTTAAGTATTTTAAAAATACAAAATACTTGGAAAGCGCATTACAAAATACGTAGCCAAAAATACATTAGTTTTATCAATTCAAAAAATACAAAATACAAATATATTTTTAAAATGTATTTCAAATACATCTACTTTTGATATTGCCCAACTCTGGTTTCATTTAAATAATCACCTAAGTGGATAGAAATACATAAGCGGAAGAAAACTTCGTCAAAAAAATTTCATTTAGTTTTTTTTTAATATAATGCACCTTATATAAAATGTTATTGAAGCATTAATAGAAAAACGAGAAGGACATTTGTGACTCTTTCATTAATATCTGAACAATTTCTTTGTGCCTGTGTGTATTTCGTAAAAGGAGAAGAAATTTTATATAAATAAAAACCTCACATATAATATTTTATTTCTGAGCAATAAAAACGTGAAAATGCGAGGAGTTTAATGATTTAAATTTTATCAAATGTAACATTTTTATATCCATTTCGATAACAATTGAAAAATAATACCATTCACATCAAATAAATGAATTTATTCCGTGTAGAATAAAATACGACCGCATAAAAATGTTACTTTGGTTTTCCATTTTTTAACACTTCCGCGAAAACGTCTTCTTTTGGGTATAATTAAGTTACCTCGATGAAAAACAGACTTTAACAGTTTTAATAAAGGAAATGGCGGAGCTATGAATATTTATGAATAATTCTTGAATGGAAACTAAGCGCGTACTTTTAAATGAGACATTAAACAAAAAAAGGAAAGAAAGACTGAAGCTGTAAAATATAACTTTTATTTTGGGATTTTTTAAGATTTGGTGACAGATTTTTTTAAAATTTTTATTTTCACTTAAGTGTGTTCTTTAAAAAGTATTTTTTCCCGCTCAATAACGCGAAACTTTTTGACACATTTACGTACACATTTTTTAATGTAAAAGTATGGCACTGACAAGCATCAATATTAAAATGATTTGCAATTGAATAGTGCTTTTCATTTTTCGACAAATAAATTACATCTTGAATTATCAGAAATTGTGGTCTCATTACGGCAGTTTTTTCCTTTTTCTGCTCTGTCGCGTTTGGAAATTCGGTTCAAAACGAGAACTTTGACAGCATTTTCTGACAACTTCTCTGCCTTTATCGAAAAATGAAAAAAAAAACAATATTCGATTACACAGTTCTTGAACAAGAGTAACGTACGTTTGCGAACAAAAATGAATTCACAAATGTGTCAGAAAGTAAGCTTTTTGGCTTATTTTAGAACAGCCTTAATGGAAGTTAAGGATTTTTATGGAAGAAAAATTTCATGTATAATACGTTTAACTGTATCAAATAAAGATTTGTGTGAATCAATTTACATTTGAAGTATGTGTCAAAAATAAAAATAGAAAAGGATACACCAAATATAATTTTAATGCCAAATTGCGGCAGAGAAAAACGAAAATAGACACATTCGATTGGAAATTAAGTCTTCTTACAATTTATGTTTAACAAAAAAAAAAAAAAAAAAAAAAAAAAAAAGAATCTTTCGTGTTATTTTGTGTGTTTCTGGAAACAAACTAAGTTAATAGAATTGCAACAAATAAGAAATATTAACAAGAACGAAAAATCATGCATTAGGCGTAGATTAAGAAACAATTTCCAATACTATAAGAATATTATTAAGAACTTTCATTTTTCGTACTATAAAATAAGCAATAATAAAAAAAAAAAAACATAATTCAGTAAAAATCCATTTTCAGCAATTGCTGTTCATATCCGGTATTGTGTGCGAATACTTTCTTGCAGCCCTGTATATGATCTACAGACTTTACACACAATAGATATTTATACACTAAAAATTTAAACATGCTAAATATACACTAAAAATTACCAAAAAAAAAAAAAAATAATGTATAATACACTAAAAATTTAAACATGCATGCCAAAGCGGATGACCCACCTCCAGCAATCATCGATCATAGTCAATCCTTTAACCCCTTGGGGAGGAGCGACACGTATACGTGACGCATCAGATGCTCAGAATCCTCGATTATTCACACCAGTTACTTTTTATTGTAAGCTTTGTCTTATCTAATCAGAGCATTTCTGCGATTCAATTAGGCGAACATTTCTGTTTTGAAAAACCGGTGATAAAAGATTAAAAATTCTGTAAAGGACGCTCGTCGCGAAGGGGTTAACCGAATTCTTTTGTGCGCCTTGAAAGTGCGTTAAACTGTATAAACAGTGTTGAATTCACACACTTTTCTCCGGAATTGATTTCTGTGGCTCTGGGGTGGGGGAAATTGCACTTTTTAACCATTAAAAGAATAAAATCTCAAACCCTCCGGGAGGGGGAGCATTGAAATGCTCCGGGAGAGAATGTCCCCCCCCGGGCCACCCCCTGAATTCAACACTGACGATAAATACTACACATTCTATTAATTTATAAAAAACATTTTGCAGTGCAACTCGGTGATCCTTTTAAATTTCTTTATGTTTCTAGTATCTTAATATCATTAAAATGCACCGATAACATAACCATTTTTGTCCATAGACCATAATGTAATGGAATTCTTTTGTGTGTCCCTGTAAATGAACTAAACTATAAATGCTATTTACTATATGCTACAAAAATCCTGTCGAAAAATCATCCTATTGATTCATATGAATCTCGCTATGTTTGAAGTGTCGTGACATCAATAAAATGCACTGCAAACGATTTTTCACCATATACTATAATGTAGCGGATTTCTTTTGTATATCCCTGTAAATGAGCTAAACTATAAATGATACTTACTATATGCTCCAGAGAAATTATATTGTAAACCATCTCAGTGATTCATATGAACCTCTTTATGTTTGAAATGTCCTGACATCAATAAAATGCACCGCAAACGATTTTTCACCATAGACTATAATGTAACGGAATTATTTTTTGTGTCCCTGTAAATGAACTAAGCTATAAATACTACTTATTATATGCTAAAAAAATCATGTTGAAAAGCATCCTATTGATTCCATTTGATTCTCGTTATGTTTGAAATGTCGTGACTTCAATAAAATGCACTGCAAACGATTTTTCACCATATACTATAATGTAGCGGAATTCTTTTGTGTGTCCCTGTAAATGAACTAAGCTATAAATGCTACTTACTATATGCTCCAGAGAAATAATGTTGTAAACAATCTCAGTCATTCATATGAATCTCGTTATGTTTGAAATGTCGTAAAATCCATAAAATGTACCGCAAACGATTTTTCCCCATAGAGCATAATATAAAGGAATTATTTTGTGTGTCCCTGTAAATAAATTATAAATTTTACACAGTTCAATTTCAATACCCAACATTCTATAGTAAATCTCAATAACATATAAAAATTACATGGTGATCCGAGTATATTTAAGAGAATTAGAGCACGGACAGACGGCCAGACAAACCTAATTCATAAACTCTTTTCAAATATCTTGTAAAGTGATAAAAAAAAAAAAAAAAAAATCCCTGACGGCTCGGCCTACAGTCACAGGTAGATTTCGAAAACGCAGACCGTTGGGCACCTGTTTGTACGGAATTGCGGAAGAAATTACCTTTTTGCCATGATGCGGCAGTTGAGCAGCACTTACTTTAAAACCTAACTTGTTTGCAGGCGGAGCCGGCAGGGATTTTTTATTTGTTTTTAATTTTTTTTCTATAAGAGTTTGTTCTATAAAAAACTTGTGAATATAAAAGTTTTAGATAATATTAAGAGGATTTATAATAAATTTAAGCGGATTTGATATCTTGTGAATTGACGAAGTTATGAATTTTTTTCTTCTTAACCCCCCCCCCCCCCCCTGGAGCCATTTTTGATGATATCAAAAATCTGTCATACATACATTTTTGGCCCTTTTAATAGAAGTAATAATAACTTTAAACGGATTCGATACGTGTATCATAATTAAGAAATTATGGGTTTTTTTCTGTTTTCACAAAAAGCCCCCCCCCCCCCCCCTCAGGTTCGATTTTGCCCATTAACGGACTTGACCGAGATTTTATGCCCTTTGATTTTATGTATCAGTTTGGAAGAGATTTGTGCAGAATTACGGGAGTTATCGTGTCTATAAAAAAATGACATATATAGATAAATATAAAGTTTTGAACTGGGTGTGGTTTTGAGTTCTGGGAGTCATGATCGGCGTAGATCTGCAAAAATGTTTCAAAAATTTCAACTTAGGGGGAGAATGTAATAGGTAGTATTTCTTACGAAATCTACCTAAAAACAAATGTTACTTTTTTCAAAATGAAGAACAGTTTATCACAGGCTTTTGTCAAAGCCCTCCTGAACCGTCCGTTGAAGTTTTTTAACACAAGATGATAAAAAGAAAAGCATAGCTAAAATTTTTCTTCTAACGGAGGGTTCAGGAGGACGTGACCAAAATTCCTTAATTCCTTTTTCTCTTATGTTCTAATTATTTTACGTCACTTGAGGAAAATACATCTTTAGTATAGTGCATCATAATAATAATGAAAAAAGAAAAATTATTTAATTTGAAAATTCAGGGAGGGGCAATTACGCCCCCCCCCTTTCCCCCCTCTTATAAGCGTCCATGGGCCCCAACATTTTATTCAATCCTGTCATATTTTCTTTCTTTTTAAATGACGAGAAATGGATGGAAAAATGATATTCTTTATACCAATCTTTCATGAAATAATTACGACATTATTTAAAGTTTCAAATATGTTGTCAAACTTTCGTTGAAATAAATTCACTTGTTACAAGCGTAAACTTTGACATTAATGTGTTTAAATGCAAATTGATGGGAGGCGGATATTAATTTGATTTCTTTCGGCTAGTAGAAAACTGTAAAAGTCATATCGACGAAATAATTTAGATTTCCGTGTTATAAATATAATGTTTTTGACAGTGTTAAGAGAGTTTTAGGCAGCATATTTCAGTCATATAAGCATAATTTTCTAATGTATTTAATAGTTACTTAAATAATACTACAGAAGAGATGTAGCAGATCGACACGAATGTTCACAATTTTGAAGTTAAGAGGATTTTTTGAAATGAGAGATTTACTACCTGTTCTGTTATATCGCAGTTATTGAGATTATTATGTTGAAATCTCGTGCTGTTGATATAGTGCTGAGGATGGAGAATTTTAAACTGGATAGCAATAAAACAGGTTATACAAGTCGTTTGCATATTTTATTTATTTATTTATTTTTATTTATTTATTTTTTTATTTTTTTTATCCACGCATAACTTTTGAACAAATGCTGAAATTTTCACATTTTTTTACTTGCCCATCATACGTAGTATAGGGTAAGTCTTATGATCGTTTTAAAAATCGAAAAAAAAAAATGACGGATTTACAAGTTTCAAACACTGGAGATTCCGAAAAACATATTTTTAGAAAAAAAAATTGCCGTCCGTCTGTCTGTGTGTGTGTCAGTGTGTCTGTAAACGCTCTATATCCCGAACAAATTGAGATAGAGACTTGAAATTTGGTATGTACTTAGTATGTAATAATGAGAAGAAGCCTATTGAATTTTAGTAACCTCAATTATCCGGAACTATTTATTTTGGACTCTAGAAATATTCGTTCTCATAAAAGGTATATAAAAAATTTCGAAATTGTTTATTTTAAGGAGTAAATAAAAAAAAATAAAAAAACATAAATTTTGTATAAAGAATGAAGTCGATCGGATAATGAGTTGCCGGGATATTTGGAATCCTATTTGCCACACTCTTCGATTTTTCATGACCCTGTATTTTATTTAAATTTCAATTCAAAGAAATATTTTAATTGGAAATGAGACGCTTAATCCGACGCAGTAAACCGTTAGTTAATGTGATTATCAATTTTGGAGTTATAAGGATGTTTCTTTTGCGTAATTCAGTAATAGAGCCTTTAACTTTTATGACGTCATCAAGCCACAATTTTATTCGAATTGCAATGCATTTTATAAATAGTTTACACATGTTTTATTTTCATATTTTATATTATGCATATACATGACGGGTAAGTATTACGGTGGCCCCCAACGACTAGTTTTTCATTGTATAGAACTTGTTTTGGTGGTGTTTTCGTGTCGCTTTCATTAGGATCTAAAAATGATATTTACAGTGGCGGCTCGTGCGGATTTTCACTCTGGTAGGGCCCGCTCTGCCATAACAAATGTTTTTTTTTTGTATATTAATATTTACTACTCAAATATGCAAACAAATGATTTAATATTAAAATGAAAACCTAACATTACTTTTAGAAATATAATTTTTTTTTAAACAATCACTATATTACTTTTATATATATCCAATTAATAACAATATTAAACATACCATTAATTACCAATATTACCATTTACTTTATTTGAATCAAATAGGATTTGAAAAACTAAAAGAGCATGCAAATCAGTATATAAATTATACAGAAAAATAATTATCTACTTCAATAGAAATGAAATAAATAATACATGTTTTTCATGTAGGTACAACACATTGATGAAAAATGCATTGTTATCAACACAGTTAATTACTTTTTCTCAAGTTTTTTAAGTTATCATAGGTTTACGTCTAAAGAAAGTGCTGAAAAGTTGAAAAGCTCAGCATGATTTAAGTATTAACTAGCAATAGTAATACAAAAATAGCTAAACTTTCTTCGGATTCTAGGATTAACATATCCTAAAAAAAAAAAAAAAAAAAAAAAAAAAAAAAACGCAACAATCCTTTTTTTTTTTTTTTTTTTTTTTTTTTTTTTGCATTTTTTTCGCCAAATAGCAAAAATGTACGGAAATTTTAGTACTGAGAGAGCAGTAAATTGCCAAAATTGATACCCATTTGTAGGATGTGTAAAGGAAAGAACGTGCCAAATAGGACACTGTGCCCTGGCAGCAGTTAGCTGTTAGTCGATGAAGGGATTCATTACATCTGAAGGAAAACAGATGTTGATAGTCGATAAAGCGAGACTGCGAAAATTTAAAGGGCATTATCTTTGCACAATGTTTTCTCAGTAAATAATACTTTTTTACTTTCCTCTATCTATAATAGAAGAAAGTATTGTAATCGAAATTTTTTTCGACTTCCGGTTTTCGACGGATTTACACGTTTTAGGGGTCAGAGATTCCGAAAAACATGTTTTTACAAAATGTCTGTCTGTCCGTCTGTCCGTCTGTCCGTCCTCATTGTATCATCGAAAAGTGTATGAATTTATGCTTCAAATTGAACCACATTTTTTTCTATGTTTTTGGCTATGGCAAGCAGGTTCTATCAGAATTTGGGGATATTTCGACGAAAGGGGGCGCTGTGATAGCCATTTAAAAATTTCAAATTCAAAAAGATGTGCAAAAAATTAGAAATTCTAAAAGTTGTTTTCGTTAAATGTTCGGCCTTGATCCGGAGAGTCCGGAACAGTTTTTATTTTGCCTTTATCTTAAAAAAGGGCTGAGATATAGCGGTTTGAAATTTTAGGGTGGCTGACATTTTCAAACAAGACAGCAGAATTCATCCATAAACGGGTTTAATTTATGAGCTTTAGTTAACATTGTTTCGGCAAATTTTCTTTCATTGTTGTAACCATTAATCCTATTATATGCTTATCACTATATATTTATATTCGCCAACTCAACATCAAACTCTCGCCAAACTTGGCGACAGTTGGCGAAATATCGCCAAATTTGGCTATCAAAGTAGGTTGCCATAAATGAAGCTAACTTGGCTGTAGAGGATTAATTTGGCGATATTGTCATTCAAATTCAATGTTGATGAGAACTGAGATTGAATCTTCTTTAATTAGGTTCCACGCATTTTACCTTCGTGTTTTCCAGTAAAATTAGCTAAAATCGTAAAACCAAGGAATAGGGAGGCTATCTGTTCCTGTCGGTTCAGGCCAGAAGGACTTTTTGTAGTTTAGTATACATTAGGGCTCCTATAATACATATAGAAGCCTTAGTATACATCAGTTGATCGCATCCCGGTAACCCGACGATTCGCAAGCAGCTGACGTACAACAGAATGGCGAAAAATATTGATTTTATTGGCGATGTGATAGCGAATTTTGAAGTATTAACATGACTGAGATAGAAGAAAGTTTTGGGATTGGCATATCCGACTAGTTAAATATTCAAATCGCCAAAACATTTAGAGGTTATTTTTTTATGAACGGAAAATATAATTGGGGCCGTACCCAAGAACCCCAAATTTGCCGGCTGCCCCTGGGCATATATATATTATACACTAGCGGAAAAAAAATAATGGAATTGCTATAAAAAGGAGCTTTGTGTTAATTTTATGCTTTGTCTCTATTTTTTTTAAATTATTATTTTTTTTTGTCATTCTTATTCTCATTTGATTCATCTCTATGTGTAGGGGAAGGCGGGGTACAATGAAACATTACTTGTAAAATCAGTAAAATTTGTCACAGAATGTTGCAATTTATATATACGTTATACAACTATATGTCCCAGTTACTGATGGGATTTGGATACATTCACACTTCTACAACATTAGTAATAGAAGATTATTTGTTTTTCATCAGTGAAAGTAAGTTTCTTTACTAAAAGTAATTTTGTTTCTTTTTCCTTGTTGTTATAAGCAATAATTATTTTTATTGTACCTTGTTTTCTTTGAGTTGTTGGCTTCATACCTCCAAAATCAAAATAAAAAAAATAAATATTAGAAGTTTGTAAATAATTTTTTATTTAGTAACCTCAGTGCGGGGTACAATGAAACACTTGCAGACGGGGTACAATGAAACATGTTGGAATATGGCCTTTTAACAGAAAAATCTTTTGTGAAGAAGATAATTTGTGTTCGTATGTGTTAGATAGGCTTTGTCCTTCTGAAAATTATTTCCATGGTCAGATTAATGAAACTGAAGAGATGACTAAGGAAGCTGCAGAGCAGACTAATGAAGCTGAAGACCAGACTGACAAAACCCAAGAATCAGAAGCGGTGAATCTTACCATAAGTTAAGTAGATCATTGCAGGTTGTTTAGCAACTATTGATACACCATGCACTAGCTCTAAACCCGTGAAGAAATACATGTCTCTTCAAGAGATAAAACCTTACCCCAAGGTTGGTCCAAGAAAGGTAATAAGAGTAGGAAAACAGAAAAAAGAGAAATTTTTTCTAACCAACGCCAGTAAAAAATGCTCTTGTTAGGCAATTATAAAGTAAAAAGAGGAAAAAAAGCTAAGAGGGGATTGTTTTCAAAACAAACTCTGCCTGTTATACTCTAAAGCTGACGATGGTCCAGATTATTTTCCTGCTCCAGCTGATCATCGAAGTACTAAGAATGAAATATCCACACATAACATGTGAGACACATAAGCAATATCTGTACAAAGGATTATGTTTTAATCAAGGATAGTGAACAGAAAAATTAGGAAATATATTTTTTTGGAGATATCATAAATTTAAATGAAGTCGAATGTGAAGTACTTTATATAAAAATACTTCAACCCTAGCTTTAAATTTGTGCGCGCTGCAGAAACTTACATTTTTGAAAAAAAACTCAGATTGTGCAGAAACTTTCACCCCCTACACTGTAAAAAAAATTTCCTGAAAATAACGGAAATTGTACTGGCAATCGAGACGCCAGTACTATTTCCGTATTTTAATGGAAAAAAAATTCCGTAAATTCCAAGAAATTTTCCGTGATTTCTGAAATATCCGTTTTTAATTTTCCGTTTTATAACAGATATCTTCCGTATTTTTTAGAAATTTTTATGTCGTTAAAATAAATTTTATAGAACCAAAAAAAAAAAAAAAAATCTCTCAAGTAACATCTTATAAGGGATAGATAGGCTTTTTTTTTTCCTTTCATTTCTGAGCGAGTTTATAAACAACCACCACATCCCTCGATGAGTATCGAACCCAAGACCCCACGTTTACTAAACGAGCGCGCCAAACCACTACTCCACGGTTAGACACGTCACTTACTCAAATGTTGCTACTTATATGAGATACTTTTAATGTTGCAATAACTTTAAGTTCTCGTAGTTAGATGGATATTTTCAGAGATCCAATGTTTTTAATATTTTCTTTTCAAAATTGTTCTATGTCTTGCTTTTTATTATTTGATGCTTTATAACAGATAAATTTAAATTTTTTATGTATTATATGTGTAAAATATTGTAATAACAGTAATGATTGTTTCTTTTTGCAATAGTACATATATTTTTTTAAATAATTTGTGTGTTGATTTATTTATCAATTTCAGTAAAAACAATAATTTTCTTAAGCAGACGTATTTATTATATGCTATTAAAGTAAATTTTCTTTATCTCTTAGTTTAAAAAGTTATGTGAATAAACAAATTTATAATAAATAAAATTATTATATTTAAGCTTTGCTGCGAGCTTTTGTGTATGGTTCTATTAAAATGAATAATTTTTAACGAAAATTAATCATTAATATCAAAACGATTAATCATTAATATCAAATTAATATCAAAACGAAAAAATAGATTTTTAGAGAAAATTTTGAAATTAATAACTTTAGGATAGGTAAGTTTAAATTTAGACTTAATAATTTAGTTTAATTTATAAAAATTATAAACTAACGAAATAAAATATAATACTTTATAAAATCATAAACTTCATTTTTATGAAAGTAAAGAAAAAAATATTAATTACTTTTATAAATTTAAAGAAAAAAATATAAACTTTGTAAAAAATTATAATTTATAAAATGATAAATTTTAGTTTAATTCACAAGAATATAACACAAATCAGTTTAGTTTAATACCCACATACCGATAATTTGCAAAGATATTATTTTATGAAACCGTAAAAATATTAAAATAAAAAAATAGATTTTTAGAGAAAATTTTGAAATTAATGACCTTGGGATAGGTAAGTTTAAATTTGGACTTATTAATTTAGTTTAATTTATAAAATTATAAACTAACGAAATAAATTTTAAACTTTATAAAATCATAAACTTCATTTTTATGAAAGTAAAGAAAAAATATTAATTACTTTTATAAATTTAAAGAAAAAAATATAAACTTTGTAAAAAATTATAATTTATAAAATAATAAATTTTAGGTTAATTCACAAATTTATAAGACAAATCAATTTTGTTCAATACAATATACATATCGATAATTTGCAAAGATAATATTTTATGAAACCTTTAATAACCTAATATTGCCTCGCGTTAATAAAGTTAAAATAAAATTTTAAAACGTCTGTGAAAAAATTCACAATTTAAAGCAATATAAAGAAAAAAAAAAGTAGATTTGAAAAAAATATTTTTCTGTAATTTATGAAAATAAAATAAATTTCTAAAGATTTCACTAAAAAATAAAAATATCACTATTATTTTCAAAAAAAAATTACCACCCAGACATAACCCCGGTTAGAATGAGTTCCAGGATTGGCCCGAGTCTAATGATAAAAAAATAGGCCCACGGGTAGGACTGGTTCAGACCTGGATCCTAGAACTCTAGTAAATACAACAATCTTAATTCGCATTTCAAACAAGGCGATTTCTGTACGCAAACCTCTGAACGTCATTTACGAAAATGACACTGTTTTGAAAGAAATACGGACATTGTACAGTTTTATAAGAAATACGGAAAAATCCATTAAATTTACGGAAAACTTTCTGCATATTTACGGATTTGAAATCTTCTTTACGGAACTAATGTCATTTACGGAAATTGTACTGTTGTGTTGGAAAAATGAAACTTCTCCGTAAAATTTAACGGAAAATCTCTTGTATTTTCACGGATTTTTTTTAGAGTGTATCCCTTCGGGAGCAGCTGAAAGAAAACCAGAAATGCTAATTTTTGAAACTGACTTGATTCAATTTAATGTAAAACGAAAGATATTTCTTAAACTAATAGAATTTTCTTACTTTTCATCTAGGACTATAATATTTATATAAAGTTCTTTTTTATTGTTTTTTAAAGAAGTTCATATTTTGTATTTTAATCAAGTTTCTTTTTTGTATTTTATTAATTAAGTTTTGTTTTTGTATTCAGCCCATTGTTCATAAAATAAACTACCGGGTGTCCCACAAATGACTGATGGATTTTAAAATTCAATAACTAGCAAACGGTGACAGATATTTAAAAAATTCTTGCAGGAGGGTTATGTATGATGTCGGGAGTTTTTTTACTGTGATTCTTGATTTTAGTTCGAATTTCAAACAATAGATGGCGCTGACAGCGGTTGGCGCTCATTAGAGGCCGAAACTGACGTCACTCAGCATTGATGCGAAGAAAGGAGATTAAGGCTATGGAGTGGATCTCATTCGCCAGTACAATCTTGCTCTAAGGCCTCGATTCTGAACTCATTTAATATGATTTCAATGAAATGAAATGTTGCCATGTGTGACGTACGTACTTAAATTAAAAATAAATAATTCCAAAGGCCGGGAAAGAAAAGCAGCCGATAGTTAAAAACAGAACAAAACTTTTATTTACATGTTGATCTGAGAAGAGTTCTTAAGCGACTGTCTGGTGCGTCGACTATTGCATACAAAAGATGCGCACGCAACGAAAGGGTTACAGCGCGTGCTGGAAAAATGACCTTGACAGCAGAGGGATAATTTTTCTCTCTTTCTGCAACATTCTCCCACCTTTTGAGTGGGCAGCTAAACACTCAAAATCTTTACTTATATTATGCACAAAATACACATTACATAGTACTTACATAAGAAATCACTTATACAATCAAAATACAACCTTACAAATTACAACATAAATACAGTATATAATATATGCAAAATAACAATAAACACTGGAATACATATAAAGAAGAGAAGTGAAATTAAGTAAAATAATTACTGAAATTAAATATTCTGAATATAAAATTTACCTTACAGGTGTTTTGACAATTCTGCCACTACTGGTGGTTAAAGGCATAGCCTCATCATTTGTTTCTTGTATTGGATTTTCCAATTTTAATCTGAACAATCGCTGAACTGGTCGTAATAACTCAGAATTGTTTGTTTTTATAAGCGCAAGTCTTATTTGGCCATCTCGACCTGGTATAACTTTTAATACGCGAGCTAGATTCCAATAGGAACGTTTTTTATTAGTATCTTCAAGTAGGACAATTTCTCCTACTTTAAGTGATTTGTTTTTATAGCATTTTATAGACTGCTGTCGTAACTGCCCTAAATACTCTGTACGAAACCTAAGCCTTAAAGTTTCTCTTATCCGCTGCAGATACTTAGTTCTTTTACTCAATTTCACTTTATCTACATTATCAATATCAGGTACACCTGACTGTGGAGTTTCATGTAAAAATTTCTCTGGTGTTATAGCAAAGTCCTCATCAATGTCCTCTGATACGTAAGTAAGTGGTCTGGAATTAACAACTCTCTCACAGTCACACAATACAGTTAGTAGTTCTTCATAATCAAGAGAAGCACGACCCAATATTTTTCTTAAGCTTTGTTTTACAATCTGAATCAAACGCTCCCACCATCCGCCCTACCAGGCTGCGGATGGAGGATTAAACTTCCACTGAATTTTTTGTTCAGCAGCTTTAAAACGGAGACCATCCCAGTCTACAGTTTGCAAAAATTTCTCCGCGCCTATGAAATTTTTTCCATTATCTGAATATATGGTAGAAGGTCGTCCACGGCGTGCGATAAAACGTCTTAAAGATTGAAAGAAGGATTCGGTCGATAAGGAAGTGATTAATTCCAAGTGGACGGCACGATAGACTGCACAAGTAAACAGTACAATATATGCTTTTCTACCATCTTTCAAATAAAGTGGTCCAGCCAGATCACATCCTATAATTTCAAATACACAAGCATCGCGGACCCTATCATTTGGTAAAATTCCTGGGATGACCTCACATTTTTTCGCTTTAAACTTTTGACATTTTAGACACTTACTAATACAATTTCTTATGGTCTTACGAGATTTTAAAATCCAATACTTTTCTCTTAAATTTGACATTAACAATGAAGTACCAGCATGTAATAAATCATTATGTACACTCATTATCAACAATTTTACAACAGAATGATCAGATGGATCATTCTGTAGTTTGATGATAAATACGATTTTAAATAGGATATTTAAAATCGTATTTATCATCCCGATAAACAACATTTGATTTAGCTCTTATAAGGCCGTCACAATCAACTATTGGTCTAAGTTGTCTTAATTTCTCATCATTTTCTCCCTTAAAGGATTCTTTCTGAATTAGTACCATTAAAGCCTTTTCCCCTTTTTCAATTTCTGGTACAGATAAGTCCCTTGAAAGATTTTTGTCAACTTTTTTTACATTGTCGTAAAACCTAAAAATCCAAGCTAGCATCCTTACAATTTTCTTAAATGAAGAAAAATATTTATAATACCACTTAGCATCTTCATCATTTTTTACTAACGTTGTTATAACTGTTTTACGAATCTCAGAATTGACTAAATCCTCATTTGGCTCATCATTCGATTTAGGCCAATTTTCTTTTTTTTCGTGCAACCAATCAGGTCCCTCCCACCATTTCCTCTCAACTAACTGTTCAGCAGAACACCCCCTTGAAAGCAAATCGGCAGGGTTAAGAGAACCTGAGATGTGATGCCACCAATGAGGCGAAGTCAATGAGTTAATTTCTGTAACCCGATTTTGAATGAATATTCCCCAATTTTGCTTTCGCTGAATCCAACATAAGGCTGTTGTAGAATCGGTCCAGCAATAAATATCAACCCCTGATAAATTTAGATCTTTAATTATGTTAGATAACAACCTAGAGCCAATATTGCAAGACAAAAGCTCTAAGCGAGGAATTGTAATGGGTTTTAAAGGAGCTACCCTAGATCTTGCTTGTACTAGATTAATTTTTACCCCATCGTCGTCTTCTACTCTTAAGAAAACACAGGTACCGTATGCTTTTTTACTGCCGTCGCAGAATAAATGCAAGCTTATTTTTTGATCACTTTGTTTAAGCCCAAACCATCTAGGTATATTTATCAATGAGAGTAAATTTAAGTTTTTTCTCCACGATTTAAATTTCTTTGCCAAATCATCGGGTAGGTTGTCATCCCATTTTAGTTTTGAATTCCATGTTTCCTGTAAGATTAGTTTCGGAATTAGCATCACTGGAGTTGTATAACCAACAATATCAAAAACTTGGTGTGCTACTGCCAAAACTATTCTTTTTGTGACTGATTCTAATGGATTTATAGCCTGTTCTATTTTACACGATAGTGTATCCGTATGTGTATTCCATACGAGACCTAATAGGGAAACATCCTCTTTCGTGGAGGAATCCTCCTCAAATATTTCATTAATTAAATTGGATTTCCAACATCTTAGATTAAAATGACCTAAAGACATGATTAATTTTGATTCTAAGAAAAACTTTCTCATTTCTATCTCGGAGTTTAAACTTGTTACGCAGTTATCTACGTAGAAGGCTGTTTTCAAAATATCTGCAGAGTGCTTTAAATTTTCTGGAACCGTATTTAAATGATACAGTAAAGTTGCGGCCAATAAATAAGGGCTGCATGTAACGCCGAAAACTACCCTTTGATGCCGATATACATTCACCTGTTCTTGATTTTCTTTATCAAACCACAGAAACCGCAAAAAATCTCGGTCTCTTTCTTTTATCGCAATCTGCAAAAACGCCTTTTCAATATCAGCGGTGACGCCTACATAATTCATACGAAAACGATTCAAAATTGAGGGGATCATTTCTATTAAATTTGGACCCGTAGCCAGACAATCATTTAAAGATGGAAAACCAGGTAAATGAAAACTAGCGTTGAACACTGGCCTTATATTCGTGGTGCTGTTCTCCTTTATTACCGCCCTATGAGGTAAATAATGAACACCCTTTAGTTTCTCAGTCGATGTCTTTTCGATTATGCCGAGAGCTAACCAGTTTTCAAAAATATCACAATAATCATTAAACTTTCCGGAATTCATCAATTTTCTTTTAGTATTTAAAATAGATTTTTCCGCATTTATTTTATTATCCGGTAAAAGAGTGTTGTCCAGAACCCAAGGCAACGCAACTTCATATCGCCCCTCACTATTTATACTTAGAGTCTCTTCAAAATATTTCTGTGTATCCTCCTGCAATTCAGCTTTCGTTTTACTTATTGGGGGTTCCTTAATTCCCAAAACATCTAACTTCCAAAGATCACTTATACACCGATTTTTAACTAAAAGAGAAGAAATAATAAGAGAAGCTGTACTCTGAGAATTTGGCTCAGTGCCAGGATTAAATTTACCCATTAATGTCCATCCTAATTTCGTATTTATCGCTGTTATGCCACATTTAAGACTTGCAATGTTTCCTGTTAAAAGCTTACCTGCAACGTCTGCACCAATTAACAATTTTATTTCCTTATCAACTTTAAAATGTTTGTTTTCTGAATCATTTATTTTAATTCCGTGTAACTTAAGTTCATTTAACCAAGGACCAGAAGGAATTTGCTTAATTTCAGAACAAATACGTTTCTGACTAAGTACTTCTAATTTACACTTATATTTATCATTTACATCACTTAATTCAATTAAATAATTTCTATATACATTTTCTGGTGTTTCAACACCACCAAATAGAGATTGCTTAATTTTCGTTTCACCAATACACTTAAATTTCATACTTTGTGCAACATCTTCACAAATATAAGACTTCATTGAACCACTGTCATAAATAGCACGAATAAACATTGTTTTAGAACCATTGTGAATTTTTACAATTAAAGTTTGTAAGAGTACATCTGAAATTTTAATGTAATTATTCAGAGTGCTTGTTTTGTTTTCACTTTTATCTCCAATCGAGATATTATCAACTTTGTTAGAAACTAAATCCGGACACAAAATTACAAAATGCCGATTTTTGCAAATTGGGCATCGATGTTTTGACTTACATTGATTAGCCTTATGATTTCGTTTTAAGCATACAAAACAAGCATTCTTTTTCTTAACTATGTCTTTTTTACAATCTAAACTCATAGCAAAAGCATCGTTACAGTTCTCTGAATTATGAAATTTACTACAAAAAATACAATCAAATTTTTTAAACTTAGAATTTTCAGGAAAATTACTGCTATTGTTGCCATTATTGGCATTAAGTAATTCATAAGCAGTTGACACACTGCTTTTAGGTTCAGAGGGCTTATTTTTCTTAACAGTTAATTTTTCAGAATTTAAGCAATCACGAGTGATTTTAAGTCTAAATTCAGTTTCTACTTCATTTTTAACAAAATCCATTAAGAGATCTAAATCGGTCTTACCTGTTTCAGCTAATGTACTTTTCTGTCGCTCCCAAATTTTAATTAAATCGGTGGGGAGTGCAGATTCTATTAATGGGAGTAACATATGCGAAAACTTATCTTGAGTAACTCCCAGAGATTCTAAGGCACGCAGTTGTGTTTGAAGCTTGTCATAGAGAGTCAACAAATTCACTTGAGTTTTGTCCGTAATAACCAGCTTTAAAAGTTCTCTAACGTAAATCTGTATAAGGACACTTTCTTTTCCAAAACGTTCTTTTAAATAGTTCAATGCCTTTTCATAATTAGCTTCTGTAGCAGGAAAACTCTCCACGATTTGTCGAGCTACTGATTCAGGCTTAGTAGACTGTAGTAGGTACTGAAACTTGTCGCGGACATCTATTCTTGGGTCTTCATCGATTTTGCTAAACTGCGTCCAAAAGGTGAGCCAATTTCTTGGGTTGCCGTCAAATTTAAAGAGTTCTATTTCAGGGAGTTTCTGTTTAGCAACCGGTGACGCCATAATTGAAGAAGAGGAAACAGCATTTACTGTATTGTAACTAAGCTTCGTTTTTAACCTGTTACATTTCACCTTTAACGTAGACATCTTCTCGTAATATTCCTGAGCTGCCTCATATTCCTTTTCGTAATCTTCTTGAGAGCAGCTTTGTTTTTGAAAAAATTCTAAAAATTTTTCATCTATAGTTCGGAGCATTTTATATTTTTCTTGTAGTTGATCTAGCAGTATTTCCACATCATCTAAATCCGGAGCAGCGGCACTTATTAGTTCTTGTAGCTTGTTAGACGTCTTCGTAAAAGATGATCTAGTGGCTTTTTTCTGCTGCTTTGTACTTTCTAGATCCGTCATATTTTTTTTTCGTAAAAAATACTTAAATACTTAATTTAAACTTACTTAAACTTAACATTTAACTATCGGCAAAATAAGAATGTCATAATCAACACTCATCTCGGTAGTGGGATGCCAGAATGTGACGTACGTACTTAAATTAAAAATAAATAATTCCAAAGGCCGGGAAAGAAAAGCAGCCGATAGTTAAAAACAGAACAAAACTTTTATTTACATGTTGATCTGAGAAGAGTTCTTAAGCGACTGTCTGGTGCGTCGACTATTGCATACAAAAGATGCGCACGCAACGAAAGGGTTACAGCGCGTGCTGGAAAAATGACCTTGACAGCAGAGGGATAATTTTTCTCTCTTTCTGCAGCACCATGGAAACAACAAATTCTTTGATAGTGGAATACAGCGTTCAGATCAGGGCATGAATTTAACAAGCAGTATTCGAGTTGCAGGCGATTTTACATTTATGAAGTTTTATTTTCCGGGATTAAATTACTTTTTATGGCCTGATTAAAAGAATATTTTATGCATCATATTTTAAAACTAGGTGAAGAGATCGTGCTACAATATCTGCTAGTGAGTACTTTTAAAAGCGTGTACACTATTTATTGAAAATGGTTTATTTCACCTAGTAGTTTTAAAATACGATGTGTTATACGTTATACACAGCATGTGTTATACGTTTTCTAAAATCATTGTTTACTCTATTATTATTATTTATTCATTATTGTTCATTTAGTACTTACCTTATCCATTATTATTATTTACTTCAGCATCTTAAAGTATTATTACATGGTGGTATTAAGGCTCAGCATCACATAGTAGTATTTAGTACTTCTCAGTAGGATTGGTAAATTGTATTTTCAGAATTTGTGTTTTTGGAATTTTGTATTTTCAGAATTTGTATTTCAGCATTACATAGTATAATTATTGCTCAATATCGGAAAGTATAATTTAGTAATGCTCAGTATAATTAGGTAAACAAACCTGCTGGGCGGGGCTAGTTGAGCTTAAGCCGAAAGTTAGGCTTCCCCACCCGGTTTGACCTTGACCTTGTAGTTGTCTAATTTCTGAATGTGTTGGAAAGTGTTTCATAATCTACGCTTGACGCATGATTTTTCGTCCTTGTTTAATAACTTAATGTCAGATTTAGGTATAATAGTAAAAGTACACAGAGATAGGTCACATTAATAATTCACATTATAATAATCACATTAAAACAAAATTTAAATTTAAATAAATGCAATCTCGGTCATACATTTAGTGAGCTTTTTTTAAAAACACTTTCCAACATAATTCAAAAGCGTTTATGAATTTGGTTCGCCTGTCTGTCTGCTGTCTGTCCGTGCTCTAACTCACGTAAATATACTCGGATTGCCATGCAATTGATATATGTTATTGAGGTTTACTATGGCTTGCTCGATAATGAAAATTAAGTGTGTAGCATTTATAGTTCATTTACAGGGACAGTCAAAATAATTCCGTTACATTAAGGTCTATGTGGAAAAATTATTTGCGATTTATTTTAACGATGTTACACTATTTCAAATCTATTGAAATTGATATATATCATTCAAGTGAATTACAAGAGGCTTACTCAAGAGTATAGTGTACATAGCATTCATCGTTCATTTACAGTGACACTCAAAATAATTTTGTTACATTACGGTTTATGGGGGAAATATCGTTTACGGTGTATTTTAATGATGTTACACTATTTCAAACATATTGAAATTGATTTATATCACTAATGTGCACTACAAGAGGCTTACTATAGAATAAGGTGCATATAGCATTCAATGTTTATTTACACACAAAACAATTCAGTTACAATACTGTCTATCAATAATAATTGAATAATAAGTTAAGTTGTAAGTACAATTAAATATTTAAATAAAAAGTACGATTTCGTTGATATTTATTTTAGAAGGTTCCCTAAATCTGATCTGGAAAGTGTATTTACTTAAAAAAAAGTTATTGGAAAACCAGTCGAAACATTTTAACTTTAATGAGAAGAATTTGATGAAACGACAGATACAAACCAGGGACGTAACCAGTCAGCAAAGTCAGAGGGGCTTTGAAATATTTTGATGGAGCAAATTCACAGCTTGACTTTCCCCCCTCTATTTTAAGGATTTATAAATATAGACAGAAGTAGAAAGCAAGTCCCCACTGTCATAAAACTTTTGATTATAAAGTTTTAAAATTCTTAAATGTAATAAATGATGTTATTCGTATTGAAAGATTTTGAAGTCGAGCTGGGGCTCATCTCGCCCTGCCTCCGTCTAGTTACGGCCCTGGTACAAACAGACATGCGAACGGACAAAGCCGGCTTTAGATGAGGACAAGAACGAACAATCACCCAGTACGCACTAAAACTAAAGAGCAGAAACGTACAAAACTTGGTTAAAATAACAGTATTTTCATTTGTAAGGGCGCTAAAAAAAAATCTCACCACGGCGCGATGGGTTCTGAAGCCGCCACTGCATGAGAAAACTACTATCTACCACTTTGTTGCGTTGTAGTCAGGTTTAAATAAAAATAAAAATAAAAACGTTTCTTTCTGGTGTTCAAATTCAAATCCACTACTTTACTAACCCAGTTACGGAAAGTTCATTCGACGATTGGAAAGGAAAATGGAAGGAATTGAACATGGTAGAAAAATGCACTACTCAGAGAAGTGAACGATCTCAGTCGTTGGCCCGGTGGTCTAGGGGTATGATTCTCGCTTTGGGTGCGAGAGGTCCCGGGTTCAAATCCCGGCCGAGCCCGTTCGTTATTTTTTTTCTGTAAAGTATCTATCGTGTTTTCCAAATGAACGTGCTTTTTACCCCATTTAATTTAATTTACTTTACACTAAAATTATAAAGCGCAAGCTTATAAACCAGAGTGTTATTCAATATAAATACTTTTTTTTAACCACTTCTTTTTTTGTCGGATATCTTGATTTTTATTATCTACCCCTTTGTATTTTATTTGTGATACCATATCTCCTATGAATCTTGGAGATGTATACAATTCTAACAACACCTCTTTATTGCAAAATAGCCAATTGGATGAGGTATTCTATGGTCTAATATCGGTAAAAATAATGCAATACTCGGTGCAAAAGTTTTGCGAATTTTTTGGAAAACATGTAATTTTTGCATCTAAAAACATATCAGACATGAATTCCAGTGTTAAAAATCAAAAACATAACCATGCGAAGATAGTTTTACTGAGAATAAACAAAAGAAAAAAGAATTAAAATTACAATACTTTTATAAATGTTGCGCATTAGAGTGAAAAAAAATAAAGAAAATAAAGCTAATATATAAACATTATACATATATCGCCTTATTCTTCATTTTTCCATCATCATGTGATATATATATATATATTCCACTTCTGCTCAATTTATTATTTAAAATTTATTACTTACCCATCATACGTAGTATAGGGTAAATCTTGTAATCGTTTTGAAAATCGAAAACATTTTTTTTGACGGATTTACACGTTTCAGACACTGGAGATTCCGAAAAACATATTTTTAGAAAAAAAAATTGCCGTCCGTCTGTCTGTATGACTGTGTCTGTAAACGCTCTATCTCCCGAACAAATTGAGATAGAGACTTGAAATTTGGTATGTACTTAGTATGTAATAATGGGAAGAAGCTTATTGAATTTCAGTAACCTCGATTATCCGGAACTATTTTTTCCGGACGCTCGAATAATTCGTTCTGATAAAAGGTATATAAAATTTTTTGAAATTGTTTCTTTTAAGGAGTGAACATAAAAAACAATAAAAAAACATAAATTTTGCATAAAGAATGAAGTTTATCGGATAATGAGTTACCGAGATATTTGTAATCCTATTTTCAACAGTCTTCGATTTTTCATGACCCTGTATTTCATCCAAATTTCAATTCAAAGATATATTTTAATTGAAAATGAGACGCTTAATCCGACGCAATAAACCGTTAGTTAATAGGATCAACATTTTTGGAGTTATAAGGATGTTTATTTTACGCAATTCAGTAACAGAGCATTTAAAGTCTATGACGTTATCAAGCCACGATTTTATTCGAATTGCAATGCATTGCATAAATAGTTTACGCATGTTTTATTTTCCTATTTTATATTATGCATATCCATGATTATGCATATCCATGTAAGTATTACGGTGGCCCCCAACGACTAGTTTTATTACATTTTTTAGAGATTAAATGTTTTTTTTTTTTCATTTATTGTTTGGTACAATCAACCTTTAAATTATACTTATAATTCATATCAATTGCGTGACAATCTGAGTATATTTAAGCGAGTTAGAGCATGGACTGACGACAGACAAACAAATTGAATTTATAAACACTTTTTAACTACATTGGAAAGTGTTAAAAATAAATAAGACACAAATTATAACACCTTGTAATAATATACTTTTTTTAATTTCTAAAAGTCATAAAATAAAAACTTTATAAACAGTAAAAAAAGCTTTATTAGACTGTTGACATATTGACATGTTCAAATAATAACTTCATAGACCGTGCAATTGTAATATTTTTATTTGTTTTGATAATGGCTCCGATGGAGTCGAAACATGTCAACAGTCTAATAAAACTTATTTTGCTGTTCAGAAAGTTTTTACTTTACGTCTTTTAGCAATTGAAATAAAAGTATAAGTAAAACACTTTAAGGAGACCATGACCTGTTACATATTCAGACTTTGAAATTCGTTATAATAAATGTTTTTTTTTTTTTTTTTTTTTTTTTTTTTTTTTTTTTTTTTTTTTTTAATTTAAATGCGAGCCGAAATCTTGATTACACATACCTTAATGTAATTTTAAATTAGCTTTATTTATAAGCAACTGACAAATTGTCAAAGAAATTAAAGATATAAATAGTTCAAATATAGCAAATATTTTCTGTTAGAAACCACATTTTTTTCACGACTTTTTGACTGTAATTTTTTTAGACAGACTTCACTATGAAGACTATGAAGATTGACTTCATATGCATTAAATAACATTAAAAAAATCGATAAAAATATTTCGTCAGAATAATTTAAAAGAAAATGATGCAAGTGTTTTATCAACATTTTTTGTAATAAAAAAAAATATTTTTTCTTTAAATTAAAAGTAACATTTTACCACAATTTAAAGACCAGCCTGAAGGCAAATTTTTATACTACACAAAAAAAAAAAAAAAAAAAAAAAAAAAAATGTTAAATCAACAGAACATTTACTTGACGGGAATTTAATCATTATTTGGTATAGTCGATGCTTATAAATTTAAATACTTGAATAAATTTCGTGTATGGAGGAGTAAAATTTTTAAATGTAAGTTGCCCTGAAGGTTATTTTGAAATACTTTGTGCCTTTGACATTTTTGATTAAAAAATTTATGAAAAAATGTATTACAGCTTCTACATTGATTTTTTTTTTTTTTTTTTTTTTTTTTTTTTTTTTTAATTGGGCCATTATATAATGCATGGTAAACACTGTTTCTAAATGTTTGCTAAGCAAAGTTATGTTTTAAAATTTTTATGTTACAAATAAAGTTTAAAAAGTTATTTTGTCAAGGAAAGTATTTGAACATACAATGCTGGATCTTCCAGGAACTTTGTGAATATGTAAGATTTAAAGATTTATAGAAAATTGATCTTAAAATTGATATCAACGATTAAGTCATGGTTAAGTCGTACTCTGTCATTATTAAGTGTACGTCTGGTGCTGAAGAGGTTAAGGTTACTTTGAAATGCTTTTTGCCCTTGACATTTTTAATTAAAAATTTTGTGAAAAAATGTATTAAAATTTCTACATTGATAAACATCAATTATTTCAGCTATATATTTATTATATTTAAAGAATTAATGAATTTTAAAGTTCGTGTGTCTTATTTGGAACTGCCTGTAGATATATCAGAGAAATATTACGAATTACCTTTGCACATTAAAAAAAGTAAAACCCTTTAAAGGAACCATGGCCTGTTACATAGTCCTATTTTAAAATTCGTTAGTTAATGATAAAAGATTTTTCCTTTTCTTTTCTAATTGCAAGACGAAATCTTGTTTACAGATTCCATAAGATAATTTTAAATTAGCTTTTTTTCATAAGCAACTAACAAACTGTGAAATAAATTAAAGATATAAATATCTCAAAGATAACAAATCTTTTTGATTAAAAAAAAACTTTTTTTTCTGACTCTTAAGTGACATTTTTTTCATTTACGAAGATTGACATTATATTCATCAGCTAACTTTAAAAAAAAGAAATCGATAAAAATATTTCGTCAGAATAATTTATAAAACGGATAAAAAAGTGTAAAGAAAAAAAAAAAGTATTTTTCTTTAAATTGAAAGTAACATGTTATCACATTTTAAAGACGAGCCAGAAGACACATTTTTGTACAACACAAAAAATTCTAAATCAACAGAACATTTAAGCCTATGTGAATTTAATCATTGTTTGCTATAGTCGATGTTTATAAATTTAAATACCTGAATAAATTTAAGTGTATTTTGCCCTTAAGGTTATTTTGAAATACTTTGTGCCTTTGACATGTTTGATTAAAAAAATTGTAAAAAAAAATGTATTGGAGTTTCTACATTGATTCTTTTTTAATTGGGCCATGCATGACAAATACTGTTTCTGAAAGTTTGCTAAGTAAAGTTATACTTTTTAAAATTTTATTTTACGTATAATGTTTAAAAAGTTATTTTTTGAGGGAAAGTATCTGAACGTGCAATGTTTTATATTTCAGAAATTTAGTGAATTTATAAGATTGAAAAAGTTATAGAAAATTTATCTTAAAATTGATATTAGAGATTAAGAACGACCTGATAAACAAATTATTTCAACTATATATATTTACTATATTTAAAGAGTAAATGAATTTTAAAGTTCGTGTGCCTTATTTGGAACTGCCTATGGAATATAAGAGAAATATTAAAAATTGCCTTTGCACATAAAAAAAAGCAAAATCCAAAGGAACAATGGTTTGTTACATAGTACTATTTTAAAATCCGTTAGTTAACTCTATATATATATATATATATTAATTGCGAGACGAAATCTTATTTACAAATTCCCTAAGGTAATTTACATTAGCTTTTTTCATAAGTAACTAACAAACTACGAAAGAAATTAAAGATATAAATACCTCAAAGATAACAAATATTTTTCTATATAAAGACAGAAAATTTATTCAATGGTACATAAAAACAAGAACAATTATATGAACTTGTAAAATTTAATTATGATTATATATATAAACATAAAATCAACGTTTCGACCTGCATCTACAGTCGTCTTCACGATGTAAAGTTAAAGCGAACAAAAAATCTAGAGATGAAAGTTACAAGTTCATATAATTGTTCTTGTTTTTATGTACCATTAAGTAATTTTTCTATCTTTACATATAATATTTCATGGTGCAACTGTCCAACATATATTAAATATTTTTCTATTAAAAACCGCAGTTTTTATCTGACACTTAAGTGACATTTTTTTCCCATTTGCAAAGATTGATTTTATATTCATCAGCTAACTTTAAAAAAGAAATCGATTAAAATATTTCATGAGGATCATTTATAAAACGGATAAAAAGTGTAAAAAAAATGTCATTTCTTCAAATTAAAAGTAACATGTTATCAAATGTTAAAGACCGGCCGGAAGACAAATTTTTATAAAACACAAAAAATGCTACATCAACAGAACATTTACCCGATGTGAATTTAATCCTTGTTTGCTCGTTGTAGTCGATGTTTATAAATTTAAAAACTTGAATAAATTTCATGTATTGAAGAGCAATTTTTGTGAACATAATTTTTATTTTGCCCTTAAGTTTATTTTGAAATACTTCCTGCCTTTGACATTTTTGATTAAAAAAATTGTGAAAAAAAGTATTTGAATTTCTACATTGATTATTTTTTAATTGGGCCGTGCACCATGTATGGCAAACTCTGTATCTGAATGTTTGCTAAGTAAAGTTATAATTAAGTAAATGGCGTACTGTTTTAATTTTGTTTTACAAATAATGTTTAAAAAGTTATTTTTTCAGGGAAAGTATTTGAACGTGCATTGTTGGATATTCCAGGAACTTACAAAGAAGGTCTCCTTAAAGCGCATACTCAGAATATTTTGAAAAAAATGCTAATGAAGCTACTCATGTACGTAATAAAGGATCAGTCAAATTTAGCTGCGGAATCTTAGTAAAAAATGTGTAAAAAAAATAAAATACTTTGGAGTATTTGGCGCAAAAGGACGCGATTTGGCGAGCAAAACTTTTTCTTCGCCAAATGCAAGCGACTTTAATGGATTTGAAAATGCCTGGTTAGATGAGTGTTTAAATGCATAGTACTTTATTAATTTAAATTTCAACGATTAAATAGTTTATAATTTTTTCTATAAGCTTATATAATATAAATACAAATTAATTATTGCTGAAGTTATTTAATTGTACACGGTGTCGTGGATGGATAAGTTTTAAGTGTATTTTAACAGTAAATCTCGGATTAAGAACCCTCTCATTATATATTTCGATATTGCATAAGTCATTGTTTCCATGGCAACAAGATTTTTTTCTTGTTGTCTACGGCACTAACAATATCGAAGTCAAATTGACAGTTCTCAGAATCGGACAATTATTTTTTAGTTTGAAGCATTTTTAATCAATTTAAATTTTGTTCTAAACCGTAGAATACGATCGTTAATTTTCTTTAAATGTACATGGCAAAACTGTAGTTATAAAAGTTTATTTATTTAAGTTAAACTTACTCAAACTAGTTCAGTATAAAGAGTAGAAAACGTTTTTCCTTAAAGCGTATTTATCGTAAATGCGCATTTAAAAAATTTCATTGTGTCGCCAACCCAGCAATAAATCGCCAAAACACGAAAATTTCATAATTTTTTTATGGACGTTATATCGAGGTTCCGCAGCAAATTTTTTTATAAACGTATGTATCCTCATGAGAAGAATATTCTGTAATTTTTTCAAAGTTTTCTGAGTATGCGCTTATGGAGACCTTCCTTGTTAGTGAATCTGTAAGATTGAAAAAAGTTATTGAACATAGATCTTAAAATTGATATAAGTGATTAAGAACGACCTGATAAACATAAATTATTTTCGCTATATATATTTATTATGTTTAATGAATTAATGAAGTTTATAGTTCGTATGTCTTATTTGGAACTATAGATATAGCAGAGAAATATTACGAATTACCTTTGCACATAAAAAAAGTAAAACCTTTTAAAGGAGCCTTGTCCTGTCACATAGACCTACTTTGAAATCCATTAAGTTAATGATAAAAGTATCTTTCTTTCTTTCTTTCTTTTTTCTTTTTAATTGCGAGACGAAATCTTGTTTACAGATTTCTTGTGATAATTTTAAATTAGCTTTTTTCATAAGCAACTCACAAACTATGAAAGGAATTAAAGATGTAAATAGCTCAAAGATAGCAAATATTTTTCAATTAAAAACCGCAGTTTTTTTTTCTGACTCTTACATTTGATATTTTTTTATTTTCTAAGATTGACTTCATATGCATCAAATAACTTTAAAAAAGAAATATAAAAAATATTTCGCCAGAATAATTTGTAAAACGGATACGAAAATGATGCAATTTTTTGTCACCCTTTTTTGTAATAAAAAAAATATTATTTCTTTAAATTAAAAGTAACATGTTACCACATTTTAAAGACCAACCTGAAAGTACATTTTTACACGACACGAAAAAATGTTAAATCAATTGAACATTTACCCGATGTGAATTTAATCATTGTTTGCTATAGTCGATGGTTATAAATTTAAATATTTGAATAAATTCCGTGTATTGAAGGGTTATTTTTGGGAATGTAATTTTTATTTTGCCCTTCAGGTTATTTGGAAATACTTTGTGCCTTTGACATTTGTGATAAAAATTTTGTTAAAAAACAGATTGGAGTTTCTACATCGAGTTTGTTTTAAAATTAGGCATGTACCATGCATGACAAACATTGTTTCTAAATGTTTGCTAAGTAAAGGTATATTTTTAAAATTTTATTTTACAAATAATTGTTAAAAAATTATTTTTTTCAGGAAAAGTATCTGAACGTGCATGTTATATATTCTAGGAACTTAGTGAATCTGTAAGATTGAAAAAGTTATAGAAAATGGATCTTAAAATTGATATCAGCAATTAAGAACGACCTGATAAAAATAAATTATTTCAGCTGTATATCATTATTATAGTTAAAGAATAAATGAGTTTTAAAGTTCGTACACCTTATTTGGAACTGCCTGTAGATATACATGTTGTCCCAAAAGTACTTGACACATTTTAAAATTCAATGAAAAATAAAGTAATTGCCGTACGAGAGTGCGGTTTGAACAAAAATGCTTCTTATGATCGAAAACTTTCTTAAAAAAAAATAATTAGTTTATAAATTTCTCATAGATGGCGTTACTTCTGCAAAGCTACCAATGAAGTAGAATGCCCTTATAGATAACAGTGCGAAAGACGCACAGTGCGTATGCACAGCTTTTGTCCAAACTATGGCAATCCATATTCCAGAAGTTAAAAATACTCGCCTTCATGAGTTCAATTAGACAAGTGAGACTGGTCAGGGCAAGTTGCTTGGCGATTCTTTTTTTACCAAAATCGTATCGACCAATCTATTTTTTTGTCCGTATGTCGGTCGCTATTATCTTACAGAGACATCCTATATATAAATCTTGGCGAGTTTCCTATTATCGCCAAACTAATGCTTGTTTACTCTTCTCACTCATCTAATCGAATGCCATAGTTTGGACAAAACCTGTGCACACTGTCTGTACGTATTTCGCCACTGACGAATCGCCAAACAACTTGCCGAACTTTCAATTATCGTCAAACTAATGTCTGTTGACTTGTCTCACACGTCTAATCTAATTCATGAAGACGAATATTTTAAAATTCCGAAATGTGGATTGCCATAGTTTGGACAAACACTGTGCATACGCACTGCGCGTAGAGTTGCAAAGGCTAGAAAAAACCCGGTTTAAACCTGGGAATAAACCGGGTTTTTTGGGAATAAACTTGGTTTTTTGGGAATAAACCTGGGAATAAACCGGGTCTATTGGAAATACACCTGGGAATAAACCGGATTTTTGCATCTCTGACTGTGCGTCTTTTGCCATTGTTATGTATAAAAGTATTCTACTTCTTTGGTAGCTTTGGGGAAGTAACGCCATCTATGATACATTTTTGGAATTAGTTTCTATATTTTTCAAAAGAAAACTTTCGATCATAAAAAGCACTTTCGTCTAAACCGCACTCTCGCACGCTAATTGATTAATTTTTTTTTATTGAATTTTTAAATGTGTCAAGGACGTTTGGGACACCCTGTATAAGAGAAATATTACGAATTTTCTCTACACACAAGAGTAATACAATATAAAGGAGCCATAATGTACTTTGAAATTCGTTATTTAATAGATGTAAATTCTTTTATTACTAAATGAAAAGGTCATAAAATATTCTTTTATATCTCTTTATATTAGCTTTTTGTTTTATAAACAATTAGCAAAACATGAAGAAAAAGAAAGATATAAGCATCGTGTTTATCTTAGCCCTCTGCTTTATTAAATAAACTGATATCATATCAGAATCTCTGCACAGTAATTTTTGTTTTATTTTGTCACAGACATTCCGTAATTAAATTCAACAATTATACTATACATAAATTCTAGTAGACGGTAGTTTTTGCAATAAAAAGGGGCTAAGTTAGGCACACAGGTTATTTGTAGCTGAAAAATAATTAATATTTTTCTATTAAAAAAAAAAAAAAAACAGTTTTTTCCTATTCTTAAGTGAGTTTTTGATATGTGAACATCGACTTCATCAAATAACAGTTTAAACAATTCAATAAAAATGTACTCGTCATTCTTAAACCATTTTCTAGATTAAAAACTTAGAATTTTTTATCAATATTTAGTTGTGATGTAAAATATTATTTAAAAAAAAATTAAATTAACGTGTTACCGCCTTTTAAAGGCAACCGGGAAGCAAATTTTTATGCGATATCAAAATCTGTGAAATCAAAACACTTTTACGCGATGTGAATTTAATTAAGGCTTACTATAGTCCAAGCTCATCAATTTAAATGCTTGAATAAATTTCGTGTATAGATTAGGAGTTTTCATGGAAATAATTTTTATTTTGCCCTTAAGGTTATTTTGAAATAATATGCGACTTTGATAATTTTTATTAAAAAATTCGTGACAAAAAATATATATATTCCTATTTGTATGCTGAAGTTTATCTTTTAATTGCACATACATTATTCATGGTATACATAGTTTCGGAATTATATTAGCTGTATCAATAAAGTTGTATTTTTAGGATTCCATTTCAACAATACAGTATACAAAGTTAATTTTTAAAACGGATTTTTTGAGCATAGGACGCTGGATTTTTGAATCGATGACACTGTAAAATGTATAAGATGGAAGAAACACTGGTTCATAGATATAAAACAAACACATGCATATAAAAAATCATACTATTCTTTTTTTTCATTTCATGAGATATACTTTTTTCAAAAACTGGCATTTTGACCAATTTTTTAAGGTATTAAATATATATATATATATATATATATAAATTCACAACATTTACATGATCTGATTGAAAGAAATGTGTATAGATTTCAGGTCTTTTAGATTTTTTTTTTTAAATCTCCGCAAAAGTAAGCAAAATTTTATAAACTTTTCAATTTTGTAAAAACATGCAAAATCTTACTGTGCGACCTCTCTCCCCCCCCCCCCCCTCTAATCAAATATATTTATAAGACAGATTTAAAAAAAAAAAAATCGATTTTAGTTTCCTTTCTATATAGGGTTCCACACTGAAAATATCAGAAAAATCAAAAATAGTCCGGCAACCTATGTTAGTCGAAATTCTGAGAAAAATTTCGACTCACTAATTTAGTTAGGACTTTTACCAGTTTCTTTTAAAATTTTGTCAAAACTTTACGTGAGCGATACTTTTTTAAATGGTTAATCAATTTCTTGAACAAATCTGCTGATATGTTACATACTAGTTAATGTAATTTAAAAAACTAGATAAAAAATACTCTGTTCAAACCAGCAATTTAAAGTGTACTTGTTAGTTAATGTAATTTAAAAAACTAGATAAAAAATATACTCTGTTCAGACCAGCAATTTAAAGTGTACTTGTTAATGATTTCTGTCACATTACTGGTAACCTTAGATGAGAGCGTTTTTATGAAATTCGCTTTATGTTTACTTCAAAAGGTTCGGTGATTATTTTCGTAGAAACAGTAACCCTTTTCCATAGTAAGGATATATTTTACACTTAAACTTTTACAACAAGAGAGTATCAATGTGATTTGCTTGCCCATGTTCTTGTAACACATGGGCTGATAAGTTCCCGGTCTGGCACACAAATGGCGTTGCGATCGCCGAACCGATGCTTTTTTTTTAGTAAATACTGATCTTTAAAAGGTAGCAGAAAAAATGTCATGACGATTCGCCGTGCGGATAAAACGTTAGAGTGGTTTTAGTTGAACGACTTTTTTGATAAACAAAGAAATGGATAAACAAGAATTTCAAGAATTGTTATTTGATGGGAAAAAAACACCGTTCAAACAAAAGGTTGGCTTGATAAGCGTTATCCGGACACTGCAACAGGTAAATCAACCATTATTGACTGGTTTGCTGAATTTAAACGTGGTCGTACGGACACCAGCGATGCACCAAGTAAAAGAAGTGATTACTCCGGAAAATATCAAAATAGTCCACAAAATCGTTTTGGGTAACCGTAAAGTGAAGTTGCAAGAGATAGCTGAGACTCTGAAAATATCCGAGGAACGTGTAGGTTTTATTTTGAATGAACATTTGTCTATGAAAAAGCTGTTGTCAAAGTGGGTGCCGCGCGTGTTGACTAATGGCCAAAAACAACGACGAGTCGTTGATTCTAACCACTGTTTGGAGCTTTTTCGATATAAAATTATGTTATTTATTTATTAAATTATTATTATTATTTATTTATTAAATTATTATTATTATTTATTTATTAAATTATTATTATTAAATTATTATTATTAAATTATTATTATTATTATTATTATTATTTATTAAATTATTATTATTTATTATTAAAATTATGTTATTTATTAAAGTTATAAAGTTATAAAGTTATACAGTTATAAAGTTATGTTAAAAAGTTGTGTTTTCTTTATTAGACCGGGAACTTATCAGCCCATGTGTTACACACTTTGCACACTCGCTAATTGCTTGCTTATAAGCTGGGCATTGTTAATGATCAAACAGACTGCGTTTTACCTCAGCGTGACCTCTGAATTGATTATTCGCTTTCTTTGATTTGTTCAGTCTTCGTTAAGCTCGTCTAGAAGTCCGTGGTCAGCGGAGGAGATCCCTGACGTGTTTATCACCACTCCTTCCATTTGTTGTTAATTTACGACATTTTGCAGCGGATTATTGGAAACCTCATACAAAAGCATCTTTTGGCTGCATTCAGACCACAAATTTAGAAATCTGCTACGAAAAGTCATAAATTATTTCTCTGGGCTTTCTTTTACAAAGGTTCTGTGGTCATCAACAGAACCTTCTTATTATTAAAGAAAAGGGAGGTGATAAACATGTTACGGAATTTCCTGCATGGAACGCTCCTTTCTGGTAGTGCTACAGAAGACTCACCACATTAAAGGAGCCGATAAACGAATCGCTGTAGCAGTATATAGTCTGGTCGCACCTTCACTCAAACTACAAAGATATTTTATAATTCTTCCGAGGAGTTAACAAGATCAAAAAGAGAAGTTAGATAAGGGGAAGTGATAGGTGGAGGCTTTTCTTTCCTAAAGTGTAACACCACTTTGACGCTCTGAAATGTAAGTCATTTTTGGGATTTATTTTTAATGCGAAATGTTTATAAGATTATAGACAGTAAGTAAATTATTATACACATATTAAAATAGAAAAAATGTATTTTTGTCTAGTTTATGTATTAAAAAATGGCCGTTTGACAGCTGATCGGCGGGAGCGCTTCTAAAAAAGATCGTCAATCGTGATAACTCATCGTAGACTTAACCCAGAGCAATCAGAACGTAGCTGTTTTACGAAATATGCATTTTTAGTGAACTGGCATGAAATAAAATTAATATGTACTTTTTCACCCCAAATTTTCGTTAATTAATGTTATACAGTAAAGCGAGATATCAATATTTCAAAACATCCTACGTATTTCACTAGAAAAATATGTGAATATTAATTTTCAAAAATATCAAGTTGATTTATCGAAAATTGGCGGAATTAAAGTATCCAATGGTTTTGAAAATGCCGTTCTGTACAACAACGACAACAACAAAAAACGCGCTTAAAATACTCTTTACTGTTTATACTCACTGCGGTGCGCTTTACTTCTATAGTTCAAAAATTGTCCTTCTATATTTCATACCGATTTTTAACTAATAAAGTATGATTTTTGTATGTATAAAGAATCCTTTAAGCGACAAAAAGGAAATAAATTCTAAAATTGTGGCCCATGCAATACAAACAGATCATTTCCCAGATTTTGAGAGATAGCTAGAGTTATAAAGTCGAATTGCAAAATTTATGGGAGCCGTATTTTCTTGGAGGTTTAGGTAACGAAATCAGCGAAATTTCCACTGAATGAAGCTATAGCTACAGTTCCAGTTGATTACGCGAATTTATTTTTTGATTCAGACGTCCGTCCCTCTTTCCCCCATTTTTTGAACTGTTCTTGATACATGCTCTCTTCTGTAAGTTGTATTACCATCTCTCGTGATTTTGTGTTTTTAATTTTACATTACTGATGAGAGGATTCTGGAAAAGTCTGAAACGTATAATGTTGTTTTTAATACATATTTGTGCTTTTAAACTTTATAATTTAATTGTCTGTATAAATTTACTTGTTTTTAATTTTGAAATGTTAAACCTGTCAAAGTGATGTTAAGCCCTTAAGCTAGCAAAACCACACGAGGCGACTTACCAACAGAAACACTCCATACAGCTAGCAATGTGATTTAAATTTTAAATAGGCCCTGTCTGACCCATTGCACTCTATCTAGAAAGGTAAAAGTGCTATTGCGCTAAATGGGACAGTTGACGAGCCACGCAGGCAATTGGTTGAATAAGGTGACAAGTAGAACGTTCAATATATTTTCCGACGGTATAGTGTAAGGAAAGTATTATAATCATGATTTGTATGCGTCACGTGATAGTGAACACGATAACACCCAAGAGGTACTTCCGATTGAGCTCTCATTTGGCAAATATGTTACGGACCACTGTTGCGAGAACTGTATAGATTATCGTAAAAAATGGATTAGGTATTTAATCCATTTTTAAAACCTTTCCAATCATTTTGAGACCGATTCGATAGGAAAAATTACCAAGGAAATGTGAAGAGTGTAAGAGATAACTCTTCCTTTGATGTAATTGAACATTAGTTGCGGAGAGATAACGTCTTCAGTTTCAAAATGGGAAGTCCGACGTTCGAGTTCCGTTGTGTCAAAAATTTATAAAAATTCCTTTTATTTATTTACTTTCTGGACACGGAGAGTTGAAAGGAGTCGCTCTAGATTTTTTCATTGTGTAAGGTGTCTTTTTCAATTATGTTATCCACATTATTTTCGGGTAGCATAATAAACTCTTCCAAGATGAATTTCCTTCTTGGCATAACCAAAATATATAGAAGGGATTTATTGGTACTAAACATCTTTCACTGTAATTTAAATAAATTGAATGTAATAATAATAATTAAAAAAGAAACATGCTTTCATTGAAATTCCCCAAAAAGTCAACTTATATTATAAAAAGCACAAATGTGTGCGTCGCTGAATGCTGACGTCATAATGATGCGGGCAACATTGTGTTTAAAATGGATGAATGTTGCAACAATAAAGCTAATTTTTCTATTAATATTAAACAGATTAAAGTATTGAATAAACTGGTGTGATACTGTAAAAGCATAAAAAACTTCTTAATAACATCATCAAAATAAGGAATGCGCTAGGCCTTTCGATAAAAATTTGTCTTTCTTCGTCAGGCGCAAAGAAGACGTGCAGGGGATGGCAGGAGCAAGAGCCAGTCCTGCTCTTGCCTTCAAAGTGGGTGCAAGTTTTCTTTGCGCCTGATGAAGAAAGACAAAAGTCTTTCGAAAGGCCTAGCGCATTCCTTATTTTGATGGTGTTATTAAGAAGTTTTTATGCTTTTATAATATTAAACAATCATAACATTATTTCTATGGGGAAAATGTAAGTTTGGGGCCGTCGTTGCCCCCCACGCCCTTAGAGATCGAATAAAAAAAATCAATGTCGAATTCATATAATAACCCCAGGAATACATATACATTCCAAATTTCAAAGTTCTATGTCAACAGGAAGTTGGTGAAAAATGAGTAGGAAAATTTGACTGCCGCATACATACAAATAGAATTGTAATTTAAAAGAAAGCATGTAATAAAAAATATTCAGAAAATATTTACTGGAACTTAACACCTTTTGCTGTATTTTAAAGAACAAAGCAAAAACGAACACCTCATTCTGAGCTTGCGAAGTCAACGCATACATCAGACATGTACATAAAATAATATTTTAAATTCATAATTATTTAGAAAATCTGTAAAAAGTACTTTTGATACGATGGATTGTATGATGACTATCCATTTGATATATTCGTGGGTGTATTTATTGAATTTGTTCATAAGTATAGATATCAATTTGTCATAAAAGTGTTATACAGTTTTGTGAACAAAAGTTTAAAAGTTTTCTAAATTTTTTAAAACTTTATCAAAAAACTACAATTTCCCGTCAACCTTCGGCGTTTTATTCATTTCCCGTGTTTCCTTCAAGTAAACTTTGTTAAAGTCTTAGAAGGTTTTATAAAACTTTATTCCGCCCTTACTCCCAAGGTAGATCTAATTATGAGTTCTATATATATGATACTTATAAGTATGTTTTTACCTGGATTATGAAAGATTAAAAATAACTTCGGCCACGAATATTGTACGAAGAATCTTGCTATTTTTTTATACGAATTTTAGAAAGAAAAAAAAAGAGTCAAGGAAATAAACTCGAAAAAGAAACCTGAAATATAGCCATTAAAACGAATAAAACAAGAATGATGAAATACTTACCTTTAACTCATAACTTTATCAATTATTAAAAATATAAGTAAAGAAAAAAAAAAGTGATTGATTTCTTTTAAAATTGCGTTTTAAAATTGAAATAAAGCATAATATATTTTTTTTATGTTCCACTTTCAGTTTTCTACTCTATTAAAATCTACATTCACAATTTTTCCTTTCTTTTTTAGATTTTTAAACATTTGCAATTTATATTAACTTGACTTGATTCGGGATAGCTAAGACGTTAAACATTATTTAGCAGAATAGAGAGCAAGAGCAATATTTTAAATATTAAAAAGTACATATTCATACAGGATGCTCATAAATTATTGCGGATGTTTCCCTAACTTTTAATTTTTGATTTAAGTACATGGCGAAAAATATCATTACATATTCGTAAAGTACGACCCAAAAAGTTTTTATAATAACACAAAGAAAGTTACATATGCGTAAAGTTGCAACTGAAAAAGGTATTAATAATGTAACAATTATAAACAAATATTAATTAATATTAACATTTTATCAAAATTATCAAAAAGTCATTAATGAATTATGAGCGCAAAATTAGATATACATAATTAATTAAAAACTTTTTGATAATTTTGATAAAAAGTTAATATTAATTAATATTTGTTTATAATCGTTTTTTGAATAATAATATTTTCAGTTGCAACTTTACGCATGTCAATCTTTTTTTTGTTTTATTAAAAAAACTTTTTAGTTGTACTTTACGAATATGTAACGATATTTTTCGTCATGTTCTTAAATCAAAAGTTATGAGGTAAGGATCCCGGGACAGTAATTTATAGACACCCTGTGCATTTATTTTAGGTTTTGTGTAAAATTACCGTAGTTATTCATGTATTGTTTTAATTTTTGGTTCATAAAACTGTAAATAACTAAACCGTACTAGTGTTAAAGCTACTCTCAAATCGAAACAGTTTACTTTCTCACACATTTATGAATTCATTTTTGTTCGCTGAAATTGGCAGGTACTCGTATTCAGATACTATGTAATAGAGCAGTGTTTTCCCTTTTTCAATAAAAACAGAGGATCTATCAGAATTTGCTGCCACAGTTTGCGTTTTGAATCTAATTTCCAGACCCGACAGAGTAGAAAAGGAAGCACAAAAATGTCATGACACCACTAATGCTTATAATTCAAGATGAACTTTATTTGTCAAAAAATGAAAAAAACATCATTCAATTACAAAACACTTCAATAGTCATGCCTAAAACTGTCATATTTTTACGTTAAAAAAAAAGAGTACGTAAATGTGCCAGGAAATTTCGCGTTGTTGAGCTGGAAATTTTTTTTTTTTTTTAAGAACACCGTTAATGAAGATAATGAATTTGTCAACATGCTTACTTTTCGTCGTGACAAATTTGTTACCACGATAAGTGATGGGAATGTTGACCATTCCTGTCCATACAACACTGAGCCAGATACTTCATATTTCATAATATAACTGACAGTATATACTGTAAAACAGATCAAATTAATGTTTATTCCTCCTAGAATATCTCATGATAGTATTTTCCAATCTGGTCCCACCTCCATGACCTCTCATGACCCAATGTGGGTTTTAGACCTGCCTATTGCTTTAACTGTATATATATATATATATATATATATATATATATTTCACCATCTGTACATATATATATATATATTTCACCATCTTTGTTATTCTGATCAATGTGTACGTGTACACAAAGAAAAGTAACTGTATCACAATTCGTATAGATTATGCGCATTATCTTCATCTAGTATAAAATTTCTATTCCTCGAATCAAGATCGCCATTGATCTAATGCATTACATCATATTTTCATCTGGTGATGATATTCTATGCATCTCATTTTTATTTCCTCATTATGCTTTAAATCATCATATTTATCATTGTGTTCTTCTTTGTATTATTCAATTTACAAATATTGTTTTCATTATACAGGGTGTCCCAGGATTATTGGGACAAACTTTAAGGGGAGGTAAGGGACATCACAAGGATTCAGATTTGCATAGCAACACATGGTCGGAAACGGCTTCGTTCGCCGTTAGGTTGTTCACAAGAGCATTGGAGCACCTCTAACATCTGCATATTATCGCATCTTTTTGTAAGAGGTGATACCAAGCTTACAAGACACTATGCCACAACATGTCAGAAGCCATATGTGGTTTCAACATCATGGGGCAAATCCCTATTATGGCAGATAGATGTGTTCGTGAACATTTGAATCAGGTGTTTTGTCACCGATGGATTCGCCGTGGTGGACCGGTTCCCTGGTCACCACACTCTCTTGATTTACGCAGCATAGATTTCTTTCTTTTGGGGTGCACTGAAAAGTGCTGTGTACGCAACGCCTGTGGATTAGGATATGGATTTGGTTGCAAGACTCGTCTATGCTGCTGCGGATATCCAACAAAATCCAGGTGTATTTGAACGAGTCAGCCAATCCATGGACCGACGGTGTAATGCATGCATCGCTAGCAATGATGAAAACTTTGAACATCTTTTGTGACGTTTTCACATATCATATACCACAGTACATGTAATATCTTTGACCAATAAATTATTTCAGATGAACTCAGTCTTGTGCGTGTCTTATCTTACTTTCCCATGACGTTTCGGATCATGTTGAAACCACATATGGCATCTGACATGTTGTGGCACAGGGTCATGTAAGCTTGGTACCACCTCTTACAAAAATATGCGATAATATGCAGATGTTAGAGGTGCTCCAATGCTATTGTGAACAACACCACCTAACGGGGAACGAAGCCGTTTCCGACCATGGGTTGCTTTGCAAATCTGAATCCTTGTGATGTCCCCTACCTCCCCTTAAAGTTTGTCCCAATAATCCTGGGACACCCTGTATACATAATTAGATGCCCCGCCCTTTGTAGCGCTTACCAGTGGGCTCAGCTTCGGCCGAATTAAGTATTATTTTTCATTCCTCAATAAAGAGATCCGGGAGGGATATCTATGCTCTACAGAATTAGTTTCCTAGTCTGGGAAGTTTTTCTCGTGCAGTAACTGTAACAGTATCGTATTTCACACAAAGAAAAATAAACAATATTGTGAAAATATCGTTATCATGTCTCATTTTTGTTTAAATTCTGAACGAACATTGGGATTAAGCTTTGAATCAGACACCCTGAATTTTTGACTGAACAAGCGGATTGTGACACTACTTTCTGATACAAAACTCGTGCGCAAAAGATTACCGTAGTGCTACCACCCCCAAAAATTGTTGATCAAATTTATACAGGAATTGTTTGTATTGACGTACATTACCATCAATAAATATTTCTAGGATACAGATGTGTTAGACGCACCTTGGTTTCTTTTTGGTGCCAAAATGGCGATTTTTTACATGGTGTGGCATCTCGGCGATTTTGGTGAGATTTTGCTGCGTATGGGAACCCGGTAGACGAGATAGTGCTTATTAAACTGTCCTCTGGTATTATTAGCTATGTCAGTTGTATTCTTGACATTCTGCGTGTTTTATATTAAATTAAACATTGTGTCTGTGCTATTTTAAATTAAACAATGCGCGTGTTTTATAATAAAATAGTTTGTGTATGTTTTTATACTAAAAATTGTGTGCGTTCTATAAGGCATCTGAGACATCGGTTCCTATTTCTAGTAATTATTTTGAGATACCTTACATTTTCTAATATACTAACTGTGGTGACAACATAATGTCACAACTTTTGTCTCAGATGAAAATAGCAAATATAAAGGAATTGAATAATAACAATACCAAAATATAATTTATCTTATCAGATTAGTTCTTAATAATACTGCATTTACGAATGAATAACTATTACTACTACAAATAAATAATTAAATAAATAAAAATAAATCTTATCTTAGTATGTTTTGGACTTTTGTAAGGCATAAACGATTAATACATTTTTCCAGTCATTTCGCATTTCAACGTTATCTGATTAATGTTCGATATACGGAGGAAAATTTCTAAGGATTCCACATTTGTAAACAAGTCTGAAGATTTGAAAATTTCTTTGGTTTTATTGTCGACAGCTTCTGAAACACTAAACAATAATTACGTTTACAGAATTAAACTTCAAATATCAGTTTTATTCACTTCATATTCTAGCGAAATTATTTCAACATTTGACATCTAACGCCTTTATTGATCAATCAGTAAAGATTTCTGTCTTTGTTCATTTGTAAAGGGTTGGGATTTATTTTCAGTTTAGATTTATAGCCACATCGAAATAATTCATTATCATAAGTCATAAAACAATCCACTCTTCGTGATTCTTATAACTGTAAACGAACAATAAAATTAATTGTAATCATATTGCTAATTTATATTAAGATATTAATTATGATTAAGCTGAGTATTTTGATTTATAACTAAAACATGATAAGAAAACCTCACTGTAATTTTTTCCCTAAAAACTTTAACTTGTCAGGATAGAATATTCGTTATCTTGAAATTATAATTTGTTTTTAATTGCTAAATTTATTTCATTATAAGTTAAATTAATATATTTAATCTTAATTAGTGAATTACCAAGTTAATTATTTAATATAGGGTATCCTTATAAAATAAACTCCTAATAAAAAAAAATTTGACTCCCATAATAGATACTACAAGACAGTTATAGGCAACTCATAGAAAATACAACAGAATATCATGTCTACATCATTTAGTAAGACAAAACCGCTTATGAATATCTAAAGTTAAATGAATGATAATATATAAATAATAAATAATGCCGATGATATTTTATTAAATACCAGTAAAAAATATTTTTCAATACAGACTTTTAAGCAGTACCCACAGTAAATACAGAGTGCCTCCAAAAAGATAAACTAATTAACAATAGTAAATATGTATAAAAACTGATATATAATTATATGGTATCTCCTGAAGTTTGATTCATGACGGGAAATATTGCAGTATAATTTTATTTATAAGAAGTACTTATAATTATACAGGATGTACCCAAAAGATTGCAAAGCGCTTTAATTTTTTACCTTTTGGAGATACCTAGGCAATGTAAATTGGAAAAGTTTTCAAAATATGGTACGAACTAAGATTATATAGATGAAATTCTCCCGCATTTATTTTTAAAAAGTTACACTTTTAAAATTTTTATACGAGTTCTATAAGTTATAGTTAGTTATACTCTCTCTCTCTCTCTCTCTCTTTATTTTGACCGATAAAACATCATACAAATTTTTGCCATCATACAACAATTATTAATTAACAATACGCAATAAAAATTATTTAAAAAATACTATGTAAGATATAATGGGTATTGAAATGATTTGATATTATAGTAAAATAAATTATTTATTGACACATCATAAAACTTATTTATTGATTTTACACGATTATAACACTATACAAATAACTAAAACTATATAAAATAAATATATAAAATTAATATGTAAAAATATAAATAATAAATTTTATTATCTTGGAAAAGAAGAAGTTTCTTTTAAGTACGAGCAAATTGAAGTACCTATTTTTATTTAATATTTTAGAAATCCATATACACCTAATATACACACACATGCAAATCAAAATGATACCTTCGTTCGCTCTATGTGAAATAAATAGGTAAAATATTGAAAACTATACTAAAAATGCAAGAAATAGCAAAGTTTTGCCCTTAAAAAATATATGTTTAACAATTATAGTGAATCTAAATGATTATATTATTGAATAGATATGGCAAAAAAATATAATAATTTTTTTTTAGAAAAAACTTTTAGGGTCACCATTGAGAAGTTTCATCTGCTCTAGTTCTTTATGTTTATCTCTGATGGAAATTGCACCAATAACTTTAATGTAGTATTTTAAGTCCTGATAATGCAGCAACACGTTCTCTTAAAGCTTAGTACTTCTTGCACTATTACAGTGTCAGCGCCATAAAATGCATTGGCGTACTTAGAATTACAAATAGGTGCTTAGACATGTATCAATCTCTTCAAACTTTTTGCAGTTATTTTCTGAAGGATACATAGTCGAACCTAAGAACGCATAAAAATACTTAAATTCCCCAAAACTATAAACAAAATTACATTAAAAAAGGAAAGATATCAATTAAAACAAAATAGTTTAAACGAAATGAAATTGAACAACAACAACAACAACAACAACAACAACAACAAAAATGATTATAACAAAAAAAGATACAGATTGGACAGAAAAACTTGAAATCATCTTTTATCTCACAAAGTTTATGTTTATATCCATCAAAATTACAACAATAATTTTAATACATTCTACATTACGGACGACAAAATGTTTCCCATCCGCGTGCTAATTTTTTTCATAAAGAATTTTACGTGACGTGTCAACAACTAGAAAAGAAATATGTATTGATAAAAAATCAATGAATTAAATTGCTTGAATTTCTGCTTATTAAAATTAAAAATTGTGGGTAATATGAAGGGTAACTTTTTTTTGAGGGAGAGAGGTCAGATGCCCTCATAAGCAACTTTTTCAACTTCAGAAAAAAAAAATTATAAACTAGACAAGTTTAGCTGATTTAGTGTATTTTGTGTAATTTCCTTCTATTTGGATTTAGAAGCTCAATCAATGTGGTTCCGAGAATATTTTGTCGTGTGCCACTTATGGCACAAGTGCCATATGTTCACCATCCATGTTCTACACCCTGATAATCAACAACACATACTCGTAAAATTTACTAATTCTTGAACTATTACAGTATCAGTGTAATAAAATATATCGGCATGCTTAGAATTACAAATAGGAGTTTAAATTTGTTCAATCTCTACAAAACGTTTGTGGTTCTTTTCTGAAAGATGCATTGTTCAGCCTAAAAATGTATAAAAACATTTCAAATTCATTAAAATCTTTCAAAACAGTCGTAAGTCATTCATTTCTTTTACAAAGAAGCAATGCTTTGAAATATTACTTTTCCATCGGACGGTATCGTCAATTACTTGTATTCGAAGATGTAAACATACCAAGAGTTCGAAGGTATTTTGCTCTACAAAAATACCCTTCACATATTTTTTTGAAGTAATTTTATTAAACAGATGGTATGAAGACAGATTTTTAAAATTTGAAACATTATTTTAATAGTAAAAGAAAAATGAATATTTTGTAGTTTTAGATTAAAAAAAAATGAACTCATCTTGATTTGCGAATCAACTACGATAAAATGAGAACAAACATGTTTTAAGAACAATGTTTATCTTTCGAATATAAACGTTTTCCTATAAAGTGTCGTCTATGTATTACAAATTGTACCAAATATATTTTATTTCAAATTATAACACCTTTATTAGAGTCTTTAATTGTATTTTTTGGATTAAATCAACCGGAAAAAATCGTATAATGCATTTTGCTTAAATTTTCATGCAGTTTACAATAATAAAAAAACAGAGGATGTTAATGATGAATTCCCTTGAACAATTTTAATTGGTATCTTCCTATAAAATTATACAATTTAAATGCTTCACTTTTAATAAAGTACTGTAAAGTATCGAAACATAAATAACCAAACATAATCTAGATAATTTTAGATTAAAAAAATGTTTACAAATAATTTATTTAATTTAAGATTAATTAAATTAAATTAAGTTGTTTTTAATATGTATTTTAACTTTAATTATAAAATTAAGTTACATTTAATCTAAACATTAATTAATGAATTCATATTAAAGAAATTAATGAATTATGATCTACATGAAATTCTACATAATAATTATCAGCATTGTCAAAAATATAGGTGTGTAAACTTACAGCTTATTCCTACCGATGGTTTTGAAAATATAAAGAATTTTTTCTTTTTCACCTTCTGAAGGAATAACCCTTTACCAAGGATTGCATTCATAATCATAATAAAATAATCCCCTAAGAAAGACAATAAATGAAGTGTGTGGCAAAATTAAATTTAAGTAATGTTTCTTAATTTTACTTCTAGTTTCTTAATAGATCTTAATTTTACTTTTTAAATTTTTTTCATAGTCCACTAACTGACTATTGAAATACTATAGAATCTTTTTTTTCCAAAAAATTATGACGCAATTATGACGCAAATTATGAAGAAATTATTACGCAAGCCTTTGTGAACTGCTCAATATATACTGAAAACCTTTAAAGTATTTTTCTAATATATATATATATATATATATTATATAATTGTAATACCTTTGAATTTCAAAACACATTAAACAAATTCTTGCAACACTTCTGACCTAATCTCCAATTAAGATAGGTAATCATAAAGTGTAGACAGAATACCACAAAGTTAATAAAAAAAATTAACAAGTGCAAACATAAAATTACCAAAGCACCATTTCAACTATGGTACGCAGCCAAAAATACTGAAAGTTGTAACGAAAATTTATAAAATAATGATATAATATGCCATATAATGTAAGAAAATTGGAATTTGGATATCAAGTCAATTTAAAATGGAATTCGAAATGAAAAAGAAATGTGTAAAGCTTAATCATCAGCCTGGCAGAGCTCCACACATGTTTTAGAAATAATGCAATATTTCATAAAATATACTGGCAAATATGCTAAGATCAGTATATTTCTGCCAGGTATATTGCATTATTACAAGAAAACTAATTGAAATAAAAAACCATTATAGTATAGAGGATAAAATATGCTCACAAACAAATTATACAACACAGTTCATATTGTGCTCCGGCCTCATTGAGCCTAGTATATGACACAGCAATAAACCCTGAGAACAAATAGTTAAGTTGAGACATCTCTGTTTTCTAAAAATGCTAAGAGTAATAAATATCAAAAATTTAAATTTATGAAACGTGTAATTGAAAGTACTTATTGTAAAAATGAACAACACATAAACTGAATTGCGTTCATAAAACTTTTCGAATAAAATGATTTAAAAGTGACGATTCAATGAGTTTTTGTGGGTGAAAAACTAACAAACTAAAAAAAAAAAAAAATTAATGGACTGAAAACAAAGACAGAAAAAAGGAAAGCTAACTCAAAATGCCTTTTCTTAAAAGAATGCCTTTTCTTAAATTAGAAAAGTTTATGGATTAACCATCAGATGGAAAGCGTATTTATAACATAACAAAAAATATGATTATATTTCACTGTCGTGTGAGGAGATCAGACCTAAAAATATCACAGGACCTTGTCACAATAAAAACATCTAGAAAAACGAATATATAGGGATGTAAACAAATAAACGTTAAATTGAATTGAAAGAAATATGAGCCAGAATTCATACAGCTATAGAAAACGTTAAATTAGCCATTGTTTTATATGCAAGAATTACTTTTATAAATTATAAGTCAACAAAATATTACTAACTGGAATTTTTACAAAGAAAGAGAGGTTAACATAATAACAAAGATATCAATAATTTTGTCTTAAGAACTTGTTGTTGGTATTGTTTCTGACTTATCCCCCTGGACGTCTGTAGATATCAGACCAGGCATCGAAGGCGCTGATCGAAAGGGATGAGACAAAGGATTTTAAAAGTCAAAACTGAAAAGCCAAGTCTGATTTCGACTCTAGGTTTTAAACACAATTGTAAAAATTATTGGAAGGGAAAGGGCTTCTTCTAGCTTGAAACTTCCCACACAGATATAGATCTCCTAAAGAGAGAACACAACTGATTTTGCGTGCTGGTTTGTGGCATCAATACGGTGTCAACAGCAACAAGGCGCACAGTAGTCATTTTCACTAATCTAACAGGTAAAATGTATTTTTTTAGGTATACGATTTCCAGGTTGGTACTTAATTAAAAATCATATAAAAATAATCATAAACAAAACATGTAAGTCCCAAAAAGTTGCAAAAGTTCGTGAAAAAAGGGCCAGAGGGGCATAAAGCAGGATTGTTTATTTCATGTATTACACGCGCCGGCGACTCAGAATATAACTTCCAATTCCCTGTCACATGTTTAAATTGACATTTGGTTTTTCTTCTTTTTTATGATGCAGTCACAAATAATATGCATATAGCCGCATTTTAGAAGTTTTCTTACCTTTTTAAAGATCTAGAAATGCTAACAAGTTTTGGGCTACGGACAGGCTATGATTTTTAGAATTTCAAAATGTTTTTTGTCAAACGCCTCTAATTTCACTACCATTGTTATTTATACGGCTAAAATAAATTTCTTAGAACACCTTTAAGATAGTTTTCTAGCTGCCGATATTTGTCAGTTTTTTAAAGATTTTTTGTATATATAAAGCATTTTTATGCTTTTTTAAAGAGAAAACTAAATATTATTTATAATAAGAAAGGGTAAAAATAAATGAAAAGAATGTCTTTTACACAATTTAAAAGAAATGTTTTAAATCTAAAAGATTTAAAATTTCTCTTGATTCTAAGAAAACGAAACTTTTTAAATAAATCGCACGAGAAGGTGGGGAATGTGCAAACACAACGCATACAGGATATATTTCAAAAAAGTTTGTTTAGTGTTATATGTATATAAAAAAATATTAAATCTATTAAAAGTTATTTTTGGTTAAATATTTTCATTTAAATCTTTCTCCTAAAAGTTCTTTTATAATTGTGAATCAGTCTAGTTATGTTAGAGTATACAAATCCTATATTTTTTAGTGCAAAACCAAGATTTAATGTTAAAAATAAATGTTTAAGTATTTACTCAATGTCTAGAATGATAAAAGCAAGTCCAACAATTCTTAGCTTCCAAAGAAATAATTTTTGCTTGCTAGATTTGAGAAAAATGACCACTGTGCGGCGTTCCCAGGAGTCACTCTCAAAACACACATTTCTGCTTAATTTGATGCTCTGATGGGAATGAGTGATGTACAGAATCGTATGTTGTTAGCACGAATAACGTGAAATAACATTTAATCCCACAAACTTAATGTTTATCTCGATAAAAATAACTTTATGTATTTTATGTCCTGTTAATGCAACAATATGCTCTACTGTAATATTTTACTATTTGAAATATAAGAGTGTCAGCGCAATGAAATGTATTAATGTGTCCAGAATTGCAAAAGAACTTAGACTTGTGAAAAAATTTGAGTTGCCTTTAGCAGGGCACATAGTTCAGACTAAAAGCATATAAAAGTATTTGAAAATCCCTAACATTTCAGAAAATAATCGTAAGTCTTTTTTTTTTTTTTTTGAAAAGATAATGCTTGAAATTATTAGCTTTTTTTTGGAAACTATCCTGCGTTATTTTCTTTCTACTTGGTTTCCGCAAGTATCTCGGTATAAAAGTTACGTAGCAAAGGACCCTCACGGTATAATATCTCCGTAAGTACCTTTCCACCTGGCTTCCGCAAGTGTCTCGGTATAAAAATGACGTAGCAAAGGACCCTCACGGTATAATATCACCGTAAGTACCTTTCTACCTGTCTTCCACAAGTATCTCGGCATAAAAATCAATTTTAGGTATATTTGGTATAGTTTGACATTATGAGGTACCCTGAATCGATTTTAGCTTCTTTACAATGATTCCATATGTATGTGCGGATGTATGCATGCACATTAAATTTTCCTCGCGTTTTCAGGTCCGCAGAACTCACCTTTGTAAAATTAGGATCTAAGTTATTATTTATTGTTGTATTACAATCTATTTGAACCCAGAGTATTCTGTAAAGTAATCGGAAAGTCGAGTGGAATCACTCTAGATTTTGTTTTAATAATTGTATTTAATTATTAATTGTATTAGGTATGTCTCTTAATTTCGATAAGAAATTTGTAATATGTGTATAAAGTAACATTTTGAGACAAACACAAAACATTTTCTGGTATGTTAGCCTTCTTAATTTTTAAAGCCCTCGATTATATCGCACTTATTTAATTGTATCCCGGGAGACGCGATATAACGCGGGTTCACTTTATTACTTAATTCATGTCTTCAATTTCGAGTGTAAATTGAATCTTTTGACAAAATCTGAAAGAAGCGAATTAAAGACTACATTTGAAAAGTAGTTTGTAGTCGCTACTTTTTAAAACAAGCAGTTGTAGTTAACTACATTTTTGATAAAATATTTATACTAGATTAATTTTTAACACAATTATTCAAATTGATAAAGAAATCATATGAGTTGTAATTTTCCAACTGGGCGAAAAATGTCCATGCCAGGAATCGAACCTGGGATCTCGAGGTCATTGCTCTACCAACTGAGCCATCCCGGTCGAATCTAGAGGACCTAATTCACCCAGTTAACCTTATTGATCATAACATTTACTCTGATATCTGAATGAGCTCAACAGAATAAATCGCAGGTAATGGAACTTCAGTAAACGCTAGATACGTGATTACACTAGATTAATTTTTAACATAATTGTTCAAATTGGTAAAGAAATCATATGAGTTGTAATTTTCCCACTGGGAGAAAAATGTCCGGGCCAGGATTAGAACCTGGGATCTCTTGGCTGCAGCTGCAATGCTCTACCAACTGAGCCATCTCGGTCGAAGCTGAAGAACCTAATTCAACCAGTTAACCTTATTGATCATAACATCTGGTCTGATATCTGAATCAGCTCAACGGAATAAATCACAAGTAATGGAACTTCAGTAAACACTGGATACGTGATTGAACTAGATTAATTTTTAACACAATTATTCAAATGGGTAAATAAATCATATGACTTGTAATTTTCCAACTGGGAGAAAAATGTCCGGGCTAAGATTTGAAGGGATGGCTCAGTTGGTAGAGCATTGGCAGCTTCAGCCAAGAGATCCCTGGTTCGAATCCTGGCCCGGACATTTTTCACTCAATTGGAAAATTACAACTCAAAGTAGTTATAGTTGCAGTTCGCTGGGATTAAACCAACGAAAGAAGATATCAATGATAAGAACTTTTGTTCCTCTTTGTTTTAACAAGTTTAATGTTCATCTCTTGATGAAAATTACGCAATAACGTAGCAGCATCTTTTATTCGAACGTTTTTCCATATACGTCAGATTGGCAGTGCAGCAAAATGCATTGACGTGCTTAGAATTGTAAACAGGAGCTTAGATTTGTATGAAATTCCTCTTCCATCCGAGTTCCATACTTCAACCTAACAGCAAATAAAAGTATTTCAAAATCACTAAAAATCTTAGAAAATAGTCACAAGTCATTCATTTCTTTTTCGAAAAAGCAATGCTTTAAAATATTTACTTTTCTCAGAAAAATATTTCCAGTTATTTGTATTCGGAGATATAAACGTGATAAGAGTCAGAAAACGTTTTGTTCAGGAAAAATATTACATCATTTGTAAACTTAGCTATTTGCTTTTTAAAAATGGTAGAAGGTAGAGTTTAGAATTTAGACTACTATTGAAATAGCGTAAATGAAAAACAAAATCAAGAACATTATACAACAAGTTCTGATAAAATAATATTATTTAAAAAAAAATATGTTGAGTATATGTCAAGCGTAGAAGATGAAGAACAAATAAAATACAATACATAAAAAAATATTTCATATAAATTCATTCGGTATTTCGATGCTGTTGAATGATGAGCATGAAAAAAGTTTATTATTCCTTTAAATGCGTGTAATTATGTATGAATGAAAGTATGAAAATTATGGAATGAAAGTTAATTGTTTAAACATGTGGAGTTATGTATGATTTGAAATATTGGTCGTAAAGTTTGTTGTTGATTGTCTGTTTGTACAACTAAAAATACAGTAAAATAAAATCTGTAACGAAAATTTAGTATTGTGAAACTAAAAATAAAAGCTTCACTTATGAAAAGCATTATTAGTTTAAAAATGAAAGATAAACACACTAAGTATGGTACCCCACTAACATCATTTTTGCTTTTTCTAAATTTTTATAGTATATGTTAACCGTATAGTTAAGCTAAATCAATAGATACCTCATTTATGAAACTGGTCAATTGTTTAAGAGTTATTGAGGATTCCACCAAATTTCGGAAGGAAAAAAATATATTGTGGAACCAGAAAACAAAATATGCATTTATAAAAATCTGTTTGGCAATTTAGAATTGAATTGAACTAAGTTTATGTTATGTGATGTAATCTTCCCAACTAGGCGAAAAAGTCCGGGCCAGAATTCGAACCCGGGATCCCTTGGCTGGAGCTGCCAATGCACTACCAACTGAGCAATCCCGGACGAATATGGCTGAACTAATTCACATATTTATTCTTAATGAACATAGCATCTGGTCTGATATCGGAATCAGAATAACAGAATAAATCACAGGTAATGGGACCTCCAGTAAACGCTGGAAACATGATTACTCTAGATCTGGGAGCACGGCAGTGCGTCCGCCAAGTTCGCACAGGCCGTAAGCTACCTTTTCCCTGACCATTTCGGCCTACTTTTCACCCCCTCATAACTGCGTTTTGGTGAGAGCTAGAGAGTTTTCCTTTTTAACACACATTAATATAATCAAACTGAACTAGGTTCCAAGATTTCTTATTTCTATATTTAATATTTTTCGAAATATGAGATTCCGAAAAAGGGCTTTTTTGTAACTGACTCACAGGGGATCATCAACTAAAAAGTTGGTGATCATCAAATAACTAAGGTACTTCTAACAGTCGTAGAACCATAAAATTTGACAAGTAAGTAGGTTTTGTCACACAATTAACCAGAAAAGTCTAAAAACATAGAATTTCTACCTTTAAACCCTTCAAATAGGGGGTGCTGATTTGGCTATATACAGTTCGTAGCACATTCAATTGGCAAATTAAATTAATTGCATTGTTGCAACCATTTGTGTTTTTTGTTGTACGATAAACATTTAAGTACAAAGAGTTGCCTAGACAATCATTTCCTCGCTCATGTTTTGAAGCCAGAGCTGGTCGCCAAAGCCTGATTACAGAAAATTAGCTTGAGTTTGAAGGTGTTACATGGTTTCAAGCAGAATGAATTTTTTATATTCTTTTCCGAAAATGTTGGGAAGGCAAATCTTTTAGTTTATCTGTCCGTTTTTCTATTTTTTACTTCCTTAAAATAAATTTTATTATAAATGTCGGTATTCTAATCGCAATAGCACTCAGTCAATCTGGCAAAATTCCAGTGGGTTGTTAGTTCTTTAAGTGCATTTTAATGATGTTAATAAACTTTATATATATATATATATATATATATATATCTGGGAGCACGTCAGTGCGTCCGCCAAGTTCGCACAAGCCGTAAGCTACCTTTTCTTGAACCATTTCGGCATACTTTTCACCCCCTCATAACTGCGTTTTGGGGAGCGCTAGAGAGTTTTCCTTTTTAACACACATTAATATAATCAAACTGAACTAGGTTCCAAGATTTCTTATTTCCGTATTTAATATTTTTCGAAATATGAGATTCCGAAAAAGGGCATTTTTATAACTGACTCACAGGGGATCATCAAATACCTAAGGTACTTCTAACAGTCGTAGAATCATGAAATTTGACAAGTAAGTAGGTTTTATAGCACAAATAACCAGAAAAGTCTGAAAACATAGAATTTCCGCCTTTAAACGCTTCAAACAGGGGGTGCTTATTTGGCTATATACAGTTCGTAATACATTCAATATGCAAATTAAAATAATTACATTGTTGCAGCGATGTATGTTTTTGTTGTTTGATAAACATTTAAATAATAAATGTTTCCTAGAACAACCATTTACTCGCTCATATTTAAAGCCAACGTTGGCTGCCAAAATCCGATTACAGAAAAAATTGATACAGATGTCATATACGCACCACATTGGAGCGATTTTTACCCCGCCAATTTGGCGAAAACTTTGTTTTTGAATATTAGTTACAAATAGCATGCATAATAATAGCACGTAATTTTTTATTTCAATATAAAAATAAAGTAACGCAATAAATGAAATAGCTTCTATTATTTTTAAAAAGGTAAAAAAAATAAATAAATGATAGTTTGATATAAATAAATATTGATATACATAATAAAACAATTTATATAATTAAAATAAAAAATAAAAGTAAATAAACAGCAATATAAACGAAATAACCGGGTTACCATGTGAGGCATAAAATTGCCATTTTGTTGCAATTGCGCCAATGTGGTACGTATATGACATATGTGCCAAAAAACTGAGTTTGAAAGTGTTACTTGATTTCAAGTTGAATGAAAATTTTTATATGCTTTTCCAAAAATGTTGATAAAGGAAATCGTTCAGTTTATCTGTCCATCTTTGGATCTTTTACTGCCTTAAAGTAAATTTTAGTATAAATGTCGGGATTTTAATCTCAATAGCACTCAATTGAATCTGACAAAAATACGCAACTACTTATCCTTTAGGTGCGTTTTAATGATGATATGACTTCAACACAAACATGATATTTTTATCTCCAAATTTGGCGATATTTCACCAAACGTCGACAAGAACCGAGATTTAGCAATATTAATTTTTTACCAAATTTGGAGATATTTTTCTTAGTGTCGCCAAGTTTGGAAATAATTAGACGCTAGCGGCTATTTTTATTGAGTTAATTTTTACTGCGAGTAGACATCTATTACTAGTAAATCTACAGATCAGGAGCCTCAACGTCAGCTCTGAAAGTCAAAGTTTTTTACACTCACTTTTCATAATATTTAATATCTTACAATCCGCAAATTAAATTATTTAAATTACTGCATATATATTTATATGCATATAAAATAATTCGAAGGTTTCAGAACTTAGAAACGTTAAATTAAACACGGTTTATGCAATAATATTCTGACATTCTTATGAATTTCTTATTCTAATTTTAAGATTAAAAAAATACATTTCTTCAGGGGATGGGGGCTCTGCCCCGCTGAACCCTCCGTAATCTTATTAAATTTATATTCATGATTTCCTATTATTTGTGTGAATGATTCTAGTATATCTTCCATTTCGTTCTGCACAGTGGTTTCATTACGATAAACAAAAATTTTAAAAATAATTTCATGTTATCCTAATACCTAAATAGCAATATTTACTTACCTGCCAATCACGAAACACTCGTATCTGATTGATAAGTTGAATAATATCCCGTGTACAAAAGTAACTTATGGAAATGTGAACACAATCTACTATATATTTCACTTATCTATTTCAGAAATCTAGTATTATTACAATTTTTGTTTCAGAAAAACAGTTTTGATGGTCATTGTACAATATTTATTTGACCTAAGTACATCCTTATCTAATTCGATGGCAATAGCTTACTAAAATTTCCCCAAAATAGGCTTATTTGGAAACTTTTAAACCTATTGTGTAATCATTCATAATCGTGCCTACTGCCAATTCACTAAATAGCAACCTTGATTTGGCGCTATAAAGTATTTTTTGTGATAACTTTTTATGATCTCAGTTTCCAGTAGTTGTGCTATTTCAGGCTGTATGGATGCGTTTTACTACGCTAATTTCTTTAGATTAACTATATCGTTGTACGAGATATTACATTTTGTTTTTAAAATAATACTAATTTTCAACCACGAAAAATCCACATCTCTTCCAGAAAATTAATAATATCTCATATAAAAATATTTCGGCTATCATTTTATAGTAGTTAAAAGGTAACTTGTACCAAAATAAATTCTCATTTATTTCAATAAAATATTAAAATCACCCAATAATATTTTATTTTGCGAATAAAATATTGTAGCAAAATCGTCTGAGTTACTTGAATTTTATCATTTTTATATTTTTTGAAATATGGTTGCTAGGTTACAGTTAAATTGAAAAGGAAAATAAAAATGAATGCACTTTAATATTTGCAAAAGATGATAGAATAAAAGTATTATATTATTAGAACAGATGTATAAAATTGCACCAAAAATTATACACCTAATTTAAAAAATCTGACGAATGTATAAACAAAATTTCAAATTAATTTGAATAATTTAACACCTGACTTGATAAATTTTAGCCTTCATAACTTACCGTTTAAATACATTAATCAAATGCGACATTTTATTTTCAACGACTGAAAAATTTCAAAATCGTCTGAATTCCCATAGGAAAACATTATGATAAAAAAAGAAATGTTCTATGTTTTCCGTACGAATGAACCAAATGTAACTAAAAGCTATACAGCTAATTCCGGGTATCTCACCAACATAACTACCAAAAATCAAACTAATCGGATCATTTTTACGGCAGTTATCGCAGAACAGACAAACAGACAGACAGACAGACAGACGGACAGACAGAAACCAAAAACTTTTCGGGTCTCCACAGTGAGCCTCAACTGACGTTTCGGCAATTATTTTTCAGCATATCATCTGGTTAATTAAATGGTATAACATACGAAAGCACAAAATTTCAAGCTGGGGAATGAAACTGAGCTATAAACCGTACTATTTCGATTTAAGTAATCGAGTGTACAAACAATTGGCGAAATTTTGCGATGGTGGTTTGGCATAAAAATTATTAAACTGTTGCAACCATGTATTTTATATAAATGCGTAACATGTATAATGACTAAATTTTCATTTACATATTACATTATTATTATTGTGAAAGCATGCTTCTGATTGGTGGATTCTAGATCAGGTAAAATTAAATTTATGATATACAGATAAATAACTTATATGTTAATTTTAAATTGTTGCCACAAATTGTGTAAGTATTAACATACGTAACTTGTTTTTCATTAGGTGCGTTCGTAATTATATAAATACGTAGCACCTATAGTCGTCGCTTGGTCCGTCCGTCTGTCTGTCTGTCCGTCCGTCCGCATATAACAACGCAAAATTTACCCAACCGAATGGTTTGCAATTTAAAATATATTATCTTTGCAGAATTTTGTCGAGACATTTCAAATTTTATTAAAATCGAATCCAAACTTTAGGAGATATTAATAAAAATATTTATTAAAAAATTTGATTTTTTTTTTAAATCGGTGCTTTCTTGTTATAGGAGCTTCCAAAGTTTCATCGTCAAGCGACAAATATACTTATTCTATTACAGAAATTAATCTGCAGACGATATCATTCATTTCACAAAATTAAAAATCACCAAGATCTAAATATTTATATATCTAGCTACAGTACGAACGCACCTCATTTGTCACGTTTGACGTACAATTTCCAGCTTGCTTTTATTGCACGGTGTTGAATTTTAACCCATCAACGCCACAGTTATTTTTCTCTTGAAAAATGGAAATATTGCAATTTACACCGCTTTTATCGAATTATTACAGTAGTATAGCTATTATAGCTGTAGTATATACTACAGTCTGAAAACATAGAATTTCCGCCTTTAAACGCTTCAAACAGGGGGTGCTTATTTGGCTATATACAGTTCGTAATACATTCAATATGCAAATTAAAATAATTACATTGTTGCAGCGATGTATGTTTTTGTTGTTTGATAAACATTTAAATAATAAATGTTTCCTAGAACAACCATTTACTCGCTCATATTTAAAGCCAACGTTGGCTGCCAAAATCCGATTACAGAAAAAATTGATACAGATGTCATATACGCACCACATTGGAGCGATTTTTACCCCGCCAATTTGGCGAAAACTTTGTTTTTGAATATTAGTTACAAATAGCATGCATAATAATAGCACGTAATTTTTTTTTTTAAATCGGTGCTTTCTTGTTATAGGAGCTTCCAAAGTTTCATCGTCAAGCGACAAATATACTTATTCTATTACAGAAATTAATCTGCAGACGATATCATTCATTTCACAAAATTAAAAATCACCAAGATCTAAATATTTATATATCTAGCTACAGTACGAACGCACCTCATTTGTCACGTTTGACGTACAATTTCCAGCTTGTTTTTATTGCACGGTGTTGAATTTTAACCCATCAACGCCACAGTTATTTTTCTCTTGAAAAATGGAAATATTGCAATTTACACCGCTTTTATCGAATTATTACACTATTACAAGAAATTTCAAGAGAAAAAGCAACAGATTATGAACAATTTACCATATATCCTTTGCATGAGAGAAGAATAAATGCTCCTGTTTCAGCCCTCTATCAGATGCTTAAGGTAAATGAAGCACCAATAGATTCTAGAGATAAATATATCGATGTTAAATGCTTTCCCTGTCTGTATCCAGAAGGAAAATATGGCCAGTTTCACGATCGTGCTCAGAAATTAATATCCAGAGAATTTATAAAAGCCAAATTAATGTCCAAACATCCCCAATTTCGGCTAGATCAACAATATTTATTTTATTTATTAAATGATGCTAATATCCGCCAGTTAGGTTCTGGAATATTTTATAAAATGAATTTGGTAAATCAAAGTCAAAAACTAACAGCCGAACAATATTTGAAAATGCTTAAAAAGGATGAGTTGGAAAGTGATCTTACAGCTATATTCAGTAAACTAAGAAACACGGAGCAATACTGGAAGAAACCCAGAAACGACATTAACTGCATGATACAACACTATGGACCGGCAACTTGGTTCCTTACTTTAAGCCCTTCGGAATGGATGTGGAATGACTTAGGTGAATATATCAAGGATATAAACGGTCCTGAAATGGCAAATAAAAGTATAAGTGAATTAGTAGCAGTTGATCCCGTGTCTACTTCTCGCTTTATAGAGAATAAGTTTCGTGCCATTCTAGATTTCCTTACTTCCTCAGATGAACCGTTGGGTAAGGTGGAACATTACTTTTGGAGACGGGAATATCAAACTAGAGGAGCTCAGCATTTTCATATGTTACTGTGGATTAAAGATGCTCCTGTAATCAATGAGTCCTCTATAGATGACGTAGCATCTTTTATAAATAGATATATAACATGTGCTATTCCTAAAAGAAATATTTCTCCAACTCTCCATAAACGGGTCACATCATTCCAAAAACACAAACACAATGATTACTGTATGAGAAAAAAGAAAACAAAAAGTGGTTTTCGTTCTGTATGTAAGTTTGGGTTTCCTAGATTAGTTACTGAAAAACTTGTGATCAGGGATACAATAGAATCCATAGCCGCAAGAAAAACACTATCGAAAAACAATCGTCTGTACGATCTTGTACGCAAGGAAGAGTGGAAAATGATTAACGATTATAATCCTACAATGTTGCTAGCATGGAATGGGAATATGGATATACAATACATTGGTGAAAAAACATCCATTCTAAATTATTATATCACAAAGTATACTACGAAAAGTGAAAAGACACACCTTATGGATGCATTTAATGATATATATTCAACGAAAAGTTTGAGAAGCAAGTTATTCAACATAGGTCTAAGATTATTAGGACACAGAGAATGCGGAGCTTTAGAAGCTAGTGATAATCTGCTTGGCATACAACTATATGGTACCGATCCACAAACTACAATTAGGTGGCTAGATGTAAATATTCATCGTAACAGAAGGGTTATGTCCAAATCGGAGATGAATATGCTCGATCCAAAATCCACGGACATATTCTACGAATCTTGGGTTGATAATTTCTATCCAGAAAGGCCACAAGAATTAGAAAGAATGCATTTATTTGATTTTATGAAGAAATTTGACATCGTGAATAAAAAGCCGGTTTCAGGGAGAGCAAAATTTTATGTTTTAAAAGAGGGAAGTAAATACTTAAAAGAAAGAGACAGACCGTACATTTTAAATCATTATCATTATGATGCCGAACAAGTGCCAGAAAAATATTTCTTCGCTCTACTTTTGATGTTCAAACCTTGGCGTAAATTAGAAGAGTTGAAAATGGGCTTTGAGACTTACACTGAAGCTTTTCACTCGGAAAAAGATGCGTTTAGAGAAGCATTTAATTTCGGGAACTCATGCATAGAACAACGAAAAAAAATAGAAAAAGCTATCACAAAAGTAGAATCTAAAATATCAGAATTAATTGAAGAGAAAGAAAATATTGAAGTTGACGGAGGTCCTGATAATCCATTAGAATTCAATGCTTTAGAGGTTACAAATGCTATGGAAGATTTCTGTCGCATTAACATTGAGGAAAATCTATATATTGACGATTTTGAAGAAATATTTAAAAGTCTTAATAATGATCAAAAGAGAATATTTGATAGCATTACCATGAAATTGAAAAACACGGATCATAACGATGAAATTTTTCGATGTTTTGTCAGTGGTACCGGAGGAACAGGAAAAAGTTACTTAATAAAAGCTATCAAACTCTGGGTCCACCATTATTTAAAAAAAAAAGTAGCAGTGAGAGCACCAACAGGAATCGCAGCATTCAACGTAAATGGACTAACGATACATAGGCTTCTTCAGCTGCCAGTTGAACATAAAAAGACACCAAGATATAAACCACTATCCGATGAAGTACTTAAAATATTAAGATCAGATTTAAAAGACGTTGTTTTATTCATCATAGATGAAATTTCAATGGTTTCAAACGTCACCTTAGCATTTATACATTTCCGTCTTTCAGAAATATTTGATACAAGTGATGACAATAATGGATGGTTTGGTAAAAAACACATCCTGGTCTTAGGAGATCTTTTGCAATTACCGCCTGTTAGAGAGAAATCTCCTTTCGAATTTTTTTCACCTTCTGAAGGGACCAAGTTATTCGGATCACTTAGTGTTCCTAATTTATGGAAAGAATTATTCATGTATGACGAACTCACAGAAAACATTAGACAACATAATGATTCTGTTTATGGTGAAATACTAAAAAAAATAAGAATAGGAATAATTACAGAAGCAGATTATGATGTCTTATCAAAAAGACTCATTCCATTTCAATCGGATACTAACGAGGGCAGACTGCGAGATATTGCAGATTATCTTTTAAAATGTTCAAATGATACAATATGTTTGTTGCCCACAAGAAATATGTGTCACCAATTGAACGACGCCATGCTTAAAGGACTCGATGGTCCTGAAATACGCCTTATTGCAACAGATAATCTTGAATGTCCAAAGTTCTTAACAAAAAGAGCTCGCAAAGTCCTTTTAAATTATGAAGAAGATGATTCAATGACAGCAGGATTACAAGAAACGATAATAATTAAAAAAGGAGTTAGAGTGATGTTAAAAAGAAATATTGATATAAATTTGGGTTTGGTAAATGGCTCTATAGGCACAGTCATAGATGTTAAATGGCATCCAGAGAACCACAACAAAGTCAGAAGGGTGTTGATAGAGTTTTGCAACTCTCAACTATATGAGTTGGCTCCCGTAAAATCCAAATTTGAGGTGATTAACAAAGCATATGTTCACAGAGAGCAATTTCCAATATGTGTAGCATACGCTGTAACAATTCATAAGAGTCAAGGTTTAAGTTTACAAAGCGTACTTATTGACATAGGATCTTCCGTCTTTTCATGTGGGCAAGCGTACGTAGCTCTATCGAGAGTGAAAACTCTAAATGGGGTTCATCTAATTAATCTCGATGTTAACAACATTATAGCTCAGAAATCGGCAATTAGGGAATACAACAGGCTCAGATCTATTTACCAATCAGTTATGAAAATGATTGAATATACAAAGCCGTGGAGAAAGAAAATTAGAGATAGAAAGTGGGCTATGCCGAAAATTGTATCAGTTGTTCAAGATCCAGATTCTCAAAAGAAAAGAGGAAAAAGGAAGCGGTGTTCTACAAGAGGAAATTCGAAATGCAAAAAAAGTATATAGAAAAAATATTATTTAGATGTATATCATTATTTAATCAGAAATAAATGTAGGGTAGATAAAAACGGTGTTTCAAAAGGATATAATATTTTAGAAGACTGTATTTAATATCTTTCCTCGTACTGTCTAATAAAATAAATCAATTTGAATAAATGTTTTATTGATTACATCAGATTGATAAACACTGGTCAATTTAAATATACAATAAAGAAATAAGATTAAATTATCCTATAAAATTTAATATAAAAATTATCGTACAGAAAAAAATACAGCATCTTTAAAGTTCCAATTGAATATTGAATTCCATTGAGAAAAATGTATTTTAGGTTACAGAAAACACTTAAAAATCTTACGTAAAATGTTCATTTTTCACTCTATATTTTAATATAAACTTGAAGTGAAATATAAATTTGTAAAGTCCAATAAAATCAATAAAATTGTTTTCATATTAATATATTTTAGTAAACACATTAAAAAAACATAAAAAAAGTAGTGATATCCCAACAAAAACTTTTCAGTAAAAAAAAAAAAAAAGCGCCAAGTTCTTCTTAAGGTTTCGGCCAGAAAAAGCAGTGATATCTGAAGCTCGCCCAATTTAAAAGTCAAACATCCCAAATCTTTCATTGAAAATGGCTTCCTGCGACTTGGCCGTTAATGCATTCTAGGACATTTCCAAATTTATGATTGGAAATTATACATTTATAAATTGTTTGAATATTAAAAATAATATTAGAAATGCAAAGAGACAAATCCCCATGAATATATTGAAAGCAAAATCTTTGTGATAAATACTACCATTCAGTTTCAACAAACATTAGTTTTGATTAAGAATCATTCAGTCCACTTATGATTTAATTGTCATTTTGTATGGTCCAAAGTCATTATATCGAAACCGATGAAATAAACTAAATCTACTTTAATCAAATCTCCCAATGTGTTACGTTATGCTGTATATTGTATAATATTGAAATCTTGTTCATTGACGAAAGGAATTCATTCCATATGAACATTTATTGTAGTTTGTTTGGATGTATTAAGAGTTATTGCAATGATATTAGAATGCACTTATTCGTTTTTAACAGTCGAAAAACGGATAATTATGTTTGAGCAATTTAATCTTTTGAATATCATAAAGTCATTATCTTCTGAATACAAGTATTTTGTTATTTTTCATTTACTAAGCATTTAAATAGACTCTGAAGTGGTTTTATATGCTTTATTGAAATGTGTATTATACTTCTGTACTTTGTGCTACAAAAAGCGTAAAATGCTGAAAAATATGTAGTAGACATGTACATCATTATACAATTTTTAGTATTTGAAAAACCCTCTTGAATGCATTAACGGCCAAGTCGCAGGAAGCCATTTTCAATGAAAGATTTGGGATGTTTGACTTTTAAATTGGGCGAGCTTCAGATATCACTGCTTTTTTTGGCCGAAACCTTAAGAAGAACTTGGCGCTTTTTTTTTTTTTTTTTACTGAAAAGTTTTTGTTGGGATTAAATTTTACCACAACTATGCCAATGGTAGAGCATTAGCAGCTTCAGCCAAGGAATCCCGGTTTCAAATTCTGTCCCGGACTTTTTTGCCCAGTTGGGTAGATTACATCTCCATTTGATTTCTTTACCAATTCGAATAATTGTGATAAAATTAATCTAGTGTAAGTTTATGTTATTTATCTGGTGACACCAAATGGCTATAATGAACTATGAACAGTTAAAACAAAATCAGGTAATCAAAGGTAAATATTACAAGCAAGAAGTAATCAATTTTAATGAAGAATTGAAGTAAAAAACATCCAGAATAAGAACAAAAGACAGAACAATGATGTTGTTTTCCATCGTGACAATGCTCGCACACAAGTTGCACGATCAGTCAATTAAATTCTTAGAAACTCTTCGCCGGGAATTGTTGAGCTCCCCGCTGTATTCACAAGAAATTGATCTTTCAAATCACCTTTTATTTCGCTTCAGGTAAAACGCTCTTTCTCAGTAACAGTTCAGTTCTTATGTAGAAAGCAGAAAATGGCTTTGATGAGCAGATTCCTTCTAAACAACCACATTTTTCGCATTCCAGAATTAGCTTGTTGTATGACAGATGAGCGAATTTGAGATAAATTTTGATGGTAAATACCTCGAGTGAATCTTTCTTTCAATTTGTCAAAAAAGGTGTATTATATTTACTCGAAACACGGTCGAGTCATAGTTATACATCTAATAAAAGTAATAGTACTTTAGTATTGAAACAACTTTTGATACAGAATGTAGAAATTTTCAAAACGCTTTACAACACCACAAAAAGAGCTTTTAGTTTCACCACCCATGTCCAAAAACAATGAGCTAGATACTCTACATTTTGAAATGTCACTGATATTTCATACAGTTTCATTGTCTAAATTACTGTGAACTTCAAGACCTTCTTTTAAAGTCATTACGTTAAGTACAAAGTAAGGTAAATATGTTGAACAAAATTTTGAAATATCTTTGTTACAATATCTTGAAATTATGAACGAAAATCCGTTTTCGGTTTTGAGAGAGACTACCTGTAATTTTGAGTGAATACATGGATTGTGAACCCACAGGTTTCTAGAACTCTCGATTCTATGACAAATATTGTTTGTCTTGTTGAATGCAATTATTTTTCTTGTTTGTTGTTTATTATTTTCTAGAATACATGTATTACTATTACTTAGGCAATCCAGGATACACTGAATGGTGTACACAATGTAGGTGAAAACCGTGTTTAATTTAAAATTAAACACGGTATTTAATTATTTTTTTTTTTTTACATTTAGTATATTTCCTTTGATTGCCCGGCAACGACACCAAAAAGCATTTTCGTACTTTCGTATGAGCTGCATGCCAGCAATCGATCACGAAACATTTCACTATTTGTATCAACATTTGAGATTCCGATTATTTCAATATTTAAGTGCGTATTTCGTTCACATATCTGTTAAATTCGTGTTTTATTTATTTATTTGTGAAGTTTTAATTCGTTTGGCAATTTAGTTGCAGAATATCACACAGTAGCAAACACATGCTAAATTATTTACATTGTTTTAAGTGCAATCTTCCATAATTGGGGAGCATGCAGATTAAAAAATATTCATGATTGAAAAATATTTTAAAAACCTTAAAAAAAACTCAGTAAATGTCGATACAGTTTTCAAACAAATTGTATCTCAAAGTATTGGGTTGTCCGGAAAATTTCATGCCATTTGGGAAAATTAATTCGTACCGGAAAATTCTGCCCGTTAATTATTAGACATTATATATAGGAATTAATGTATAATAATTAAATGACAGAATTTTACGGTACGAATTAATTTTCTCAAACGGCACGAATTTTCCGAACAACCCAATATATATTTTTTTCTATTCGATGGTGTAAATATTAAATTAGAAGTCAGTAGTTCTGCGATAAAAACAAAATTGATTACTCAGGTCATTGTTACTATCAATATGACGTCAGTGTAACTCACGCAAAAGTTTTTGCGTTATATTCTTACATTATATAGATTATCCCGAGCGGCTGTGTGCAAACTTTAAGAGGTTATAGAACATATTGCACCAAACATTTTTTGTAAGAAAACCAGAGTTGCATTTCCCCTTTTCAGTCATAAATACAGGACGTCTCATTCCAAGCCGAATCCGGATTTTCATTCATAAGTTTGGCAATAATAAAGATGCTGTAACGATATTTTTAACAGACTTAGCTTGCTTTCTATGAAACGTGATAATTTCCCGAAAGTTGCTCGAAATAGCCACGATCTGCCTCCAAACAGAACTTATCTAGATGTTCCGTAATCATATTAATGATAATCTCCATATATTGCCAGACCTAGGCAGCCGTATTAATAATGGTATTTGTTTTGTTTCTGAATGTTTTCATTAATTTAATCATTATTTGTATATACCGGGTGGTTATATACAAGTATCTCTATTTGGAGCTGTTTGTAGCTTGAAGGACTAACCCGAATGAAACCTAAATCGATACACTTACTATTCGAGAAGGGGGAAGAAGACTGGAACAGTAAAAAAAAAATAGTTGCAATAATTACCCACAGATGGCGCTACAGAGCTTACCTACCAGTTTGCCAGATCGCGTTTTAATTTTAAAACTATTCTAAGTTAACAGTACAAACGGATTGTGTCCTCCAGCACAATGGCCATGTGGAACCTCAACTTGATCGGCACAACCATGTGGAACCTCAACTGGATCGGCACGACCATGCGAAAGCGTTAACCCCATTCACTGTGACATTTTCCAATAAATTAGGTGTGCTATCTGGTTTTACGCTTTAATTCTTTATTCGTCTATTAGACATTACATTTCCCACTCAAAAGCGCCATCTGTCGGCGATTATTGCAAGTTTTTTTAATTATTGTTCCATTTTTGTTCCCCCTTCTCGAATAGTAAGTGTACCGATTTTGATTTCATTCCGGTCATTCCTTCAAGCTAGAAACAGCTCCAAATAGAGATACTTATATTATAACCACCAGGTACTTCTTTTAGTGCAAGTTTCTTCGTACTTTTTTCACTTAAATGGTAACCAATGTGTGAAAATCCGTTTGACAGTTTAAAAATTATATTGAAACATAAGAAATTTGTCTGCAAGTATATGTGTAATATAAAACATGCAATATAGATGGGTTTAACTTTAAAACGCTTTCCTTTGTTTTCGATAAAACTTATCTAGACTCTCCGTAATCCCTTAAGTACCACGACGTACCTGCGTACGTCATGAACTCTTCTATTTGAAATACCAGAGTCTAGACTACAATGTTCTAAGCATCTGGATTTGTACATCGATAATTGCTATTGTGATTGGTTTAGTACGGACTTTATAATAGCAATGATTGTTTTCGCACACAAAAGATTACGTGTTAAAACAAACTCATTAGTTTTCTCACTGCGATGAAGATTGGAATTTCAAACCTTATTTCTGTTTGTATAATATAAATAAACTTTTATTTCATCTCCTTATATTACATATGTAATTAAATAATTCACGTGTTATTAAAAATAATGACAAACTACTTTTGACGAAATTTAATATATCTGGTATTCAGCATACTACTTGTAAACTGAATATGGTGCTTAAGGAGTTAATGATAATTTCCATATAATGCCAGACCTATACGAAGCCGTATTAATTAAGATATTCGGGTACTTACGTATTATCCGTGGCAGGAGATTGATCGCCAAAAATGGTTACCAAGTAAACAATCTTGTTTATCGTTGCCATTCATGTTTTCAAACGCAGTAATTTAACATTATGAAATAAACATTGTTAAAAATGGTAAACAATATAAAATAAATAAAATGTAATATATGTTTATTAAATTTATAACATTGTTAAAAATAGTAATTAACATTATTTTAGTAAAATTAATAAATGGTAAATAGCATAGTAAATAAGAAAGAATAATATTATAGATTATTCTCAGGTATGTACCATGTAGCAAGAAAAAATATAAGGGTTACTATAATTAGTAATATTGGCTCCATGCCTGGCGCAGTTGGCTTAAAACTGGCACGGATAATACGTAAGTACCGATATGGTACTTACGTATTCGAACGAATGAACCAAATATAATTAAAAACTATATAGCTAATTCCGGGTATCTCACCAACATACCCACCAAAAATCAACTTAATAGGACGATTTTTACGGCAGTTATCGCAGAACAGACAGACAGACAAACAGACGGAAACCAAAAACTTTTCGCGTCTCCAGAGTTAGCCTTCACTTTCGGCAATAACATAAAACATGCAATATAGATGGGATTAACTTTAAAACACTTCCTTTGTATTCGATCTAGTTGCGTAACAGGATGATTTTCAAAATCTTCAACTGATTCTTTAAGCTCATTATAGCGAGAAGCAAAGAGAAATATTACTTTTTTTTATCTGTCTATTTTTTACACTCGATAATGGTATGCTCAGATACCTGCAAACAATAACAGAATAAAAATATTTAAAGAAACAAAAACATTTCTTATAATATTTATTTATCTTCACGTGAAAAGTATCAGGATTATAGAATTATTCTAGCCCTTAGACTGTTAAAAATGAAAAGAAGTTCTTCAAGTGCATATCAGAACAACAGTAGATAAAACAAAATTTTCGAATAGTGTATTAAAGTACGAAATATATACCTGACAAGATTGCACTGTTTATGTTTTAGTTTGTAACTTTATTGAATATTCAAGACACACATATAATACTACATATAAAAGAATGAAAAAATGAATGTTTTTCTTTTTAAAAAAATATGCAAGGCAGCAAATTTATTGATAAAAATTTCCGGTATACAATTAATAAACAAAAAATAAAGAGAGATTCAAGGATATTTTGAAGTGTTTTCAAATACTTTTAATTTTATCAATACTAGCGGAGCTTCGCCCGCTACGCTGGTCGGTTTAATCCATACTTAGGATTAGGCTCCCCACTGTCTTCGGATCCGGTCAACTCGGATTTAAATAATAAAAAAAATCATTTAGAATCTTGCAGAAACTGCATCAACATACTTTTAAAAAGTGTGATTGTTGATTTACTTTTTATCTGAAGCGTGAAGCACTTCTCTTCAACGAAAATTGACCCAGGCTTCAGGCAACAAAATGGCTGCTTGTAAAATTCATCTGAAGGCAAAGCTGTCATCCAAGTTTGTCTTCCAATTAGAAGTGGTAAAAAATGATAAATGGGTTTGTTCCTTTTTGTTCAGACCCAGCCCACTCTCAAACTATAGAATGGGAGAATCCCCCTAGTATTCTATTAGAGCTTCGAAAAAAAGTTGGAGCATGCACATTGAGGACAATTTTCTGTGAAATCTGAAAAAATGCTCTTTTAGCTTTAAATATTTACTTTTTCTCAGAGTCTGTCTGACTGATTGGATAAACTATTTGTCTAAACATCTATATATTTAAAACGCTAAGAGTTTTCTTTTGACAGTTCGTGAGAAAAAACTACTTCATAAAATTACATGATTCTTATTTTAAGTGAAATATATTTTGCCACAGATTTGTTAGCGTGCATTCGTTTGTTCAATACTTTTATTAATTAACAGAATTTTCATTTTAAATGTTTTTTTTTATTTCTTCAAAATGATGGCAATTGGTTACTTCCATTGTTGCAAGGATAATAGAGAAATAATGAAAAATATTCAGACACGTGGCTTTTTGGTCGAATTTTTCTTTTTGCAAGTTAAATTTCGACAAAAATATTTATGCTCGTGCACTTTATTTTTATAAGAGAATAAAAATTCATATTAATTGTGACGACACGGGACTATCGTCCATTAGGTTTATTTTATCTTTATGCATTATAAGGTTATTGATGCCATTTTTTCATTACAATTAAATACAAAATCTATTTTTATTTGTATACATGGTGGTTAAGCATAAAAGTAACGTATATAAAGTACGTGTGAAAAGTTTGCGCTGGTGAAAATGACGTTATGAACTAGCTTGAAATGCATTTCTACGTTGATAAAACTGAAGAGAAAAAAAATATATGATTGTGTCAACATGACGTAATTTTAATTGATTTTTCAATTGTTAATTATAAAGATTAGAAATTGACCATTTATTCATTGCTTCATCTTGATTGCATACCTTGATTACTTGTTACCAATTACAATTTTATGTTTATATTATAGGTTAGAGGATTTTATTTTTTAATAAAAAAAATCACAAAAGTAAAGGATTTCAGGAAAATTAAAATTATTAAAAATAGTGTTACGGTTAAAAAAATAATGATTGTTTTTTGAGTTAGAATAAGCAATGTAAGGCTGCTATTCTATAGGAATTATTTTTGTAGGTTTATTATAAGTTCATTTTACAGTTCCTTATTAGCGGCAAAGTCCTATTTCTTTCACTGTGGATTTCTCTGTCGATGTCAAAAAATGGTAATCTACTTTTGGACGCCAACTAAATCCCAGTGGCAATTTTTAGAAATGTATAGCGATTGTGACAACAAACAGCTTTCGCTTTTATCACGCTTACATCACTTCTATATACCGTACAATTTCAATTCTTACATCATCAGTTAGAAAAATGTTAACTTTAGAATAAAATTTATTTGAAAACTTCCGCTTAATTTAACGACTTTTTAAATAATTATCAAGCATGAATTATTTTTGAAGTCTATCTCAACAATAACCACCAGCTTACTTCAATAATGTAAAATATCCCCTGGGAAAGTTGCCACAATTGAAAATTGATTTCCCTAACCAACATAAAAAGTGAAAAAAAAACCCATGATCAATCATAAGATAAGATTATCCATAAGATAGAGCATTTTGGTGAGAAACTGACATCTGTTAAAAAAAAAAAAAAAAAAAAAAAAAAAAAAAATCATTGGCACCACCCTATTGGCACCTTTCTGTACGAGAGTTTTTGAACGAGCAATTGCCGCAATGGTGGATTGATCGCAGAACAGATTTCGACGTTGCTCTTCATCGGTGGCCCGGACTTAATTCCGTGTGATTTTTTTCTTTGGGGATACATAAAAGATAAAGTGTTTTTTTTCACTTCTATCAGCTGACACAGCTGAACTGAAAACAAGGATAACTGCAGCTATTGTAACTGTAACACTCGACATGCTGAAAACTGCGTGGGACGAATTTTCCTACAGAATGGATGTCGTTCGTGTTTCTGCTGGTGGTCAAATTGAACATGTATACATTTTTGCTATTAGTAATTTCACAATCTTCTTTTTTATGTCTTTTTCACAAATGCGTGTATCTTCTATACTTTTGTTAATAAAGCCCTTCAAAGTTGGGATATTTATTCGTAATCACCCTGTATATTCCGTACATCGGACAGTTATATCCTGCATCTTTAACTCGGGTAATACGGGTTGGATTCCCTGGTAATACTAATTCATAAACTCTCGGAAATGATATACAACAAACAAAAGAAAAATAATTGTACCCAGCAAGACATACAATATTTTCCGTAGAATCTAGAGTTCTAAAGACCTTAGTAATCAAAATCCACATAAGAATTACAGTCAAAGTTACAAACGGTATTTCTCAAAGTCGAAATCGAATTTTCGTTCATAATTTCATAAATTACGAAGATACTTACAACAAAATTGACAACTCACTCACCTTATTTTGGGAAAAATGGGATGACATCAAAAGAAGTGCTTGAACTTTACAGCAATTTGGTCAATGAAACCGTATCAGTGAAATTTTGAAATATGGAGCATCTGTCTCTTTGTTTTTGGACGTGGATGGGGACTTTACAATCTATCGTGTTATACGCGCTTTGCAAATTTCTGCATTTTGTTTAAAAAGTTGTTTCAATGTTAAAATATTATTTTTATTAGGAATATAACTATGACTCGACCCTTTTTAGAGTAAATAAAATACACTTTTTTCTTTTGCAAAATAAAAGGAAGATTTATTCTCGGTATTTATGTTCAGAAGATTCTACATTCGCCCATCTTCCAGGCAACAAGTGCTTTTTAAAATGCAAGAAGTCTCATTCTTTTAACGGAATCTGCTCATTTACTCATTTTTTGATTTTTGCATAAGAACTGAACCGTTTGTCAGAAAGAACGCTTTTCGTGGAGCGAAACAAAAGTTGAATTAAAGGACCAACATCTAGTGAATACAGCGGGTAGAGAAGCACTTCCCAGTGAAGTTTTTCAAGTCTTTAATTGACTGATTATGCAACTTATGGGCGAGCACTGATACGATGGAAGTCAACCTTCTTCTACCTTTCGGTTTAATTCTGGATGTTTTTGTTTCAAATTTTCTTTCAAATTGTTCATTGGATGTTGCCTTGAACGTTTACGTTTGATTGGTTGAGATGGATTAAACTGTTCAGAGTAGACTGCACGTAGTTGGTGCCACCAGATAAACAACATAAACTTAGTGTGAAGAACGTCTTGTTTCGGCACAGATGGACCTGGCTTTCTTGGACGCATCTATGCTCTCAGTCAATTTGAACTGTCGTAATGAATCCATTATTAATCTTCCGTGGATTTCTACCCTTAAGTAGATTGCTTGCTAGCCCTTAGTGGATAACTGCCCTAATACCCTATTTTAATTTTATCTCCTCTGCAAAACATTAATTGTCTTATTGTGTAAATTGTTAAAATTTTGTGCTAGGTTGAACCAACTTTTGGTGCAGCACTAGCTGCAACCATAAGATGGTGAAATCTGGTTCCAATATTTGAAGCTTCGATTGAAGCATTGCTCCAAATGCTGAAACGAGATTTTACCCTCTTATGGTTGCACCTATTGCAGTACCAAACGCTGCAATACAAATTTTTTAATATTGTACTGTCACTCCACTTTTCCTTTACAATAATTCGACGGCACCAATATACGTATCCAGTTTGTCTCAAAATTAATAGTAGATTACAGAGGGCTGGGGGGTGGAACTGAACACAAGACATGTACATATCACCATAACAATTGGTTCCAATCCAACACAAGTGACCAAGCGCTGTAAGACGATTTCTGACTGTGGAAAGATACCTGTTTATTAGGCAATATCGAGTATAATATGGTTGATTTTGTTTATGCATTTCGTTTTTGCCAATGAGAAAACTAATATGCATGAAATATAGAAGAAATTAAGAAATTGTAAAGTTAATTATTTTTATTTCATGAACAACTTTGCTTAAGAGAGTGAAGGGGTGTTAAATTAGTGTTCGCCCGGTTTGGCTGTATTGCTTTTAAAGGAATTTAAGGAAAAGAACTACTAAAACTCGAAGAAAGAATTTACGAAAAGAAAATTATACAAATTCTCAATTTAGGTGTACGATTTTTTAAAACATGACAGTGTTATATTCATTCCATCAAGTGATTTTTAAGTAGTCATAAAAGCTTATTTTGTTATCAAATGCGTGATGTTCAATTTTATTTTTCATCTTGAGTGTTTTTTGCTAATGGTACTGATTTAAACAAAGTTTAGTAATTATTTGCGAGAATTTATTAATTAAACACGTCTTTTACTACAATCAGAAAGCGTGTTTTAATGCTTCACCACTTTAGAATGCACATTATGAACATGTATGCTATAGTGATTTGTATTTATCTGGATTTATTCTATCTTTCTTAAACTTTCTTAGTAATAATTTTGAGGTGCCCCGTATACTGTGTAGTCCGTATAGAAAAATAGTCGTTATGGCAAAATTTTTTTCAAAAGAAATTCTGCTTTAATAGTACTTTAAAAATTTCTTACAATGCATTTACATTTTTAGGTTATTTTAAGATTAACTGGGCGAAGGATTATAAAAATTGTTTTCGGGGTTTTTAAAAGGAAACTACGAAAATTAGATAGAAAATAATGTGTTATTTTTGTTTCAGGCAAATTAAATTATTCAAGAAAAAGTGTTTTCTGGCGGAGGTAATGCAGAAATGTCTTATTTCTGGCAAAAGAATTATTCTTAGTTTAAAAGTTCTTAAAATGTGTTATATTAAATTCTGCTGTTGAGTTTAATACAAAGAATAAACATTAGAAACTATGTTACTATTTTTATATATTAAATTTCAACTTAAAACAGTTCACGCTAAACTTTATTCAGCTGTTTTAAACTTGTTTATTAAATATATAGGCAATGTCTATTTAAAAATGTTAAAATATAAACGATGTTATTAGATGCTGTATTCAGTATTTTGCTTACATTTTTACTGTTAAACATATTTATTTCATAAAAATCAAGAATTAATAATCCATGACATACCATACTTTCGTATAGACGACATTTATCCTTTATCGCAATCAAAAATGAAGACAGTCAGAAAATCTGTACAAAGAAAATGCAGAAGTTCTATCCAAGGAGAGTTTTGTGTTATATTGTTAAACATTTGTAGCAAAATGTCCAGTCATTCCACCGTTTTTATAAATGATTGTTACATAACTGTAATTTAAAACTATATTATGAACATAATATTGTCAATAATATGGTCATATACGCTTCATAATATGGTCAAGTGAACGTTATCTTTAAAAACAGTTAAGAAGGACAGATGAAGGAGGTGAAGGAGGGCAGTGAAGGAGGACAAGCGGATGGGCATATTTTGGTCTATGGGAAACTAAATCGAAATATCAGTAACTTGTTCGCTTTATGGATTTACACGAAATGCACGCTCTTTCATTGGACTAGAACGTTTATCAGTTTTTAATCAAATATGTTTTGTTGGTTTTCCAACACAAAGATTAAAAAGGTTGCATAATTTTAAGTCAGTAGTACATTGTAAAAAATTTCAGCAAACTGTCCAGTTATTCAACAGGTTTCATAGATAAAGGTTACTTTACCATATTAAGAAGCATTCTCAGTGGTCAGAATAGAGATATTTATAGAAACAGTTGAATGATAGAATATTTTGCTGAAAATTGTTTACAGTGTAATTGCCGAAACGTCAGTTGAGGCTCACTGTGGAGACGCGAAAAGTTTTTGATTTCTGTCTGTCTGTTTGTCTGTCTGTTCCGCGATAACTGCCGTAAAAATAGTCCGATTAGGTTGATTTTTGGTAGATATGTTGGCGAGGTATTCGGAATTAGCTGTATAGTTTTTTGTTAAATTTGGTTCATTCGTTCGGAAAATATAGAGCATTTTATTTTAGGTCATAATGCTTTCGTATGGGGATGCAGACGATTTTTTTAAATTTCATTTTTATGTGAAATGAAAATGGAATATTTGCATAATGGATTTAGACGTAAAATTATGAATGCTAAATTTTCGATATAGATTTCCAATAGTTTTAAAATTTTGCCAATAAGTTTAATAGAATTTAGAAATTAATTGCTTAAAATATTTGAAAATGTTTTTGCATCTGTTCGGGAAATATAAACATCTTATTTTCATATTTTTTACAATTTTTAAAAGCGTTTATTTTTACTTTCCACTTTAATTTATTCGTTGCTTGGCAACCGTATTTCAAATAGTGTAAAATAATAAAATTCAAGGATCTCGCCCTATTTTGGTGAAATATCTTTTTTTTCCTTTTTTTTTTCTTTTTTATTATTATTATTAAAACGAATGTAAATTTAATGAGACTACGGGGAGATGAATGCCTATTTATTTAAAAAAATTAAAAGAATAAGCAGTTCATCAGAATTTCAGAATATCATTGTGTAACATCGTGTTTAATTTAATGATTCGAATTTCTGGAACGTTCGAAGAATTTTATATGCTTATAAATATGCATGCAATTGAAAAAATAATAATTGCGGATTGTACGATGTTAAATGATATCAAAAATGAGATTTAAAAAACAAATGACTTGCAGAGCTGACGTTGAGGCTCCTGATCTGCAGATTTACTAGTAATGGAGCTAATGTATGTCATTATACACTCTTTAGTAAGGTAAATAATAGTAGAAATACAAATAAAAGTGTCTACCTGCTTGAATTTTAACAATAATAGTGATATCTACGAAAATAAAAATTGGTACAGTGTGTTATGAATATTGTTGAAAATGAACAGTTGAAAATGATTTGGTGCAGTAAAACTCAAGTAATAAAGATCCTTCCACTTCTGATATTATTTTATATTATGTAATTCATTTTTATAGCTCAGATTTATGCAGTCCAGTTGTTTTTATTTTTCTTAATCTTTCTAAAAACTTCTTTTCAGTGAGAATAATTCATTGATGGAACGGAATAAAAAAGTACTAAAAATTACCAGTTAGTAAAATAAAAGTCGGTACTATATGATCAATTTAAAGTTCACATTAAAAATTCATATTTTAATGTATTGGCCTAAACTAAATCAGTTATTATAGAAGGTTTTAAATATTTACAGAGATTGACAAAAAATATCCTGGACAAATTTCAAATTAGAATTTAAAAACATACTATTAAATTCCAACATTAAAATTTTATTATCTCTACATGAGAAGTAAACCTCGAACCTCTCTGTGCGACATACCCTTATCGGAGTGTTCCCTGGAAAGGAGGCCATAACACAGATTTAATTAAACCGAAAAATTTATTTATAAACAATATACAGGGATTTAACAGTGTAACGGGTAGATTTAAATGCAGACGATAAAAAATAAGCTCAATTTATAGAAGACTGAGAGAGGGGAAAATCTTACCCAAAACTCATTTGATTTAACTCACAAAACTCGGTTCCAAAATGACTTCACCGTTCGTTCTCCAGGAACCCAAGAAAGTCACTTTAGTAGATAATATCACTATCAATGGAATCCTGTGGGTTCCAGTGGTACTCTTTATTCGTAGTGGAAATATCAACTTCTTGCCAAATTGGCGAAAGCTCACAGCCGATGACTCTATCAAAACGGCTAGTCGGAATCTTCACTTGAAGTTAACACGTGGTTCAATTTCACGAGAGAACTCACGCATATGAAGCCAGGATGTGTTCCAAAATTCACAGGATCCATCTCATACGGCACTATCTATAGCATCTACACAACCATAATTACCTAATTAACATATCATTCCAAAAATAACAGTAAGAATCAGATTCCCGGAGATTTACCCAACTTTTGCGAAACTTAAAGAAATTACAGAACAGGTCTCATTCACACACAAATGTTAGGATTCAGAACACCCCGATCGCGTGCAAAATCCCAAAACCTACTAGCTCACTAGACTACCCTTATAAAAGAGTAGCTAGTCACTCTGCTACAAGTGAAACAGGTTGTTTAAGCTTTGTGATAATGGTCTCTCAGAAAAATGCGATTGTCACATTACACCCTGAACGCTTGAAGGAAAGCGAATTCGTTCGGGTGCAAAATATTCCGAGATAGACTGTATTGGATGCCGTGAAACGGTTTAAATAACTTAGTCACAATAGAGACATACCAGGTTGGGTAAAAAAACAAACATACATTTCCATAAAACGCAAAGTTACAGTAAAGAAATTTGGATTAAGACAGCTGTTGCCGCTAGAAGCGCCGTCTATGTAAAATGTTTAAAAAAAAATGTGATTGTGAGTTGGGTTTGAGATACCGATCAGAGAAGTTGTGTAAATCTCGGCTCTCGATCATTTTTATTTGTGTTATGAATAACTAAAAAGTTATTAAATGAGTTACAGTCCACTAGTGAATATTTTATTTTGACATTGTGTTTTTTTTTGTAGTGATAAATAGTAACTGAGTTATCGGCGAATCCATAGTTTTGGTCTCCTCTCGCCGGAGAAAGAACTAAAGGAATTATTCGATGTTTATGCTTTTTCGGGAATCGTCTTCTGAAGATAAAATGGTGTTTGGAATTCTATCAAGTAATTAAAATGAGTAAGACTAAAATTAAATCATCGTATTGTTTATACTGAAGTACAAAATATTGTGATTTAAAATTCCGATGAAGTTTTTCTTGATTCCAGAAGAAAAATAATTTCTATTAACCTGGAGAATTTCGTAATACGAAAGAATAAACTGTGAATATTTTTACGCAGAAAAGAACTGATATTCTTTATTATTGAACTAATTTGGGAATAGAGAAAATGGATTACATCTTTCCAATGTGGAATTATTCGATTTGGAGATTTATTAATAGATAAAAGTACGTCAGTTTTATTTATTTTATTGTGAATTGTATTTATAATACAATGTTTAAAGGTGCAAAAAAAAGAAGATTATCAGCAAATTGCTGCTGAATTAGACATAGATATATCAGATTCGAAATTAACTATTTATGATTTAATAAATTTAATAAAGGAAAGTTCGAAGTATAAAGCAGATAATAAACTGGTTGAAGACATAGCAAATAGTTTTATTGAGGAAAGAAAAAATGAGGAATCAAAATTACTAGATCTTGAGAAGTTAAAAATTGAACATGCAAAGTTAGAAATTGAGTTGGCTAAGGCCCCTGCAGAAACTAAAAATGTTAATTTAAGTGATCTCGAAAAAAAAAGATAGTATAGAATCTTTAGACTCTCTGATTAAAAGTGTACGAACTTTAACGATTAAAATTCCATCTAAACCAGAAGGTTGGGGTTATTTTTTTCATCGTTAGAAAGAGCCTTTATTTCTAAAAATGTCCCAGAAAAATATAAATCGGAAATTCTACTAAATCTGTTAGGAGAAAGAGCAACAAACGTTATTACATACATTAAAGATGGGGAATTAAAAGATTATTCAAAAGTAAAGGCTATAGTACTTAGAGAATTTGAGCCAACCCCCCAGACTTGTTTAGAACATTTTAGGAAAGCACAACGTCATCCTAATGAAACATATGTACAATTTGCATCCCGATTAACAACGAGTTGGGATTATTATTTAAAATTGAGGAATGTGACAGATTTTGAAACTTTAAAACAGTTAATAGTTTCTGATAAGATTTGTCAAACGCTTGATAAAGATGTCATGTATTTTATAAATGTAAGACAAACAGAATCGTGGTTTTCTCCCATTGAATTATCTCGGGAAATTGATTTATATTATACGTCAAAGGGAAAACCCGTGGTTGACAATTCTAGAGCGAGTAATAGAAATACTTATTATCGAAATGTTTCTAAAGTTTTTCTAACTGACGTAAAAAATTCTAAATGTATTTTGTCGTGTAGTGAAAATCATCCTTTGCATAAATGTCCTGTTTATAAAAATATGTCAGTGGGTAATAGAGTTGAGCTTGTAAAATCCCAAAATCTTTGTTTTAACTGTCTTATGAATCATAAAGTGATTGATTGTAAATCTAAATTCTCTTGTATTATTGGCAAGAGAAGGCATCATGCGACTTTGCATTTCCCACGTGAACAAAAAATAAATAAATGTGAAAATCCAGAGATAATTTCACAGGAAATGAGTTCTAAAAACGAAGTCGGTAATAAATCTAATTTGGATGCTTCGGCTCCAGTATTCCAGCCTTTCCAAGCTAATAACCAAAGCAATTTATTTTCAACGATATGTAATTTGTCTAACGAGTTAAAAGTTGTGTTACTTAGCACATTTGTTTGTTTAATAAAAGATGAATATGGTAATTTTCATGAAGCACGCGGTTTATTAGATGTAGGTGCAAACTCTAATTTTATGAGTAAAAGTACAGTGCCTAGAAGTAAGTAGTGTGCTTATCGCCAATACAACCGCAATAAAAAAAAATGCCCCTATCAGGAGGAAAACCAGATTCTCCGCGAGAGGGCGTCGAGTTCCCAGGAGAAAGAGCAACAAACGTTATTACATACATTAAAGATGGGGAATTAAAAGATTATTCAAAAGTAAAGGCTATAGTACTTAGAGAATTTGAGCCAACCCCCCAGACTTGTTTAGAACATTTTAGGAAAGCACAACGTCATCCTAATGAAACATATGTACAATTTGCATCCCGATTAACAACGAGTTGGGATTATTATTTAAAATTGAGGAATGTGACAGATTTTGAAACTTTAAAACAGTTAATAGTTTCTGATAAGATTTGTCAAACGCTTGATAAAGATGTCATGTATTTTATAAATGTAAGACAAACAGAATCGTGGTTTTCTCCCATTGAATTATCTCGGGAAATTGATTTATATTATACGTCAAAGGGAAAACCCGTGGTTGACAATTCTAGAGCGAGTAATAGAAATACTTATTATCGAAATGTTTCTAAAGTTTTTCTAACTGACGTAAAAAATTCTAAATGTATTTTGTCGTGTAGTGAAAATCATCCTTTGCATAAATGTCCTGTTTATAAAAATATGTCAGTGGGTAATAGAGTTGAGCTTGTAAAATCCCAAAATCTTTGTTTTAACTGTCTTATGAATCATAAAGTGATTGATTGTAAATCTAAATTCTCTTGTATTATTGGCAAGAGAAGGCATCATGCGACTTTGCATTTCCCACGTGAACAAAAAATAAATAAATGTGAAAATCCAGAGATAATTTCACAGGAAATGAGTTCTAAAAACGAAGTCGGTAATAAATCTAATTTGGATGCTTCGGCTCCAGTATTCCAGCCTTTCCAAGCTAATAACCAAAGCAATTTATTTTCAACGATATGTAATTTGTCTAACGAGTTAAAAGTTGTGTTACTTAGCACATTTGTTTGTTTAATAAAAGATGAATATGGTAATTTTCATGAAGCACGCGGTTTATTAGATGTAGGTGCAAACTCTAATTTTATGAGTAAAAGTACAGTGCCTAGAAGTAAGTAGTGTGCTTATCGCCAATACAACCGCAATAAAAAAAAATGCCCCTATCAGGAGGAAAACCAGATTCTCCGCGAGAGGGCGTCGAGTTCCCACCGCCGTTATTAACGTTTGAAGTTTCATTTAACAGGCTTGATACTAATGTTAGTTTCAATGTAATTAACGCTGTATTTTCAAACAAACTATACGAATGTTTCTATCTCTATAATATAATATTTTAAAGTAAACATATATTATGCCTGTTTAATGATAAATCAGTATGGATAAATCTGCAAATACTAAGAAAAGAAAAGCTGATCGAACATACTTCGTTCCTGGATATACTAGTGGATATAAAAGCAACAAAACTAAAATAACTCTATTCCCCCCTCCCCCCCCCCGCCACCCCAAAGACAAAAACTAATTTGAAAAATGGTTAAAAGTCATTCCTCGTGCCGATAAAGATCTGAACCAATATTCAGTTGCATGTGAATTAGTGTCTTGCACGGGTCGGGTTGAACCTGCAAATTTCATTTGAAGTCAACCCGCAACCCGACTCGAACCCGACAAAAAAAATTTCCTGGATTTCCGTAATCTGAAAAAAATATTGGACATTTTTTTGAAAATGCGGGTCACCCCGAACCCGGCCCGCAAGAGTAAAAACCTAACCCGAACCCGAAAAAGTGAATGTCAACCCGATCCGCAGCGAAAAGTAGAAGTCAACCCGACCCGAACCCGAACCTCAATGAAAAAATAGAGCGCCAACCCGACCCGAACCACGGGACGGATCGGGTGCGGGTAACCCGACCCGATGCAGGACTCTAATGTGAATCGCATTTCATGAACGATTTATTGAGAGAAATTACAAATACACTATTGAAGGGAAAAAAGATTTGCTCAATTATTTTAAATTTAGTATTTTAATTTTTCTATCTAAAATAATTAAAATATTTATCTTGTGATAATGACAATAAATAATTTAAACAATGAATTATTATCATAAATATTTTATTAATTATTGACATCCTAACTTTAAAATTTATTTTAACATGGCCATTTTGTTTCATTAGTATGCTTTCATTCAATCATGGTTTTAAATACATTCACAAAATCAATGTATTACTTTTTGTAGGGTGTCTATTACTGGAATTAAAAGTGTTTGATTTATTTCTGTTATTAAAATTTTGATTCACATTGGGAAGTGTGAGTATGAGAATGGTTAAATATTGTTGATAGCTTAATGTAATATTAAAAAAATATTATAAAATATTATAATAATAATAACCATTAATCAAAAATAATTTTTAAATAATTTTTTAAGGATGATTGGCACATCTACCCTAATTTAAAGAAAATGCATTCTTGTCATACTTTCAGCAGAGTAATTATTATTTTTTTCTAGATTTGAAAGAATTATTAATTTCTTGTTTGATGTTTGCTAGTATACCTTTAAAGCTCTGAAATATCAGAAATTTTTAACATCTCAATTTACTCTTAGTTTGTTAACTGGATGTAAACAAGTTATGTAATAATGAATACCGATTAAAAAGTTGTCAAAATAGGGACAGGTTTTTGCAAGAATTCATCGTGGTATAATGTATTTATCCAATATATTGTATTGTATTTATCTAATTTTAGAAATAACTAAATATTGTAGGAAAAAAAACGTTGTCCTATGATAAAGTTTGTAACTGTTTGAGTTCATTACAATGAGTTGTTATGAAATCAATTACATTTCTCTTCAACTGTATTTTCATTATTAGAATTTTTTTCCTTGTTTATTTTTTATTTAGAGCATTTTAAAGTACTGATTTATTACAGAAAAAAATAGATTTAAAATGATGTGTATGTAAAAACGAAAGTTACCATAGCCGCGGCGAGAACACTGGCGCCATCTATCGGCGTCCTCTATTTCTGAAGTATAATTTTGACGCCGATAACAACACTATCTAATTCTAGGCACTGTAGTAAAAGGTTAGTAGATAAACTAAATTTGAAAAGAGAAAAGACTAATATTTGTATTTCAGGAATAAATGATTTGTCTCTTAATGTTAGATCTAGAGTTAACACAACTATTTCGAATAGAGATAAAGATTTCTATTTAAAATTAGATTTTTTAGTCGTTCCGAAAATTACGGAATTTACGCCTTCTAGACCGCTTGAGATTTGTATTTCATCGTTAAATAACATCAAATTAGCTGATGAAAAGTTTAATGTGCCAGGCTCTATTGATTTGCTTTTGGGTGCAGAAAATTTCTATGAAGTTTTAAGGCCAGGTCAAATTTATCCCCAACCATTAAATACTAGAATAGTGTTACAAAACAGTGTTTTCGGTTATATTGTTAGCGGAAGCCTTCCGGCTAAGGTTGAAAGTAATATACATTGTGGGTTGATAACAGATAATTTGGAGTTAGAAAGAGTAATTCGAGATTTTTGGGAAATAGAAAACATTGAGAGAGAGTCTAAAGTTTCTAGAAATAAGGAATCAGAAATTTGTGAAGAACATTTTCTGAAAAATTATTCCAGAACTGCAACAGGGCAATACATGATAAAAATGCCATTTAAGGAAGACCCATCTTGTCTTGGAGAATCAAAGAAAAAGGCTATGAAAGTTTTAAATTCATTATGGAATCGCTTAGTTAGAGAACCTAAATTTAATGATCTTTATAAAGTCTTTATGCAAGAATATTTAAGTATGGGTCATATGGAAGAGGTGATAGAATCTGAAGAACCAGATATCACTTATTACATACCCCATTATTGCGTGTTCCGTGCTGAATCAAGTAGCACACCATTAAGAGTTGTCTTTAACGCTAGCTCCTTAACTTCTACCGGAAAATCTCTAAATAGTTTGCAGTATAACGGAGGAACAATCCAAGATGACTTATTTAGTATAATGTTGCGATTTCGAAAGCACAAATTTGTTTTTGTAGCAGATATTAAAAAAATGTACCGTATGATATTGATACATTCGAGTCAAAGAGATTTATTGAGAATCTTGTTTAAACCTGAGGTGCATGAACCAGTTAAGGTGTATAAATTATGTACGGTGACTTATGGTACAACGAGTGCCTCTTTTTTAGCAACAAGAACCCTTACCCAGCTAGCTAGAGATGAAGGAAAGGAATTTCCTTTAGCTGCAAATGTATTATTTCAAGACGTATATATGGATGATATTTTAACAGGTGCTGATGATCTAGACACAGCTAAAGAGATCCAACAACAACTGATATCTTGTTAAAGAAGGGAAGCATGGATGTTCATAAATGGTCAGTAAATAATTCTTCTCTTTTGTGTAATAATGCAATATCTGAATATTCATTTTCCAATGAGACAAAAACTTTAGGAATATTGTGGAAGCCGCAACCAGATTGTTTTGGATTTAATTTAATTATAGAGCAAAGTGAAAGGTATAACAAACGCTCAGTATTATCACAAATTGCTAGAATATTTGACCCGTTGGGTTTGATAGGTCCAATAATTACGAAGGCCAAGGTTTTCCTCCAAAAATTATGGTTGCTGAAAATAGATTGGTGTGATTATCTTCCAGTGAAAGAAAATATCGAATGGACTAATTTTCTTACTTCCTTAAAAACTGTAAATATGATCAATATGCCAAGATTTGTATTTGTAGAAAAATCTAATTGTGTGGAATTGCATGGTTTTTCAGATGCTTCTGAACTTGCTTATGGTACGGTCGTTTATGTAAAATCTATTAATTCTTATGGTGATTCTGCTATCAAACTGCTCACTAGTAAATCTAGAGTGGCTCCTCTAAAGCATATTACTATCCCTCGCCTAGAACTTTCTGCCGCAGTCCTATTATCTAAGTTGATGCAAAAAGTGTTAAGTGCTCTAAAGCAAGAAGTTTCTAAAACTTGTTTTTGGACAGATAGTACTATTGTACTTGCATGGTTAAAAAAGGAGTCGAATGATCTAAAGACATTTGTCGCAAATAGAGTATCGATTATACAAAGTTTAACTTCGATTGATCAGTGGAATTGTGTACCTTCCAAGCAAAATCCTGCAGATCTCATTTCTAGAGGCCTAGATCCCATCAAGATCCAGCAATGTGATTTATGGTGGTTCGGTCCATCATTCCTACAACAGCCTGAGATGGTGGAGTCTCCTGATATTATTTCTGTTGAAACCAGTGAGCTGTTTATCTGTGAATTGAAAGCACCATCAGTAACTCAAGTATGTACCTTAGTTAACACTGTTGAGCCTTTAGACATCATTAATAACAGTTCTTCATTCATAAAACTGCAAAGAGTAGTAGCATGGTGTAATAGATTCATCCGTAACTGTAGAAATCCCTTGTAACCCAAAGGTGGAACTTTAACCTCTCTCAGTCCTTATTCTGTATAGTAAAAACATCTAGAAGACTTCATTCGTGAAGGAAATGCAGTATTTAGAAAAGGGTACTGCAATTCCTAACAGTAGTAAACTGACAAACTTGTGCCCGTTTTTAGATGCTAATGGTGTAATCCGAGTTGGTGGTAGACTGAGAAACAGCAACTTATCCGAGCATCAAAATTATCCAATGATTATTCCTTTAAACCATAATTTTACTTTTTGTGTTATTAAGTATTTTCATAATTTGTATTTCCATGCAGGTGCTGAGACAACTCTTTCTCTCATCCGAAACAAATTTTGCATCTTACCTGCTAGAAATATAGTTCGTAAAATCCTTTTCAATTGTATGACTTGCAAAAAGGTAAATTCTAAGAATTCAGAGCAACAGATGGCTGATTTGCCAGCTTCTAGAGTAACAATGGCCAGAGCATTGATGCGTACTGGATTGGACTACTGTGGTTCCTTTGAAGTAAAAAACTTCGTAGGTAGAAGTAAACAGGTAAAGGTAAAAGAGGGAGATTTAGTATTAGTAAAAAAATCTGATAATTATTGCCCTTTAAAATGGCATTTGGCCCGAATTATTAAAATTCATCCAGGCCAAGACAATATTATAAGAGTTGTCACCTTGAAAGATAAAAATGGCACATATAAAAGGCCAGTCACAAAAATTGTTGTTTTGCCATATGTGAATGATGGTTTATTAACTACTTAAATTCATACATTTGTTTTATTAAACTATATACTTTTCCTGCAGTGTATTACATTCTTGTGTTTATATTTGTAAATTTAGTATTTTATTTAGTGTAGTATTTTTGAGAAGAAATTGTGTTTTTTTTTAGATTGTATTTTTCATTTAGAGATTGTGTTTGAATTATATTGTATTTGTATTATTGAATGTTAGCAACATTCAAGGCCCGGCGGTATGTTGCCGCTAGAAGCGCCGTCTATGTAAAATGTTAAAAAAAAAAATGTGATTGTGAGTTGGGTTTGAGATGCCGATCAGAGAAGTTGTGTAAATCTCGGCTCTCGATCATTTTTATTTGTGTTGTGAATAACTAAAAAGTTATTAAATGAGTTACAGTCCACTAGTGAATATTTTATTTTGAGATTGTGTTTTTTTTTTGTAGTGATAAATAGTAACTGAGTTATCGGCGAATCCATAAGCCACTAGATGACACCACCAAACATGTACTTTATCTTGTTCCACTAATGAATTGTTATTCACTTAGAGTTGGTAAAATGGCTTCCACCATGTAACATGCTACAATGCTTTGGGATTAAAAACCTCCATAAATTCATCTATTCTCTATAAGATGTTATTATTCCAAATGAATATATCTAATGCTACAAATAAGCATAAAGATGCAAAATGTTCGATCATCTGTTTTGTAAATATATTAAATTTTTGTTTAATGTTGTGAGTTTTATTACCCATATTCTGTGCGTATGATATTGTTACATGTAATACAGTTATGTTTTCATGCAAAGAAGAAATCTTTCATTAACTGTATAAAGCGCAGAACATAAAGGAAATGTTTTTAACTTATTTTTATTAATTCATTTACTATTTGAAGAAACCGCGTATGCATGTCTTCATGCACTCTCAGAAAAAAATGTAAATTTATGAGCGTTTGCCCTTCAATTTTCACGGGCAACAGCCTTATTTGATGAAAAACGGTCTGATCCACTAAATAAGCGGCCTTATCCCTTAGATACTTAGAAAATTAAGAGAAATCCACATATTCTTACAGTTCTAGCTCATATGTTAGCAAAAATACGGTACGACCCCATACATTGTCCTCCGCTAGGGTGTAACCCTTCATTTTACTCGTGTTTCGAAAATTTTAACCCGCCAAAACAGCGATTATGTGATGATTATCTAATGTACTACGTGCTACGAAACAGTAAGCAAAGTGTTATTGTGTTTAAGTGCATTATATCCTGTGCATTATAATGCTATATTACTTTGCCCCGTAAAATTACGGGCTACACAAAATGATGGGCATGGATTTTTTTTTTTTTTTTTTTTTACAGTGTATGACTGGAATCTCTGCTGCCGGCCTCTGCCCGTAATTTTACTGCAATTTTTTTTACAGTGTGTAGAATAACATTCCAATCATTTTGCCTCTACATAAAACGAAAGGCGACCAGTTAGGAAACTTGTAGTTTTTTGCAAGACACACTTATGTCTATTAGCAATCCCATTTTGATTTCTGTGGTTTTAAAAGAATTATAAGCTAAAAAACACCTGTCTGAGATATTTTTTATCACCCTGTATTTCTCACCAGAATAACTATAAAAAGTTTCAGACAGTTACACAAAATTTTCGGATTAATTCTTGATGAAGAAAACGCATTAGATCGTTTGATTCACAATTTAGGAAATTACAGCTATTTTATTCAGAGACGTACATTTTTTTTCTGAGAAAAGAAAACAAATGTTATTTCTGAATCAATAGACATTTCTATCCTATAAAAATATTTATAAGAAAACTGTCAAATATTTGAAGCAAATAGGGTACTTTCATAAATAACATGTATGTCAAAATTCGTTCAAAGAATAAAATTATTTGCAGTAAAGATTGGCTCAATTTTACCCAAAGAAAACTCCTTTACCTGAATACTCTTTTAAAAGAAAGACAAAAAAAAAAAAAAGTGTGCATGGAAACAGAATACAAATGTCGGCAGTTATTTGTCTATTGTTTAAGTATAGCATTTGAAATACGAATTTTTAGAGAGTTAAGGAATTTTTTATAAAAATTATGTTTATGCGAACTTTTATATTTATAGTTTTTTGTATAGAAAATTGTAAAAAAAATAAAGAGAATTAAAAACTTTTTTTAGTTAGGAATGATGCAATGTATAGCACACGAATTAAACCTGTTGCTATAGAAACATGGCAATTTCTAAGAGAACAATTCATTTTTCTTAGAGAACAATTATCATAATTTAGAGTTTTTATTTGTCTGTTGTGGATGATGTTACAGAAGAATTAGGCGATATCTCGCAAAAGGGTGGCTTTAAATGCAGCATTCCTATTGTACAGTCAGTATAAAAAAAAGATACACCCCATAAAATTTAATCTGCAAATTCTTGAGGAGAAAATAAAATGTAAATTCGATTAGGAATTATGTCTTCTTTTAATTTATGTTAAAAACATGACCTTAAAACACCGTCTACATACTATCATTGTAACGAACTCTGCAATTTTCAATTCGACGAGCCAATTTTGACAACATGTTTGGATTTGTTTGTACATTTTGCTTTCGGATACTAAACGAAAAGTATATCGGTCAAATATTTTAAGAATTATGAAAGTTTAAAGTTTGGAACTCGTAATGTTATATTTATTTTTAATCGTTGGGAAACAGATTGGAATGCGGGTAGATTTTAAAATAGAACTCAAAACTACTTGACGGAATAAGCGGTAATTTCATATTTGAAGCTTTTAGAAATTGATTTCTGTTAAAAAATTCATAAGTTACAATTCGTATTGTTTTCAAAAATCATTTTTAAAATATGTATATTTCCGAAATTAATTTTCGAAAAATATAGAAATTGTACCTATGAATTTTTTTTACAGGAATAGAGATTTTTAGAAGCGTCAAATATGAGAATTCAAAGCTACAGTTCATTCTGACAAGTAGCTTTTGAGTTATACTTTAAATATATTTTAGGAAAACCCACATTTCAATCTATTTTGCAATGATTAAAAAGAAATTTAACATTACGAGTTGCAAACTTCAAACCTTCATAATTCCTTAACTATTTGACTGATAGTCTTCCCGTTTGGTATCTGAAGGTAAAATGTACCACAATATTCAATTATGCTGTCAAAATCTGATGTTGGTATTGAAATTTTCAAAGCTTGGTATGAAGACGCTATGATTCCAGTATGAAGATGCCAATTTTTTAAAAACATATATTAAAAGAAGACGTAATTCCTAATCAAATTGCTATTTCCGTTTTTCTCTGCGACAATTTGGCGAATAAATTTTATGGAGTGTATCTTGTTTTAATACTGACTGTGCATTTCATTATCTTTTCATAAATTTCATCAATAACTGTTGAAACAGTGTCAGTTTTGCTGACACTGTTTCAACACTGTTTTGGAGAATACATGAATACATATACTCAAAACCTATCATACGTTCATTAATTTTTTTCACAGAAGTAAAACTCAAATTGAGAAAAGGCAATATCTTATAAAATATTTTTATTAAATTTGTTTACAATCTCCCCTGATTAACATATGTGACTCGTTTGGTTCGGATCTCTCTTTCTGAAAACAAATGTGACAGTTAAAAAATATTTCCTAATTAACATTGTTAAACACAGTCTGTGTTTACCTTTTGTATATTTATTATTTTTAATTTGGTACCTCGATTATATTTCTTGGTAGAATTTAAGAGAACTTTGCGAATTAAATATTAATATGTATGTCAAAAATAATATTATATACACATTAAATATTAACATAATAATAAAAGCTTAGATTAAAATTTTCAATATTGATTAAATAGATCATATATAAGCTTAAATATAGTAGTAAAAAAATGTAATAAATAAAATTACACTGTACTGCTTCGGGTTAAACATGAATGCATATACTCAAACGAAGTATTGTTTTTTTCCACAGAAGTAATATTCAATGAGAAAATTCAATATCTTAAATAAAATATTTTCATTAAATTTGTTCACCATCTCTCCTGATTAGCATATGTTTGGAATATTTGATATAAACTTAGAATAAAATATTTGTGATTTTATGTTCGGAATATTACAATTCTGCTTTAGGTTTTAAATTCTGAACTTATGCCACAAAAAATGACTTTATAAAAAAGATGGTGAATGAAAATTTTTCTGAGCAAATTGTTTTCTGACCTTGTTAGTTTTACATCTTAGAATAAAAATAAGTCAAAATATTTTCTTCAAGGAAAAATTGATATTTTCAAGCACTGGAAAAAATAAATAAATGACTTATGACTATTTTATGATATTTGGAGTGAATTGTAATACCTTGCATACCCTTAGGTTAAACTGAGTACATCAATACATTTTATTGCGCTGATACTGCCATGCTTCAGAAAGAATGTGCCGGCCGAACATGATAGTGCGTTACTAAGACGTAAAATAGATTAAATTTATGCTTTCAATTTCAACGAATATGAGTATTAAATTTGTAGGATTAAATAAGACCACATGTTCTTACTATTGATAACATCTATTTTGTTTAAACTCATTTAATTTCAGTTCGTAGTGTTAATTAAATATATAAATAAAAAAATGTCTTTCCAGCTTAGTCGAAAGAGTAGGATGACGTTTTTTTAGGTATATACATGAAATTCAATAGAAATAAAAAATATTCGTCTTGCTTTTTCTAAGTTCATTTTGACAAGAAAGGTAATTTGTAGGGAAATTTTAAATTTCCCTTAAAAATGTAATTGTATGAATATGAGGTAATTATAGCAAAAATGTTAATTAAAAAAATCATAATTAAAAAAAGCACCCATAGACTGTAATATATTTCCGACGCTCAAACGAAGTTTAAGCCTAAACCATTCAATGATATATGAATGAATCCCATATGAAATTTTTTAATATGTCTCACCTAAAGAAATAAACTACTTCTGAAAATTTTATTTAAATTGAAGAAACTTACATGATATTACTAAATTACTAATAAACTGAAATTACCAATGAACTGAAAATATAGCCTCATTGACCGTACTTCGGATATTACAGCAAAAATGTTACATTCTTAAAAAATCATAATTAAACGAGTTAGAACTTGCACGTCAAACGTGACAAATGAGGTGCGTTAGTACTACAACTAGTTTTATAAATATTTATATCGTCTGTTATTATGATATGATTAATTTCCGTAATGAAATAAGTACATTTTAAGTTAGAAACATTTTATATTTTGTTGACATTTACCGAAAATTCCAATGGGAAACTTAAGCTGAGCTTTGAAAATTTCAGAACTTGAAATCCATATTTAGAATCATTTTCCATTTAATATCTATTTATTCGGGAACATCTGTCCTGAAAACTGTTGGTAGATTATATGATTGCTATAATTAAACAATTTTAGTATACAAATTCAGTTTTTAAATTCAGTAATACGGAAATAATAGGACTCCATCTTAAATAGGATGTAATCAACATGGCAACCTACAATCATTACCTATCATGGGATAGCATTGAATTAACTTCGTATGATAAGATTTAATGGAGTAAAGAAAACTTTTATTAATATCTTTTTAAGTTTTGATTCGATTTTCATAAATTTTGAAATGACTCGACAAAATTTTGCAACGATTATATATATTAAATTTCAAACCATTCGGTTGGGTAGATTTTGCGCTGTTATATGCGGACAGACGGACAGATGAACGGACCAGGCGACGACTATAGGTACTACGTATTTATATAATTACAAACGCACCTAAAAATCACCCATAGGCTGTAATATATTTCCGACGATCAAACGAAGTTTGTACCTAAACCATTCAATGATATACGGATTGGATACGATTTGGATTTCAATTGAAATTTTTTAATTGTCTCACCTCAGGAAGTAAACAACTTCTGAAAAATTTATTTAAATCGAAGAATTTTACAAAGTATTACTAAATTACTAATTAACTGAAATTACTAATGAACTGAAAATATAGCCCTATTGACCGTACTGCTATTCGGATATTCAAAAGGGTGTTATTTTCGAATGGATTATCAGAGCTTCTTGATTTACGAATTCATCCGCGATATCCATCCATGATATTCATCCACGATATTACGAATTCATCCAAGATCAATCCACTATCGAAATTTGGTTCTAATCAGTCCATTATTTTGGATGTTATCGTGATGACGGAAGACTGTGCTAAGTTGATACACGATATGATGATACTAAATTATAATATATTTCCAAAATTCAAACGAAATTCAAACCCAAACATTCAATGAATATCAACGGAATTCGTTTAGTGTATTTCACTTACCAAAATAAACAACTCCTAACTATTTGATTGAAATCTAAAAAAAATAACATGTATTAATAATGAACTGAAAATATAAAACCCCATTTATCATAATGCTATTCTGATTTTCAAAGGGCTGTTACTTTTAAACGAATTACCGAATCTTCTTGATTAACGAACTCATCCAAGAAATTTTCAAGATGAATACACTATTCCAATGTGGTCAAAATTGGTTTAGTAATTCGTTATCGTGATGACAAGTGTTTCGTTATATATGGATATATATAGAGACCTCAAAAATATCTATTCATTCTTCCAACTGAGCCGGAAGGACTTATATTGTATAACATCATTATAATCCACCACAAACGTTTTTTCCGTAAAGACCATAATGTAATGGAATTCTTTTATGAAGTTTCGTTACATTATTCTGGAAGTGTTGGAAAGTGTTTCATAATCTATGCTTGACACATGATTTTTCGTTCTTGTTAAATACATTCAGAAAAACATGTAATTATTTTGTTTAAGTTGATTAGTAAGAACCCAATCACATACACCGATTCACTGTGTACGCCGTGTATAGGGAACTTTGGAGGCGTTAAGATAGCTTGGAATATCAACATTTTAATATTAAAATATTTATACACCTAGACGAAAGTACAAAAAATTCAGTGCCAAAGCCATTTTTTTTAAATATATACATTATATATATTAAAAAAAAAAAAAAAAAAAAAAAAAACCTAATAATTAATCGTGTTGGGAGAAGCGTATGTTTTCGTAATGTACGTATATTTAAAAGCATTTATTTTATATTCCTTGCGAATTGCATGAAATTCGTGTATGCAGCAACGCCATTCCAAAATAATAAACTTACAGTTTTGAAAGTATTCCTAATAGATTATTATTAGCAACATATATTGAAAATTTGATAAAAGAATTAGTCTACATTTTAAAAATTAAACAGATTTAAATCTAATTATGCATAATTTATAACAAGTTATAACACCCTGTAATTTTATACATCTATTAATTTCTAAAAGGTGTAAAATAAAAAGATTATAAACTATAAAATAAGTTTTATTAGACTGTTGACATTGTTTCGGCTTCATCTGAGCCATTATCAAAATAAATAAGAATATTCTATAATTGCACGGTCGATGAAGTTATTTAAAATGCTAGCATTGAATTTTACACGTACTTTTTAAAAATTATGAACGTTTTTGTTTTTTATTTGGATGTTTATTTCCATATTTGTAACCATGGAGTAACTCGAGCCACAATTTTGGTAAGTTAAATGATGTACTTGAATGTTTATTTCCATAAAGCATCCAAGTAAAAAATAAAACTAACGTGCATAATTTTTAATAATTACATGTCAAATTAAATGCTAGCGTTTCAAATAACTTCATAGACCGTACATTTATAGGGTATTCTTATTCGTTTTGATAATGGCCCAGATTGAGCTGAAACATATGTCAACAGGCTAATAAAACTTATTTTACTGTTTATAATCTTTTTATTTTACACCTTTTAGGAATTAAAATAAGTATATGCATAATTTCACCAAATAAATTTTTAATACATTATCTTAAGTCATACATACATGCACACATGCGTTCAAGAAATCAAGAAATGCGTTCAATTTTTTTTTTTAATTTTCATTCACCAATGCAGTCTATTTAAAATATTGTTATTGTATTACCCTCTATTTGATCTCAATGATTCTTTAATGATTGAAGTATATCTTAGATATGTGACAGACACTTCGCGTGAAATATTTCGTGACTTTTTTTCTATTTTAGATATTTTAATAATAGTCTAGATTTTAAAATGGGACCTCTACCATTTCTCACAAAAATAACTTCATAAAAAAGCCGGTGAATGATATAATATATTTCTGGAGTAAAATGTTTTCCGATCCTTGTCACTTTCACATCTCTTAATACAAATGACTAGAGCTATCTGACGAAGAACAGCAAATATTTTAAATCATTGTCTTTCTGAAATTAAAAGGAATAATGTATAACTACTTCCTAGGATTTTTAGAGATTTTGAAATACATTTATATGCTGTTAGATTGAAGTGCCCTTAAAAAGTCCCCTATAGTTTTCAGGAGTTTGATATAAACTAAGCTCCTGTTATAAATTCTAAGCACGCCAATTCGTTTTATTGCGATGTCACTTCCGAAAGAGAATGTCATCCAGACGCATTACTGTATTACTAAGATAAAGAATTCATTAAAGTTATTATTATTACCGAGATAAACAATAAAGTTAAGTTATTAGATTAAAGATAATCTTAATGTCTTATGATGAAAATATTGTTATTTTCTTTTAAATTTTCATTCCACATTTTCTCTAAAAATGCAGTTTGAAATATATGTCAGGGGAATAAAATATCAATGAAATCGTATAGCTTTAAAATATACACTAAAACACTTTTCATTTTGCTTAAAAGACGTCAACATATTAATATAAACATTAAAGATTTTAAAATTTACATGTTTCGATTTGTTCATGAAATCGTCATCAGAATATACACAAACCACCAATACAATGTACATAAAAACCAGAGATTAAATTAGTTAAAAACCAGAGAGTCTGAGAGTTTTTAATTAATTTAATCTCTGGTTTTTATGTACATTGTGTTTATGGTTTGTGTATATTCTGATGACGATTTCATGAACAAATCGAAACATGTAAATTTTAAATATTAACATCTTTAATGTTTATATTGATATGTTGACGTCTTTTAAGCAAAATAAAAAGTGTTTTAGTGTATATTTTAAAGTTAATTCTAATGGACGTATTTTGACTCTCCACTTTATTTGAAATATAATAACATTTGAAATCGTATAGAATGGAATCCAGGAATACGCAATCCTAGAAAAAAAGTGAACATTGCAACTACCTCTGTAACAAATAATCGTGTGCAACTAATATCGATACTAATCGAATGAGAATAATACACCTGCACTACTTTTAATATTTTAATAAGTGGCCAGAGAATTGATCCCTGAAGAATCCCTCCCCCCCCCTAAAGTTTCGAGGGGTTTGATACAAACCTAAGCTTCTATTATAAATTCTAAGCACGACAATTCGTTTTATTTCGCTGACGCTTTGGAAAGAAAATTTCAGCAAAACACATTATTGTATTACCAGGATACAGAATAAATTTAATACAGAATTTGATACAGGAGAAATTAAAGTTATCGTTACAATTTTTAATTGAGATAAACAATAAAGTTGTGAAATTAAAGGTAATCTCATCATCTTAATATCAAAATTTTGTTATGTTCCTTTTAATTTTCATCGCATATTTTCTATAAAAATTTAGTTTTTAATATATATTAGGAAAATAAATATTAATGAAATCTTATAGAATGGAATCCAGGAATACGTAACCCTAGGAAAAAAGTGAATACGGCAACTATCTCTGTAACAAATAATCATGGACAACTAATATCGATACCAATCGATTTGAAATACATCTGCGCACTGCTTTTAATATTTTTACATTTTGTCAATGGACTTTATCCCTGCTGAAAATAGCCTCTAAAGTTTCGAGGGAATTGAATGAAATATAAGCTCATATTAAAAATTCTAAGCACGCCGATATATTTTACTGCATTCATACTTTGATGCTTTTTGAGAAATGTTTTATCAGAACGTGCTAGATTACTAGAACATAGGATACTTTAAAGTTGTAATTTCCATCAAGAGATAAACATTAAAATCGTGAAGAAAACCGCAAGTTCTTAATATTGATATCACTTGTTTTGCTTTAATCCAATAATATCTTGAAAATTTCTAGTTGATGACAGATAGTTAATGATAGAAGTAAAAGAAGAATGTTACATTTATTGTTTTTATTTATTTTCAAAAGAAAATGATTTCTTAATTCAAATGATAGTACAGTAGATTCCGGTTTTTTGGGACACCGTTTATTTGGAGTAGTCGCTTAACTGGGACAAAATGTCAAGAACAAAATCCAAAATTATCATTAACTTTACTTCTGTTAACTGGGTAGCCGCATTATCGAGGCAAACCTGTTGGAACCGATCTGTCTCAATTAAGGCTGTTCTCAAATCCAAACAGTTTACTTTCTGACACATTTATGAATTCATTTTTGTTCGCAAACGTATGAAATTGGCAGTTACTCTTATTCAAAAACTGTGTAATAAAATAGTTTTTTTTCCACTTTTCGATAAAGGCAGAGAATTTGTCAGAAAATTCTGTCAAAGTTCTCCTTTTGAACTGAATTTCCAGACGAGACAGAGCAGAAATGGAAAAAAACGGCCGTCATGAGACCACAATTACTTATAATTGAAGATGTAATTTATTTGTCGAAAAATAAAAGCACTATTCAATTGCAAATCACTTTAATAGTGACACCTGTAGGTGTTATACTTTTACGTTAAAAAAATGTGTACGTAAATGTGTCAGGAATTTTAGCGTTATTGAGCGGGCAAAAATATTAAGAACATCCTTACACTGCAAATATTTATACACTTTTCAGAACACTTTTTGGAACACTTATTTTGTCACCTATTTTAGAACACTTTGAAGCACACTTTTAGGAACAGTTTTTAGAATACTTCTGAGAACACTCCTTTTGTTCAGCACACTTTCTAGCGCACTTTTTGAAAGCAATGATTTCACAAGTGTGCCCAAATTTGCTCCCAATCCGTTCTCAAATGTGTTCTCAAGTTTAGATTTAACATATATCCTGAGGAGAACACTTTTGGTACACTTTCATAATACTTTTTTTTTTATAGCGGAGCATATTCGGAACACATTAAGGAACACATTCAGTACACATTAAGGTAACTGGAACACTTTTTTTAATAAAAGTGTTCAAAATGTTTTTCCAAAGTGTGCTGTTAATTTGCAGGGGCGAAATCTGCTGTATATGCCATACAATTTTAAAATTGGTGCTTCAATGCAAATTGAGCGATGTTCATTGCCCCTGACACTATTACTGAACATTTTCTGCATACTTCGGGTATGATACAGAGATTAATTATGGGATTAGTTCGGAACAGATTAGAACATGATATAAATTTAAAACCAGAGTATAAAAGTATTATGTAAATGAATGGATTTTGTTTTGGTTTTACGAGCTCTAACTTTCATAGTAATTGGCCAATCGCTCACGAAATTTGAATAGATTGTTAAAGTACACAGTACTACTTTATGTTTTAAAAATAATGATCATATCGTACATAGAATTTTTTGCAGGAGCGCATCAAAAGTTTAAAAATATCGTCTACTGCGCGTCAGATCAAGCGATATTGGCAACACTGGCATTTAAAGTGAAAGCGAATAATAATAAAGGGTTGTCACAAAACATTATGTTATGACAAACGACTTTAACTAAAATGCGCCAAATGCCGTGCAATAAGATAATATCATACAATAATATAAGAAGTAATCCTTGGTACAGGGTGGCGACAGGTCAAGGAATTTTTCATGGGAAATACCAATATTTTCTTATCTTAATTCGCTTTATTTAACCGCGCGATTAAATAAAGCAAATTTTTTATAAGAAAATGCTGGTATTTTCCTGAAAAATTCCCTGATCTGTCGACATCCTATTGTTTCTTTTACTTAAAAGTAGTTTGTTAAAACTATTGTTTAGTTGCTATTTTTTTAAACAAGTTTTTAGTTGCGCTACTCCAAGAGTATCAAGTAATTTTTTTCTCAAAATAGTACAAAAAATTATGTAGAAAAATTATTAAAAATGTCTTTTTGAGCTATAAAAACAGCCGTTTTCAGTAGAAGAAATTAGTTTTATGTTTTCATATTCTTGTCAGGCATTTTAGTTTTCGTATCTTAAAAAAAAAGTATTATCCAAACACGCAAATTGTAAATTTAAAACATATAAAGTTTCTTTTATCCTGTTCGAAACAATTAAAACATTCTCTTTTCCATTTCTTAAAAAATGTCTGTTTCAGCGTAAGAAAATTTGAAACTTTTGTCGACATTTTTTTTCTTTGAAAGAAAACATTATTTTACAAATGTTGGAGTTATCAAATTGCAGCCGAGAAAATAAATTTTTTATTGCGTGTATCTTTTATATTTAATTTAGATGTTTAAAAGAAATTTCAGAGGAGTTAGACAACCTTGTTTACATTATTTCATGTATTTTTCAAACATTATACTTATATTGTATTCAGAGAGCTCGAATTTTTTTTCAGAAAACATTATAAAGGGGAAAGGAGATAAGAATGTGATAATTTTTAGAAAAACGTTTTATACAACGCTGTAAAAAAAAAGACAGATGTTTCCGAAAATATTACGAAATTTAATACGGTTTACGAAAACATAATATAATCTTTCCCGAGTTACCCATGATTCCGCAAACCGCTCATTTATTTTACAAAACCTCAGAAAGAAACATTTCTGAAAAAAAAAAGTTTATTTTGCTACCCGTAACTTTCGGAAATGTTTTCGAGTGTATTAATCAGTTTTCTTAACACGAAATATCGGTTTCTGGATGCTAGTCATTCTCAAGTAAACATTTTTATGTTCAAGAAACATATTCAGCAGACAAGCATGCTAAATTAACAGCATTAGCATTAACATTAATATATTTTGTTACTCTTGCTTGTAAAAATTCAGTTAAGCGGCTGAAAATGCTTAATTGAGAATGGATAGCATCCGAAAAACCGATATTTCGTTTTTAGAAATCTGACTAATTATACTGCAAAAACTACTTGGAAATGTTTCAGAAAGTTACGGACAGCAAAAGAAATTTTTGCTTCTGAAATACTTCTTTAAATACCTTAAATATATTGGTTTCTGAGCTTTCGGAAGACAAAGTCACGATTTTAGAAATCATGATAAACTATGAATGCATTATATAATATATTCGTAATCAGTATTAAATTCCGTAATATTTTCGGAAGCATTTGTCTTTTTTACAGTTTACACATATTCTTCCCTGCTTAGTGTATAATTGTGCTGTAATACTGTTTAGTGGTACCTGAAACTTAAAAAATATAAAATACCGTAATTATTGGAGTATAATGCGCACTACATTTCCAAACTTTTAAGCCTCCAAAGAGGACTGTGCATTATACATGAATATTTCCGACAGCTATATGAAATCACGCATGATTTCACGAAGCGACTGAATACGGCACGTAGATATTGTGGTAAAATTGCACGAATGTAGATGCAGGTAATAAAATAAGTATAAAAGAAAAAAAAGTAGTTTTTTAAAATACGTTCTTTTATAAGTACTGCTTAATGTGTATCTGGAAAATCACGCTATTTATCGACTGCAATTCATGATTTTTCCAAATAATTTTCGTTACAATACGTTAATTTGTCGTGGGCAGTGAATCCGATTGTGGAGCATTCACAGCTTTTTTTAAGATTGGTAGAAAGCGCGAGCTAGTGAATTTATAAAAAATAAATACATTTTTGCTCTGTTTCATTTATAAGCTATGGCAACATTTTCAAGCTATGTGATACTGCTTTATAATAAAATTAAAAAGACATATTAAAATCAGACATTTAATTAATTGAAAAAAACATTAATATCGCATAATAAAATCAAGTACAACGGACGTTTCAAACTCTATACAAGCTCCTCATCAGTACAAATGTCAATCGAAAAAAAATTGTTGTTTGTACAGACGTTTCAAGCTCTATACAAGCTCTTCATCAGTACATATGTCAATCGAAAACAAAAATTGTTGTTTGTACAGACGTTTCAAGCTCTATATAAGCTCTTCATCCGTACAAATGTCAATCGAAAACAAAAATTGTTGTTTGTACAGACGTTTCAAGCTCTATACAAGCTCTTCATCAGTACAAATGTCAATCGAAGACAAAAATTGTTGTTTGTACACATGTTCATGCTCAAAAGTGTGCATTTAAAATATATTAAATCACCAGGGAGTATATGTAACATGTCACAGTAGTATACCACATATTCTAGTGGAATTGCACATGCTTCATTTAGGAGAGATTTCTGTAATATTTTAAACCAACCTTCTAGAAAAATTCTACTTTTAAAATTATTGCAGTTAGACTTAACTTTTTAAATATTTTCAAAAACTGGGATGTCGTTGATATCTGTTGATTCACAAGTTTCGATTGCAACTTGCCAGATTTGTAATTGCGTTTATGTTCGTCTCAGCGGTGCTGCATGATCTTCCAGTTTCAACAATGTAAGTAATCACAAACTTTACAAGAGATACTATAAACTATACCGGTATTTTGTATTGGAGGGGGGGGGGGGATTTTAGGCTTAAATTTGCATAACACATTCTTCATAACATTTCTGAGGTTTAAAGGGCGTACCAATATTAAAGTGTTGTTTCTCGGTTTTTTTAAATGTCTTCTTAATTTTAAACTTCTGATTCAGACGTTTAGTTATTTAAAACATGTTCTATAACAGATTATAATATCCACTTATAGTCATTTATAATCTATGCAAAAGCTTCAAGTAAGAAATTGTAAGAAATGCAAAGTCATTTAAAAACATATATATATATATATATATATATATATATATATATATATATATATATATATATATATATATATATATATATATATATATTATATTCATTTTAGAAAGATGCAAATAATTAAACTTTCGAAAACTCAGAATTTAATAACATTACTATGCTTATTAAAATATTTAGTAACAGGCTGTTGTAATCGTGTATAATGATTTATACATATTTTACTGCAATTAAAAATGTAATTTAACAATTTTCGACTTTTTAATATAGTATATTATGAAAATATTTTAACGATTGCTTAACTATTATGATATTATAATTAATGTAGATAATGTGAAACTGTAATAACACAAATTCTTGCGTTGTTCAAGCCAGTTGTAAAAATGTAATTTAACAATTTCCGACTCTTTAATATAGTATATTATGAAAATATTTTAACGATTACTTAACTATTATAATACTATAAGTAATGTAGATAATGTGAAACTGTAATAACACGAAATCGTGCATTTTTCAAGCCCCCCTCCATCCCCTTCACAAAAAAGATAAACCACGGAATTTAAGGTATGCAGTTTTGCTAAGTTTCCTATTTTATATAGTAATATTTACAAAATCTTTAAAGCAAGACCTTACACTCAAAGCAGCTAATCTTAATACAATTAATATTATTATTATGCACGTTTTCTTTAATTAGCTAACAATTTCGTAGAATTTTGTTTCACCCAATTTACTGTAACGAAATATTTGGTATTGCCATTGTATTTACATTCTTTTATTTAACTTAACTTAATTTTTGTATGTGAAGATGGAATTCTGTAATCGGTTTTTCACTCACTTCCTGATATGTTAGAATTATAAAGATTATGTACACTGTAAAAAATTTTGGTAAAAAATTACGGTACATATACTGGCAACTTTATGACCAGTATATATACCGTAATTTAACTGGACGGTATATGTACCGTAAAATATTTAAAGTACTTTATGTACCGGCTGCACCCTCCCCCCTCTCCTCAGGCCTGCACGCATTACGTAACAAGAGCAAGAGCATCACTACAGGGGTTGCCGTAGACCGAGGCGGGGCTACCAGCTTTTTCCTTACTGAAAAATATTTATTTTACGGTATGAATAGTGATTTTTTACTGAAAAACAATCATTTTACGGTATAAATACCGTTTATAATTGAAATGGCACGTATACTGTTTTTTTTTTACGCTTAATGTACCTTAGAAGTACGGTACTCATACCGTAAAGAGTGAAAACGGTACAAGTACCGTACAATTTACGGTACATCTACTGAAATTTTACGAAAATTTTTTACAGTGTATGCAAGTGTGTTTCCAATGTCAGTACAACATTTTTATATTTTTAGAACTTAATAACAATAATAAATAAATTAGTTTTAAGGCATTTTTCCGTTAGCCGGCCGCAGGTGATACATCGCCAAATAATCTTTCTGGTTACAAATGTTTACGATTTACAGCAACAAAACAACAATGCAGTTCATTTTACGCCAAACCACTTTCCTCAAAATATACACAGTAGCTGTGAAGGTGCAACAACGAAATATTTTAAACACCAAAATGTAGAAAATAAAATATAACTAAAACTAAAAAGTGTAATATTTTTTTAATACTCATTTATCATTTAATAGCTTAATATTAATTAAATTATGATTATACGTTGAGAAAACAATTTATAAAGGGCTTTTATTATATCTAGGCTATATGGTTTAAATATTGCTTTTTTTTTCTTTCCTGTTGGCATACCCTAAAAAACAAACAGAGCAAGAAATATACTTTTTAAAATAAATTCACCATTTCGCGCTATCTATAAAGCGTAAATCAAAGTGGAGAACTTTCAATAATCGGGTTCCACGCCATCTGGAATGGAATGTTTTTGGAACTACATGAATGTCAGGAAATTAGGCGTGAATTTTATAAGAAACATTGAATGCTTACAAAAGTGGTGTTTAAAAAAATTTACTTTTACTATTTTTCAGAAATTTATCTTATTAGATTTTATTGTAAGAGAAAAATTTTATCCAAATTAATATCAACTTTCATATAAAAACTAAAGAAATGCTTTTATAAATTAATTTTCAATATTAATTTAGTTTTTAAGGATGCTTTGTTGCTGTATACCAATAACAGCAGATTTCGAAAGCATAAAAAATACTCTAAAAATAATCAGAAGTTTTCCATTGCCGTAAAAATGATTTAAATTCCGAACCGTCCGTAGTTTGTTGACATAATAAATTTTTGATGATTAATTAATATTCGTAGAGAGAGCAATCAAAATTTTACGACCCAGCATTTTCTGGAGATTAAATGAAATATTTAAATATGGAAGTCTATATTTTATGTCTAAGAAGTTGTTTTAATCAAATTTGGAAGTTGCATTTTTTTTTTTTTTTTTTTTTTTTTTTTTTACGATATTTTGAAATTAAAATTTTAAAGATTAATGTTTAAACTTATGCAGACTTGGATGTAGTTTTTTTAGAATATATCAATAAACTTCTTTAAAATTTAATAAAATGTTGTTATGCAGATTATTTATCCGGTGTATATTGATACAAAAATATTATTACTATCTTGAAACCGCTTATTATTCATAGTTTTCGCAGTATAGAAATCAGAGGACATGACCCGGTCTTGCCAGGTTACAGAACATATTACCCGATGTACAGAACATGTGGGAAAATAATTTTTAATTGAAGACTCTGATAGATTTTTAAAAATATTTATCTATATATCTATTACGCTATCGTAAGTGGCACAGAAATCGCGATTATTTGTTAATTGTTTTATGGCAACGCCGAATGAAACGCATCTCATTGGTTATTGTGTAAAAGTTCATTGGCAGGATTTAGGCCAAGGTAAATCGGGTTTATTTACATTTCGCTCTTTCGATGCAATTATGGAGCTTCAAAATATCATTAGAAATGCCCGTAAAAGATATCGGCGAATGCTTGAAAATGAAGAAGAAGACGAATGAAGAAGAGAAAATCGAAATAGATTGGATAGAGAACGCCGTCAAACACAGAGCATGAGCGATCGCCAAAATAGGCTTAATAACCGTCACATGCACGAACGCGTAGCTTCTGAAATCCAAATTACTGATTTAAACGTTCCGGAGCATAACTGTGGCTTGGATGGTTGATTTTATGACGGCCGATTATCAACACGAGGGATATAGTACCTGGGAGAAGTGCCCTCCGTGGGGGTGCTTCTAAGGGATTCTAACCAGTGTTTACGGCAAGGTTCGAAGAAAACCACGGAAAACTCCGAACGGTTAGGTCGACAAGCGCGACAGGGGTTTGAACCCAGCACCTCTCGTCTACCAGCTTTGAGAGCAGAACCTCTCAGCCACTGGTAGGGCGAGCATAACTGTGGGACTTTGAGTGAAACGTTCAACTTCTGCCAAGACTTTTCTTACAGAAATCACGATTATTTGTTAATCGTTTAATGGCAATAATGAAGTTTTATAAAATGCATCACATTAGCATTTCACAAATCTTAATTCCCCATATATCAAGCCACGATCTTATACCGATATGCCATTTAGGTTCAACCGTAAGAGCTTCCCTGACCTTTTCATTCTTTAAAAGTAAGCGTAATAATTTTCCCTGGCCGTTTCATTTTTTAAATGTAACTGTTATACTTTTGAAATTTTAGCTCTTATTTAATTTTTTTACAAGTGTTTAGTGTAAATAAATATTATTCAGTCTTTTTTTTTCATGAGGTCCACTAACAATGTTATATTTTTCAATGACAGCCTGCCCGGGCAACTCCGGGCGGTTCAGCTAGTTATATATATTTTGATTGCTCGCCAATCAGACCGAAAGAAATTTTATATGAAAAATTTTAATTATGCATTCAAACAATAAAGATTTTAAATTTATTAAAGCGGTATTAATTTCATATTGGCCACATGCCAGCGGTTAACAGCCAAATAAAACGTTATAGATTTCACTATTTATAGAAATTTTTTTAATTCTGATTATTACTATGTTTAAACGCGTAGTTCGATTACACATCTGTCAAACTTGTGTTTTATTTATATATATATTTAGTGACGTTTTAATTTTGCTATGAATTATAAACCACTGGAGTACAGACTAATTACATAACAAATAACTGTATTTTGGCAAGGCATGTTTTTTTCTGTTAAAATTTCAACGGAAATATCTTCCAAATAGTAAAACAAAAAATTAGATTTCTCACCTCCACCAAAATCTAAAGATCTCATGGAATTTTAATGCAACACATCGGGTTATCACTCAGCTAATTTACATTAAATTTGGTTACAACATTGTAAAAATTATGAAAAATAAGTCGTTTAAACGAAGCTTGTTTTCCTTAATTTATTTATTTGTTTGGCTCAATTTAAACGTTTCCACTATAGATTTATGATTAAAAAAAAATTCATTTCAAAACTCTCATATCGAATAATTAAAACGTTTTCCTTTCTTTGGAGAAAGTATAACAACAAAATCTTTATAAAAAAAATCATATAAATTCCACTTTTTGAATGCATAATTTTACTTTATTTTCAAATAAAGTACAAGTATATTCAAACTTGTTTAGGTTAAATATATATTCAACTCTTTTTTATACTTCTTTAATATTTAAACTAAGAAGAAAGAACTAAAGAACTAATTTATAACTCAAAACTTCTTTAGTAATGTACTAAAAATATTTTCCTTGTTTATGAATATATAAATTCGATGTCAAGGAAGTGACATTCTATTACTTATTCAAGCAACACTATACTGTCAGATCCTTTACGAGAAAATAGAAAAAACTGCAACTTTAGAGTTCTGTGAAGCTAATTTAAGTTCAAACAGTAGAATTCTCGCCCATTATTTACCAGAGTTTGCAAACTTATAAATGCTTGTTAAATTTTTTATATTTTCTTTATTTTTCACCAGCCATATAACAATGTTCTAAACAAGTAGGATAAATATGGTCGGAGACTTTTCTAATCAGTGTGTTATCAATTTATCTTGTTTTTTATTCAAAAGACCTACCAGAAAATTCAAATAGTAATCTTTCTTTTATTTACTGACAATTATTTTACTCACTGGAGGCAGCGTCACATTTTGTTAACCGACTTTAACCTTGATGATTTTGCTATATATGATAGATTATATGGTACAGATAAAGAAACTGCCAGCCAGCTCACGCACCAGTGGGGGCTATTTCCGTAGCAACATCCCATAGCTTGCTACGATGCGAAATGTACGACAACCCGGTTACTGATGCTAACCCGGATACAGACGTCACCAGTAATCGGATTGTCATTAAAATCACATTACAGTGGGCTGTGTAATGGCTGTGTAATGGTGGTATGGTAACACCACCTTTAGTGTGCCTGCTGACTGACAATTTCGTTATCTGTACCATCTAATCTATCATATATACTAAAATAATCGACGCTAAAATTGGTTGCCAAAATATGACGCTACCTCTCGGACTATTCCGTGAATAATCCTCCTAGTACCAAATTTTAATTTTTGATAAGCGTTCTTAGTTTTTGCAGGATTTGAACCAAAACTTTAATTGTATTAAATCTAGCTTCTTCCTATAGGGTCTCTATTGGATTTTATTTATTAAATTTAGATTATATTCTTTCTGGTTCGAAACATGAAAAACGTTTAAAAAAGGTTTCAGAAAACACCCCATTGTTTCTAGAAGGGTTAAATAAAACAAAAATTCCTATTCGGATATTCTGGCAGATGTCATGAATAAAAAAAGCGCTAAATTGAGAACACTGATCAGCACAATCTCCGAACTTTTTGATCCAATTAGTAAATGTTTCTTACGATAACCCTAAAGATAGAAGTAAAGTTATATCACAAATTTTAAAACTGAATTTTTTTCGACGCGAAGTTAAGTTTTGTTTTTGCATAGATTATAAATGCAACAAAGCATTTATAGCTTATTGTAGACGAGTATAATAGTCTATAACCAAACATTTCAAGAAAAATAATGTTCAAAATTTAAAATTGTACATTTCAAAATTTTAATTAATAGCACCACAATAGCACTGTAAGTCAAATGTGACATAGAAGTAAAAACACCGTGACCCAAATGCAACTCTTACTGTCCACATTGTCGTCACATGACGTGAGAAATATGTCATATCCACATCGCTGTGGAGTTGTATTTTATGACGAGGTGCAAATGATTAAAAAATTGGTGACAGTCACTTCATATTAGAGTCACGATGCGAGCTTGAGAGTCATGATGTGACCGTGACGAAATAAAGATGCCACCTTTTGGACAACATTTTGTTAGTGTGAGTTTTTATGACCTCACAGTGATGTCACATCGGTTGGCTGTGATGTTAGGTTAGTTACATATTTCTAAAAAAGGGATTGCGTGGGCTTTGTAACAAAAATAAAACTTTTTAATTCTGAAAATGTTCGGAGATTTTTTATTAACAATTTAATAATCCAGTCGAAACTTCCATAATTAGTGTACATTTTTAGTTTTGTAGATCATCAAAATTTTTACTAGAAATTTGCTTTTTCCAATTTTTAAAAAATTAGGAATTTTGTGACAATTTTCTCCAGTTATGGGTTGGTTGTCACAATGTATTGTGTTGGCTGTCTCATTTCTGTAAACTCTTCTTAAACCTTAGACTCCCGGTGGAACACTATGTCCCAGTGCAACTTCAAAAATTACCACTGGACACAGCAGTCCCTGAAGCGCTTGGAAAACCATGTCTGCTTATCCCACTGGTCTATCACGTTCATTTGGGATCGTAGTTGACCGTTTGCTTGGTAGATGGCAGTCCAAGGCAGGGCTTAGCGTATTAGCGTAGCAAAAACAAAAATTGGTAGTCAAGGGGTTAAAAGATGTTTTTTTTTAAATTTGAGAAGGAAAACAAATATTTCTAAAATATGTACTTAATTTAATATTTTATATGTTAAAATCTTAGTGAAGCTAAGAAGCTGCGCGTAAGATTTTAACACTTCCAAGTAAAATTAAATATATAGTTTAGAAAATTTTTGAAAACTAAGAAAAAAGAAGACATCATTTAAGAAGAGTTCACAGAAAAAAATAAATTAAGAATATTAATTTCCTGAGGAGATATTTAAAAAATACAAATGCATTCCACACCCATATTTTTAATATTAGCGAAGCGAATTAAGACTTCACTGACCAAACCCTTAATTTATCTTTTGCTCCAAGTCTATAAATTTAGTTCTGCGTATGTGTCTTTCCATTTCATTTAAAAATAAACTTATTTTATTTACAAATATGTGAATTTTTCAATTTTCGCTTTCTTTTCTTATTTTTCTTGCGACTGGCAACACAAATAACTTTATGCCACACCTTGACATTTTCACTGCCTACGCTGAAATAGATATATAGTATCTCTGAATTTCTCCCCGTCACATAAGCAATTTGGTTTCAAAATTTCCTCTCCTACCTCCATTCATAAATCAAAATAGCCAAATATTTGAAAGGTTTCTAAAACATTAAATTTACTTCTTTTAATATTAATTTTTTGAGACAGAATAGAATGTTTTCAGTATAAAAAATTTCAGAAATGTTTATTAACAGGAATATTTTTCCGCAAAAAGCATTCGAACTTATGTAAATGACGTTTGGCTTGATGATTTTACAATATTGGTTTAATTACATTAATTTGTAGAAACTTTTAATGTTATATAAATTGAAAAAATATTGGTATTTTTCTAACAAGGAGACCGCCAAACATGGTGCGCACAGATTTTGATGATTTTAAGGTATGTTATAGAGGTCAAACCCCTAACTATCCTGGTCAAAGGTTTCCTTCAAATGGCCCTTAGTTTTTGAGAAATTCGGGGTTAAAGTTCAGCATACGTTTGAAATACCCAATAGATTGCTATTTCGAACGAGGTCTCTGTGGTGCAGCGCTAGCATGCGGGATTCCTGAACGCAATGCAAGGGTTCTGTCCCATCCTATGCCCTTTTTTTTTTTTTTTTTTTTAATTTTTGGCGCATTGTACGTTTTAAGCAGAAGTGGGAATTCTGCATCTTTGAACTTTTTTATAATTTCATAATAAATTATATTTACATTTTCGAATGTTTCATAAAAATTTAAAGTTTTTCTGCAATTATTAAACTAATATTTGTGTCGACGAAAATCCAAGATAATTAAAGTCTAGAAGTCCCGTCTTTTTTTTTTAACTTACTATTATTGTTGGCATTTATGTTTATTTATTTATTTATTTATTTATCATAGTTATAAAATAATACATACTTTTTTTTACTTGCATTTTCTATTTTTTTAAAAAAAGTAATTGATGAGGAAAACATTTACAAAATAATATATCCTTTTAATATTATTTGATTCGTTCTAAACATCTTGCAACATCTTAACTGATGAGATACAAAAATGTTTATCATTACCGTCATTGACATTTTTAATTAAATAAATATAGAATTAATTGGGTGATACATATCGCAAAAGTATTCAAAACATAAAATGGCATTAAAAATCGCCATAAAAAGAATTTCTTAAGATGAAATTTGTTTAACAATGTTGGAAGAATGCCTTAATTAACATAATATATATTTTTTAAATACTCTACTTTTATATATATTAAAAAATGCATTAAAAGTTGGAAAAGAAATGCTAATTATCACCCGTATAAGTCCAAATAAATACACATTTAATAAAGGATACTTATTGTAAAAACCTTTAAAACATAAAATGACATTAAAAACAGCACAGTTTATAAAAAGCGACTTTTTTGCATGATCATGAATGTTTTTAACATTGTTGGAGAAAAGCATAAATAAATTTAATATATATGTATATATTAGTACTTGATTTACGATAAATACATTAAAAAAGGGTAAATGAATATAGTATGTATGCTTTTTAAAACTTAATTTGCGGTAAATACGTCAAAAATACGTTAAAAGATGAGAAACAAAAATGCTTAATCATCACTAGTAAATACACAGTTAGTTGGATGATACTTATCGTAAAAACATTCAAAACATAAAATTACATTACAAACAGCACAATTTATAAAAGCAACTTTTTTACACGAACATGATTTTTTAACAATGTTGTTGGAAAGCATAAATCGTTTAGCTTTATGAAAATTTCTCTGCTATCTATTAATTTTGATGCAGACCATGCGTATCTTATCATAGGGCGGAAGTGAGGGGAGCTAAATTGATGTAATATAATTGAATGTATTTTTATAATATCTTCTCGTGAAGATATTTCCCTCTGGTTTTCTAGCAAACTTGTTGCATTTTGTAACCTTTTCATGAAATTTTTTACTTGGCGAAAAAAATAGACATCACATGGCTGGCAAACAGGGTACATTTTGGTGGAATTATTTTTTTTATGCATGATACCTCCCCATTTTCATTTTCGAAAATCTCATCATAGATTGTCGAATCTGTCTGACCTCCCCACGAATCAATTATCAAAAGAAAAGTATTTTTCTTAACGTAGGGAAGAAGACAAGTTTTTAAATATTCTGCATAGGTTTGCTTTGTCAACTTACCGGATTTTGAACACGTAACGATTACGTTCTTAAACGTGGCGCTCAATTCACTTACCTTCTTTTGAACAATTGGACCAAATGTTCCAGATTGTTCACGTAAGCAAATGAACACGAATGGTAAAACAATTCCAGATGCTGTAAGAGAGTACTGTGCTGTGTAAGAATGCGTTAATTTATTCAAATTTTTTTTGACAAACACTGATTTAGCTCCTCGCTCAGCAAGTGATCTGTTGTAGGTTGTTTGGTACTGGCATCCAATTTGATCCGTATTAATTACGTAATCCAAGTCAAATTTACTAATTAGCACTTTTGTTTGTACACGGAATCTTTCAGCCGCTTCCATTATTTCTTCAATCGTTGTAATTTCTTTGTGACTGACAAATTTCGTCACTTTACGTTGTCTTATCCGATGGTTCTTTTTAAATCTTTCTACCCATCTGGGACTTGCAAGGAAATGGAAATCATCCGACTGAAAACAAGCAGCCGCACTCATTGCCCAGTGTTGTAAAGTCCGTGTCGTGACCTGTATATTAGTAATAAAAAATGAGTTAATAAATTAATATAATAGTTTTCAATTTTTTTTGCAGTTACATCAGTAATTGAAAAATTTGTTTTTGTTTTACCTGTTCCATATTATTTCGAGCTTCAACAAATCTTTCATACGTTTCATAATCGATGCTTTTCCATTTGTCAAAATAAGTACCTCCACGATTTACATCATCTTTCCATCTACGTAAGAGATGCTTTTGTTTTAAGCGACTTGCTCGATTAGCTTGCAATGATTTTAAACTCCATTTTGGATGGGCTTCAGCTAAAGCAACCGCATTCTTTTTGTACCACAATGGGATATAGTCACGTGGTTCGGGTGAAAATTCCTCAGCCACAAAATTCGCTTCATCTTCGTGAAATCTCGGACACTACATAAATAAATAATTAAAATTAAATTATTTGATTTCGATTTTTTTATTGAACAATAAATATAATGAATATTTTTGGTAAAGTAACAAAACATACCTCTGTAAATTCGTTATGTTCATCTTCTTCATTCATCATTATCAATTCATCTGAATAAATAATTTGCCGACTGTCCAATATGTCTAAAATTGAGCTATGGAATTCTTCAGCCATTGCTATAGAAGCACTAGAAATATTAACAGATGGCGAATGTGTAAAGAGATTATCATTTTCTAACAATGTCTCGCAATATTTTAGAGCATTCGTTACTTCATATTTTAGTTTTTCTTCCAAGCCAGAATTGTCCATATCAGTGCTTGTTCCTTCCATTATATTACAATCTAGAGAATTTTCCTATATACAGCATTACTCCAAACATTGCAACTGGCTGCAAAAAAAGCTTATGCCAAGGAAAATAATTTCATTCTGATATTTCCATGAAAGTCGCAGCAGACGATTTAAAAAAAAAAATATTTTTTTTGTATGTATTGCAAATTTTATCTCTCATTTACAGACGATTTTTGCTTTTCCAGTTAAATTTTTATGCGTGATATGGCAGTGTTTTTACTTGTTAGATTGAAAACAAATCTGAAATATAATCTGTCATTTTTTTGTGTGATTGAAAAATGATATTGAGTTTGAACTTTAATGATAAATGTATTTAGAGTGCACTAAATATTTATACAACTGGAAAAAACTTAAATATAAGTGTTACTGCTTTAAAATTTTATTATTTCTTTGAAAATATCTAATCTCACATACGTTTGGGAGATTCGAAGTGAAAATTATTTTGTATAAGTTATGCAAAATAAAATTGTATAACATTAAAAAAAAAAAAAAAAAAGAAAAAGAAAAAAAAAGTATTTTTTCAGAATTGTGCTTAAAATATAAAAAAGTAAATAATAATAAATAAATAAATAAATCTATACATTAATTAGCTTGGAGTTTCGTAAATAGAATATTAATAATTGCAGAAAAGCTATAAGATTTTATGAAACATTCTATAATTTATTAGGAAAAAAAAATATATAATATATATAAAAAAGTTCAACGTAGAATTCCCACTTCTGCTTGAAACGTACAATGCGCCAAAAAAAAAAAAAAAAAAGGCATAGGAGGGGACAGAACCCTTGCATTGCGTTCAGAAATCCCGCATGCTACCGCTGCACCACAGAGACCTCGCTCGAAGTAGCAATCTATTGGGTATTATAAACGTATGCTGAACTTTAACCCCGAATTTCTCAAAAACTAAGGGCCATTTGAAGGAAACCTTTGACCAGGATAGTTAGGGGTTTGACCTCTATAACATACCTTAAAATCATCAAAATCTGTGCGCACCATGTTTGGCGGTCTCCGTAAGTAGCAAAACAACGAGTCAATATTGGACTTGTTGTATCAAATATTGAAAAGAAATATTTCGCCATTTCATTGCCAATATTTGCAATGTAAATTCAATATTTTAGAAATATTGCCAATTTCAATTCAAACATTTCCAATAAAAATCTGACATTTCTATAATTGTAACATTAGGTCGCTTCGAATATAAATTCGAATATATATTTCGAATAAATACTTCAAATATAAAGCCAATATTTTGGAACTACTGGCGTTTTATTTCAATTATTTTCAATACAAAGCCAACATTTCTTTAATAGTAGCTTTACGTTGCAAATATTTCCAATACAAAGTCAGTATTTAATCTATATTTTTACTTCATTAGGAGCATTTTCAGTGAATGCAATATTGGAACAACATGGGGATCCAATACAATCAATATATATAATAATTTGTCTCTAGAGATTTTGTAAACTTTATTGCAAGTATTTCCAGTTTACAGGAAAAATAGGTTTTGAAATAGTAGAAAAAAAAAACTACTAAAAAGGAAAATAATTTCTCAACCTTTAATTTGGGGAACTTGGGCAAAATGAAATAGAGGGTCAAAGTGAAATGGTTAAATATTTTGTCTGTATGTAGTGCCACCTATAAGCCGATATTTTAATTATGTTATTTCCTACTTACTTACTGTCAGGCAACAATCACCTAAAGAGATCAATATACAGGGTGATTATAAAAAAACTATCCCGATATATGAGCCCCTAACTGTCATACCGTTCACAGAAACTGAATGAAATTCTGGCCTAAAGTATTTTGAGGTATGCGCTCAAGAATCATGTGAAAAACAACAGTTAAATTCTAACAGTTATGGTTACAGTGACAAAATTTCAAAAATTTCAAATGGCAACACCTACTTTTTTTTATTGGAATGTGATCTTCATAGTGAAAAACCATAAAAAGCGTTGGAACGGTACCTGTAGCACGAAAATCGCCGGTGTTAGACAGACGACTAAGAAGAATAGTGAAAACAACCAATAAGGACAGAGAAGCAACAGAAAACAAAACATTTTATTGTGTTTCATACATTTTCCATTTCACACACGACGACACTTTACATGCGGCAGATGGTGGATAGCACTGAACATTAGGGAATCACTGGAGATTAAAATTAGGAATGATTGTATTTGTAATGATAACTTTTCTTTCAACATACCTAGTTTATGGAATACATTTTTAACCCCTTGTTAATTCATAGTTTAGTTTTTCGCTCTTTGGCAACAGAGAGCGCCCGCTTATTTTATTTAAATTTTTCCAAGCTGTTGATTTCAATTTTCTCGTGTCGAAAATTAAAAGGTCCGTAGTCGTTTGTGTTGTTCTTCTTCCCCGATGATGGCTTTAAGTTTAAAGCCGAAACATGTAGGATTTTAGCTCTTTTATGAGTTTAAAACAATTTTTACACTGATTTTAGCAACTAATAGGCACAATTTGTGCAATTTGTGTTTTTAAAATAAAATAAAACATTCAATTTTTTGTTATTATAATTATAATTCCATTCAAAGAAAATCAACGTTTTCAACAAATTATTCTTATTAAAAGTGAGGCAAGTCCATGGTGCTTACGAAAAACGGAATTTTTTTTTCCAGCTAACACGGATAAATATTATTTAATATTAAATTTATATGAAATAAAACAATAAAAAATACAGAGTATTCCAAAAGCCTTTGACACATTTTAAAATTCAACAAAAAAATTAAGCAATTGGCGACGAGAATGCGGTTTGAAAAAAAAATGCGGCTTTAAAAAAATAAAAAAAAAGGTCAAAAAATTTCTTATCGATGGCGTTACTTCTGCAAAGCTACCGAAGAGGTAACATGCCTTATTGCATAACAGTGGGGAAAGACGCACAGTGAGTATGCACAGTTTTTCTCCAAATTATGGCGATCCACATTCCAGAACTTAAAAACACTCGACTTCATGAATTCGATTAGATGAGTGCGTCAAGTCAACAAACATTAGTTTGGCGATAATAGGAAACTGGCCAAGATTTATAGGATGCCTCTGTAAGATAGCAGCGACATATGGACAAAAAATTCGATTGGTCGATACGATTTTGAAAAAAAAATATCGAATCGCCAAGCAAATTTCTATTATCATCAAACTAATGTGTGTTGAATTGTCGCATTCGTCTAATCGAATTCATGAAGACGAATATTTTTAAATTCTGGAATGTGGATTGCCATAGTTTGGACAAAAACTGTACACACGCACTGTGCGTCTTTCGCCACTGTTTTGTATAAAGGCATTCTACCTCTTCGGTAGCTTTGCTGAAGTAACGCCATCTATGAGAAAATTTTGGAACTAATTTTTTTATTTCTTTAAAGAAAATTTCGACTATAAGAAGCATTTTCGTCCAAACCGCACTCTCGTACGCCAGTTTCTTATTTTTTTTTATCGAATTTTAAAATGTGTCAAGCACTTTTGGGACATCCTGTATAAAATAAGTCTATTACTGCATACGAATATCTTTAAACCCATTAAAATGCAATCCATGAAATATCTAGCAATAACATCAGAGGGATTTGCCCCACTTTCAAAATATATTGATCATATCTAACTCTTATTAACGTTTTTTAAAAATCCGTTTCACTGTATACTAATCTTCCCAATATTGCTAATAAAAATTACATTTTTAAAGAAATCTAATTTTAAATGTGTTATGGATGAAATCTATGGTAAACATTGAGATTTACAATTATTTTGCAAGAATAAAATTAATGCCCATTTATCTAATGCCGAACGCATTTACGCAAAAGAGGACGACAAAACTTTAGAAATTTTCTTTAATTTATTTTCAGAAATTTCATACAAAATTTTCAAATTCTTAATTATATTTCATTTTAGGGTAACTTTAAGCAATAATGCATTATAAATAAAAACTGATTTTCCATGTTTACTTTAAGCGATCATAAAATCTGAATACTAAGTTGGAAAAACTAAAATTTTAAAGAATATTAGTTTTAAACATGCTATGAAACTTGAATCGAAAGATGGATATTAAAAAACATTTTAAAAGTTTAAAATTTATTTACCATTTATGAAGGATCAAACAAGTATAAAGGATGGAGCCAATGAAATTATCTTTATATAAAAATCAGTAAAATTCTTTTCAAACTCCGTGTATCTTTTAATTATTTACTTTGAGTAGTTCTACTTTTTAGAAAAAATGGTCTTCATCAATCATTGCAAATTAGAATCTATTTATGAGAGCTTTTTAAATTTCCATACATATTAGTTAAATATTAAAGTTTCTGAAAACTATATCTTGACAGGAAATATTCACCATAATAAATTTTATATGCATGTAAAAAATTCTTTTGATTCAATTTTGTCAAAGATGTGGTGTTTAAAAAGTGTAATATTAAAATATTTTTGGAAAAATTAATTTCTTAGAAACCTGTGGAATATTAGGTAGATTTCGTAAGAAATACTACCTATTACATTCTCCCCTATGTTGGAATTTCTGAAAAATGTTTGCAGATCTACGCCGATGATGAGTCCCAGAACCCAAAACCACCCCCAGTTCAAAACTTTCTGTCTATCTATCTATCTATATCACTTTTTTATGGACACGATAATTTCAATAATTCTGCACAAATCTCTTCCGAACTGATACATAAAATCTCGGTCAAGCTCGTTAATGGGCAAAATCGAACCAAGGGGGGGGGGATGGGGGGGCAGGGGGCTTTTTGTGAAAACAGAAAAAAATCTATAACTTCTTAATTATGATACGTATTGAATCCATTTATAGTTATTATTACTTCTAGGAAAAGGGCTGAAAATTTACGTATAACAGATTTTTGATATCATTAAAAATGGCCTAAAGGGGGGGGGAAATACGGGTCTAAGAAAAAAGATATTCATAACTTCGTCCATTCACAAGATATCAAATCCGCTTAAATTTATTATAAATCCTCTTAATATTATCTAAAACTCTTATATTGACCAGTTTTTTTATAGGACCAACCCTTATAGAAAAAAAAAAAAAAAAAAAAAAAAATCCCTGCTGGCTCCGCTTACAGACACAGGTAGATTTCGAAGTTGACTGTCCCAACTGCCGCATCATGGCAAAAAGATCATATCTTCTGCAATTCCCAATAAACTGGCGCCCATGGTCTGCGTCTTCGAAATCTACCTGTGCCTGTAGTCCGAGCCGTTAGGATTTTTTTATATATACATTATTATGGAGTACTTATTTGTGCACATTTAAAATTTTTGTTTGTTAAAAATTGAAAAACTGTATAAAACACATTTACCTTTCTTTTGAAATCTTCATTTTGGATATGAGATTGTATTAAAATGCATAATATTCTATTTCTTTTCAAAAATTGTTTGAATCTTATAAAATAGTTTTCTTTTCGCATCAAAAAATGGTGCAGTAATAATCTGCGTTTTGAGTTTTCTGAAATTACAGACGCATTGTTACTCATTTAATTTAAAAGTCCTGTCACGATTATGTTTTTCGTTAAGGGAACTAAACCGAACATCATTATACTTTAAAGATGTAATATTAAAATATTTTTGAAATGCAAATTTCTCAGAAACTTCTACAGTTCTTTTTTTTATACACATTATTACTGACGATATTTTTTGTTTGTCTTGTACTGAAAATCTGTATAAAACAGACTTCTTTTGCAGTAATCAGTTGAGAATAGACTTTTTTTTTTAAATAAGAAACTTAATCTTTTATTAATTTTGAAAATAAGTGTGTGCCTTGCAGAATATTTTTATATTCTTCATAAAAATTAACTCCAGTTCATTAAAGACCTACACACTGAATTCCATTTAGTTTCAGAGGCATCGTTATTATTTCAAGTCATGTTGTTATTGTTATTTTTTCATTTTCAGAGAATCAATCGAACATCATTATATTTTGAAGATGAAAAGATTAAATATTTCAGCGAAGAGTCTAAATTATCAGCTTTTGAAAGGTTGTAATGCCGGGTAGTAAATACGTACTTGTTTCCACAGAATGTTTACGTGGAAATTTTCTTATATAAAAATCTATTATATTGAAATCCTAATATGTGCTGTAACTTTCAACTACTCCTCTTAGAATATGGAACGCAGCGTGGTGCAATTAACACCAGTTATCAGCATGGACTCGGGGATGTAAAATAAGTTCTCAGAATTTTAATGTTTGATTCAGTTTTCGAGATATTAATTTTTTCGTATTTTAAAGGAATTTTTCTAATCATGGCAACTAAATTACTCCATTTTTGTGTATAAAACAGTAAAAAGGGGAAATAAAACGAACTGTTACATTTTTATTGACGTCATTTTTTCAGTAAAATTGAAAAGAAAATTTTATTTCAACGGATAGAGGGTGAAAAATGCCTTCATTAAATTAAATTTTCCAAGAAAATTCAAACAAATAAAAGCATATTTTCACATATTCAAGCTTCATGAATCAATTTATTCTACAGAAAAAAAAAATCGTATGTCAACATATTAACATTTAGAAATTCAAGATCCATCGTAGATTCTTTTAACTTTATATGTTACTAAGAAGGAAGATTTATGCTCTTTGTATTTAGGTCGACAATTTTTTGCTTCCTATTCACAATAATTTAATTGAATTTTCAATTAATTATTTTTGAAAGAGGGTGGTTAAAACGTTTCACAGAAGAGCGTTAAAATTAAAAGTTTTTAAACAGATAAAAATTACATTTCATTATTCTTCCAAAGCATTTATTTTATTCAAAACGCTTAAAGATTTTTTATAAGTTCGTCAAATTGACGTCATTTTTATTTCACCAGCTCCGAAATTTAAAACTAAACCTTAAAAGATTAATATAATTTTGACGTATAACGTTCTGCATAAAAAATTACGTAATCTTCAAAATTTAATTTTCACAATTTCTTTTTAACCTACATTGTAACTACAGCTACGTATCATGAAATGATGTACCCGTGTGAAGACTTTTGGTAACATTAAGTCAGCAAAGCCCTGTATCCAATAAAGAGTTCTATGTCGCGCCAGCTTCAGAAAGTTCGGTTGGTTCTAATACTCCTTGTTTTGTAAAAACGTTTTCTAGACCAATTTAAGATTCTTAAAATTCTAAATGAAAAGTGTCAAGAATGTAAGATTTTTCTTAAATTTTTACTCAGTGTCCATCATTTACTGTATTCAGATATGTACAATGCCTCTTTTCTATTTGATGATTCACAGAAAGCTAAAATCTGAAGATTGGAGTAATTGTAAACTCCCAATTGGGGTAATTGTAAAAATAATATTAAAATTCTGAGAATGAATAAGACAGGACCTTTGATATTCATGTATCAGCAACTTATAATATTTTTTACCCCCCCCCCTGAAAAATAGTGCTGGTTATATTTACTCCTTAATCTACAGGATAAATTTAAAAACGTGGAGTGGTTGTAAACAGGCTACTATTTATTTCTTTTAAATGCTAAAAGGTGTAAATTAACAACATAATATACAGTAAAATAACTTTTATTAGATTGTTGACATGTTTCGGCTCACTCCGAGCCATTTTCAAAAACAAATGTGAATATTCTATAATTGCACGGTCTTTGAAGTTATTATTTAAAATTATATCATTTAATTTTCATGTACTTTTTAAAAATTACGTACGTTATCTTTTATTTGTACTTGGTTGTTTATTTTCATATTTGTAACCATGGAGTAACTCGAGCCACAATTTCGGTAAGTTAAAAGATGCCGCATCGTTACGTATTGTATTTTTGCGTGTTAGTATCACTATGGTTTCTCTTATTATGGATGGATAGTATAGACTGAAGGAAAAAATATTTTACTTTCATTGAAATTTATTTGGATGGTTTCTTCTTGAAATAATCTTGCCAGGGCTGTGATTTTTCTACTATACTTAATACCAGCCATATGGTCCTTTTTTCTGTAATTAAGTTTCCTGATTGTCTTGCCAATGTAGTAATTCTTAGATCCATCTTCTTTAATAAAAGGTATTTCATGTACTGCTAAATATTCAGGAGTATATGAAATACGAATATGAAAATAAACAACCAAGTAAAAATAAATGATAACGTGCGTAATTTTTAAAAAGTACATGGAAATTAAATGATAGTATTTTAAATAACAAGTTCAAAGACCGTGCAATTATGGAATATTCTCATTTGTTTTCGAGAATGGCTTGGAGTGAGCCGAAACATGTCGACAACCTAATAAAAGTTATTTTTACTGTGTATTTATGTTGTTAATTTACACCTTTTAGCATTTAAAAGAAAAATATTATTACAAAGTGTTATAATTTATTATATTTTTAGGCTATCATTCGTGTTAAAGTCCTTCTAGAAAATTTAGTTTCCACATAAATTTGTTAGAGAGGAGTTGGATAACAGCTGAACGAAAAAAAAAGAGGCACATATACCTTAAATATTTGACAATTAAGCAAATATCTAAAAGTGAGGAAATTAGCTTATAATCACTCCAACTAAGTCTATTTAATTAAAGCTACGAGGTTTAAAAGGTTTTACTAATATATATATATATAATGTTTGAACTTTAATTTGATTTCAAACAGAAATGAGTTATACAATTCGTTTGTACATTTTTAAACGTCTGTCCACACGTAACTTTTGAACGAATGTTCCTATCGTGACAACTCATTAGTTTTAGAAACAGCTCCTTTTAATGGCGTTCTCGTATTAGTTTCACAAGAAACAAAAAAGGTTATGTTTGTCTGCCTGGTCTGTTTTTTGCTTTTCTAGATTCAAACCTTCGTAAACATTGGTCAGTCATCACGAAATTTAAATAGGTTGTTAAGGTACCCAGTAGAACCTTATCTTTTACAGTTAGCCATCGTATCATGTGCAGATTTTTTTGTAGGTGCATCTGAAACATCTAAATCTATGACCGTCTTCTGCACTTCAAACACGAGTGATTCTGATAGAAATGTGTTTAAAGTTCATATGGTTATCACTAAAGATTTGTCACAAAAGACACCCTGTTGTGCCAAGCAATTCTCGTTAATATGCGCTAACTGGTGGAAATGTAACGAAATTACATTATCCGTGTTTAGCGAATAGGGTCTAAACTCTATAGGTATTTTTACAGAATACATACGTAATACTAGTACAACGATTTTTTATTTTTTTGCGAATTTTTTAAAAGTTTTTCCACGTTTCGCAGCGATTTTTTGCCTTGGTAGAAGCAATTCGGTTTCAAACTTTCAGTCTAATATAGTATATTTTGTCCATCGCGATTTTTAGTTCAATTTTTTGCAATTATACACGTTCCTAGGCGATTTGTTTTACTTTCGTAAAATAATTTTGGTTAAAATGTTTTATCCTACTATAGTAAACTTTGTTCTCTGCATTTTTTTAAAAGTCTTTTACTGTGTTTTTCGCGTTTCGCAGCTATTTTTGTCATTTGTAAAAGGAGTTTTGTTGCAAATTTTAGCCTAATATAGAATTGTCTTCCGCAATTTTTGAATTTTTAGCGTTTTTTCGCGTTCTGCGGCGAATTTTTGACATTCATAAATGAATTTGGTTTCAAATTTTTAGCACATTATATTAAATTTTGTTATCTTCCACTTTTGAAATTGTAGCGATTTTTAGAATTTTTTGCGCATTTCGCGGCAATTTTTTGACATTCGAAAAAGAAATTCGATTTCAAACTTTTAGCCTAATATAATCAATTTAGTCTTCTGCGATTTTTATTTTTAATGCGATTGTTAGCGTTTTTTCATGTTCCACGGCGATTTTTAAACATTCATAAAAGGAATTTGATTTCAAACATTTAGCACACTATAGTAAATTTTGTTCTCTGCAAATTTATTTTTTGTTGATTTTTAAAGGGATTTTCAGCAGTCATTTTCGTGTCCATGGCGATGTTTTGACATTCGTAAAAGAATTCGGTTTTAAACATTTAGCCTAATAATAGTTAACGTAACGAAATTACATTATCCGTGTTTAGCAAATAGGGTCTAAACACTATAGGTATTTTTACAGAACATTTATGAACAATGAATTCACAGAATAAGTTGTAATGGACGGACATTCCTAATTTTGATATATTTTTAATCATGAGATCATAAGAAAAAAATATGGTTTTAGTGTATGTTATATATGCAGGGTTCTCGCTGCCACTCGCCATTGCGCCAAATCATGAGAAAATTCTTCATTTGGCGAGTTATTACGATTGTTACGAGTTATTGTTACGAACGATTAAACTCGCCAACTTGTGAGGGCTCAATTTTTGCTCTTTTTTTATGAGTGTGTGTGTCTGTTCAGGACACTGTTATTTTCATTACTTGAGTTCTCTTTGCAGTATCAGGAATTTAGGAAATACCATAGATTTCATTCGAAGAAACGACTTGCAGCAGCTTTAATCTATAAAATACAACATGCTACACTTTGTTGCAATCTAGCCACTACATTAAGGACTTAAGCATGATGAACGCAATAAAAACTAAATTGTGAAATTGTATATATAAGATCAATAATGTCAATAAGATCTATAATATAATTTCAGTATATGTATACGGGCCCAATAGACAACATTACAATTTTGAAACTGTCTTTGAAGTATCGACTTCAATGAGAAACCGAAGGAATGTAGAAAAATAAAGTTTTTTTGAATATGACATATATTTTGTTCTCTTTATTTGGAATTTTTCAGAGATCTTTGAATGTAATATCTTAAAATCCTGAATTAACTTGGGTGGGAAAGTTTTATTTCGTAAAAGTTTAATAAATTAAATCGGGTTTGGAATTTTTTTTTTCTTTACTGCGCAAGACATTTAGAATGTTTTTATTTTTGATAGTTTCTGTCGCGGATTGAATTTAGATATATAACTGATCTATAAGCAGTTACAAAAATTAGTTTATTTTAGAACATATTGAATAAAAGGTACATTAAGGTGTTATAGGTTTCGACTTGTCAGAATTTCACGATGAATCCATTTTGCTAACACTTTTTCATTTGGCTACATTTTTTTTTTTAAATTTCTGATTAGCCAAACTGCTAAGGTTGGTCAAAAGTCAGCGAAAACTCTGTATATATGTAATATATGTTAATTTATAATTATTCTTAATTGTTCTTACATATGTTCGATATAAGATAAACAGGTGGTCTCGTTTGTTTAATAGAACAACAAGCTTGGGTGGTCAAAAATCAGCAGGTTGACAGACTATTTATGGCTTTAGAACTCCCTTCGCCATTTTCTGACCGGCTACATGAATACAAGCTGACTTTGGTTTATGACCAAAATTTAAGCATGGTCATAAAATGTCAGTGGGTCCAAAGGTCAGTTTCCCAGGATAGGCTGGACAGCAAGAGAAGAGAGAAATGCCAGCCGATCTATTACAATTCATAGATGCTATAAAAAATAAGCAGATGAAGTTAAAAGCACGAATGGGAGCGCAAGCAGGAGGAATATACGAATGCATATGTACATTTTTGACCATCCCATATCCCCCCCCCCCCTGTTTTCAGGCGAGCATTTGTATGTGTGAAAAAGGAGATTCAATTCAATTTTGCTGCGTCAGAAGAAGGTTGTAAGCGGTATGTTCGCTAGTAGGGTCTTATGACCATTCCAGCTTTAAAAAAAATAGTTTAAGCAAAGTATGCTGGAGCTGAATAGGTTGTGCAGTTATTTATATATAACAAGGATCTATATCTAAGGGTACCCACCTTAAGGATTATAGTGTTTTTCCTGTGAAAGTGCTCACTACCAGGAGCCGACCATGTACCAGAATTACGGAGGTAATCTTTAGGATGTTCTCACAATGTTCCCAATGTATGTTTTACAAATATGTGATAGGATCAACTGGTAGTGGAATGCCTTAAATTATTAAGAAATAAAATTTAAAACTTAAATATAATGATTTACCAATATTTAGTTGTTTTAATGTAAATAAATTTGATTTGATTTGATAGCCTAAGAAGGACTGCTCAGACTAGTAGAAGTCTGTAGAGCATAGTGTCCCTCCCGGTCCCCTTTATTAAGGTCTTAAAAAAAATTAGAAACTACAGCCGAAGAGTGTAGATTCTGAATTAATTGATGGTATTATTTTTTATGTTCAGAATTCAATCAAATATGGAATTGATGCAAGTTAAAGATAAGCCGGTTATATATGTTGTTAGCCTTTTATCATATGAATTTTGAATATTTATTTTCTTTCTTTCTTTTGTAAATATCTTATTTGTAAATAAATGTTAATGTAATTTAAATTTAAAATACTATAATTTTTCTTTATGGCATTACTTGTGTTTCCTTATTCAAAGCTTACTGGGGGAAAATAAGTTTATAAAAAATGTTACAATGACTTCATTTTTGCAGTGAAAAGTTGGATTCATAAATTAAAAAAAATAATATTTGTTATTTTAACACAAAATTAATGATAAATAATTGTTTCGAGTTAACTCGTTTATACATTTTTTTATAATGAACACATTTAATATTTTCAAAATAATTTGTATATTAGACTGGAATAATTGTATATTCATAATAATTATAGATTTATTATGTATCTGTATACATAAAATTAAAACAAGTAATGAAGAAGAAATATTGAAGATTAATATTATGATATTTGACGTGTTCAGAATAATGAATTAGCTTTATGATAGCAATTGCTAATAAAACTTCGACTGTTAAGAAAAAATTGCGTGAAAATATATCATATTTTGGTAGGTAATGATTAAAATATAATGTTGAAATCTTTCATATTGTTTTGAAACATGCTGTGAAATGTTAAAGTGTGCTTCAAAATAAAAAGATGAATATGAACATGCTTATTTTTTCAAAGAAATTTTATAGTTACCTACATGTGCACCTCACCTACATGAGCATCTTCAATAAAGTCAAATAATTTTGAACGGTTTTTCCTGGTTCGTTTCTGTTTTTATAATGTGCTTTTAACTTTTGAACAATTGATTCCATGTTTTGTCAATAGTTGTAAGTTCGTGGTTATAAGTTACAGGCATCTTCGTTTACAGAAATTTCTACTGCTTCGCGATCGAATGGACAGTCGTCGTTAACATATACTCTAGTTCTCTCACGTAATTAAAGTCGATTTCTAGGTTTTCACAGAAATCTCGCCAATATAAATTAAAACGTATGGGACGTTTTAAATATATATATAGACTGCAGAAAAGCGTGTTTTGAGAAATATGTATTTGATATGTTATTTTCATTATTTACCTTTAAAAGAAATATGAAAACACACATTCTGGCAAAAAAAAATAGCAATATGTAGATATTTGTTTTAATTTTAACTTTAAAATTATTTTTGAAAATTATTTTTTACCGCCATTAATGATTTTTCTTCTCAAAGGTCATTTTGTAATGAAAAAAGTGGGTGTTTCTATTTGAAATTTCCGAAATTTCGCCACTGTAACCGTAACTGTGAGAGCTGTATTGTTGTTTGGGAACAGATGTGTTACTATCACGCTAAAATGTAAACAAAAGATTGGCGACTGTTTGTTTGGCGCGATTTCCAAGACTGCGCCAAACGAATAACTTAATACAATGGCTAGGTTGCCATTAAAGAAAAAAATCCCCTAAATTTGGCGACTTTTTTCTTTTTTTTAACCGATAATTTTTTTTTTTTTTTTAGCGTGAGTGTAAAGCATCTAAGCCGTTGTTTGTAAACTCATTCTCGAGTCTATGCCATAAAATACCCACGTACCAAATGGCATTCCGTTTCTTTGAACGGTCGCTAGGGGTCTTATGCATAGGTAAAGTTTTTTTTGTGACTATACTGTGCATTTAATATAACTTATGAATCTGAGTGTTTTTTTTATTTAAAATTGGAACATATTATTATTGAAACATATTAAGTACAGTAATCTCTCACTTATACTTCGCCTCTTTTATGTATCCCTCTCAATTATACGTGGATTTTCGATAATCCCGGATGAAGATATAGTGATACAATGTTATTTTATTTCGTTTATGCGTCCAACATGAAATGTATCTCTCTCTTAGGCGTCGAAAAATTTCAAGTTTCCCTTGAGATTTCTTCCCATTCTGCACAACGTGCATTCAAAAATGTTTTAAATAGGCAGGCTTTATTCTGTAAGAATTTGAAAATGATGCATCTTCTGCCAAAGATCAGCCAGTATTAGATGAAGACTGGAATGCCGTTATTAATTTTAAAGATTTTGTAGATATTGATGAAAATGTAATAACAACAGAAATGAGGGACATACAAAAAATAGTCACAGAAATACAAGCTTATGACAATGAAGATGAATCAGATAACGAAAGAAACATAGAAACTCATCCACTGACTTTTCGAAATGAAATAAATGCTCTGGAAACCTTCCGTCACTACATCCAACGAACTGCTATACATCTGGATCATCATATTCATGTTTCAATGAACTTAAAAAAAGATATTTTTAGAGACAGACATCAAACTCATAAACAAACTTCAATTTTAGACAATTTAACCGTTTTAGTGCTATGAAGCGCGATAGCGCGCCGCGCCGCAATGTATCTGCGGATCAAACAAATTGTGTTTCAACCCAGAAATTTTATCTTATAAAATGTAACTCACTAGATCGCTGTAAATACTTCAACTGTTGAATAAAAATTAAATGATTTCAATTATTGAATAAAATTTCTGGGTTGAAACAAAATTTGTTTGATCCGCAGATATATTGCGCCAGCACTCAAACGGTTAAAACATAAGGCATTTAATTAAAATTTTGAATTTGTAAACCTTTAACAATCTAAATAAACCGCATATTTTTATTACGCTGCATGTTATTTAACCGTTTAAAGATAATTTTTTCCTAACATTTATTTCAAATTTAATTTTTACTTTAATTTCATTTATGCGTCGCTCTCGTTTATGCGTCGTTTTTGGTTAGTCCCTTGTACCGACGTATAAGTGAGAGATTACTGTATTTATTTTAGATTAAAAAATGATAAGTAAATAAACGCAAATATTTAATTTTTCAAAATGGTATGTGTTTTGATAATTCCTCTATTTCACTCCGAGGTATTTTCTTTTTTCTAAAGAATTATAATAGATTTCACACCGTTGTTGGCCGCTCAAAAATAATGAATTTCTGTACAGGAAAATAGGATTTACGCAAAATATTTTTTTCCTTGGAAGCTTTTACAAATAAGCATGGTTGTCCTATTTTGTTTTCCGCGAAATTTCTACTATTGAGGTTAAATATATTTTTAAAACGCACGAATATTTGAAGCATTGAAACTGCTTAAATAGTTATATTGTCGATTTAACATCATAATCTTATTTTAATATAAAAAAAACGGCACTGCATTTTTAAAATGTATTTAATAAATGCTTATTGGTTTTATATAGAGAATGGATCAAGGTTAGCAAAGGTCAAACTGGGCTTTTCCTATACTTGGATAATTCAGAATTTGAGTCAGATGACCCATTATATCCTGTTGCTATGAGAATTACTTTAAGAAAATTTATTCAATGATTCTTTAGATAAAGCTGACAGCTTTCGTAAAGTATATATAATGTTTTATTTATTTAAAATTTTTTTTAACAGTATTGTTCCTTTTAATGTTTTAACTCATTTAATGTCTGTGACATCAATTAGCGAATACTCTTCTATCAATATCAATTTAGGATAAGTTATAATATGGCTAAGCAAGTCGGCGCACTTAATCTAAAAAATTAAAACTTTTCATTCAATTTTTGAAAACAGAGTATCTGATTTCCTAGATTAAAAATTTCCTCGCGATAGTGAATTGTCAGTTGGAATGGTTTTACAAATGAAAATACTTATTTTTAATAGTTAAACTAAGCGTCCAAATACCATCTGAGTAGCAATCCAATACTGGATGTATCTTGGTTCAATCATAGCCAATTTGGATGTCATTGATATGAAATATTGCGCCAATATTGGGATGTAGATATTTTTCCAATATTGCGTCAATATTAATAAGAAATATTAGCCAGTGTAAAGTCAACAAAACTAATATCGAGAAGTGTTGTATTTTCACTGGAAACATTTTCAAGGTTTTGAGTTGAGTTGAGTTGATTTATGACGGCCGATCTACAGGAGGGATATAGGCCCTAGGAGGGAGTGCCCTCCGTGGTGTTCTTTCTAAGGGATCCTAACCTGTATTTACGGAAAGGTTCGAAGAAAACCACGGGAAACTCCGAACGGTTATGTGGACGAGCGCGGAAGGGGTTTGAACCCAGCACATTTTCAAGGTGATACAAATATTGGTTTAATATTATCTTTACATTAGAACTATTTCTAATGATACACCAATATTGTAAAAAATATTGACTTTACATTAGAATTATTTCCAATTAAAAGCTATTGTTCGAATATTGCTTTCACATTAAAAATACTTCCAAAGAATAAACAATATGGGATTTATTGACTTTACATTATGACTAAATGTTTTTGCATATATTCGAAAAATCTCAATACTCGAATAAGAAAACAATATTTCATACCAATGAATGCAATACCGGTTTGCTTCTAGGGAGGAGCTTCTAGATATAAGAAAATGTAGAAATTTGCCGTTTAATGTTATTATTCCAATTATATTATATTTTTGAAAAAAAAAAATATCCATAAGCATTGGAAACAAACGCGACAAAATAATCTACGAGAAACAAAAACACATTTAAACGTCCTAGAATATCGTAAATACACGATTTATAAGAGGATGTGATACACTTTGCCTTCTCGCAATTGAAAAGATTATAAAACATTCTTTACAAACATTCTCTATTTGTGTCAGCTGAAAAATACGTTACGGAATCTCTTGATGTAGCAGTTTTAAAACCAAATTTCTTAAGTCAAACATTTATATTTTCACAAGTACATGCCAGAAAACATGTCAGCAGAGGATAAAAAGCTCTCACATGCTTTTCAAAAAATATGACGTGCATCATAAAAATCAGTTTCTGCTCCAAGATTGGAAATTTTTCAGCGACAAGTATACAAAAAGCATTTTTATTAAATATTTAAGAACTAATCTTTCCTGTTATAGGTGAATATAACCTGAAGTGATTTGAAATATTTTTTACGATTTTATTTTTAGTATGATGATAACTACTTGAAGTAAATTTTATTTCTTCTTAATAGAAAAATACATTTAATAAAATAAAATAATTTGTTTTTAACGTATATTGAAAAAAAATAGTTAATATAAATAACAGAGACAGAAAAAAGCACTTTAAATATCAGTAAAATTTGTTTACTTGAATTAAAGTATCTGAAGAACTAAATATTTTGTTACCAAATCGAGATTTTCAGCATAGCTCTAATATCTTAAATTTACTCTTTAAAATAACTTTAAAATACAGATTAAATTTACGAATATCTTTAAAATCTTTTAGAATACTCTAAAGTTATGAAATTTTACTTAATGAATAGATTAACTAATATTACAGGGAGACTGATTATTTAAAAATAGAGTAACAAGCAAACGATGACATCTGTCCCAGTTATTCCTACCGGAGATTAAAATGTGAAATCGGGAATTTCTTTAGTATGTTTCATTGTTTTAGTAACAACTGTCACCGACATAAGGCACTGCGCTGCTTCAAACTGTAAGGACGCTTAAACTAACGTATAAAGATAGATGAAAGCTTTCCCAGTTTTTCCTTTTCACGCAGTTTAGCTGTAGAAGAGCGAAAGAAAAGCTGTTAACGTTTAGAAATCGCAAGATTATTTTGAGCATTCTACAAGTTGATACACTGAAGCGGCGTCTGTCGGTGACATTTGGTACTAACACAAGGAAGTATACTAAAGGAATTCTCAACATCACACATTAATCTTCAGTAATAGAAACTGTAATAGCTATTACTGTTTTCTTGCTCCTAATCCATTTTACATCCTGTAAGCCATCCGCCTTGTATATGCAGAATTATGCACACACAACGATATTCTTAGAAAACGAACAATGGAGAAACTACATGTTACTGTCTGGTCCGTTATTATATTTAAAATTAGGCTATTGATTTATATTTTGCAACCTCTGTCATAAACATTTTTGCTAAAAAACTCATTACCAGTAGGGCCATGCGAGGCGCTTGCGCTGCAACCTTTGACATTATTTGCTGCCACGAGTTTTCACTATTTTTTTTATGAAATGCAATTTTTAACCAAACAACGTATTTTAACAAAATGTGAGTGTATTTACTGAGAAAAATGACCCTTTCCAATCTGAGTAAATCGATGTTTTAATTTTGTTATGAAGCTTTTTGTTTCAAATAGGACGACCCAATGATTTCAATTCTGAAACACCAGAAATACTCACAATATTTAAACATGGACATAACTCAAAACTGAGCACATAGAGGTCAGTTCATACTCATTTTTGAAACATGGACATACTCAAAAATGATTAGAATCAGTTCAAACTCATTTTTGAAACATGGAAATACTAAAAAATGAGCGCATAGAAGTCAGTTCATACTCATTTTTGAAACATGCACTGTAAAAGAAATTGGGTCGACCTACTAAAAATATTTTAGTTTTTCTCACTGATCTTTGGAAATTACTAAAAATTTTTTTGTATTCTTACTCAGTTACAAGAAAATCTGTAAGAATTACTAGAAAACAGCTAGCAACATTACTAGAAAACAGCTATCAACGATTCCGGTTTATAGTACCGGTTACTAAAAAAATCTGTGGAATACAAATATACTAAAACATTTTTAGTAACCTCAGGATTTTTTTTTACAGTGTGAACATACTCAAATAGGAGCACATGATGTTTTATTCTTGAGTGTGTGCATGTTTTCAGAAATGAGTATAGACATGATTCAAACTTGAGTAATTTTGATTCGGAGCCATTTTGACTATGCGACATACCCAGATTTGAGTATTTTTGGCTCAGTTTTGAAAATGTCGTTTATAGAGAGCTGTTTCACAAACCTGTTAAAAAAACCTCTCGAATGATACCTCATTCACCGTTATGCGTTTTAAATGTGCACATAAATAGAAGCGTTGATAACAGAAATAATATCTATGATCTTACAAGTAATTTGAAACATGTTTAAATGAAATTAGACTAACATAAAATGAAAAATTAATTAATTAATAAAAAAGAACGGTTAAAGATAGTTATTAGTCCATATCAATTGGAGTTTTCTTACTTAAGAAACTATTGAATAACTATCGGCAAAGACATTAGTACTTGAAGAAAAAAGTATGAAGTTAACTTACTTTTTGATTGTTCTTTGATGCTATGTAGACGACGACGTTGAAAGAAAAAATCATATCGTTTAACTTAGTAATGAATTCTTCGATGTTTCACATATATTTTCATAGAGTTTTAAAATTTTGTGGAAAATATTTAAATAACAACATTATTCGAATTTTATTTTTAAATAATTTCATTCTAAAGCATGGAAAACAAATTTGACAAAATATCTGAAACAAATAATCATAAAAAATCCCAAATATCCTAGAATGTCTGACATAACGAGTTTTATGAGATTTTGATGACATTCTAAAAATTCTAATATTGAAAAGATTTTAAAGTATTTACACAAGCAGATTTCATTTTTGACAGCCAAGTAACACAGGTGAAATAAATTAATTGACATATTTCAAAATTCAATGTAAAATTAAATAACTGGTGATCAAGTGTGAGGTCTTGGACAAAAATGCTTCTCATAATGAACCAATTTTGTTCAACAGATAAAACGTTTTAGTTCTAATTTTTGCCCAAAGATGACGCTATGCCTTAGAAAATGGAAAAAATGCAAAGAAAAAACCCTGTATGACTGTATATGAGTATATGATTGTGAATAACACAAACTAATTGTCCTGTAACTGTTGTGACAAAATTATCATTTTACATTTGCTTGTTTTATTTTTTTCTGCCTTTTTTCTCGTTTACTTAAGTATAGCGCCATCTATCTGCAAAATGTTTAAAAAATTTTTTTCTGAAACAAAATTTTTCATTATGGGACGTATTTAATTCCAAACCGACTGGTCGGTTTAAAATATTTGATTTCATATTGAATTTAAAAATGTACGAGGTAATATGTGGCCACTATCTATATTAAAAAAATATAACAACTTGAAATTGCTGGATTCAGAAGTTTTAAAACTAAATTGTTTGAGGCAAATACTTTTAGTTTTATGATTACATTTTAAAAAACATGTTAGATAAGACGATGAAAAACGGTACGCACACCTAAAAGCTAAGATTGGAAATACCTTGTGAAAAACATGTAAAATTTAGTTTTATTAAATTTTTAGAAAATATTTTATTGTGTTGTAGATAAATACGATTTGAAATGTCGTGGAATGCACACGAATTATAAGAGATTTTAATGCTTTCGACAAACTTAAAATTGAAAATATTCTAAAGATTTTATGCAAGTATTTTCCATTTTTGACACCCATAGGGTGGGGTTGATTTATGACGGCCAATTATCAACACGGGGGATATAGGCCCTAAGGGGGAGTGCCCTCCATGGGGGTCTTTCAAAGGGATCCTAACCCGTATTTACGGCAAGGTTCGAAGAAAACCACGGGAAACTCCGAGCGGTTAGGTCGACGGGCGCGACAGGGGTTTGAAACCCAGCACCTCCCGTTTACCAGCTTCGAGAGCAGATCCTCTCAGCCACTGGTGGGGCGCTTTTGACACCCATAATATGTATATATATATAATTAAAAGCCTGAAATATCTAAATGCAGTAGTTTCAAACCTAAATTACTTAAGTAAAGTATTTATGGTTTCGTGATTACATGCCAGAAAACACATCGAATGAGGAATGAATAACGTAATTTAATCTAAAAAAAGTATTTTTTTTTTCAATATTGGAAATATCTTGCGATAAACATAAAAATATAATTTTATTAAACGTTAAGGCAAAATGTCAACATAATAATGGCAAAATGTCAACAATTCAATATCGGATTAATATTTCCTACCAATGAATGCAGTATTAATCGAATATTAATCCAATATTGGATCCCTAATAGAATGAAGTCAACCATGTGCTTTAAACGCAAAACCATATTTCCTGGCACAAGCGAGTCTGGTCAAATTCTCAGGTTACAGGATGATGAATGCTTTCTTTCATTAGTCACATTTATTAGTGAATTCTTAAGAGAATGTTTTTTTTAAATTTAATATATGACTCGAGCAATATTTGAATTATCTGTTGATTAAATCCGTAGTTAAAGTGGGTAATTTATTTTTATTAAAAACCCTGTCTTTTAAATAATTAATCCTAAATATATTTTGACTTTTTAAAAAAATATTGGAAAAGGTACAACATAGCACTGTAAAAAAAAATTAGGAAGGTTCCGGAAAAAAGTGGTGGTATTAAGATGCCACGCCTTTTTATTCAGTGTCTTATTTAAGCAATTAAATTTTAAAGTTTTGTATTACAGATAAAATGAAAATTTAAATAATGAAACGTAAAACAATTTAAATTAGCTACTTACTTTTTCGGCTGATCTCCAAACAAAGAATGGCATTTGTCCAAATTGCATTTGTCACTAAGTACCTAGGCAGCTGTTTTTTTATTCTTCCTTAGTTATCAAAATGGCTAATAGAACATAAAACATGAAGCACGCATGCGCAGAATGTAGTTTACGGAAAAGTTGAAACCTCTAAAAAATATTACACGAATCATCACCGTAATTGACGTGGGACATAAATAAATTCGAAATTCCGGTAAAGTTGCGAAATGTTTCAGGATAAATTCCTGAAACGTTCCGAAATTTTTTTTACAGTGATTAGCTTCCTCTTAAAAGAAGGAAAAATATTTTATCCAAAATAAATGAAACAGGTTGAAAATTTTGTTTTTCAAAGTTGTAAAATACTTAAATAAATTGTGTTTAGCTAGAAATAAAACACTTAGTTTGCTAGAGAAAAATTTTATCTATAGATATATAATTTTACTTATCAAAGATTTTGACATATTTTACGCAATATTTTGAGTGACGTTAATTTAGTTCAAATAGAAGCATTGGGAAAATTTTAAATTGAAATTATGAAAGATTTTTTAAAGATAAAATTCTTTTAATATATTTCAATGTATAAGTCAAAGATTTACGTCCTTGATAAAGATTTCAGTTATTGCAGTTAAGAATTAAAAAAAAAAATCTTCCAAAATGACTGCTTTCATTTTGAGAAATGTTTTTAATGCTTGTTTAAACTCTTGGCTTTAGTTTAAATATATGTAAATATTTAAACTTATGTAACTATAGCATAAGATCAAAACTTTTTTGATAAGTATTAACCAAATAAATATACAGTGAAATTTCGATAACTCGACAACTTTACGTGTATGAAAAACATATCGACTTAACGGATATTAGGTTAAGAAAGTTCTACATAATTTTATACAGAAAAAGTGAGAAGATTTTAAAGATCATGTGCGGGGGGGGGGGGGGGGGGCACTTTTTTATTGTAGCGAATTACAACTACAACTACTTATATAAAATGTAGTTAATTACAACTACAACTACTTGTTTTAAAAAGTAGAGACTAGAAACTACTTTTCAAAAGTAGTCACTGCTTCGCTACTTTCAGATTTTGTCAAAGGATTCAGTTTACAATCCAAACTGAAGACACGGATTAAACAGTACAGCGACACTTATCTGCAGGTATACAATTAAATAAGTACTATATTACCGATGACATTGAAAAATTAAGAACGATAATATACAAAAAATGTATGTGTTCTAGAAAATAACAGAAAAACAATTCTATATGCAAAAAAAAAAAAAAAAAAAAAAAAAAAAAAAAATCTGTAAATAAGGCAATTCCGAATAATAGGATATCTGGTACTGAAAGATGAAGACCTAATAAAGAGTAAACAGGCAAGAAAGAATTGGGGATTAGTATACATAATTTTAGCAGCAAGTGTCAATGGAAAAAAAATCTATGACTTCATGCAATGCGTTACTATACACTGTAGCTGAGATTTGACGCTAAGATTTAAAAAAATGTTGAACAGAACAAATTTTACACAAAATTAGCAAGTTACGTAGGCTATCGCTACAAACAACTGATTTTTTGAATCGCGCTACTCGATACACTATACTTTTCAAAGTGTAGTGCGCTACACTACAAACTACTTTAAAAAATAACCACTACTGTAGTTTCGCTGCTTTCGAACCCTGAGCAGGTGTGTACTGTTATTTTAACGTGTGGATTCCACACCTTGGTTTAGCACTCGCGCATTCCACACACTCTAGTGCAATTTGGGATTCCATAACTTCAACAACGTATAATTTTGTTGGCAATATAGTGATAATGAAATATAACACATGATTTCTATACAAAATTTAATGAGGAATCGAAACGCGATATTTATTAATACCAAAATTTTATTTTGTTAATGAAAAATGCAATGACAGCGTGTTTTCAAAATACGCCGACATTTGAAATTTTTGTCGGCGCGAATTCATACACTGCAAAAAATAATTGTTGATTTTACAGTATAAAACTGGCATCCCAGCTGCCAGTATTATACCGTAAAATTAACAGTATTAAACAGTAAAATAAGCAGTAATACGCTGCCGTGCAAGCAGTAATACGCTACCGCGCATGCGCAGTAGCGTATTACTGCTTGCACGGCAGCGTATTACTGCTTATTTTACTGTTTAATACTGTTAATTTTACGGTATAATACTGGCAGCTGGGTGCCAGTTTTATACTGTAAAATCAACAATTATTTTTTGCAGTGTACTAGTGTGGAGTTCATGGGTTAAAACCCTAAAATATGTATAATAAATTAGAATATACTATTAAAATTTATAATTATTAAATAATTGAACAACTCCATTTAATAATTGAGTCGGTCATTTCAAAAACCACATAAGGTAAGTTTTTTCCAAATATACGTTATATGTCGCAAATGCTCCCTTAAAGGTAGAGCCATGATTTGGGTAATTAACCACATAAGTCAGTGTATCCCTTCCCCTTCAAACAATACCTTCTAATTTTCATTCATTATTTAAACGATATAATCGTCAGCGACTTAAGTGGTTTTTGCATGCAATACCAGATTACATGCGGATACCATGTTACCATTTGCATGCAATACCATATTAAAACATAAAAATGCTCCTGTAGAAGTGCTATCTTCATTAATTTTGATTAAAAATATGTTTAATATGACTGTTTTGTTCAATTTAAATACCACCTAACTTGTTTCTTGCTAAAACAACTGGAACAGTTTTCTGTTATTCATCTTTTTATTATCCATAAATTATAAAATGTATTCGATATTTACAAACTTTAAAGTCCAAACTCTAATCAGCGCACAAAAACCTATAAAAATTCGTTTACTTGTGAATAATACAGTTTTTTTTTAAAATTCTGTGACTTATGTGTTTTTTGAAATGACCAATTCATTTGATTTCCATTTATTTCCATATCAAAGAGTTATAATAAGAAGATTTAATTCTTAATTAAATTATGAAAGACAATCATAGAAGATATAGAAACGAAAAATGTACTTAAATTTGAAAGTACTGATCAACAAATTTGTAATTTAAAAGATTATGATAATATAGGTCAAATTTATTTGATTTAATCTGTTTTTTCAAAAGTGTGTTGAATTAGCGAATTCCTTCTTCGTTGATGTTAACACTTCATCAACTATGTGAATAATACATGTCGACTTATGCGTATAGTTGAGTTATTTGGAAGTTATCTGGGATATCGTTGTGTCACAAATGCTGCTGTGTTTTGTTTAAAACTATCTGACAGCTAGAAAGAAAGCCATGCTAGACACTCGAATTTAAGCGGATATAAAATGTTTCTGCGGACGAAAACAGCGGAAATATTTTAGAATTCTAAAATAGTTCCTAAAAATAGTTCCTAAAATAGTTCCTAAGTTTATCCTTCTGCAATGCTTTTCATGGAATTTGAGTCCGTACCACCAATACCTGCGAAGGCAAAACTTTAAACTCAAATATCTCGAAACATTTTTTTTCAGAGGTTTCGACACGACAACCTTTGAACAAGTTAACGGATTTACATGTTTCTTTCTTTTTCTTTTTTTTTTTTAAATAAAGGAAATTAAATTCACTAAAAACTATACAGGATGTCTCCAAAACATTGACATTCAAAATTTAAATTTTTATACGTTCCCCGTACAAGAAATTTCCTAGGGAGTAAAATGTGCCCCATACACTAATAAAGTGTACAAAATTTCCGCATTTTATCATAATAAGTAGCAGAGATATGTTTAAACAAAGTTGGTGAGGGGTTATGATGTATCGACTACTCTGATCATCAGAGTAAGCGAAGTTTTTGATTGAGAGCGTATTTTTGTCCACTAATTGTCCATGTGCGTGAAAGTAATCAAGGCTATCTTTCTTTAACTTTCGATGAATGAGTGTGAAAACCTCGAAACGTGAGTTATTGCTTTGCATGGATATTTATGCAAATTTTCACGTCTGGTCAATCGATGTGTTAGTATGCGTTGGGAAAGTGGAACTTGGTTCGCGTTTCTCCTCCCTGTGAGTTGCTGTTGGATCCGGCTATTGTGCTCAACTATCCGAAGCTGAGAAAGGAGAGTAGCAGTTGGTAAGCGTATAGTACGTTATTTACTGCTAATAAGTTAATTCGGTGATCACGGAGTGCCAGTTTCAGTAGTAGCCTAGGCGGACATCTTGCCATCGGAGTTCGGCTAGCTTGCATAGTGGAGAATTGGATTCTTCTGACGGTATTTTGACTTGCTGCCTTGTCTAAAGTTGTAAGTAACACTTTGAGTTATTTTTAATTAATATTTGAAGTTGTATCTTGCTGAGTAAAGTTTCGTGGGAGCTGATTTCTTTTGGTTTAAGGAAAATTAGTAGAGACCTTTCACAAATTCATGCTCACTTAAGATTTTGACTTTTGAATTTTATACGTCTTGTGCTCTATTTTGGCTGACTAGCATTGTTCACTGTCACTAACAGTGACATGGCTGTTACAGGGTTAATCAGAAATTAAAATGTAAATGTTTACAGCTAGAGTGCAGATGACGCGACTCAAAATTGAAACAACGCATTTAAGATGATTGTCGTGACATCATCGAACAAAAACTTGACCGAGTACACAGAAGTATTATCACACGAATGCAGGTCTGTATTGGAATGGATGGAAAACATTTTGAACATGTTTTATAATATTTGTGTAAAGTTATTATATCTACACAATTGAGATACATTTGTTATTTTACTTGAAAATTTTAACCGATTTCATAATTTTTTTTTTTTTTTTTTTTACGTAACTTTGTAATTTATAATATACGTCTATGATCAATATTTAAGGAATAAAAGCCAATATCAATGTTTTTGGAACACCCTGTATACCTGACTTTGAAACATAAATATATATATATTTTGAGTTATAACAAAAAATATAACCAATTTTTATGGATTTAGAACTTTTTATTATAGTTTTCTATTTTTTTCAGAAATGTTTGTTTATTTATCATAATCGAGATATGTAAAAAAGAAATTATTGCTCAAAAATAGGAAACCTGTATTTCATAATCGTGCCATTTAAATTTTTGTCGTATTAAAACCTTTTGTTATTGTTTTTTCACAATTTAAAAAATAGTTTTTTAATTTTTTTTTAAATATAAATAAATAAATGTAAAAAGAAGCAATAGTCTAAATTTATTGTAAGATTCAGTCAATTTTCGCTATTTCAAATATTTCTTGTTCCCATATGACACCGAGTCTTGCTTTCGGAGAAACACTCTACGATTAGAGGTATAACTTTCCAGGAATATTCTAATATAAATAGAACGCGAATGTTTGCTTCAGATAAACTGATAGCTGTTTCAAATTTTCGCTTCATTAACGTAAGCGATTTCAGAGAACTCACTGACTAAATAGTTATATAGCTTTGTTGAAGGTAATAAACCTCCACAAGGCATTTTCGACATCAGCGAATAACATTTCAGAGGTTAGATTTATAACACTCTACTTGACGATAAAAAATAATTTTATTTAGAAAAAGTTTTATTCAGGACAAGCAGCAACAAAAATAAAATAGAATAATTATGAAAAGATGTGTTTAATCATTATAGTTATCTTGGTAAAGCTTTCAAAACACTCGGTTTACTTCGTAGAAAAATATGCGGTTATTTTTCCGGAGAATTTAATGTAACACAAAGAACTATGAAAATCCTCGAAAGATGAAAATATTCAAATATTCAATAATTTAATATTTTTTTATTAATATTGTGTTGTTTATCTTGTTCTCATGAAAATTGTCATTCAGAAAGTTGTTTAATATCTGTAAGCATTATGATAAATAAACTAGCACTTTTTCAAATATGTTACGCAAAATTCCGAAATAAATAACCTATAGAAACAATTATTTCTGTATATTCACTTTCAAAAATTTGGAAACTGTCCAGTTATTTGACAGTTTTTATAAAAAACGGTTACATCACCGTAATTTAACTCTATTTGAACCATAATATGGGCGATAATATGGTCAGAATAGTGTTAAATTACGGTTATGTAACTGTTTTATATAAAAACGGTAGATTGATTGGATAGTTTGCAAGTTTTTGAAAGTGTTGTTTACAAACAAACAAACATTCAAGACAGCGATACCAAACGTTTTACCTATTTTAATATTTAATCTTTGGAGTGTATTTAAGTAGTGTGTTAATTTTACATTCTTAACGAAATTCTAATATGTTTCTCAACGGAAAAAAGAGACATTTTATGGATTCTTAATACTAGAACGGCCGGAAATTTTACTCAAGTCCTAAAGAAATAATTCACACCAGAAATATTATTTATGCTATTTAACTTAATTATTCAACGTATTTCTGTGTGGTACAAAGAAAAGATTGTAATCACACAGAAATACGTTGAATAATTAAGTTAAATAGCATAAATAATATTTCTGGTGTGAATTATTTCTTTATGACTTGAGTAAAATTACCGGCCGTTCTAGTATTAAGAATCCATAAAATGTCTCTTTTTCTTAATTTTAACGCATTTTATGCTCTCAACATTTTGTGTTACCTTAAAATATGTTAAACTTAATTCATATGGCTCTCTTAAGATATGATATACATTTTACTCATGTACTGGGTGTTGTAGTTGTCAACAACTGGGTATCCCATTGAAGCAATCACTCACATCAGCATTGTTTCACTGTGTGGTATAAAGCTGACTTATTTTATGAAGGAATCTCTCGTTCGAATCGAAATACAGTACATGCCGCTTAATGTGATCGGGGTTAATGTTATCATCCGGTTTATGTTATCAAAATCCCCATGTCCCGACCCATTGTATTCAGCTTCGTGCTAAAAGCATCCCTTTATGGGATCAATACTTCGTTTAATGTTATCTCTTTTGCAGTAGATCAGTTCCTGAAAAGTTTTCAATTGAACGCGAAGTTTTGTTAAAAAAAAAAGAAAACTTTTCAAAGCATGAATTCTAAGTAAAAAAGAATACAGCAATTTATCCCTATGTGTCTCTTCTGTTTTGTGCTTATTTTACAGATACAAGGGAATATGTTATCAATCAAGAAACGTAAGTGAGTAGCGCGCCACTGTCTTCTGAATACTAGGCCTGCGCGCTGACACAAAAATGGTGGCTCTCGTAGGCGGATTTCTTTCAGCGTTTGTACGGGTCCTTGAATTTGAACACCAACAAATTCTAAAAGTTTTCTTCGCCTTAATTTAAGAGATCAAATAAGTCAAAGAAAATTTTTAGAAATTACTGGTGTGTAAATTCAGGGGACTGTACAAATGCTTTAAAAAAATCCGCCTACGACAGCTACCATTTTTGTGTTAGCGCGTGGGCCTAGTATGCAAGGGGCGCAACAGCTGCGATAACAAGTTCCAGAAATTTATAGAGGGAAAACATTAAAGTAAACTCGGAATGAAACAAAAATGTGTGTATCTGCTACAGCAGGGTCCCGTGCTCGCGTTTATTTCGCATCAAATGCGAAAGTTCTAGCCAGAGAATCAGTTGTTAGTTAGACATTGTTCAGTTATCTTTGAAGAGCAGTAAAAATAGTTACTGCGAATAAAAAATGAACGTATGTAAATGTAAAAGAAAAAAATCGAAATTTCACAATGCTATGACAATTTACCTCAAATGAGCCAACGCAACGCCGCAGTTCAATTAAAAATTTATCATGGCTTCTTCTGTGCAAAATCCTTAAAAATCATTGAGCTTTAATTAAAAAAAAGGAAAATGAAAACACAGAATGTAAGAGAAACCGAAGTCGAAAAGGAGCTGAAATTGTGGTTTTCAAATGTTCGAGAAAAAATGCACCAGTCAGTGGTCCACTCATGCGACAAAAAATAATTGATTTAGCGGAGAAAAATGGGAAAAAGTGGATTCGTTCTAAGTGATGGCTGGCTTCAGCAGTGGAGATAACGTGAAAACAACTTTTTTAAGAAAGTCCATGGAGAACAAAAAGATGCTGATCTGCCAGCTCCAGAAAATATGGATGAAAGAGGAGTAGCCGAAACTTAAGTTTTCATATTCAGCAGAAAATATTTATGACGCTGGCGAAACAGGGTTCTATTTTAGAACATTACCAGAACGTACACATTCACATAAGAACACGAGTGCAAAAGTCCACAAAAGTTTGAAGAAGCGCATCATTGGTTTATGCTAAGTATGGATGGACAAAAGAGAAAGCTTTTAGTTGTTAGAAAAAGTAAAAACCCACGTTGCTTCAGAGGGGTTAAAAAGCTTCCAATTGATTTATGCAAATAAATCACCGTGGATAACAAGCACACATGTTTAATGAAAGACTTCTGAAGTGGGATAATGAATTGAAACATGATATTCTTCTCTTGCTTGATAACTGCGTTGCGCATGATTTAAATGCGTTATTAAAACCAATCAATGTTGTGTTTTTGAACACAGTACAACAACTCTGATAAAGCCTTGCGATCAAGGAGATTAGTGTATTTAAGGCCTATTACCGGTATGAGATGCGTACAAGAGTTTAAAAAGAATAAGAGGATAAACAAAACATCAGCGGAAATCAACTAGCCAAAAAAAAAAAAAAAAAAAAAAAAAAAAAAAAACTAATCTTCTAGAAGCATTGCAATCTTCTGGTAATGTCATGGAATCGAATATCATCTGCTACAGTTAAACTTGTTTTGTTAGTGCAGGATTCTCTGAAACTAAAACGATGACGAACAGAAAACTTAAAAAATTACGGAAAACGTCCCCGATGATATGACGAATGGAGATTATGAGGCCTGGATGGTCATTGACAATAACATTCCTGTAGCTACAAAACTCACAAAAACTGAAATTTACAAAAAAAAACTTTGCAAAGAAATACGAAATAATGATGATGAGGAGGAGAAGACGACGAAAACCAACATTTAGAAAAACCTTTCCCTACAAATGCGTAAATGAGGAATGCGTTGAAAATTTTGGAACGAGAAGTAGAACATCGCTCGGGAAATTTTAAAAAACAATATGAGTATGAACAATTCATTAATAAACTTTTAAGAGAGAATTGAAACACAAAAAAATTACCGAATTCTTTCAATAAATGTTTTCTATCATTTTAAAAATAATCATTTCAACAAGGGTGAGTAATCATTTTCTTAGTAATAGTTACTAGATAATATCATTTGGTATTTTCTTAAATCGCTTATTGTTATCAAAAACTTATGGTCCCAAAGTGATCACCTTAAGTGGCATCTACTGTAACAGTTTAAAATAATCGCTATGGCCTTTCTAGTGCTAATGAATGAGGCAAAGTTGTCATTTTGTAGCTTTGTTAATTACGCTTTAAAAGAAATTCAATATATATAGTGGCAATTTTATGTGAAATTTTTGTCTTATAACGGAAACTTTGTATTTTGAGATGAAACCATAAATTTTTTCAGAATAAACGGAAAATTTCCTATTTATCCTGACTCTTTGAATGGTAAAAACGGAAATGTTCCGTCCAAGACAAACAAACCCAAATGTTCCTTTTCAATTGAAAGAAAACACGAAATTCCAGTTAAATTTTCGTAATGGATGTCTTATCCCATAACCAAATTGTTGTATCTTGCCAGATAGATGCAGCGGCCACAGCATTCATGATCTAATGGCGAGTAACGAGGTTCGAATCCGGAAGAAAGCAAGGCGATAAAGTACTTTTGTAGTAGTATGCAATACAAATACTTGTTCCATGAAAATATGCATCAGGATATATAATTATTATTTAGATTATTTTAGTTTTAATATTGTGCTATTTCTCACATTTGTTTAAATAAAAGAAATTTCCCGCTTTGAATATAGGAAAATATCCATTTTGAAAACGGAGGAATACCAAAACGTAGAATAGGCGGCAACTTCCCTGCCAGTGCATTTTCCGTTTTTTTCACTGATTTTTTTTTTCACGGTGTACGTCATGACACTACAGTTAAATATGAATTTCTGCATATAAATAGCCCATAGAAATTAATTTAATTTGCTAATTGAAAGTAAGGCAAGTTAAATAAAATAAAAAAAATGAAGCAAATTTGCATATTAACCCATTCGCTGCCAATCACGCGCCTGCGCGTGGTTGGCAGCGAATCTCTAAATCTAAAATTATAAATTCGTACTAGAAATTACCAAAGAAGAATTTTTATTTCATGTAATCGCAAAATGCCTGTAATTAAATAAAGTAAATATTGCTGTTACTATTTTCGGTACTTACGTATTATCCGTGCCAGTTTTAAGTCAACTGCGCCAGGCATGGAGCCAATATTACTAATTATAGTAACCCTTATATATTTTTTCTTGCTACATGGTACCTGCCGGGGAATAATCTACTTTTTTTTAGTAGGGGTCATTTATATACGTAGTAAGATTAACAAAATTAACTTTCTAGAATATGTTATATTATTTACCATTTCTTATATTATTTATTATTCTTTCTTATTTACTATGTTATTTACCATTTATTAATTTTACTAAAATAATGTTATTTACTATGTTTAACAATGTTATAAATTTAATAAACGTATATTACATTTTATTTATTTTATATTCATTACCATTTTTAACAATGTTATTTGATAGTGTTAAATTACTGTGTTTGGAAACATGATTGGCAACGATACACAAGATTGGTACTTGGCAACCATTTTTGGCGATCAATCTCCTGGCACGGATAATACGTAAGTACCCTATTTTATGGTATGAATTTGAATTTTCTAAATAAAATACAATTCGGTAATTTTAACTCGGCAGCGAATGTGTTTTAAACAAACGAAACAAATTAGCATTTTAAATAAAACAAACAAATGAAACAAATTTGCATGTTAAATAAAACAAACAAACAAATGAAATAAAATGAAATAAAAATGAGAAGGAGGATTATATTTTTAATTTAGAAAATATTTATATTTATTTGTATATTTGCCTCAATAAAAATTATGCATGTGCTGCAAAATATTTTACTTATATGTTTCACGAATCCTGACTTAAAATTTAGATTATTAAATCGCTTTTTTAAGAATAAAACATGATTATAATTAAACAAACTTTCAGTTGAACGGAAGCAATCTTATATGAGGTACAATAATTGAGTATATATTAATCTACTAAAAATATTTATACTTTCTAACAATAAAGACTTTGTAAAAAATGACAGCAAAAGAAAGTTATCTGCTGCTGTTTTGAGCAAAAATTTTGTATTCGAAATATTTGAAAGCCAGGTTGAATTCAAAATTCAAAAGTTACGCAACGTGTATGGAAAAAAAAAGTTTTCAAATCTTTTCCTACTTTTAAATTAAACCCATGGAATAAACAGAAATTTTTAACGTTCAGCAAATTCATTTAAAATAATGCTTTCATTCTGAGGTATTTAAATGATTAGAAGTTAGTTGCGAATTAGCAGTTATTTGAACTAAATTAATTTTTTTTTTTTACTTAGTGATGCTATGATTTGATTTCGGAATGAGATTCAGAAGAACTATTTTAACTTAAAGTGCAGTTTTAAAATTTTAAGTATTTACTAAAAAAGTTCTGAACAAAGTTTGCAAAAATTTCAATCATGAAACTAAATCAAATAATCGTTTTACTTTGAAAATATACGCATTTTTCCAGTGTCTAAAATAATTAAATAAATATCACTACAATACTAGAGCTCAATTTTTAAAACAAATTGAACTGTAATAATGAATTTTCTAGTTTATGGTGATAAAAATGTGTTTTTTTTTCCTTAATTAAAATTAAAAAAAGGAAATTTTTCAAAGCAATTATCATGAAATTAAATTTTGAAATTAGTATCAGTGAATGAAATGCGCATTCGCGGCAGTGTATTACTGCTTATTTTACTGTTTGTTAATGTTAATTTTACGGTATAATACTGGCAGCTGGGGTGCTAATATGATACCGTAAAATCAACAACTTTTGTTTTTGCTGTGTAAATTTTGCTTAAAAAAATAAACGAAATGTTTATTAATTTTAATCAAAAGCAGATACGTATGTTATACACCGTACGCAGAATAATAATCACAAAACTCAGTCATATCGTCTATTGTTTTAATACTTTGATAAATAGAGTTAATTAAAATAACCCAGCTAAAAAAAAAATGTGTATTCTTTCAATAATGTTTTTTAAATATTTCACGAAAGCAGTAAATTTGGAGACATTTTAAAAACATAAACACGCATATTTTATAAAATATTAACTGAGAGACAAAAATAACATGTCATTTTATGTATATTTATCTAACATTTAAAAAAGGAAAATTTGTCTGTTTGTGTTTTGTTCTCGACATTTTAATTTTTATTAATTTTTAAGATTAATTTTTTATTATTTTTCAATTAATAAAAAACCAAAAATCTAACAGCACATTTTTCGTTTTAGCAACTGTCAACAATTAAAAATCCACAATAAAATTCTTTCTACAATAATTAATTTTCTATTGAAAGATTTTCACGTAAAACATGAAAAGGAAATAAAAAGTTTCACAATTGAAATAAAGATTTATATGACGTCATATTGGTAATGTCGAGGCTAACGGAAAAGAAAGGCTACCGCTGTGCTTTACGCGTATCTTTTTTTACAGACCGTGGGAGTCACGTGATGCTCGAATGCACCAATGCAGGTGTACGAAAAGAGCAACACGTTACTCTAGCGGTCTGTAAAAAAAGATAAGTGGAATGCACCGCGGTAGCCTGTCTTTTTCGTTAGCCTCGTGTAATGTTGAGGCAAACGAAAAAGACAGGCTACCGCGGTGCATTCCTCTTATCTTTTTTTACAGACAACTAGAGTGACGTAATGCTCTTTTCGTACACCTGCATTAAGGCTTCTATATATTATAGGAGCCCTAACCTGCATTGGTGCATTCGAGCATCACGTGACTCCCGCGGTCTGTAAAAAAAGATACGCGTAAAGCACCGCGGTAGCCTTTCTTTTTCGTTAGCCTCGGGTAATATAACGGAAAATTTCAAACATTTCTCAATAATACAAGGTGCCTTGTATTATGGAGTATGTGTAAGTATAGAAATATATATGAGTAAGTATTAAAAGCAGGTTAATATGACGTCATTAGAGAATTAAAAGAAAATTAATATGACGTCATATTGAAAGTTTAATGGACTTTTTCAAATGTGTAAGAATAATAAGAGAGTATCAATATGAGTAATAGAGAAAGGACGTAGATATGACGTCAGCAGGTGAATATAAACTCATATGGGTTGGAGGAACGTATTGAATCATGATAAAAACCCGATTATAATAGAAATATTGACATATTTTAACTTTTTGAAGTTCTCTGTGCAACATGTTTAATTTTGAAATTGATTTTTCTACACAAAGATTCTTAAAATCTCGGACAACGCCGGGTATTTCAGCTGGTTTACTATATAGGATGTTAAAATTTCACGAAATAGTGCGCGCAAGCTAGAATATAACTGTTTTGTCTAAAATAACTTAAAAAATGAACATTTGTTGTATATGGCGATAGCTGAAATTCATTTCGCAATAGCTTTCAATCTTTACGAAGCTCTGTTTAAACGGTATTTAAGCAATATGTTACTTGTAAATCGTTACAAATTCTGTTTAAAACGTATTTAATTAATGTATTAACTTTGAGTCATTGCCAAATTCTGTTTAAAAGTAGTTAAATAACAGTTTACAATTCAATGAAAAAAAAAATGAGTTTTTAAGTAACGCGATACTTTACAAGACTTTATTTAAAAAGTATTTAAACAAAGTGTCACTTGTCAATCGTTGTGATATTCTGGTATTATTTACTAAGGAGATCGATCAGACACGTTGAAATTACAAATTTTAATTTTTCGTTTTACATATCTACAAATAATTTCCATATACGGTATTTGCATTTTTATATGTAGATATAGCATGTTTAAATACAATTTATTTCAAATACGAGTGTGAAATGATAAATTTTGAATAAAAATATTTCAGGAATTATATTTCTATTTGAAAATTTATTTGTATTGAATCACCTAAAATTTGTAAAAAAGTAAACGGATTATATTTATTTACATCTTGCTGAATGCTACATTTTAAGATAAGAAAGTAATCAAACACCTTTTTCAAAGAATGCCGAAATAAAGCTAGTTGAAAAGTGTTTAATAAAAAAAAGAAGAAATCTAAAGTCTAAAGATCTGAAGTCTAGATATTTTAAAATTTATTTGTATGTATGTTCTGAAAATCATCAAAAACTTTCAAAAGAATGGGCTAAGAAAAAAACCCTATAAAACGTTAAAAACGTCAGATATTCGTAATGTTGTCAAAGAAGATTTTGAATTCCAAACATCAAGAAATCAGGCAGAAGCTGAAATTAAAAAAAAATACAAAACACTGTTGAAAAAACACCGTATTCCCACGAATGCCAATCTAGAAAACTAAACATTAACTTTTATTAAAACCGAATTCGTATAATGAAGAAAAACCTTTTACTTATATTGGGTCATCCGAAAAGTTCTGCGATTTTTCAAGGCAAACCGCGGATTCGTCTAGTTATATTTTGCTACTGCCGATAAGAAGTGACATTGAATGATCCAGATATGTACATTTCTCCTTTTCTGCTTGCACCGCATAATTCTCGCTTGTTTTCTGGCATAATTTTTGTTTCAGTGCAGTGCTAAGAATGGAGAACCAAAAATTTCTTTTTTGTGGTATTATGTTCTTTTATCTTAAGAAAGATAAAAATGCTAGTCAGACTGTTCGTAAAATTTGTGCTGTATATGGACAAAGTGCTGTTTCAGATTACACTGTTCGAAAGTGGTTTGAGAAGTTTAAGCGCGGAAGTTTCAGACTCGAAGATGATGCCTGCTCTGGACATCTATAAAGTAGGACCTTTTAAAGAAGCTATCAAATGACTATGCACTGTACTTTTTGGAATATTTAGTCTGTGTGATAGCCGCTGAACTGTGTAACATGGATTTTGAGCGATAGCTTCTTTTAAGAGGCCCTCCTTTACAGGTGATGGTATTCCAGAGCGGGCATCATCTTCGCGGCTGAAATTTCCGCGCTTAAACTTCCTTTTTTCTTAATTGGCACCCTCTTAATAAATCCAAATCTACAGCTCCAATTTCAACAGAACTAATTATATTTCACAATTTTAACGTTTTTTGCTTCACCCGTAGCGTTTAATTGCTGTTTTATATAGAGAATACCGCTATTTAAATCTCAGCTAATAATGTTCCGAACTTCTCCAAACCAGTTCCATTTTTACTAAATTATCGTAAAAATCAGCATTCATAGCTTCAAGGTGTATTTCTAGAAAGAAGTTACCAGTATTTCCGAATAATAGTCTAAGCCAAATATGTAATTACTTTCCTAGCTTAACCAAACGAACGAATTTTTAAAGATGCATAGTGGTCCTCCTAATTAGTTATTTGCTGAAGAGCACTTGAACATCCGCTCCCTCCTTTCCGACCCCCGGCACCTCCTTCAAGTTTTTTTCTCTAACTATATGCCCCGTTTCTACATCTCAGCAACCATCTTTCCGATTTTAACGCAAATGATTCCAAACATTATAATTAACTTAATAGTCACCCTATATAATATTAAACTAAATTTAAGAGTAGCGGTTACCACTATTTCGGAATAATAGTTTAAGACAAATTTGTAATTATGTTTCTATCTTAACCAAACGAACGAATTTTTATGGTGCATAGTGGTCCTCCTAATTAGTCACTTTCTGATTGACACTTGAACATCCCCTCTCCCCCCCGGAACATCCCTCAAAGTTATTTTCCCTAATTGTGCCTTATTTCAATAACTCTGCTAATAATGTTCCCATCTTCTCCAAATAGTTTGTAGGCCTGTATTTCAAGATATATCATAAAATCAAATATTCAAAATCCATTCTTAAAGAAGAAAAAAATGCCAATTTAGTCGAAATTCTTTTTATTAAACAAAAACCAGACAGAATACTAATCTGAAAAGTTAAACAAATGTTTGTAGTTTTTTTAAAAAAATGTTTAAATAATTCGAAAGACTTAACAATAACTTTTAACCTTGAACAAATTTGTTTAAAGTAGTGTGTTTATTCCGAGGCATTTAAATGATTATTTAAGAGTTAGAAACATGTTGGCGTAACGTTAAGTTTATTTTTCTTATTGATGGTACTGTTTGATTTCGAAATACAATTTAAAAGAACACTTGTAGTTTTACAGTATTTAGAAGCTGCTAAAAAATTTCAAATGAAGCTTGCAGATATTGCATTCAAAACATTAGAGATAGCAAACAATATAAGTAAAAAATATGCATCCCTTTTTGGCGTCTCAAATTCTTTAAAAAAGTTATAGTATTAGCAAAACTAGAATTCAGTTTAAAATCAAATTAAACTGTAATAATAAATTTACTAGTTTATAAGTTTTTCCTAGTTAGTTTACTAGTTAGTTTTTCGCTGACCTAAATAAAAAATTGAAATTAATCTAAACAGTTTTCACACTTATATAATAAAATCACTTATTAACGTTGAACTAAAGATGTAATTAATGCTTAAAGTGATAAAACATTACCCAAAAAGGCTTAAAAATACCTTTTAATATAAAGATGGCATGTTTCATACGCTCAAACGGCGACAGCTTCAAGATCGAATATGACGACAATTATCCGTGAACCAATATATGAATTATACGTGAATCAATAGAAATATACAGTGGAACTTCCATTTAACGAAGTCTCATCGTTACACTTAAAAACTTCGTTATGAAGAAAATTCGTTAAATAGAAATTAATTTAAATTCATGACATTTTTTCTTGAGATATGACAAACAGGTATTGGATTCAGAAGCATTTGATTCAGTTTTAATTATGAAGCCGTCTTTTACAAAACAGTTGTGTACGGTCGATGAAATCATACGTCACATTCCCAAGCTTTGGCCCAAGCTTTCATCAGCTCTGATACACAGAATCACTAACTAATGTTTAGACTACATCGGCTTTTTTCTGTCTTTTTCGATAATGTACTTCAAGATTTTTTATTATTCCCTAGACTAATAATTGAAGTTTAGCTGTATTGGCATTAACAAAAATAACTTTGATGTTCTTCGATTTGTATTTTGAAGCACGTTATTTTGGATGTACAAAGCAATTGTCTATCAGCAATGGAAGGTCAGAATGGTACCTGTCTGACTCTAATAGATATTTTTTTGTTTCAATGCATATGACGCCATTGCGACACCTCATCTTCTATACCATTGAAGGTAAAAAGGAGATTTTGACTTCCCTCAACTGTCAGCGCTGGAGTCTCGGAGTGGGAGAATAGTGATAACAAGTGTTTTTCTTAGTGTGAAAAAAAATTGTTTTACTTAGCACCAAGCAGAATGGAAATTATTTAAATGTGTTCATTTTCATACAATCGAATCCGCTGAAATAAATTTGCATATCCTTCGAACAGCAATCACTTAATTTGAATTCTATAGACGTACAAAAGTGGAATAAACTTCGTTATACAGAATATATTTTTCGTAATGTGGAGATTAATTTACATGCTAATGGTGTTCAAAGTCAAAGTTCTGGAGAAAATTTCGTTAAGTAGAAAACTTCGTTAAATAGGGACTTCGTTAAAGGGAAGTTTCACTGTATTTGGAAACGAGAACATATGCAATGAATCAGCCTCTTATGAGTTACCTAAAATTTGGCACGATATAATTTACAAGTAAAATAATAATTCTCATGTTTACAGTTTGACCATTTTAAGCACCTGCTTGCATTATACATGTGATCTCTTAATTTATGTTTATAATAATAATAATAATAATAAAACTAATAAATAAATAAATAAATAAATAAGAAATTCGAAAACAGTTTATTTATCATTTTCGATCTTGAAGCTGTCACTGTTTGAGCGTATGAAACATGTCATCTTTACTGCCGAAACCTCAGTTGAGGCTCACTGTGGAGACACGAAAAGTTTTTAGTTTCTGTCTGTCTGTCTGTCAGTCTGTTCCCCGATAACTGGCGTAAAAATCGTCCTATTAGGTTGATTTTTGGTGAGTATGTTGGTGAGGTACCCGGAATGAGCTGTATAGTTTTGTTACATTTGGTTCATTCGTTCGAAAAATATAGAACATTTCTTTTTAGGTCATAATGCTTTCTTATGGGAATGCAGACGATTTTCAAATTTCATTTTTCACTGAAATGAAAATCTCATATTTGAATAATGGATTTAATAGTAAATTTATATGGATGTTATATATATTTTTTCGATATGGAGGTCTTAAATATATCCAATAGCTTTGAAAATTTGCTAATACATTCATTAGAATTTAGAAATTAATTGTTTAATTTATTGGAATTTTTTTTGTATCTGTTCGGGAAATATAAAATATTTTATTTTCATATTTTTTACAAATGTTAAAATGCATTTCTTTTTACTTTGTTCTGTAATTTATGAGTTGCTTTGCAACCCTAATTCGAAGAATATCAAAATAATAAAATTCAAGTAACTCGCACTATTTTGCTGCAATATTTTATTATCAAAATAAATTATTTTTGTATTCTATTGACATAAATGAAGAATTTATTTTAATACAAGTTTTTTGTTTTAATCTAAAAAGTTACAAGAACAAAGTTCATAAAAATTTCAGAATATCATTGCATAAACCGTGTTTAATTTAACGCTTCTAATTTCTGAAATCTCCGAAGTATTTTATATGCCTATAAATAGGTATGTAATATAAAAAAAAATCAAATTGCGGACTGTAAGATGCTAAATTCTATGAAAAGTGCGATTAAAAAACAATGATTTTTAGTGCTGACGTTGAGGCTCCTGATCTGCAGAGTTACTAGTATTAAAAAGTATTTTTAAGCCTTTTTGTGTAATGTTTTATCCCTTTAAGCATTAATTACATCTTTAGTTAAGCAGTTTTCTTCAAATTATAGCTTCAATTGTTATCGAAATGTTTATTCATTTCAAACTTGTTTGAAATGCATTTAAATAACGTATTACTTTTATTTTATTTTAAAGAAATTATGTACATTTAAAAAAAAATTGTTAATAGGTCTAATATAATAATAAACAATCTTAAACAAATTTGTCTAAGATAATGTGTTTGTTATAAAGCATTTAATCTTTAAAATCTTAATATTCAAAAATCTTTTATTTTTAATTTAAAAAATACAAATAACGATGTAATCTAATAAACAGAATCTTTCTTTTTAATGTATATTAAGTTATAAAAGTCGTATTTATATATACACATGGGTTGATCTAGAAGTAAACAATTACAAGCAAATATTTTATAAAAAAATTAAGTTTTATTTCAAAAAGATATTTGTATTAATTGACTGTTAATCATTTTGACTTTTTAAATTTACAAATAATGTAAGGGTTCTAATTTCAATTAGACTTGCAATATTTCAGAATGATTCAATAAGGCAGATATTTAAAACTTTTTTCAATAAGAAACAAATTAAGTTTTATTAATTAAAGAATGTTACCAATTAAACAAAGCAAATTAGTTTAAAATAAACAGAAATAATATTTTAAAATTAATTCTATATGTGGAAAGTATCTGCGGATAGTCCTCAGAATCTTTCCAGCATTATAAAACATTAAAAAATATATCAGATAAAGTTTTAAAGGAGAATTTTGAATTATAAACAAAAGGAAATCAGATAGAGTGCGAAATTTTAAAATTTGTAATAGGAAATCGGAAAAAACAGTTTGTAGTTTTAAAAAAAAAACTATATTAATCCTAAAAAAACTAAAAAATAACTTTAAATTTGACCAAATTTATTTAATCGAGTAATATATTTTTGGCATTTAAATAATTATTAGTGTGTTTGCAATCATTAAATAGACAAAATGTGCAGAGTGTATCACTATTCCCTCCGGGATTCGGAAATGTTCTTCTTAAAAAACTATTGCGCAGAAAGTTTCATAACACTATATCAATGCACCATATTTTAATTTTTATATCGGACGTGCTTCGCAAGATGACAATCCTCTTCTCCCACGGCCTACAAACTCACCTGATTTAACTCCGTGTGATTGTTTTTTAAGGGGTTACATCCAAGATCACGTGGTCATGCCCCTTATGCTAGGAAGAACCACAAGTGCATTTTCTAGCACTGAACGTGAGATTTGGGAAAAGCAAGTCAAAAAGATTTTAGAATTGAAGTAAGAAGCATAACCAAGTGTGTCCTGAATACTTGTAAAGCGTACCATAATTTGAAAGGATTGTTTATTGGGTGGTATGAAACAACTTATTGCTGCACTTGTGATAGTGTTTTAAGATACTCCGAGATTTTAGAATAACCTTTCCAAATCTAGGAGGTAATTATAATACACACTGTACATTATTCTTCTGTTAAAGATGTCACAAATTGATTTTGGAATGCATTTGAAAACCACTGTTTAAACTTTAGCTGTTATTTAGAAAAGTTTGGCATTTCCTAAAAAGTTATGAACGCATTTTTTGTTTAAATTACAAATACGAAATGAAGACTAGCAGATATCTCGGTCATTTTCAATGTTTTAAAAGTTAATATACACTAGTGTGCAAAACTTAAGCAACAAACACAAAATGGTAATTTCTGAAGACGTGAGTACTCAAAAGAAAATACTATAAAGAACAAGAATAGAAAACATGTACTACCCTAACAGCACAGCCAGTGGGTGTGAAGTCTCCTTGGCGTCACACATGGTTACAAGTGTCACAGTCACTACGGTGAATCAAAATATGGGATCTTTCACTCGTCTCTTTATAACTCTCAAATGATTGTTATAAGGTGACTCCACTGAAAAGTTATTGTGACTGTTGTTTTGTGATGGGTCACTAAGTGACGTTACAATGTAGTCACCTTATGATTCTCACGTGACCGTTAGTTAAAGACTCAACTTTGAAATCATTGTGAGCATTGCTTTGTGATGAGTCACCAACTAATGCCACAATGAAGACGCACAGTGACTTTCAGGTGACCGACACTGTACTGTGAAGTCATCATTACGTTCTTTTGTGAAAAGTCACTAAATGATTTCATTTTCTGTCACTTGGGAATTCGTTACAGAACAGCAATCATGATAACTTTACAAAGGAGTGTCCAAATGACGGTCACACGAGAGTCACCAGGTGACTTTATTATAAAGTCACCTGATGATTCGTCAAAAAGCAGCAGTCATGGTGACTTCTCAGTGGAGTGACCAAATGAGAATATAAATGAGCCGAATGAATGATATCACATTTCAGTTCATTGTAGTGACTGTGACACTTGTGACCATGTGTGACGTCAAAGAGACTTCGCATCGACTAGCTGTGCTGTTAGGGTAATACCAATTTCCTACACTTGCTCTTTATAGAATTTCCTTTTGAGTACTCACGTGTTCAGAAATTAGCATTTTGTGTTTGTTGCTTAAGTTTTGCACGCTAGTGTATAATTTTGTGGTTTAAAATGGGATAAAAATTCTCTTGGTCAAAATAAAGTAAAAATTACAATTCGTTATAAGCCGTTTATATAAATTAATGCCTTTTTATCCAATAATATTTTAGAACTCTTCGGCACTTTATTAATTAAGAAAAATATTAAGTTAGTGATACTTTTCAATCTTTACAACATTCTGTTTAAAAAGTAAGTCATACTTTTCAAACTTTACGAAATTTTCTTTAAAAAGTACTTGTTACTTTTCCACATCCGCGACGTTTTGTTTCAAAAAATTAAGTAATATATTACTTTTCAATGTTTACGATATTCTGTTTAAAACATATTTGAGTAACGTGATTCTTTATGTAGTTTTAAAGTATTTAAGTACTGTGTCAGTTTTCAAACTTTACGATATTCTGTTTAACAAAGCATTTAAGTAGGGTAATAGTACTTTTCAAACTTTATGATATTCTGTTTGAACAAACTTTTGTAAAGAAAGTATTTAATTAACGTTTTTCAATATTTACGAACTTCTTATTAAAGAATAATTTAGTAACTTGTAACTTTTTTATGTTTAAAATATTGTGTATAATAAGCATTTAAATAACGCGTTACTTTTTAACTTTTTGACCGTCTTTTAAAAATAAATACTGGCAACATGTAAGTTTTCAATGATTATGAAATTCTGATTCTGTTTAAAAAGTCTTTAAATAATGTGTTACTTTTCAACTTTTTGGCATTCTTTAAAAAATATATATATAGGCAACATGTTAGTTTTCAATGTTTACGATATTTTGTTTTAAAATTATTTAATGTGCTACTTTTCAATCTTTTCAAAATTCGAGTTGTTTCTTAAAAGAATTATAGACAGATTCGAATTTATCGTTTTATATCTCCTTAAAAAATTCCAAGGTATGAAATTAGCAATGTATAAAATTCCAAGGTATAAAATTATGTGCATATCTGCGCACAAATAATATAAATTTTATTCATTTCAAATCTAAGTAACGCAAGATAAGATTAGGAACAAAAAAATATATAGATAAAAATTAAATTTTTATCCCTGAAAACATCTGTGCTGTGCTGATCTACAATTTCGTCTTAATAAATTATGGTTGGGATAACAATTAGGATTTTATTTATATACATTTTATTGAATGGTACGTTTTCAGATAATTCAAGAAAATGTTTAAAATATTTCTTAAAGAAGTACTCTAGCTAATTCGTAAAACACTTATTTCGGCAGCGCGAACACGCTTGATCTCAATTGAAAAAAAATAACCTGTTGATTATATGTAGATTCTTAGATGTGTTGTATATCGTTAAAATATCCTATTGCATCGTTCCATGGTGCCAATATGTTTGCTATATTATTAAATGTTAATGCTTTTGAAGAGGTTGATTTTGTAGATTAGTATACGGAACCAGAAATATAGAAACTAGAATATTTTTCTCGAGAAACTTTAGATTAAGCTAATTCAAATTCGAATATAAAGACTATTTCTTAATAAGAAGACTGAAATAAAGGTAATTCAATTCAAAAGTTTTAATTAAATAAACATATGTCATTTCACTTTAATGTCCCGGGGGTATTTTGAAGTACCATTAAAATGCAGTCAGTAATACAATTTATGTTGAGTTCTAGATACTTCATTCTACCATGTTATACAATCACTATTTGTTATATAAAGCGAAATATTTTTAAGTTAATAATTACTTTTGCAATTATAACTATTCAACTTTCTTGATGTATGAAGACACGGAGTGGAAAATATCAGTTTTTAATTTCAATGCAAGGATATTTTATTTGTACATTTTAAAATTCAATAAAATTCTAAAAAAATACTTTATAAAACTGATTCGAGTAGAGATGTAAATATTACACCAAACTCCAATAAATACCGACTTAGCTTATTAATTTTAATACACAAAATATTATTTAATGTAATTACTTAATAATTAACTAAAATTTATTTAATGACTGTTCGCTTCTGAAATATTTTCCAAAATTCAAAAATCGTTTGGAAATAATAATTTTTATTAATTGATAATTTTAAACATAAAGGATTGAAGTAAACAGGTCTAGATGTTTTTAATTAATTTCTCTTGTACCTGCTGAAATTCATAAACATTTTAGCATATGATATACACATTTTTAGATGCTGTTTTGAAGGAAGATTTTAAATTCGAGACATCTGGAAATCAAATCAGAATATGAAATCGAAAATTTACGAAACTGGGTGGAAAATGTTTGTAATTTTTCTTGAATGTTTAAGTTAATTAATTTTTAAAAAGTAAATACTAATTATCAAAGTTAGAAATTTTGTAATTATTAGTATTTTTATTCTGGAGCATTTAACTGTTTGAGTATGAAATCAGCCCAATAAATTATTTATTCAAAAATGGTTACAGTTTGATTTCTGAATATATTTTAAAATAACTCTTTTAAGTATAATTTAAAAATATTTAGCGCTTTCATTAACCCTATTTTAAATTACATTAATGAAATTAACGCAAACAAATGATATAGGAAATGTATATTTTCAAAACCTGAATAATATAAATATTTATTTCTGGAACGCTATAAAAATCAATTTTATAAATCAAATTAAATTGTAATTAAAAAAATACATAATGAATCTCACTTGTAAGTACAATTTCTTCCCAATACTAAATTTATAAAAACTAGGGTTGTCCAACCTGGTTTTCCCGAGTTACAGAACATAGGTGTAAACCATTTTCTTAAATTAAAACCTCTAATAATCTAAATATTAATAACATTTAAATATTGACCACTAACAACACTAAGAAGCATTTTTATCTGAAAAATATCAGCAATGAATCGAAATAAATTTTTAAAATTCCTTAAAAAAAGCAATTTCTGTATTAGACGCATGTCAAGATGTAATAGCTGAAGAAATCGCCAAAGATTTTGTTATTTACAGCAGACTTTTAGCTTCTGATTATTTTAGTGGTTGAAGCAGGTAGTTCAACTACACGGCTGTTAAATTTACGTTTTATCTATATAATTATATTATTATTTTATTTATTTATTGATGCAGTTTCTATTTTGTTATAGAATATTAGCCGGAAACAAATTATATTGTTTTTTTAAAACTATTTATATTGCTTGAAGTACAAACGGGTTAATCTTTAGCAATCGGGATGCCAGCAATAGAGATAGATTTAAATAAAAATCAAGCTTGAAAATTACTTTAAAAACCACAAAAAATCTGTAAAATGAGCTACATTTTTTATACAAATTGCACTTGAAACAATTTTTTTTTAAATATACGGTGTAAAAATTGAAGTAGTGTGTTGTTTAGAAGTTAAAAAAAATTGCAGCAAAAGTGAAATCTCATGATAAGGTGTTACCGCCGTTAATATGACGTCAGTTTTACTCACGGACATGTTTTTGCTTTATAATATCTTACTTTGTTCGCGTGGTTTTAAACGTCTTTTAATGGCCTGTCTCTTTTGTAAGTATTGTTTTAATTGAAGACTGCATCTATAAACGAAAACTTTTTAATTTCGCACAAAAAATAGCCTGTAACGGAAATAAAATACAGAGTATATATGCTGGAGGCACAGGGTATATGCTGTACCCATACTTGAGAAACAGAAGGTATACGAAACTTCTTAAAATATCCAAACAGTATACGACGTATACCACTGTATACCCTCCTCTGCAATCCTGATAATGACGAACACGTGCACGAAAAACAACTAAAGTATTTATAAAGAATCTGTATTCGCACATTATCAGTGTGCGGTTAAAATTCTAATTCAAAAGAATACATTTAAAAACTTAATAAAAACAAAATTTCTTTTCAATTCAATTTACACATTTTGTCGTCTGCGCGAAAAGCAGTCTGCAACAGAGTAGTTCTAAACTACATCAGTGATAAAAATGTAATGTAAATAATCCTTTGATCGTGTGAAAATAAAAATAGTGCCAGCTAAAAGGCGTCAGTTAAAAACAATTTATTATACGGAAAAAAATATATTTGAGATTAAATTATAGAACGTAAAATGGGAGAAATTTTACCTAATGTAAAAATTATATGACAAAATGGTAGAATGTTTATTATATCCGAATATTGTACAGCATTTGATTGATAAGGCATCACTTATAAAGCAAAATATATAATTTTTCGCATATTTAATGTAACAATCCGTGTTTAATTGACAATGGTTTAACACACATATGCTTAATGTGAGCAACCTTCACTATACTGCATATTTGAACTCTAATATTAAGCATTTTCGAATAATAGTGCATTCTAATATTTCATTTTTTATGTAATTCTTTTACATCTACAGATAAATAATAAAGTTACGATTATTAATGGCTATAATTTTTCTTTCAAAATATAGATTGTGTTCATTATTAACAAAAACACAAAAATGAGTTAAATCGGGATAATTATTTGTCATTCATTTCGTGTTAAAATAATTGAAGAATAAAACAGATTTTGTAAGACTATTGGTAGAAGTTATACTATTTTGTTGCGCTAATTGAACTCATACAATAAATAATCGGTCAAGTACGAGTATAATTCGCGCTCAAACGGTTCGTACATTAAATCTGTTAATTAATATTTATTAATTAATAAACTTTTACAACCCCTAATTTTTCATAATTATAATTTCAGTAGATTCGGAAATAGGAGGGAGAGGGGGGTGGGGTATATTTTCCAATATGCTTTCAACGATATCTCTGAAAATATAATACCTAAAATTAAAACAAATATATTTTTTAGTTCTATGTTACAAGATCTTTCAAACGATGCCCTGCACGATACATAAAAAGAAAGTTTTTTAAATAACATAATTAATATCTCGGCTAATTACCGACTTTTTTTTTCGAAAATCATTATCAACTATCCTTGGATGACCCTGCGTCGATAGATACCTCCAGCGCTTGTTAACTCCCCCGCTGCCGGAAAAGTAAAGTTTGTGTATAACAGAAAAATACGTTTTTCTCAGAAACGATATAACCTAGGAAAATCGCTATAGTTTTTCTGCAAGTTTAAATAAACTTCTATTATCCCTAATTTTTTCATAATTTTAATTTCAGTAGATTCGGAAATAGAGGGGGCGAGGACATATTTTTTTCAGTGCATTTTCGACGATATCTCTGAATATATAATACCTAAGATTAAAATAAATATTTTTTCGAGTTCGATATAACGAGATCTTTCTTACGATACCCCACATGATATACAAAAAGAAAACTTTTTTTCCCCAAGTAACTTAAATAGCCCCAAAATTTTTCCTAAACATATCTGCGAATCACTAATAATCTGAAAATATGTGGGTAAAAAGACTTTATAACTTTCCCAAGTTTGAAGTTTCAATGTCCCATAGTTTACGAGAAAAAGGGTGGTGACAGACGAACGGACAGACACAGGAGTGATCTTATGAGGGCTCCGTTTTTACTTTTTAAGTACGGAACCCTAAAAAATGGATAATTTTACCAAGGAAACTGCGAAAAAAAAAACTTATATAAAAGAAATAAAAGTATCTGAATAAACAAGTCAATAATTCCCTCTTATATAAAAAATTTCCATGTGAACATTCTGTGAGAATCATTATGAGTTTATTTCGAACTATACCATACAGACGTTGGTTTATTTTAAATTCTGGTATAAAACAATGAGTCATTTTATCTTCAAAACATAATGATGTTCAATTGATTCTCTGAGCAGAAAAAAGTAACAATAAAAACACCCCATTAAAATTTGAATGTGTAAAACTGCTTTTGGAGATAATTGTAACTCCAACTGCAGGTCGTTAATGAACAATTCTTAATGAAGAGTACTAAACTGTTATGTAAGTTTCGAACAAATTTAAAATAAAACAGCAGATTTCGCTTTTAATTAAAAAAAAATCATATTCCAAATGGCGATTGTAAAAGAAATGTGTTTTACACAGTTTTTCAATATTTAACATACAAAATAATATCATCACTAATAATGTATATAAAAAAGTAATGCACAATTTTCTAAGAAATTTGTATTTCAAAAATATTTCAATGTTACAACTTTTAATCTCCATTTCTCTGACAGAATTGAGACTAAAGGATTTGTTACATCTGTATAAAAGCCATTATGGTGCAGATTTCATGCCAAAACATAGTTTTCAGAAGTTTTAATATTTAACTAATATGTATGTAAATTAAACTGCTCTCAAAAGAAAATTCTAACTTGCAGAGATTGTTGAATTCAATATTTTTTTTTCTAGAAAGGATAAAATACTCAAGATAAATAATTGAAAGATTAAAAGAGTTTGAAAAGAACTTCACAGGCTTTTATGTAAAGATGTTTTGTCTCCTTTCTTTACATTTGTTTAGCATTTGATAGATGGAAAATTAATATTAAACTTGTAAAATTTTTCATAATATCCATCTTTTGATTCAAGTTTCATAACATATTTGAATTGGACATGCTCTATTATTTATAACGCAGATTTTATAATTGTGTAAACTTAACCTTGAAATTCACTTTTTACGTATAATGTACATTTTATAATCGCGTAAAGTTAACCTTGAAATGAAAAGAAATTTCGAGTTTGATAATGCTGTTTGAAATTTACGCAAGAAAATTACTAGGATTTAATAAAGTTGCTTCTCATTTGTTTAGAATTTTATGCGAATAAGATTATGTTGTCGTTTTTCTGTATACTCCTTCAGCTTTGAATGGAAAAGAATTCAGAAAATGTGATTTTGTTTCTTTCTTACAAAATAACTTAAAATCTCAATCGTTAAATTAGATGTTTTTCATAAAAGGGGAAAAATTATTTTTTCTATTTAAATATAACATTGCTGTCACGAAAAATTAAACCTTTGAAATAAAAAGCTTTTTGTAATTTTGTAACAAAATTGTCTGAAATGTGTTTAAACATATGTAAAAATAACAGAGAAATCCAAAATCTTTTTCTGTTCACAATATTTCAAAAATCTTCTAAACTTTACTTTACAATAAATACTTTACGCAATAAAGATAGCACCTAAAAATATTGAACTGGTGAGGGAAGTCTCCGAACGTACGAAATCCAACATATAAGAACAAAGAATTACAAGCAAAAGTCCCTATAATAGAAGAACTTTCGGGTAGTATGGAATAGTTGGGTAATATGTAATACCACGGTTTCTGTTTGGTAAAGTGCTGCCACCAAGCGGCAACATCATAAACTACTTAAGAACGTTTCCAGAATGCCCCCCAGAACGCACAGTTCGTCGGTCGGCGCCAGGGCGCGTTGTGTGAATAAATATTTGTTTTTCGAGTTTGGAAAGTTTCAGGAGATAATTTTTCAATATTTTTTAATCATTATTAGAAGTATTAGTTTTACATTGAAATTAAGCATAATGTACACCAAAATAGTAACAGTTTATGATGTAATACTCGTTTTTTAGCTCGCGATTCACACTATTAAACATAGAGTAATTTTTTTCCCAAACCGGCCGTTTCGGGTTATATGGAATACCAATATCTCATAATACTCCATGATTATGGTGGAGCAAAGACAGACCTTTATACACTGGCCTCGAAAAGTTAAGGTATACAACCAGTCTTTTGTGTCAAATTTGAAAACAAACGAAAAGAAAAATATGACATTTAGAAGAATTGTGCTTTAAATAGTTATTTATCGAATTTTACTTAATTTTAACATCAAGCATGATTTACAAATAAAAAATTGCATTTTTTACAAAAGTGTACTGTTTGATAAAAAACAAATAAATAGCAGTTTTTTCGTGAAAAAAATTAAATAAATAGATTTTAATAAGGCATGTGTCCGGTCCTACTTGTAATGACTTTGTGGCGTCGACTTTCCATACTGTCAATCAAGTTGTCGGACAATGGAAAGGGAAACAACTCCTATAGATGGAACAACGTTTGTTCCAGCTCATTTAACTACTTTGGAGGCGGACTTACGACAGCCACCTGTCTGCTGATATAGTCCCAAAGATGCTCTATAGGATCAAGGTCGGAAGATTGTGCTGGACATTACATTCGCTCTAAATCTTGATCCTCTAGATATTCATCAACGGCTCTACCTCAATTCGATCGGGCATTATCAACCATTCAGATTAATTCATCACGAATATAGCACCACCATACTGTGTGACAAACGGAACAATGATCTCGTTCTGATATTTCACAGCAGTCAGAATTCTTCCATTTTACACGTGAAAGTTACGGTGACCAAAATAGAGATTCCAGCCCATACCATGATGCCACCTCCTCTACAACTGTGTCTTTCAACAATGTTACATAGGTAGAATCTGATGCCTTGTCCTCTCCAGTTCAGCACACGAACTGTCACTCTCCAAAACAAACCGGGACTCATCTGCGAACTGTATGGAAGCCCATTGTTGTGTGTTCCAGGTAACGTGCTCTCTTGGCCAACATAAACGACCACTTCTGTATTGTCGATTAAGAGGGCCACGCACAAAGGGTCGCCTTGCATAGATTCCGTAATTGTAAATACGTCTATGCATCGTAATCGCAGGTATTCTCATCCCTGTTGCTTTACGATGATCTGAAATGGGCTGAGCCACAGTAGTGATGCTCCTCCTTCGGGAAAAAAGAGCTAGAAAGCGATCTTGTACAGGGGTTGTAACACGTGAGCGATCTGGAACAAGTCTTCTTGATACTGAATTTTTGGATTTAAATTGATCTGAGAGCCTTTGGACCACACTACGAGACACATTAAGACGTCTATCAGCCCCAGCTTGTGATAACCCCATTTCCATCCATCAGATTGCCCGACATCTTAACGAATCAAGTAAACTACATCTGTCAGACATGGACCATTTTAGTACCAACAATTCAAGATCATCAACCATAAAAAAAATATCACACAATTTAGTATGTTTAGTATGATGCTGATTAGTATGTTTATTTTAAAGCATTTAAATGAATATTACTGAGTTAGAAAGAATTCGACAAAATTATTTATTTTCTTATTGGAGAGTCTATAAATACATTTAATAGAACTTTTTATACTTAGTAGTAGTTTTAAAATACTTAGCATTGGTTAAAGAAAATTATACAAAATTTGATGACATGTTGTTCATAAAATTAAGAAAGAAAAATTATATACGATAAAGAAAGTTTTTTTTCAGTTTCTGAAAACTTTAAAAATTGTATTTGTAACACTTCAATTGATAGTTTAAATGAGACTGAAAGATGATAATGGGTTTTCTTAATTATATAAAAAAAATTGTTGGAACAAAATTAATAAAATTTGTATTTAAAATTTGTATGTATAATTTTCATCAAATGAAAGCTTGACATTTATATATGGTAACCAAGTGTATTTTTATTTGATAATTTTCCCAAACAGTCAGCTGTTTTATTATACTGAAATTATTTCAATCAAGTAATGCTTGAAAACTTTACATTTTAAGATAAGTTAACAATAGAGACTTGGAAAGTAAGTTCTTAAATTAGATATAAAAAACATAAATCAATTGAATAAAATTTCTAACTAAACAAACAGAAAAACAATCTCATTTGAGATGAACAAAATTATATACTTCCAAATTAATTTGTGTAAATAATGTATTTGCTTAAAATAATTAAAATCCTTGTAATAAAGAAAAGTATGAAACAAAATGTATCTGATACTGTTTAAAGGAGGATTTTCAATTTTAAAGTTCTGTGAATTAGGTAGAATGCGAAAATGAAAAGTTACGTAATTGAGTAAAAAAAAAAAAAGAAAAGTTAATGCATTTTTCTCCAATGTTTAAAGCAGTTCTAAACATTTAACAGTAACTTTTAACCTGAAGAGGCTAATTGAAGTTAGTTTGTTTATTTTGAGGCGTTTAATGATTATTACTGAATTAGAAATAAGCCGGCAAAATTATTTCTTTTTTCCTTAAAGTTGTGTCAATTGATTTCGGCATCCATTTCAAAAGATTAACTTTTATACTTTAACTGTAGTTTTAAAATATTTAGCACTGGTTGGAAAGATTTTAGCAAAGTTTGCTGAAGTTGCATCCACGAAATTTAAATAAGCGAAAAAAATTTAAATATTTTCAGTTTCTGGAAATTTTAAATAAATATATTTAACTCTAAAATTCAAATTTTAAATAAAATAAATTGTAAAAATGAATTATAATGTTTACTGTGATAAAAGTGTATTTTAGTTTTGTCAAAAACAAATAAAATTTTTACAAGAAATTGAAGTTTGATATTTATATATAATAACCAAGAACATTTTTATTTCACAAATTTTCTGATCCATTGTTTCACATTTTTAAAGGAGTATTGAAGTTTGTCGGCTTCAAAAAATGAATTTTTTTCCAGATTTTTGAATATATGACAATTTACAACTGTTGTTTTGAAGCCTTAAAAAAAAAAAAAAAAAAAAAAAAATATATATATAAACACATATAGAAATAAATGTGATTTTTTTGCAAAAATTATAACGTTCTTTATTTTTTATTTATATTTTCTATGGTTTCAGTTTTAAAAATATTTAATTGTTTCACAGCCAGATGGCATAATTTAGCAAGCGCGGTTTGACGCAAAATTAACGACATTGTTGTTGTAGCTCATTTACAGTTGTAACTACAAGGAATATTGGCCAATTTATCCCCTGCGGCAGGCGAACGCCAAAATGCTTTAGAATTAACTTATTAAATTATAATTAAGGTCTAAAAATATTAAAATGTTGTATTGTCATCAGAAACACACCGCATAATTTTTATAGTTCTAGCCTAACTGGAAGTGAGTTAAAAATCGATTACAAGATTCCATTTTACATACAAACATCAATTTGAGTTAAACAAAAGAGGGTAAAAGATGTAGTGATTCTTGTCGCACAGTGCACGAACGAGCAGTACTTGTTACAAAACACGATTTTCTGTAAGCAATGCTTTTATGTTCCTTACCAAACATATTTCAGCAACGAATAAACCTATTCCTTGTTTTTATTTTAAATTAAAACTTTTATATTTCCCTAGTCGTTGACCGAAACACCAAAACTTAAAAAAAAAAAAAAAAAAAAAAAAGGCATTTGTCTTTATAAGCAAACAAACTTCTTATTAAAAACGTATACATTAAATTTGATAGTCACCAATTTTGTTATAAATACAAATTTTCAAAAAACCGTCAGAGTCAGACCGAATCAAAGCCATTATATAATAAGCCTAAAATTTCGCTACACAACACGTAAAGTCGAAGAAAAACGAGTCCAAAAGGTACATTTTTCATTAAAAATTATTAAAAATTTGGTTTTTAAAGTTTTAAAAAAAGTGTTATTTATGCAAAAATCTACATATTTCTACCTAGACGAAAAACAAATTCATAAAATATGCTCATTTTTTAAGCCGAACAACCCCCGTGCTCCCTAAATGAATGCTGAAAAATAATTCCCTTAAATATCAATGATAATCAAGTTTTCGATACAATTTTTCAATTTATAACAAAAAAAAAAAAAAAAAAAAAAAAAAACAGAAAAAAACTAAAAAACCCACAGATTTAATATATTAGCATCCAAGATAAAATATTGAAAAAAAAAAAACCCCGCAGATTCAATATATTTGCATATTTAAGGTAAAATATTGCTACTCTCTTAAAAAACAAACAAACAAACAAATTCTTATGCAATTGAAAAAAAATTCTCGGACGAAAATAATTTATTTTAAAATATTCTGAACCATAAGCAATGTTGGGACACAAAGTTAGTTTTTTTTTTTTTTTTTTTTTTTTTTTTTTTTTTTTTTAATCACATAGTCTATATTAAATATAGGCAAATGTATTTTTTTTGTATTAAAAATCATTTTTTAAAAATGTAAACGCAATAAAAAAATAGTTCCATATATCTTCAGATGCAATCTAAATCATCTTAAGTTACACGCAATACAAAATTACACACGAAATACAAAATGCAAATACACACAGTTACAAAAATATATATTTTTTAATTTTAGAGCATTTATTCTTGTATTTACTTGCAATATTAATAAAAAATAAAACAGTAATACGCGTAACATTAAAAAACGATAAAAAAAAAAGAGTAGTTTTAAAATTGCTAGCAAGACAAACATTAAAAACTTTGTTTTAAATGAAGCTGTTTAAAAAACTTTTAATATATTTAGAAAAAATATAAGAATAAGACTTTTATAGAAGGAACAATAGAAACAATACATACAAACAATAAAATACTTAGAAAAATTTATTTATAAAATTTTCAATGTTAGACAATGAAAAACATTGGAATTTGTCTACACTTTAATTAATTATACTTTTTGCATCTCTGCGGGTGTTAACGTATTCCCGATATTGATAAAGTTATTAATATTCTGTATAAATCACTAACAGATTCAACCAAGCAGGGTGGCCTACCATGCGGCTTAAGCTTTACAAGCCCTGCTTGGCAAGTTTATTAAAAAAAATATATATATACAAATGAGGCCAATAGGCCATTAGGCTTTTACATAGTACTGAATTTAACAATGCATAAGAATTATATATATATAATACAATTTGACATATATACTCTCATTTGAGTAAGGTACAAGGCGTGCCTGATATCCATAGGTTCTTGGTATTATTTACAATGATATATATACAATTCAGATATGTTTTAAAAGTTTTTACAAATGATTTAAAGTCTTTGTATGATGCGGACATAGTCTATAAATATATTTTAAAAGTTTTTACAGATGGTTTTAAGTCTGTTTATGGTGCTGGCATAATCTATGTATTGAAATGTTCGGTGATTATTAGTCTATAACGTTTCTACATAGTACTTATCTAAAAACAAAATTAAGAAAATGTTATTAAAGATAATTAATTTTTAGGATTCCGTACTTAAACTAGTCGTTGGGGGCCACCGTAATACTTATCCATCAGGGATATGCATAATATAAAATATTAAAATAAAATATGTGTAAACTATTTATTTATAAAATGCATTGCAATTCGAATAAAATCGTGGCTTGATGACGTCATAAACTTTCAAGGCTCGATTACTGAATTGAAACATCCTTATAACTCCAGAAACAATAATCCTATTAACTAGCGGTTTATTGCATCTGATTAAGCGTCTCATTTCCAATTAAAATATATCTTTGAATTGAAATTTGGATGAAATACAGGGTCATGAAAAATCGAAGAGTGTGGTAAATAGGATTACAAATATCTCGGCAACTCATTATCCGATCGACTTCATGCTGTATGCAAAATTTATGTTTTTCTATTGTCTTTTATATTCACTCCTTAAAATAAACAATTTCGAAAAATTTTATATACCTTTTATCAGAACGAATATTTCGAGAGTCCGAAAAAAATAGTTCCGGATAATCGAGGTTACTGAAATTCAATAAGCTTCTTCCCATTATTAAATACTAAGTACATACCAAATTTCAAGTCTCTATCTCAATTTTTTTCGGGAAATAGAGCGTTTACAGACACACAGACGGACGGCAAAATTTGTTTTCTAAAAATATGTTTTTCGGAATCTCCAGTGTCTGAAACGTGTAAATCCGTCATTTTTTTTTCTATTTCCAAAACGATTACAAGACTTACCCTATACTACGTATGATGGGTAAGTAAAAGTAAAAACGGAACCATTGTAAGATCACTGCTAGTGTGTCTGTCTGTCCGTCGTCTGTCATGGCCGTTTTTCTTGAAAACTATGGAACGTGAAAGTACAAACTTAGCAGAGCTATAAAGGCTATTAGCCATTCAGAAATATGGTTAGCAAAAATTTAGGAGTCTAATTAATTTACTTAAAAATAATTATATATATATATATATATATATATATATATATCTTGTGGAGTATTGTTCGGAAGATTTCATAACATCGAACACAAAAATATATTTGTTTTAATATTAGGTATTATATTTTCAGATATATCGTCAAAAATGCACTGCAAAAATATGCCCTCACTCCTCCCTATTTCCGAATTTACTGAAACTAAAATTATGAAAAAAAATTAGGAGTAGTAGGAGTTCATTTAAACATTTCAGGAAAACTATAGCGATTATCCTAAGTCACATAGTTTTTTAGAAAATCGCATTTTTCCGTTACGCACAATCTTTACATATTTGCGGGCGCTCATTGGACGAGTTGAGGGTCACTCGAGGTACCCATCGACATGGAATCATCCGAGGATTGTTGATAATAATTTTCGAAAAAAAAATTGTAAGTAATCAGCCGAGATATTAATTAAAAACCAATCCTAAAAAACGCGGCACGGAACAAGGCGATGTTGCCACTTTGCGACCTTATTTCGAAGCGGGCTTGGCATAATGCCAAGTTTAAACTTTGTAGAATGTCTTTGTATTAGGTAAGGCAAATCATAGTGATAAATAGTCGACGTTTTTTAATCCAATTGAATTCAATTATTAAAGACAATTATTGAAGAGAATTATTGAAAAATAATTCCTAGAATAATAAGTTTTTTACAAAGTCTTATTATTCTTTTAGCAATGATTTTTGTGTAATAGTGAATTTAGTTAATAAATTTTCTGTACGGAATCCTTTGTGCGCGAGTAAATCCCGCACTTAACCGATTATTTTAAATAATTGAAGACGTGTTAGAAAGCAATGAGTAAGATCGAATCCGCCTTAGTCGTCCGATGTATGAAACGGTCCCTCTTTCCGGCGTAGTCTTGGGGGGGGGGGGGGGGGCTGCGATTCCATCTGCTCCGCGAGTAATGGCGGCGGTATTAAAGGTTATGTAGCAAAATTTGTTTAAATGAAAGGTTTTTGTTGATTTTCTTCTTGAAAGCGTATGAGGCGTTTAGAAACAAAGTGGATCAAGTCCATAAAACATCTTAAGGGTGTATTCAAATCCAAACTGCTTATTTTGAGACACATTTTTTAATTCATTTTTGCTCTAAAATGCATCCAGTTGGCAGGTTCTCTTATTCAGAAACTTTATAATGTCCGTATTGTCTCGATTTTTTAAGGCAGAATATATTTCCAAAAATGCTGTTAAAGTGGACATTTTGAACCGAATTTCCCGAGGCGATAGCGCTGGAAACAAAAAAAACATGATCGTACTGTGAAAATAATTGTCTGTAAATCAATTTCTAATTAATTGAACAGAAAATAAAAACATGGGTCTCTTATAAATGTCTTCATAAATTACGCCGCCAAGTTTCATGTTTTTACTTTTAAAAATGAGTCTGAAAATGTGTCTCAAAATTTTGAGTTGTATAATGTGGAAAAATATTCTTTTTGATGGATTGATTTTTTGATGAATTGATTTTTTTTCAAGATTTCAAATTCCATTCGCTAATGTTAAACCTATGGGAGTGGAATTCATTCTTATTTTTAGAATATCGTCTCAGGAAATTAATATTTTAACTTCTTTTTCTATGTAGTCTATCGTAGACGATCTTTTTTTTCCCTTAGTTGTCAAAATATTTCTAAAATATATGCTTAATTTAATATTTTATGTATTAAAATCGTACGAGTTGTGAGTAACATTTTAACACTTTAGATAAAATTAAGCGTATATTTTAGAAATATTTTGACAACTTCAAAAAAGAAAAAAAGAAAATCCTTTAAGAAGAGTACACAGAAAAAATAAGTCAAAAATATTACTTTCTTTCTGAGATATTTTAAAAATAATAATGCATTCCACTACCATAGCTTTAGCATTAGCGAGAAGAATTTGAGATTCGACTGACCAACCGCATTAAGATATAACCGAGAGGGTTACAATGGTTGTAGTGAAATTAATAGTCTCCACTGCATTTGATTGAGAATCATACGAGTCTAGAGGTATTTATTGCAGGGCTTGCAGCGTTAGTAAATTTTTCTTCCATTGCTACCACTATTTTAAATCAATAACTTCCGTGTTATATTCCTTTAGCATCTGCAATAGAGTACTACAAAGAATTATGTTTGGAGGTTGGAGTAATCGATGTTCTTATCTGGTCTTAGGTGATCTTATGTATGTGTCTCATATGATGTAGTGAAATGCTACTAAAGAATTTGGACTTCAATTACCATTAAACACACAAGACAACGAAGAAAATGCGAATAAATATTTTAAAACTATTTACTACTTTTTTTCAATTATTGCTCAAAGTGCCAAATAAAAATATACGTCACAAACCTGCTTTTAATTAAAAAATGAATCCGTTATTTGAGAACAATTTTACATCAAAACTGGGCTTTTTGATAAGAAGTAACTTAAAATTTAAAATATTCGATGAAACTCCTTGTGGATTTTCATCGAATATTTTAAAACTTAACCTCAACGTAAGAAAGGGTAAAATAAAGCAGATTATTGTGTTCCCCTGAACAGATAAGATAGAGACTGTAAACTAATATAATATAGCAAAACCAATAATCTGTAAAAGGATTCAAGTTACCGTGGTAGTTTTATTAAACCGTAAATAATGTTATAACATTGGTTTATAAGGAACACAATGACTAAAGATCGAATGCATCGAAATTTCACTAAACATCAATATAGTAATAATAAGTTAAGGAGATTGATTCAGAGAAAATCCGCTTTACTCTCATAGGATTAAAACATCAAGTACAAGCATTATAAATGTGTTAAGTTAAATAGACCTGATAAATACATATCTTTGTCTGTAAGCCCATTTTATGATATTAATAAATATTAGCGGTTGTTTTGGCGTTATGTATAATTGAAAAGCTGGGGATTAATAGGTGTCTCTTGCACCTTTGTTTGGATGAATAGATCGAAAATGATAGGGATAATGCTGCATAATGGGAAAAAAAAGTTACCGTAACGACAAGGGGCTATTTCTTTCAAACATCGATAAAAGCGTAGTTATTAAAAATATAGGCCACATCATCATTGTCACATATTATAATTTTATATCAGCGATCACTAAAGATGAAGGTCTTGAAGTGGCATTTTTAAAAAGAAATTCTAAATATGTGTATATTTATTGTTTTTTGTTTTAACAAATAAATGCATCTTAGAGACTTTACAAAAAACAAATAAAATGAAGAAGGTGCGAAAAAAGAAAGGAAGACATTTGATTATTACATTTTTCTTCAATTTATGCTTTTGAAGAAGTAAACTTATTGTAACATACCTAATAATCTGTAAAAGGACCCAATAATCTTCACGATGCAGTAGTACGGACCCGAAACTAGTATATTTATTTCACGGGGAACAAAACATGGATTTTGGCGCCCCCACCCTCTCTCTCCTCTGCAAAATAAATTTGCAAAGAAAATTTTACTAAGTTTCTAATAGCCGACGTATTTTAAAATTAAAAATATGTAATAATAAAATACGTAATATTGAACTATGTAATCAGGTTTGTCAAATATTTATTTATTCAATAAAACCTGCGAAACCAGAATAGAAAGGAACTATAAAATTTCCACTTTATACAGATTTCCGTTTTAGCATGTATAGGTGTTGATATTCTTTCGGTTGGGATCACGTAATTTTTTAATTTAGGACAGGATTCCGTTATAGGAAGATTTCATTTTCACATATTTTACTGTAGTTATAGCATTATATTACAACTGATTTTGCGTTTAAAGTGATAGTTATATGTGTCACCATGTCTTAAGAACTGAAAAACCAGGATTTTCTGTAGGTATAACAATGAATTCCAAAACGTAAAATATATTTGTGTGCTACCTACAGCCAATTTGATGGAACTATCACTTATACCGCTCTTCTTATTAATAGACTGATATGTCTAGATGTTTTTTTGAACTTAATGCCAATTTTCAAAATTATAATAGTGACTTAGAACAACAACAACAAAAAAATATTTAATTTTTGAAAAAAAATTTATTTTGCGAATTTTCCACATCTTAGTGTTTAGTTTCCCTGGCAGTTACCCTCCCATGGCCAGATCTGGATGCAAAAAAAAGTAATTGTAGTAAAAAAAATATATATATATATTTTTTAATTTCGTATTTTCCACTCTTAATTTTTTAGTATTCAGAGCAATCCCCCGACCTTACCAATTTTTTTTATCTATTTGTCAATTTTAATACATTTGACAGTTTTCCAGCTGCAACACATTTTAACCCAAATTTCATATATTATATATATTGTATCAAACGACAAACCAAATCTTCAATTGGCTTTCGTTGGCAACCGGGGCACATACCCCTTCTGTCACCCCCCCCTCCTAGTTTCCGCTCTGCCGTAGTAATTCTATTAGACCGTACGTAATGTTATAGAAGCCGTTTATTTAGCATCACAATGATTGCATATCACATGTATCGAAATTTCACCTCATGTATCGAATCACCTGTTTTTAAAGTCATCGCGAAACATCAAATTTCATTCATCTAATAAAGTTTTTATTACAAGATTTATAGTGAAAGGAAAAGAGTGATTTGTAAACAAGTTGATTGCTAAAGTTAGTAGAAAAAAAAGTAAAAAAGTTTCACATAGTATATTTAAATAGGACTTCAATAAAATAAATAAATACATTTGAAATATTGCGTATAGAACGAAAGAAATAACGAGAAGCAAATACATGTACATTTGTAATTTTCTTTAATGGCATAAGTTAAAAGCGATAAACAAATATAGTTAAATCAATAATTTATAAAAGTATTCCAGAGACGGTAGTAGTTTAACAAGGCTTTAAGTAATACTACGACCTCTATTTATATAAAACATAATGATTGCATATTGCATGTATTGAAATTTAACTAAATTACTCTAGACCAGTAAGAAGTTAAAGAGATTAATTCTGAGAAAATCAGCTTAACTCCCATAGGATGAAAACATGTAGCACAAGCATTACAAATGTGTTATGTTAAATAGACCGAATAAGGCATATCTTTGTTTATAAGCCCATTATATGATATTAAATGTTAGCAGTTGTTTTGGAGTTATGTATATTTGAAAAGTGTGAGATTAATAATGCATAGGTAGCTGGTTTCCCTCGCACCTCTGTTTTCACGCATAGATAAAAAAAAAAGCTGCAGATACTGCAGAGTTGCTGAAATACTGCAGTTATTTTATCATTATATTATCATTGTTTTATTTCGATAGAAAATATGTTTCATGATAGTCTAAGTTCAGTGGTATAATCAAAATCTAAAATGTATTTCGACATAATGGGAGTATTGAATCACATTAAACTCCACATTTTTATATCATAAAAAAACACTTCAATGTTTTGTTACATTTGATTTGCAATTTTTTTTATCATCGACCCAAATGTGACTCTGAAAAAAATTGTATTGCGTAGTATGATTTGTTAATTTGCTTCAGTTGATTAATTTGTTCGCTTTCTTAACGGTCTTCTTGAGAAATCACTTTAGATAATTAAATAAAATATATATTACAAGAGTTCTGGTGAAAGAAAAGCATGCTTTGTGAAGCATTTTCACGTAAAAATGTTTAATTTGAATTTTAATAATTATAAACCTAAAAAAAAGAAACCGACAACAAAGTGTTACAAATACCTCCACCGTAAAAATATAGTTCTTCAAATGAAGCGAGTGTACTGCAGAAATCTTGGGTGAATTTGAACGCTTTACAATTTTGATTGTCCTTTTTTTAACCCTTTCCAACATAGTTGAAAAGTGTTTATGAATTTGGTTTGTCTGTCTGTCTGTCCGTGTTCTAACTCGCTTAAATATAGTAGGATTCCCATGCAATTGATATATGTTATTGAGATTTACTATAGCATGTTCAGTATCGAAAATGAAGTGTGCAGCACATACAGTTATTTTAAAGGGACACTTAAAATAATTTCGTTTCATTTCGGTCTATGGGGATAAATCATTCGCGGTACATTTTACTGATGTTACAGAATTTCAAACAAATTGAAATTGGCATATATCACTGAGGTGCACTACAAGAGGCTTACTGTAGAATGTGGTGTGCATAGCACTTATAGTTCCTTTAAAGAGACACTCAAAAAATTCCCTAACATTACGGTCTATGGAGAAAAATCGTTTGCGGTTCATTTTAATAATGTTTCACTATTTCAAACATATTTCAATTGTTATATGTCACTAAGTTGCATTGCAGGAGGCTTACTATAGACTATTATGTGTATGGCATTCATCGTTCATTTACAGGGACACGCAAAAGAACTCGGTGCTGTCTGTTAACAATACTTACTAGAGGTGCTTTTTCAGTTGATGAATGCGTTTTTAAATTTAACTCATATTTTATCTATTACTTGGCGTGTATAAATTCTATAGATTATATACAGGGTAGCGCAAAAAGCACTAAAGTTCTTGAGTACATTTCCGTTTATTGATGGAAATTCCAGAAGGGAAGTTTTAAACTGTGCTAGGCGCTTCCTAACTGAACTAAAATTTAGCATTCTATGTAGTATATATACAAATATATACATAATATACAGGGCTGCATAAAATAGATCGGATATTTTTCCGAATATTGTTGATAATTTCTGAAATTAGATTTTTAACCCTTCACTGCACTGCGTGCCATATCTGGCACATACCTAAAAACATTACATTATTAATTATGTGTCATGAATTTATAGCGGGCATGATCGTTGTCCCTCATCAGGTACAATCCAAAGTATGGAATAATACTTTCTTTGTCCATGTTCGATGTGTACACTAGACAACAAATTAGAATTTGTTCTTCGGAAACAAAAGAAATTTCGATCAAGCTATTAAGGTAAAATTTGCTTTCATTATTTTACTGAATATTTAAAAATATTAATATAAAAGAAGATGCAGAGTGCTAGACAGATAAAATTGATTAATTTAAGCCCATTTATATGAAAATATTGCAATATAATATTTTAAAACCGTAATTTTGTATGTATGGCACACACCATAAAATATCAAATTTTAGTTGAAAATTTAAAATTTATTTATTTTTACTATTTTTCCCATTATTAGGCCGATATATAGATGTCAAATATTTTTTTTTCATAAAGATAGAAAAAATCGTGCAGTGACGGGATAAATATGTTATGTATTTTCCAAACTGTTTACTTAGATATCATCATTAGGTAATGATTTGTAAAATTATTTTGGAAGTGTTACATAATCTATGCTTGATGCAGGATTTTTCCTTCTTGTTTACTGATTGTTTACGTCATAAAAGTTTTTAACGATTAAAACATTACTTTTTGGTTTTTCCTACAACAATTCTAGAAACAAAACCGTATAAAGAGAGAGGTAATCACCGCGTAGGGACTTCATCGCTAAAGAGATTATTATTGTTATTATTAAACATCGCTAAGAGCTACGTCAATTGATGAAAATTGCTAAAAATGTAATAATTAAAAGATGTTATTATTTTGTTTGTTGTTGTTGTTGAATTTCTAAAAAAAGTAATGATCCAATTCTTGTGAATTTTAAATGGGACAAATTCGAGAGTATCCGACTTCAAAAAAAAAAAAAAATCACATGGATCGTTCCCGTAGTTTAGGAGTAATCAGTCAACATACTTAAAAAAATACATAAGCATCGAATTGAGAACCTCCTCTTTTTTTTTTTAAAGTTTGTTAATAGATTGAAATGTAAGTTTCTAGCAATACATCTAAAATTAACTTTACAAATAAACATATTAAAATATTCCACACTGTAAAAAAGACATTTCGTGAAAAAAAAAACGGAAAATGTACCGGCAACAAATTTGCCGTCTATTCTCCGTATTTTAACAAAACTTTCGTTTTTGTATACCCTCGTTCTGAAGATTTAAATTTCAGACGGGAATTTTCTGTTTTTACACATAAATGTGAGCAATAGCGCAATAAAAAAAATCTAAATAATAATTATGTATACTTAAGCATTATTCACACGGAGCAGGTATTTGTATTGAATGTTATCACATCCGTTATTTATCGCCTTGCTTTAGGATTTAAACCTCGGAACTTGGCATTAGTTGATGAATTTTCTGTAAACCTTACACTAACTGGGCTGCATCGAAAGATTGGGTTACAGGTCAACACATCACTTACGAAAATTTAACTGGAATTTTTCTGTTTTCTCTCAATTGAAAAGGAGCATTTCCGTTTTTAACATTTAACGAGTAAGGTTTGGAACTTTTCCGTTTATTTCAGGAAAAATAGAAAGTTTCCGTTAAAAGACAGAAATTTCACGTAAAATCACCCGTACATGTACGGAGTTGTTTTTACAGTGTATATAAAGAACAAATGAAAGAAAGAGAAGCAAACACAGAAAAGAAGAAATTGAGCATATTATTGAATTTTCCTTGAATAAATAAATTAGAAGCGGTAAACTAATATAGCAAAATCAATAATCTGTAAAAGGATTTAAGATACCATAGTAATTTTATTAGACCGTGGGTAATGTTACAGCTTTCATTTATTTAGAACACAATAAGTAAATATAGATGTATTAAAATTTCGCAAAATATTATTTATATCCTAATAAGAAGTTAAGCCGACTGATTCTGCTAAAATCCGCAAATCCGCTTTACTCCCATAAGATGAAAACATCAAGCAATTCGATTATAAATGTGTTAAGTTACATAGACCGAATAAATACAGCTCTTTGTTTGTAAGCCCATTTTATGATATGAGTGATTGATTTGGAGTTAGATATAATTGAAGAACTGGGAATTAGTAGTATATAGTTGATTCAAAATTCCGTGTACAAATATTTAAGGGTTGAACAGTATATTACAAGTTATATTTTTTGCATAGGTAACAAGATCCGTAATCCATTAATTCCCTCAAAAATACAGGGTATTTCACTTCAATCTGAACATAATTATTGTTCACAACTTTAACAAAAATAAAGATATTTTAAAGAAATTTTTAACAGACTTACATTGTTTTGTGTGAAATGCAATGACATCCTTAAAAGGGACGAAAGAATGTAGTATTTCGGCAAGTGAAACCATATCTACTGTCAATAACATTCGGAAATATGGAGCGTCTAGTTAAGTGCTAGTTGGAATTGGATATTGGCCACTTCTATCATTTCTCGTGATGACATTACATTTCATACAAGTCTATTGCAAATTTTGCTAAAATATCTTCTTTATTGTTAAAGTAAGCAGGAAAAATGCTGTTTCGGATTGGTGTGAGGCGCCATGTATATTTCACTAAATAAATGGATTTTGACCTTAGTTTTCTATATAAAAATTGTTTTATTGTGCGTGTTTTATAGTGTGGTTTTTTTTTTTTTTTTTTTTTGCAATCTTCGTTGTCACTCTCTCCAAGGGATAGTAACTCAGAACTATCATGTCGAAATGTTTGCCATTCGAATTCATCCCATTTTCTATCCATTTTTTCCTGTATAAAGTGGCGTTTTCTTTAGAACAATAACTAGCGAATTCATATAGCTAAAACTGTAGAATCATGTTTTGATTGACATGAGGACAAATCGACATCTCACTTGGCCCATACAGCCCAGTTATTTCAATATCATTGAACTACTATGGCCTATTTTGGAGAATATTCTCAAAAATCTATATATTCCACAAGCATCTGTACTAAAACTTTCATAATATCTCCATGAGGATTGGTACTGGAGCCATTATCCAAATACTGCCCATATTATATTGATGGGCAGAATGAATGATTTTGTCATTGAAATGAACAGTTTGGACATGCACAAACGCATAGTTGCCACCCTTTTGCATATTTTTAATCAATTATCTCCAGAAAGTTTGTAAAAACAAGAAAGAAAAATCACGCGTCAAGCATAGATTATGAAACACTTTCCAACACAGCCAGAAAGCTGTAAAGAAACTTCATTGTTAAATAAGATGAAAGAAGATATGTAAGTAAACGGTTTAGAAAACATGTAACACACTGAAAAATACAGTTTTCGAAATTACCTCCCAGTGTCAAAAAAGTAGTCGAATTATTTTGAGCAGCCCTGTATATGATCAATACATGTGGCTATATAATATGATAAAATTTAGTTCAGTTAGAATATTCACATTTAGCAATTTTCGCCAATCGTAGGAAATGCACTCGAAATCTTTTGTATAGCCCTGTATATTATCTGAAGACTTTTGTACACAACTCCTATTAAGCTAAAAGGCAACTTAAAACTCACTTGCAGCAATTACCAAACGTAAACGACAATGTATCTTTTTTTCGTAGCCCTGTATATGAATTTATTTATATTCCACAAACTTCTATTAGTCTACTAAATATAGAACAGCAGGAAAATGCGTAGACACAATTAAAAACAACCCTTAAGCAATTCACTCCCATAGTCTGTAATACTTACGAATTCCTTTGTGTAGCCCTGTATATGATCAACCGAGTTTATATACGCACTATGAAAAAAAAATAGTTAAACTTAAAAACGCAAACCAAAGTTGAAAACGCACTTATCACACATGACTGTAAATATCGCACATGTACTGTATTACGTACTATGAAAAAAAAATAGTTAAACTTAAAAACGCAAACCAAAGTTGAAAACGCACTTATCACACATGACTGTAAATATCGCACATGTACTGTAACCAATATATTTTGTGTGTCCCTGTCAATAAACGCAATGCACACAAGAGTGCAATTTATAGTGCACTTCAATAATGTATATAATTTTCATTATGTTTGAAATAGTGAAATGTCACTAAATTACACTGAAAACGTTTTTCCCCATAGAACGATGTGTAACAGAATTCTTTTGTTTGACCCTGTTAATGAATAATAAATGCTTTGCACCTCATATTCTACAAAAAGCATGTTTTAATGCGCTTCATAATTGTATATCAATTTCATTATGTTTTAAATGACGTAGCGTCATCACAATGCACTTGAAACGACTATTCCCCATTGACTGTAATGTAACGGAATACTTTTGACTGTCCCTGTAAAAAAACTATAAGTGCTACACACTTTAGTTGAAATAGGGAACATGCTATAGATAAAGACAATGACATATAAAAATTTAAGGGCAATCCGAGTATATTTACGGGAGTTAGAGCACGGCCAGACGGCCAGACGGCAGACAAACCGAAGTCATAAACACTTTCAACTAGGTTGGAAAGTGTTATAAAGAATTTTCTTATTTTTATGTAGATTTTAATTTAATTCTACTTAAAATAAGAAATTTCTTTACTTTTCAAAATTTCTGGTAGTAATTAACTAAAAAATACAAAGGTTAGCATCCATACTCTTGCGCCTGCCCAAATGATAGATTCGAATATCAAAATAATTCATTCTGCTAACTACTATACTATGTACCATGTACCGTACATGTAGCCATCATCCAGGGTTTGAGTAATTGAATTTCTAGACGAATTCAGGCAGAATTACATGCTAAAGATGTCCCTCACTCGTATTAATAAAACTGTATTTTTTAATTTCTGCATATTTCCATTATTATGATGACCATCTGTTGTAATTGCTTAAAATTCTTTTTGATAATGAACGGGATGAGATAATGCTAGTCCTATTTTGATATTCTCAAATAAAATTATTGGTGATTGAGTTCACAACAGATGTTTTAGTAGATGTTTAATAAGATAGGCCGGAACATTAAAAATACTCCGCAATCGAGAATTTTATATTTTAAGAACTTATGCATGGCTTGAATTTTAAGCATAAATAAATTATTTTGTAAAATGTGACCTCCAATTGTTGTAACAGAGATTCGAACATGACTCCTAAAATTCAGCAATAGATGTTTTAATATGCTTTCTTAACTTCTGTTAAGGAATTATTATAAATTTTTGCACTTTTGAGTTTTCAGAGAAAAATGATCTTATTCACTCGGAAAAGTTTTAGATAACGTACTTTCAAGTGAAAGAAAACTACTGATTTCTGAACATTTAAATTCATAGCGGTTCTATTTGAATACAAATGAACGAAAATGAAATGCTTCAGTGAATACAGTTAAACCTAACCTTAACAAATATAAAAATGTATGTTAAATTTTATGTAGAGGATGAGTGAACGAAAGAAATTGGAGAAAGGGCAAAAATGCAGTTGTATATTCCTTCAATGTGAAAATCATAGACAATAAACGAATAAAACAGAACCAATAATTTGCAAAAGGATTCAAGATATTGAAATTTTATAAGACCGTAATTAATGCTCTATTCTTCATTTATTTAGGTTAGAACGTAATGACTGCATACTGCATGAAATGAAATTTTACCAGAACTAAATGTACGAACATGAAGTTATAAGCAGAAAATTTCCTGGAAAACCTACTTTTCCCATTAGAATGAAGGCATTAAATACAAGATTTATAAAAGGATTGTATTTAGCGATTTTTTCATTTCCTATAAACCCACTTTATCCTATTGAATTTCAACGATAAGTATATGTAATAGAAAGTTCCGGTTAATAAAGAAGTGTTAATCGATTATTCACGAATCTGTGTTTAGATAAACAGATGAAAAAGATTTAAATATGACATTGGTTAATAGAAGAAATATTTCAGTGATATCCACTCTTATTTTTTGCATGAAATTAGAAGTTTGGTAATTGGCTCGAATAATTATTTTTGTTTGGCACAAGAAAGGCCTCTTGTAATTCTTAAAGCCAGATTTTTATAATTACTTGCGCAAATTCTGTTGTTTATACGTCAGTTCGTATGAACATACAGGGTGACAAGAGATAACTTGGACACACATGATACATTATAACTGTAATACTACTGAAAATATTACGACCAAACTTCAAAATAAATATGAATACATTATTTCGTCTAATATATTTTACAAATTTTCAAAGTAGCTACCTTTAGCTTTAATACAGAGCTTTAAACGTGTCACAAAATTTTCGGCTATGAGCCGCAACTCACTTACTGATATTTTATCCCATTCCTTGCATAACGATTTCTTTACGGATGCCAAATTTTTATGAGGTTTAGCACACACCCTTGTCTCCAAGTTGGATCAAACAGAATAATCCATTTGGTTCAAATCTGGGAAATACGGTGGCCATTTTTGAGCTCCAATGAAGTCAGGAAAATGTGTCTTGCACCAATCTTGAGTGCCTTTAGCTCTGTGTGCAGGTGCGGAATACTGCTGGAAGGTCCATCTTTTGTTCCTTAAGAACTTTTGTGACCAAGGTAAGACAACATCTTCCAAAATGAGTTTGCAATATGTTTGATGATTAATCTTTATCCCTTGATCAACAAAAACAAGTGGTGTTTTCCCACTAGCACATATCCCACCCCAAACCATTACAGATTGGGGTCGTTGACGCCGTTCAACAATTCAAGAAGATCCAGGTGCTTCTGCTGACCAAACTCTATCATTATGGCTATTGTGAACTTGTTCAATCGAAAACATTTTCTCATCTGTGAAGACAAATGTTTGCCATCGATCACCTGCGGCCCGCTTTAACAGTTCTTTACACCTTTGAAGTCTTGTGCGTTTGTTCTCTGCTGTTAGCTTTTGCGCCTCTTTCAGTTTGTAAGGGTGAAGACCAAGCTCTACTCTTGCCATCAAATGTACGGTTTCTCTGTTGATCTTCATCTCTCCATCAACCTTTCTCATTGAAATCCTAGGATTTCGTTGAACTCGCTTTTTGATAACTACCCGGTTTCTTGATGTGTTAACTATGCGCTTTCTTCCTCTTCCTGGCCTTTCACCATCATGTCCGAGTTCTTTAAACCTTTTGATTGTGTATGAAACCGTCTGCTTAGGCACTTTCAATCGTTGAACAATTTCACATTGTTCCATTCCTTGCTTATATAATTCAAATATGGCAGATTGTTTGTTAACCATAATGGTTATCACAACTAACTTACTTACACCTGTTTAGTAGCTTTCTAGAATCAATTCCCTATGACAATAACTTTATAACTTTAGTGGAAGTTACAGATTTTTGGTTTGAAACTTCGTCCAAGTTATTTCTTGTCACCCTGTATAATAGACACGAAGACGACTGCATTAAATTGTATCTCGTAACATCTCATTACAATTTACGTATCATTGAAGTAAAAGGGTCTATGGAATGTTAAACAATTAATCCGCCTAACCAAAAAATTTCAACCACAGTGTGTCTTATGTCAATACCCATTTTTAATCTACTTCCAAAAAAAAAAGTTATACAGTTCATTGGATTTTATTTTATGTATCTGCACTCATAGTTTTTGAACGGATGCTCCGATTTTGATTATTCTTTTTTCGTTGGAATGGGTCAGTTTGTGATGGTGGTCGCATTATAAATTTCATCAGTATAAAAGATGGCATATTTGCTTGTTTGCACGTTTTCTCGTCTGTTTTTTTTTTTCACTTTCTAGGCTGTAGCTTTTGCAAATATTTGCCAGTAGCCGCGAAAAATCATTATGCTGTTAAGGTTCAGACTACTACTTTTAAATATTCGTCGTATCATGTATAGTTTTTATATAGGGACACATAAAAACTATATTATCCTTTACTGTTCATCAGAGCGAACGATATTGGCAACGATAAGATTTAAAGTGATTGCGGATAAACATAAAACATTGTTGTCCTCTTGGGCCAAACAAATTTCGCAAAAATACATCAAGTGGTGTGCAGTGAGTAAATATATATCCAATAATGTAAGAAAAAAAATCCTTTGAAGTCTGATTTTTCCCCCTTAAAAATTACTCGTTAAGTTGATATTATATAAAGTTGGAACTCTATTTTAGGCTAATAATCATATAAAAAGCGAACTTATTCATGTTTCAGGGAACTGGAAACGCCTCCAGATTTGGGAAGAAAAATGGAAATTGAAGTATGGAAATCGCTTTTTCAAGTCCATCGTTGGTGGAGAGCTAAGAATGGTGGAAGCCTGACCCAAAACCTTGCGACTTTTTCTCGTAGGGATGGAAAAAAGAAGAGGTTTACAAAACTCGTCCAAGAGCACTTGAAAGAGTCCGTAAAATTTTGAACACAATATTCCACGTTATCTAAAACAAGAACGAAAAATCATGCGTCAAGCATAGATTATATAGCACTTTCCAACGCTTCCAAAATAATTTTACAAATCATACCGTTTAATAAGCTAAAAGCTAACATCTAAGTAAACAATTTAGAAAACGCATAACATATTTAAAACATAATTCCAGAAATTTCCAACATATACAATATTCGGAAAAATATCCGAATACTTTTATTCAGCCCTGTATCGGATCTATAGATTTGTATATATACTACATAGGATGATAATTTTAGTTCAGTTAGGAAACGCGTAGCACAGTTTAAAATTCTCCGTCTGGAGTTTTTCAATAAACAGAAATGTGTTCGCGAACTTTTGTGCTGCCCTGTATAGGATCTACAGAATTTATACACACCACGTAATAGACAAAAAGCAAGTTAAAATTAAAATCGCGTTCAATAACTTAAAACGCACTTCCAGGAATTATTGTTAACAGACAGTAGATAATTCTTTTGCGTGTCCCTATAAATGAACGATGACTGCTATACACACAATATTCCGTAGTAAGTCTCTTGTAATGCACCTTAGTGATCTATATAAATTTCAATGCGTTTAAAATAGTGAAACATTATTTAAATAAACCGCAGACGATTTTTCTCCATAGACGTAATGTAACGACTTTTGACTAACGACTTTTGACTGTCCCTGTAAAGTAACTATAAGTGCTATGCACACCCTGTTCCATATTAAGCATCTTCTAATGCACCTTAGTGATATATATAAATTTCAATGCGTTTAAAGTAGTGAAACATTATTTAAATAAACCGCAAATGATTTTTCCCCATAGACCGCAATGTAACGGAATTCTTTTGAGTGTCCCTGTAAAAAAACTATAAGTGCTACACACTTCCGTTGAAATAGGGAACATGCTATAGATAACGACAATAACATATAAAAATTGCAGAGCAATCCGAGCATATTTACGGGAGTTAGAGCACTGCCAGACGGCAGACGGCCAGACGGCAGACGGCCAGACGGCCAGACAAACCGAAGTCATAAGCACTTTTCAACTAGGTTGGAAAGTGCTAAAAATACCATCGATAATGTACCAAAAACTCTTATAACAGTGTATGTATAATGGTAGTACTTATATTGAATTATTTTAACTCAATCAAACTGATTGATAAAAAAATCATATACATAAATATTTTTTTCAACAGTGGGAAAAAATTTCAACTTGTATGATTTTTTTATCTATCAGTCTGATTGAGTTAAAATAATTCAATATCCTTTGGAATCCATCGTTTAACACGGAGTTCCATTACTTGAAGTTTGATCTGTTGAGCTGCGTTATTTATTGCTGAACAGATACTAATGCCTGAAGGTTGACTGAGTAAATTGTGTCTTCCAGACTTTTCCAGGGTAGTTTATTTATTAGAACATTGGAAACTAAAGCCGAAAGGTACTGGTTAGTACTTATATTGAAGTTTAAGGCAAATAATTTGCAATGGTGCTAAGTGTATGTATAATGCTAGTATGTTTTCATGGACAACTGTTAAATTTATATACATATTGCTCAGGAGGCTATTTAACCTCCTCGGCTCTTTTGTATCACATGTGATATAAAATTTTCCAGTAAGTTTCAAAATTTTAAAGAAATCGGCAGCAGTTCTACCACTTATTCAACTCGTTTTAAAGGCATAATCATTCAGCTATGTGTAAGGAAACTAAACCCTCATAGAATTCTGTGATTTAGTTTTTCTGAGGAAAAGATTAGAGATTTAGATATGAAAGCTTAGGGCTGACGTGGTTACAGTTGGCATTGATATATAGGGTGTCCCAAAAGTCTCCGTACAACTTCAAAAATTTATTACAAAAAAATTAATAGGCCTACAGCAAAAATAATTACAACAGTACATAGAGTAACTGAAAAAGTTTTTTTTCTACTGCCTTAGTAAACCTTAACATGATATCCTTTCGTAGCACGAAGAATATCATGACGATATTCTAATTCAATTCACGAACGTTTTAGCATGCTAACATCAACAGTAGCTACTGCTGTTTGGATCTTTTGTTTCAATTCCATGAAACTATTAAATTTTGTTCGGATTTCATCAAACAGTTGCAACTACTGTTGATATTAGCTAGCTGAAACGTACGTTGATGGAATTGGAATATGGACTTGATATTCTTCGTGCAACGAAAGGATCTCATGTACAAGCATACTAAGGTAGTAGAAAAAAATCTTTTTAAGTTACTCTATGTACTGTTGTAATTATTTTTGCTGTAGGCCTATTATTTGTTTTGTAATAAATTTTTGAAGTTGTACGGAGACTTTTGGAAAACCCTGTATTATGTCTAAAGAATCGTGACTGCCCAATCTTAAACGAATGGGGGTCGATTCAGAAGTATATAAGAGATGTTTGTTTGACAATTTCCAAAATATATTTATTCTTCTTATTCACTGTAAAAAATATGTTGGTTTTATAGAAACTAAACCATTAGCTAAAATGCTAGAAAAAATATTCTGCTGAAAACTGTGTTTTTTTTTTAAAAGTTTACTGTGTTTTAATAGTGAAATATTATGTTTTATTTTCCTTGCAAAATGTACGTTTTTTTGCTGGCGTGCTCACTGACAACTTTTTATGGTAAAATCAGCAGATTTCATTTACAGTTCTATTAAATAATATGTAATATTTTGAAGAAAAAAAATCCACGCTGTTCTGTAAGTTATGGATAAATTGAAATATAGATATATTAGTTATATTTGTTTCAAATTTATAGTTATGAGATTAAAAACCAATTTTATCAAATATAATACTACATTCTTTCATTTTTAAAAAGTAAAAAACTTTTTGCTTAGATAAAAGCGTCCCATTTTTATAGTGATATAAAAGACTTATTAGTGTTATTTCAGTTTAGTGCAACTTTTTTTTTCAATTTTTTTTCTTTGTGTGCCATTCTAAACTTTACACAAAACAAAAGCTAAAAATAGCGAACATAATGACCATTTCGTATACTTCCAAAAAACAAATGTTTTAGGGTATTTTGAAATCACCTCTACCTCCATAAAATTTTTCTCTTTTTCGTATCCTTTTTTCTTCAACTATCAAACAATGTAAAAAATTAAGTAAGCACAGGGAAAGTCTAATTTTTTTCAAGGTATATCAGAAGAATACTTTTTAAAAAACATATCTTTGAACTAGAAGTTTATTTGACAAAGTGTGACAAAGTTCTCTCTACCTGTAATTGCCTATAGAGAAAGTAATCAAAATTGTCATTTTCTATTATGAAATTGTTTGGAAAATTTTATCAAAAGAACATCGACTCAAATGAATTGTTTGTAGTTTGATCGAAATATTTTAGCCGCTTTCATTATAGTTTCCGGTTACTTTAACATCAAAGGTTTTGTATTTGTCACCTCACCTTAAATTTCCTTGAATAACGAAGGCTTATATTTCAGTCTTTTATTTTAAACTGGAAATTCTAACAATCGAATTGAATTTGAGACACTTTAACTTTGCACTTAATAACTTTGTTTATCACTTTAGTTTGAAAGAAATTATATTCCTATTTGGCAGTTAATGAACACGTTTATATGATTGCTTATGGCAGATATGAGTCTTCTCGGTGTTAAATACCAACGGAAAGCTGAATTAAGTAGATGCATTTATAAGTATTCATGAATTTAGATTTAGTGAATATTTGCACAGTTAAGGTATCTGACTACGTTTAAAAAGTGGTTTTCGACTAAAATTGTCAAAATGGTTTTATTACATTTTATTGAAGTCGAACTTTGTACCTTTCCAAAACTGTATTTATTTTTATTGTATGACACATAGAACTGGAGTTGTAGCGGTTTTTAAACTACTCAACAACTGTCACTCAAACCGGAAATACTGTTTAAAGGACCGGAAGTACTATTTAAAGGTACTAACTGGGAAGGGGGAAGCAAAACTATGGCCTTCTAGAAATAAACAAAGGCTCAGTACTTAAAAAAAAAAAGAGTATGGCTCATAAAAATAGGGAAGTTTAGATGCATATTACTGTCTAAATTCTTGTATTAAAATATAAATCTCAACTTTAAATGCATTTTTTGGTGCAAATTTCATACGCAAAACATGATTTCTCAAAAAGTTATTAGAATATCACTATGAAATTTAAAATGCATGTTGTTTATACTATTGTGAAGGCAATGAACTACAGATTTAATTTTAGAATAAATAATATTTGTTTTATGGATGTTTTCGTGGAAATACATCGATGAATTTTAAGAAAATCAGCATGTAAAAAGGTACGATATGCTATAAGTTTTGAAACATTTAAAATATCTCTTAGATTTTAGTTTATTGCTTTCACCAGTGTCATAAGTATGAAGTGTAAAAAGGAAATTAAGATACATACAATATAATTTTCTGTAGCGCGTTTTGCGTATTGGGCCAAGTTTCACTAAATTTTACCACAAAATCCCCCCATTTACAAAATTTCATCAATGAATGACATATTCTTTACCGTTTTTCACAGTATCTAATCATAATCTTAATAAAAATGTTAAAAATATAATTAAATAGCTTTTTCGGAAAAAATTGCTCCGTACGTAGTCAGGCACCTTAAGGAGTTGGTTTCTTTTCAGTTAATTATCCGCTATTTTTTATATGAAAAATTTTAATACGTAACATAAAATGCACATTCGATGTTATAGTCTATGTTACAATACTTTAATAAAAACAATATGTACTAGGCACTATATTGGGGAACCCTCCATTTGATTAGGTGTTTACTATTTTCAAACACTATTAACCCCTTCGCGACGAGCGTTCTTTACAGAATTTTTAATCTTTTACCACCGGTTTTTCAAAACAGAAATTTTCGCCTAATTGAATCGCAGAAATTCTATCATTAAATAAGGCAAAGCTTACAATGAAAAGTAACTGGTGGGAATAATCGAGGATTCTGAACATCTTATGCGGCACGTATATGTGTGGCTCGTCCCCAAGGGGTTAAAAAGCTGTTGATTTTTAGCCTCCCCCCCCCCCGAAAAATATGCCTACTTAATACCAAGTTTCGAATAGAATTTGATTTTATTGAAAGTTGTTCTGTCATCGTGAATATAATTACATAATATACTATGTATATAAATATATGAATGGAAAAGAAGACCAAAGAAACATTACCGATTTTGTACTTGAAAGTTTTTTAAAACTAAACATTTTCTTGAAATTTAAAAAAGGGGTTATTAAGGGTTAACATAAAAACTTGGATCTTCTTTTTCCTACACATGGTGAGTAATAATTCACGACTATAGTTTCGAAAGCAATTAATTAGCAGTTATCATCAGGTGAGCAATATAACATAGAGTAATAAATTCAACGAGCGTAAAACGCCTTCTGCAGAGACATTTTTATAATGCAGTGATGTATATATGGAAAAAAAAGCGGAGAGATGTAGAACACCCCGAAAAAGAAATAAAGCTCTCAATATAAGGACAGAGGATTCAAGAAGGAATATGTGGTAGTAAAGACAAGTTATCTGCATGCACATTTGAAAGGGAAGATAAATGCAACACGAAAAATAATCTAAAACATGGAACCAGATTGAAATATGGAAGAATAAAAAAATCGTCGACGAACGAGTGAATTTTTTAAAAGACAATCTGGCAAACTATAAAATAATATGATATTAATAATTACTAAAATGAAGGAAAATTATTAATTATTGAAAGAGGAATAAGAAGGAGATAGAAAAAATATACATATATATATATATATATAAATAGATTGATACTAACATATTTGAGAACCAAACAAATTTAGTTTGTAAAATGATGAAAAAAAATATTGATTGAAAACAAAAATTGTTTCTCGAACAAGGTTTTCCAAGCTGCTGTGAGATAATTTGTCTCCAGTTTTTTGTTAAAAATTTTATCTGAATTTAAAAAAGTTGATGAACTTTTTGAAAAATGTAAATCATTTACATTGCATGCATTGTGTATAGTTTTAGTGTGGGAGAAATTAAAAACATGGTTAATTTTTTTTTATTATAACTTTTGTGCTCAATTATTCTTTTAATTAAGGGACGCTTAGTTTGACCGATATGTTATAATTCGCAATTATTGAAAACGATATCATAAACCCCATATTTATGGGTCATTGGAATAACCGATTTAGTAGGACGAAAACGAAAATCTTGCATTACAAAAATTCAAATGAATACAATATTCGTTTAAACATGAAAGCTTTATGAGGAAGAGGATTTATAAAAATGAGAAAAATTCTTACTTTTTGCAGGGTATGGAAACACACGAGTACGAGTGTCTATCAACCCCAAAGTTTTGTGCTGATTTCTAAAAGCATATAAGTTCCCAACAATATAAGTTAAATATTAAAATTAAACAAGTGGGTAAGTGTGATCGAAGATTGCAGAAAGGGTTTCGTTTAATATTCCTTTAAAAACACTTTATCCTACCTTTAATAAATTCAAATAAATTTCATTTTCAAAAAAAAAAAAAAAAAAAAAAAAAAAAAAAAAAAAAAAACTTTTTTTTATAAAGTAAAAATTTACCGGTGTATTTTTCTCGTTTTTTCGAAAATCTCAACCGGTCGATAGCGGGAGAAACCCGCTATTATACTCTGAGATACTAATATCTGTCATGTGGACTAATGCGTTAATTAAAAATACAGCTATCCATACGTAGGATCTTCCATCAATCCAAAAATTTATGATAAATTCGACCTCGTATTTTAAAGCAATATGAACTTTTAGCTGAAAAGTTCTTCCACATTGCTGAAAACGATGCGAACGCCATTGTGGTATTATATTTTCTAATGTGTTGGACAAATTTAGGCTATTAAGGACCAATTATTTTAGTTTGCCATGTAGAAAAGGATTTGGTAGGGAAATGAGGCCGTTATGACAACAGGAATTTAAATGAAATACAAAGAATGTGAATTATCACTTTACTAAACAGCATACAACCAATAGAGTGAAAAAAATGTCCAGACCGAGGTTCGATGCCGGATCCCTTGGTAATAACGCTCCAAGTGCTTTACCAACTAAGCCATCCAGACGACATTAATTAGTATATAAATATTCGCGTATACTTGGTTTGGAAATTAAATGTTCACTATGCGCTTCACTAATGAAATGGTGAGCATGACAGTTATAGCAGAGATTGTCTATTTCACCGATATAATGTTCGCGTGATTCGTTCTCATTTGTCAATTCTTGAATTCCAGGCCTTTCAGCTTGGCGCTTTTCTGTGATTCTGGTAGTTTAAATGCACGTAAAACACGTCCTCTTCTGACAGATCTATCACGGTTTTCCATCTTTGGATTCCGTTACAATAAATACAGTGGAAATGTAAAAGCAGTAAATTAGTCGGTCATAACAAAAACATGAAGTAGCAGCGATTATTTGCGACGAAGAACATGAAGAACAGGTGAAAATTAAGAAGCAACAACGGAGAGCTTTCTAATTTCAAAACAATTTTATTTTCTGACGCCATCATCAGTTAACCCCTTCGGGACCGACGGCTTTTACACAAATTTTATTTTTGCACATATGCACTCTCAAAAAGAGCATACAGAATTTGTTTTAGGCACCAGTAAAAACTAAAAGTAATATTTGCTTTCTCTAATTAGAGCATTTTTGTGATAGTTTAAGTAAAGGTAGCTTTCTAAAAAAAAGTGGTGCCAACCGAATAAAATTTGTGTAAAAGCCGTCGGTCCCGAAGAGGTTAAAGTAAAACACACTTTTTTAATACGTCACGAAAAGCTTACTCAAAAGTAAATAAATAAATAAATATATATATAAAACATAAATAAAATAAAAAACATTGACATTATATGACTATTGTATCAGAAATTATTATACATTTTCACTAACGGAAAAAAACATTTATCATTTCCATAATCGGAATTCTCGTTTGCATCTAAAATTGAACCCTCAAAACATGAGAGGGGGGTAAGAAAGGAAAATCTGTATTTTTCCCGACTCTAGAGAGGCGGGGGGGGGGGGGGTCAAGCCCGTTCTATTAAGCTTTATAAAACGTGCATATCAATCAGTCCAGTAATTTTCTCACAATTTTGAAAGAACTTTTTTCTTAACGGAGTTTTAAACATTTTGGAGGCAACAAGAAATAGATATATCATATAACTAACTTGAAAATCTATCCATAAAGGTAAAATGTAAAAAAAAAATATTTAAAATATTTTGTAAAGATATTTTGCGTCAAAAATCTACAGTACTTATAAGAAATATATTTAATTTTCGTTAATAAAACTTTATCAATTTCGTTTTTAAATTTTTATCTATTTTTTATAATCTTCAAGGAATCCTTTTTCTTAATTAAAGAAATTAATAAAAATTGCATTGAGATATAAACGATTATCTTTTTCTAAAATTTTTACATGTAACAAAATTAATTTTTTTTTTAACCAAGTTAAAAAAACTTACTGAAAAAATAATAATTTTATTTAAACCAATAAAAGTTATTTTGTTACTAAGTTTCTCCCAAAATTAAAACGTTAGATAATATATTAAATATTGAAAAAAAAATCTCAGTTTAAAAAACAATAAAGATTATTTTGTTATTTAGTTTCTACGTTATTAAAAAGTTACATACTTTATGAAATGCTGAAAAAATATAATTTTCTTATTGAACATAAACCAATAAATTTGATTTTGTTATTCAATTTCTCCCTCGTACACATGTTACTTACTTTATGAAATGTTCAAAAAACTGTTTTTGTTATTTAATTCAGTCGAAGAAAGTTATTTTGTTACTAATTCTCTTTCAGGTTAAAACGTTAGATACTTTATTTAATAATCGAAAAATATATGTGATTTAATTAATTTATACTAATTTCCTTTTATTTTCTAAGCAAACATAATAAGGTGAAATTCAATGTTAGAAGGGAAAAAATGTCATTTCACGATTCATATCGAATATATGCCATTGACGTAACTTTCCCGGAAATTACGCTTTGCTGCAGCTGATACGGAAATTCTCTGCCGTATGTTAATAAGGTGAATATGCTAACCCCTTCGCGACGAGCGTCCTTTACAGAATTTTTAATCTTTTTTACCACCGGTTTTCCAAAACAGAAATTTTCGCCGCATTGAATCGCAGAAATGCTAACATTAAATAAGGCAAAGCTTACAGTAAAAAATAACTGGTGGGAATAATTGAGGATTCTGAGCATCTTATGCGTCACGTATACGTGTCGCTCGTCCCCAAGGGGTTAAATAACATCACGGGGCTCGCACGTGTAATAGCTGTTAATTTCTGTCGTTTTCTGGAATCGTCAGAAACGAATCCAAATATTTTGTCACCATGCGATAAACATACAATCTCACATAAAATTAATATAGACAAAGCATTATGTATTTTCAGTTATATATATATAAAAGGAAAAAGTTAAAAAAGTTAAACATAAAGAAAAAAAGACTTCAAAGAATTAAAAAAACACTCTTAAAAATTATTTTTTTTCTACTTATATCGCACTATCTCCTAAAGGGGCCTAAATTAATACCAGAATTCTATTTCTTTTCTTTATTAAAAATTGTTTTGACGAAAAAAACCTTTTTATTATTTAATTTAAACAATAAAGGTTATTTTGTTATTAAAATTCTCCAAGGATAATAACACTTTTTTTTTTCATTTAATTAATTTTTTTTTTCTTTAGGTAAACATGATATAAAATTCAGCGTAGATGAAAAATAAAAGTAAAATATGTCGCTTCACGATTCATACCGAATATATCCCACTGACGTAACTTTCCCGGAAATTACGCTTCGCTGCAGCTGATACGGAAATTCTCTGCCGTATGTTAATAAGGTGAATATGCTAACCCCTTCGCGACGAGCGTCCTTTACAGAATTTTTAATCTTTTTTACCACCGGTTTTCCAAAACAGAAATTTTCGCCGCATTGAATCGCAGAAATGCTAACATTAAATAAGGCAAAGCTTACAGTAAAAAATAACTGGTGGGAATAATTGAGGATTCTGAGCATCTTATGCGTCACGTATACGTGTCGCTCGTCCCCAAGGGGTTAAATAACATCACGGGGCTCGCACGTGTAATAGCTGTTAATTTCTGTCGTTTTCTGGAATCGTCAGAAACGAATCCAAATATTTTGTCACCATGCGATAAACATACAATCTCACATAAAATTAATATAGACAAAGCATTATGTATTTTCAGTTATATATATATAAAAGGAAAAAGTTAAAAAAGTTAAACATAAAGAAAAAAAGACTTCAAAGAATTAAAAAAACACTCTTAAAAATTATTTTTTTTCTACTTATATCGCACTATCTCCTAAAGGGGCCTAAATTAATACCAGAATTCTATTTCTTTTCTTTATTAAAAATTGTTTTGACGAAAAAAACCTTTTTATTATTTAATTTAAACAATAAAGGTTATTTTGTTATTAAAATTCTCCAAGGATAATAACACTTTTTTTTTTCATTTAATTAATTTTTTTTTTCTTTAGGTAAACATGATATAAAATTCAGCGTAGATGAAAAATAAAAGTAAAATATGTCGCTTCACGATTCATACCGAATATATCCCACTGACGTAACTTTCCCGGAAATTACGCTTCGCTGCAGCTGATACGGAAATTCTCTGCCGTATGTTAATAAGGTGAATATGCTAACCCCTTCGCGACGAGCGTCCTTTACAGAATTTTTAATCTTTTTTACCACCGGTTTTCCAAAACAGAAATTTTCGCCGCATTGAATCGCAGAAATGCTAACATTAAATAAGGCAAAGCTTACAGTAAAAAATAACTGGTGGGAATAATTGAGGATTCTGAGCATCTTATGCGTCACGTATACGTGTCGCTCGTCCCCAAGGGGTTAAATAACATCACGGGGCTCGCACGTGTAATAGCTGTTAATTTCTGTCGTTTTCTGGAATCGTCAGAAACGAATCCAAATATTTTGTCACCATGCGATAAACATACAATCTCACATAAAATTAATATAGACAAAGCATTATGTATTTTCAGTTATATATATATAAAAGGAAAAAGTTAAAAAAGTTAAACATAAAGAAAAAAAGACTTCAAAGAATTAAAAAAACACTCTTAAAAATTATTTTTTTTCTACTTATATCGCACTATCTCCTAAAGGGGCCTAAATTAATACCAGAATTCTATTTCTTTTCTTTATTAAAAATTGTTTTGACGAAAAAAACCTTTTTATTATTTAATTTAAACAATAAAGGTTATTTTGTTATTAAAATTCTCCAAGGATAATAACACTTTTTTTTTTCATTTAATTAATTTTTTTTTTCTTTAGGTAAACATGATATAAAATTCAGCGTAGATGAAAAATAAAAGTAAAATATGTCGCTTCACGATTCATACCGAATATATCCCACTGACGTAACTTTCCCGGAAATTACGCTTCGCTGCAGCTGATACGGAAATTCTCTCCCGTATTTTAATAAGGTGAATATGCTTAAATAACATGACGGGGCTTACATTTTCTAATCACTGTTAATTTCTGTCGCGATAGCTTTCCGGAATCGCCAGTAACGAACCCAAATTTGTCATCGTATGCTAAATTTAGAAGCTTTTAATTTCATGTGCAATTGACATATACAAAAGATTGTTGTATTTCTGAAGGTTATATACAGGGTACTCTAAAATTGACTGACGGATTTAATATTAAGTAACACGTAAACAGTAACAGCTGTTGAAGTTATTCTTGACATATTATAATGTGTAAAATTAGAAATTTGTTTGCTACACTTTTTGTTATACTCTTTTATTTAACTTAACTTGATTCATGTAAGATGGAATTTTGTAATAGATTTTTCATTCACTTCCTGATATGCTGGAATTAGAAACATTATGTACGCAGGTGTGTGTTCGATGACAATACAACATTTTAATATTTTTAGAACTTAATTATAAATTAATTGCTCTTGAAACAATTATCGAGTATTATTAATCACCATCTGCAGAAAAAGAAGATTCCAATGATTTTGTTAACCCTTATTAGCCGCAGTTTTAAATTTAAGGAACAAGAAAATATTTAGTTTTAAAGAACTTTGAAATAAAATAGGTAATGTCACTTTGGTCTTCTAATCCATTCGTATATATATATATATATATATATATATATATATATATATATATATATATATATATATATATATATATATATATATATATATATATATATATATATATATATATATATATATATATATATATATATATATATATTTGTAGGATTTCAGTTGAAACACTTCACGTAAATGATCATCCAATGAACTGACACTGAACTGACACTCTATTATTATCCATGACTTTGATGCGCGAGTTGTAAGTAATGGGAATCGCAAGATTTGGCTAAGAGCCAGTGTTCTAATTTTTATTATAAAGCGAGATATAGAAGGAATATGGCCGGAAAAGGTATTATTAGGCCTCGCCGGATTGTTGTAAGCTAAATTGTTGTTATATAGTTTTTGCTAAAAGTGTATTAGTTGAAATTAAAGTTAGTATTCTGTTGTTCATCGATTATTTGTCATATTGGTTCAGTAAAGTGACTATTTATATATCGTATACTTACATTTTTGGGGGCCTCGGATGCCGGGATTATTAAAAGTAAAAGCCACTAGTATTGAAATGGAAACCAAACGTAAACTATTGTAAAACGCCAGTATCAAAAGTTGGGTTATGAATTAGCAAGGTGAAACCGTAATCGTATCACTTCAAGTACAATTTTTGAAAGATGAGAACTCTAAATAAAGCCAAGAGAATTGATCTAATAAACCTCTGCGAGGAATGTGGAATTGAAGCACCAGAAAAACCGACAATACCTGTCCTAATAAAGCTGATCAAGAGTTGGGAGAGTTACGAAGAAGATTTTATAAGAGATCGATTGGAAGTAGTGATAGCAAGTAGAAAAGAGAAAGAAGAAAGAGAAGAGAAAGAGAAAGAGAAGAAATTACAAGCAGAACTGAAAGAGAAGAAATTACAAGCAGAAAAAGAAAGAGAAGAGAAGAAATTACAAGCAGAAATGGAAGAGAGAAGATGGAAAATAGAATCGGAGCAGAATTTTGAAATTAAGAAATTACAGATACAAGAAAATTCAATAGAACATATTAATGAAGACCCAAAGGCAAATCCAGGTAAGCAATTTGAATTGCTTAGATTATTAACTAAATATGATAGCTCGAATGATATCAGTTTATACTTAGCTATGTATGAAAGGCAAATGGCACAAACGGGCATTGATAAAAAAGAATGGGTAAATTATTTAATTAATCTAATGCCGTTAGATGTGATCAATATAATAACAAGGGAAAACGAACCTGAAATTCACGATTATGATTATATAAAAAATATTCTACTAAAACGCTACAAGCTATCACCAGAGGAGTTTAGGCTGAAATTTTTCTCATCTAAAAAGGAGCCATCGGCCAATTGGCGAGATTTCGCTTATGAGATAAAGGTGTATTTTCAACAATGGATTGAAGGCCTTGACGTAAATAACTTTGAAGATTTGGCGGAATTAATTGTTGTTAATCAAATCAGGCATAATTTACCTACGGAAACAAAGACACATTTCATAGAGGAATTATTGTAATAAAGAAAACTGATGAATTAGTTAATAAATTAGATAATTACGAAACAGCACGAAGGGTTTACAATAAACAGTCAGTTAAGGATACAAGTAGCGATTTTGATGACGGAAGATCGCGAGTGGCTGATTACGCCAATTTGAAAAGACGCCAAATTGACAATAGACACAGTATGAATTATGGAAGCAAAGAGTCGCATATAATCTGTTTTGCGTGTGGAAACCCTGGTCACGTGAGTGCGAAATGTGCCATGGCGAATAATACAGAACAAGAATATTTAAATTTTTACCCGCAACGTAATCAAAATTGGCGAGAAACAAAATACCAAAATGAGATCCAAAACACGCAAAGAAAATTAGTTAATATGGGCATGTTAAATGGTAAAAAAGGAAGAATCTTAGATATTAGCGGAGTAAAAGCAAACGTAATAATCGATACAGCAAGCGATATTTCAATCGCCAGTTCAAGATACCATACTGCAATAAACGTGCCAAAACTAACTAGCGACAATATATACATATCAGGCATAGGTGGAGGAAAAATTAAGCCAACAGGTTTTTTCTGGCATAAAGTCTACGTGGACGATACAGAAATCCAGGATAAATTTTACGTGGTACAAGAGACGGACTGCGATTTAATAATAGGTAGAAAAGCAGTAGAAGGCATACCGTTAAAAGTAACGGAAGATGGTGTTAGAATAGCAAGCGGCAACAAAGTTCGAGTAGGATACATTAAAATTAACGAAGTACCGACAAAAATTAATGAAGCAAGTATAAACAACGATAATCGAGGTTATGAAGATATGGTTAAAATCGACTGCATAAATGACGGGGTGAATTTGACACAGATTACGAATTTAGTGAACAAAAAGAAAATAAGGAGATTAATGAAACCGTATAAGCCGAATAGGACAAAAGATACAGGATTATCCGATGAATGGAATGCATCTCCAGAAGAAAATTATGAAAGTAGTAGTCCTGCACATGGTAGAAAAGACTATGTGAAAGATCGCAATAGGAATTTTGATCATAAGGGAAAGAACAGAAATTTTAATAGGCCATTTGATAACAGAAGCAATAATAGATATGGTCAGAGATATTTTAAACAGTCATTTAACCATGGAAATAACAATAAATATGGATATGGGAAACAGAGTTCCGAGAATTCTTACCAAAATAAATCTGAGGTTCCTGAAAACTTTGAGACTGAAAATTCTTTGATACCTCAAGACATAACAGAAAATGCTTCACCTAATTTAAAGGCAAGATATAATCCAAAATTTCCCCCTAGATACATGAATAGAGGCTACTATCATGGTCGAAATAATTATAATTATGGTGGCCAACGATCGTGCAAGGCTAGTTATAATGAACAAAGATATTCACAACCTTCACATAAGAATAATTCTCATCATGGATTTAAAGGAGCTTATAATGGACGAGATACTTATTCAAATTCTTATCATTCTAGAAGCAATAGTTATGTAGTTTCTAAATATAGAGAGCAATATCCGGAAAGGAATCACAGAGATATTGGATATGCTGATCCTAAAGACAGAGAGCAATACTCAGAAAGAAATAAAAATCTCAAAAAAAAAAAAACTGTGAGGCATGGAAAAAACATAACAAATCAAGCTGCTGATGTCGAGACGCCATCACGTCAGGATGACCGATATGTAGGATTTCAGTTGAAACACTTCACGTAAATGATCATCCAATGAACTGACACTCTATTATTATCCATGACTTTGATGCGCGAGTTGTAAATAATGGGAATCGCGAGATTTGGCTAAGAGCCAGTGTTCTAATTTTTATTATGAAGCGAGATATAGAAGGAATATGGCCGGAAAAGGTATTATTAGGCCTCGCCGGATTGTTGTAAGCTAAATTGTTGTTATATAGTTTTTGCTAAAAGTGTATTAGTTGAAATTAAAGTTAGTATTCTGTTGTTCATCGATTATTTGTCATATTGGTTCAGTAAAGTGGCTATTTATATATCATATACTTACATATATATATATATATATATAATAAAAGTTTTTTTAATAATAACCATAACATCACATAAATAATCGACAATATAAGATCCAATAATTATAATAAAATACATATCCAAAAATGTGAGATTCTCAAAATGAAATGAATAGAAAAAATAGTTATATGACGAAAAAAATCCAATGTGCATACAATATCAATATATATATATACATACCGGACATAATGGCCAGTTATTATTTATAGTGACCGGATTAATCATATTGACAGTAACACACACACACACACACACTTCGTAAATTTGTATTAAGAAGGTTTATTTTTTATTTTATTTTATTTTTAAAAAAATTATACTCATTTATTTAACTCAAGATGCATGGTTTTTGTATGGAAAGATGGAAATTATGTGCACGTCTGTGTGTCCAAAGATAATACAACATTTTAACATTTTTATAATTTAATTATAAATTAATACATACATTTTAAAACATTTTTCCGTTCACCGGGTAAAGGTGATAAATCTCGAACTATTCTTTATTTTTACATCTGTATACAAGTTACAAAATTAATGGCGTTAATGGTCCGCCAAACCACGTTCGCTAAAACAAAAGCTAACTGGCTGTGAAACTGTAACACCAAAATATCATAAAAAGCAAAAAATAGAAAATAAAATATAAATAAAGAAGAAAAAGCGTATATATTTTTAACAATGTACTTAAAAAAAAAAACAATTATCACCGATGAATGCCACGGCACTATAATTGTTCTCAAAAGAACCTTGCACGTTCAAAACGCATTTTCTTGACGTTTCAATAGCTGAACAGTAGGAAGGGTACATCTGAGTGAGCTTTGATCCATTGTTATACACATTAACCCATTCGCTGCGCATCACGCGCCTGCGCGTGGTTGGCAGCGAATCTCTAAATCTAAAATTATAAATTCGTACCAGAAATTACGAAAGAAGAATTTTTATTTCATGTAATCGCAAAATGCCTGTAATTAAATAAAGTACATATTGCTGTTAGTATTTTCTGGTATGAATTTGAATTTTCTAAATAAAATACAATTCGATAATTTTAACTTGGCAGCGAATGTGTTAACCCTTTAACGGGCGGTGGTCACAAAAAAGGACACCTAATTTTAATTCCAAAACTGACAAACGGCACCAAGAATATTTAATTAAAATTTTTGTTTTATTAAGTATCGGAAAATAAGCAAGTTTTTATTTTCAAATAAATTCGTTTTTAAATTCTGGTGTCAGTCGAATATTTCATCAGTTTCCAAAATTAATTACTCCGCGCCGGAAAGGGTTAATGCATGAAGTTGTAGAATTTTATTTTATTTATTTATAGAAAACGGCTTACGATTCAAAATTATAAACATGGAAATTGTGACTGTTATTTGAATTGAAATTATTTAAAATAAGTTTTATAAAAGATTAATAATAAACAGTGGATAATTGTAACAAATAAAAAAACCTTATATTCTGATACTTTTCTATGAATGTTTAATTATTTTAAGTCTCCTCAGAAAAAGAAATACACTGGCCTCCAAAAGTTAAGGTACAACCGGTTTTTTGCGTCTAATTTGCAAATGAATGAATATAGAAACAACAAATTTGGAGGAAATGTGCGCTAAACTGTTATTTATTAAATGCGACATAGAAATTTACTCAAGTTAAACGTATAAATTAAATTACAACAAAAAGCACTCATGGTCGACAATTCCATTCTTGGAGAAATCAGTACATCGCAGTATTATGCAGTAAAATATGACAGAAACATTAAAAACTGGTTCTAGTACGGAATATGTCCACCCCGGACTTGAATGCATTGGCGGCATCGACTTTCCATGCTCTCAATTAAATTGTCGGACACCGAAATAAGTAACGCTGACCAGACTTCAAGTAAGCCTTGTTCCAGCTCATTTAATGACCTTGGAGGAGGACTTAAAGCCGCAACCTGTCTACTAAGATAGTCCCAAAGATGTTCTATCGGATTCAAGTCTGCAGAGTGAGCTGGCTATTCCATTCTCTCCAAACCGTGATCCTCAAGATAATCCTCAACAACCACAGCTCGGTGTGGTCTCGCATTATCATCCATTAGAATGAAACCATTGCCAATAGCACCGGCATATGAGCGAACATATGAATCAAGGATCTCATCCCGATATCTCGCACCAGTCACAGTTCCTGCATGGAACACATGCAGGTCAGTGTGGCCTCCGAGTGAGATCCCTGCCCAAACCATGATTCCACCGTTTCTGTACCTGTGTGTTTCGACAGTGTTTGATTGATGGTATTGAGTGCATTGTTCTCTCCAGATCAGAAGACGTCCTGAATCGCTCTCCAGTGTGAATCTAGACTCGTATGTGAAAAGTACAGAAGCCCACTGTTGTCTGGTCCAGGAAATATGTTCTCTTGCCCAACATAAGCGGCCATTCTCTGTCGTCTGTTGAGGAGGACACACACAACTGGTCGCCTTGCATAGAGACCTGTATTGTGAAGACGTCTTCGCACTGTAGTAGCGGAGATTCTTCTCCCTGATGCTGCAAAGTGGTCTGCAATGAGTTGCGGCACAGTAGTGCGTCTTCTCCTTCGGGCCGAAAGAGCTAGAAACCGGTCTTCTGCAGGTGTTGTAACACGTGGGCGGCCTGGAACATGTCTTCTGGACACAGAATCTTCGGATTCATACTGATCCCAGAGTCGTTGGACTACACTGCGAGAAACATTGAGCCGTCTACCAGTATCGGCCTGCGACAACCCCATTTCCATCCATCCTACCGCCCGCCACCTTAATGAATCGGGCAAACGACTTCTTCTAGACATTTCTAGACTACTGGCTGTTGTGAACAAAACTGACAACAATAGCTCGAATACAACAAAACTTACACTTGAAATTACGAAAGCTTCGTAATTGCATATTTTTCTCTCATTCACAAATACCTATTCTTTTCTATAAAATAAAAGTGGTAGTTGTAATTTTTGCGTAAGTTTTTTTAAAGCTTATTATTGTCATTCATATAAACTGTGAAGTTTAATCTGACTGCCATTTTTTGTCTGGTGAGCTTCGAAAAACATGTTGTACCTTAACTTTTGGAGGCCAGTGTAGATTATTTATTTCTCGAGATCGATGCATATAAGGAAAATGTACTGTATTATCCGATGGATAAGTCGACGTTTTAACCCTTTCGCGACAAGTCCATTTAGGGTAACGCAATTCTTGAATATTATACACCAATATTGTAGTACAGAAAATTTCGCGGTATCTAATACAATAATTAAAGAAAGCGAAAATTATGCTTCGGGAAAACTGGTGTTCAATAATAATAATAATAATAATAAAATAGGGATCGATATATATGTTACGGTCAATATGATTAATCCGGTCATTATTAATACTAACCGGTTATTTTTAATAATGACCGCGGTTATTATTAATAATAACCGGCCTTTATGTACGGTCATTATTAATAATAACCGGTTATTATTAATAATGACCGGATTAATCATATTGACCGTAGCATATACACCAGTTAAAGAATAAGATATTCCACGATAACTGTTGATAGCTACAGCGATAGTTATGAGACAAGCATTGATCTTTTACTTGCTAATATGACCTACAAAATTTGTCATTCCTGGCATGCGTTTCACAATAATAATAAAATATTATTGTTATTTTCTACGAAAATTTATATGCATTGGTATGAATTAGGAAAAATATACATTACTGCATTTTAAAATATTTTAAACAAACAACAAAAAAAAAAAATATATATCAATACAAAGAGGCATTTTGTTTCAAAATACCATTGATCTTGTAAATTATTCATTTAAAAATCTAATTGTTCTTCTTCATTGTTAGATTCACAGCATTCTGGGAAGTATTTTACATTTACACTGTAAAGAAAGACAAATGTGTCTTAATTTTGGAAAATATAACATAACAACAAACAAAAATATACAACAACCTCTTCCGAGTTACCAAAGATTCCGAAAAGCGTAATATCTTTACAAATCCCAGAAACTAATATATATTTTTGATTTGAAAAACTATTTATAAGAACAAAGTTCCCTTGTCTACCGTTGATTTTTTGAAACTTTTCCGAGATGTTTTCGTAATGTATTAATAAGTTTTTTGAACCTGAAATTAAGTTTTTCGGATGATATTTAACATTAACATTAATATTATTTCGTTACTCTTGCATGTATAAATTCAGTTACGCAGCTGAAAATATTTAATTGAGAATTCATAACATCGTAAAAGCCTATAGTCTGGTTTGAAAAAAACGGATTAATACACTATAGAACTACTCGAAAACGAGGAGGTTTTCAGTTCTCAATTAAACATTTTCGGCTGCATACTGAATTTATACATGCAAGAATAACACAATAATATTAATTTTAATGTTAATGTTGTTAATTTGTCATGTTAGCATGTAAAACCTGTTTGTTGAACATGAAAATGTTTACTTGAGAATGGATATCATCCGAAAAACCTATATTCCAGGTTGAAAAAAAAAACTGATTAATACGCTATAAAAACTACTCGGAAACGCTTCCTAAAATCAGTGACAGCAAAAGAAACTTTGTTTTTATAAAAAAACTTCCTTAAATCTTGAAAATATTCTGGTTTATGAGGTTTCTAAAGGTAAAGAGCGCTTCTCGGATCGTGGATAACTTGGAAGAGGTGATTATATATTTTCGTACGTGGTTATATTATATTTTCCTAGATTAAAAAACATTTGCCTTTTTTTCAGTGAACAGAATCGTCGTGCGGATCCTAATCTCGATGGGGGGAAAAAAAAAAAGAGAACAGAGGAAAGCAAAGACTCACTTTCAGAAAACTCATAGCAGTTTTTCCTTTGTTATGTTTTTTAAACGTAACTTTTCCTTCTAACACTTCTATTTTCTCCAAAAAGTATCGTTTCTTTTATAAGTGATTTAAGGGGTCGACTTATACTCTGATTACATCGAAAGTAAGTCATTTCAGTGTTAAACAAGAACGAAAAATCATGCGTCAAGCATAGATTATGTAACACTTTCCAACGCTTCCAAAATAATTTTACGAATCATACTCTTTTATAAGCTAAAAGATAACATCTAAGTAATCCGAATACTTTATTCAGCCCTGTATAGGATCTATAGATTTGTATATATACTACATAGGATGCTAAATTTTAGTTCAGTTAGGAAACACGTAGCACAGTTTAAAATTCTCCGTCTGGAGTTAAATAATACGGAAATGTGTTCCCGAACTTTTGTACTTCCCTGTATAGGATCTACAGAATTTATACACACCACGTAATATACAAAAAGCGATTTAAAATTAAAATCGCATTCAGTAACTTAAAACGCACTTCCAGGAATTATTGTTAACATACAGTAGAGAATTCTTTTGTGTGTCCCTGTAAATGAACGATAACTGCTATACACACAATATTCTGTAGTAAGTCTCTTGTAATGAACCTTATATAAATTTCAATGCGTTTAAAATAGTGAAACATTATTTAAATAAACCGCAGACGATTTTTCTCCATAGACGTAATGTAACGGAATTCTTTTGACTGTCCCTGTAAAGTAAGTATAAGTGCTATGCACACCCTATTCCATATTAAGCTTCTTCTAATGCACCTTAGTGATATATATAAATTTCAATGCGTTTAAAGTATTGAAACATTATTTAAATAAACCGCAAATGATTTTTCCCCATAGACCGCAATGTAACGGAATTCTTTTGAGTGTCCCTGTAAAAAAACTATAAGTGCTACACACTTCCGTTGAAATAGGGAACATGCTATAGATAACGATTATAACATATAAAATTTGCAGGGCAATCCGAGCATATTTACGGGAGTTAGAGCACGGACAGACGGCAGACGGCAGACGGCAGACGGCCAGACGGCCAGACGGCCAGACGGCCAGACGGCAGACGGCCAGACGGCCAGACGGCAGACGGCCAGACGGCCAGACAAACCGAAGTCATAAACACTTTTCAACTAGGTTGGAAAGTGTTAAAAAGTAGAGACGAAACATACACCGGATTTACTAATACGTCGGAAAATATTGTACTTAAAATGTCTAAATCCAGGGATAGACAGAACAGCAGAGACCAGGGATAGACAGAAAAGCAGAGGGGGACCATGGTCTTCCTCTGCTTACTTTTGTCTCCGCTCATGTATTATGTATTAAACAGTTACCTTTCTAATAAAATAATATGCATCTTTAAATGATGTTTCCCTTTTAAATAATATTTTCAGCAAATTTAATTACAATTTATAATGATTATAAAATCAACAACACCTGAAGAAGTTGAACAAGTTTTCTTGTCATGTTAAAATTTTCTACTTAATTTTTAGAGGTTTAGAGGAAATGCTGACTTACAAATAATATCCTTCGGATAAAGAGAGAAGAAATCTATAATCTATTCAAAATTAAGACATCCTGAAAGTAAATAAAAGCACGTACAATTTGGAAGCATTTGGAATGCCTTGGCTACAAACACCAGCCAAGCAGACAATTGTCGTTTTGATATAAAACAGGGAAAATCATACGTCAAGAGTAGATTATGAAACACTTTCCAACACATTCAGAATACTGTAACAAAACTTCACAGTTTAATACGGTGAAAGATGATATCTAAGTAAACAAGGTCAAGGTTAAACCGGGCAGGTGAGGCCTATCGGCTTAAGCTTAACTAGTCCCGCCCAGCAGGTTTGTTTACTATGCAGCATCGGCGCAAAGAGCGATGCCCGAAATAACCAGCCGGGAAGGGTACCAAGTATTCGAACTGTTTTGTGAAGCCCTGTATATTATCTACAGAATTGTATATATACTATACAGTATGCTAAAATTTAGTTCAGTTAGGAAACGCATAACACAGTTGAAAATTCACCCTAAGCAACTTCCGTCAATAAAAGGAAACGTAGTCGAATTCTTTTGTGCACCCCTGTATATGATGTACAGAATTTATACAAACCCAGTAATATACAAAATATTAGTTAAATTTTAAAACGCATGCCACAACTGAAAAGTTACATGGAGCAATTATCGCTCATAGACAGTACTGTGACCGATTTCTTTTGTGTGTCGAGTAAATGAACGATAAATCCTAAGCCCACCATATTCTATACAGTAAGAATCTTGTATCTTGTAGTGCACATCAATGCTGTGTATCAGCTTCAGTATATTTGAAATAGTGTAACATCATTAAAATACATTGCATTTGATTTTTCCCATAGACCGTAACCTAACGGAATTATTTTGAGTGTCCCGAACTATAAATATCATTCACATTTCATTTTCAATACCGAACATGCCATAATAAACTTAAATAACATATAACAACTACATCGCAATCCGAGTATATTTACGAGAGTTAGAGCACGGCGGAAAAAACCCAGTTCATACACACTTTTTAACTATGTTGAAAAGTGTTAAAAACAGTTAGATCTCTGTTAATTTGATCTGTGCTTGTTTATGTCGGTAGTTGCTTCTTATAAATTTGCAGAGAAAGAAAACGATCGTTTCCACACACATATTTGTAAAATTCTTGTTTTCAACGTGGATTTTTTAGGAAAACAAATATCTGTTTATTTTTATAAAATTGTCAAATCAGAAAAAAAGCGCAAAACTGGAACCTTCTGGGGTCCAGAAGCAACCCTTATGTTTATTTCGAGTCTCTTTTTATCATGAATGCACTATAATTTAATATTGATAACATACTTTTTGCGTTAATAATACTATAATTATCTAGAAATGCAACAACTTCAAATATACACTAGTAAAATAGTCTAAAATTTTGGCGCATATTAGTGCAAAGGTTTAGCCAATAACGTTTCTGAGGAAAAACATTTCTAACTTCATTAGGGTTTCGTTCATCTCACGAAACCCTATTACTCCCGCTGCGTTGTCTGTCTGTCACAGAGCCATTCTCAAAAACTGTATAACTTACAGAGTTGAAACTTTGTGTATATAGATGAAAGCAGCTATAAAGAGCTCAAAATATTAAAATTTGAAAAATTCGTATTATTTTAATACATAGAGATAAAAAAACAAAATTCTAACAGCCTTTTCCTATTATATTTAAACAGTTTTCGTTATAGCAGATGCCAAAAATTAAAAATCCACGATGAAATTTTTTCTACAATAATTAATTTTCTATCAGACGATTTTCACGTGAAAAATGAAATAAAAAGTTTCACCAATTGGAAAAAAGATTAATATGAAATAAAATTGATTGACGTCATAGTGGTAATAAAACGGAAAGATTTCTCAATAATACAAGGAGTATGAGTATGTGTATGTACACAAAGCTGATTAATATCACGTCAATAGAGAATTAAAAATAAAATATGACGTCATATCGGAAGTTTAACGGATTTTTCAAATGCTTCAGAATAATACAAAGGCAATATCAATATGAGTAATAGAGAATAGTAAATATATGAGTTTAAGGAACGTATATAATCATGATAAAAACCCGATTATGAAAATATTCGCATATTTTAACATTTTGAAGGTGTACAACATGTTTAATTTTGAAATTATTTTTTTTTAAATATCGCATTTAGTCCACATGACAGATATTATTATGACAGAATATAATAGTGGGCTTCGCCCGCTATCGGGCTGGTTTAGATATTCGATAAAACGAGAAAAAGAGACCGGTAAATTTTTAATTTATAAAAAAACATGATCTTTTTTTTTGGTTGCTAAATGAAATTTATTTGGATTTATTAAAGAAAGGGTAAAGTGTTTTGAAAGGAATATTAAACGGAACCCTTTGAGCGATCTTCGATCACACTTACCCACTTGTTTTTTTTATTCCTTAAGATATTAAATGAAAGCTAAAAGCTGCAGAAATCCTACGACAGATGCTAAAATAAATAGAATAATTTGTAGAAACTGAGGAACATTTTCTATATTATAATTATTTTTTTAAAAATTGAAATCTAGTCTTTTTGAAAAATTGGAGCTTAATTTATTTTTTAAAGAAATAAATGAACAACGTAAAAATAGCACACATGTAAATATATGTATAGAAAATGGCAGACAGCTGTTTCGGAGATTCTGAAGCTCCATCATTAGTGCAAAGGTTAAAAATATCAGATGTAAGGGTAAAACATGGAAGTATGCAAGCGTCACAACTTGCGGCCAAAGCCAAATGGTGATGAGTGTTGAAAAATCAACAGCGGAGTCAGGAGTGACCAGGCGTGCCCGAGGTGACCAATGAGAAGATCTTAGCCAGCTTGGACTGATCGTATGGCTGATGGTTTGTCTACCGGTCTCCCCTATCGGCTCTATCCTCAGTGATATTTACATGCATTATTTCAAATCAAACCAATTCAATAAGTTAAGTTTTCCATTTTTCATCCGCTATGTATGTCGATGACTGCTTCGCATCACCGAATTCTTTTGATATAGATATTCCTCATATTCTCTCTCTTATAAACTCCATACATGAACATATACAGTTTACATCTGAATTTGAAAATAACAATCAACTACTTTCCCTTGATTTTACGGTTTACCGCGAAAATGACTCATTTCCAATCACTGTTTATCGTAAACCAATCGCAAATCTCAGTTTCTTTACCTCCGCATCTTCTTTTATCTCATCCTTCTAGTCAGAAGTTGGCTGCTTTTAATGCTTATGTTCACCGAGCCTTAAATATTTCTTCTTCTGAGAGTTTACTCAAAGCAGAATTTGTCTATAGTAAATACATTGCCATTGATAGGGTTTATCCAGTTGAAATCGTTGATTCAATTCATAATAAACTCATTAAACGTACACATTTCAACGTTAACACTGTTCGCAATGGGAATTTAATTATACTTACATAGTTTCCGAAAATGAGCCATCAAATTTACAAAATCTTGATAAAATTCCATTTAAAAGTAATTTATACTCCATTTAACAAAATAAAATTGACAAATTTCAAACACCCAATAGACAGATTTACAAGATATGCTACGAATGTGATAAAATGTATATCGATCAAACTAAGCGTCCTTTTAAGATTCGCTTGGGGGGGGGGGATAAAATCAATGATAATAATGGTGACATTCAACGTTTCGCTATTGCTAACTATTGCTGGTATAACAATCACAATTTTATTTTTTCCAAAGATTCAGTAATTCAGAAATGATCATCATTTCGATCTTGAGTATTGGGAATCTTATCATATATGGAAGAATTCAAACAGTTTGTTTAATGATATGTCCAGTACACCCAATTTTTCAAATGTCGGCTCCCATTTCTTCAGTTCACTCCATTCACCCCCCCCTTTTTTCCCCCTTTCTGCTTAAGCTCTTCCAAACTGGCTATGCGCATCTCATTGTCATTGGTCTCCTCGGTCACGTGGGAACTCCTGACTTGACTGTTTGTTTTGCAATACTCACCGACATTTTACTTTGGTCGCGAGCTGTGACGCTTGCATATTTCCCTGTTTTAAACACTTATATCTTCTATTTTTAACCTTTGCACTGATGATGGAGCTTTAGAAGCTCCGAAACAGCTGTCCGACATTTTCTACACATTTGTGCTATTTTCACGTTGTTCATTTATTTCTTAATATAACGGCACAGAGTTCAAATAATTTCTAAAAATTATCCCGGGACTTCCATTGCTTGCAATTTATTCAAACAAATCATCAGTATTAGTGATTTATTTATGTTAGTAATTCATATTTTGTAATTATTCTGAAATTTGAATGCTATAAGCTTGGGCTCTAAGTGTCTTCAAGCGTACACTTTAACAAAACTTTTCGTTATCGTACATTTTCTGCGCATGAAAACTATTCCGCGACTTTAATTGCTTATAATTTATTCAAACAAATCATTGGTATTAGTAATTGTTTACGTTAATAGTTCACATTTTGTATTTAAACTTGAACAATATATTCTCAAACACGTAATAAAATTTCATAGCTGACATTTATTTTAAAATAAAACGTTAAATTTTTCTAAATTGTCTAAGCAATATCATTGACAGCTTAGTGTCAGTAAAACGATTTTTTTTTTCACTCTGATGTCATATGAAATTTAGACAAGGTTATAAATATACGTCTAATTATTTTGTTAGTGGGTTTAATTTTTCAATGACTAGTGTCTCTTATATTAGACAATGAAAAATGTATAGTTTTAGACAGTTTAGAAGAGGAAGAAAGCGACTATTTTGTTATATACTTTGGAAAATATGAAAACATAGATAGCGATATGCGTATAAAAATTAAACTAAGAGTAAAAATCCCGCAATTTTGTTTTTATATTGAGTTATTATTACATGAATATTTCTTCAGAAGTGCAATTGAATAAAACATGCAGAGTAAGTATATGGAAAGGGTACACTGTAAATAAAATGCAAAAGTTTTTTAATCTAGCAAAATATAATGTAAACACGAACAAAAATATACAATAACTTCTTCCGAGTTACCCACGATTCAGAAAAGCGTTCTTCATCCTTAAAACCCCCACAAAACCAATATATTTTCGAGATTTAAAGAAGCATCTATAAAAACAAAGTTTCTTTTGCTGCCCCATATTTTCGAAAACTTTTCCGAGTTGTTTTTAGAGAATAATAATTTGTTTTTTCTACTCGTAATATAGGTTTCTCAGATGATATTCATTCACAAGTAAACGTTTTTATGCTCAACAAACATGTTTCAGAGATAAACATGATAAATTAGCAGCTTTAAAACTGATATAGTTTTGTTACTCATGTATGTACAAGGTGATCCAATTCAAGTTTCCTAAGTTTTATTTAAGAAAAAACACACAAAATGTAACCTTTTTTTTATTAATCGAATATTTGGTGTTTTTCATTAATTATGAAAAATGATGTCAGGCAAATAACCACCTCTGGAACTCTGCAGTAGTTGATTCGTTCGAGGTAATTTTCCATGACTTTTTTGTAAGTTTCAGGATTTATCTCTGCTATAATTTGGCGCAACGTGGGGAAATTAGGAAGACAGGGTAAGACGTGTGCATCATCGTGGCGCACATTCAGCCGAGAATATTGCTTCTATGAGTGATAGTGTGGCCAAAGACCCGGAATTATCCATTCTTGAAAAGTTTAGGCCTTTCTTATGGCCTCCATTGCTGCATTTTCAGCACGAAATCGAAGATATTGGTGTGGAAGACATGTGGTTTCAGCAAGATGCCGCAACTTGCCACACATCACGTGCAACATTAGATTTTTTGCGTGAAAAGTTCAGAGGTTGCATTATTTCACGTTGTGGTGACAACTGGCCACCAAGATCATGCCATTTAACGCCGTTGGATTTTTTTAATGCGGTTTTCTTCAGAGTTGCGTCTAAGCTAACAAACCTGCAACGTTGGAGAACTTAAAAACTAACATCCGCCAAATTATAGCAGAGATAACTCCCGAAACTTGTAAAAAAGTAATCGAAAAGTACTTCGAACGAATCAAATTCTGTGGAATGGCCAGAGACGGTCATTTGCTTGACATCATTTTTCATAATTAATGAAAAATGGCAAATATTCTATTAATAAAAATAATTACACTGTAAAAAATGACCAATGTTTCTTTTTTTATGAAAATATACTATAACCACGAACGAAAATATAATATAATCTTCTGAGTTATCCGAAATTCCGAATAGCGTGTCCCATTGTCTTTTGAATCTCCAGAAACCAATACATTTCCAAAATTTAAAGAATTATTTATAAAAACAAAGTAATTTTCGCTACCCGTATTTTTCAGAAACGTTTCCGAAGGGTTTTTATAGTGTATTAATTAGTGTCTCAGCCTGGAATACCTGTTTTTCGAATGCTATCCATTCTCAAGTAAACGTTTCCATGCTCAAAAAATATGTTTAACAGACAAACATGCAAAATTAACAGTGTTAACAATAACATTAAAATTAAGATTTTTTCTTTACTCTTTCATGTATAAATTAACTTATGCGGCTGAAAACGTTTACTTGAGAATTAACTACAGTCGAAAAACAGGTATTCCAGGCTGAGGACACTAATTAATACACTATAAAAACGCTTCGGAAACGTTTCTGAAAAATACGGGCAGCAAAAAATACTTTGTTTTTATAAATAATTCTTTAAATTTTGGAAATGTATTGGTTTCTGGGGATTCAAAAGAAAATGGAAGACGCTTTTCGGAATTTCGAATAACTCAGAAGATTATATTATATTTTCGTTCGTGGTTATAGTATATTTTTGTAAAATAAGAAACATTGGTCATTTTTACAGTGCACGATAAGGCTACATTTTGCATGTTTTTTCTTAAATAAAAGTTAGAAAACTTGAATTCGATCAGCTTTTCTAAATTAAATTACAAAGCTGAAAATGTTTAATTGTGAATTTATAGTATCCTAAAAACTTATATTCTGGGTTGAAAAAAGAGATTAGAGCATTAAGTAGAATTACTCGGAAACGTTTCCGAAAATTAGTGGCAGAAAAAGAAACTTTTTTTTTTATAAAGTCTCGAAAATATATTATTTTCTGAGGTTTCAAATGATATAAAAGACATCTCGAAATCGTGGGGGACGTTCGGAAGAGGTTATTGTATATTTCCGTTCGTGGACATACATTTTTACAGATTAAGAAAGTTTTGTCTTTTTTTTACACTGTAGATAAACAAGTACATTTTTAGAAAAAAATATCACCGACTTCATGCAATCATTCCTTATGTATCACATTGATCTGGTATATACGTTAGCGTAAAATATTGAGAAAGTTTTGGAATAACAGAGTATTTTGTGGTAACCCTTTTTTATTGCCAACATTCATTTTACTTCCATGTGCTACCAATATCGTTCATTCAAACACGTAAGTGCCGATCCAATATAAAAGTTTTAACATGTTTCTGTAAAAAAAAAAAAAAAAAAAAAAAAAAAAAAATGCGGGATACAACGGTTATGTTAACAAAAACGAAAAATTATGCGTCAAGCATAGATTATGTAACACTTTCCAACGCTTCCAAAATAATTTTACAAATCATACCGTTTAATAAGCTAAAAGATAACATCTAAGTAATCCGAATACTTTTCATCAGCCCTGTATAGGATCTATAGATTTGTATATATACTACATAGGATGCTAAATTTTAGTTCAGTTAGGAAACGCGTAGCACAGTTTAAAATTCTCCGTCTGGAGTTAAATAATACGGAAATGTGTTCGCGAACTCTTGTGCTTCCCTGTATAGGATCTACAGAATTTATACACACCACGTAATAGACAAAAAGCGAGTTAAAATTAAAATCGCGTTCAGTAACTTAAAACGCACTTCCAGGAATTATTGTTAACAGACAGTAGAGAATTCTTTTGTGTGTTCCTGTAAATGAACGATGACTGCTATACACACAATATTCTGTAGTAAGAATCTTGTAATGCACCTTATATAAATTTCAATGCGTTTAAAATAGGGAAACATTATTTAAATAAACCGCAGACGATTTATCTCCATGACGTAATGTAACGGAATTCTTTTGACTGTCCCTGTAAAGTAACTATAAGTGTTATGCACACACTATTCCATATTAAGCTTCTTCTAATGCACCTTAGTGATATATATAAATTTCAATGCGTTTAAAATAGTGAAACATTATTTAAATAAACCTCAAGTGATTTTTCCCCATAGACCGCAATGTAATGGAATTCTTTTGAGTGTCCCTGTAAAAAAAGTATAAGTGCTACACACTTCCGTTGAAATAGGGAACATGCTATAGATAACGACTATAACATATAAAAATTTCAGAGCAATCCGAGCATATTTGCGGGAGTTAGAGCACGGACAGACGGCCAGACAAACCGAAGTCATAAACACTTTTCAACTAGGTTGGAAAGTGTTAAAAACGTATAGTAGTACTTTGTATCCTAACATCAGACACATTTTTATAAAAGTTAGAGACGATAATGCCGAAAACAAAAAGACTGAAAACTGTCAGGCAGACAAACTTACAATTTTTGTGGTACTTGATAAAATAGATAGGGAAATAGAAACAAAACATGCCCCCCCCCCCCCACAAAAAAAAAACCCCAAAAAAAAACCAAAAACAACAGCAAAAAGAACGAAAAAGCATTCATGAGGCATAGATTATGAAACACTTTCCAAAACTAAGAGAATATTAACATGAAATTTCAATTCAATGAAATGGCCTATCTAAATAAGCAACTTAAAAAAAAAAAAAAAAAAAAAAAACCATAACTCAGTAAAAATCCCTTTTCAGCAATTATTGTCCAGTCCATATCCGGTATCGTGTGCGAATTCTTTCATGTAGCCCTATATGATATATATATATAATTTATACGCACCACCTGATTAGACTCAAAATTAGAGTAGGCGGAAAATGCACTTCCTGCAATTATCGATCTTAGTCAATCAAGTAACCGAATACTTTTTTGTGTCTCTGTAAATGAACGATAAATGCTATGCACTCCATAATCTATAGAAAATATGTTGCAGTAGACTTAAGTGATTCCACTATGTTTCAAGTATCATACGATTACTAAATTTACATAGATTACACGAAAGCTATAAATTATAAGTACTAAAAGAGATTAAAAAAAAATGAAAATAAAACTATCCCTTTGCAACAGACGTTGGAACTTTTAATCTGCAAATTTGCTAAGCTTAATTTATTTTTGACTAAGAAACTGAAAAAAACCATTCCCAAAAGAGACTAAGTTAATTATAACTGCGATCAAAAGTTTCCGTTCAATTATTTTATATATCATAAATGAATGATGAGTTATCTAATGTAATATTTTTTTTTTTTTAAATCCTGCACCATATGAATATTTGTATTGGAAAAATAATTATATAGATCGCTAAAGTGTTGCTTAAATATTAAAAGAAGATTAACAAAATGTTGATAAGAAGTTTCGTGGGATAATTTCAAAAGTCACTATGTTTAGTCGACATTTGAATATGACTAGTGTAAATTAAGTTTTTTTCTTTTGGGCAAACATGCAAATTGAATTATGCACAACTTTTAAATTCAATCATTTTCATGCTACTAAAATTCATTTATTAACAACAACAAAATATTGTGTTTCTTTCAAATTATAAAGTACTAGCTGTTACCCGTGACTTCGTTCACGTATAATTAAAAGAAGCATAAATGCATTAATTAAGCAAAATATTTCATTCCCGATAATTAGAAACGTAAATAATTAACTAACTCTTTATCACATTCCATAGAAGACAATACAGTATTTCTATGTTATAGAGTCCTTGACATAACTAAGTTTTAATAATGTGAAATTTTGTGACAAATAGTTACAAAAAGGAAACTGCAACCAATGAAAAAAGGCGGGCCAAATAAAATCATGGAAATCGGCGAAATGTGTAAAAACATATGTCAAGTTTACCTGGTAAACCATTTTACTTTTAACGCCTTTGTGAAATGTTTTAATAGCCATCCTTTAAAGATAATGGAAATAGTATATTCTTTTTCATTAAATTCAATTCTTGTGAATAGGGAGCAATAATTGTAGACCTAAATGCAAGGAGCTTAAATTTGCCTCCTTGATTTAATCTATAACTGAAAAAAAAATCTTTATTTCTAAATGAAAATATGTTGACAGACGATTTTTGTTCTCCAGAATAAATTGATTCATGAAGTTTGAATATGTGAAAATATGTTTTTATTTTTCAAAAATTTTACTGTAATCAAGATTTTTTTTTCTTTTACCATCTATTCAAATAGAAAATAAATTCTTATTTTCAGTTTTAATAAGAAAAAATTTATTAATCCGTTTTATTTCTTCTTTTTTATCCACAAAAATGGAATAATTTAGTTGCCATTTTTAGAGAAACTTCGTTAAAATTTACAAAATAATAATAATAATAATAATATCTCGAAATTTAAATCATTGTTTTAAATTCTGAGAGTTTATGACTTTCTCGGATCCATGATAACCGGTGTTAATTGTTAAGTAAATCGTGTTGCGTTTGACAATCTGAAAGGAGTAGTTGCGAAATACAAACAGGCGGTCAGATTTTAATATAATAAATTCGTATTTATTTTTCTTTTCCTAATAATCATGGTGTGGTTTTTGGCAAAAAACTCTCATCTGTATATGTAAATGATATTCATTCTTAATAATCAGTATAGATAAAAAAAATTATTTAAATTTTTCGTTTTAAATATGGCGTGAAACTCATCTACTTTCTAAACTTACCGATCCTTGTATTATTAATGTAAGGAATTGATTCACGCTCCTTGTAAAACACATTTGAAAATTTCCGTTTTATTTCAAATATGACGTCACTTTTTCCTCACAGAAATCTCTTTTTAATGGCATAATTCTTGTTAATTTTCTTTTTCTGGCAATCAGGGCGTAAATTTTAGCGGAAAACTCACATTTGTATGTAACTGGTATTCAAGCTAATTATTAATCAGCATCGATAAAAAATATTTCAGTTTTTCATCTTAAATATTACGTCCATTATCTATCTACTTTCATTAAACATTGATTTCATGCTCCTTGTATTAATACAAACATTTGAAAATACATGTTTTATTTATGACGTCATATTTGTCCAAGCCGAGGAGGATCCTTTTCATAGTTCCATGGTCCAGTCCAAGCGAAATCTATTTTTAATAATATAATTATTGTTCATTTTTCCTTCTAATTATAACGCAGTTTTTGACAGAAAAAGATCTTTTTAATGTAACCGATATTCATACTTCATGTATAATAACAAATACTCCATATTTTTGTTTCAAATATCACAGAAATTCATCTTCTTTTGAATTTTCATTTTTCACGTGAAAATCGTTCAATTGAAAATTAACTGTTGAAGAACAAATATTTTTCCGTGTTTTTATTTATTGGCAACGATCAAAGCCCTAGCAACGATGAAGTAAAATGGTTAAATTTTATGGAAAAATGTTCATTTATTCTCTATGAAAATAATGAAATTTTTAATTATTAAAGAAAATACTCGAATAAAATAAATAAAATCTAGACTATGTTCATTCCCGGGTTATAATCAACCTATATGAAAAGATACAGGGTAAGTAAACTCTCCATTTTAACTCTGGCTTCAGCCTAACATTTGCACACAATCAGATTTATAATATTATTAGGATACTGTAAAAAAATAAAGTATAGGCAGTAAATTGCCAAAACACTCCTATGATTGTAAGGGATTTTTATTTGAAAAATTTCCCGTATTTTGACTGGAGAATTTAAGAATGTTTTGAGCAAATGTGTTATATTTTGAGGAAAAAAGAGCGTACCTGAAAATTCCGTTTCTAACACAAAAAAATAACATGACGTACAATTGCCGGAACATCCATGTGATTTGACAAAAATACAGCTTTAGATTGGAATAATTCAGGTAATTTTATGTTAGATTGATGAATATTCTCTATTTTTGGGGAAATCGACAAATCAAATCGGAAATTTTGTTTGTTTTAACGAAAAAAGTAATGCAACGAGAAAAAAAAACAATAAATTCACGAATTTTTCTGAGAGTATAATGCTGTTATGTCTGCGCTGTCTCATTAGATGGTTAACATTTGTAGAACTTCAAATAACAATTAAAACCTTTATATTTAATCTCAGTTAAGCGTATCAAATTAAACTAGAAGTCAAACTCTTAAGATTTGAAAATCAAGACGCATCAATGTGACAGTCTTGTCAATAAAAGTGTTTAAAATATTTATAAAATAAAAAAATAATATATTGTTGATTTGAAATACAAAATTTTCTTTTGATTATTATTACTCTAAGTTGTTGATTTGTTTTACAGATTCCCATTAAAACAAGAAGGAAAATCATGCGTCAGGCATAGATTATGTAACACTTCCCAACACTTACAAAATATTTTTATAAATATTTACCGTTTAATAAGGTGAAAGATGATATCTAATTAAATAATTTGGAAAGTGCATAACATATTTAAAAACACAATTTCAGGAATTACCCACAATATTCGGAAAAATATCCGAACTCTTTTGTGCAGCCCTGTATAGGATCTATAGATTTCTATATGTACTACATTGAATGCTAAATTTTAGTTCAGTTAGGAGACGCTTAGCACAGTTTAACCCTTTCCGGCGCGGAGTAAGTTTGTTTTTAAAATGATGAAATTATCGACTGACACCAGAATTTGTAAAATAATTTATTAGAAAATAAAAGCTTGCTTATTTTCCTGTAGTTTATAAAAGGAAAAATTTAATTAAATATTCTTGGTGCCGTTTGTCAGTTTTGGAATTAAAATTAGGTGTCCTTTTTGTGACCACCGCCCGCTAAAGGGTTAAAATGCCCATTCTTGAATTTCCTTAATAACGGAAATGTACTTGAGAACTTTTGTGCTGCCCTGTACATGATATATAGAATTTATACACACCATATAATACGCAAAAATGTGTTAAATAAATGAGTTAAATGAGCAAAAAATGAGCAACTAAAAAAGTACTTCCAGCAATTATTGTTAAAAGACAGTGCCGAATTCTTTTGTGTGTCCCTGTAAATGAACGACGAATGTTATACACACAATATTCTATAGTAAGCCTCTTGTAATGCACCTTATATCAATTTCAATATGTTTGATATAGTGAAACATTATTAAAATAAACATAAAATGTGTTTTTTCTCCATAGACCGTAATGTAACGGAATTCTTGTGAGTGTCCCTGTAAAAAACTATACGTGCTACACACTTCATTTTCAATACCGTAAACCTCAATAACACATAGATCAATTGAATGAGCATTCGAAAATATTTACGTGAGTTACAACACGGACAGACTGACAAACCGAATTCATAAACCCTTTTCAACTATGTTGGAAAGTGTTAAAAAGCGACCAAAGATCTGTAAACTAACAACAACAACAAAAAAATTAGACATTATATGTATTTACATATAAAGGGATAAATCCAAATGCACTTTACAAAGTTTAATTTGAATAAAATATAAAATGTTTAAAATTTTATTAATTTGTTCTTTTGGAAGTTTAATTTGATTTTTAGTATTTTCAATTTGTATTACAAATTATTTATAATACCTCAAGTGAACCTTCAAGAAAACCTCACATTTTTGTTAATTTTTTCTAATTATTTTATAGCATGACCAATAGAAGTACTTGATAATTACAAATTAATTTAGAGTAATAAAAATAATATATATATATATATATATATATATATATATATATATATATATATATATATATATATATATATATATAATTATAATATCTATGAATTTCAAAAAACATATCAAGTTCTATTATCATTCTACTTAAATCTCCAAAGAGATAATTAATGATATTGTGTATACAGAATACCACATAGCTAATAATTAACATGTGCAAACATAATATTACCATAGCTTGTACTTCAATGGTAATTGGCCAAATTTTACTCATACCTAAAGAATATTGAAAAAAGAAAAAAGAAATAGAGAGAAAGGGGAAAAAAAATTATAAATTGGAGTTGAAATTAAGTAAATACAAATGGATTAATAAATTAAATATGAACCATATACAATGGAAAATTGGATCACACGAGAATTAAATATGAATTGGATATGAAAAAACACATGCACATGTACTCATCAGCCTTGATGCACCCACATGTGTTTTAAATAATAATTCAGTGTTTCATAATTCTACTGGCATAATGCTAAGATCAGTAGAATCATCCAGGTACACTGAATTATTACCAGACAACAATTGGAAATATTAAAATTTGGAAATATTTAAATAGGAAATAAATATTTGGAAATATTAAAATAGGAAATAAATATTTGGAAATATTAAAATAGGAAATAAAAAACCATTAAGAATATACAATATATTTCACTCACATCAATTATCCCAAAAACTGTATTTAACACCTCACGAAATTACCACAAGATAACAGTTTTGAAATAATAAAATTGGAAATATGAACGCGTAAAGTGTAGATAAAATATTTTACTCACAATAATTATACAGAATCCTTAAAATGTCACAACTTCTGCATAATATTCACATCCACATGGCAATGCATCATACATGTTGACTAAGTCGACTTGAGAGAAATGATTTGAAAGACAAGTTGAGAGCACACTTTTTTTAAAACACATCCCCATCGATGACACCCAAACACAAAATGATTCAAAAACACACAAAATAATTCTGGTTTCAATACACTTATAACAAAATTATATCCGTGAATATATATTACTCCATCCAATTTTAATTCCTGAAAGTAAAATTAATATACAATCAATAGCTCCCTCTATAGTTAAATTAAATATAATATTAACAATATTATCAACAACTACCTGAAAGGTAAAGTGTCGCCATCTATTGGTATTATAATAATTCATAATTAATATTTAGTTAGATATCCACTTTATTAGTTACATACTCACTTCATTAGATTTAATTATATAAATAAACTTTAAAAAACAATACTAACTTGTAGTTTTACTTTAAATTCAAATAAAATATAATACTACTATATGAATAAATCTACACAGAATTAATTCAACATGCACAGCATTTCAGATATTCTTAACAAGAATATATTATGTAAAAGAGATATTATTTTAATTCAAATTGTTTTTGCTGCCAGCTGTGTTAATCCACTGATATTATAGACATATTATTAAATAATTAATGTTTTATTTTCACTACTACTTAAATATATATTAGACTTGTTATTAAATAATTAATGTTTAATTTATACTACATTGTAAATATATTTTATATTTCATAGATTAATTTAAATATCTAATTAAATAATTCATAAACAATTCAAAATATATCAAAATTTATAAAATTGTTAATTAATAGTATTACTACTGTTTTTCAATCAAATTAATGCAATGCAGTAATTAAAATACTTGTTAAATTTAATTATTCATAGACAAAAATAAAAACTATATATATTTATATTTATATTATATTGCAAATAGATATGTTTATGAGTTATAATCACCAATGTTATCCATGTATAATTTAATTTGTTATTGTATAAGTTAATTTATAAATGTATGAAAACTGCAGATCAATAACACCTTAAACAGAGGTGATCGGCAACGCACAATCACAACTATACAAAGTGTATATAATGTTCAATCAAATATTAAATTTCCTATATATATATTACGATCAATATGATTAATCAGTCATTATTAATAATGACCGCATTAATCATATTGACGGTAACATATATATATATTTATTTAGGAGCTCCAAATGTTGGAAATAAATTTCACTATCTTATAGTTACAGCTACGGCAGCACCAAAAGCTGGTTCAAACCAGCACAAAATGTTTAACAGTGTATTTTTTCCTGCTAGTTTTGCATATTTTACATATTTACTTTGTTACTGAAATGTTGCTTTACATTGTTGTAGCAAACAAAAATTTATTGTTACGCATCTGCTGAAAATATTAAAAAAATTTCACTTGAAATATTTGAAAATTTAAAAAATCATTAGATTGTTAAATTAAGTTACAATTTTCAAACAAACTGCATTTGAAAAATCACTTCTGCTCTATTCGATGGATAAAGATTGAAATTATGCGATATTTAGAATCAAGTATATATGCAATCAAAACGAAAGCGATAGAGCACGTCGAAACATCTTGTCATACTTAAGTACTCTGTGGATAATACCACACTAATCAAGAACGCACTAATTGGAAGATACATTAAGTGGGAAAAACAACAATAGATACCCAGCCAATTTTTAAAAAGTCTCAATATGTATAAACAAACAATATAATAATGTACTACAATATTTTTTTTTATGTGTTTTCAGTAAAAAGTACACATTTAAGTATAATTTGAAACTTTTTATACAAAATTTATCTGATCTACAGGAACTTCCATTGACATTGACGTGTGAGTATAATTTAACAAATGGACAATCAAGAAAAACTATAAGTAGCTTTTAAGCTTAATTCTGAATAAGAAAGAAGTTTGTCTGTTTGTCGCGCAACAGATCATATGTATTGTCCTTTAAGGTAGCTTTCAATACAAAAAGTAAAAATCTACCTATTGCAGCTGTTCGGAAGAAAGCAATTCCGGTATACGATCATGATCCCCAGACCCCAAAACCCCCCTCCGTTCAAATATTGATATATACGAGGGTCGATCCAGAAATAAGGTTCCTAAAGAGCTCCAGCCGCACGGGAAGGTGCGGGGCGAAATACGGCAAGAGCGCTGTGCCCGGCTTTTCCCGCACTCGCGATTTCCCGGCCGCGCTTCGCTGCGCCGCTTATTCTTGGCTCAGCAGCCGTCCGAGATGGAGGTTCCCATTGTTGACCCCGCCAAGTGCGAGTTATTGAGTAACGCTAAGAAAACTCAGGCGAGATATCCAGAACCGCCAACGAGGACGACTGACAGCCGGTGTAACGCTGCTTCACTACAACGCCCGACCTCACGTCTCCCGTCAAACCCAGGAACTTTTGACACAATTTGGGTGGATTGTCATGGTCCCCCCACCTTACAGTCCGGACTTCGCACCTAGTGATTATCACTTGTTCCCCAAGATAAAGGAACACTTGAGTGTCCAGCGCTTCCGCAGCGACGCGACGATGACGTCAAAGAAGAGGCAAAACGCTTCCTCAACGGGTTGGCGCGGAGTTCTACGACATTGGCATGCAGAAATTGGATCGTCTACAAATCGTCTACAAAAATGCGTAGAAAAAGATGGCAATTATGTAAAGAAATAGAGCAAACTTTCTTCTTTCCAACGATGTAAATATCTATGAAAATAAACAATGTTGTCTATTTGTAAATTTGATGGGAACCTTATTTCTGGATCGACCCTCGTATATATATATATATATATATATATCAACATTTGAACGGGGGGTGGTTTTAGGGGTCTGGGGGTCATGATCGGTGAAAATATATCGAAATCTTCCGGAATTGCTTTCCTCCGAACGGCTGCAATAGGTAGCTTTATACTTTTTTGTATTGAAAGCTAACCTAATTCCTGATTTATATGTAATACGGTAGCATTGGTATTTCTAAGCCGATTCGGATGAAACTAAGTGTGTGTGTATTAAGCTCACCAATATCTCTACCGGGTTCGTTGGCCAGCTTGGTCCGCCAACTTACGGATGGCTTCAAAATGGGCTTTGAAGCCATACTTCAAAATGGCGGTCACTAAAAAAATTAAAAGAAAAATTAGAAATTCAGATTTTTTTGTTTAAATATTAGGCTTTGATACAAGGATTCCGGAGCATTTTTTGTTTTGCTTCTATCTTAAAAAATGTCTGAGATAGAGCAGTGTGAAATTGTAGTGTGGCTGACATTTTAAAACAAGACAGCAGATTTAAAAAAATCAGGGATTAATTTATCAGTTTTAGTGACCGTGATTTTTCGCAAATTATTATATTTCATTGTTGTAATCATTTTCCCAATCATACGCATAAAACTATATTCATATCCGTTAGCGTCATATTATTGCCAAGCTTGGCGACACTCGGCGAAATATCGCTAAATTTGGCGAGTAAAATAAGCCTCCATATATGAAGCCAACTTGGCTATAGGCCACTAATTTGGTGAATTTCTTATTCAAATTCAGTATTAACGAACCTTCTGTAATCGGGTTCTTTGAATTTTAGCTTGCTGCTTTCAAGTAACATTAACTAAAATTTTAAAACTAAGATATAGGAAGAAAGCTACATTTTCCTCTCGGTACGGGGCGGAAGGATGTTTTTTTTTTTATATAATTTCAGAACAATTTGCACCGTTTTGCTGGCAAAAATCAAAGGATCACACATTCTGTGCTTTGTTCACTAAACGAAACCTTCCCACAATAATTGAAGTAGCATATGAAAGTAAAAAAGTGCCTCACTGAGAATTACATTAAACCACTGAAACCACATACAATGTAGGACATCTGTATATCGTAATATTTTAAAATTATTTAAAATAATATTTCACGTGTTTTATTTTATAAATATAATACAACGAATATTATTATTTAAAAATACATAAACCATTTTGCGAAGACGTTAAATAAATATATATATATTAGAGAATATAAATCATTGTTTGACCTTACATTATTTATCTCTCAAAAACAAAATATGACACAAAACAAATTATCACATATATAAATCTTATCTTCTAAACCTTGCAGTATAAATTGAAAGAAATATAATTTCGTTTCAGGATGAAAAAAAAGTGAAACATGCTTCAACTTTTCTCACTGAATTCATGCTTTTAATCCAGATTGAAACGTGTCCCAATTCTGTCTGATTCTATCTCGAGAAAAACAGTGTTTAGAAATTGTAATGAAGCTGGAAGGTCTAAACGTAAAGTTAGAAGAATAAATATTTTCAATTTTTTTCCGTTGAACTTACGAAAAAGATTAACATAGAAAGTGAAATTTTTTTTTCAGACTTCTCAAAAACTTTTCTCCGCGGCACCGTACGAAATTAAGTTTGAGAAACAAAAGCTTTTTTGTATCTATTTCAAAATATTTCTTTGGAGTTAAAGTTGCAATTTTCCAGTAAAAATATAATTGAAGGGAACAGTAAAAGACATATTTTTATACGTGGGCGATTTGCAGTTTCTTAAATAATCCATGCCATATGCTACTACCGAATATAATTAGATTACTTTATTCTTTTAAAAGATTACATTTGTGAATGTCTATTTTGATCTTTTTTTTTTTTACCTCTGATGAATATTTTCAATAAATGTTTTCCCTTACAAATGCATATGTTTAGCGTTTTACAATTTTGTAAAAAATATAGAGTGCATCAAGAAAGATAGTGGCAAATTTTAAGGGTGATAATACACATCAAGTAAACAATTTTTGTATGGAAAACATGATTCGCAATTCAATTATACGATCAAGCGCATTAAATATTTGACATCCAATAGCTCAGTGGTTAGCGCATTGCGCTGCTACACTATAGGTGTGAGGTTCGCCTCCAGACTTGGGCAAGGTTTATTCAATCTTTCATCCCATCCAGTCGATAATGTGAATGCCAAGACTGCTTGGAAACTAAACATTGCGGGTTCCGCGTCAAGATGACCACTTGACAGGGCCATATGCTGTGTACAGGGTGTAACTGAATTGATCAGAAGTGTTAAGGGGTGGTAATACATGTCAAGACGAGCAAATTTTGTATAGGAAACCAGGGTCGTAATCCACTTATTAAATCAATAATACACGGTTTCTCACACCAATCCACATTTTCGTTCATAACTGTAACAATAATGAAAATATTTTAGTAAAATCTTCAACGTAGTTACTTGGCTTGCTGTGAAACATGAAAAAAACACATAAAGTAATAGAAACGGCGATCTTCCATGTCCAAGTAACACTGTGATAGACGCTTCTGAACTCGGAAGGTAACAGACAATGCATACGATATCACTGATCGAATTACAGTAGAATTCCAACAATTCCCTTCAAGTCACCCCAATAGAAGACAAAGTTATTGTGTTGAAGATTTCTCTAAAAAAGTTTCATTATTGTTACAGTTATGAAACGGAAATATCCGGGTTCACGGTAAATAAAAGAAATTAGGTCTTTTTAGTCCACGACCCTTCTTGGATTTTAGCTCTGCGGAGTTTAAAATTTTTAGTACTAAATATCGCACTCTAACGCAGATTGCTGCTCATAAGTTTAATAATTCTTTGTGATTTTTTCTGGAAAATAATGTTTAGAAATTGTAATGAAGCTAGAAGGTGTAAACATAAAATTAGAAGAAAAAATATTTAATTTTTATTTTGTTACATACTGAAAGGATTAACATAGAATTGAAAATCTTTTTTTCGGTTTTCTCAAAACTTCTTGCGACGCAGCGTACGAAATTAAGTTTGAGAAACAAAAGCTTTTGGCTTTGAAAGCTTAAGATGCTTCGGATATTTTTAGATAATTTTATTTTTGAAAAAAAAAAATTGAATTAGTGAAAGTCTATTTTTTCCCTTCTTCAAATGATATTTTAGACACATTTTTTACTTACAAATGTATCTAAAGTGTCAGCTGGAAAATTGATGATAGTCACAGATAGTAAGATGATAGTTATTTATTGTTCTTTCTTTTACACGCGTCGACTTTAATCGTTCTTCTTTCTTTATACCAACCTTCAACTGTTTTTTTTTCAAAGGACATTCATCGTTCTTCTCCTTTAATCATACATTCAACTACACTACTGGCGAATAAAAATGCTACACCATGAAGGAATGCAAATAACAGAATGATATTTATTGGACAAATACATTATAATGGGAAGGACATTTGATTACATTTTCAGAAAATTTGGAGGTATAGATCCTGAGAAAACACTACCCAAAGCAGCAACCTCTGGCCACAATAACAGCATTTATCTGCATATCCATGGAGTCGAACTGAGATTGGATGTCATGTACGGGTACATCACTCCATGCAGCTTCAACACTATGCCACAGTTCATCAACCGTAGTAACGGGCGAGTGGTGGCGGGCCAGTCGCTCAGAAGCCAATTATTGGACATTTTCAATTGGTGAGAAATCAGGAGAACGTGCCGGCCAGGGCAACAGTCGAACATATTCTGTATCAAGAAAGGTCAGGATAGTACGAGAAACATGCGGTCGTGCATTGTTCTGCTAAATCGTAGAGTTGCGGAGGCATCGAAGATAAGGCAGAACCATGGGCCGTAACACATCAGAAATGTAACGGCTGCTGTTGAAATAGCCGGCAATGCGAACAAAAGGTTACCGAGACATGTATCCAAGGGCACTTCAGACCGTCACTCCAAGTGATGTGACAGTATGCCGATTCGAATGCAAACTGGCAATGTGCGTTTCCCACGATTTCGCCAAATATGGATGATGGCATCATGATGCTGTATACGAAGCAGGAATGGCGTCTCACGTCGTCTTTGTTGAATCCAGGTTCTGTATGCAGCAAGGTTCTGTCTGATTCTATCTCACGAAAAACAGTTTTTAGAAACTGTAATGAAACTGTAAGGCTATACGCACACTCTAAAAACATTTCATAAAAAAACATAAGAAGTTCTGGCAGCACAGTTTCCCAAAACCCCTCTGTAATTTCTCAAAATTTCCGTATTTTGATTGAAATAATATGAAGAAGTTTTGAGTTTAGAGTGGTGAAATTTCCGCGATTTGAAGACATACAGGGTATCACTGAATTGGTCATCATAACTGTAAAGAATGATAATACTTGTGAAAACAAGCAAATCTTGTATAGGAAACCAGGGACGCAATCCATTTATTAAATCAATAATACAAGTTGTATCATACCAAATTAAATCTATATGCGGACTGTATATTCATAACTGTAAAAACAATGAATTATTTTAGTGAAATTTTCAACACAATATCTTTATCTTCTGCAAAATATGATGATATCAAGTGAATTATTGAAATTTCACAGTAATTCTGTCAGTGACATTGTATACATTGTCAGTTAACTTCTATGTTTTGAAGTGTTACTTGGACATGGAGTATTGCCGTTTCTAGGACTTTTTAGGTTCGTTCGTAATTATATAAATACGTAGCACCTGTAGTCGTAGTCTGACCTGTCCGTCCGTCTGTCCGCATATAACAGCGCAAAAACTACCCAACCAAATGGTGTGAAATTTAATATATATAATAGTTGCAAAATTTTGTCGAGTCATTTCAAATTTTATGAAAATCGAATCAAAACAAAAAAAGTTATTAATGAAAAAAATTATTACGTAATTTGAATTTTTTAAAAATCGGTACTTCCTTGTTATAGTAGCTTCTGAGGATTAATCGTCAAGCGACCGAGATGTATCGTCAAGTTATCTGACAGGTATGACGTTATAGTCATATATGACGCATATGACATTTTATAACCTCTATGACCAAGTTATAGTCATATGTGACGTATATGATATTTTATAACCTCTATGACCAAATTATATTCATGTTATTCATTCTATTAAATCCTATCATACGTAATTAATTCAATGATATCCCATGATTGGTAATGATTCTAGGTTGTCATGGTGATTACGTCCTATTTAAGATAGAGTCATATTATTTCCGTATTACTGAATTTAAAAACGAATTTGCGTATTAAAATTGTTTAATTATAGCAATCCTATAATCTACCGACAGTTTTTTGGATAGATTTTTTCGGAGAAATAGAATACTTAAAGGAAAAAAAAAAAGCCTAAATATGGATTTCAATTTCTGAATATTTCAAAGTTAGGCTTAAGTTTCCCATTTGAATTTTCAGTAAAAGTCAAGAAAAGATAAAGTACTTATTTTATTACGGAAATTAATCATAATAACAGACGATATAATCCATTTCACTGAAATAATAACACTACGTCATTTGTCACGTTTGACGTGCAATTTCCAGAAAGCACGTTTCACAGAAAGCAAAAGTATAAGGGTGGATCAAATGAAAACGGAACAGTGGTTATAATGTGGTTTATTTGTCTGTGAGTGTGCTGAAAGTTTGTGTAGGGGTACAGCGGGAAGTAAGGAGAGCAACCGCTACTGTGGGAATGGACTTGATCTAGGTAGCCCCGCAGAAGCACGTGATTTGTGCTGTCGGTCGGCCAACAGTTTCGTCCAGCAGGCAATCGGTTGTTGTTGTTATTCATCAGCGTATGAGGAATGTTTGCGAGTAAAAAGGAGCAACGCATCCGCCATTTAGTTGCAAAAGGAGTTGGATTTCGTGCAGTGCATCGCCGAATGAACACAGTGTACGCAGAGCATACACTGTCACTGACTTATGTGCAGGACGGAAACAAGCAATTCCGCAAGGAAATCTGGTGAAGTTTCGGAGGACAGTATTGGAATACCCACTAAATACCCCGGATCTTGTGCCGTATGACTTTCCCATTCTTTGTTCTCTGAAAAAGGCATTGAAGCGTCGTCGGTTTTACTCGGACAGCGAAGTCATGGACAATATTCGTAACTGGTTCCGATTTCAGTCAAAGGACTTCTATGAGCAAGTTATTCACAACTTGGTGAAACAGTGAGACAAGTGTCTGTCTAACTTTGGAAAATATGTTTGAAATAAACTAGGTCCTTTAATTATGTGGCTCTTATTTCGTTTTCATTTTATCTACCTAAAAACTATGTTGAAATTATCGCTAAAAGATTTTCATAACTGTTACAGTTATGAACGAAAATGGGGATTTGACTTAGTGTATTATTGACTCCCTGTATTATTGATTTAATTAGCGGATTGCGACCCTGGTTTCCTATACAAAATTTGCTTGTCTTGGCATGTAATATCACCCTTTACAGTTCTGACCATGAATTCCGGTACGCCCTGTATACGAAAACTCCGATTGAAAATGATAGCACAGCTCCGGAGACCCACCTGTGTTTGATTATGAAACGCAGCTTGTATTGGAGGATTTCAGGTAATTTTAATTTCGATTGGGGGAATTTTATAGTGCTTTTGGGAAAATGGGCAAATTAAAAGGTATTTGTGAACGGTCAGAACATAACGCACAGAATGATACATGTATATTAGTTTTTTTTTTTTTTTTTTTTTTTTTTTTTTTTTTTTTAGAGTTTAAAGTTAGAAAAGTAAATATTTTCAGTTTTTTTTTCGTTGAACTATACGAAAAGGATTAACATAGAAAGAGAAATCTTTTTTCAGACTTCTGAAAACATTTTTCCACGTCAGCGTACGAAATTAAGTTTGAGAAACAAAAGCTTTTTGTATTTACTTGAAATATTTCTTGGAAGATTTTCGAGTAAAATATAATTGAAGTGAACAGTATAAGACACATTCTTATACGTGTGTATTTTGTAGTTTCTTGAATAAATTCAGGGCATTTGACTTAAGAAGTAGTTCTTGAGTACTTTTATGTTAAATTGGCAACAGTGTACTTTTTTTTTTCTGCTTTGTTGAAACGGATATTTAAAAAGAAGAAAAAAATACTCATTCTGATCATTTTTCGGGCTGCGATAGCCCGTGTAATTCCTCTTCAGTGTAAGAGTGTAATTCCTCTTCAATGGCTTGCGCGATGACTAAAAGAAATTTAGATAAATGTATTCGCGAATTAGATTGATAATCACAACTAGAAAATAGTAATTCAAATAATGCATTTGTGTTTGTCAGAAACTTTTTTTCCCATAGTGTCTTCAAAGGTCATTGGATAAGTAATTGTGGAAGGACTATACTTACGGTTGTTGGTCGGTGAGATCTCAAATTCCCCTCGCTAATGTTAAACCTATGGAGGTTTAATGCATTAATATTTTTAAAATATCTCTTCAGGAAATTAATATTTTTAACACTTTTTTTAATGTGAAATGTTAAAATCTTATTCAGTTCTGCTAAGATTTTAACACATAAAATTATAAACTTATTATATATTTTATAAATATTTGACAACTAAAATAAATGGAGACATCCTTTAAGAACAGTACACAGAAAAAAAGAAGTTAAAACTATTAATTTCCTCAGGAAATATTTTGAAAATACGATTACATTTTAATCTTGAAAAAAAGTGTCCATGGAGCTAACTGGTTGGAACTGGTTCCGAAAGTGAAAGTATCCTCATCCGTATCATCAACCAAAATCGAAAAAATACAAACGTACAACGTTAATAAACATCACCCTTACGTATCCTATGAAAAAAAAAAGAAAAAAACAACTTTGCAAATGTTAAAATGCAAGCAAGAAATTTGTAAAGAACTTTCCCATAGGTTTACAGTTAGCTTGCGAGTGTTTTCACGTGACGAGTGACTAGCGTAGATTCTTAAACATCATGTAACCATCATTAAACATGTATTATGTATTAAACTGTATTATGTAAAATGGGTATGGCACGAGATTATATTTCCATTTATATGTACCGACAAAGTTATTTTGAAGTACATTCGTCGCTACCATGTCAAACTATCGAAAGTGAAAAAATACATTTTTCATTACTTTAAAAAATTGTCACCACTAAATTTTAATGAAAGACATTTCGTAATTACTTAAAGTAGAAAAGAAAAAATCTGGTATGAATTTGGCATTTCTGAATAAAAAAGACGGCCAAACAGGCAACTCTGTTCTTGACGGAAATATTATTAACATTATTACTAGGCAAATAATTCTAATAAAATTTAACGGTGATAATCGACCAATTTTTAAAAAGTAGTGAAAAATGCATTTTTTCACATTCGATAGTTTGACATGGTAGCGACGATATAGTTGCTTCTATTTGAACATGTCATGTACGCATTTGTGATGCAATATTATTTAAAATAAAATGATTACGTTTATACACTCATCTTTGAGTAGATTTTCTAAAATTGTACTAAAGTTAAACGTTATTAAATTTTTTTTCTTAATGGTGTACTAGTTGTTTCCCGTGACGCAGTTCATGTAACATTAAAAGAAGAATAAATGCATCAGTTAAGCAAACCTTTTCACTCCCGATAATTGAAAACATGTATAATTAGCCAACTCTTTAGCACATTTCATAGGAGACAATAAGGTATTTCTTTGTTATAGGGGCCTTGACATAACCGAGTCTGCAAAAAGTTAATTTTTTTGCCAAATATTATAAACAATCGCGAAATTGAAACTGCAACCAATGAAAAAGGAGTCAAAGGTAAGCAAGGAAATGATAATCTAGAATACCATTAAGTGTTTACCGTGGAAAGAACAAACCTGGTTACAAAATTGTATTTACTTTTGTGCCAAATTTCGCTCTCTAAAAAAAGCAAATCGGCTATGGGCCCAATTACAGGCCTTAACCTTCCTATTCTCGACTAGTTTTTAGCTAGAAAAAAATTGTACTATATACAACGCGCTTTCACATTTATAATATTAGGTATTGACTTATTTTTAGGAATTGGCTTGTTCAAGTCTACGCAATTTGGCTTGAGTAAAAGTTTCATTACTTTTTGATTTCTGCTTTGCTCTTAATTATGCGAATTTCTCTATAAATTTTATCTTCGTCTCGATAACATTGTTTTAAGTTTTGAAAACATTGTAAATTTACTTAAATATTGCTTTGAAAGCTATGCGATTTTTCTCATCCTATAAGACTTTTCAAAAATCTATTATAATAAAGAACATTAAAAAAAGCTATTTTTAAAAATAACAAGAATCTTTTTACTCTTTTAAAACTGAAATAAATGTGGAATTAAAATGCCAAATCACAATTTCCAAACGTGTTTCGATTGTAGTAATATACTTCCATACCTCGAGCCTTAATTTTAATACTAGCATAAAGGAAAATTATGTTAGTTTGACGCAATCATATTAAACCTTTAGATTTTATGAACGAAAATGCTACTTTCTTTTAAAAATAAAGTCATTTTTTATTCAGATTTTCTGTGATGAACGGCTTTAAGAATTAACACTTTTCACAAATTGTTTTTTTCAGGCAATCAATTTAATTTTTTTTTTTATGAATGAAAATAACTGGCTCCCGCTAACTATGATGTCATTTGCGACATGGATAATTTTGCGATGCTTATTATTGACATTTGCTATCCATTTTCTTTTCAAACTTTTTTTTTAACTTTTAAAAAATTTAAATTTAGGTATTTTTATGTTAGCCGAGTGCAGACGATAAACCACCAAGTATTGTTCATATCGCTATCATTCGTATTGGATTGATTTCATTTAAAATACAGAACTTTTTAAAAAAAACATATTCACTTAAAATACATATTTTATACACACTAAAAATAGGCTCATTTCTAGTGAAATACAAAAAGAAAAAAGAAAAGAAAAAAAAAAAAAAAAAAAAAAAAAACAATAAATAGAACCATAACGCAAGACCATTTTATTTTAACATAAAAACATATGAATTTTATTTTTAATATATGACATCATATTCGCCTGCTTTCCATACTTACTCCTATTCATATGCACCTTATATTGTTATCAAAAGTACTTGAAAATATCCAATTTATTTCCAACATGACGTCATATTAATCTTCGTTTTAATTAATATATTTTTTTAATTTCAGTTTACTTTTACAATTGGAAATTAATTGGTGACGAAAAATTATTACCCTGGGTTTTGATTTATTGGCAACAAGACAGAAAAATGGTTACATTTTATAGGAAAAATGTGTTTTGGTTGTCTATGAAAATAATGAAATTTTTAATTATTAAGAAAAATATTTGAATAAAATAAATAAAACTTAGCCTATGTTCATTTCTGTGTTATAATCCATCTATATGAAACATACAAAGGCATTAAATTATCCGTTTTGATGCTGACTTCAGCCAAACATTCACACACACACACTTTCACATTTATAATATTATTAGGATTATGATAGGTTATATTTTTTGTATAATATACTTTTCTTTAAAAAAAAAAAAAAAACTTATATTAATAGATGTTAGAAAAAAGCTTTCTGATTTTACAAATTAGAAAATGCTACATGTCTATTTTAAGAAAATGCTACATGTCTATTTTAAGAAAATGCCGAAGGAGGCTTCTTCAAAATATTTTTAGATTAAATTGGCAAAAGTCTGTTTTGTTCCACTTTTTCAACCTGATATGAATGTAATCAGTACTTTTTCTTTAGAATGTATCAGTTTTTATCCGAATTTTTTTTTTTTTAAATAAAAATTATTCTTTACCATGTTCTATTAATGGATGGTAAGTAACAAAATTTTACGGTTTTACAAATTAGTAAATGCGGCATTCTAATTTTATAAGATTGAAAAAATAATATTTCACTAAGTAGTATATAAAATTTAAAAAACAAAAAGTACAATGTTAGAAGCAAAAGGAATTTAAAATGGATTTAATTGTATGTCAAGAAAAGAATCGTAAAACAAACATGGATTAGTATTTCTAAAGGATGATCTTATCTCAAATAATATATATACTGTCTATTTCGTTAAACATTAGTAACTAAAAAAAATCTAAAGTTACTCCACTAATGTACATGTGTTTGCAAAAAAAAAAAAAAAAAAAAAAAAAAAAAAAAAAAAAAAATTATATATATATATATATATATATATATTTTTTTTTTTTTTTTTTTTGCCAACACATATGTATATTAATATTCGGAAAGTCGAGTGGAGTAACTTTAGATTATATATATATATATATAATTATTAATTTCTAACTCAATGAAATCGGCTAAATGTGAACGCTGGACATTGCGTTTTGACATTGGAGACGTTACCGCTTCACCACTAATGCTTGCCAGCTGCAATATTTATCGCTTATACTCTGCACATTTCCATGGTGATTTTCCGTATAGAATCTGTGGTAAAATGGTTTTAAAATGATTTAAAAATCGATTATATACCTAATCCGTCAACCGAAGATCTAAACAGTTACTGCGACAGTGATGTATGACATATTCACCAAATGGCAGTTTCATCGGATAGTACCGTTTGGAAGTTACCGTGTCAATTCACACACACACAAATCACGATTACAATACTTTCCTTACACCATGTGTTCGGAAAATAACTAGTGTTTTTGTAGTAGAAGTCTTAATTATCTGAGGAGCATTCATTTCCCTTTATTCCCCATAAATATAGGGTGGTCATAAAGTCTTTCCCTGATTACAATAATTTATTGCAGAAAAACTAATATAATTACGCATATGCTTGTTTCAATATATTGTAAAGATATTTATAAAGTTTTTAGTACAAGTACTTACTTCAGTAAATTTCGATGTGAGCACCCTTGGTAGCTCGAAGAATGTCAAAGAAGTATTCCATTTCTCGTTACGCATTGCCCAACATTTGTGATGTCACACAAGACACAGCATCTGTGATCATGACCTCAACTGTTTCAATATATTTTACTGGTATTGTAAACACTCTGTCCTTTATGTGTCCCTTCCCCTCCCCCCCCCAAAGAAAAAATCTAGAGGAGTTGGTCCATCTTCCAGGAAATTTGTCACCAAGGAACTCACGAACGACGGTAGAGACTGGAGTAAAAAAAACCCTTAAGAGTATGATTTTTCCACAATAAAAGTTTTACAGCATTACATTAAATGATTATTTCGTAATATTTTTTTCGAATCTGGGAAATACTTGTGCTTAACCACGTATGACCACGTAATGACCACCCTGTACATATTTTTGTTTTTAAAAGGTGAACTTCTTATACATCTAAAGTAAAAGTATGAACGAGAAATTCGATAGTAAGAATAAAAAAATAGTTTTAATTTATAGATTAATAAGTGGTATAAAATTAATGTAAATTAATTTCTATAGATTATTATTAATTTGCAAGAAAGTAAATTTTCATAAAATAAAATCAACTTATTCTGTATATATATATATATATATATATATTGATGAATAATACAAACTCGATACGTCCTTAATTATAAGTGTAAACATTTACTTTCGGAGCTGTACTTGTAGTAGGTAGCAAGTTATACGTGTTTATTTTAACACGTTTTACTCTGTTTAACCGAAAAGATGTTTAATCAGTTAATGTGGATGTCTAATGTGTAAATGGACAAACATACATTACTTCAGTTAAATGTTTAAGTAATTATATAATGCCATTATTGAAAGTTACGTACGTTCTGTTTATACAGTATGCATCTAATCTCTCTTAGATATATATACCTCTGATGGGCAGAACTTTTAGAGATTTATAATAAGCATCAAGTCAAGCAATTTTTTTATAAGAAAACCAGAGTCTCAATCCATTTGGTTTTGATAGGCGTCAAGACAAACGATTTTTATACAGGCAACCAGGGTTGCAATTATTTTAATTCAATTAAAAATACAGGGTCTCACTAAAAGATGAATCCAAATCGCCTTTCTCAACTATAACAACAATGAAATTATTTTAATGAAATATTCGTGAAATTAAAGAGCATATATCTCAGCCTTATTTGAACGCAGATGTTGAGCATTTCCACTTCATTTCGTAATGTCATCATATTTCAGAAAAAGCGAAGTAATTTGTTAAAAACAATATTGCAATATTTTCATTATCATTAAATTTATGAACGAAAATCCGTGTTTGACTTAGAGTCAAACACCTTTTGTTTTTGACTGAAAAATGGGGTTTTAACCCTTTTTTCAGAGCCAAAATTGTTAATCTTGACTCATATTATCATTTCTAAAAATTTTGAGTATCATCCCAAATTCACTCTATAAAAAGCTTATAAGAAATGATTGGATAAAAAACGAAACAAGAAAAAATACATTGATTAGAAATGTTTAAAAATCATACTTCCATTTTCAATTTATGTATACATTGATTAGAAATGTTTAAAAATCATACTTCCATTTTCAATTTATGTATCATTGATTAGAAATGTTTCATGAAATGTATATCATGCCATAAATAATGTTGGTATACTTTCTTGCTATCATGAACATGAACATTCAGATATACTAAAGTGACAAATTTTTAATAATATTTCACGTTTATATATTTAAAATTTTTAAAATTTATAACTTTTTGAACTTTACTTTTTTAAAACTTCGTAAAATATGTTTAAATAATTCATACATTACATTTTAAAACAAATCAATAAAAAACAACCACGAAATAATTAATCATGGATTAGCTTTATGCTTCCGTAGTCTGCATAACCAGTTTCTCATTGTTGATTGGATAAAAATTTAAGATAACAAACGCAGATTTTCATTACATTTCAGAAAACGCTGAAAAATAATTCATAAATTCATTAACAGTTTTTTAATAAATTTTCTAAGATGTTTAATAGTAATTATTATTTGATTATAATTGTTATTTTATTAATAGCGTTTTGAGTTGCAACTGTTTTGTTTGTGTTATTTAAAAAACTCTTTGAGTTGTAAATTTGGAATATGTAATAATATTTTCTGTCATATTCTTAAATCCAAAGTTATGAGGAAATGAAATCGGAACAATAATTTATGAACACCCTGTATATTGAATTTTCTTAAAGAGTTTAACCCAATAATACTTTTACTTTAAATAAATTTATTTAAGAAAAATAATATTTTGTGTGTCATATTTAAATTTTCCGACGTTGTGCATATACTTCTGAAAATTATATGCACATGCACAGCTGCGTAGATCAACACCAAGTAGTAATTAAATGTCTTAAGCGTTCGAAAAAAAGGATTAATTTTTTTTCCGATTTTTTTAAGAATATAAGAAAGAAGAAAAAGAAAAAAAACTTACATTGGGATTTTTTTATATATATATTCTAACTAAACATATTTTACGCTTAACGATCCATTTTTAATTACTTAATCTCAACGTTTTGAAGTTAATTTAATTATATATTTACACTCATCTGTATTTTTATTAATATAATTTCACGTCTTTGAATACATATACATAGATTTATATATTATATGTTATTTTTTTGCTAAATTTCTAAATAAAAGTTAATTGTAATCAGTGCATAGTGTATGCTAGAATGAATTCTAATTTTCTACATTAATTTTAACGTTATGTTCCAGCACATACATAGTGGTGAATTAACGCATATTATGTACAGTGTGTCCCAAAAATGACTGATGGATTTTGAAAGTCAATAATAATAATAATAATAATAATAATAATAATAATAATAACAGTAATAATAATAATAACAAGTGGAAAATTGTACGTTAAACTTGAAATATGAGGTGCGTTCGTTTTATAACTAGTTTCACAATGTAAAAAAAAAACATCCCTATTATTTTAGTGAGATGAATTATATTGTCTGCTATGAGTGAAATGCCTTATTTATTTATTTTTTCCTTCGTATTACGTATGCCACGTTTACAAATGCGAATTTTTTTTTTGACACCAGACAATACTCTAAAATCCAGTCCATGGTTCAATATTTTTATAACTCACAATGAACGAATCTCCTGTGTTTATTTACTCTAATGGATATTCGCTGTTAATGTAATTTCCACTGAAGTTATCTCAGAATTTATACATTTTTTAATGTAACTCATCTCTCAAGCAAAAAAAAAATTTTCAACGATCTTTCTAAAAATGTAGTTTTTATGCAATTTTATTCGAAATATAATTTTGAATACAAATGGTTGCCTGGCATATGAAAAAAGAAGTGATTTGCTCGTATTTGTATTCCTCAGTCACATGACTTGCGCTTTTATTATATAGGTTACGTACGATAGGATTTTATAGAATAAAGAAAACTTTTATTAATATCTTTTTAAGTTTTGTTTCGATTTTCATAAAATTTGAAATGACTCGACAAATTTATGCAACAATAGTAGATATTAAATTTCAAACCATTCGGTTGGGTAGTTTTTGAGCTGTTTATGCGGACAGACGGACAGACGAACGGACCAGACAACGACTATAGGTGCTACGTATTTATATAATTACGAACATACCTAATAAAAACGGAACGCGATAAAAATTTATCGTTTGTGGCCTGATGTTTGGGAAATAAGGAAGTTTTATACCACCAATTTGCAAATTTAGTTAACATTTTTGGCAAAAGATGGGGCTGCAAAATAGCGGTGATACTCCAAAACAATAAATATCCGCTGTACCAACGAGTAAACCATTTTCAATTGTGTATACTTTTTCAAAAGCACTCACTAACAGATTGCGTAGAAAAATACCGAATGAGGATGTGACGGTTTCAATTTTTCTGCGGCTCTCGCACACCTGCAACGTCACCTTTTGGAGAAAATATTAATTAAATTTTCATCTTGGTGGGATAAAATTCTTCCCAATCATAAGGCCGCAAATGATACATTTCTGGCATTTTTCACTTATACGTTGGCAAGGTTGCAACCTCGCAGCGCAAGATGTATAAGTGAAAAATGCCAGACAGGTTGTCGTCCAGATGGCTTAAATGGTAAAGCTCTTGGTGCGCTACCAGAGTATCTGGGTTGGTTCCCCGGGCTGGACACATTTTTCGCTCTGTTGATTATGCGTTGTTTAGTGAAAATTAATTCACATCCTTTGTCAGTGTTATTAAATTTTTACGCGCAGTTTCAGTCCTGCTGTAAACTTAATTGGAAATTTGCTCGGAAACGTTTCCAAAAATCAGTGGAAGCACAATAAACTTTGCTTTTGTAAATTCTTCTTTAAATCTCGAAAATAAATTTTCTGAGGTTTGTAAAGATAAAGAACGCTTTTCGAAATCATAAGTAGCTCGGAGGAGGTTATTTTATATTTTGGTTCGCGGTTATATTATATGAGGGGGTTAGAATGACAGTGGTGTAAGTCAAAAATTTGAAAAATCTAGATAACCATATTTTCACTGAACGTATATTAATTTCTGTTCACTGTGACAGTCAAACAAGTCATAGTTCGCTTAGGAAGTCACTGGAGGGCGAAACAAGTTGGACCACTTAATGCAACGGACATACGACAAGTTTCACAAAACCCTTCGTTTTTCTCAAATTACTAAATATTGACTTACACCTCCGTCATTCTAACCCCCCTCATATTTTCCTAGATTAAGAAATATTTGTCTTTTTTTTAGTGTAGATTTTATATTGAATCCAAGTATGAGTATATGTGTTTCGCTTCATTAACACTTCATAGTGGTATAGTGATTTATTATAGACGTATTCTTAAAAGCAAACTTTTGTAGTAGCGAGGTCATACAGGGTGTCCCAAACGTCCTTGATACATTTTAAAATTCAATAAAAGATCTAGCAATTGGCGAACGAGAGTGCAGTTTTGGTCGAAAATGTTTCTTATGATCTGAAATTTTGTTTAAGCAAATAAAAAAACCAGTTCCAATAATTTCTCATAGATGGCGCTATTTCTGGAAAGTTATGGAATAGGTAGAATGCCTTTATACATAACAATGACAAAAGACGCGCAATGCGTATGCAGAGTTTTTGTTCAAACTATGGCAACCTACATTCCAGAATTAACAATTATTATCACCAAACTAATATTTGTTGAATAGAACTCAGGAGGGCGAGTATTGTTAAGTTCTAGATTGTGGGTTGCCATAGTTTGGGCAAAACTGTGCATACGCATTATGCGTCTTTCAGTATTGTTATGTATAGAGGTATTTTACCTATTCGATAACTTTCCAGAAGCAGCGCCATCTATGAGAAAATTTTGGAACTAGTTTTTTTTTTTTTTATTTACTCAAACAAAATTTCAGATCATAAGAAGTATTTTCGACCAACTCGCACTCTTGTAAGCCAATTGTTTGATATTTTATAGAATTTTAAAATGCGTCAAGAACTTTTGGGACACCCTGTATAAAAGCGGAATATAAACTATGAAAAAAGTGTGTTTATTCAAAAGTAAATACATTTTACTTTTAAGAATCCATTTTTAACAGAATAATACCAAAAAGTTTTGGGGAGAAAACATCTTAAATGTTATGCTCATAAGCTATGATGTCAACTCGACAATACTCGAGCTAATCTATTCTTTCTCGAGTTAGTTGTTCCCCTGACGGCTATTAGAATGCGAAAAATAATTCTTTTACTCTGTCTTGATGAAAAACAAGTTACTTTTAAATTAAAGTTTGTGGAATACAAAACAGTGTGTTTTTAACTACAAATAGCATTTGCAGAATATGTAGTTAATTTTCACTTTCTATCCTAGGGAAAGATAAATCAAAAGAAAGAGTTTAAAAGAAGGGCTGACAGTAGTTCATTTCTATTTTATTTCTGGAGACATCGCGTATATATATATATATATATTAAATGCTTGTTTAGTACACACGATTAAATATAAGTTTATTTTTAAACGTTATGTGACTGTACGATTTTTTTTTCAATTTATCTTATTTCCACATGGAGTTTTTTTTTTCAATAAAGGTTTTGATAGTATTAATTAATTTTTGAAGTTAAAGCTTATTATAGCGAGTTAGGTGATAAGAGCTACATGTTGCTTGAAGGTATAGTTGATGAAGGTACGTTGTTACGTTCGCTGTAGTGTGTTTGTCTTCAAACAACGTGCGGCTATTCTCACCTGATAAAGGAATGGTTTTCTATTTCGGTAGCGAGTCAGATAAAACACTGTCAAATAAAATAATTAAATAATTAAAAAATAATTTCCTTATTAGCAGATTTTATTATGTGTCAAAATGTAAGATTAATAAGTATTTTCAAATTATTTTTAGGGTGAATAATCCCCACTTAATATATTATACCCATAAGTAAAATTTAAAAAGCACCACACTGGTGTCAGATAAATAGAGTACAAAAACTTTTTTCAAAAACACCATAAAAATGTATGACAAAGCTTTTGTATTCTGATTATTTCCATATTTCCATATACCATTTTCTGGCCTTATAGGTTTACATGCATACTTTCATAAATCTCATAACATAGATACGTACACTCAACAATTTTGAATACGTACAATATGTATAACAACTTTTTTTCGTATAATATATTTAAACACAATGATACCGTTTTGGAACGAAAGATTGAACTGTTCCTTCGTAAGATGAATAGAGCCGCACATTGTTTGAAGACAAACACATAATGGCGAAAGTAATAAAGTTCCTTCGCCAACGAAGTCTTCAAACGACATACAACTCTTTTCAGATAACGAAAGAATGATTTTATATTTCATTCCAAGACGGAATCCTCGTGTTTATTTTTTTTTATGGTATTTGTGACAAAGCTTTTGCACTCTGATTATCTCGATATTTACATATACCTTTTTAAGGCTTATAAGTTTACATATATACTCATGCATACGTTCATAAATCTCATTACAGGCGTAGATACCTATATACAACAATTTTGAATACATACATTAGATATAACAACTTTTTTTCTTCAGTAATGAAGGCAAAAACAACTAATGCGGAATATTCTGTAATCCTCATTATACTAATAAATTTATAATCTATTAGCCTTTTGATTACGGGCTAGGACTGGCGATTATTTCTATATTAACTCGTATCACAATTTACAAATAAATTTCTTTGTGATAAATTTCTCATTAAATTATCCTGGTAGAAATCTATGGTAGAAATTAGTTTTCAAGAAGTAGTGCGAACAGAATAAAAAAATGAGTCTCTGGGACGACATATGTGCTAACCCTGCAATCAAAGGGTCAAGAGGGGTGGGGGTGGTAAAGCCACTTTAAAACTTAAAAAAAAAAAAAAAAATTCTTTCTCTGTTTTTCTAAATTTATGATACCTTATAGATAGATTCTTAGAATTCTTAGAATATATCTCAAAAAAGATTTTCTGAAATTCAAATTACAAAAGTTACAGCGACAGACTCCGTTGCATTTAGCCAGCCTTTAACTGTACAAAACTGTCTACCAAGGCCGTAGCCAGAAAATTATTTCGGAGGGGGATTTGTGGATTCAAAATTTTATTTTTATTAACATTATTTTGTTAGATTAATTTTTGAATAACTGGATAGGGGCGAGTGCTCAAAGGTTTATTAAGCTTTATTGTGAAATTATATAATTCAATAATATAATTACCAAAGAAAAGTTAATCTATAACTTATTTTCATTCCAATTATATTTATAATTTAATTTGTATTGCTGATTCTCCAATGTATTGACATTAGTGTCATCCAAATTAATATAAATAGTTTTTGGAGTTTTGTACGTATGCTTTCAAACGTTTTAATGCCAAAGAGCTCTTCCCAGGAACATATATTGGGATAGCTAAGTTCGGCAATTTTTTTCAAGTTTGTGGATATTTGGATATAAAACTCTCATTATATTACTCATTATATTCAAACTCTCATTATTTAAGCAAGTTGGACAATCTGTATCAGACTGTTGCAGCCATTTTATCTGATAGCATTGAAATTTTGCTTTTAGAGAGTTCCATTAGGAAAAATTAGTATAAATTTTAAATATTTGATAAAAATTGTATTCAATTTTGCAATATACTGATGGAATCAAACAATAAAGAGAAGCCCATAATAGAATTAACTGACGCTTAGTGGCATATTTACAGGTCTCATGACTAAAATTTCGGAGGGGGATCAAACCCTGGTGATCCCCCCACTGGCTACAGCCTTGCTGTCTACTCAATCAGCTGCATTAGAAAAATTGTCAACTGCTTTAGAATTATCATAGAATTATCGTGGGAAAACCAAACTTTAAACGCTTTTTTCTCAAAATGATATATCGCCGTTTGAATTTCTCGAGAACTGCTTGTCCGATTACCTTTAAATTTTAATATAAATCCTTTAAATTTTAATATAAATTCAATATGAAATTCCTATAGTTGCTACGTAGAATTCTTTTGTAATTTCATTTTCGGATTTTTTTTACAAGCATTTTAAGGCTATTTTTACAGAGCCAAATTTAAATTTAAAAAATAATGCGTCCATTTTCACTAATATTTAATGACGAAGTTTTGTTATAGTATTCTGAATGTGTTGGAAAGTGTTTCATAATTTATACTGGATGCATGATTTTTCTTTCTTTCTTTTTCATTCTTTTAAATTAATTTTCTACTGAATACTTCATTCTTATATACACACTTTCTTTATTTACATACACCTCTTTCATGCTTACATGTGCATGCACACTTACATATTTATACACATCTTATATTCCTACGTCTATCAAGATACGCCGATGCTTTCATACAACGCGTTTGATACAAAAAATAATGTACAACAACTCTTTTTTTTAAACAAATGAAAGTAATGTTGACAAATTAGGTATCTACAATAATCCTAATCCATAACACAACAGTCACTACAATAATGTTTTTTCTTTAAATAAATGATAGAACCTTTTTCTACGATTGATGCAATAAGCAACTCTGCCGCTTAAAAAGTGGTAGAGAGAGAAAGAAAAACTACACATAGTGCTGTTTATTCACCAAATGAACCACTCTGACGTCAGAAAAAAAAGGTTTGTTTACAGTTTGTTTTGCGAAGATTTTCTGTTATTTTTGCTGTCATGTCATTTTATTAATCCTTACGTGACCCCGGCATCAGAGTTGGACGTGAAAAAATACTTTTTCCATTCTTTAATCCCTAAATAATGAAAAATTTGACAAAAAGAATGATTTGCAAATCTTAAATGGAAAATTTCAAACGTATTAAAAAATAAACATTGAAATTGTGGAGTGAAAACAAATTTAAGTGAAATAAATTTATTTTATACAGCTTTTTTACTGCATAAAATAAAATAATTCAATTTAACTATATTTTTATTTATAATTTTTAATATATAGTTTATCAATAAAGAAATATCCGTCCATAGCACTATTTAGCCTACTTATTTTAAGCAAGAATCATCATGGGTAGAACATCATCATCACCATTATCATCATCATTACTATCATCATAATAATAATCATCATTATCATCGTAATATAATCATCATCAACAACAACAAATAATTGAATTAAAGGTGGTTTTCGGGATATATTTTTTTGAGTACTTAAAACGATTATCTGTGCGAGGCATATAAGCGGAGGGGAATTGCTCTCCGTGGAGGACTTTCTAAGGGAATCTAATACGGATTTACGCAACGGTTGTGCTGGTTAGAATAAAACCTAGGAAAATGCCGAACGGTTAGGCCGACGAGCATGACAAGGGTTCAAACCCAGCATCTGCCATTGAATTAAGGGATTATTTTATTAAAATTGAATTCTAATTTTTATAGTAAATGAAAGGAATTTAATTTCTAAACATTTTTATAGGAAATATTTGTTTCTATGCCATTTTGTTAAAAAAGAAATTAACCGAAAATGTAAGCATTTCTATACTGTCTCTTTTAATTCCAAAGTTTTTAAACGCTTTAATCCTGGAATACTATTTTAATATGAGCAGGATTTCTGTGCAATTACTTTGTGAAGTGGCTTAAAGTTTTCAGAAGTCATAAATATTATAATTTCATATAGATTAAATCTGAAATATTTTATATAATTAAACATTTAATTTTACAATTTCACATTTAATCGGGAGAAATGGAATGTTACCAGACTTTTTGGGTACTGTTAAACACGAAAGGGAAATCTTCTGGGATTTTCTTTGTTTTATGTGATGGATTGACAAGAGATGCTAGAAATGCTCATCATCCACGTTCAAATAACACTAGGCTAGACACTGTAAAATTCGGAAGATGCCTAGCAGGTGCATATGGTGTCAGTGACCGAATTAGAGTGCAATTCCAAGAGTTCTGTTGATGTCATGAAATTTTTTAAAAAGTAAAGTTATTTTATTGAAGATTCATCAAAATGTCTTCACTGTTCTTGCAGTTATGAACAAAAATACTGGTTCGGTTTGGTGTGTGTGTGAGATAACCTGTATTTTTTTATTGAATAAGTAGATTGCGATCCTGGTTTGATATACAAAAATTGGTTGTCTTGACATGCATTATCAACCTTTACAGTTATGACTATCATTTTAAATATATACTCTGCATAATATAAATTATTCTAAAAGACGACCATCGATTAGACCACCACTTTTATACTTTCTTCTGTCTATAATAGAAGAAAGTATTTTAATCGAAAATTTTTTAGACTTCTGGTTTTTGACGGATTTACTAGTTTTAGGGATCAGAGATTCCGAAAAACATGTTTTTACAGAATGCCTGTCTGTCCGTCTGTGTGTCTGTCTGTCCTCATTGTATCATCAAAAAGTATATGAAGTTATACATAGAATTGAACCAAAATTTTTTATAGGTTTGTGACTTATGGTCAGCAGGTCCAACTTGAATTTGGAGATATTCCGCCGGAAAGGGGCGCTGCAATACTGCTTTTTGTGCCACTTTTCTTATTGTACCACCGAAAAGTGTATGACGTTATGAATAGAATTGAACCAAATTTTTTTATAGGTTTGTGACTGTGGCCAGCAGGTCCTACTTGAATTTGGAGATATTCAGCCGGAAGGGGGAGCTGTAATAGCTATTTTTGTGCCATTTTCATTGGCTCTGTGATAGCGAATTTTAAAGTTTTAGCTTGCATGAGATAGGAGAAAAATTTAGGATTTGGACATCCGAAAAGTTATGCATCATCTGTCGACTAATATAATTAAACCTTAATATAATCTACTTTATAAATAGTTGGTCGCAATACAATTTATGATTTTCTTTTTGCAAGGCAAATCTTTAAACTAGTAATAAGTAACGAATCATGTTAGGTATACCTAAAAACACGAAATTATCAAGAATAAAACTAGTCTAAGGGGGCCACCGTAAGACTTACCCATCATGGATATAGGTAATATAAAATATGAAAATAAAACATGTGTAAACTATTTATACAATACATTGCAATTCGACTAAAATCCTGACTTGATGACGTCATAAACTTTAAATGCTCTATTACTGAATTGCGTAAAATAAACATTCTTATTACTCCAAAAATGATAATCACATTAACTAACGGGTTACTGCGTCGGATTAAGCGTCTTATTTCCAATTAAAATATTTCTTTGAATTGAAATTTAAATGAAATACAGGGTCATGAAAAATCAAAGAGTGTAGAAAATAGGATTACAAATATCTCGACAACTCATTATCTGATCGACTTCATTCTTTATGCAAAATTTATGTTTATTTATTTTTTTTTATTTACTCCTTAAAATAAACAATTTCGAAATTTTTTATATACCTTTTATCAGAACGAATATTTCTAGAGTCCAAAAGAAATAGTTCCGGATAATTGAGGTTACTAAAATTCAATAGGCTTCTTCTCATTATTACATACTAAGTACATACCAAATTTCAAGTCTCTATCTCAATTTGTTCGGGATATAGAGCGTTTACAGACACACTGACACACACACAGACAGACGGACGGCAATTTTTTTTTTCTAAAAATATGTTTTTCGGAATCTCCAGTGTTTGAAACTTGTAAATCCGTCATTTTTTTTTTCGATTTTTAAAACGATCATAAGACTTACCCTATACTACGTATGATGGGCAAGTAATAAAACCGATTTCAAGTGATCGTTCCTTAACTTATTACACTAATATGAATGTATTGCATACCAGTTGGCGTAATTTAGGGAGAATGATTTGGTATATCAGAGTGTTTTTGTTAAAATCATTTATTGTTCCAAGTTATTGAACGAACTGTATAACCTCCTTTGTACAAAGTCTGTTAATAAATCTTTTATAGGCCTTTCGAATAGGAGTAATGCATTTCCATATTGCTATGCTAAATCAACATAAACCTCTTTTTAAGTTATCGAAAAAATGATTTTAGTAACTAGAAATTGTTGAATATAAAACAAAACAGTGTTTATAATGAAACATATTTTATCTTTAATGATGCTTTGAAAAAATAATGATATCAAAAGGGGAAAAAATCAGCTTTAGTAAATATTTAAGCTTCTAGAAAAATTTTGCAATCGTGTCTACAAAATAAAAAGATTTTTAATCCGTCTTTTTCAGAAGTTATTTCTCAAAATTTCCTATTTGTACAAAGTAAATAAAGAGTTCTTTATACCTTTTAAATGAGTGGAGTGACTGAGACCAATTCAAAGAAAGGAAAGTTGGAACAATTTTCTGAGATCAAATATTTATTGATGTAAACTGGAAAACTGCAGAATCGCAAATACGATTGCTTGAATTTATTTATTGAAAATACTGTTCTGTAGAATAAGTTTTCAAACTTTAATGACGTTCAGCCCATTTTTTGTACAGATAAACTTTTGCAGATTCTTATTTTAGATTCGTGAATGGTACTTGAGACATAATAATTTTTATTTCACTTAGCTTGAAATAATTGTTTCTTTTCCTAATAACTCTATCTGTTGCCTTGTCAAGTTTTGTTTTTTTAATAAGAAATACGTTTATTTGTTTTGTTATCGATGCAGAATATTTATTACATCAATTAAAAATATGAAAACATTTAAAATGAATCACTATTTATTACTAAAATAGGTGTAAAATGAAATGAAGGTTCTAAAAGTTTAAAACCATTCTAAGATGTTAAAACTTTCGTCGGAGTCCCGAGCGCTTTCGACTAGAACCTGAACATCATCAAAGGGCGAAAAATGAATTTTTTTCTCATTTTTCGCCCCTTGATGATGACCAGGTTCTGTTCAAAAGCGCTCGGGACTCCGACGAAAGTTTTAACATCTTAGAATGGGTTTAATGTTTTAGAACCTCCATTTCATTATACACCTACTTTAGTAATAAACAGTGATTCATTTTAAATGTTTTCATGTTTTTAATTGATTTAATAATGTGAATTTCTGTTCCAATATTAGAAATTTTCTATATATTTAATTTATTACATATTCAAAGTATCTAAGAATAATACGGTCAGTAGTTTTCCCAACTGAGTGAAAATGTGTCCAGGACGCAAATCGAACCCAGAACATTTGGCTTTCATTGCCAATACTTTTCCGAATGAGATATATCGACGACATCTGCCAACACAATTCACCCAGACAACCATTTGGTAATGACATTTGGTCTGTTATTTGAACCAGCTTTTCAGAATACACTGCAAGTAAAGGGACACCAATAAGTGAGTTGTTTCAAATAACTAACAAAATAACTCTACCAAATAGTTGTCTGAGTGAATTGGGTTGCTGGGATGTTTTTCTATTTAGAAGAGTATTGTCAATTAAAGCCAAAGGTTCTGTGTTCAAGTGCCGGCCTGGACTCGTTTTCACAAAGTTGGAAAACTTACTACTCGAATGAGTTAGTTATCAATCAGTATGATTGTGTTAAAATAATAAAAGTACCTAATAATAAACCTAATATCTAGGAATAAAATTAAAATCTAAAAAACACTTTATAAATAATTAGATATTCTGATGTATTGAAAGATAGAAAACAGATATACAGTGGTGGCCAAAAGTGTGGACATTTTTGAAAGTTTCATGTTTTTCAACTTTGTGTGCTTGTAGAATATATTAATTTTCACTTAAATACAAACGTTTATATATCAAATTGTTAGAAGGTAATTTAATGTAGAATTTAATAATAAAAACAGTATTACAAAAAAATTTATGCAACTAATAGTAAGATCTATCTTAGATTTGCATTTTTTTAAAGTGATACTTACACAATCAATACTTAGTAGGATAACCCTTATTTTTTAAGACAGCTTCACAGCGTCTTTTCATCGAGTGAACGAGTGTTTGGAGTTCATCTTTCGTAATCACATGGTGCCAAGAATCAATTATAGCTTCAATAAGTTGTCTTTTATTGGATGGACGTTTTTTTCGTTCAAGAATTTTCTAACGTCGCCACAAATTTTCAATTGGATTGAGATCAGGGCTGTTTCTGGCCATGGTAATATATCTATGCCTTTATTTTGAAACCATGCTTTGCATACTTTTGCTGTGTGACATGGTGCTGAATCCTGCTGAAAAATAAATGGTGCGTTGTTGGGGAAGAGATCTCTGATGGAAGGTATCAATTTTGGTTCCAGGACAGTTTCGATGTATTTTTTGGCATTCAGGATGCTATCAATCACTGGAATTCGGCCCACACCATCTGCAGACATACATGCCCAAATCATGACATTTGTTGGGTTTTTTGTAGTTGCTTCAATGCAATCAGGATGAAGTGCTTCTCCTACTCTACGTCTCACGTATTTTCTACCATCACTACCAAAGAGCGATATTTTACTCTCATAGCTCCAGATTACTTGCTTCCATTGATTTTCTGACTATTTAATGTGTTCTTTTGCCCACTTAACTCGTTTTTCGCGTTGCTTTTGATTTAAATATGGTTTTTTCCTTTGAATTCTAGCTTGTAGTCCAAATCCTGATAACCTTCTTATTGTTCTTGAACTTACTGCAATACCCGCTGCATTCATTTCACATCTAATGGCATCTGATGAAATTTTTCTATCTTGAAGGCATAGCCGTTTAATTTTTCTATCGGCAGTAGCACATGTGCATTTTTTTTCGGTCTGATTTGGCCTTATTTTCCACTGATTTCGTTTTTTCATAACGTAGACAGAACTTTCGTACACCAGAACAAGTCACTGAACCACCAACTTGTCTTGCAATTTCAGCATAAGAGAGGCCATTTTCTCTCAATATGACAATTCGGATTCTTTTTGTAGATGTCCAATCAGTTCTTCTTGTTGATAACATTGTTTAAAAATAGTTTAATTAAAAAAAAGGACTTTAAATATTCAAAAACAGCAATACTCTATTTAATTGTACTAGTATGCATTATTCCGCAAAATATTTCCACAACAATAACTCTTTTACCATCCAAATAACCTAAACTATAGTTACAGACATTTGATTGGTCCTCAGAACAGTGTTTGTGATTGGCTAGTACGCTTTTATTACAAATTATGTCCTTATTCAAAACAATTTGTGTTTGTTTGTTCTACTAAATGAGCATAACATTTTTTGTAATACAGATATTGTAATACTGTTGTTATTATTAAGTTCTACATTAAATTACCTTCAATTTGATGTATAAACGTTTGTATTTAAGTGAAAATTAATATGTTCTACAAGCACACAAATTTGAAAAACGAAACTTTCAAAAAATGTCCAAAATTTTGGCCACCACTGTATTTTGAAAATTAATTTAAAACTCGTCAGAAATCCTGCATTAAGTTACAGTTTTCAAAGTGCCCCTTTGTCCTATTCGATAGAATACGAATTGGGTTTATGCAATATTTAGAAGCGAAGATATATGCGTTAAAAGGGGCAATGATATCGAATTTCAGGGAAATATTAGTTTTGAGTTGAACATGACTGACAGAATTAGTATATTTGTGCTTTATACAATAAATTGTCTACTATATCTATGGTTTCATTTTTGAAAGATGAAATTTCAAGGTAGGTTAGATGTGGGGTAGATTTAATTTTTAATCATGGTGAGTTAAATTAAAAAATAATTCCAATATATTTTTATCAAATTTGGGAAATATATTTTTATGTACCTAGATCAAATTAATTTTTTTTTTTGAAGTACGTGAAAAAAATATTTTTGTAGCTAGAAATTATTGATCATAAAACATAACATCGTTAAAAATGTAACTCTTTCTACATTGTTTTATTTAACTTAACTTGGTTAATGTATGTAAAGGTGGAATTTTGTAATTGATTTTTCACTCACTTCCTGATGTGCTGGAATTGTAAAAATTATGTATACAAGTGTATTTCCTATAACAATACTACATTTTATTATTTTTGGAACTTACTTATAAATTAACAAATTAATTTTAAGGAATTTTTCTTTTAGACGGGCGCTGATGATAATTGCCAAATATTTTTTATGGTTACAGCTGTATTCGAGTCACAACAACAATAGAATTAATTATGCGTCAAACCACACTCTCCAAAATACGTTAACTGGCAGTGAATTTGCAACAATGAAATGTTTTAAACTGTAAAAAATAGAAAAGGAAATAAAAGTAAAAAATAAAAGAGTATAATATGTATTTTTAAAAGCATGCTTTTATTATTTTTAATAATACTTTAAAAAATAAAAATAATAAGGACATCAAAATGAATAAACTATCAGCCTTTGTAAATATTTAAGTTTCCAGAAAAAAACTTTGCATTCGTGTCTACAAAATAAAAAGCTTTTTAATCCGCTCTTTTCAAAAGTTATTTCTCAAAATTTCCCATTTTTACAAAATATGTAAAGAGCTTCTTATACCTTTTATAGGGAGGGAATGTCTAAGACCAATTCAAAGGAATGAAAAAGGAACAATTTCTGAGAGCAAATATTTATTGATGTAAATCAGATAACAGCAGAATTGTAAATCCGATTGCTCGAATTTACTTCCTGCAAATATTTTTTTCTAGAATAAATTTTCAAAATTTCATGATGTTCAATCAAGATAAAAATTTTTTAGACTTTTAATTTGGATTAGTGAATTGAGTTCGAGAGTTCATTTAGGAATAAGTTAACAAGTACAATCTAGTTTTTCATTAAGAAATGTTTTATGTCATGCTAGCCTTCTTTCCTTGTAGCATATTGAAGTTTTCCAAAGACATATGGCGATTGGATAATAAATAAGAAAAAATGCATACAATTATAGCTCTGCATGATTGCTTTTTTAATAATGAAAATAATGAAATAATGAAAATCCAGAATCTCGAAAAACGTAGAAATCACTACACATGGTACATTAATCGTTAAAAACATTTTTAACCCGATATACCTTGGTGATCACATTTAAACTGATATGCTAACAGCATCCAGTATCTAGAAACCAGTATCTAGAAACCAGTATCTAAAATCCAGTATCTAAAATCCAGTATCCAGAAATCTTAAATTTGGAAAAAAAAAAATAAGAAAGTAAAAAAATAAAATAAAATAAAACCCCCCTAAAATATAAGTTTTTTTTAATGATTAAAAGTAATACAATAGGCAGACATGTTTATAAAAATGATGAAGCTAAGAAAAAAGCAATCATTTCTTTTAATCATATCATGGAATGAAATTTTGAGTGTTGGAAGTCTAATGCATATGGAAATAGATTTTATCTTTTAAAAACATTTCGTGCATTCTAGTCTAATAAGCTTGTAGTCTGTCAATAATCCGATTAAAGTTTATTGTCTTTCAATATCGATATGATGCAGCTCATGAAAGCGAAAGATCTATTGAAATAGAAGTGGATACCTTTCTGTTAGACATTCACACCATGTGATAACTGATATGCATTTGTCAATAGTGAGCATTGTTACTACCAGAATAAGTCTGCTACATTCAATGCACAAGAGGTTTAGTGCTGTCATAGCCTACATGTTTCCGTAAAAATGATGAAATCTTACCGCAATCAGGTTCCGCATTTTTACGGAAATTGTTTAATTATTAAAAAAAAGGCAATTTAAATAGACTTTTAGCTCTGTTATATGTCAAGGATATTCTCAAATACACACTCTCTGCATTCTTACACAGTCACAAAATTTCTTCCATTGGACTTTTTTTCCAGAGAAAAATATGAAAATTGTACTGCAACGCTCCCAACTGCAGTTACAATTTCCATATATTTACGGATTTTTCAATAGCGTAAATAGTCATATTTTTAGACATTTAGCTACGTTATGTGATATTTTTCAGCAGTTAACAATACAGAAGCTCCAAATTTTCCCCAATAAATGACTTTTGTGACTAATTTTTTGGAGAGAAGATACCTTAGTTCTATGTCTTTATTAGTCCCCCTACAAAATTTTGCAAAATTTCTGTTGTTTGATCACTTTTTACTCATTTTATTAGGAATACTTAAAATATATATATACAGGGTGTAGCTGAATTGATGATCAGAAATGTAAGGGCATGTCAAGACAAGCAAATTTTGTATAGGAAACCAGGGTCGCAATCCACTTATTAAATAAATATACTGAGTGTCTCGCACCAAGCCCAATCCACATTTTCGTTCATAACTGTAACAATAATGAAAATCTTTTAGCAAAATCTTTAACACAATAACTTTGTCTTCTGTGAAATGACGTGACATTAAGTGGATTGTTGGAATTTCACTGTAAATCGAGTACTGACATCGTAGGCATTGTCAGTTAACTTCTGAGTTTTGAAACGTCTGTCTCAGTGTTACTTGGACATAGAGGATTGTCTTTATGTGTTTTTATAACGTTTTATAGCAAGCAAAGTAACTACGTTGAAAATACCGCTAAAATATTTTCATTATTGTTGGACTTATGAACAAAAATGTGGATTGGGCTTGGTGTGAGACACCCTGTATTATTGATTTAAAAGTAGATTGCGACCCGGGTTTTCTATACAAAATATGCTTGTCTTGACATGTACTAACACCGCTTACATTTCTGACCATCAATTCAGTTACACCCTGCATAGTTTTCCCAAATGAAATGAAAGCTTTTACTGTAGTGGCGTTGTATCTAACACAAATGACAAAATATGCTTGTAGATAAATGGCATGGCATTTTCCTCAGTTTACTGTAGTAGCGAAAAGTTTCACTTTCTGTTCTCTGAGTTGTGAAAAGTTGTTTTGGGCGATCGGGTACATTATGAATTCTTCCAGATCAGGGCAAAGAGTCCAATTTCTTCACGCAACTGCGACGTGTTGCTGAAGCTTGGACAGGCCATCACAAAGAAGCGCAGAGGGAAGTTCCCGAAAGAGATAGTGCTGCTCCAAGACTACACTAGGCCACAAGTGGCCAGAAAAACCCTCGACTACTTGAAAAAATTTCGATTGGAAGTTCTTAGACATTGTCAGGATAGCTTCAATATCTCCCCATTTCTATATCTTCGGCTCCTTAAGAATATCATTGAAAGGTCAACGGATCATCTATAACAGGGAACTGCAGAGCTCCTTTTAAAAATGGATCCGTAATCAACCCAGGAGTTCCACACTGAATCCCTCCACTCTTTTCAATCAATATAAATTGCAATTATGTGTAGGTTTCATGTTACACATTAACTGTAATTCACATATTCTATAGTTAAAATTTTCTGTGATGCAAGTATTCTTTAGATATAACCATGGTGTCTTTTTCATCTGCGCAAACTATATAAATACCATCAAATACTCATTTACGAGTGGTGTAGTAAAACTGCATGAATTGCTACTATCCTTTTTTCAGCTGCATAAATATAAGTTGAACAGGAAAATGAAGACAATGATGCTGTATACATATTTTCTTACAATTTATAAAGAAAGTAGCAAACTGTACAAAAAAACTGACTTTTTTATCCCTACAAAAAAATATTTATAATTGTTTTTAACACTTACCAACCTAGTTGAAAAGTGTTTATGACTTCGGTTTATCTGGCCGTCTGCCGTATGGCCGTCTGGCCGTGCTCTAACTCCTGTAAATATGCTCAGATTGCTCTGCAATTTTTAATGTCATTATCTATAGCATGTTCCCTATTTCAACGGAAGTGTGTAGCACTTATAGTTTTTTTACAGGGACACTCAAAAGAATTCCGTTACATTGCGGTCTATGGGGAAAAATCATTTGCGGTTTATTTAAATAATGTTTCACTATTTTAAACGCATTGAAATTTATATATATAACGAAGGTGCATTAGAAGAAGCTTAATATGGAATTGAGTGTGCATAGCACTTATAGTTACTTTACAGGGACAGTCAAAACAATTCCGTTACATTACGTCTATGGAGAAAAATCGTCTGCGGTTTATTTAAATAATGTTTCACTATTTTAAACGCATTGAAATTTATATATATCACTAAGGTGCATTACCAGAGGCTTACTACAGAATATTGTGTGTACAGCAGTCATCGTTCATTTACAGGGACACACAAAAGAATTCTCTACTGTCTGTTAACAATAATTCCTGGAAGTGCATTTTAAGTTACTGAACGCGATTTTAATTTTAACTCGCTTTTTGTCTATTACTTGGTGTGTATAAATTCTGTAGATCCTATACAGGGTAGCAGAAAAGTTCGCGAACACATTTCCGCTTATTGACAGAAACTCTAGACGGAGAATTTTAAACTGTGCTACGCGTTTCCTAACTGAACTAAAATTTAGCATCCTATGTAGTATATATACAAATCTATAGATGCTATACAGGGCTGAATAAAAATATTCGGATATTTTTTCGAATATTGTATATGTTGGAAATTCCTGAAATTATGTTTTTAAATATGTTATGCGTTTTCCAAATTGTTTACTTAGATGTTATCTTTTAGCTTATTAAACGGTATGATTCGTAAAATTATTTTGGAAGCGTTGGAAAGTGTTACATAATCTATGCTTGACGCATGATTTTTCGTTCTTGTTTATTATACAATCTGGCATCCAAAACCATTTCCTTCTGAACAATGTTCTTCTCGCTGCAGAAGTTTATTATTTATTCTTGTTCTTTCAGAGTAAAAGCACATCTAATTGTAAAACATTCAGGCAGCGATACATTCGCAAGCTAAGAAGTTTTATAAGATTACGGATTACTCGAATCTTTTTACTTTTCATTGAGATTAGGAACATGGTAAATTTATAGGAGATAAAAAATCACAGAAATGCCACCATGATGATCGTTTATGAAATAAAAAATATTTTTTCTTGCAGCATTTTCTCAAATTTGTATATTGTTTTTAAATATATTTATTGTGATGTTTGTGCATCTCTGTCTATAAAATACAATAAATTCCCAATAAGCTGTCATCTAAGTCATGAAGAAACTTTGGCGACCAAAGCGGTATTAGAAATAATGATACTCAAAATATATTGCCATATCAATCACGCAAATGTTTATATTAGTATAATTATAATGAAATTGTAATAAAAAAACCGTTATTTGAATATAAGTTTGATTTTATATTATTTTTAATGAATAATCTAATAAATAATAATATAGCTTGAAAAAAAAATCATAAGCTTACCTCTGTATTCCCAATTTTTAAAAATAAACAAATAGGGGAAATCCTTTTTTCTTTTTCAAATATATTTATAATTTTTTTAATTTTTGTTATAACTTTTGTACATTTAACATTCGATGATTCTCTGTATTTATTCAAATTTGTTTCGCTACACTCATAAAGTGCTCAGTTTGTCGTCTGCCTTCCGAGTAGTGTGTTAATTCCCCGATTGCGTACGTCGGATTAAGCGTTCGGAAATTTCTGCACTGCATCTTTTTTATTAACACTTTCCAACCTAGTTGAAAAGTGTTTATGACTTTGGTTTGTCTGTCGTATGGCCGTCTGTCCGTGTTCTAACTCCCGTAAATAGGCTCGGATTGCCCTGCAATTTTTATATGTTATTCTCGTTATCTATAGCATGTTCCCTATTTCAACTGAAGTGTGTAGCACTTATAGTTTTTTTACAGGGACACTCAAAATAATTCCGTTACATTACGGTTTATGGAGAAAAATCATTTGCGGTTAATTTTAATGATGTTACACAATTTCAAACACATTGTAATTGATATATATCACTAAGGTGCATTACAAGAAGCTTAATATGGAATAGGGTGTGCATAGCACTTATAGTTATTTTACAGGGACAGTCAAAAGAATTCCGTTACATTACGTCTATGGAGAAAAATCGTTTGCGGTTTAATTAAATAATGTTTCACTATTTTAAACGCATTGAAATTTATATATATCACTAAGGTGCATTAAAAGAGGCTTACTACAGAATAGTGTGTGCAGTCATCGTTCATTTACAGGGACACACAAAAGAATTCTCTACTGTCTGTTAAGAATAATTCCTGGAAGTGCGTTTTAAGTTTCTGAACGCGATTTTAAATTTAACTCACATTTTTTTAATTGCTTGGTGTGTATAAATTCTGTATTTCATATATAGGGCAGCACAAAAGTTTGCGAACACCTTTCCGTTTATTGACAGAAACTCCAGAAGTAGAATTTTAAACTGTGCTACGCGTTTCCAAACTAAACTAAATTTTAGCATCCTATATAGTATATATACAAATCTATATATCATATATAGTGCTGAATAAAAGTATTGGGATATTTTTCCGAATATTGTATATGTTGGAAATTCCTGAAATTACGTTTTTAAATATGTTATGCGTTTTCCAAATTGTTTACTTAGATGTTATCTTTCAGCTTATTAAACGGTAATGATTTGTAAAATTGTTTTGGAAGCGTTGGAAAGTGTTACATAATCTATGCTTGAGGCATGATTTTTCGTTCTTGTTTTTAATTTGTGCAGTCTTCATTGGACATCACATAAATGAGGGAGAGAGTTTTTTTTTTTTTTTTAAAGATCTTCACACGAGACCTCTTTCTTCATTGATACCTGTAACGTGGTTCACATGTTAGTTGTGTAGGCTTCTTTTCACATACCAATTTTATCCACTTTTTCACAATTGACTTTTTTTTTTCGTGTACGGCAATCACTTATGACTTTATCTATGATGACTGCACTGTAAACGAGTTGGTGCGTTCGTACTGTTATTATTTCAGTGAAATTAATTATATCGTATGTTATCATGATATGGTTAATTTCCGTAATAAAATAAGTACATTCCAAGTTAGCAGCATTTTATCCTTTGTTGACATTTATTGAAAATTCCAATGATAAACTCAAGCCTTGCTTTGAAAATTTCAGAACTTGAAATATTTAGAACGTCCATATTTTGACTCTTTTTCCATTTAATATCTATTACTCCGGTAATATCTATCCAAAAAACTGTTGGTAGATTATAGAGTTGCTATAATTAAATAACTTTAACATACAAATTTGGTTTTTAAATTCAGTAATATGGGAATAATGGGACTCCATCTTAAATAGGACGTAATCACCATGGCACGTAGAATCATTACCTGTAATGGGATATCATTGAATTAATTACATATGATAGGATTTAGTAGAATGAAGAATGTGACTATAGCTTGGTCACAGAGGTTATAAAATGTCATATATGTCATATATGATTATAACGTCATACATGTCAGATAACTTGACGATACATCTCGGTCGCTTGACGATTAATCCTTCGGAATATGCTATAACAAGGAAGTACCGATTTTGAAAAAATTCAAATTACTTAATAAATATTTTTAGTAATATTTTTTAAAGTTTTGATTCGGATTTCATAAAATTTAAAATGACTCGACGAAATTCTGCAACGATATATATACTAAATTTAAAATCATTCAGTTGTGTAGTTTTTGCGCTGTTATATTCGGACGGACGGACCAGACGACTAGTATAAGGTACTACGTATTTATATAATTACGAACGCACCTAAAAATGACACCAAGCTGTCCAATCATTCAATCGTTTATATAGATAACGGTTACCTGACCATATTATGAAATGTGCTCATTGATTAGAACTGAGATGAATTACGGGGAAGTAGCCATTTTCCGCAAAAACAGTTGAATGACTGAACAGTTTGCTGCGATTTTTTTATAGTGTACTTATCGGATTTAGCACAGAAATCGAGACAGACAACTGTAAGCTTATTAAAGATGAGAAGGACTAAAAATGCAGTATGCCGACTTATAAAGGTTACGAAGTAAAGAGCTTTTATTGTACAGGGTGATTATAAAAAAACTATCCCGATATATGAGCCCTTAACTGTCATACCGTTCACAGAAACTGAATGAAATTCTGGCCTAAAGTATTTTGAGGTATGCGCTCAAGAATCATGTGAAAAACAACAGTTAAATTCTAACAGTTACGGTTACAGTGACAAAATTTCGAAATTTTCAAATGGCAACACCTACTTTTTTTTTATTGGAATGTGATCTTCATAGTTAAAAACCATAAAAAGCGTTGGAACGGTACCTGTAGGGCGAAAATCGCCGGCGCTAGACAGACTAAAAAGAATAGTGAAAACAACCAATAAGGACAGAGAAGCAACAGAAAACAAAACATTTTATTGTGTTTCATACATTTTCTATTTCACACACGACGACACTTTACATGCGGCAGATGGTGGATAGCACTGAACAATAAAATGTTTTACTTTATGTTGCTTCTCTGTCCTTTATTGGTTGTTTTCACTTTTCTTTTTTTTCCTCTTTTACACTGATGAAGAGGATCTGAGTTATCCTTGAAATGGCGGTATGTGGTTTGAATTTCGGGTTAGTTTGAATTTGTGTGTTTTAACGTTGTAAAGCTTTAGCTCATGTCTACGAAATATTAGTTCAGGGACGGCGAACCTTTTGATATCCGCCTGCTAAATTTTTCAAAAAAAAAAGTATTACGCGATCATGACGTACCAACAACCGCAGAATTTAGTAGATTAACCGAAGAATTTAGTAGATTAAATAATAATGAATAAAAATTACTTAAAAGTGTGTTTGTAGGATTAAACAATATATGTGTAATCTGATGTTGCACCTTAGAAAGTAATTAAAATAATGCTATTCCTTATGCTGCATCTTAGATACGAAATAATTGATATCAGCTTCCTGCTTCGAACTTAGTTATTTTTGAGAGAATGCAAGTTGATTTGGAGTCACCAGACAAGAGGTTTTTCTACAGAGTTTTTCATATTATTGTTTTCTGGAAATAATGATTAGCATACATTTTTTTTTTCAAAATGGCAAAATTCTTTAAACAGTTCTTCGTGTCTGGAATTGAATTTCAAGCTGCTATGATTTTGCTATCGGTATTTTTCCTTATAATACCTTATGATATTTTCTTAAACCAATATTGAGTTTTATTGGGATTTATTAAGTTGAATTTCAGTTTTTTCACTCTGTAAGACAACGACAACCAATCGAATCGATCAAATTCATACAAACTCAGCTACTCTAAATTCATGCATTTTCTCGATTTTTACTATATTTTGATATAGAAACTGAATCTATGATGTGCCGAAAAAAATCTGCCACGTACCACCTATGGCATACGTGCCGTAGGTTTGCCGGGCCTGTACATTGTATATTGCAGTCTTAAATGGGAGTACAGGCAGTAAAGTTCTATCTTATACAATATTACTCTTCAGTACACAGAATGGTAATCATCAGCTTAATTTCAGCAGAATATACACAAACATAAAAATTCTAACGAAGGTTGCTTCTACCAAATGGGCGTAAATTGTGAAACACGAATAGTTGGGATTAAGAATTATTAATTATTAATTATTATTTTTTATTATTATTCAAAAATTTCCAAAACGTTTTTTTACGCGAGGGCAATTTGATTACACATCTGGATAAAAACTCGCAATTAATCTAAAAATGAATTAAATCGTCTGAATTAGCCAATTCCATTCACACTTTGAAATTTTGAAAGGTTTAATGGAAATATAATACAGTGAAATATTTAATAACTCGTGTAATGAACGTAAAATTTTACAAACTCTTACAGGAATTAAAATTTTATGAATAATAAATGAAATTTCTAGTTACAAATATAAAACGTAAAAAAGAAATAAAGGTTCATGATATTGATGAAGACATTTGTATTTCTAAAAACAGAAAGATATATAAGTACGTAAACCTGAACTTCAAACTTTTGTAACAGATAAATCTAAATTCTAAGAAAAATAACTATGCATTGCGGATTTCCCCAAATAACTTATCTTTTTACTTCAGTGTTTCTCCATAATGGTGTTTTGAAACTTCTTAGAGTCTTTGTCAAATTACTCAACCTATTTAGATTTCGAAAAAAGATATCGATATTTATTTTCAAGGGTTTCTGGCAGACGCCCAGACTTCCACTTAGACATAGATATTCATCAATTATGGTGAACAAACAAAGATGAATTGCTATAACATTATAACAAAAGAGGAGACTATCAATAACAGATACTAAACAATACGAAACGCACATTTAAATTTCTTATAGATTTCTCTCACAACAGAAAAAGAAAAGTTTTCGATACAATATAAAACATTATTGAGTCTTAGTAAATTACGCTAATAAAACTTGAAAGAGTCTGAATTGATACGGGACTTGGGCGGAAAAAAAATGGCCGAATATTTGATTAAAATTGCATTTATTTCTTTAGAATTGGAAATACTTTTTGGGTGATTCTAATTTCTTGTATTTAAGAGTATACGCTAATAACTCGAAGATATTCACAAGCTAATCTTAAACCAATGAAGCTTTACTTTCAAATATCTCGTTTGCATTTCCATATTTTAAAAGATTTTCTTAATAGGATATCTCAGAGATCCATTTCTTACCGGGTACGTTTTTATTTTTTTCGATTTTGGTTGCAGTTTTATTTTCTGAGGACACTTTGTGAAAGTGTATCTCGTAAATAAAAACGTATTCGGTAAGACATGGACCTCAGATTTCTAATGCAAAAAAAAAAAAAAAAAAAAAAAAAAAAATATTGAAATCCAAACAAGAAGTTTGAAATGAATGCTCCCTTTTCGTGCTACTAGCGTTGGCTCTTAATATTAGAGATGTTTGCATTATGTACTAAAGCCTTCTAAGACGGAATCGCAAGATACCGAATATTGAAATCCGTTTTAGATAAATGTCCGTTCTAGTAGATGTACTGTCTATTGATCATCTATAATATTGGCAATGATCATTCTATTGATCATTGTAATTGTACTGAATTATTTTTTCTGTAACATGATTTTTTTTTGTTTACGACAAGAACCTGTTATATACAGATTACGTTTTCAGAGGTTTTAGAGTAGAAAAAATCACTCGTAAAATTTAGTTCAAAAGTTCTGCAACTCTCCTGGAAAACATATTTTAATCATATACTTAAAACTAACTTCAATTTCTATGTTTAGCAAATTACGAATCATTTTAGATACAATTTTATATAATATTCAAAATGTTCTAAAATTACAGCATTATTTGAAATGTTTCTGAAGAAAGACGGATAAACGGAGCTAATCAATAAGAAAAAAATTGAAACTGATTCTACAAAAAAAAAAAAAAAAAAAAAAAAAAAAAAGCTCATTATTTTAGTACAATTTTTGATATTTGTTATTTTACCTTATTATTTTCATTTCAAATAAAAATTATTTATAATTTATTTAAAAAAATGTAAATCTAAATGTATATATCAATTTTACTATCTATTCATCTATTTTTATACGCATAACATTTATAATAATATTATTTTAAATATTAAAAAGTTATATTTAAAGTAATCTTTACACTGAATGTAAAATATTCTTTATACACTTTATTTAACTAATGAAAATAAATAAAACGCTTTAAATATTGAAAAAAGTATTTCAAAGAAATAAACATAAAATGTATTATTATTTATTCCAAAATTAATTGCAAAAATTTTGAACAATAACCCTCACACATGGCATTTAAAAAACAAATAATAATCAAACAACATTAAATAAATAAAGCAATTCAAGAAAAAAACATATAAAAAGAATAAATCATATTAACGAATTATTTTTTCTTTGGCTTAAGAAATACATTCATTCTACAGGATTACTTTAAAGGTATTAGCTTAAGATGGGATAAAATTTCAAGCCTAAAATATCTTTAACTATTTTCATACTATTAGACAGGTTTAAGCTGTCAAACTGGCATAATTTCTTACAAAAAGCACTCAACATGTATAAGAATTATTTTAGAAACCCTTAAATTATTAGTACTCCACAAAATAATAAAGACACTACTTTAGTTTCGACACTTTAAACACACGAAGCTTATTTTTTATAATAATATTTAATCCTTTTCTATCACAAAATTAAATAAGAACTTTTATAAGTTTAAATATCAATTGATTTAATAATAATCAGATAATAATTGATGTTTTTCAGTATTAAATGATGTGAAATAAACAATTCACATAATTTAATGTCCAAAGATTGGTAGCAAACATGGTAAAATATTACTTTTATTTAAAATGTATTTAATGATCTTTTCTGATATTACAAATATTTATTTTAGGAAGCAATTTTTATTCAATAATACAAGGTGTTCATAAATTATTTTTGGGGCTTTTTTACCCCATAAATTTTTATTAAGAACATGACGAAAAATATTATTACAAATTCGTTAAGTACAACGCAATTTTTTTTTTCAATAACACAAACAAAATTACATATGCTTAAAGTAACAGCTCAAAACATACTCTCAACTTGTACGTGAACAACTCAAAACGTTTTTAATCAAATAAGGATTATAATTAAATAATAATTAATATTAAAATTTTACCAACTTTATTAAAAATTTATCAATGAATTATGAGCAGAAAGTTAAATAGTGGCTATTTAGATACTATCTAACTTTGTGCTCATAATTAATTAATAACGTTTTGATACATTTGATAACATTTTATTAATTATTATTTGATTATAATCGTTATTTGATTATAATCGTTATTTGATTATAATCGTTATTTGATTAATAACGTTTTGAGTAGCAACTTTACTAACATGTGTTATTAAAAAAAACTTTTTGAGTCGTACTTTACGAATATGTAATAATATTTTTCGTCATCTTTTTAAATCTAAAGTTATGGGGTAAGAAAACTCCGACAATAATTTATAGACAACCTGTACATTTAAGGTTATAAATTTGAATTAAAAAAATTATTTTTTAATTTTTCAGTATTTTTAAATTTGACTATTAGTATCTTAAATAATAACTAACACAGCCAAATATAAATAGAAGAGAACAGATAATTCAGACATAGTGAAATATGTATAACACGAAAAATCAATCACAGTCATAGTGAACACGTTATAATAAACGCCTGTACAGGGTTTGTTCGAGAATTAATATCAGTGAGTCGATTAGAAGACATTTAATGATCCGATCGGTACAATACATTAAAAGGTTTCAAAACAGGCTCCTACTGCATCGATACATCACTTGCAGCGCAGTTTCCAGGTATCGACGGCGTCACAGTAGGTCCTTTAGCGCCTTGGTGAAAGCCTCTTTGACTTTGTCAACTGTGCCGAAATGATGTCATTGTTTAGGAGTTTTCAAGCGTAAGAACAAGAAGAAGTCGATGGAGTCACGTCAGGACTGTAGGGCGACTGGAGAACTGTTGAAACTTTTGAAATCGGCCAGGAAGCTGGTCACGAGGAAGGCAATGTGGACCCGGCGCGTTGTCATGGTGAAGTTTACAATCGTTGGCGATGCCGGGCCGGACGCGATCCACTGCGGACTTGCCAAGTTTCGCACAAATCTTGATAACAACAATTTGCTCAATCGAGTGCTGCATCGCGGCTTCCACGGGAGACGAAAACAAGATTTGCGAAAATGCTTGTCCTTACAGTCCGGATGGTCGGAGATGACAGGGCGAACGTGCGTGCGTAAACTAACAAATCCCTTCACCGACCCCTGCCGTTCCGAGCACGTTGCGACGTGTATTCGCTTCACAGTAAAATCACTGACATTACTTCTTGGACAAACCCTGTATATAGTGAATGAAATTTTTGTGATGGAATTTTTGTGAATCAATCTATAGATTGAACACCACAAATACCTAGATATAACGAGCCAAAAATATGATTCATTAAAAGAACGTCTGTTATAGGGATGTTCGACTGTATAAGACTGTTTAAGGAACTAGCATGACAACTTCTTCAAGGATAGATTCTGCTGTCATAATTTTCAACTACGTTTTCTAAAATAAATGAATTTTTCTTTTGAATTTTAGCACAAATATCTGCTTACAATTTAAGATAAAAGTCCAAATAGGTTAATCGATGTAATATGCGAGAGCATTGATCTATTACGTTTGTTTTTTGTCAAAAATGTGTCATTTCGAGAAATAAGGATGCTAATTTGCTATCGAGTTCATGTAACCTTTTGATCGTTTGGTCCATTGGGTTTTTTCTGGTCTAATTTAATTGCTATCAAATATTTTAAAGATTGAAATAAAAACCTTCAAGTGATTTCAAATAATTTATATTTTATGCAAATTTAATATTTTGTAATTATTATTAAATAATTTATATAAAAAAAAATACGAGATAGAAATATTAAAGCACTTTTTTGTGTTAAATTATTTCTTTTGCTTAAGCTAAGAAAATCTTATCTATTTTCAACTATTGAAATTACCTCCACTTTATATTCGGTTAAGAATTATTTAGTTAATATGTTTGATAATATAAAACTCAATGCAAGCACTTCATGTTACAATAAATAAATAAATAAATAAAATAATAAAAAAAAACATTATTATTAACTAAATAAGAACCATTATTTTAAACGGAAATAAGCTATTCACAAAAAAGGTTTATAAAATATTTAGGAAAAACAAATACTGTTCCTTATAATAACTTTAACAACCACTTTTGCCAGTTCTTTTAGTTCTGTTTAAAGTAAGATTTGCCACTTAAAATTGTTTAGAGGGTTCATTAAACAGAATTAGCAGTCATAAATTTTTATAAAAGCATACGCAATTTCCTTTTCTTTTACATGGGTAAACTGAAAGCTAGTGAGCTAATCTGTTTCGTAGACAAATATTGTTGAAACTCGTGTTTGTCTAGCCTTCAGCTTAATTCAAGATTTCGTTCACGATCATTCTCAGATAATTATCTGTTGTTTGAAAATGGATAGAGGTGACTAATCAACCATTTATTCCCCGCACTTGTAATCTTTCAAATATTTAAATACTTGAAATGAAAATTTAAATCTTATTATTATATTCTATGATGTTCAATTTATCATTGTAAATGCAATAACATTTGTTTGTGAATTTGTGTAATAAAGGTTTATTTTGTGATGTATTGGTCTAGTAAGTCTCTTATAAAGGCGTTCTAGTGTTTTGAATGGAACGTGATGTCAACGTCTAACCTGTGTGCGCAATACTGTATTTTACTCTAATTTTCTAAGTATGTGTGGAGCTGTTGGAGTTTGCGGTTTCGGTCATTCGCTGTAAGTTTATGAAAATTTAGGTTCGTTGGTCAATCGGCAAGGTATAAAAAATAAAACGAAAGGTTGTATTGTCGAATTTGGGTCGAATCTATCCTTTGTGGTGAACAAGGCCTGCGCTGATAAGCTATAGTTGTTCGTCCAATGCGTGTCAGCGGAAATTGAAGTTCAGCTGATTTAAAGTTAGCCATTTAGTAAAATCCTTTGAATCATAGTTTGAATAACATTTATTCAACAGCCATGGGTTGCTAGGTTATGAGACGTTAGATTACATTAATGGTTTTGTGAGTGCTTCTTGCATTTCAGCTTAAAGTATTGATAGACCGTTGGCTTTATTACTGGTTTAAACTGCCAATGCTCTACACCAGGGGTTCCCAAACTTTTAGACTGACGTACCACTGAATCGAAGTTCATACTTCCGCGTACCACCAGGTAACAAACGTAAAGATAATATGGAAAAACCTGTAAAAAGGAGCCTGTATAAAACGAAATATATCTCCAGTCTCCTGTGTTTCCGTCTTAGCAGGTTTTATTGTATTTAAAAATGAATGATTACATTACTTAATTGTTACTTAGATTGATTGCTTTGTGCTTTATAGTAACATTCAAGTAAAAAATAGTATCGTCATTAAATTTTAATAATACATACAATACCAAAATAGTGTTTTGCTATATGAAAAAAGCTACAAAACTTAATGACATATTGACGCACACTGTTTCATATACTGTTATAGTAGGCTGATTGCAATAATTTGCTTCTATCGCCAATAAAAGCGGTGGGCTTGTTTTATCAAGCACAGCTTCCTCATGTCTGGCTCAATATTAGGTAGGTTTAGTCATAAGTCAGATTCAATGTATAGTTTATTCCTGTATTTGTTTTTTATATAAAGAAGGGGGGAAAGGGCACATTCACAGAAATATGCTGTGCTAAACACAAGCAGACTTTGACGATCACACGGTACTCTCATATTCTGGCCAACAAAAATTCTGTTACATTCATAATTTTGAATGTGGACTCCAGTATTCCATCACAGGAGATCTAAATAAGTTCACTTCTTTCTTCTCTCGTAAAATACACTGGCAGGGTGTCTCAAATGAGAAAAGAATCTCTTATCCAAACCTTAGTTAGCGATTTTAATATATGTTCAATACAACTTTATTAATAATCTGCATACCTCTAAATGCGACAATAATGTCGCGCAGCAGGCAAACACTTGCAAGTTTATTCATACATTTATTTAAATACCAGTGTCATGCAACCAACATCCTTCCAACCTTTTTTTTGTTTTTAAAGTAAACGGAAGTGAAGAGAAGAGAGAAGAAATGGTTTTTTGTTCGGAGTAAGTAGGATGCGGAAATGCATCCGAGTATATTTTGGTTGTTTTAAGAAGTGATGTGGTTTGGTGAATTTTTATGAATATTAGTGAAAGTGTACATAATGTAAATAATATTGTAAATACCAGCTCTCATTTTCAATAAACTGTGTATTTAAAATTTAAAAAGAAGAATTTGTGCGTCATTCGGCTGTCATGATATTACAGCCCGCTCTCATAACGAGAACAAGAGCTATTTCTACGATTTAAAATAATAAAGTATGTTCTTTGAATCGCAGTGTTTGGATTACAAAATACAGGTGAGCTATTTATTTATCATTTGATTGTGTAGTAAGATAACTGTTAACTTTATTCGAAGATGTTTAAAAACGTAACTAAAGCGGATTTACTTATTGTTCTGGAAGAAATAGGCGAAGAAGCTGATGCGAGTAAGAGAGTACCCGAATTAAAAGATTTGTTATTGAAATCTAAAGAATACTTAAAGGATAAAGATTTCGTAACTGAATTTTTATCGACTACGGTTTCAGAAAGAAAAAATGGCGAGGAAGTTAATAGATTGCGTTTACAACAACAAATGAGAAGCGAGAATTTATCGCATAACGAAGGGGAAAATAGTACGTCATTATCACTAGATAAATTAATTAAAGCAGTTCAAGTTTTAGTAATTCCAGTGCCCAAGAAAAATGAAACATGGAATCTCTTTTTTGATTCTTTAGAAAGAGCGTTTAAGCACAAAAATGTTCCTAAGGAATATAAATCGGAAATTTTACTAAAATTAGTAGGTGAGAAAGCAGGAAATGTTCTTGTTTATATTGATGATGAAGAATTAGCCGATTATGATAAAATTAAATCTTTAATTTTGAAAGAATATGAACCGTCCCCATTTACCTGTTTACAAAATTTTAGAAACGCTAAAAGATTACCTGGTGAAACCCATCAACAGTTCGGTTCCTGATTAAGATCCTGTTTGTTAAATTATTGCAGAATTCGAAATGTTAAAGATTTCGACTCACTTATTAATTTAATAATATCTGATAAAATTTTTGAAACTTTGGATAATGAGCTCGCAACTCACATTGCAGTCAAACAAGGAGAAAGTTGGCTTTTGCCCGATCAGTTATCGAAAGACTGTGACATTTATTTTACCGCAAAAGGCAGGTCTTTTGAGGAAACAAAATTTGAGAAACGACCTATTTATCGTGAAGTGAATAACGAAAATACTAAATATGTTCCCCCACAACTAAGAAAAAATCAAGTTACGTATGAGAACAGACACTTCTCAAAATCGCGTGATTGTTACATTTGTAATTCCCCATTACACCTAGCAAAATTTTGCCCAAACAGAAGAAATAAGTATGATAAATCTTATACACAAAATGATGATCAGGGTCAGAGAAAACCGAAAATGCAACAAGATACAAATAAATTGAATCCAAATAAAAATAATAATGCAGTAGTCACTAATGTTAGTTCCATACATTTACACATGAATGATCAATTAAACGAAGTTACTCTTTTTCCTTTAAAAAAAATCATTATTTATGTAGAAGGAAAAGAAGTAGAAGCGACTCTGGATTCCGGTACCCAAATAAGTATTTTAAATACGTCATTAATTCCTAATCTGAAAATCGAAGCTAAAGGTAGTATTTTGTTACAATCCGCTTACAAAGAAAAAGTACAAGCAAATTTGGCTACTATACCCATGCATTATAAATTACCTAACAGTGGAATTTATGTCACTTTAAATACGCTTTTTGCTTTCACTGAAAACTTAAATGTCCCCTGTTTAATAACTCCAGACGTGTATAATGCTTTGATTGAACTTCAAAATGAAGAGTTGTGTAATAGTCAATTGCAGGAGTTCGAAGGTCACGAAGCTAAAAATAGCTCAGACGCCCCACTGGCGAAAGAGGAATTAAATGTTTGTTTTATTTCTTCAGAGAATAAACAAAATGATCGAAATGATGAATTTTCAGAGTTTAAAAAGTTTTGTAAAGAACAAAAAGATTGCGCAACTTTAAAGAATGCATTTAAGGACGCTAGATTAGGAAAAAATAATTTTTTGATACGGGATAATTTGTTGTATCATAAAGAAACTATTTGCGGTGATAAAATATATCAGCTCGTGTTACCGGAAAGTTATAGAAATAAAGTGTTAGAATTAGCTCATGATTCAATTTTTGGAAACCACTTAGGGATGCGAAAAACTAAAGAAAGAATTAAATTATCTTTTTATTGGCCGAATATTTCAAGAGATGTAGAAAATTATTGTAGAACATGTAAGAACTGTCATTTAAAAAGCCCTGAGAAACAAACAGATAAAATTCCGATAACACCTGTTGTCCGCGCACCATATCCATTTCATACTGTAAATATTGATTGTATAGGTGAAATTAATCCGCCGTCAGGTAGGAAGCATAAATATTGTCTTACCTTAATTGATCAAAATTCTAAATGGCCGGAAGTAGTACCATTACGGAGTCTCTCTGCGAAAACGGCGTGTGATGCTTTATTAGATATTTTTATGCGCACCGGAATTCCTGAAGTTATCTGTTCAGACCAGGCCACTAATTTTAAATCTGAACTGACTAAAGAATTTGAGAACCTGTTAGTGGCATGTCCTCGCTTTTCAACTCCATCATACCCCGCTTCGAATGGATTAATTGAAAAATTTAATCGTGTGTTTAAACAAATGCTACATCATGTAATTCGTACGGATCCTATTAATTGGGATAAACATATTCCTTTTCTGCTTTTTGCCTACCGTGAAGTGCCAAATTGCACAACTGGAGTATCACCGTTTAAGCTCATGTATGGTCGGGAAGCTAGAGGTCCCTTGGTAGTACTAAAGTCATCATGGTCAGGTGAAATCCCCTTACCATTGAATCTTAGTAATTCAGCAGTAGACTATTTACAAGAATTAAAAATAAATTTGGAAAGAGCCGCTCACATTGCTTCTCTAACTGCTGCAGAAAAACAAGAAAACTACACTCGCTATTTCAATCGTCGAAGTAGAATGAAAGAATTTGAAAAAGGTGATTTAGTATATTTATTATCCCTGATTCTACCAATAAATTATATGCTAGATGCACAGGACCTGGAGAAATACTTGAAAGAATAAAACCACATTCGTATAAAGTGAAATTACCTGATGGGGGTGTCAGACATGTTCATGCGAATAAAATAAGGAAATTTAACGTAAGAGTACAGACTGTTGGGGTCATTTTTGAAGACGATGTAGAATTTGGTGAAATTTACCCAACACCAATTAAAGCTAATACTTCGAATGAAAATAACATAGAAGTAGGCCTTAGTCATCTGGAGGTTGATAAACAATTAGAGTTAAGTAAACTTCTACAAAAACATACACCATTATTGTCAGGCAAAATTCAAGTTGCCAATGTTGGAGCACACAAAATTCGTTTATTACCAGGTACGGAAAGAAAGAAACCATATATTTATAAAATTCCGGAATCGCTAAAAAATGAAGTGGATAAACAAATAGAAGAGTTAGAGCATCTAGGACTAATAGAAAAAAGTGAAGCTGAAATAGCTTATCCGGTCGTGTGTGTCGCAAAGAAGGACGGTAGCATGCGGTTATGTATAGATTTTCGTCAATTGAACACAGTGACAAAACCTTTTGATTACCCTATGGAAAATGCAACTGAATTAATTAATCAAATAGGAAGTGCTAACATAATTACATGTTTTGATGTATTAAAAGGGTATTGGGAAATTCCTCTAGAAGAACAGAGTCGAGATCTTACTTCTTTTAAAACCCATCGTGCTCAATACCGATGGAAAGTCATGCCTTTTGGATTACGCAATGCGGCTTCCACATTCCAGAAATCGATCAACAATGCTCTGGATGAACATCGTAAGTACAGTCGAGCATATCTGGATGATATTGCTATTTTTTCAAATGACTGGGAAAATCATCTGAAATATCTTGACGCTGTTTTATCCAAATTAACTGAACTGAAATTCACGGTGAAGTTAAAAAATGTGTTTTTGCAAAGGCACAGATCAAGTATCTAGGTCATGTCATAGGAGGAGGTAGACATGAGCCCGATCCGGAGAAGTTACGTGCCATTCAGATAATAGAATCGCCTAAAACCAAAACAGCTCTCAGAAGTGCATTGGGTTTATTTAATTATTATCGTGACTACATACGAAATTATGCTGAAATCGCCAAGACTTTAACCGACTTGACAAAAAAGAAAATCCCAGAAATCATTCCGTGGTCCGAGATTGAAGAAGAGGCTTTCCAAACTTTAAAACATTTATTGTGTGAAGCTCCTAAGCTGTATACACCAGATCCTAAAAAGCCTTACACTATTCAGAGTGATGCCAGTTCTTATGGAGTTGGTGCTTGTCTATCGCAAAGAGATGAGAAAGAAAATTTGTGTCCTATTAGTTTTGCTAGCCAAAAGCTCACTAAGGTGCAACAAAACTGGTCGACTATTGAGCGTGAAGCTTATGCGGTAGTGTGGGCATTAAAAAAATTTGAAGTTTATGTGTTTGGTGCGGAAATTGAACTAATAACTGATCACAATCCCTTAATATATCTTCAGAAATCTGCACCTCAGTCTGCAAAATTACAAAGATGGGCCTTATCTCTACAAAGATATAACATAAATATTTCTCATTGCCCAGGTGCAAAATTAAAAAATGCAGATAGTCTGTCACGACTAGTTACTGTATAAGGATTATTTAAATGATACTTTCTTTTGTGTTTAATTTTGGTATGCAGTATTATATCAAGTCGTCTTTCCATCTGTTGTGAATTGTTAGTGTTTTTTTATATGTTTATTATATATTCATTATAACAAAGCTTCTATACATCTGTTTTGAATTGTTAGTGTTTTTTTATATGTTTCTTATATATTCATTATAACTATTATAACAAGGCTTCTTATACATCTGTTTTGAATTGTGTTTTTATATATATTTTATGCTGTATAGTTGTATGGTTGCTATTGGTCAGATTTTGCTTCGCTTTGCGTAGCACAATCCTATCGGGGGGGGGTGTCATGCAACCAACATCCTTCCAACCTTTTTTTTTGTTTTTAAAGTAAACGGAAGTGAAGAGAAGATAGAAGAAATGGGTTTTTTTTCGGAGTAAGTAGGATGCGGAAATGCATCCGAGTATATTTTGGTTGTTTTAAGAAGTGATGTGGTTTGGTGAATTTTTATGAATATTAGTGAAAGTGTACATAATGTAAATAATATTGTAAATACCAGCTCTCATTTTCAATAAACTGTGTATTTAAAATTTAAAAAGAAGAATTTGTGCGTCATTCGGCTGTCATGATATTACAACCACTTCAATACATAGGTACACATGCTTACCTCAAATCCGCACTGCATATGACCACAGTTTCTGTTTGATTTCAGATTACCATTTTAAATAACCTTACTCTGTTAAAAACTGATTTCCGTGAAATAAGAAGAAACTATACATATTTTGTACAAGAGAAGAAAATATTTCAATCAACAAAATGAATTAATTTATGAATTATATTAGAAAAAAAACTTTTATGTCAACATCTCCTAGAAGCTCTTTTAGTACAAAGAGAATAATGGGTTATAAATTACACTAGGAATTTTATTTTGTTTTAACTCCTCTTACTCCCACAAGCTTCTCCTACTTCCAAGCATCCGGACTTTACCTTCAGATAATTCGATTTATGAAGCAAGATTAAAAACAATTATTTCTTAAAAATTCTTCATTTATTAATTTTAAAATTTTTTAAAACTTAAATTTGGATGATGACTGAGCTTGCCGACGACGGCCTTGTCACGTACGCTACAGTGAAAGCGATCCTGCGATCCTGGCAACTTACAGAATCAGTTTCAATACTCTGTCTACCATATTAATATTTAATTTATTTCATTATTGAGTTCTACTGTATTGGTGAAACCGGGGTATAATGAATTCAAGCAATCTTCTCATTAGAGTCGAGTAAACCAATTTTACCCGAAACCAACCGAACCCGCGATTCGGTTCGGGTTGGGTTGCCGCTAATTTGTTTCGCTACCGGTCGTATTCGGCTAGGGTTGACTTTAAATGTTTCGGGTTCGTGTTAGACTTTGGCACTTTCGGGCGGGATCAGGTAATCTGGTTTTTCAAAAGAAAGTCCTGAATATTTTTCAAAGGAAAATAACGATATATTTGAATATTAATCAGTGTCTATGTGTTCATTTTTATACAAAAAAGATAAAATTGGCATTTGAGATATAATTCTAGACTATGTTTCCATAATTGAAATAAAATATGCATTAATTTTCTTTCACTTCATGTTTGGGTCTGGTCAAGATTGAATATTTCAGGTTCAGGTTGAAGTATATCTGGTTCGGGTCGGGCTTCTGTTCGGCGAAATTTTTTTTGTCGGATTCGGGTCGAGTTAATTGATATTAAGCAGAAATTTCGGATTTGGTTACAGGAATGTACTTGTCAATTGCAAGTGTATTTAATCTTCTCATTAGAGTCCTGCATCGAGTTGGGTGAACCGATTTTACCCGAAACCGACCCGACCCATGGTTCGGTTCTGGTCGGGTTGACGTTAATTTGTTTAGTTGCCGGTCGAATTCGGCTATGGTTGACTTTAAATGTTTCGTTTTCGGGTTAGGCTTTGGTGCTGTCGTGCCGGTTGAGGTGATTCTATTTTTTAAAAGAAAGTCCTGAATATTTTTCAAAGGTAAATAACTATGTATTTGAATATTAATGAGTGTCTATGTGTTCGTTTTTATACAAAAAAGATAAAATTGGCATTAGAGATATAATTGTAGACTATGTTTCCATAATTGAAATAAAATGTGGATTAATTTTCTTTCACTGCAGGTTTGGGTCGGGTCAATATTTCAGGTTCAGGTTGAAGTATATCTGGTTCGGGTCGGGTTTCGGATTGACGAAATTTTTTTTGTCGTGCTCGGGTCGAGTTTTGGGTTGACTTGAAGCAGAAATTTCTGGTTTGGGTGTAGGATTCTACTTCTCACTTGCAAGAATTTGCATTTGGATCCAGTTTCTCAAAGTTTACGTCAGCGATTATCACTCTTCCCCCTTCCCCCCAGGAGGTACAGTACTTTTCTGTAACCTTCTACAATTGTCGAAGACCAATATATTTTTTAATTAACAAAATGCTTGATATTAGGTTCGTTGTTAACACCCAGTATATATATATATACATACAGGATGTTTCACTTAAAGGTAGAAATGTTATAGAAAAAAGTTCAGTAAGAAATAAAAACAGATCAATTACATGTCATATATGGTTGTATATACATATTGTATTTTACATTAATAAATCTTAGAAACAGAGAGTGGAATAAAGGTTACCATGGTAGTGAACTTACCGACATCTTGATTTAACTTTAAAAACACCATACTCATTTTTTTATATTATTAAATTGTTTTCTATCCAGATTTTGAATATTATATGATGTGAGTCACACCCCCACCATATTGAATTTTTATTTACCAATACAATGACTTTTATTATAAAAAAAGGAAAAAAAAAACTTTACCACAAAATATTTCGTTACTTTGATAAAAGTAAAAGGACGGGTAAACAATTTTTAGGGATGTAGTTTTAGAGAATTTTTAGAATTTATAAAATTTGAAGCAAATAACTGACGAGACAAAAAGTATTTCATCCCTTTCAAAAACACAAGGCTCAGTGACTTCCTGATATTTATCCAGTATTAACTTTGACAAAGATATATCAATATTTGCTTTAAAAATGTTCCATCAAAAAGTTAGTCAGGAGTAAAAAGACATTTTCCCGACATTGTTTACATGTTTAGAAAAACAATTTAAAATTTGGATTTGTAGACAATATCAAATAATTCATGTGTAAGAAATTACGGATTTAAAATATATTAAAGATATAAAATATTAAAAACAGTTAAATTTGGAACCGTATAAATATTTTAAACGCTGTAAGGGAAAACCAGTAAAAGAAAGAAAATGAATTTGGCCTCAGGGAAAAATATTAACATGAAAAAGTTAAAATACTGAAAATATTACCTGTTTAAAATACTAAAAATTTTAGATTGAATGAATTGAAGAGATGTTGAAATTGAAAATCCTTAAATTTATTTTTAACTTTTTGCTAGGTATGCGGGCTATTTTGCAAATTGCAAATTATATGATTTTTGTTTTAATTTAATTTTAAATATTTATATTGCAGTTTTTCTTTACCCTTAATTTTCGAGTGTGGAAACCAGTCAATTGGGATAGTTTAGTGTATCTATCTGAGTTTTACGTTAATGTTTCTTTTGGTATACAGGGCGTTGGTATAAACTTTAAGAAGTAGAAGGGCTTTCAATGAAACCAGGATCACCATTCTTATATTTGGTCAAAAATTCAGTATGTGTTACTTCAAATCAAATCAAGATTTTTTTTATCACATAAGAACGAAAAGAAAATGTTAATATTGGGAATGTAATAATAAAACATGCAAAATTGCTAAATGGTACACAACCGAAACACTTTTAATTGAACTTCATACATAAAAACGAGTTAAATCTACGTTTCGCTCTGCATCCGCAGACGTGTTCAGGATAAAAGTTATTCAAGTGAATTCAAAGACAAGAAACAAGAACGTCCTATAGGAGAGATGACCAGTCAAGACCTGACCAATCACATGCCATCAAAAAATGAAGCGTCGCCATCTGGTGAGAACAATAATTAAAGGTAAATTGAAAAAAGGCTGGAGAAGTATCGAACCATCGATTGAAGCTAATTGCAAGTCGCCATCTATGAACCGGAAACTGGACTACATTCAAAGCAAGTTCAAAGAAGTAGTTACCCTACCAGATTAGCTATTAAAAACTTGGTAAACAAAATCAAGGGAGCTGGTATGTTGAAGAATATTAAAGACGAAGATCCTTCAGACAGATCTCCGATAACATGAGGTGGTGCGCAAACAGTTAAAGAAAGATATGCACGTGGTACCAAGACATCTACGCGGAGGCTCAGACAAGAAATAATAATATCCTTTTATACTATAAGGGGCAGTCAAAAAGTTCACGGAATTTCGTGGTAACTCTTTAATACAACAATATATTTAATTTATTTGTTTACACACAACATCCTCTCCTCGAACAAAGAAGTCACGTCATGTCATATCTAAAACAAAAGTGATGTTCATTGCGTTTTTTGACACCGAAGGTGAAGTACATCCCGAATTTGTACCAGCTGGACAAACTGTTATGTACAAATTAGATGGATCTAATTACATGGTATACAGGAGTTTCCGTGCTATTTCAAGATTCATCGTGCAAATGCTATAGTTATAGCTCGAATGAATGAAATTAGCGCTGCAGTCCGCAGCCTTGTCCAACAAATAAGAAGGAAATATGCCAGTCCAGGATATCGTCGGGATAGCTCAGTAGGGAGAGCGTTGGTACGGCAAACCAAAGTACCCAGGGAATCTATTCTGGTGTTATCGGAACGCTGAAACCGGTCGGAAAAAGTCTTCTTAGCGACAATTTGCTATTCTGGTGTAGTAGAGTCGAAATTATGCCTATCGGAGCGGGTTGCTTTTCGTCGGCGTTTTTCCGAGTACTTCAAGCAGTCGAGATCGCAGCGGCAAGGCTCGGAAATTTTTTGTTTTACTTTGAGGGGGGGGGGGTTGGAGCGCTTGTTTAACATTAAAAAAATAGAAAGAGGGCAGAGTCTTTTAATTACCAGGGTTCGTAAATATCGTGATATTTTCGAAAATATCAAAAACATCTGACATTTTGGTATATATCCGATATTTTCAAAATAGTCAACTTATTGATGTTTAGAAATTTTTCCATACTTAATATAATTAGAAATTAAAATATATTACACTTAGCATGAAAACTTAATATAAGGGTCAACTAATTTAAAAGACACAATTTGCTTTTTACATAAAAAAAAAAAAAAAATGTAGGATTTACTATCAAGAAAATGTTATTTAATACAACAAAATTTGAAATACAAAATAGTTTTTGTAATTGAAAAATTGGAACGTAAATGTAAGCTTTTCCATTCCATAACCTGTTTGTTGTATAGCTTAAACTAAACTAAGTAAGGCCTGAAAATATTCTTTCTTATGAAGATTTAAATAACTTATCTAAATTTGACAGTGTATCTTTCAATGGGTGTTCTACATTTACAAATTCAGCTTCAAACGTAAAGGTTTTTTTTTTCTTTGTGTGTGTGTGTGGAGGGGGGGGGGGCGCTAAAGTCACTGCCAGAGGAAAAGTTCTTTATCTACAAAACGGTACAGTTAATAACAGCTGAAAAGATCATTTACACATGTTTTGAATAGCGTATTTACACTGAAAGTATAAAAAAAATCCGAGTATATATTATATTTGATATTAAATGTCAAATATCGAAATTATCAAACATCATGATATTTTGAAAATATCGCAAATATATCAATATCAACGAACCGTATTAATTACAAAATGTTGCTTTCTTACATAAAGCTTTTTTACAAATCCTTTGAAAGTTTTTTAACTCAGAAATCTGTGTACTCTTTTTTTCTTATCGGTAAAAAAGGTGCAACTAATTTACTTACAGATTTGATTATTAAATCTATATTAATCCAGACAGAAAAAAAAACCAAATAAACTTTGAATTTACATAAAAAGGAATTAGTTTGAACACGGAATTAAAAAAAAAAAACAAAACAAAAAAAACAAAAAAAAAACAATGCGTATATTTTAGACTTGTAAACAAATCAAAAGTTTCGGCGGAAAGACACGACAGCTGACACTTTTTTTCTGTTTAATATTAAAGCTGTTCTCAAATTAAAACTGTCTATTTTCTGACACATTCCTGAGTTCATTTTTATTCGCAAACACAGAAAATTGGTAGGTTTTCTTATTAAGAAACTGTGAAATCGAATAGCATTTCCCATTTTTCGATAAAGGCAAAGGATCTTTCAGAAAATGCAGACAAAATAGGTATTTTGAACCGAAATTACGAAAGCGACACCCGAAAAAGGTCGTCATGAGACAAAAATCGCTTATAACTCAAAATATAATGCATCTATCTCTATCTATCTATATATAATAAAAATAAATAAAAGACGCTTTTCGATTCCAAATCACTTCAATTGTCATATCTACCAATTTCATGCTTTTACGTTTGAAAATAAGTCTGTGAATGTGCAGTGCTCGATCAAGCAAAAGAGAGGACGAAAGCCAGATCCTCTTGATATGCTGTCACAAAAATTAAACATGTTCTATGCCTTAGATTACTAATATAAATATATAACTACATATTTAGAAAAATGTATAATTTGTGTTTAATCTTTTCCGACTGTAATTGTACAAAATATGAGTTATAATCAGCTCAAGGTCGAAATAGATTTACAATATTAACCTTAAAATATTGCCCACTAAGTTTGGGACCACTAAAATCAATGGGGCTCAGAGCTACGGCCTAGTTGGCCCTTTTTTAAATCAGGCCCTGTGTTTGTGTCAGAAAATATAGCGTTGTTGAACGGAGAAAATATTTTTTTAGATCCAGTTTACATTATTTTTTTCAAAACTTTTTAATATTTATTTTTACGTTTAATGACTTAATTGATTCAAATTATCTTTTTCACTAAGAACCGCGATTTCAATTTAATTTTTGATTAACATATTCAGTTATTTTTGAAATAAGTAATAAAGCGAATGGATGATCTGTTTAAGTATTTACAATATCAATCAATAAAAAAAAACATTTGAACGACTTTCTTTAGAATCTTTCAATTGTCACAAAAATAATTAAATCTTGATGAACTTAAAAATGACTTTAACAAGGGGGGTGGGAGACATAAGTATAAATCTAAATTAATATACTTATTTTATTTTATTTTTAACGTATATTGTGGATTTTTGAGATTAAGAACAACTAATTACCAGAGTCCTTAAGCAAAGCTAGATTTTTTTTTCTGCAAAGATACAACTAAATTATATTTAAATATTTCGCCTAATTTACATTTTTTTCAGTACTGGGGTGTCACAGTTATAATAAATTTAAAATACACAAAATTTTTGAAACTGGAAATATAAGTTAACAATTTTAATATCATTCACATAATTAATTCTGGTTTAGTTTGTAATAAATGGTCTAAAGATACAAATAAATAAAAAAGTTATGAACTATTTTATATTTATTTTTAAAAAATTCGATTATATTCTTAAATATTCATGTCGAGCTTGGTAGAATCTACAAAAGTCCTCCTCACCCCTATTTAAAAAATATTTTGCAGCGTATATAAAAAAAAAAAAAAATCTGACAATTTCACTGGAAATTTGCTAATCTTTTTCTGAGATCAAAATAGAGCAAAGTTACTTTCCAAAAATTTTGGTTCAAGAATAATAATAAGTGTTTTATGCACAATTAAAAATGCAAATTGACATTTTTTAATTTTTCACTTCGGCCTAGAAATATTACACAGATTGCAGGAACGGACACGCTAATATGAAACAATCGCATTCCCTCCTTCAACCCTTTTTTAAATAACCCAAACATTCTTCCGCACTGGACAATAGCCCAAAGGAAAACAGCTGACTTCCATCTCCCAAATAAACGAAAATACGTGTGTGCTTGCATCTGATTGGCTACAAACATGTCCGATTGCAAGCAGGGGATTTTCTATCTTTCATCCTCTATTGTAGGATAACGAGGTGAGACCAGAATAGCTTTTGTCCATAGCTGTCGTTATGAAATGGAGATTCCGGTTCCGACATGTAGTTATAATTCGATAAGACCAGAATCGGTCCCCAGGTTCGAGTCCTGGTCCCGGCATATTTTCGCTCTGTTGGAAAAATCTCAACTATGATACTCCAACCATTGGATATACATTTTCATTTAAACAAACATGCCTACCACATTCAAACTGTGCTTAAGCTTGAAGCTGAGGACTATGCCGCACTGGAAGCTGTATATTATGATTTGATGGAAGTTGTGGAGAATAAGAACATAATGTGGATGAAGCTTTCAAGCACCTGTTCGTTCGTACGTTAATCCGCGCAGGCGAATGCAAACAACGACTGGTCTTTCTTTAGTTAAAAGCATTCTATCAAATCATCTGAAAAAAAGATTAAGAAACAATTTTCCAAAAATAGGCAGGTATTTTATAAACACATTGTATAATTTTGCAGCTAAGTAAAACTCATGTTTTACATTAAAATAGAATCTAAATATATAACCATAATAAAAATTCTTTTAAAATTTCCTAAATATTACATAGTTTTATTTGAATTCTTTTTCAACCATCCTATATGTTTCTTGCTTTTCTGTCGTAGCAAATAAAATAATTCTTCAAAGCTATAATTGCTGTATTAAGTAATAATTTAAAATAGCGTATCGTCAAATTTGTAAAAAATACAACATATTTCTGTATGTTTAACAAAATGTATTTTGATAATAACATCTATTTTTAAGTAGATATTTTTTAAAAGTCTTCTAATAATGAATCGCTTTTTTCTTTTGGTGAAATACATTTTTAAAAAAGAAAGTAAATTAAATATAGCTGATAGTATACATTAAAAAAAAACTTGATTACATAATAATTGTTTTTAATTTTAAGCTGATCAAATATAGAAATAAATAATTTAACTTTGATCATTCCTAAAGAGAGGGGGATCGAATATTTGGAATATATTATATTTGTTTTTTGACTCGTTAAAACTACGGAAACGCTATCTCTAAATCACTGCATGGAAATCAAAAAGCAGATAACTAGATATGCAAACCTATGATGAAGATAGCACAGAAACAATAAAAATTAACTGTTATTACAAAAAAAAATTATCCATGCATAAAATAAAATCATAATTTATTTTACATCTTAGAACAATTTAAAAGAATACCTGACCGAACAAATCAAACGACAACTGTGATTAAAAACTGATAAAATTTTTTTACAATGATTTTTCGACATGTCATATAAGTTCTTTTCTGTGAAAAAATGACAACATATTTAAATTTTATAACTTATATTCATTTATACATATAACGGATGAATGACGTACTAACGGACTTTTGTAGGTTCTACCAAGCTCTACATGAATATTTAAGAATATAATCGAATTTTTTAAAAATAAATATAAAATAGTTCATAACTTTTTTATTTATTTGTATCTTTAGACCATTTATTATAAACTAAACCAGAATTAATTATGTGAATGATATTAAAGCATACACACATACATGGAATTATTGTTGGTGTATGTCAGATGAATTTGCGAAATAAACAGCTGTACCAAAAATATCTTATCTTTAAAATGTATTTTGACAACGCCAAGGAGATTTCAATTGTATAAATTTTCTATTGATTTTTTGTTAGGGAATGTCAGATCAGTTAGCGAAACAAACATGAAATCAATTTTGAATGAAAGTTTTAAAAGTATTATCGCATTCTAAGGATTTAATACGCACCACTTATTTCAATGCTGACCAAAGTTCTTTGTTAGAACAAAAATGTCAACAATTTTTTATTATTTCGCAATAGGTTTTCTGGCTGCCGTCCAGACTTTTAGCTACCGAAAGAAGACATGACATTTGTAAATATATTAAGAAAGTCAACCCAGATAACAAATTTTGTACGCTGTGAACTTCAGTTAAAAATGATAATTTTTTAAAGGAATGAAACCTATATTTATTTTTAATGTCACTTTTATAAAATTAATTCGGTGATAAATATTTGCTAAACAGACAAGTTATTATTTGAGGTTTGTTATACGGTAACTATTTGTCTTAGCTCTGTATTCTTTTATTTTAAATTGAAAGGTTATTTTCAGAAAGTTGTTATAACAAAATAATCTAGGAAGAAAATATTTTGTAAAACATTAACCGGGTTTGGCAATTTTGCAATATTTTTACAGGAGAGATTCTCCAGGCAGGACTTTTTGATAGAGAAGAGATAGGGGTGGAAACAGCTTTGGTAACACTAAAAGTCTCCAATATAACAGTCACGTGGCTATAACAGTACAGTCACGTGATATATCATTTTATTATTTTCATCGTCGCATCGAAATCACAAAATTGGGCATCTAATTTTATCGCCAAGATCTAGTATATGTTTGTGAAAGGAAAATAAATCTCGATAATTCTAGGCTTATAATAAAAAAACAGAAATATTGAGGCAAACACTAATAAATAGAGATAAAAGTTAAGACAACCAAGAAAATATCTGCATTTAACATTAATTAATAGCTATTAACTCAAGAACATGTCGTTTTAGTTCCTAAGAATCAAATCTCTTATAATCGTTATACCGCCTGTTAATATCTAATAATAATGTCATCATTGAGCTGGATGTTTGCATAGGAAAATCAATGTTTGTTATTAAACTATCGTTTACGCTCTTAAATGTTGGTAATAAGTTGCAAGTACCAATCATTTTTTTAAGATAGCAGAACATAAAATATAATTATCAAGGAAAAACTCAGATGTTAGACACACCGATTTGCTTAGTAATACATCGAATGTAGATGTTATCTTCAAAAAAGTTCACGTAGATGCAACGCTTAAAATAAGAAAGAAGAATGCATTTACAATTTAACAATAGCATATAAACAGAGCATTCCCCAAAACGACACCGAACCTTAAAATTTAATAATTTGTTAACTATGGTAAACATAAAGATGAAACATGTGACATGCGTAAAAAAAAAAAAAAAAAAAAAAAAAAAAAAAACTCGTAAACACAAATTAAAGGTTACTCAATTCTTTCTGTTTAGTTACTGAAATGAAAAAAAAAAATAGGCATTGCGTTTTTCAGCTTAAAGAAAGTTTAAGTAATCTTACAGACTGAATCAGTTTAGCACTAGTTAAAATTTAAAATATCTTTTAATTAATTTTTATTGGCTATCTTTTTAACATATAATTTACATAATCTTTATACTTTTATTGCAATTAATAGTTTATTTAATTTTGAAGTTTGGGAGTACATTTTTTGGGTGGGTGGGGAGCAGGGGGGACAAACTGTATGTACCTACATTTTTTCCATTAGTTCGACACGGCATCTATGCCCTACACTGTTAAAAATTTGCAGCAAACTGTCCAGTCATTTGACTGTTTTTATAGAAAACGGTTACATAACCGTAATTTAACTCTGCTGTGACCCTATTATCGCCTATATTATGGTCAGAATAGGGTTTAATTATGGTTATGAAACCGTTTTCTATAAAAACGGTCGAATGACTGGACAGTTTGTTGCAAATTTTTAACAGTTTATAATTTAAACGCTTGTCTACGATTTCGTTGGTCACGAATTTGAATGGTTTAAAAATATTTTTCCTAAATTTGTTTATTTATTTATATTTAATCAGGTGATTTATTTTCCACTTTAATCATTAAATTGATTTAATTATTATTATTTTGAATTAATTAAATCATAATAATGAAATAATTAATAATCAATTAAATACAAATATTAATTAATAAGAATGTCTGCATTGCTCAAATAATTCATTAATGCTCAAAATGCATTACATATTACATCTCTATTTTTCTTATTATAACTGTTTTTTTTTTTAAATTTAATATCGCATTGCACAGTTAAAAAAAATTGGCTTACTGGCAAAAATTCATCTCTGCTTTTAAATTCATACCAGTAGAAGCTTATTTGTCAGATTTTTAATCACCTTCAAAGGGAATCATACAATTCAACTAGCTGTATGTGTGTATGTGTGTGTGTATGTTTAATGTTTGTTCAACAAAAACAACTGGACAAATGCTTTAAGTTTAACTGACTTTCTTTCCGTTCATCATTTTTTTTTCTTAACATAAAAAAGTTTGTTATTTTGTGATTTGTCATTGTAAACTTTATTAGGATTCAAAAATGACATGTTTGTATATGTGCTTTTCAATGTGATGGCATCACCAGAAGTTCTGGAAGTGCATAGAAATTCCGTCATAGTACGTACATTGTGAAACATGGTGCGTCCAGTAATGTGTTGTTTGGATGCGGATAGGACCATTTCCAACACTTCTTGCGATGTCATTACACTTAACACAAAACAGAGTAGAATGGATATCCTGATTCGGCTTAAAATAAAACGCGGTTAATTTTTGATTGAATAAGAAAACTGTGATCCGCAGTTTCTTTGCAAATGTTGTATATTTAGCTGTGTTGCCTGATCCATTTCTTGATGCAACAGCTCATATATATATATATATATATATATATATATATATATATATATATATATATATATATATATAATATACATGCATACAAACAACATACAATACATACATACTAGATAGAACCTGTCAAAATTTGGTGGTAAATAACTTTAAAGCTCCTTTAGAAATATGCTTTTCTTTTAAATTAATTAAGTATTGAAAATTTGATGAATTGTTATATTGTGTAAGCGATTCCTACAGATATAAGATAATAGATGGTGTTGTCAGTCCAGTCTACTCAACTAATGAAGTGAAATAATTTTAAACTTCTAATTTACATCCTTGAATGCATGTTTGAATAATTTACATGCTTGAATTAATTTAGCAAGAATTTAACTAAAAATATTAATTGAATGATTTATTTTTATTAACTACAGTCTCAATTAACACACACACATATATATATCAATGTTTAGTATTTTCTTTCTTTTTCTTTCTTTCTTTCTTTCTTTTTTTTTTTTTTTTTTTTTTTTTTTTTAAATACGCGACTTTTAACTTTTTTCATTAATTTTATTTTCATCATCCTGACTCTAAAATCCAGAATTCAAAATTTTCTGTTTGCAGCTAACGTTTTATAATATATATTTTTAATTACTTTAATTTTATTTTACATTTTCATACATTATTTATATATTAAACCATGGATATCAAGGTGATTTCTTTTATAATTCTTACATGAATATTTTTGCTTCTTTCTTTGTTCTCTTCTTTTTTAAGGAGAATAATCATATACTTTTCTTAGTTATACAAATATATCTTCTTGATAATGGTCATACAAAATGCAGATAAAAGTTTAGATCACTTTATTTAATCAATAACTACATGCAAAATCTTTTAATTTAAATATCTTTAATATAAAATAAGTACTTTTAAAAAATATTGTCGGTTGTTAAATTTTATTTACCACAGTCACAATATTTTGAAAATATAACAATATTTAGTATTTCTATTTTTTTTTTAACTACGCAACCTTTACATTTTTTCATTAAATTAATTTTTAATAGTCTGATTCTAAAACACTGAATTTAAACTTTGCTGTTTGCAGCTAACGATTTATAATATATATTTTTTAATTACTTGAATTTTATTTTACATTTCATGCATTGTTTATTATTAAATCATGGATATTAAGATAATTTAGAATTCTTGTATAAATATTTTTCATTCTTTTTGTTTTCTCTACTTTTATTTTTCTTTTTTATAAAAATAATTACACACTTATCTTAGTATATATATGACACCTTGATAAAGGTCATACAAAATACAACAAAAAATGTAGACCAGTTCAATTTATTTAGTCGATAATTACATGCACAATCTTTTAATTTAAATACTATTAATATAAAAGTAATAAAAACAAAATATTCTTGGGTGTTAACTTTTACTTAATTATAAAGCATTCGAATAAAAAAAAAATTATATAACTTTTCGTCCTGAAATAAATATAACATTATTAAAATGAATTATTGCCAATAAAATAAGAAAAATCCTTCTGTCCGGAGTGGATATCGAACAGACGAACTGGACAACGAAACACCGCGTTTTAAATCACTCGGCCACCCTTTCCTCACTGCCTTTTCTCGGCCACCTTTTCCTAAAATTGGATAGGTTCTAGATTTAATTTTACGCAGGCGCAATTCATTTTCTTGTGAATGTGAAATTTGACAAAATGCTCTTTTAGCTTAAAATATATAGATAAGTACACATAAGTACACATACCTGTGTATACACATACGTACATATGTATATACAATTCATACAATATATACTGCATATATTGAAGAAATTAAGAAAAATTAAGTTAACTAACTTTGCGTTGAATTTTTATTTAATAAGCAACTTGCGTTTAAATGATTCAATGAGACATACAATATATACATATACAATACAATATATACATATACAATACATACATATACATAAAATATAAATACACATATGCATGCAATATTTTACATATTTAACATTTCTTTTTATAATCTAAAAAATCTACACTCTCAAAAAATAGATAAATAAATAAGAAATCCTCCAAAAACGGGCAAAAAGTACAAGCAGTAAGTTGTGGAAATACCCCGGTGATTGGAGGAGATTTTTTTTGTTATTTGAAGACATATTCTTCTTTTGACTGAAGAATTTCAGGAAATTTTGAGCTTCGGTTCGCGATTTTTTCGCGTTTTGAGAGTTAAAGGACATAGTACGCAAAAATTCAGTTTCTAATACGAAAAATATAACATGCATCACAGTTTTACTCCCGTAATTTATGCTCCTATGCGTAATACTCCTGTGATTTGACGAAAATGCAGCAGTTGGGGGATTTTAAGTAATTTTTACGTTTGATTGGTGATTTTTCTATATTTTCAGGGAAAATAAGCAAATTAAAGTGGAATTTTTCGTGTTTTAAACGAAAAAAATACAATAATAAACCTTCAATTCATGGATTTTTTTTGAGAGTGCACACAATTCTTTCTGTTTTATATAAAAATAACGTTTTTTATGACTAACTCTTAACGTGCATTCCTTTACTTATAAAAATTGTTTTTTCCTAAAATTAATATATAACCTATTATCCTACTAATAATATATTTTGTCACTTCTATCAAACACTTAAAGGACAGTTTAATACAGATACAGCAAACCATACATGACACTTCTGTCTATTTTATGTTAAAACTTCAGTGGCATGTTATGCTTTCTTTTTTAAAGAAATAAGTCATTAAACCAATTTAGAGGGCTCAAAAGCGTTGAAAACTTATTAAGCGCTTTCCAGCAGAAAAACTTATTTTAAAACATATATTTTATTCCTAATAAACGTTTGAGAAAATTAAACTTGAGTAAAATTTCTTAAAAGTTTTGGATGAAAAATCCTTTAGATATTTGATTATATTGGAAAGAGGAAAGAAAAATTACGTTAACTAACTTTGCGTTGAATTTTTATTTAAGAAGCAACTTGTTAAACGGATGATTAAAAGTGAAGCCTTTATGTGATTAGTTTTCTTATTATACAATAACTTAAGCATATTAATTAAAAGTTTTATACATTTTCAATTCATTAACGTATTATTCCGTAATTGAATGGGATTTAAATTTAAAAATTTTGAAATAAAAATATCGTTCTCTGATATTTACCTTCTCTGGAGATATTTAGGTAATTAACATGAAGATTTTTTTAATTCGTAAAATAAAATCTGAAAAGAAAATGGAATTCATTATATTTTTTATATTACAGGTTGGTGAACCTGCTTGTCAACGGAGCACTTGTAACCACTGTTTTCGAACAGTAATCTTCGCCTTTAAATAATTTACATATTAAATACTTAAGAAACCGACGGTTACATATGATAGATTATTTAATAAACATAGGAAAATTGTTGATTACTAGCTAGTATGTGATGGAGTGTCAAGCACGTGTTATCTGACGGGATAAATCAAAAGTCACAAAGTCCAAAATCTGGTCTGTAGGATGTATTAATTATTTCTTTAAAATATGGTGAAACATTAATATCTATGTCATGGCACTTTCTGAACATTCACATGATCTACATTAACCCTTTGATTACGGAGTTGGGACATATTTCGTCCCAACGACTATTTCTTTATTTTATTCGAAACATTTTTTGAAAAATAATCTCTGCCATGCATTTATACAAGGATACTATCAATAGAAATCTACCACAAAGAATTTTTTTTGTAAATTATAGTACGAGTCACTGTAAAAATAGTCGCCAGTCCCGTAATCAAAAGGTTAAAGAAACGACTTCTTAGTAAACAAATGGTAGTTATGGCGATATGCAAAAAAACCTGTTTCGAACATTCTTACAATATTTACTCTGTACCATTTTGCAATTTCAAAATTATTAATGTTCAGCGGTACTGTCATATTTGTTTTGCTGCTGAGCAAAAGTTTGCTAATGATGTCAGGTGTGTATAAGAAGTAATGAGAAAATATAGTATGATCTGGAGCAGACATATTAATATCGATATTAAACAATATATATATATATATATATATATATATATTAAAAGTGTTTCACAAAAGAAAGACTATAAAAAATATATATTACCTAATAACGTTTTTATTTCAATTAAAATATTTTTTATTAGTAAGAATTTAGCAAAATAAGTTTATTTTAATTTGTTTTATTTTTATTTTGGCTATTTTGTAGGCAGAGACAAATTTTGATTGCTGAGTTTAAATTATTTTATCAAAAGTGAAAGTAAGTAAATCTGAAGCTCTGGACCAGGGGTCGGCAAGTAATTTTAAGTAGGGTCCGAATACTTTTGAAAATTTTTATCGAGGTCCTGAGAAAAAACGTAATTATTGAAAAGTAATATTAGTACTTATTAATTTTAACTTGTTATTTTTACACATACATACGTACACTATACAACAGAAAAATCAGGTATTTGTTATGAAAATGTACTATTCACACAAGTATACGTTCTGAAAAATTTTATATACACATTATAAAATAGAAAAAGCAGATAATTGTTGAAAAAAATAGTGCGAAATATTACACATACGGTCTTGGGCTAGTTTTTTTAGAATTTGGTTCACGTGGTGACCAGCTAATTCGAATAGTGTCTTCAAGGTGTGCGTCCGTTAATCTCAAACGATATTTGTTCTTCAAAAAATTCATTTTGGAGAAAGTTGTTTCACATAGATATGTAGAACCAAACATAGTAGCCAGGTAAATAGTCAGTTTTTTATCGTTCAAACATAATTATATGTAAATTTTAATAAACTATTTATTCAAATTGAAAATTTTTGGCGGTCCACGATTTCACCTTCCGCGGTCCGGATGTGCACCGCGGTCCGCCAGTTGCCGACCGTTGCTCTGGACTATGTAGACACCGAAACACATAAAGAAAAAAAACACATTAAAATTGTTAAATATGATACATTATTGAATATAGTTGTTCAGCGTCATCGATTTATTACAAGAAATCAGCTTCCTCACAAAAATGATACAAATGAAAAGCACAAAGCGCTCATGTGTTTGATGGCGTTGTACAGAACCGCACTTATCGGAAGTGAGACTCATCTATCTGTGATACTCAAAATGGTGTCCTTCAGCAACAATACACATCTGGGCACGGGATTGCACTTCCCGCTGCACATTGTACAACATGGCAGGTGACAGGCTGGCACAAGCATCCGTACTATGGTTTCGAAGATCCTGCACTGTTGGTGGAGGGGTTTGCATATTCTCGCTGTTTCATGTATCCGCACCATTTATACATAATGAAAAAAAAAATACTTTTTCACGATATGTGATATTAAGATTTATTTATGTAAAGGTGAATACTGTATATCTACTGACAATTTAAACTCTGGAGCGTGACCTTTTCTTTTTTCTCCCGCATTATGTCGTGTTACAATTTTGAGAGTTTCGAACCAAATAAATATGCATTTTACGCCTTCTGATTTTAACGTTACTTTACGGAAGGTGTCTTCTCTTACTAAATCGATGATGCTGAACATCTTTGTCGTTGACTTTTTCCTCGTAACTCTAATCGTTTTTTAAATAAGAACGCTAACTCCAAATTTAGCCACCAGGTGGCGCTGTAAGCGGTTTCCTTGCGTAGTGTAGGGCAACTTTACGATACCTAGACCCCACTTTTATGACTATAGCTGTTGCCGTTAAGAAATTATTGGGGTGACAACGGACTTTAGAGGGCACACTGTATAATATAACTGAGACAAGTATCAATTTTCAGATGTTCATTATGAATATTAAACAATTATTTAAGAACATTGTTTAAGAAAAAAAAACTGATCCTGTATCAGGCCCAAAGGCGTACGCAGTTTAAAGGCAAATAAATACACAATGCATAAATACATTCATATTATGTACCTTTGCACATACTGCTATTATATTCTGCAATTTCTTTATTTTTATTATAATTAAATGAGGCTGTTAGTGTACACAATTACATGCAATTTCTTTTTAACAGAGAAATACGTGCTTCAGAAAATATTTCATTTAAAATTGTTTTCATCATTGTTTTAATCATGTTGATAGCTTTAATTTAAAAGAATTTTATTTGCTATTGTCTTTTTCACAATTAAAACAAAGAAATGATGAATAAGGTGTTGAATGCATAAATGATGTATCAAATTTTATTTTTGAAATTCGAGTTTATGTTTGCTCAATGAAAAAAAAAAGGAATGGAAATAATTACTAAAGCTAAATAGATAATTGAAAAATCACACATTTCTTTTGTTTCCTATTTTTTCGTTTTTTTCTAGATCCCCCCCCCCCCCGCTCTACCTGCTCTTTTTTTGTGAGAATACAATATTATATGAATTATCTTTATATATTATTTCTCCTGTCAACATCCCTTTTTCTAAGAAAATATGAAACGCAGAACAACGAATGAGATACCATATGAAAGGTTTTAGAACCGGCTTCTGACATAGCCCACTTAACAATTCGTTAAAACATGTTTTTGATTAAAATTTTCTGAAAATTAAAAATTAATTCGGCATATTTTTCATAAATGAAATGAAAGGTTTTCCTGAAATTATTGTTGCCAAAAAAATAAAATACCACATTATATGATGCTCAGCAATTATTATAAAAAACACCGCACGGGTTTATTTTATATACTTATGATTAAAAAGCGAAATTGAAATTGAAATGTTTAGATTTATATTTCTAAGTCCCATGTTTTTCCCGAAGCGGATGACGTCATCCTCTAATGCAGTCAAAATACGATTGTTATTTTTTTTTTCTCGCGCGTGCCTTTAGCAATCTTGGATCAGTTTTCAGTCTAACTTTGATGGAATAAATTAGATGATATTCTGGCTTGACTAACAACTAAATGTTGTTTGCAGATATTTTTATCCTCGCTTTTTCTTTAGAAGTTTAAACCTGCATCTAATAAATATTACATATTGATAAAAAATGATACTTCTCTATTATCCCGTCGACCACTTTTCATAACAAAAAACTATCGCCAAATAAACGGGAGAACGTTGCCATTGGAATATAAAATATATATATATATATAAGAATTTAAGGACACAATTGTTATTTTAATTAATAAAATAACTACCAAATCAGTAAAACATAATGAAAAATACACGCAAATGTCGAATGTAAAACCACTAGGTGACGTAACAAACACGCATAATGATTCTGATATCAAGTAAATGCGACTGCATTTTTGGTGTTTAATCTTACAGTTTGGCGGTAATTTTTTGTTATGAAAAGTGATCGACGAGATAATAGAGAAGTACCTAAAAATATTAGATTTCAGTGCTAAATCTTCGCACGGGCCCTCTGGTAATTATCTAATATAATTAAAATTATAATCTTTTTATTGGATGGATGTAAATTTCTGTTTCATAGTGTTTTTAATTAGTTTAAACAATTGAAAACGTTATTAAAGGTGTTATTTATTATTTCTCTACGTCGAAACTTATTATTTGTTTAATTAGTTTCTTTTCTTTTTTTTTTTTTTAATAGCATTCATATATATATAAACAGGTTAAGACAGAAAATGTAATGACTTTTTAAAAGCTATATATGAATACCGAAGCCAGAATTTTTTTTTAAATTTATTTATATCGTATAGATAATTATCTAATTTTTGTAAACTTTATTGTAAATATATTTACTTTTAAATTTATTTATTTCAAGTAAATTCATTTGCTTATTTCACTATTCAGTTCTAAACCTTTATTTATTTCACTACTGACATGCTGAAATAACACATAATTACAAATAAAAATAGCATGTATTAATGATAATCATTAATGATAATTAAAAAATCCATGTTTCCAATAGTAATGAATCATTAGTTTATATTTTATCAATTATTGACAAATTCAAGAAGAATTTTTTTAAAGATAGAACTAATTGCTTAATTCATCAATTTATTTAGATCGCCTAATTTAAATGATTTATATTTGTCATTTTCTCTATTTCTATTCACACAGTTAAAACGAATAAATGATGAATAAGGTGTTGAATGTGTGATTTACCACATTTTATCTTAGAGATTTCTAATTACGTTTCTTAATTTCTTCACGAAAACACTTTTTGAACAATGGAAATAATTACTAAAGATAATGAGATAACTGGAAAATCACACATTCATCCCGAAATTTTAAAGTTTTTTTTTTTCTGTCTGTGATTGTTTGCGATAACACCTCTCTTCACATTTTACAATATGCCATTATGAAGTTTAATTACGTTTTGTTTGCCTGATGCTTTGAATTTCTTCATGATTGTTGGGGTTTTTAATTAAATTAAGTTGTTGAAAAACTTTATGACATACATTATTTATTATTAGCTGAATACCATCCTGCTAATGCATTTGCATTTACATAAGAACTTTCTGTTTTTACGGGAAAATATCCACGTTTTATTCCACGTTTAGCAAAGATTTATTTTATTAAATTTCTTATATTAAATACGAAATCACATGTTCAGTGTAAGGTAAATGAAATCTAAAAAAAAATTACATTGTAATATGTCGGCGGCGCAGTTTATTTAATGTGTAAAATAGTTTCTTTAATTGTATAAAAACAGTACTTCAAAAATAGAGTTAAGTAAGCATGCATTCGCTTACCTGATTGGGCGATGAAAGCATTTAGTATATCCAATAAATAGATTGGTGACGTGTTGCAACTTCCTCACGTATATTATTATCCGTTAGAGTATTCCGGATTATCTATAAGATCACTTCTGCAAAATAATAAAATTAGTTTCGTTGAATAATCACTGTAGAATTAATAGAGTATTTCCTTTCGATTAAATTTAGGTTTAATATACGTTTTTTGATTACATAATTACACAGAGCATTTACATCGCTCTGACATTTTCACACACTACATTTTATAAAGAAATTCACATAACAACTGACTAAAATCTAAAGAGTTTTTTCATGTCCTTGGTAGCCTTGGATGACGTCACTGGGAAAAAGCACATGATAGCACGTGATAATCATTCTTTCACGTGGGCGTTTATTCCATGTACTTAGCTGAGTTGAAAACAGTTTATGAGTTGGTATATCCGACGAGATAATTAAAGTTGTTTACTGCAAATTTAAAGTACTTTATTATTATCTGACGATTGAAGAGTAGTTGATTCCGAATAGAAGATTACCCTTTAATTGGAATTTCCGTCACTCCCCCTTAATTTTCTATGTAGGATAAGGAAGTAAGTTCAGATTGTTTCGGTGTTTAATGAATTCAGGTTTGGGGTTGGGCTTGGTGAGTGAATCTGCGGTCATAAATTCTGTGGGACAATACTTTAAATCTATTATTCCATCTTCCTTGAGTTGTCTTATCGCGTGGAATCTGATATCTATATGTTTACTTTTTCGAGTATGTTTTCCACTTTCAACCATTTTTATACATGGCTGATTGTCCTCGTATATTGTTATGGGTTTCTGTTGTGGTAATTTTAAATCTTCCAGGAGTTTTATCATCCATAGTATTTCCTGTGCTGCGTTACTTACAGAAATGTATTCAGCTTCTGCTGATGACAGAGCAACGCATGTTTGTCTTTTCGTTGTCCAATGTATGGGACATTTTCCTAACATAAATATATTTCCGCTGGTGGATCGTCTAGTTTCTGGATCACCTCCCCAATCTGCATCTGCGTAAACTTCGAGAATAGGCTTATTTTTCGAACTTAGCGTCAGGTTGAGGTGTTTTGTGTTGTTTAAGTATGTTACGATTCTTTTGACTGCTTTCCAGTCTTTTTCTCGAGGGGTTTCATTTCTACGGCTGAGTATGTTGACCGCTGCTGAAATATCGGGCCTGGTTAATGTTGAGATGTAGAGTAATGTTCCCGTTGCTTGTCTGAATTTAATATTGTTAGGTAATAGATTTTCATCATCGTTGAGTCGATTGTAACCTGCTTCCATAGGTGTGCTGTAAGGTTTTGCGTTTTGAAGATTGAGTTTATCTACCAATTCTTCAATTTTTGAATTTTGGTTTAAGTAGAAATTTTTATCGTCTCTTTTTATATTTATTCCGAGATAGTTATTGACTTCTCCCAAATCTTTCAATTCATATTCCCTTTTGAGATTGTTTATTAATTCAATTATATCTTCGTTTTTTCCGGCAATTAACAAATCATCCACATATAATATAATGTATGTCGAGTTTTCACCATTTTCGCGTATAAAAAGACATGAGTCAGATGTACTTTGTACAAAATTTAATGCTTTAAGACTCTCGGAGATTTTCGTGTGCCATGCTCTGGCGGCTTGTTTGAGCCCGCTTTTTGTAATTTACATACTTTGTTTTGTTGATTTGGAGCTATATAGCCTTCCGGCTGTTTCATGTATACCTCTTCTTGTAGGTTTCCGTGTAAAAACGCTGTATTCACGTCGATATGATTAACTTTAAGGTTATGATTTAATGCTGCTATGAGAAATGCACGGATTGTGGTATGAGAGACAACTGGAGCAAAGGTCTCGTCATAATCTACTCCGAATTTCTGACTGTATCCCTGTGCCACGAGTCGTGCTTTATAGGTTTGCACTTGGTTTAGGTTGTCGCGTTTTAATTTAAAAGTCCATTTTGAACCTATCACTTTCTTGCCTGGTGGCGGATCGACTAATGTCCAAGTTTTATTTTTAGCTAGGCACTTGATTTCATTTTCGGTGGCTTTGAGCCAATTTTCCCTATCGTGTGGATTTTTCATTTCCATGATATCGTTCCAATTCTTTGGTTCATTTGATTGTGTGTCTTTAACTAAACAGACAAATCTATCTGGTGGTACTCCTCTGTTAGATCTATTTGACCTTCTTGGTTCTATTTGTGTTTGTTTGGACTCGCATGGTTGTTTTTCTTTATCATTAATGTCAATTTCAATGTAATTTTTATTCTTCTCTTCTTGATTTCTATCATCAGTGGAGATTTCTTCGAGATTTGAATCTTCCTCAATGTTGTTTGAGTGTTTTATTTCATGTTCTATGAATTTTACAGTCCTGGCAATTATTATTTGTTTGTCTTTTGTGTGTATGCGATATCCTTTGGAACGTGTGTCGTAACCTAGAAAAATACCTTCTTGCGCTCTATTATCTAGTTTTCCTCGATGTATTTTATTAATGTAAACAAATGCTTTACATCCAAAGGTTCTTAAATGTTTGAGATCGGGTTTGATACCTTTCCATAGTTCGTATGGAGTTTTGTCGTTCGCTCTTGTTGGCAATCTGTTTTGTAAATATGTCGCTGTGTGTATTGCCTCTCCCCAAAATTGTTTATTTAAATTTGCTTCTAAAAGCATGCTACGTGTCATATCGAGTAGGCTTTTATTCTTCCTTTCTGCCACGCCGTTCTGGCTCGGGTTGTGTGGAATTGTGAATTGGTGTAATATCCCGTTTTCCTTTAGATAATTCTCTATTTCGTTGCTATTATATTCTCCTCCATTATCGGATCTTATTTCTTTTGGTTTTCTACCGAATTGATTATTTACCATTGCAATGTATTCTTTTAATTTATCAATTACTTCGCTTTTCTTAGATAGTAAGTATATAGTTGTATATCTCGAGTAATCGTCGATGAATGTGAGAAAATATTGTTTTTCTCCTAGTGTTGGTGTACTTATAGGTCCACAGACGTCGCTGTGTATTAAATCGAGAACTTTGTTTGCTCTATTTGTAGCCGATTTTGGATATGGCGCGTCGTTTAATTTAGATTTAATGCAGGTTTCGCATAATTTATTATTGTGTCTGCAGTTTTTAATTTTTATTCCGGTAGCTAGCTGTTTGTTAACAATTGTTTTGATTGCTTCATAATCACGGTGTCCTAGTCTTCGATGCCATACTTCTAAACATTCTTTATTATTATTACAGCTTAGTGTGACGTTTGCATAGTTTTCTGCATTTTCTGAGTGGTTTGTTTGTTCGATTATGTATAAATTATTTTTGTTCTTCGCTCTTATATAAATTTCACCGTCGAACGTTAAATCGCATTTGTCATTTTCAAAGATTAATTTGCATCCATTTTTAGTTGCTTTGCTTACGGATATTAAATTGGATTCTAGTTCTGGGACGTATAGGACTTCCTGTAGTCTTGTGAGTTTTATTTCTCCATTTGGGGATTTCGTTTTTATTAAAACGTCGCCTGAACCAAATGCTTCGAGTTTGTTGCCGTTTGCGATGGTGACTGATGATTTTTCAAAATTGTTAAATTTATCAAATAACCTTTTATCATTTGCAGTGTGTGAGGTACTGCCACTGTCGAGTATCCAGTTCTGTTTTCCTAATTTTTCTGTTATTAGTACGCGATCTTCTGATTGATTAGTTTTTGAGCTTATTTTCTGATCATTCGCGTTATCGTGACAGTCAGTATTCTCTTTATAATTCTCTGTGTTTTCATAGCATAGTGATGATGAAAAAGGTTTAGCTTTATTTTTATTATTAAAGTTATTCACATTTTGATATGTGTGTTTGTTTTTGTTGTGCTGTGTGTATCTGCTCTTGAGGTGATAGCACTCGCTATTATTATGATTCGTCATCTTACAGTGACTGCAATATTTTGAATTTCTTTTGTAGTCGTTATAAGTGTGTTTTCTTTGTGTTTTAAATGCCTTTTCAGAGCTGTTGTTTTGTTCAGACATTTCTTGTCTGCGATTATACTCATCTATGAGTTTACTTCTGATAAAATCTGGGGATAATTCGGCTTCGGGCCTTGCCTCTAATGCTGTGATAAGCGTGTTGTAGCTGGGCGGTAATGAGCATAGAAATAGTGCAGATATGTGCGAGTCATTTATATTCTCGCCTATGGCGGATAATTTATCTACTATTTGTAGAATATTTGTTATATGATTTATCATATTACCGTTTTCGGGCAGTTTAGTACTGTACAGTTTTCTCAATAAATACAGTTTGCTACTCAGATTTGCTCTTTCATGCGTACGTTTGAGAACTTCCCAGGTTTGCCTGGCTGTGGTAAAATTTTTTACATGCACAATTTGTGCATCATCTATGCTTAGATTAATTAAAGCTCTTGCTTTTCTATCTTTTTTGTTCCAATCCTCATTTAAAGGAGTTGGCGGTTGATCACTTATTACTTCGAATAAGTCTTCTTTAATGAGAAGCATTTCGAGCTTAAATTTCCAGTTGGAATAATTGCTCGAATTTAGTTTCTCGATGAATTGGCTTTCTTTAAATGTAGCCATTTTTATTTTCTATCTTTAATTATTTTTAAAGATATTCAATTTAATTTAATACGAATCGCTTTTCTTTGCGTTCGTTTTTATTTTCTATAAAGCGAGTTTTTTCAGCATATAGCTAATGTGCTTAAAATTTTTATTTAATACATAATATCAGTCTTTCATAATCTGTCGGCGGCGCAGTTTATTTAATGTGTAAAATAGTTTCTTTAATTGTATAAAAACAGTACTTCAAAAATAGAGTTAAGTAAGCATGCATTCGCTTACCTGATTGGGCGATGAAAGCATTTAGTATATCCAATAAATAGATTGGTGACGTGTTGCAACTTCCTCACGTATATTATTATCCGTTAGAGTATTCCGGATTATCTATAAGATCACTTCTGCAAAATAATAAAATTAGTTTCGTTGAATAATCACTGTAGAATTAATAGAGTATTTCCTTTCGATTAAATTTAGGTTTAATATACGTTTTTTGATTACATAATTACACAGAGCATTTACATCGCTCTGACATTTTCACACACTACATTTTATAAAGAAATTCACACAACAACTGACTAAAATCTAAAGAGTTTTTTCATGTCCTTGGTAGCCTTGGATGACGTCACTGGGAAAAAGCACATGATAGCACGTGATAATCATTCTTTCACGTGGGCGTTTATTCCATGTACTTAGCTGAGTTGAAAACAGTTTATGAGTTGGTATATCCGACGAGATAATTAAAGTTGTTTACTGCAAATTTAAAGTACTTTATTATTATCTGACGATTGAAGAGTAGTTGATTCCGAATAGAAGATTACCCTTTAATTGGAATTTCCGTCATAATATATACTTGTATTGGATGAAATTTTAGGAAATGTTGCAGGTTTCTCAATAAAAATACAGGTTTTCAATGATATCATTCACAGATGAAAACATTTCGTTTCTTTAAAATTTAGCTATTAATTTTGGAACTTATCCAACAAAAGCTTTTCCAGAAATGCCGTCATTTTGACGCGATTATTGCAAATTATTTCAATTTTATGAATTAAAATATATGTTTGTTTTAAAAATGAAAGCATTTTGCTAGAGGTTTAAAATACATTTCAGTTTTTAAATTAAAATACATGCTCTTCTTATTAAAAATATGTTGTTATGTATATATCATTATATAGGAATGACAACTAGAAAGTTTAAAACAAGATTAAATGAGCATATGGCAGATATCAAATATCAAATATGAAAGAATAATTACAGCATTGGCAAGACAACATAGAACCGAGACATTAAAAACAGTAAAATAATTTATCCACCAAGACTTTATTTCCCATCTATTATCCGTGAATCAATAGAAATCTATATGTGTAAAGAGAACATTTGCAATGAATCAGCTTCAATTGAATTACCTAAAATTTGGCATGAGATATTTTCAATTTTAAAAAAGCAATAAGGAAATATTAAATTCCACATTTACAGTTGACTATTTTAAGCACCTTCTTTTATTACATATATGATCTCGTGATTTATGTTTTTCAAATTTATTTTCAAAAATTTGCGAGAATAATGTGTTTATCGTTGTAGATCTTGATAATGGCGTTTTTTGAGCGTTGTAACATGTCGGTCTTTATACTAAAAGGTTTGTATAAGCCTTTTTGTGTTCTGTTTAAATCACTTAAGCATTTATAGATATATTTTAATTATGATTAGTAATCTTATTATATGATCATGTTGTCAATTTTACCCACGAAAGAATTACACTTGCAGAATTCTCAAGAACGGAAGCACTATATATTTTTCTTTTCGATTGTAATGAGGAAATAGGAACAATAAAAGATATAAAGATCTCCATTATTTTTATTTTTCTTCGCTTTTTTCACCAACCCAATTATAAGTTTTTGAATTAATTGTATAATTTTTTTGAAAATTAAAAAGAAATTAATATCGTAAAATCTAATTTAAAATTCAAAATTTCGTGAACTGTTACAATATCTTCGGATGCTTACGGATAATTGATATTTGTTTCAGCTTGTAATTCGTCATATTCTCAGAAAAGTAGATGAGAAATATACACATACAAACATATAGTGATAAATATAACAAAGGATGTGAAATTTCACTTGCTACGCAGCATACAACCAACAAAGTGAAAAATGTCGAGACCGAGAATTGAACGGACCCTTAGTGTAACGCTCCAATGCTCTACCATCTGAGCTACCAGGACGACATCAAGTCTAGCATTTCTCACTCTAATATGTTGGTAAGGCTGCAACTTTGCAGAACAAGATGGATGTAATGCCAGACTACGTGACGCATAGAGGTAACGTCTCCAGTTTCAAAGCGGGATGTTCAACATTCGATTCAAACCAATAACATTGTGTTTATTATTTGTTAATCCTCTGAGCGTCTGAGGGCTTTCCTGCATTTTCATAAAAATATTTGTAAAACTTAAAATAATTTTAATTTTCTTTCCCCGTTTGTTTCTAAAATATACTTTATATCTCTTTATTTTATATATATCTTAAAACACAATTTTGTTACAAATATTTTTGTCTAGAACCGATTTAAGTTGTTTTAAGGAAACGGAAAAATACGGGCAAAATGCTTAGAAATTTATTATTTTTCACCAGTCTTTGGGTCCGGATCAAAGCGAAAATTTTATTTATTCACAAATTGTTAAAAATCAAACCTGCTATTAAAACATGCTACGGGCAAAATGCTTAGAAATTTATTATTTTTTATTTATTTTTTACTTTGTGGACATGTACACTAGAGATGAGACCAGAAAAGTCTTGATTTTTATACCAGTCTTTGGGTCCCGGATCAAAGTGAAAATTTTATTTATTCACAAATTGTTAAAAACCAAACTTGCTATTAAAACATGCTATTTTAGAAAGAATAATGTAGCCTTGAAAGTAGAACTTTCGGGCTCGATCTGTGATGGCACAAAATGTTTTGGGCTCCGGCTGTGATGACACAAAATGTTTTGGACTCGGGACCCGATAACAAAAAAAATTTGTTGCTCGAGCTCCGATGACACAAAACGTTTCGGGCTTAAGTTCCAAAGAAAAAAAAAAAATCGAATTTATCTCTAACGTACAACAGTGTTCGAAAAATTGGTTGGAGTCACTCTAGATTTTTTTTTTTTCAATTTTGCAAAAATCTTTCTGGTCTTTCAACATTCATATAAAGAGTATTTAAACGGAATAAGATTATAGAAAAAACAAAAAATAAAATTTCATTTCTTTAGCTTCAAAGTATGAAAAAGGAAAGATTTCTTGAAACAATGTTTCTTACAGTTCTAGATGTATGACTGATGCAAAAAATGAATATACACACATGACGCATAGACTGAAACAAGAGACTAAATCTGAAATGTTACGCAGAGAGATAGAAAGAGACAAAGAGACTCTTATCTTTTGTGGATCATTAAGCAGGGTAATAAGAGACATTGCTGAAAGTACGTAACTAAAAAAATGTCTTTTATAATTTACAAAATAGAGTACCAACTAACAGCTTATTAGTCAAAAACTGACATATCAATTATATCTGAAATTTTAAACCCTTTTACACTATAAAATTTTCTTGTGAAAAAGTCTTGAGTTATTATGAATAAGGAAAAATTTTTCAAGTGAAAGTATTTTTCAAAAAAAAAAAAAAAAAAATTATATATAGAAAACCGGAGAACTTTTAAGTGGATGAAGGTAATATTAATTTAAAGGTAAAAATACATTTTAGCCTATTTTTTATATTTTTAAATTTATATTTAGTAGGAGGGTCCGCCCCTTTTCACCTTTGTTTCTAATTATACCACGTTCTCTTATCTTACACATTTTAATAGTTCAGATATATTTTAAATTAGCGCAGTGAAAGACCAACTAAAAGAAAATCAATTGACATACAGATCCAATTTCCAAATATTAAACATTTTAAATTAAAAATGGCTTAACAACAGAAAAAAAAAATATTTATATGTTATAGATAACACTCTAATTAATTGTACAATTTCTTTGAAAATTAAAAAGAAATTAATATACCAAAAACTAATTTAAAATTCAAAATTTTGAGAACTGTTATAATGTCTTCGGATGCTTGATGCTTAAAGGTTAAATTTTCAGTCATAAAAATTTTAATTTATTCATTTTAATGTTGATATAATGAAATAATACAGTTTTTCGGAAAATAAACTATTTAAACGCGACAAATATAGTGATCATATATATTAATATGTCAACATCACTTTTTCTATTCAGATGTAAAACGCACAACGATGAATGATATATTATATGAAAGGTTTTTGAACGAACAGGCTGTTAACATAGAATACTCACATTTTGTGAAAATACGTTTTTTGAATAAAAATTGCAGTTACTTAAAATTAATGGAAAAACGTACAAGCAAATAATTTAAAAGATTGCAGCTTGAAAACCTCGCATATGTGTCCAATGGTAGTTATAAAATCATTAAACTATTACATGCTATAAAATTATTTGAACTGAAGTATTTCAAACATAAATTATATTAGAACACAAATTTTACGGTCACAGAGTTAAGATATTTCTCGCAATTTTCAACAATGTATTCACGTAGTTTAAATTTATTTGGTACTTCTCTATTATCCCGTCGACCACTTTTCATAACAAAAAACTATCGCCAAACTGTAACGCCAATTAAACGGGAGAACGTTGCCATTGGAATATCAAAAAATAAATAAAATATAAGAATTTAAGGACACAATTGTTATTTTAATTAATGAAATAACTAATAAATCAGTAAAACATAATGAAAAATGCACGCAAATGTCCAATTAAAAAACCACTTGATGACATAACAAACACGTATAATGCTTCTGAGATCAAGTAAATGGGACTGCCTTTTTGGCGTTTAATCTTACAGTTTGTCGATAGTTTTTGTTATGAAAAGTGGTCGACGGGATAATAGAGATGTACCATTTATTTAATATTATAAAAATTATTTTTCCCCTCCAATGTGCATTTTAGTTAGTAAAATATCTCAAAATAAATGGTTTTAAGTTGTTTCTTAGACGACCTTTTATTCCGTAAAGTTAAAGAATAAATTGGAAGAAAGAATTCTTTAATCTGAAAGTATCTGCCCCTTTGAGTAAATAACTTTCGATAAGAAAAAACGTTGTATGGTAATGTATTTCTTTTCTGATTGTGAATATTATTATGTTCAGTTAGTTTGCTTGTATAAAATGGAAAAAAGAAAAAAAAATATTGGTAATTTATAAAAAATTACAGATAATCTATTTCTCTCTTTCTGTTACTAGTTTTCGTTAAGAAGAGTGTTTATCTGGTAATGCCTTTCTTTTGTTATTGTGAATATTTTTATGTTCAGTTAGTTTACTTGTATAGTATGGGAAAAAAGAAAAAAATAACATTGGTAATTTATAAAAAGTTACAGATAAACTATGTCCCCCTTTCGGTTACTAGTTTTCATTAAGAAGAGGGTTATCTGGTAATGTCTTTCTTTTCTTATTGCGATATGTTTATGTTCAGTTCGCTTGCTTGTATAGAATTGAAGAAGAAAAAACATTGGTCATTTATAAAATGTCACAGATTACATCTGTAAATTGGTAGGTAAAAGAGCAATATATTGATTTTTGGTGTTTTAAGTTTTACATATTTTTCAAACTCTTTAAATTACCACTTGAAAAAATAATAATTTCTTTGCAGAATAAATTAAATACAGGACAGAAGTGGGGAAATACCCTGGATTTCTATTTTGTTTTAAAATGTTTTAAGTTATATTTCATAAATATTACAAGGTATAACATAAATATTACATAATAATACTTCAATATTACAAGGTATATAAATGTTGTTTATACATATATTCTATGTTAAATTTGACTGGAAATTTATTTATAAATTACGCAGAAATGTCAGAGAAATATTTAGTTAATGCAATCCCCAAATACAATGCACATTATTCAAAATTTCTTTAAGAGATTGTAATATGCCATACGTAATACTTAAATATTTACAAAAAAAAAAAAAAGTTGTGTGGGCACACACATTACATGTTAAAACCAAATTATTTTGAATAAAAACAAAGTTTTACAAAATTATATTGGATCTTAGGTCTTTCAATTGCAAAGAAGTAAACTCTTACATTAACATTAATCATCAACTTATTCACAAATACTATCTAAATACCACAGGTACTAATAGAAATGACAAGGAGTGTATTTGCTCAGGGGTTTACCTAAGCAAATATACTCCTCGACATTTCCCTTATATCTATGATCATTGTGAAATGGTTGGTGGACATAGAAAAATAAATACACTCATTATTAAAGAATCAAATCATGGTGGCTATTACGGAATATATTAAAGGGAGGTAATTGGGATTTTTCTTCTGTTTTTAGACGTATGACTGTTGTGAAGTGATTGGTGAGCATTGACCAAAAATAGATTTTGGAGATTGATCCTTCACTATAAAGGTAAACACATACAAAACTGAAAATCATCTAAAAACTACAGAGTTAACCCATTCTTCAAGACACTAATTAAAATAATAATTCTAGACTTTAAAATATATAAAAACTCAATATCCAAGATTTATAAAGTATGCATAAACAAGTAATTTAAATTAAAGATAATATTTATACTTGTATATTTTTCAAACATAATCTGTATACGTATTAAAAAACACAAAATTTTATTTGCAATTATATTTTTAAATTAAATATATGCAAATACACTCAGGTATTCTTATTTTTTAAATTACAAAGAAAAAGCAATTCATGAGGTTTATAGACATAGTGGAAAAGCTGTAAGGGAAAAAACAGATATAAAGATGAGACTTCATCTATCAATGGATTGAATTATTTTTACCTTATATTTTTAAATTTACATCTGAGAGATCAGAAATTTATTTCTGCTGGATTATTCTAATTTATTACATTTTTTCATAGAAAGTAAATGCAATCAGAACACCAATATGTTTAGTGAAGTTATACATTTTGCTTCAATCGAATTTGAAAAAATAATATTATTTATTGGATTTTCTTTTTACACCATCCAAGATTAATGCCACCATGATTATAAAATCTAAATTAAACCAAAATAGTATTAGCATCAACTTAATTATATGTTTCAAAAAGTAATAACTGAAGTAATTTCGTAAAAAAATAGGGTAATTTTACTTTAGTTTTTAACTTCTAATCTCAGGCGTGCACAATCATATTGAGTAAATGTTACTAAAGAACAGCAATTCACAGAAATGGTAAGTAGTCGTAAAATGATATTAAAAAGTAGTCGTAAAAAATAGTCGTAAAAAATAGTCGTAAACCTGAAATTAGAACGGAAATTGTAATATGTAGAAGATTAAAAGAAGTTACACAGTTTTAAATAAGCTTTTCCATCATTTTCCAATTTTAGAATGTTATTGTTTTCACCCACTGAAAAATCGGCATTGTAGAACTGAAATTTATAGAGAGTAAGTAATGTTGGTACGTTATACTGTTATGTTTCGAAAGTTACTTTATATAAAATAAAATAATTATTTAGAGTTCGCGCTAGAACCTGGGATAGCTGGATTCTTGGAATAATTGAATGGTTCAGTCGTAAAACATGCTAACTAACAAAATGCAGTTTTCGAGATATTCATAATGTAAGTTTTCTAAAGAAAAATACAAACACAACTATTGTGTTTGCTTGCTCTAAAACAGCTGATTTGTTAAGACTGGACCATCAGATAATTTATGTGTCACACTTTTTGTCTGACAGATTTTATTTTATTTGACATATGTGTAAAGAATCTTTGTTATTAAAATACATGGCTAAAATGTATCTTTGATTATTATAGCATATATTGAGTGAAAAATAAGCCTTGTGCATTTAAAAAGATGTCATGATGTGGTTAAGCAATTTTGCATGATAATCAGAAAAAATAAAAAATGTCAATTACCATGTTTTACACCCGACCCAATTGTTGGCTCATTGTTCACAGTTTGTGGAAACCGTTGAGAAATGCTAGGGTTGGTATGGTTGGAAAATAATTGACAAATGGTTGGATACAGAGGAGCCTCTAATTTTCAGCTTATCTGAGCAGGATTCTGTTGAACTGTTGGACTACTGTTGGGACTTTGTTGGATAATGGTTCGTTGGCTACTGGTACGATAAGGCGGACATTTCTAATTGTCGGCTAACGTATAACGGCAATTATCTAACATTGGCTCAACCATTTTGAACTATTTCGGGTGTCCTTCGTTTGTATATAATGGTTCGTTGGGTACTGGTACGAAAAGACGGACATTTCTTACTGTCGGCTAATGTGGAACGACAATTATACAACGTTGATACAAACATTTTGTGCTACTTCGGGAGTCCTTCATTTGTATATAATGGTTCGTTGGCTGCTGGTTACGACAAGAAGGACATTTCTTACTGTCTGCTAACGTGGAACGACAATTATCCAAAGTTGGCTCAACCATTTTATGTTACTTCGGGAGTCCTTCATTTGTATATAATGGTTCGTTGGCTACTGGTACGAAAAGGCGGATATTTCTTACTGTCGGCTAATGTGAAACGACAATTATCCAACATTGGCTCAACCATTTTGAACTATTTCGGGTGTCCTTCGTTTGTATATAATGGTTCGTTGGGTACTGGTACGAAAAGACGGACATTTCTTACTGTCGGCTAATGTGGAACGACAATTATACAATGTTGATACAAACATTTTGTGCTACTTCGGGAGTCCTTCATTTGTATATAATGGTTCGTTGGCTACTGGTACGAAAAGGCGGATATTTCTTACTGTCGCTAATGTGAAACGACAATTATCCAACGTTGGCTCAACCATTTTATGTTACTTCGGGAGTCCTTCATTTGCATAAAATGGTACGTTGGCTACTGGTACGAAAAGGCGGACATTTCTTACTGTCGGCTAACGTGAAACGACAATTATCCAACGTTGGCCCAACCATTTTGTGCTACTTAGTCCTTCATTTGTATAAATCTCGCTCAAACAAACAAACAAAAAATCCTTTTAGTTGATATATTTACACATGGTCTACCGGTCACAATAATATGAAAGTCCTGAATTTCGTTAGTTAGTTATGAAAATCAAGAAGAGGAAACAATTTTCGTCAGTTGGTTTTGAAAGTGGTGTCAAACAACGATAAATTTAGAAGATATCCCATCCTGCTGATGAATAAGTACGGACACTCAAAACAAATTTAGAAACTAATTAAGGGCTAAGCAAATAAATAATTTCATTCCTATTTTAGATACGATCTGTGATGTCAAAACTTTGTTTTTTAAAAACAGCAAAAACATTTAGTGAAAAAAATAGGGAATATCATCAAACTGTAGTTTCAATGTGTCTTCAATTGAAACTATGCTGATATAGTTGCTAGCTTTTAAGCTTTCTTCCGAGTCAAATATACATATATACCGAACCAGCAATTTTACTGAATAAATGAAATCTAATAAGCAACGCATAGAAAGACACATTTTATGAAACAAATATTCTGGTTCAAAACATGTTTATTTGACTTGAACAAAATTTTAAATGCAAGCAGCTATATTATTCGCATAGTGGGAAGACAAAAAAAAAGTTTTTTCTATCTAAAAAGTAAAATAATTGTAGTTCTCACTGAAATTTTTTTTAGAAAAGCTTAAATTTTGTTTAGTGTGGGATAATTCCACCCATATTATCCCTAGGGATAACCCTGATTAATATCAGGTGGATCACCGCCATGTAGCGATCAAGAAAATTCGCCCCATGGCCAGGTATACAACCCGGTAAGCTAGTTACCTGCTCGGCGGGTAGAGACCTGGTCAGCGGTAAAAAAAAAAGTCAATTGTGATTCCAACTTCGCCAGAGCATTTACCTGCTTTTATACATCTAATAGCTTATTAAACTTCATCCGTCATCCCTGTGATTATCTCTTCAGCTTCTGTTATGTTCTTTCTCGGATCAGGTAAGTTGCTTTCTCTTTGATCTGCACTTATATGGATTGTTATAGAATTTTTTGATGATACTTACGATTTCAGTATTGTTTTTTGGTGGCTGTTTCATCTACCCTCTTCAGTGCAAAAGTATATTTTCTTCCAACACACAATTTGTGCTTAGCGCAATTTCACTGCTGTGTTATTTTCTAGAACTTTCGTGACGAGATCACAGCTAAATTTTCTCATATCTTCTATAACGCACTACTTCGTTTTACATAGTCCTGCATATTCAACTGTTTATCTGTGATAGATTTTTTTTTGTTATAAATTGACTGTACTTCTTCATCAACGTTCTTATTTCATCAGTTATTTTCTACGTCTGCTTTACTTGTGCTTCACCAACAATATCCTTTTCAACATTTTCCAACCTAGTTGAAAAGTGTTTATGTCTTCGGTTTGTCTGCCGTCTGTCCATGCTCTGACTCCCGTAAGTATGCTTCGATTGTCCTGATATTTTTGTACGTTATTATCGTTTAATATAGCATGTTCCCTATTTCAACAGAAGTGTGTAGCATTTATAGTTTTTTTACAGGGACAATCAAAAGTATTCCGTTACATTACAGTCAATGGGAAATAAACGTTTCAAGTGCATTTTGATGATTCTACGTCATTTAAAACATAATGAAATTGATATATAATTATGAAGCGCATTAAAACATGCTTTTTGTAGAATTTGGGTTGCAAAGCATTTATTATTCATTTACAGGGTCAAACAAAAGAATTCTGTTACATATCGTTCTATGGGGAAAAATCGTTTGCAGTGTAATTTAGTGATATTTCACTATTTGAAACACAATGAAAATTATATGCATTACTGAGGTGCACTATAGATTGCTCTCTTGTGTGCATTACGTTTATTTACAGGGAAACACAAAATATATTGGTTACAGTACATGTGCGATATTTACAGTCTATGTGTGATAAGTGTGTTTTCAACTTTGGCTTGCGTTTTTAAGTTTAACTATTTTTTTTTTCATAGTACGTGTGTGTTTATAAACGCGGTCGATCATATACAGGACTACACAAGGGCATTCGTAAGTATTACTGACTATGGGAGTGAATTGCTTAAGGGTAGTTTTTAATTGTGTTTACGCATTTTTCTGCTGAACTATATTTAGTAGACTAATAGAAGTTTGTGGAATATAAATAAATTCATACACAGGGCTAAGCAAAGATAAAGGCACATTGTCGTTTACGGTTGGTAATTGCTGCGAGTGAGTTTTAAGTTCCCTTTTAGCTTAATATGTTGTGTGTACAAAAGCCTTCAGATAATATACAGGGCTGTACAAAAGATTTCGAGTGCATTTCCATCGATTGGCGAAAATTGCTAAATGTGAATAACTATTCCAACTATTCTAACTGAACTAAATTTTATCTTACTATATATCCACATCTATTGATCATATACAGGGCTGCACAAAATAATTCGACTACCTTTGACACTGGAAGGTAATTTTGAAAACTGTATTTTTCAATGTGTTATATGTTTTCTAAACTGTTTACTTACATATCTTCTTTCACCTTATTTAACGGTGAAGTTTCGTTACAGTTTTCTGGCTGTCTTGGAAAGTGTTTCATAATCTGTGCTTGACGCATGATTTTTCGTTCTTGTTATTGGTTCGTACTTGTATTTCTTATATTGGTTAGTTTCTTGTATTGTACATATTTATTTCATCCAAGTTTATTCTCGTTTCAAGAATATCTTCAGCATATAAAACTGAATTAGTTGCGAATTCACTTTCAATATTAATAATTTTTTTCCTCTTTAGATATTATTTAATTTTTTATCAAAATTATTTTCATAAAATATTACTCCGTGTAAATAAAACCACAATTTGGTATAATATGGTATGTATCTTTTCATGATCAATATATACAAAAAGTAGAAAATCGAAGTAATCGTTCTAAATTTTCTTCTGATATAAATGCGATATTTTTCCTTTAGCGGAAGAAGCTAAAGGGAAATAAGCATGAAGAGGAAATACTTGAATAGACTAGCCAAAACGTCATTCAAATATATATTAGGCTATTTCCATAAAATCCGATCCGCTAAAAGAGAAAATCCTGACATAAGTGTACGTTTATTTGCTACAGTTAAATGCCTTGGGCAGTTTTTTTTTGCCGATGTAAAGTATCTTATCAAAACCACAATATGATTTTCTTTCCCTCAGACGTTTCTGAAGACTGACTGATATTGTCACTGAATATATATTTCTGTTTTATACATGCTCTTAAATCACAAGTTTTATTGAAATGCAATTGTGAGAAAAAATTCTTAGTAGAACGCAAAACATACGAAAACAAATATAAGTGACATAGAGTTGCAATTTAAAACCTTTTCTATTTAAAATACAGGGTATCACAACTCCAAGCCAAAACTGAATATTTATTCACACCTCTATAATGTAATATCCATATCTCTAACAGAGAATAAGCCACCAAATATAAATGAATATTCAAGAAACTTATATTTATACAAGAGAATAAACCACCACGGATATTAGATATATATATATCTGGCTTCACTTCGGAAGATGGTTAAATTATCATTTGCATCATTAAAAATATTCTTTGCTTTAAAACAAAACTGCATACATAGTAAGCGTACCAATTTAATACTAGAATAGGGGCGCAATATTGACACAACTGCGCTACCTTGTGAACGGGGTTGATAATGCTAATGTGCGCGCTTTTAGGATGACGTCGTTAGGTATAACAAAATCTACCATCTGCGCATACTCCTGAGCATATATCGTGAATCTTTACTCACTCATGGAAGATTTATCTTGATTACCAGATTTATTGCCAATATTTTTGATACAGTTTGTTTCGATAAAATATGTACATTTAAAAACATTCACAATATCATTTTAGTTTCAGTAGTAAAGGTAATAACATATAAGCATTATGTAAGCACTATTGCCTTTTCTCCCGAAACTAAAAAATATATAGTGAATGTTTTTTAAATATAAATATGTTTATGAAAACCAACTTTATCAAAAATATTTTGCAATAAATCTGGTAAACAAGATACATTTTCCGTGAGTGAGTAAATATTCACAATATATATTCAGGAGAATGCGCAGATGATAGATTTATACGCATTTAATTTTCTATCTTGCCAATTCTTCTATATTGAAAAATATCTTGCCCTCTAGACATAATAAAACGTATTGTTACAGTAAAAATATCTGTGTTCCTAATTTTTATAATTTTAGCATCTTAGAAATTGAGTGAAAATTCCATTATAAAATTCCATCTTTACACACAAGAACTAAAGTTACATGATAAAAGCTTGTAACAAATAATCAAACGGTGTCAGAAGTACCTCCCTAAATATTATTTCATTCCGTCGTACGCATGGCCTACTATAATATATATATACGGCCCGCTCATTTCGCCAAAAACCGCCGAAAAAGTGAAGCCGGATTCAACTTCAAACCCTGAACCATTTCATTGGACCACGTGGTCTTTGTTTACATTTAAACCCTGCCCAGATAACGGCTCGTATTTTATTAACAGCTTTTATTTCGATTATTATCTAAGTTTGAGATACATTAATCTTATTTTCAAATAAACGAATTAAATAGTTATACTATTCAATTTCACTCTATAAATATATTTTTGTTAAGATCATTGCATTTTATAGCTACATTAACAAATGTGAATTTTTAAGGTTTGCTAGATTCTTATTTGTTTATAATTGCATGCGATACTTTAACACTATTTCTACCGTTGTCAAATGTCATATTTTTAAAGTTTTTATTTATGTTTATTTTGCTTGTCGTTTTTGAATAAACTTTCAAAAAAGGGGGGGTCTTCAATGTATTAAAAATTATTTGTAATTGTTTCAATGAAAAATCATAAATCGAAATCTTTTAAAATGTGCCATTTGACACCTGTAGTGTGTGCGATTATTGAGCAGTATAAAAATTAAAACACACTTCAAACATTTGTTTTTCTGTAAGAAAAATATCTATAAAAAATCATCACGGACATTATGTTACGAAGAACATTAGCTACGCGAATATATTTAAAGCAATAGTTTGATGTTTTAAGCAGATCATTCTATAATGTTCTTAAAATAAGTAATAATAAAATTGATTGTGTTTTGGTCTTAATATTTCTTTCTGACTATGTTTAAAAAAGTATAGATATTGGTTTTGCTTATAATTAAACCAGATTGTCCTTCAGAAAAATATTTATTACACAAAATTACGATAAATTAAGAATTTAACCCATAAAAATGTTATCATTTATTCGTAAAGGAACAGATATGTTACACTCACGCATCGATCTTTGTCGACTTTTCGATTGGCGCGATTTTCAAGTCCGCGCCAAACCAGTAACTTAATACAATTGCCAGATTACCACTAAAGGAAAAAATCCCTAAAATTTGGCGACGTTTTTCCTTTTTATAACCGATTTAAAAAAAAAAAAAAGGAAACGATATTTATGAAACGATAGTTTTTCGCCGTTATTTCCAACACTGCAGCTACGATCACTTCGAGATTTACAATTATTAACGCAACAATTTACCATATTTTCACTTGCAATACTATTTTAATAATCAAAAAATGAACAGTTATTGGAATTCGCTGTCATTTCTAAGCTTGATTGGAATGTTAGAAGAATTGTAAACGTAACCATGGCGACTTGACGTAATTTTGGTGTTTGTTTACATTTCAACCCTGCCCAGGTTGTTTCAGTTACGGTCAAAGTCAATTTTCAATTTTGGGCAGGGTATCAGAGTCCTCTGGCGGGAGGCTTCATACATTAATCTCAATTGAATATGCCTGTAGATCTAGTCTGCCTTGGTCGTACGTAACTTATTTTTTTTGTTCCTTTTATTTTAATTTATCTGACTCCAATTACACAACGACATTTCAAAACTAAAACTTTATTACCCGCATCAAACCAAACGACATTTCATTTTCATAACAACAAACAGTTCTGTTGCTATTCATGTAAAAAATTTCAATCTAATTTTCAACAACTATAGCGTAAAATAATTTAATTGTAAGCGTTGTAAAAATAATTCAGCATTACTTTCAACAAACGGGGTGAAAATTATTTTATAAAGTGTAGTAACTGTGGTGACTTGAAGAAACCCACGTATTTTGATTGATGGATACTGAAATTTCATTACACATATTTATTTCAACATTTACCACAAACTTTCACTACATTATAACTAATATTTCTATATTTATATTAGAAGCAAACAAAATTTGATATATATCAGTTGATTATTCGATCACAAGCTGTGTGTTTAACCTCCAGTAGTTCAACCCCTTCCGCTACATGACGTACGACCTTCATTAACGTGACCTCGCTTTTGATCTGGCGGACACTTCTGCCATACGTCTTTGGACGCTTTCTGTGTATGCAGTTTTGCTTTAAAATGTCACTGGAAAATAAAGAATGGATCGAAGAATGTGTTTGCGCTTTACGAAGAGAAATACTCTTTTTCGATTAGTAAAAAAAGGTGTGAAAAACAATGGTTTTCATTTTTCTACACGTAAAATAAATGACATTATTAATAAAAAAAGACATAAACGTCAAAGTTCACATTTGACTGGGAAAGGGTACAGAAATACATACACAATAAAGGTACGTTCGCCGATTATTATATCTACAGTCGCATCTCATGGTTTAAAAGAAAATCCAACCCCTCAAATAACTATTCGAAAAGCTTTAAACGTCTCTATAAAAACTATAAACAAAATTATAAAATCTGATTTAAAGCTAATCAAAACAAAGAAACAAAAGAAAAAAACAATGATGCTTACCGCCTAATACGTAAACATGTTTCTCACACTGTAAAAAAATTGGTGTAAAGTTCCTGAGAAAACCTGTGGCACCCTTCTGCCACAGGTTTGCTCAGAAATTTCACCAAAGAAATGCCAAGAAACTTACACAAGTCAGTTACACACAAAACATATGGAACTTTACACAGATTACCGATCACTCTTTTACAATAATTCCGAAAAGTTACACCAAAGTTCAAAAGTATACCTGAGAAAACTTAAGAATGTTACACACAAAACATATGGAACGTTTCACAGTTGATCAGTAAATTCCACTTTCTCAAGTATTCTGAAAAGTTACACAACATTGTGGAAGATGTTACACCAGATTTCTCAGTATTCTCGGATCAGCAGAAATAACCCGAGAAAAGCCAGGAATGTTACACAGTAAACGTCAGGAACATTACGCAGATTTTTTTACAGTGCAGCGAAAAGCTATGTGCAGCGTGATGTATGGAAATTATTTAGCAGATGAAAAATGGAGATGCATTTATCAGATCGTAATAGAAACAGATTGATTTTCTTCTGAAAAAGAGGAGGAAAAGACTTACAATGTTGTTTCAGAGAAAACAATGCAAATTTTGCCAAAGTTTTTATGGTTATTGCTGGATCCTGTTATAACAGAAAACTTAAAATAAGGAAAGTAGAAATAAATGTCAAAATTAACACGGACCAGAAATATGTTTTAACACCTGTTTTCAAAGAAGATATTCCATCACCTTACCAAAACAATCTTCATCGTCTTAAGTCCTATCAGGATAAGGCTTCATTATATTCATTATATATCAAGATTCATTCTATATTTCTTTTTTCACAATCGTTACAAAATGTTTGAACAGCCTTTGTATTTTTAGTTTTATCTTACATTTCCACTTTTATGTTATACTTATACTTTAGATTATATATTTTGTTTTATATATTTTATATTTTTCTATTATATTCCATTTTTTAAATATACATATATGTATAAATGGAAATAGTTCGATATTCTTACCACGAATACTACAAATCTCATTCACAGAGTTCTCGCAGACTTTTGACTAACATTAGCAATTTGGCTAATCAGAAATAAAAAAACATTAACCCCCCCCCCCCCAAAAAAAAAAAAAAAAAAAAAAAAAAAAGGTTAGCAATATAGATTTGTCGTGAAACACTGAAAAATCGATGTTTAATCCTTCATCCTTAATGAACCATTCTTTTTTTTCAGTATGTTGTAAAATAACCCAAGTTTTTGTAACTGCTTATAGATCAGTTATTCATCGAAATTCAACTATCTGCTGCAAAAACTATTAAACATATGTACATTCCAAATGCCTTGTGCAATCAAGTAAAAATTCCAAACCCAATTTAACTCATTAAAATCTTCCGAAATAAAACTTCCAACACATGTTAATTAAGGATTTTAAGATATATTGAATGAATTCTGAAAATTGAAAATATAAACAACAAAATATACGTCACATTGAAAAAAAAAAACTTTACTTTTCTAGAATTCTTCAGCTTTTCATTGAAGCCCATCACACTTCAAAGGCAGTTTCAAAATCGTACTGCTGTCTATTAGGCCCGTTAACGCATACTGCACTATTCACATTTTTTATATTCATTCGATTTCTCAGTTTAGTTTTTTGTTGCGTTCATCACACTGAAGCCTCTCTCACAGTCCACTGAATGTAAGTGGCAAAATTGCAGCAAAATGCAGCATGTTACAGGTTATCCGATAAAGCTGCTGCAGATCGTTTTTTCGAATGGAATCTATGAAATCTCCTAAATTGGTAGTCCATGCAACATCTCAAGAAACTTTTAAATAATTTCCATTCTGACAATGCATCATCATTCAAATGCATAAAGCAAATGCAGGTTAAAAATTGATTCAATTTCTTTTATACCATAGTTTTGAAAAGTGTCCTTACCCGTTTAGTAACGCGAATATGAGTATCACCTGTACTAACACACATACAAAAATTGAACACTCGCAGTTTGGCGAGTCTAATCGTTCGTTTACTCGCCAAACGAAGCATTTTGTCGCGAATTGGCGCAATGGCGAACGGCAGCGAGAACCTTGCTCATTCATAAATAATATAAATTTTAAAGGATATGAATATAAGAATACTGACAATTTTGGAATATCTGAAAATGTCTAATAATTGATTCATGGTTCTCCAATTTATTTTTTATAATGTGAATTAGTTACATAAATGCTTTAAAGTATAATAGTGAAGACAGAAATATTTGTTTTCACTATTAGTTTTGATAGATTATAACCAATCATAATAACATGCATTTGTCATTAAGTAAGATGCACTTCTCTACACGCAAAAATCCTCAAATTAATTTTAAAATATAAATCATCCTTTTTTCAGCATCTGAAAAGTTAAAAAAAATGAAAAGGAAAACTGAGTAACCTTTGATCCAGCTTTATATATTAATATGAGAATTTTTCCCGGTTCAAGGGGCACAGAGTCATCTATTGACGAAAATTTATAATGTTTCTAAAATGGAGGGAATATAGTATTAAAGAGCTACTTTATAAACATGTCATTTATTTCTTATAGTTGATTATAGTTATATTATAATTATATTATAGTTATATTATAGTTAAAATATAGTTATATTAGAATAAATGAATTAATTAATTTTAAAATTTGGTGAAAATTTTGAATACCCTGTACAAACCACGTAAAAATATATTTAATTTTCCAAAAAGATTCATCAAAGTATATCTAATAATGCACTCGCTGCGAAATATATATTTTCATTAATTACGTTTGATTAAAAAATATTCCTTAAAAAATTTGACTTTTTGCATTTAACACCCGAATTGTTAAGATTAATTTTAAAAACTGTGCAAGATGTTTGCATAAAAAATTATTTGAAAACATGATTTTATAACTTTAACCTTAAGGTTTAATTTTATCACTTCATTTTGCTTGAAACAAATTTTCTTTTATTTTCTGCGAACAGTATTTTAATATACATCATTGGGATCTTCTGGGAATACTAAAGAAGTTTCTTTACTATTGCATAAACATTATAAAAAATCGAATAAAATCTAAACTACAAAATCATGTTTGATTTATATTAGCGTGAAAAGATCCGCAGGCTATGTGCGATAGTTTATTTCACTTTTTAAAAAGTAAAGTAGTATTGTAATTACTTACAATAAACTTGGAATTCTGTAAGTCAATGTACACTGCTTAATTAACCTTTATTAAAATTAAACTGACTTCTATATTTGACATCGAATAATTAAAGATGTACGTATGTTGTATTATATAATGTATTAGATAATGTATTACACATTTATAGAAGCAAAACAGTATTGGGCAATATTGTTTGCATTCGCTGAATATTATTCTTTATTGGTAATATCTTGACTATATGTTTGACTTTTTTGGCTGAATCTTTATTATACCGTGACTAATATTGCTTCAACATTGGTATATTTACATATTGCCCATATTGCACCAGCATATTCCAAATATTTTTTTTATAAAGCAACTATTTCTGAAATATTAGCATTTTATTGAAAATATTTTTAAAGTCAACATTTCTACCTAAAGTCAATATTTCTCTAGTAGTGGTATTTCATTGCTTATATTACCAATTTAAAGCCAATATCTATAACCGATGTCGGTTTGTCATTTAAAATATTGTTAAAAAGGGAAATATTAATACATTAATGGACCTAAATATAACCAATCTAACCAATGTTGCATTACTACGAGCGGTAACTGCCAAAAAGTATTCTTCAAATTTATACATTATTACTTCTCTCTTCGACAATATTTTTAAATTCTCCAAGATGTTTCTTTAAAAACTTAATTAAAAACATGTTTTAACTCGATTAGAAGTTTTAACAATGTCACTGCGTTTACCCGAAACAGTTTTTTTGCTTACCTCATAATTTTTTTTTTTTTTAAATCATTATTCATTATTGCGATATTCAGAACACTATGTACAGTTATTTTAAAGCATATTAAATGTTTCTTTTTTGAAGTTAGTAAAAAAAAAAAGTTTGCACAAACCTCATAAAAAGTTGGAAAACTTTACAGAAATAAAATAAAGCAAAATAAAAAGTTTGATTTGAGATTAGAGTGAAAAGATCTGCAGGCTATGTGCGATAGCTTCAGTTCACTTTTTGAAAAAGTAGCATTTAAATTACCTACGTAAATTGTAAATTCTGTAAGGGAAATATACCACTTATATGGCTTAAAAAAAATCTGCTATATTTTACATGATATATTAAAAAATATGTTTAGAATTACATTATGCTATGATGTCTCTGAATACGTACATAATTAATAATACATTGTGGTGCGTACATTATACGGCACCACACTTTTAAAAAGATAAATGTTTATTATTTTACAAAAATACAGGGTGATTTTTTTTAAAGTTGTGAAAGTAAAACACTATAACAAAAGAACCACTGATCCAAATGACCTAAAATTTCACCAGTATGCTCCCAAAGCAATGGGAATTTTTTTGGTGTGGTTAAAAAAAACTTAAAATCGCACCGACAGATGGCGCTGTAAGGTAGCAGAAACAAAGAATATCGTCTGTGGGAGGAAAACAATGGACGGTAGTTTGAGAAACCATCTTCCGTAGACCCTCTGTCGTCATTGAACCTTTTCTTAAATTTTTAAGTTTCCTGAATCTCCTAAGAGCAGTTGCTCCGCTGTCATTATTCTGATAATACAGTTTCACTAACAACACACGGTCCGTCAATGGCGCAGTCATTGCGAGGATTTCCGTAGAATAATGAACACGAGATGTGCGTACTTCACGTTTTTATTCCCCAATGTGCGTGAGCCGGGCGCAAGTTCGTCTCCCGACTTTACTGCATATACAGCGCCATCTGTCGGTGCGATTTTAAGTTTTTTTTAACCACACAAAAAAATCCCATTGCTTTGGGAGCATACTGATGAAATTTTAGGTCATTTGGATCAGTGGTTCTTTTGTTATAGGGTTTTACTTTCACAACTTTAAAAAAAATCACCCTGTATAATATAAGCACAAACTAAAATATATAATAATCTCTTCCGATTTACCCACGAATCCGAATAGCATTCTTTATTCTTACAAACCTCAGAATTCTATATGTTAAAGGAAATTTAAAGGATGTTTTTTAAATATATATTTTTTTGCTGCCACCGATTTTTGAAAACATTTACGTGTAGTGTTATAATATATTAATCAGTTTTCTTCAACCGGAATATAAATGTTTTGGATGCGATCAAATATCAATTAAATATTTTTAGCTGCGTACTGAATTTATAGATGCAAGAGTGACGAAATTATATCCATTTTAATGTTAATGTTAATGTTGTTAATTTATCATGTTTGTCTGTATTACTTGCTTGTTGACAGTGAAAATGTTTAATTGACAGTTAATAGCATCCGAAAAACCTATATAACAATTGATAAAACTGATTAATACACTATAAAAACTACTCGGAAACGTTTCGGAGAATCCCGCATGTTATATATAATATCTATAGATTAAACTACTATTTAAAGGGGAGCGAAATAGTAGATCAGAATTACAGTAGAATTAGATGTGAATATTAAGTACATTGAATATGAAACAATTTTTAATGCAATTTGAATTAAGGGGGTTTTGTATATTCTCAATTTCAAAAACTCGATTTTTTTTATTGTTTAAATCAGTTTCTTATGGCCTCAAGAATATGTGGATGAAGTAATTTTTTGTGTGAAAAGGTCTTGCTCTCTTAAAAATATGTTAGAGTGAGACAGATCAAGGAGCTTTAATCCTGTTCATGGCTCACCACTGGCAGACAACGGGCAGATGGCCATAAAACATATCTACGATGATTTATCTTCTGATAATTTGCCCGAAAGATGTCTTGGATCAAATATACAAAACAATAACGAAAGTTTAAATTAATTGATTTGGATATTTGCTCCGAAACATTTTAATTACGGCAAATCTATTATCAAAATAGCTAGTTTTATTGACACGTGTACATTCAACGACGCATTTTTTACTATATTACATATTATGGATACAATGAGTATTCAGATAGGCTCAAATGCTATGACGTACTGCAATAAAGACAGCTTGCATTGCTCAGAACAGCGTATGTCATATAACGCAAAGGACTCCAGAATTTCTTCCCGAGAAGAAAACTAACACTTTGAAGAACGCCTTGTTTGAGGAACAGAAAGGTGTCTTTAATGCTCTCGGAATCACTGATTAATGGTAAGTATAAAAAATTTAATATTTTCTGGAAAAAAATGAAAAAAAAAATATTTTTCTACATTGTCCCACCGTTTCCGAAAAACTATTCGGTCAATCTTAATAAAGTTTTTAGACATTATTATGCATACATGTGTCTATGGTTGGAACCGACACTATGTAATATTTTTCCATATTAATCTATTTTTTCCGTCTCCTTAAAGAGCAAAAGAATATCCATTTTTTTAGATAAACGCCATTTAGATTTTAAAAAATGACAAAATGATCCTTTTTGTCGGTTGCAACCATAACTGTAAGCCTGCAAATTATAAAAGTGTTCTTAAATTCTATTTCTGATTAATAGATCTGCTGGAAATCAAGAGACATTACAATTGCGTGCAGGGCGCAGGCTCAACTTCGCTGCCATTTTGTAGAAACAAAAAAATTAAAATGTAGTTTGAAGTGCAACTAATTGTATGCAAAATAAAAACATCTACAGCAATTCCCCAAAAATGCCTATATATAAGCAGAAGATTGTAGAAAAAACCCTTAATTGGTCTACCAGACATGAACTTTGAATTGTTGGTCTAGTCAGTTACCACTGGTAGTTAAATAAATATCCGGACTTGTTTCTCTATTGTATACAAAATATTAAAATAAAATTAGGCCATTACTGTTTGCATTGGCTATATCTTGGGCAAAATTGGCAATAAAGGCATCAAATATCACGCTAGCATTGGCGTGTTTACATTTTTCAAATATTGGTGCGAGAAATATTCTCGATTTTATTATCAATATTACCAATGTATAGCCAACCTATATTTAACCAATACTTGCATTTTATTTGGAGTCTGAATCAGACGTTGTCAAAATGTTAGGTTTCCAATATAACAAAATAACTAATATAATCAATAATGGTGTGTTACTAGTGAATTTTAGAAAATCCCTAAATAATTCTAGAAAATTCCAAGCATCTATGTTTGTAATTGTTGTTGTTTTTAATTGTAGCGTGTTTTGATATGTCTGATAATAAATTCTGGCTACGTTGGAGTATGAGAATATTTCCAAATATTAAAGCTTAAAAGTAAAGAAAGACAGTGAATACTCCGACGTATAGACAATTCAAAGACATTCAAATGTTTCCAATTTAAAAAAAAAAAAATAATGAAAAACAAATATTGATCCCCATGTTTCTAAATATATTTTAAGCATACCGTTAGTGCGTGCTGCATACAAAGAACACTGACCGGACAAACACAAGTAAAGAGGATACGAAATGTGTTAGACCAAGTTTCCAACGCAGACCAATGATGTCCATTTGTATGGCCTCCAGGCAGATGGGGTTACCACCGACAACGATATACAGGGTGCTGCACCTGCGCTTGCACCTAACTATTTACAAAGTCCTATGGAGGGTCAAAGTTGTAAAGATAAATTTGGAGCAGCCTATATTACAAAATATATTGAAAGTGCGTATGCAACAGAGTTTTACAAATTTTGGTTTGATGTATGTTCCGGAACCACTTCTTCAGAACTGTTGAGGAACTGCATGATTTCTCAGTGTTCCTTTCCATACCTCTAAATTTACCTATCAATTTTGAAATCGATAATTCATTGGGAGGCATAACAGTCTTTCAACTTACCTTTCGATCCTTTAATTATATTTAACCAGAACCAACGAATTGTTATGAATGTATACTGTTCCAAAATATTTCTACCCATTTCTCTCATTAACCACAATTTTCGCTTTTTATGCATACCATTTGGTACATTGATTTTCCATACATGAATGAAAGGGACAACAAATGGTATGATTTGTTCGCCATTTACATGAGTAGCACAGTTAATGCATTGATGTTGGTGTAGGTTGCTTGTCATTGTGCTAGGATCACAAACAGTCAAGTCGGGTTATTCATTGTTAATAAAGATGAATCTTAAACGACATAAACTGTATTTTGCATTACTATTATTATAACAAGTGTGTATGAGTGATTATGGACACATAGCCTTTTTAAATACATTTTTCTGTACAAGAAATAATAGTTTAATTTAATCATAGTATATTTAAAACGACAAATTACGTGATATCCATTCTCACACAAAAACTATACACGAAAGAAAAATGTCAGATAAAGTATAATGGCTTACCAAAGGAAAGTGGGCACTCACCTGGAAAAGAAAAAGAAATCATTTAATTTAAACACTAAAATATCATTTAATTGAAACACTAAAAAAATTGAAAATGTATTACTTTTATCTTATTAAGATTTAATGCATCAGCATTACCATTGGTTACTTTTATTTAAATTTTATGTAGCCTTATTTAAATCAGTTATTGTGTTCTAGGTGAAAATCTTTTAAGTATGAAAGGCAAAAATAAATAGGGGAAGGTAGCCTAAAATGATCCTACGGGCAAAACGATCCACATATGTTTCTTCCAGACAGGTCACGCTATCTAGAGGGTAACACATAAACACATAAACTAGTTGTGATAAGTAAAGAAGAAGCAATGACGGTAATCAAGCGATCGCAGTATTACGCATCTGAATATAATTCTTTGAAAAATTGGTTTTTATAACATTGTTCATAAGGTAGGCACTAGCTTTCATATTTGTGTAGATTACAGTCTTCCCTGTACAGAAATATGACTTGGTTTACTTAATGGAGTATGTTTTTAGATGTGAATTACATTTATGTATTGTCATAATTACTTTTATATTCTTTATTTTGCCGATAAAAATAATTTACAATTATTTTTAAATGAAGGATTATTGTGCCCTTTGGTGAGGGTAAAATGATCCTTTGGACACTTTTTAAAAAATCTATTCTTTTCATTACTCAAATTGAATTTAGAATATTATAAAAATATGTTAATAATGCAAAATATAGTGTAAAACATACTAGAAAAGGGCCAAAGTTTTATTTAAACAGTTATGTTAATTTACACAAGTTTTTCCCTTAAGGGGATCATTTTAGGCCACCTTCCACTCAATAAATAAATAAAAATTCGTTAAGTAAGAAAATTTTTTCACAAAATTTATTGAAAAAAATCGTTTTTTTTTTTTTTTTTTTTTTTTTTTTTTAATAAATAGATCGAAAATGTAACAGAAAAAAATCGTAGATAATTTATTACAAGATAATTTGTAATAAGATAATTTATTCGTGATAACGCCCTAAATATTAGACAAGAAAAAAGAGAATGCGCTTTAATAAATTAAAATTCTGCAGTAGATTCTTAATTGTGTAACATTAAAAGAAAATTTTACACATTTCTTGCATAAACAATTTCTATGAAATTTTCTGGTAAAAAAAATATTTTACTAGCGAGACATATATTTGATGCTTACAAGTTAAATATACCAGAACTTCGACTTTAGAAAAGATTCCAAACCTTTCCTACATGAATATCATAGTCCGAATGAAATCATGGCACATCTCATCTAGGAATAGCTATTGACTATCCAAACAAGATTGTCTTATAGCGAAACAAGATTGTCTTATAGCGAAACAAGATTGGCTTATAGCAATACAAGATGCAGTGACAAATTCGTTTAAAAATAAACACACATAAAATTAAGATTCCTTTATTATTGTTATTTTTATTTTAAAGGAAAATATTTTCCCTGCAATACGTGGCAAAATTGTTTTAAGATAAAGAGATGTACAGTAAGAAAGTACTTTGAAAAAAAAATTAACAGTCTTATTCTGAAGTAATGTGAAACATTATTACTAAAATTTTTGCACGGGACAAACTTAACCAAATGAAGTCAACTAAACAAATTTTGGATAAGTAAACTTTCTTTATAACCGAAATCAAATGTATACTACATTAAAATAATCTATGTTTTCTAAATAAAATTGCTTGAACTAAAGATGTAATTAATGCTTGAAATGATAAAAACATTACACAAAAAGGCTTTAAAAAACCTTTTAATATAAAGATGACATGCTTCATACGCTCAAACGGAGATTTCTTGAAAATCGAAAATGATAAATAAATTATTTTCGCAAAATGTTTGAAAATAATAAACACCTTTTATCACTTTAAAATTAATTACATCTTTAGTTTAACGTTAAAGAGTAATTTTGTTATATTAATTGCAAATTTCTTGATTAAAATACGGTTAATTCGAAGGGTCAATTTAATCCTTGTGACAGTTCTATTCATTATGAATGCTTTCAAAGGAAAGGGAACTCATCTTAGACCATGATTAACGTACGAACAAATTCACGAACAAGTATGAGGAACTCGAAACCGAACATGAAGAATTCATCTTGTTTAGACTGATCGGAATGTCTGAGAAAGGTTTTGGGGAGTTTCTTAGATGTAAAGAGAACCAAGACCACGATTTTTACTTTGACTTTTTACTTATTTTTACCTAATCTGCACTTTTCACTTATTTTCACCTTTGACTTTTTAATTAAAAATTAGCAGATATTTTTTAGACTATATCTTCTATGATAAAATGTTCAATTGAAAATAAAACCATTTCCTTATCTCTATAAGTAAATATCTTATTATTTAGATTTTCCCTGAACGACATTTGAGGGATTTCGTACAATAAGGGATGTTTGTGTGTGTAGGTGTATGTGCATACGTTTTTGTGAAAAATTCGAATCCGTTAAAAATAAATAGAGGAATCGACTGTGCTTTTCATAGAATTTTATTATTCTTAAATTTTTATTTAAACTGCACTTCTTTGATAGAATAGACAACCCACACACGGATGATGATAGTTTTCTCATCATGGTTTCAGTAAAACCATGCAATGTTTTACTGAAATTTTTAAAATGTGAACTAGGGACATTTTTGTTAAAAATAATGATTTATCCCGTCTAATATTGAAATTTGTAGCGAATAAAAAAATAACTTAGTGCATTTGAGTGGCATGAGAGAAAATCGAGACCAGGTCGTCTTATCGGATATCATAAACAGACCGAGTGACAACTTATCAAGGTTTTCTTATACACATAACAAAAAAATTGGCGTTTGACATATATGATACAGATGACTCATATCTATTATTTTGATTTTGTAAAAGAAAAAAAAAATGGGGATTTGAAATATTAGGAAATAAATCCGCAATTTTTTCAAACTAAAATAATTATGTAAAATAATGGCATAATTAAAAGTTTACAGATACAATAAATGTGATTATATGATAAATATATGGTTACATAATTTCGTCAAAATGATGTTATCATAGAAGTAAAACGCTTTAATAATTATTTTATGGCCAATAATCCGTGATTTGTTACATAACGATGTAAGCGATTCTAAAGATAAACCTCTTAATAGATGAGAAATGTCTTTACAGTTGGATATTGTAACGCTATTAATGATATTGTCCGGTGGCAGATTTATAATGTGATTTGATGTCATAGCAACAGGACAATGAGAATTCAACAAGCTTGGATAGATTTTATCATGATTTAAGCTTTATTTCAGTGACATGAGAAAGTAATAGTTTATAAGCTTAATAACTGACATCTAAATCAGATTTAAAACTCAATAATTTTGATCCAAATGGGAAATTATTTTGAAAAGTTTTCCTAAATATTCCAAGAAATTTATATAAAACAAATTAACACAAAACTTATATACACTATTACTTTTTCGCGAAGTTAGAGTATAGGTATTCGTGAATAATGAATGTAGCACAATGGTCAGTATAGAATTACAATACGTTAAACACGAAAACACACCCGAAATGCATCCGACTATTTTATCGCCAAATAGACGCAGAGAAAAACGAATATAGCTGTTCTATATGGAATTATGTCTTCTTTAAATGTATATTAAAAATAATAAGCTTAGAGGGTCATCTTCATAGCGATATTTTATCAAACTTTCAAATTTGCAATATGAACACTTAATTTTAACATCATGTTTGGATTCTTGGAGATATTTTATCTTGGGGTACCGAAGGGGAAGTAATTTGGTCAAACAGTTTAGGAATTATGCTAGTTTAAAATTTGGAACTCATGATGTTAAATTAATTTTTAATCGTTACAAAACCAATAGCTATTCGGCTACTTTTTTAAGCATAACTTGAAACTACTTAGCTGAATGGGCTGTAATTTTTGATTTAGATATTTGAAGCTTCTAGAAATTGATTTCTGTTAAAAATTCATAGGTTACAGTTAATTTTTTATTCAAATTTTGCCAATTTTTTCGCCAAATATCGCCAAAATATTACCAAAATATCACCAAAATTGGCGACATTCTTTCATTTAGCGCCAAGCATGTGTTGAGAAATTGCTATGTACCTTGATTGGTTGAATTCTGTTTTCAAGAACGTTCTTTGAACTCTGATTGGTTGAATCATCTATCTCGGCTCCCATTGGAATTTCTAGACAATGTTCGAATATCTTCAGATTCTAAAAGCCATTTTTTTCCGCCAAATGTCGCCAAAGATTGCCAAATGTGGCGACATTCTTTATTTGGCGCTAAGCATGTGTTTTGGCATTGTTAATCTTAAAAGTCGATTTTCCCGCCAAATCTCGCCAATGTCGCTAATATTTCACCAAATATAGCCAAATTTGGCGTGATGTTACAAATTTTGTGACTTCGTTTACTGCTAACTGTTCAAAAACTTAATAACTGTTTCAACCTTCATTCCCATTGAAATGCATTGACCCGTATAGACACCAAAATGACCCACTAATGGAATTTTCTCGAACACGTGATCTAGTCCAATGGTCTTCAGGCACCTCAAAACGGTAGGATAAAAAATTTCGTCAAATTCGTTAGAGCCGTTTTTAAGATAAAATTTGTATAGACACAAGATTTGCTCTTTATGATTAGAGAATTTTCTTTTTATGTGATGCTGTGGGACGTTTTCGAGATGTAAATATTTTACCTTTCTATATCGATATTTTAAAGCAAAAACATGTCCGTGAGTAAAGCTGACGTCACATCGACGGTAGCAACGATTGCAATCGATTTCCCTTTTTTTTTTATCGCAAATTCTATTACTTCTAAACCTCGCATAATTTAAATTTTTACATCGTCGAATGGACAAAACAGTGTACTTTGAAAAGCAATTTTTGTGAAAACTGTATCTCAATTTACTGATTTTGTATGGTTTTAAAAATATTTTTCAAGCATGATTTTCAGAATTTCCACATCGGAATTTACATAGATTTTCCATAAGCAGAATCAAAAAGGCTGCTGTAGGTAGCAAAATCACGATTTCTTTGCTTCTTAATCTCTAGAATGCGGCTAATGCGAAAGTGTTACTTTCAATAAATTTAAAAGCTGTATTTGAGTAAATATTTTTTATACATAAATGCTTTTTGGTGTTAGTGGAAATCTAAAAAATGTATTAAATGTAAAAAATCTATTAGAGTTTTTAATTTTAAAGAAGTCCTTCCGGTTCAGTCGGAAGAGTAGGTTAATTAATTAATTAATTAATTAATTTTATATTTTGGTACATATATCAAATTTAAATTTGCGGGGAAATTTTAAATAATTCTTCCCAAATGTAATTAAATAGTTTCAAGAGAAATATATCAAAAATGTTAAAAAATTGTTGAAATCATAGTTTAAAAGTCTCCCATAAGCTGTAATATAACCTGAACTATTCAGTAAATGTCATATAAAACTTTTGTGTTTCCCTGTAAACGAATTGTAAGGAGAACATAATTGACTAACGAACTCATCAGAGATTCCTGAAAAATAAATACATTGTTCAAATTAGTTTTGAATTGGTTGAGTATCTCGGACGTTGTAGTGATGAGAAGATAGATTTTTTTTTGTGTGTGCTCTGTGAACAAACTCTAAGAGCAACATACTTGATTAAGAAACTCTTCTAAGACACTGGCAAGATTATTATACTGTCTCAATTACTTTTAAATTGGTTCTGTACTTTGGATGTTATTGTGATGATAAAGGATCAGGATCCATAAGCCGTGTTTTTGGTCCATGAAAAAAGACTAAAATTTTATTTTCTTATACTGACTTAATTATTTCACTTTTTAATACTAGAAGGTTTATCCTGTACGATTTCAACAATATTTTTTTCATTTTTTTTGGATTTATATGACTTACACAAGCTCAAATTTCGTATTATTCGTAGTTTTTGATGAAAAATACGCAATTTCTCCTAATGTTACCTCAATTATTTATAAAAGCGCAATCGTGCAACACTTTCTTATTTACATATATTATAAAGTACATCAAAATATGCAATATATGTAAAAATAAAAGTGTTGCAAAGCTGCGTTCACAGTAAAATATTAGAAATAGAGATTTAAGTAACTGCATTCCCTCACGTCACTAAGAGACTTTAGGATGCAGCAACGTGTTTAAACGTGCTAAAATGAACGTAACTATTGCTAATGTGAAGGAATGAAGTTCTTAGCAATAGTTATGCTCATTTTAGTACGTCTAAACAAATTGCTGCATCCTAAAGTCTCTTAGTGACGTGAGGGAATGCAGTTACTTAAATCTCTATTTCTAATATTTTACTATGAGCGCAGCTTTGCAACACTTTTCTTTTTACATATATTGTACATTTGGATGTATTTTATAATATATGTAAAGAAGAAAGTGTTGCACGATTGCGCTCATATAAATAATTGAGGTAAAATTAGGAGAAATTGCGTATTTTTCATCAAACACTGCGAATAATACGAACTTTGAGCTTGTGTAAGTCATATAAATCCAAAACAATGCAAAAAATATTCTTGAAATCGTCAGGATGAACCTTTAAATATTAAAAAGTGAAATAATTAAGTCAGTATAACAAAATCGAATTTTAGTCTTATTTTATGGGCCAAAAACACGGCTTATGATGGACCCTGATCTTTTTGCTTGCTTTTTCTTTATTCAAATTTTTCTTGTTTGTTTTGTACCTGTAAACAAACTGTAGAAGCTACGTACTTGATTAACTCTACCTGAGATATTTGCAAGGTCAATACACTGTCTAAATTAGGATCGAATTGCTTCAATATTTCGAGGAAAATCATGATGACAAGTTATTGCATTACATATAGATCAATACATAGATATATAGTCGAACTAAGAAGCATAACAGCCCTCGTGACTTTAAAAAGATTTATATCATATATGATTTTTTTAAGACAGTCACTGCAATAAAATGAATTGTTTCTAATCAACTGATTCTAATTATGTAAATTATTTCTATTTACTGACCAGTAAAACATATTTAAATTTAAATTAAATATGAATTTTTCCATTATCTTTACGCAAATATAGAAAAAATAAGTTTAGTTCTAAAAATTATCTATAATACGTATCTTTACCTAAGTCCAGTCAAAATAATATTTTCAAAAGAGTTCCTTTAATTTTTGTGAAATATGATGTTATCACGAGAAGCAATCATCGACGCCTCAAAATCACTGAGTAAAACGCATCCTAATTCAAAATGTAATCTAACACTACAAGAAGTGTCAGTGACAGAGTTTTGAATTGCATTACAGTGCACGTCTACTATAAAAAGTATGACAAACATAAATATTTCAGATTTTATATGAATAGTTAACATATAACATATCTTCAAAATTAAGCATATATCCTTTCTTTAGTCAGTTCCTTAACCAAGAAAATATGTGTACAGTCTAAGTTTAAACTCAACTAACCTCTAAGTCTAACCTCTAAGTTTAAACTCAATCTATGTATATATGTGTAACATAATCAACACAGCTGAATATGCTCTCTAGTCGTATAGACATTTTACTTATACATAGCATTCGTTTCTCTATAATATTGATAAAACTGGAAATATAATATTCTGAATTTTCCCCCAAGCGATAAGATTTGTACAGTCATCGTTTATTTCATCCATTCATCATGAGTTTCCGATCATTTTTAAAAGTGCATAAATTTTGATAAGTGTTAGTTCTTAACTATCATTGTGCACGAAGTCAAGTTTTTGACATTTAGATTCTTTGCTTTTGAGTTTAGATTGAAACAAAAAGTAGTATTTTAAGTTTTATTTTATCATATGCAACACAATTTCTAAAGTAATTTTTCTTTCTTCAATTGGTGATTTTGAATCTTCGGTGAAGAACATAGGGAATAGCGTTTTTATACAAAACTATTTCATCGAATCTTGGCAAATTTTATTTCAATTATTGTACCAATAATCTTAATTATAAAATTTAATCAGAATAAGGAAAGGATAGCATAATCGACTAATTAACCGATCATTTGGCCCAGATCTGTAACTATTATACCACTATATGGGAAGACCGAGCTATGCTCGGTTAAAATTAGTTTTGTGTTCAACTCGATAGAACAATAAAGTATTTGTAGAACATATAACAAAAAGTTATCTTTAACAACGATATAACAATAAGTTCTATGGACCCTGATTGGTTGAATTTTGTTTTCGAGCCAATTTCTTCGTCAAATGTCACCAAAATTTAGTCGCAAACTTGGCGACATTCTTTCATTTGGCGCCAATCATGTGTTTTGGCATTGGTAATCTTGAGTCGATTTTCCGGCCAAATCTTGCCACATCGCTAACTATCGCCAAATTTGGCAAACTGTTACCAACTTTTCAATTTCGTTTACTGCCAACTGTCCAATAACTTAATAGACTGTTTCAACCTTCATTACTATTGAAATGCATGGACAAGTAGTGATTCCAAAATCACCCACTATTCGAATGCTCTCGAACATGTGACCTAGCCCAATGGTCTCCATTGACCCCAAAACGGTAAGATACCAAAATTTAGTCATAATCATTAGAGCCGTTTTTTGGATAAAATTAGCTCGACCCATAGTGACCTAAAATGACCACTAATTGATTTTTCCCGAACATGTGACTTAGCTCAATGGCCTGCTCGTATCCCAAAATAGGTAGAATATAAAATTTAGTCAAAATCATTAGAGCCGTGTTTCAGATACAATTTGCATACACACACATAGACACAAGATTTGCTCGATATGTGATGTATAATGCAATGTTGATCACTCAGTGAACCGTAACTTTCACCAGTTCCCCAACATACTATTTCTGATATTCTACATATGGTTAACATATTTACCGTTTTGTTAAAATTCCCATTTCTATAAAACGAATACAAAAAGAAATACATTTGAAATACCTTTGGATCTAGGAGCTTCTATTTCATGCATCAAAACTCAGCATAAATATATCCTGATAAAATTGCTTAAAGGAATAAGTGGTAATAAGTAAAAAATAAATAAATTCATAGATGTTTTATACACTGGCCTCTATCAGTTAAGTCCCAAAGAGTTTTGTGGAAATTTGGTTATGAATGCCTCATAATAGAGGTTATGAATGCCTCATCCACATCGGAGACATGCAGTGATGTTCGTCTGTCCAACACAATGTTGTTCAAAGCTAGGATTTCATGACCACCAAAATGATAAATTTCCCTTACGTTGGTGCAATGATAATGTTCGGCTACTCTCTTTTCAGATGAAGGTTTGTCGAGAATCAGTTTGTATACAGGAACAAAACAAGTTAAAAAGAAAAACAACTCTTGTAAAAGATGCCGTACATAAAAAATGGTTCAAAGCATGGCGTATTACATCCATAGAACAAGCCGATTAATGTGGAATGTGGAACTACGCGTCTACGTGTAGCAGTATATTTGCGCTATACAGGTCGTACAAGGAGACCTGTTAATGAAGTTATTGACGGCAGCTTTTGACAACAAATCCCCGTCATCTAAGAATGTGGATTTTAAATCCTACAGGATTTTCGGAGGAGGTAGACGTTGAGTCACGGCTCTTCCTAGAATATCTGAAACGTACACATTGAGATTAATGTTCGGCTATTTTGCGAGATTATCGAAATGACGCATATATGTTTCCCCAAGAACATTATTGGTTAATGTTATATATGACCTTGCATTATTGTCTATCAAATTAAGTCTGGTTCATCAACTCTCTGGTAAAGTCTCACATTAGATTCATGGACCACATCTCTATACTGCTGTGTTCTCAAGTATCCACATCGGAGACATGCAGTGATGTTCGTCTGTCCAACACAATGTTGTTCAAAGCTAGGATTTCATGACCACCAAAATGATAAATTTCCCTTACGTTGGTGCAATGATAATGTTCGGCTACTCTCTTTTCAGATGAAGGTTTGTCGAGAATCAGTTTGTATACAGGAACAAAACAAGTTAAAAAGAAAAACAACTCTTGTAAAAGATGCCGTACATAAAAAATGGTTCAAAGCATGGCGTATTACATCCATAGAACAAGCCGATTAATGTTGAATGTGGAACTACGCGTCTACGTGTAGCAGTATATTTGCGCTATACAGGTCGTACAAGGAGACCTGTTAATGAAGTTATTGACGGCAGCTTTTGACAACAAATCCCCGTCATCTAAGAATGTGGATTTTAAATCCTACAGGATTTTCGGAGGAGGTAGACGTTGAGTCACGGCTCTTCCTAGAATATCTGAAACGTACACATTGAGATTAATGTTCGGCTATTTTGCGAGATTATCGAAATGACGCATATATGTTTCCCCAAGAACACTATTGGTTAATGTTATATATGACCTTGCATTATTGTCTATCAAATTAAGTCTGGTTCATCAACTCTCTGGTAAAGTCTCACATTAGATTCATGGACCACATCTCTATACTGCTGTGTTCTCAAGTATCCACATCGGAGACATGCAATGATGTTCGTCTGTCCAACACAATGTTGTTCAAAGCTAGGATTTCATGACCACCAAAATGATAAATTTCCCTTACGTTGGTGCAATGATAATGTTCGGCTACTCTCTTTTCAGATGAAGGTTTGTCGAGAATCAGTTTGTATACAGGAACAAAACAAGTTAAAAAGAAAAACAACTCTTGTAAAAGATGCCGTACATAAAAAATGGTTCAAAGCATGGCGTATTACATCCATAGAACAAGCCGATTAATGTTGAATGTGGAACTACGCGTCTACGTGTAGCAGTATATTTGCGCTATACAGGTCGTACAAGGAGACCTGTTAATGAAGTTATTGACGGCAGCTTTTGACAACAAATCCCCGTCATCTAAGAATGTGGATTTTAAATCCTACAGGATTTTCGGAGGAGGTAGACGTTGAGTCACGGCTCTTCCTAGAATATCTGAAACGTACACATTGAGATTAATGTTCGCTATTTTGCGAGATTATCGAAATGACGCATATATGTTTCCCCAAGAACACTATTGGTTAATGTTATATATGACCTTGCATTATTGTCTATCAAATTAAGTCTGGTTCATCAACTCTCTGGTAAAGTCTCACATTAGATTCATGGACCACATCTCTATACTGCTGTGTTCTCAAGTATCCACATCGGAGACATGCAATGATGTTCGTCTGTCCAACACAATGTTGTTCAAAGCTAGGATTTCATGACCACCAAAATGATAAATTTCCCTTACGTTGGTGCAATGATAATGTTCGGCTACTCTCTTTTCAGATGAAGGTTTGTCGAGAATCAGTTTGTATACAGGAACAAAACAAGTTAAAAAGAAAAACAACTCTTGTAAAAGATGCCGTACATAAAAAATGGTTCAAAGCATGGCGTATTACATCCATAGAACAAGCCGATTAATGTGGAATGTGGAACTACGCGTCTACGTGTAGCAGTATATTTGCGCTATACAGGTCGTACAAGGAGACCTGTTAATGAAGTTATTGACGGCAGCTTTTGACAACAAATCCCCGTCATCTAAGAATGTGGATTTTAAATCCTACAGGATTTTCGGAGGAGGTAGACGTTGAGTCACGGCTCTTCCTAGAATATCTGAAACGTACACATTGAGATTAATGTTCGGCTATTTTGCGAGATTATCGAAATGACGCATATATGTTTCCCCAAGAACATTATTGGTTAATGTTATATATGACCTTGCATTATTGTCTATCAAATTAAGTCTGGTTCATCAACTCTCTGGTAAAGTCTCACATTAGATTCATGGACCACATCTCTATACTGCTGTGTTCTCAAGTATCCACATCGGAGACATGCAGTGATGTTCGTCTGTCCAACACAATGTTGTTCAAAGCTAGGATTTCATGACCACCAAAATGATAAATTTCCCTTACGTTGGTGCAATGATAATGTTCGGCTACTCTCTTTTCAGATGAAGGTTTGTCGAGAATCAGTTTGTATACAGGAACAAAACAAGTTAAAAAGAAAAACAACTCTTGTAAAAGATGCCGTACATAAAAAATGGTTCAAAGCATGGCGTATTACATCCATAGAACAAGCCGATTAATGTGGAATGTGGAACTACGCGTCTACGTGTAGCAGTATATTTGCGCTATACAGGTCGTACAAGGAGACCTGTTAATGAAGTTATTGACGGCAGCTTTTGACAACAAATCCCCGTCATCTAAGAATGTGGATTTTAAATCCTACAGGATTTTCGGAGGAGGTAGACGTTGAGTCACGGCTCTTCCTAGAATATCTGAAACGTACACATTGAGATTAATGTTCGGCTATTTTGCGAGATTATCGAAATGACGCATATATGTTTCCCCAAGAACATTATTGGTTAATGTTATATATGACCTTGCATTATTGTCTATCAAATTAAGTCTGGTTCATCAACTCTCTGGTAAAGTCTCACATTAGATTCATGGACCACATCTCTATACTGCTGTGTTCTCAAGTATCCACATCGGAGACATGCAGTGATATTCGTCTGTCCAACACAATGTTGTTCAAAGCTAGGATTTCATGACCACCAAAATGATAAATTTCCCTTACGTTGGTGCAATGATAATGTTCGGCTACTCTCTTTTCAGATGAAGGTTTGTCGAGAATCAGTTTGTATACAGGAACAAAACAAGTTAAAAAGAAAAACAACTCTTGTAAAAGATGCCGTACATAAAAAATGGTTCAAAGCATGGCGTATTACATCCATAGAACAAGCCGATTAATGTTGAATGTGGAACTACGCGTCTACGTGTAGCAGTATATTTGCGCTATACAGGACGTACAAGGACACCTGTTAATGAAGTTATTGACGGCAGCTTTTGACAACAAATTCCCGTCATCTAAGAATGTGGATTTTAAATCCTACAGGATTTTCGGAGGAGGTAGACGTTGAGTCACGGCTCTTCCTAGAATATCTGAAACGTACACATTGAGATTAATGTTCGGCTATTTTGCGAGATTATCGAAATGACGCATATATGTTTCCCCAAGAACACTATTGGTTAATGTTATATATGACCTTGCATTATTGTCTATCAAATTAAGTCTGGTTCATCAACTCTCTGGTAAAGTCTCACATTAGATTCATGGACCACATCTCTATACTGCTGTGTTCTCAAGTATCCACATCGGAGACATGCAATGATGTTCGTCTGTCCAACACAATGTTGTTCAAAGCTAGGATTTCATGACCACCAAAATGATAAATTTCCCTTACGTTGGTGCAATGATAATGTTCGGCTACTCTCTTTTCAGATGAAGGTTTGTCGAGAATCAGTTTGTATACAGGAACAAAACAAGTTAAAAAGAAAAACAACTCTTGTAAAAGATGCCGTACATAAAAAATGGTTCAAAGCATGGCGTATTACATCCATAGAACAAGCCGATTAATGTGGAATGTGGAACTACGCGTCTACGTGTAGCAGTATATTTGCGCTATACAGGTCGTACAAGGAGACCTGTTAATGAAGTTATTGACGGCAGCTTTTGACAACAAATCCCCGTCATCTAAGAATGTGGATTTTAAATCCTACAGGATTTTCGGAGGAGGTAGACGTTGAGTCACGGCTCTTCCTAGAATATCTGAAACGTACACATTGAGATTAATGTTCGGCTATTTTGCGAGATTATCGAAATGACGCATATATGTTTCCCCAAGAACATTATTGGTTAATGTTATATATGACCTTGCATTACTGTCTATCAAATTAAGTCTGGTTCATCAACTCTCTGGTAAAGTCTCACATTAGATTCATGGACCACATCTCTATACTGCTGTGTTCTCAAGTATTCACATCGGAGACATGCAGTGATGTTCGTCTGTCCAACACAATGTTGTTCAAAGCTAGGATTTCATGACCACCAAAATGATAAATTTCCCTTACGTTGGTGCAATGATAATGTTCGGCTACTCTCTTTTCAGATGAAGGTTTGTCGAGAATCAGTTTGTATACAGGAACAAAACAAGTTAAAAAGAAAAACAACTCTTGTAAAAGATGCCGTACATAAAAAATGGTTCAAAGCATGGCGTATTACATCCATAGAACAAGCCGATTAATGTGGAATGTGGAACTACGCGTCTACGTGTAGCAGTATATTTGCGCTATACAGGTCGTACAAGGAGACCTGTTAATGAAGTTATTGACGGCAGCTTTTGACAACAAATCCCCGTCATCTAAGAATGTGGATTTTAAATCCTACAGGATTTTCGGAGGAGGTAGACGTTGAGTCACGGCTCTTCCTAGAATATCTGAAACGTACACATTGAGATTAATGTTCGGCTATTTTGCGAGATTATCGAAATGACGCATATATGTTTCCCCAAGAACATTATTGGTTAATGTTATATATGACCTTGCATTATTGTCTATCAAATTAAGTCTGGTTCATCAACTCTCTGGTAAAGTCTCACATTAGATTCATGGACCACATCTCTATACTGCTGTGTTCTCAAGTATCCACATCGGAGACATGCAGTGATGTTCGTCTGTCCAACACAATGTTGTTCAAAGCTAGGATTTCATGACCACCAAAATGATAAATTTCCCTTACGTTGGTGCAATGATAATGTTCGGCTACTCTCTTTTCAGATGAAGGTTTGTCGAGAATCAGTTTGTATACAGGAACAAAACAAGTTAAAAAGAAAAACAACTCTTGTAAAAGATGCCGTACATAAAAAATGGTTCAAAGCATGGCGTATTACATCCATAGAACAAGCCGATTAATGTGGAATGTGGAACTACGCGTCTACGTGTAGCAGTATATTTGCGCTATACAGGTCGTACAAGGAGACCTGTTAATGAAGTTATTGACGGCAGCTTTTGACAACAAATCCCCGTCATCTAAGAATGTGGATTTTAAATCCTACAGGATTTTCGGAGGAGGTAGACGTTGAGTCACGGCTCTTCCTAGAATATCTGAAACGTACACATTGAGATTAATGTTCGGCTATTTTGCGAGATTATCGAAATGACGCATATATGTTTCCCTAAGAACATTATTGGTTAATGTTATATATGACCTTGCATTATTGTCTATCAAATTAAGTCTGGTTCATCAACTCTCTGGTAAAGTCTCACATTAGATTCATGGACCACATCTCTATACTGCTGTGTTCTCAAGTATCCACATCGGAGACATGCAGTGATGTTCGTCTGTCCAACACAATGTTGTTCAAAGCTAGGATTTCATGACCACCAAAATGATAAATTTCCCTTACGTTGGTGCAATGATAATGTTCGGCTACTCTCTTTTCAGATGAATGTTTGTCGAGAATCAGTTTGTATACAGGAACAAAACAAGTTAAAAAGAAAAACAACTCTTGTAAAAGATGCCGTACATAAAAAATGGTTCAAAGCATGGCGTATTACATCCATAGAACAAGCCGATTAATGTGGAATGTGGAACTACGCGTCTACGTGTAGCAGTATATTTGCGCTATACAGGTCGTACAAGGAGACCTGTTAATGAAGTTATTGACGGCAGCTTTTGACAACAAATCCCCGTCATCTAAGAATGTGGATTTTAAATCCTACAGGATTTTCGGAGGAGGTAGACGTTGAGTCACGGCTCTTCCTAGAATATCTGAAACGTACACATTGAGATTAATGTTCGGCTATTTTGCGAGATTATCGAAATGACGCATATATGTTTCCCCAAGAACATTATTGGTTAATGTTATATATGACCTTGCATTATTGTCTATCAAATTAAGTCTGGTTCATCAACTCTCTGGTAAAGTCTCACATTAGATTCATGGACCACATCTCTATACTGCTGTGTTCTCAAGTATCCACATCGGAGACATGCAGTGATGTTCGTCTGTCCAACACAATGTTGTTCAAAGCTAGGATTTCATGACCACCAAAATGATAAATTTCCCTTACGTTGGTGCGATGATAATGTTCGGCTACTCTCTTTTCAGATGAAGGTTTGTCGAGAATCAGTTTGTATATACTGTATCTCCACTCATCAACATAGAGAACATGGCTACAATATTGTTGAATCCGGAATACATGTGTTTGGCTGTAAGAAAAACTGCTTATCTAATGATTGCGGGTACGGAAACAGGGTGGGAGATCTGAACCAATAGGAAGGAGGGGGGGATGAAATTATTGAACGTCGCGTCGTGTGAGGCTTCACCGTTCATTTTATGGACGAAAAGGCGACACCATACAAAGAACAACTTATCTATGATATTTATACGGGAGAGGATATTCATCGTTGGATTCACCTGCATGTTTTTTATCCCATCGATTATGTTTGGGAAACTCTATGAAGAATAATACGACGTAAACCACCTCTCGGGTCCTACAGAACATACAATCTACGCTTTTGGATGTCGGAGATGTGTTGCTCTGACAACTACTTGATTAATGCTAGGTGGACTCGTTATAGGAACTGTATAGCTGTCAGAAGTGGCCACACTTTATAGTAGTTGGCCTATTCTGGGGATATAATACGATTTTGTTTTGACTATTTTTGATGTACTTTTTACATTGCGTAACTTTTACCATATTTTCATTTTATTATATTATAACACGATATGAAGCAATTATGTGCCAAATTTGATGTTTTTATATTCATTTGTTTATAAGTTAGACAAAATAAAACCCTATTTGCACGTTAGGAGACCAGTGCAATTATTTATGTTTCTCTCAACGGTTTTTCTCACCTGTAACAAAAGTTTTCAAGAAATTAATTATTAATATTGTAGTCACCTTGAAAAAGCATTTAAAATAAAATGTAATAACATGTAGTTGAAAACTTGCTTATCCATAATAAGGTGTATCCTAATTTATTGTCTCCATTATTGCTAAAAACATATTTACTTTTTTTTTTAATCTTTTAAATGTTCTTGCATTATTTACTTAAAATAAAACTATGTGCGCTCAATATTGCTATCAATGAGCACGTTTAAAATTTACTTGTCACGAACTTCTTAAATATTAAAACTGCATTTTCTTGAGAGATTATCCAAATGAATATTTTCTTTCTGTTTTACTCTTTATATTTTTTTAAATAACGAGTATGTGTCTATGTAAATATTTAAGAAGGAATTCTTACGTTCTACAAAAAATCCCTAACATTTTAAGTTAAGTAAATTGATTGTATTTGATGTGTTTTTCCAAATTAATATTTTAATTTGCTGTTGAACATTTTCTAAATACAACACACACTCATTCATAAAAGTGTGTATAAGATTTTCAAATCCTAAAAGAAAACATGAAATTTTACTACAAAATATTATTTCAGAATATAATATCTGAATAATATGCCGATATTATAAAAATAGCAATAGAAACTCTGTAAAAAATATACTAGTACATGTAAAATATTAGAAAATGATAAATATTTGTCTAATTTATCTTTGAGTAATCTTTGGCTTCAAAGTGGAATTGTTCATTTTTTCTTTACGAATAAATAGTGTATGGAAAGTATTGTGATCATGATTAGAATGTGGTGAACACCATAACTCCCAAATGGTACTTCCGATTGAGCTCACATTTGACCAATATGTTGTAAATTACTGTCGCAAGAACTGTACTAATTTTTGGAAACATCGACCGATGGATTAGGTATTTAGCAAGGAGTTAATCTTGGTGTTCCAGCACTGCTATTGGAATGAAAGTCACCTCAAATGTTTTAATTTTTCTCCTCCTTTTCTGGCCTTCAAATAAATCCAGCCTGACGGATCGATTGAGGTAAGTAAACCACTGTTTTCAATATCTTTCACACGATATTTTGATGCTAAGTAGAAGTGTGTACGTCTAGTTATTCAGGAGAACGACCATGTTGGTTTTTGGTCATCTGTTGGGGGAAAATCCGCGTACCCATGGTTTTGCATTGAATTCTGCAATAAATTGTTTCTTCACTGAACAGGTTCTGAAGGATGGATACAATGTACACGAATAGTCTGCAAACAGTGGGTACATGAGTAATGCAGCGGATAAGAAAATCAAAAGATGAGAAAGCCATTACATGACAACATAATTTTTTTCTTGAAAACATGAAGAAAAGTTACTCAACATGCGGTGAAGGATGGATACAAGGTTCAGTCTAAAAAGAGTGGAGACATAAGGAGTGCAGAAGATACGATAAGTAAAAATTGACATGACAACATTAAACATGGTAATATTAAAAGTTGCTTGAAAACCTGAAAAAAAAAGTTACTGACCTTAAAAAATGTATATATGTTTTAAAGTTTCATTCAGAATTTATTACAATAAAGTTTTTTGTTACTGGAAGTGTAAAAACTCAATTTCGGATTAGTAACCGGTTTTACACAACCATCAAAATTCGGAGCTGTTTCAAATGGTCCTAGAAAACGACTTTTGTAAGTAGAGAAGAATTTTCTGTGGCAACAGGTGTGGTTTTTCAATAATCCAGATGTCCCCAAACACTTTTGTGGGGTGTTCCAATTTTTCCGCTCTTCAAGACTTTTGTCAACAACTATTAGGCACCCGATTTTACCCTACTTTTCCCTATATATATACAGGGTGATTATAATTAAAGTACCACTTACAAAATGCTGTAAAAAGGAACCACTGGTCAGAATGACTTCAAATTTGAACTGAATAGACTGGAAGAAGGGGGAAACGGTATGGCATAATAAAGAAAAAGTTCCAAAGTGTATCAATAGATGGCGCTGTAAGCGGCATACTATGCAAATTAAAAGACGCTTATCCGCAATTAAAAACCGAATCATTATGGGCCTTTTATGCGGTTTTTGGTCCAAAGAAAATTGAAACCCGATTTTTCCGATTCAATGTGGTACGAACTTGCCGTGGTGGATGGGCTTTCCACTAACAGTACCGCAACTGTGGACTGATTTAGAAGTCTTTTTTCCGTCAAAAAACCGAAACACTCATGCACATTGAACGTACGGTTGGTTTACTATGCAACTCACGCCAAGGCCGTCGTATTTCGATTAAAAATGTCATTTGTAGCCGAATCCACTTTCGTTATGCAGCTTACAGCGCCATCTATTGATACACTTTGGACATTTTTCTTTCTTATGCCATGCCGTTTCCCTCTTTTTCCTGTATATTCAATTAAAATTCGAAGTCATTCTGACCAGTGGTTCCTTTTTTACAGCATTTTGAAACTGGGACTTTAATTACACAACACAATTTAATAATTTTACCCTGTATATATTTGTAGGATTTCAGTTTAAACACTTCATTTTCTTTATGACGTGCATGATCATCAAATTGACTGACGCTCTAGTACTATTATTATCCATGATTTAAATGCGCGAGTTATAAATATATTGGATCGCGAGATCAAGATTTGAACATTTTCAAAATTGGAAAAAGAGCCAGTCTTCCAATTTTTATTGTGAAGCAAGCGTCGAAATGGGAAATAGCCAGAAAAGGCGCAGTCAGGCCTAGTTGGACTTCTGGAAAATAAATATATTGTATATGTTGGGCGAGAAGTGTATTAGCTGTGAAGAAATTATTAGTAAAGAATTGTAGAATTATCTTTCTAAGACTGTATTAAAGTTTACATTTTGTTTTTCAACGTTTAGTTGTTCATATAATTCCAGTAAATCAACTGTTTACATATCATCTTTTTACATATATATATTTAACTTTTTGGACACGTGCACCAAAGTTCGGAAAGTCGAGAGAAGTCATTCCAGATTTTTTCCCCTTCAAAGCCAAATGGCTGTACAAACTCTTGTCTTTTCTTCTTTTTTTATTTTTAAATATTTTTTTTACAACTCCCTTGTTGCAATCGAGCAGCTAAATATTTTGCTACAAGAATATTATGTTATGTGATTTTTCTGGTAATTTATTTTTCGTATATATTGGCTTTTATATGTTTGTAGAATTTCTGTGCGAGGATAATATTTTTATAAAATAAATATAGGAAAGTGCTAAATCGACGGAAGATGAAGTATAGTCATACTGTCATTTTTTCAACAAAATAATTTTTTTTTCTCCAAAATATACGAGGATGATTTCATCGTTTTTGAAAAATATACGAGGTAGATCTCAAAGTATGGAACAATTTTGTACTATTTTTAATTAATTTTTTTAATGGAAAAACTATGAAACTATTCTCTTCGAAAACTTTTCGCATTTTTAAATTATTCCTGGAAATATTTGGTATTAATTATCTTTTCTAAAAATACAGAAAAAATATATCCTTTTAGTATATATATATATATATTTTATCAGCAATTTAACGAACTTTTTTCATTTCAATTAAAATTCATGATTATGCTGCATCGTATATGTGTACATATGTTTTTCGGTAAAATGTCTTTTAACAGTTGTTTTTTTTTTTTTTTTTTTTTTTTTTTTTTTTTTTTTAAATTTGCACTGGAAATTGGAAATTTCCCTGGACTAAAAGGGACATTTTCTCTTCATCCTTACACGCTCAATATTAAGGCTCTGTTGACTCACGCGAAAACACCCGCTCGCTAATGTTAATCCTATGGGACAGTTATTTTGCAATATCTCGTTTGCATTTTAATATTTTTAAACGATTTCTCTTGCATTGGATAGCTGAGATCGGTCTCTAAAGAGCCTCTTGTTTACATTTGAGACTTTGTTTGCAATTTTTTATGAGGATACTTTCATTTCGAAACCGGTTCTAAAAGTAAAAGTATCTTCATAAAAAAAATCCGCAAAGAAAATTAGAAAAGTAAACAAGTTGGAAATTGTAAGCCAAACGTGACAACTGAGGTGCGTTCGTACTATAGCTAGTTATATAAATATTCCGATCTTGATGATTTTTAATTCTGTGAAATGAATTATATCGTCTGCAGATTCATTTCTGTCATAAAATAAGTAACTCGGTCGCTTGACGATTCAACCTCGGAAGCTCCTATAACACGAAAGCACCGATTTTTTTTTTAATTCAAATTTCTTAATAAATATTTTTATTAATATCTTCTAAAGTTTTTATTCGATTTTATAAAATTTGATGTCTCGACAAAATTCTGCAAAGAAAATATATCTTAAATTTCAAACCATTTGGTTGGTTAGTTTTTGCGCTGTTATATGTGGACAGACGGACGGATGGATCAGACGACGACTATAGGTGCTACGTATTTCTATAATTTAGAACACACCTAAAAACGGCCTGCGTAGAGATCGACCACCGGTATCCAATGCAAAAGAAATCGTTTAAAAATATTGAAATGCAAACGAGATATTGTAAAATAACTGTCCCATAGGATTAACAAAAGCGAGTGGGTGTTTCCGCGTGAGGGAAGAGGACCCTTAAAAATGAAAATGTTCCTTCTTAGACAGATGAATTACAATAGAAAGGAAAATTTCCAATTTCTGTAATTGATGTATCCCTCCACATTGTTGGGTGTGATTATGTGTTGAAAGAGACAGATTATCTCTCTTCAATTAGTGAGTACCGAGGATCGAATCCAGAGGAACGCAAAGTAATAATAAACTCGAACGCGTGAAAATTGCGTTTTACGTTAGATACGCTGTAAAAAAAGACAGGTGTTTCTTAATCTGCTAAAAAATAATAATAGTAAATCTGCAGATCAGGAGCCTCAACGTCAGCGCTGCAAATCATTTTTCTTTTAAATCTCATTTTTGATATAATTTAACATCGTGCAATCAGCAATTATTATTTTTTCAATTGCATGCATATTTATAAGCAGATAAAATTCTTCGAATATTTCAGAAACTAGAATCATTAAATTAAACACGGTGTTATACAATGATATTATGGAATTCTAAAGAACTGCTTATTCTTTTAATTTTTTTAAATAAATAGGTATTCATCCCCCCGTAGTCTCATTAAATTTACACTCGTTTTGATAAAAAAAAAAAAAAAAAAAAAAAAAAAAAAGATATTTCACTAAAATAGTGCGAGTTCCTTGAATTTTATTATTTTATACTCTTTCAAATACAGTTGCTAAGCAACGAATAAGTTAAAGTGGTAAGTAAAAATAAACGTTTTTGAAAATTGTAAAAAAATATGAAAATAAGATGATGTTTATATTTCCTGAACAGATGCAAAAACATTTTCAAATATTTTAAGCAATTATTTTCTAAATTCTTTTAAATTTATCGGAAATTTTTTAAAACTATTGTAAATCCTTATCGAAAATTTAGCATTCATAATTTTACGTCTAAATCCATTATGCAAATATTCCATTTTCATTTCAGATAAAAATGAAATTTGAAAAATCGTCTGCATCCCCATAGGAAAGCGTTATGACCTACAAAGAAATGTTCTATATTTTCAGAACGAATGAATCAAATGTAATTAATTAAAAACTATACAGCTAATTCCGGGTACCTCACCAACGTACCCCCCAAAAATCAACGTAATCTAACGTTTTTTACGGCAGGTATCGCGGAACAGACAGACAAACAAACAGACAGAAACCAAAAACTTTTCGCGTCTCCACAGTGAGCCTTTACTGACGTTTCGGCAATAACCACGAACAAAAATATACGGTAATCTCTTCCGAGTTACCCATGATTCCTAAAACTGTTCCTTATCTTTAAAAATCTCAGAAACCAATATATTTCCCAAATTTAAAGAAGTATTTATAAAAACATGTTTTTTTTTTCCCTGCCGCCGATTTTCGGAAACGTTTTCGAGTAGTTCTTAGAGTGTATTAATCAGTTTTATCAACCCGAAATTAGAGGTTTTCAGGATGTTATCGATTCTCAAGTATATATTTCCATGTTCAACAACAGATTCAACACATTTTACAAACAAACATGATAAAGTAACAGTATTAACATTAAATTTACTATTATTGTTTTACTCCTGCATGTATAAATTCAGTCATGCAGCTTAGCATTCTAAAAACCGACATTCCGTTTTGAGGAAACTCATTTCAGATAAAATGAAATTTGAAAAATCGTCTGCATCCCTATAGGAAAGCATCATGACCTAGAAAGAACTACTATAAAAAACTACTCGAAAACGTTACTGAAAATCAAGTTAAGGAAAAAAAAAATAAGAAAAAAAAATCCCAATTTTTTAATAAATGATTTTTTAAATTTCAAAACAGTATATTGGTTTCTGAAGTTTCGAAGGATAGAGAACGTTTTACGGAATCATGGGTATCTTGGAAGAGGTTATTATATATTTTCATTCGTGGCTATAATATATTTTTGTAGGTTAAAAAAACATTCGTCTTTTTTTTTTTGTTTAATTATGCATCAGTATATTTATTTATTTATTATTTAGATTTTTTTTCAAATATTGCTCTTATTTATTTTTAAAAACAGCGATTTCAGTTTCTGAAAAACGAAAAACTTTCGTCTTTTAAAATAGAAAATTTCCCTTGCGAAAACGGGAGTTTTATGCGAAAAAACGGAAAATATACGGATTCTTTGTCAGCAATATATTTTCCATTTTCTCACCGAATTTGTTTTCACTTCGTACAGGCAAATAATGCTTCGTATGGAATATTTTCAACAGTTATCACTTATGATGTAAACCAACTTCTAACCTAATTTATATTTAAAATTACTACTTCTACAAATGTTATTTATTAGTATGCGAAAACTAATCGTTGGGGGACACCGTAATACTTACCAATAATGGATATGCATAAAATAAAATACGAAAATAAAACATGTGTAAACTATTTATAAAATGCATTGCAATTCGAATAAAATTATGGCTTGATGAAGTCATAAACTTTAAATACTGAAATGCGTAAAAGAAATATCCGTATAACTCCAAAACTGATAATCATATTAACGAACGGTTTACTGCGTCGGATGAAGCGTCTCATTCCCAATTAAAATATATCTTTGAATTGAAATTTGAATAGGTTCATGAAAAATTGAAGAGTGTGGAAAAATAGGATTACAAATTTCTCGACAACTCATTAACCGACCGACTTCATTCTTTATGCAAAATTTATGTTTTTTTATTGTTTTTTATAGTCACTCCTTAAAATAAACAATTTCGAAAATTGTTATATTACCTTTTATCAGAACGAATAATTCGAGAGTCCGAAAAAAAATAGTTCCAGATAATCGAGGTTCCTGAAATTCAATAAGCTTTTTTCCATTATTACATACTAAGTACGTACCAAATTTCAAGGCTCAATCTTAATTTGTTCGGGAGATAGAGAGTTTACAGACACACACACACACACACAGAGAGACCGACGGACGGCAAAGTTTTTTTTTTCTAAAAATATGTTTTAAAAATCTCAAGTGTCTGAAACGTGTAAATCCGTCATTTTTTTTTTCAATTTCCAAAACGATTACCAGACTTACCCTATACTACGTATGATGGGTAAGTAATAATGCTTTTATAAAATAATTTTTTCTTACTTCTTTAGGTCATTAATATAACACTAGAAAAAAAGTTTCTACGAAGACATAATATTTCCACTCATTAAAGTCTTTTTGAAGTAAAAATTCTGAATTTTCTGTAAAGATTTGAGATAAGCTCACTATTCATTTTGCGTAAAATATCCAATATATTAACTTTCAGAAAAATATCCAAATCCCTCCAGTTTTAATACTTATTTTAATTTAAAAAATATTAATACTGATATTTAATATATTTCCGTTAAATATTTATGGGATATAATGAGAATCCTGCGAATGTTTAGGAAAAAAAAATTCAAGACCTGATGAATATCTCAAATACTCAGGTGATATTGATTTTCTAACGTTTATTATTTTTGATATTATCCTTCCGATACCAAGGTTTTTTTAATGAAATCACGCTTACTGTCAATTCATTTGACATTTTTGACACATATTGAATAAGTAATAAACTTATTTTAAACCATTTTAGATTTCGGCTATAAATAATTTTAAATTGTGCTTAGAGGTAATGTGTACAAAGTGTAAGCGAATCGGTTTTTAATGTTGTACATAAATTTGTTTCAGATTACGCATAATTTCTATAATTAAGACAGTTTTACAATCACAAGCCTTAGTTTTAATATTAATATTAAAATATTTTGAGATTTTATAAAATTTTTTTTACATAAAAAATTAAATGAATTTATCTTTTAAATAAAAAAAAAAGGTAATTTGTACTTTCAGCGGGCAAGAATTTGGTAAAAATATTACTTCCAGAAATAAAAATATATCTGATGATTACGAAAAATTGTGGTACCGACAGTGATACCGGTAGTGGTTAAGTCACCACTCCGCTAATCGTTTCAGAGCGTAAGAGCTGGCGGCGGGTTTGACTCCCAATGACTTTGTTGCACACTCTTTGTGAAGTAATGATGTCTATATCTTTGTGTCTATCCCGTCCTCTTCAAGAAGATTTATGCAATTAGCGAAACCTTGTATGAGTTTCTGTGAATAAAATATATATGGATCATTCGAGACAACAGTCTATGTACAGAGGGTGTTCGCACATTTTTTAGACGATTTCGGCGTTGTTTTTTTAACGTTTAAAATATGAATATTGCTTTCTGAAATAATTTATATGATAATTCTGTTTCTTGATTCTATTTCTGCGTAATGCTTTCGATGGTAGAAGGTTTTTTTTTAAATTTACAGGGTTATTGCTTCCCATGCCTCTCTGAAAACTTTCCAAATTCGATCAATCGTGGTGGTTTTGCGCTTTGAAAGAGCTCTTTTCAGCAGACAAAATGCTCAATAAACCATAAGAGAAACGTCAGGTGACTTCTTAGGAATATGTTTAAAGGTATAAATGCAATACCTGTGTGAGATTTTAATGTTTTCAAACAATACAGCGGTAGTTTTTGAAGTATGAGCGGTAGCTTTGTTTTGATGCAGTTTCACCTTTTGAAAGTTGTTGAAATAAAGAAAATAGCATTTTTTTTCTCTAAATAACGGATGTAACACATTCTCTTAATAATGTAATGAATTGATTGTAACATTTTTGTCCAATATTCTTATTTTTATTTTCCCATTGTAAGATAAATTTGCGACAGTCATAAATCCTTACCTGAAACTTCGTTTTCAGCCTTGAAATGGGCTCTTTTTTTAATGTATTTTTTTTTTTCATTTTGAGTCTTTTTACTAAGAATAAGCACTGATTTTCGAGATAGCTCTTTCCAATTAATACTGATGTTTATTTTGCACTTAGAAATTTTTATACTATGCGCTTTACAATCATTGTAAACTTCCGAATAAGAAAATTTCTTTTCGGAAAACAAAAAAAAAATGTATCCTCTGATTCACAGCTTGTTTGAATGCGCCATCTTGATAGAAGAATAAATTTGAAAGCATCAGACAATAATATGAATTACAAATAATAAGTTGTTGAAAGAAAGTTTTCCTCTAAAATAATTCCATTTTTTAAAATCATTTATCAAATTTGTCTAAAAAATGTGCGAACAGCCTCTGTAGCTAATAGGTCTCAAAGCACCCCTCCTTCAAATGTTCACATGTTTTATCCGCTTCAACTGCTTCCATAGCAATCTCACTACCAGTAAAAATAGTCCTATGAACCACGAAGCATATTTCTTATTGAAAATTCAATCTTCAATTTTAATGAAATTGATACTAACGGGAGAGAATTTAAACATATTACTTCTGAGATTGTCTGCAGCTATAGAAAACGATCCTCTTAACCGACGTGGTTTGTTTACAAGGGTGCAAAAAAAGCTATCGAATACATAATAGCGTACGAATGATTACTTTGCGAATATAAATTACAGGTATAAAATTTATTTTTTGTTCATTTTTATTTTACAACACTTTCAGTCAAAGTTATATTATTGATGTATCTCGGATAATACAATAAAAAAAAATACATTAACAAAATTATTTTTTTTCTGAATTCTACAGAAAAAAGTTATGAGATTTATCATAGATTATACAAATTATAATAGTAAATATTTTTTGTTGGAAAGTATTAAGCTAGTATCAGCAGAGCTTTACTAGACAATTAGGATGACTCAATTAATGAAGATAGAAGTGCACTTAGATATAAGTAATTTATTTTTGTAGCAGAAAATCTGAGCAGAAATTTAATTAACCAATTCCTTATTACAGGAAATAGTTTAAGGGGTAAATTACTTCCCATTGTTTTCGATGCTTCTTCCTTTCTATGCATGCACTTAAATACGAGTAAAAATTTGGATAAAACTATTTTAATTATATTAATTACTTCTAGTAAAGGCTAATTGCATAAAAATTGCATAATCATGAAGCATTAATCTTATAAAATATATTAAATGCTTGTATTTCTAACAAGAATGTGCTATATATATATATATATATATATATATATATATATATATATATATATAGAGAGAGAGAGAGAGAGAGAGAGAGAGAGAGAGAGAGAGAGAGACCATAGATTATTGTCGGGGTTTACATACCTCTTAACTTTTGATTTAAGAATATGCTGAAAAATATCATTACATATTTGTAAAGTACAACTCAAATAGTTTTTTCAATAACTCAAACAGAGTTAAATATTCTCCACCAATTTATTAGGCTACGTGGCGTCGCATATTGAGAATTCAAAATGGAGAGTGCACAAAAGAAGCAATGTTCGTAATGTGGTTCTTTGAAACAAAATCTGTCACCACTACGCAACGCCTTTTCAATTAATATCTTTTTGATAAATTTGATGAAATTTTAATATTGATTATTATGTGATTGTAATCGTTACTTTAGTGGTTGCAACTTTACGCATATGTAGCTTTATTTGTGTTATTAAACAAACTGTTTGAGTTGTGCTTTACGAATATGTAATACTTTTCGTCATGTTCTTAAATCAAAAGTTATGGAGTAAGGAAACTATGTCAATAATTTATGGACACGTTATATATTCAATAATATAAAGATTTACTTTCAAAACTTCGATAAAATCTCAAATATTCAGTTTTGAATATAAAGGTATGGATATTAATAGATTCTTTAATGTGATCAAACGACAATATTGTATTAATCTAGCGTGATGAAATGAACAAGTGTACTTAATTATTTTATTTGAGCAAATATTTTAGTTATTTAAAAATAAAAACATCCAGCGAATACCACCTTGAAGAACAACGAACCTAACAGAGCACTGTTAACTAAACATGAACTGTGAATATACTGTGATGAAAATGCAACTATTGTCTTCAACACTGTCACATGACTTAGATGATAAGACAAATACAAGTCACTGTGATGTCAATATTCTCTGTTTTGTGACGCGTTAGAAATGACTAAAGTATTCATCAAGGTTCTCTTCTAGTGGGGTAACTAGTAAATGATCGTCAATGGAGAATTTTTTTGTGACGAAAAAAAGAATTCACATATTTGGCCAGTGTTGTGACTGTGGCACTTATATCCTTTTGTGATGTCACATCTAATGACTGTGATATTAATGGTGTAATTAATGGACTTTGGTTTAATGTGGTCATATTACTGTAAGTAGAAGAAATTTTGGGAAATTAACTTTAAAATTATTACGTATCGGCCAGTTTCAGTTTCGTTTTTATTCAAGAGATATTTTTATTCTGTTAAAAGAAAAATCGAAATATCTGAAACAAAAAAATCTCTAAGAACTTTTCCCGAACATACACCCAGAACCTGCTGGAATAAACACCATAAAAATTCCTCCAAAATCTTCTTTATTTTTTTACTAGGAAATTAATTACTGGAAATAATGGTCTAGATTTTGCAACATAAAATGTCAATTTCTAGTTTTCGTAAAGAGGAAAACATCAAAACTTAGCTCGGTAACTTCAATTTGCCATGCACAGAATCATATATCAATTGAGCTACGTATCTACACTTTCAACGAAAAGCAAATCAGTTTAGAACTATTCTTGAAAATATTTATTCACTCTAAAAACGACATTTTCAAAATTGAGCAAAAAATACTCAAATCTGAGTATGTCGCATCGTCAAAATGGCGCCGAATCAAAATTACTCAAATATGAAACAAGTATATACTCATTTCTAAAAACTATGCACACACTCAAGAGTAAAACATCATGTGCTCATATTTGAGTATGTCCATGTTTCAAAAATGAGCATGAACTGTCTTCTATGTGATGTGCTCATTTTTGAATATGTCCATGTTTCAAAAACGAGTTTGGACTGATCCTAATCATTTTTGAGTATGTCCATGATTCAAAAATGAGTATGAACTGACCTCTATGTGTTCAGTTATGAGTATGTCCATGTTTCAGTATTCTGAGCATTTCTGGTATTTCAGAATTGAAAGCATTGGCTCGTCCTATTTGAAACAAAAAGTTTCATAACAAAATGAAAGCATCGATTTACTCAGATTTGAAAGCGTCATTTTTCTCAGTGTTGCTCCAAGATAGATAAAAGTAGAGAAACATTTTCTTAACTAATGATTGCATCAAAGACAAATTATTTTTTATCTACTTAGGACCCAAAAAAGGAACATATATAATATTTAAAATGAAGTTCAAATTATCAATCACGTTAGAAATCTTTTGAGCATACACCGAATATTTAGGTAAAACATTATTTGGATTCTGGAAAAGTCATGCGACTGTAATTGTGCTTAAACTAATTAATTATTTTAGAAGTATTTTACAGAACTTATGATCTATGATAATATTCAATAAATAATTTTCTTAGACAAAAATAAATATGTATATATACAATATCGTTATTTTGCTTATAAAAAATTTAACTGAAGAACGAAAATGTCCAAAATTTAATACACGTTTGTACAAGTGTAATTCTCAAAATTACACAGAATGAAACAATTTATATACAATTTTTTAGTAAATTATTTTTTATTCTAATTTCATCTAACTTAAGGAATTACATAATATCACTTTTTTTCTGAATAAAATATATTATCAAATCTGTGTAAAAGAAGATATCATTTGTATGAAAACCATCTAGAGAATAATTTCTATTAAATATAATCTATTCCTCCCACTTATAAATTAATGAACTGTTGTGAAATATATTTGTGCAAATATAATGGAATCTTAATAGAAACTTTATTAATCTATTCTAACACTATAAAGCTTATTAATTGTTTTATTGTTTGCTAATGAAGAGTTAATTCTGTTTTTTTATTTACTCGCATTAAATCGTTTTTTTTTCTTAAGCAACTTACGACATTAATGAAGAATATTAATAGGTTTAGTTGTGCTTAAATTTTAATTAAAAGAATTAATGATCTTTATAAACTGTAGTAGTATTGTTGGAGTCGGGAGGAATGTGTGTGAATTATATTAATTATTTTTGCTTCAGCTAAAAGAAAAATATTTTGCTTTATATTTTTCCCTTAGTGCTTGTTAGATTTATATTAAAAAATTAACCTCTTTGGATGTTATTTTACATAAAATCACTGGGCAATATGTTTCATTATCACATTTTTTTGTTACTGCTTCCTTGAAAGTTCATTTCAACTCATCCAAGGCGAGTGAAATATCTGTAAGCCTTCGGAGCAAAATATTTGAAATTTTGTAAATTTTAAGCTTAAATTATTATTATTAAAAATGTCATAAAAATGTGACATAAACATACAAATAAGTAATTACATTTTCTTTAAAAAATTTTATGTAAAAAGTAGTATAAAAGTAATCAAAAAATTGCTCTTTTCTTAAAATTTTTAAATTTAAAACTATTAAATATAAATACATTTTATGAATTCAATAATAAATGTAATAATGTTATAAAGGAATTAGACTATTTTTATGACAATAACATGCATATTTTAAAAGTTATAGGTATAAAAAGACAAGCAATGTTGAAAATGCCTGAAAAAAGTTAATAATTCTTAAATTAAAATTTTGTAACTCACAAGCTTTTCAATAAATCAGCAAAAGGATAGTCTACTTTCTTTAAATATATGTATTTAAAACATAATTTAAAATTTTCGTGGTAATTTAACTATTTTTTATTGAGTTATAACAATTTTTCCAACACAATTTTACAAAAAAAAAAAAAAAAAAAAAAAAAAAAAACTTGTGAGGAAAAAAAAAAAATTATAAATGATGTTACTTGATGCCACCCCTACCCCAATCCCTGCAACTGCCATAATTAGGCCAGTCTTTCACTGGAGACTGCCGGTTGGACCGACATGCATCGGTCAAAATCGGATATGACGGACGTAGCCTTAGACGGACGAAGGGGAGGGGCGGAAAAAATCGTTTTTAGGCTTCAAAGCTTTCCACATGGGAAGATTGATATGTGATTCATACGATTGATTTACAGCTGCAATCTTTAAACAGCTGTAACTTTTTCTTCTAAATAAGATAAAGACAAAATTTAAACGAACATCGAAAGGAAAACATTGAAATTTTATATCAATTTTAAAAAAAACAGATAATTGAAATTTCGATCAGAATTGGCGTTTAAAGGCATACTTAAATGTTCCCCAGATGATGGTGACGAAATTTTTACGCCTTAAAGCAAGTTTAAACGTTCTTTTTTAGTATTATATTTGTTAATAATTAAGGGCGTAAAGTCAATCCCATCTTTCTATAATATGTTTCATATTAAAATAACTTTCTCGTTACTTCTGATTATTTCAAAATTACAATCACTTTACTAAACCGTATAACAATGTAAAAATGCTTCTTCATACATCAGAAACATTTACAAATATTTTATAAAATTTTGTATTTTCTTAAGTGTATAACAGCTGTTCCAAAATCACATGGTAAATAGCTGATATGGATTTACATTTTTCTCGGGAACTGCTGAAGGTATTTTAATAATTTAATTTATTATTTGTTTTATAATTAGCTAATATTTTGTTCGTTTTTTTTTTCATATAAAAATGAATTCCTTTATAGCAACATTGATTTAAACCTCCGTTTGCCAGACGGGTTCAATGGACCTAACAGGACTTTCCGGACCCAACAGTACTTTTTGAAACAAGTTCTTGTTCAAAATGGCTGTTCGAACCAGAATATGTTTCATAAAATAAGTTATATATAAAACACAAAGAACTAAAGTAAATAAATAAGTTAAATAGTTTTAAATAAAAATTCTGGTGTGAAATGTTCTTATCAATGTTGAGTAAAATTGAAAGTAGTTCAAGATTAAAATAAAGAAACGTTTTTTAAATTAATGTTACTTAAAAGAAATCGATTTTCCAGAAACACAAAACAATAAAAACATCGCTAATTATAATATAAAAAATAAAAATCTATATTTTGAAAAATCGTTTTGGTAATTCCTGAGAAAAGGTACATAGACATCAGCTATTTACTATGTCTGTTGCTTCATATAAACTTTATGTGTTATCTTTAGAAATATTCTTCAAATTCTATTTACTTTAAAATGACAATTTTTCCAAAGCAAGCTACATAAAATTTTAAATATAATCACAACTATAATATTTTTATTCGCTTATTCAATAAAAAACATTAAATTAAAGTATTTTTCTGTTCTTTTATGATAAAATCAAAATATCTGATTATTAGCAACATAGAAATATACTTTTAAGGGATTTTGCCTGTAAAATTCTTTATCATCCCGCTACTTTTAGAAAACTACTGAATTTCAGCTTACTCTATCGCCAATATCTTTCTGGTTTCAACTAGCCTTTTTATATGAGTTGTTCTATATAGTTGACTACTGAATTAAAAGAAAAAAATTTTTATCGTTCGTGCATGCACAGTTAAAAATTATTTCCAACAAATGCTGCTATTTCATCAAATACTTAATGTATTTATATTCTAATTACATTATACTGTTTCAACTGTATTTTGTCAATTTCTCTAAAAGTGGTTTTTAATTTGGCTCAAAACCTTGCATGCTATATATATATACAAAAATCATGCGGAAATTTCTTGAACTTTTAAAAGAAATGTTTATATCTCCATGAATATACTTGGTATTCTTATACAAAAAAACATAAATGTTGTACAATATCAACATCATCATGAGCTACAGCGACAGCTACAAATATTGGAGCTATATTTAACCATCTTATCCATGCAAATACTGCAGCACTAAAAGTGGGTTCAGCATATAAGAACAAAATTTTTAAAAGTGTCTGAAAAAAAAAATCAACCAAAAACTAATTTGCGTTCCTAAATAATTGAACACTTTTATTATTAATTTCATTATTAATTTTACTTACAATTTAAAAAATATTAGAATGAATTAAGGATTCGTAACTGAAGCAAAACAGGTTTTCTTGCATGGGCGAAATTTAGAGAATTTGTCATGCTACAGCCTGAAAACAGCTTTTAAGAGAGTACCGAATTGAAAAGAAAATATTTTACTGAAAAAGTAGAAAAATAAAATATCACTCAAGATATTGACGGATTGTGTACGCGATTGAAATTCGTGATGTCTTTTTTTTTTAATCGAATACTGTTTATTATAAATTTAACAGACATTGTAATTCTAGGCGTTTCGGAATCAATGATTGAGTTCATTTTCAGCGAACTATCTCCGTTGAAGGACGGGTCGAACAACAGACCTGTCGGTTTTCTTACACGTGAGCAGCCGACATATGTTAGTCCAAGTGAGAATTTGCTTCTACCAATGTCCACAACTGCTTTATGAAGTGTAATTTCCTGTGATCGATGAATACTTACGGCATATGCCAGAGACACAGGATCGCCCATAGGATTTGCAATTAAATGTTGACCTTTAATTGCTCAGACCACGCATCGAATTTCAAAAATCAGGTCGCGTTATTATCTCTGTCTTACTATGATCTATGTTTGGTTTTAAGTTACGTTGTAATTGATCGAGCCATTGCTGAGAAATAGTCCGTCCGTCTGTCCGCAAATAACAGCGGAAAAACTACCCAACCGAATGGTTTGAAATTTAATATATAGAATCGTTGCCAAACTTTGTCGAGTCATTTCAAATTTTATGAAAATGGAATCAAAACTTAACAAGATATTAATAAAAGTTTGCTTCATTCTATTAAATCCTATCATAAGTAATTCATTCAATGACATTCCATGATAGGTAATGATTCTAGGTTGCCATAGGGATTACATCGTATTTAAGAAGGAGTCATATTATTTCCGTATCACGAAATTTAAAAACCGAATTTGTATACTAAAATTGTTTAATTATAGTAATCTTATAATCTACCGACAGTTTCTTGGATAGATGTTACCGGAGAAATAGATATTAAATGGAAAAATAGTCTAAACATAGATTTCAAGATCTAAAATTTTCAAAGCTAGGCTTAAGTTTCCCATTGGAGTTTCCAGTAAATGTCAATTAAAGATAAAATGTTGCCAACTTAAAATGTACTATTTTATTGCGGAAATTAATCCTATCATAATAACAGACGATATAATTCATTTCACCGAAACTAGTTATAGTACGAACGCACCTCATTTGTCAGATTTGACGTAGCATTTCCAATTTGTTTCACTTATCGACATTTTAAGACACCTAAGTCCCCTTGAATATAGTATTTATAGCTGTAAAGTTTTTTTTAAAAGATTATATTATACTAGCTAATCCATCCGAAATATTAATAATCTGTTCGATACGAATATGACTGAAATCTGTAAGGCTATCGAAATCAAGTCGAATGAGGCAAAATTCGTCGTAATCGGGCTCATAAAACCCAAGATCGGAAAGCGCATCCTGGCGGTCGAAAGTGCAGCTAAAATATTTAAGGCTATAGATATCAAGTCGAATGAGCCTAACCCCGTCGTAATCGGGTCCATAGAACCAGATATACTCCTATAGTTCCACTTTCCACCGCCAGGGGACGCAGTCTGTTCTGGAAGAGGCCTTTTCAGAACACTTGATCCAACCAAATTTCCTAGTAGAATTAAAATTTAACTACGGGTCAACATTGCCAAAATAGCGGAAATCGCGAAAGTGGGTTACGTAATCGATCGGTTTCTAAAGGGTTAATGTAGATATATTTTAAAACCCAACGATGCATTTTGAAAATGAACGTGTCTATGATATGGAGTCTACTGTTTATCCGTACTTGCATTTTCCGAGTCGATGCCGATTTTTAAATCTGGACCAAAAAAAAGGAAATTCGCGTGAGTGAGTTTTGAAAAGGAGTTTTTTTCGGAGGGTTAAAATTAAATTTTTCAAAACGGATACCAGATTTTAAAAAACAAAGGGATATAGATTAGGCACGGTATTTTTAGTTTTTCGTATCTTGTTTATAAACGCCAATTCGGATTTTTAAAGATAGGAGAAATAGTTAAAAAAACGAAATTGACTTACGGTTAAAAACGTTTTCGAAAGGGTTAACGTGATTTATTTTTTAAACTAAAGGTTTCTGCCTAAACCCGATAGAACGTAGATGTCTTTAGGTGTGTTTGCTTTTTGTTTGGTTATTTTAGAAAGCCGATGCCAGATTTAATATATAGCAGAAAATCGGAATTCGCAAAAGAGAGTCCTGCGCACGAATTTTTTTTGAAGGGTTAATATTCGTATTTTTCAAAAACAAATACATATGTCGAAAAAGGAATAAATGTAGATATTGTCTGGTATTTTTAGTTTTTCGTACCTGTCTCGCCGATGCAAAATTTCGCCGATGCAAAATTTTAAAAATTGCCAAAATCGCAAAACGGCATACAGAAAATATACTTTTTCAAAGGGTTAACTTTTGTATTTTTTAAAACCAAAGGTAGTTTTGAAAAGGACAAAAACAGTTCTTTAATTTGGTGACCTTCGTTTTTCCGTATCTTTTGTATTCCGGTAGATGCAAGGCTCGGAAAACGGGAGAAAATAAAAAAAACACGAATTCGATGCTTTTTGATTATTTTTTTTGAAAGGGTTAAATGTAAAATTGTTTCAAACCAACCAGATCGTTCGAGACGTAAAAGTATGTTCTTTTAGAATATGTAGACGATTTTTCCGTATTTTTAGCCGTTTGTCCATGGCGAATTTAGAAATACTTTAAACAAAAACGGAATGTCTTCTGCTTTCTTTCTTCTGTTCCGGAAGATACGGAAATTGGTTTCTGCACATGCGCCAGCTCGCTTCAGAATAATGACTTTTTTATTTGTGATCTTTGATCAGTTTTTAACTGATAACTACTTTAATTTTCAAAATTTTAAAATTCTGAGGCTCAGGTATACCAGGAGAATGTTTGGACTACCTAAATCTAAATTTACAGACTTCTAGGTGAGCTAAATTTTCCTAGCCATCGCCAACAGACACACACACACACACACACAGACACACAGAGCGAAACTTTCTTTTATTAGTATAGATAGTAGTTAAAAAATAGATTATAATAATATATTTTTTAAGGTATGATTATCTCATTAAAAGCAACGTAAAATAAAATAATTTTTCGTTTTGCATAAATTTTAACTCTATTTCAAATCGTATATAATGTTTTAACAGAATGAGTAGTGAACTATGCGTAATCAGACACTGAAATAAATGTGATAAATTGTGAAAGAAGCTTTACATAAGCAACGACACGAGAGAAAAAAAAATCACAACTAATTTGCATACTTAACTAACCGAAAACTTTTATTCTTACTCTTTTACCTTTAATTAAAAGCTAATTAATTTTATTGCAGCGTTATTTTCTTTCTAGAAACTCCTCACTGGATAAAGCAGTTCAGCAAAAGTAAATTTTGTGCATAATTAATCGTTATTAAAGATTTCTTGTTTACTTAGTGAAACAATATTTCTTATATTTGATTTGAAATAATTTAATTGGGAATTCTTGCTGGCTTTTTTTAGAATGAATTTTAATTAAAAATGGCATTAATTAAATATTATTTTTAGAATTTTTGTCACAAAAAGAATAAAAAAAGAGTTTATTTATACTCCTTATTTAGATTCATTTAATAAATTTGACACTGGTAATATAATACATGATGCCGTGATAAATGAATTAAAAAACGTATAAATGTTTTTATTAATACTCATATTAGCGGTAATTAAAAACAATATCTCGGATAATTAAAATAAAAGGATAATTTAGAATTATGGAAAGAGAAACTTATATTTATGTTTGTGAAAAAAATTAAATGTATGTTGTTAATAAAATGTACAGTACTCTAAAATAATGCTTTACAAGCCAGATAATTAAATTTTAAATTATATTTGTGGGGAAGATGGTTTTTGACGGTCAAAATGTCTGTTTTTGCAAAACAGTTTATAACATTATTAATTTATCAGCGAATTTATGTAAACTAATTTTAATTACTTCGTGTGTGTGTGTGTGTTTATGTGTTCACCGAAAAAAAAAATGTTTATATTCAGAATTTGATCTATTTTTTTGTAAACTTCCTTTTCTTTAATTATTTGCGCTGGTAAGAATGGTCACACACGTAGAGACGATTTTGTGTATAAGTTGCAAAGTTGCCAAGTCTCCACTAAATAAGACGAAGATTACTATTAAAAAATAGTGGTGCGAAACTTGGCAGCTTTGCAACTAATTTATAAGCACATTTCGATGTGCATAGCCTTTCTTTCCAGTGCAAGTGGTTAACTCTGAAATACTGTATTTAACAGCGAGAAATTTGATTTTTAAAAGTAAAATAGACGGGCGTACACTGTTAAAAATTTGCAGCAAACTGTCCAGTCATTTGACCGTTTTTGTAGAAAACGGTTACATAACCGTAATTTAACTATATTATGATCATAAAATGAGTAATAATGCGGTCAGAATATAGTTAAATTATGGTTATGTAACCGTTTTCTATAAAAACGGTCAAATGACTGGACAGTTTGCTGCAAATTTTTAACAGTGTATGCTGACGCGCTGGGTGACAGCCTTTGTTTTATACACAGATATTTTACATAAAATGTAAGTCAGTTGGAATTCATGTTCTCTTAACGTGGTTGCAACCAGAGGTCTGCACGGGACGAAATGTCCAGGCCCGGTATAAAAGATAAAAGTTCGAACTGAGCCTGGCAAGGCCCGTACAAAAAATTATTGGCACCACCCGACTTGGTATAAAAACTAAAATCTCGGACCAAGCCCGGCCCGGCTCGGCACGACTAAATTCTTACAAAACATGCCGATATTTCTGGAGCAACATTATCCTACAATTAAAATTATTTAAAAAAATCACACTTACTTATGAATAGATTTTATTTTCAGAATATGCCGGGTCTCATTTTACTGATTTTTGCTTTGGCCAGGAAGAAGTCTAGCCCGGCCCGGACCAGAAAGAATAAGAACCAGGCCGGTATCTGATCATGAGACACCTGTTTCGTAAATGCGAAGCGCTACCTTTACAATGTGGACTCGCGAGTCCTCTTTTATTCCCCACTATCCCCTATAAGTGTTACATTAAAGATATTGGTTAGCCAGGTCTCAAATTACCCTTACTAAAGGTAAACTTATAGGCATGAAATGCATTCGTATTTTTAAGTATCTCATGGAAATTAATATTTTAACTTGTGTTGAAATCTTAGCAAAACTGAATAAGATTTTAACATATAAAACTATAAACTGGGTACGCCATAAATTCACTGAAACTTTAAAAATTCAATAAAAAGGAACAAATAACAATAAAAAAAATGGGGTTTGCACCAATAGGATAAGATTGGTAATTTTTAATAACAAAACTTAGTCGGATATGCCAATCCCAAAACTTTCTTCTATCTCATAAATGTTAATGCTTCAAAATTCGCCATCACACCGCCAAGAAAAAATCAATATTTTTTTGTCATTCTGTTGTGCGTCAGCTGCTTGCGAATCGTCGGGTTATCTGAATGCGAGCATCCGATGTATTATACTAAACTACGAAAAGTCCTTCTGGTCTGTACCGGCAGGAAAAGATAGCCTCCCTATTGCTTGGTTTTGAGATTTTAGCTAATTCTACTGAAAATACACGAAGCTAAAATACGTGGAAACCGATTAAAGAAGAGTCATTCCCAGTTCTCGTCAATATTGAATTTGAATGAGAATATCGCCAAATTAGACAGACCAAGTTGACTTCATATATGGCAACGTATTTTTGTCGTCAAATGTGGCGATATTTCACCAATTGTCGCCAAGCTGGAATGCGACGTTGGCGAATATAAATATATATTATTAAGCATGTAAGTGTTGAAACGATTTTTACAACAATGAAAGAAAATTTAGTTTATGGTGGAATCCTGCTTTATTGTTACAAAATGTCAGCCACCTTATAATTTCAAACTGCTATTATCTCAGACATTTTTTAAGATAGAGGCAAAACAAAAAATGCTCTGCAATCCTTGGATCAAGTCCGAACATTTAATGCAAAAATGTTTTAGGTACTAATTTTTTTTGTACATCTTTTTCAAAAATTTAAATGGCTATCACAGCGCCCCCTCGAGGTACAATATCCCCAAATTCAACAGGGACCTACAGGCTATAGTCAAAAACATATACAAAATATTTGGTACAATTATCTGCATAACTTCATACACATTTCGATGGCACAATAATGAAAAAGGAACGAAAATCGTGATCATAGCACCCCTTTCGTCGAAATATACCCAAATTCAAGTGGGACCTGCTCGCCTTAGACAAAACATAGAAAAAAAAATTGGTTCAATTTGAAGCATTACTTCATACACTTTTCGGTGATACAATGAGGACAGACAGACGGACAGACAGACATTTTGTAAAACCATGTTTTTCGGAATCTCTGACCCTTAAAGGGTGTAAATCCGTCGAATACTGGAAGTCAAAAAAAAATTTCGATTACAATACTTTCTTCTATTATACATAGAAAAAAATAAAAAGTTGTGGTTCAAAAAATTACCGATAGAGCGATAGATTATTCTAGCGTACAAAATATAAAGCAGATTTATGGAAATCAGGTTGTGAATAAAACACATCGATGCACACAGATTCTTCCTTGGATGCCAGCAGTATGATATCGTTACCAGATCAAGAGTTGTTGGTTAAGCTCTTTTACAAGGTCGGTGGTCAGAAACCGGTGCATTGAAAAATTCTGCTCGGCAAAAGGACCCAAGACGAGAAAATGACACGTTTCATGAGCTGTGATACTGAAGCTTGTCAGACATTTCGAATAAACGGGACTTTTACGATAACCCTAATTTGCATACATCTGCTTCATATTATACATGACAGCGCCATTTATCAGTAGTTTTTTGAACCACAACTTTTTTTTTTTATTAAAAAAAATCGGATCTCACTCTAATCCCATTTGTGCAAACCGCAATATTTTAGCATCATCTGCTCCTTTTTAATGGATTTTTACATTTTTAACGAATTTATGGCGCACCCGGTATTTTAGAAATATTTTGACAAATTTAAAAAAGGACACATGCTTTAAGAATAGTACATAAACTAAAAAAAGAAACTAAAAATATTAATTTCCAGGAGATATTTAAAAAATAAGAACGCATTCCACGTCCACAAGTGTATAATATTAGAGCTCACTATAGCCACATTTTACTATATTTTCATAATACTAAACTAATACTGTCCAAGCATTGTAGGCATTATAAATATTTACAATTTATGCCAATATTGGTCAAATATTGGTCTGCGTTAGATATATTTACAAGGAAGTACCAATAATCCTGCAATATAAGATTTAAATAGGAAATATGAAACGCCAATATAGCAGAAATATTGACTTTGTGTTGCATATATTTGCAATAAAATAACAATATTCCGAAAATATTGTGTTTATTAGATGTTTTTTTAAATAACTTTGCCAATATTGGCGCAATATTTGCCCCAATATTGTCTGATACGAGGTTTATTACACAAAACCACATATAAAATGTTATCACTTTAAAAAGAGAAAAAAATAACCTTTTTGCCTTTTTAGGGTCTTTTGCGACATAAAATGCAAATGCTTAAAATCGATGCATGACAAAAATTTCTCAAAGTGTTTACAAAAACCTGCCACTGTTTCTGGGAGTGTGAATACATTGCAGTAGAACTTCATACTGTTCCAGAATTGGGAAAGCATTGCATCTAGAAACATTTTTATTTCCCTTTGTCTCAAACCTCTTTATTTAAATTACAACGTTTCTCCTCGCTTTTTCTTCTTTTACCGTTTCTGTAAAGATTGAAAAAAAAAATTCTACATAGGAAAAGTTTAAAGCGAAATATTTTTTGACACGTTGAGTGATATTCAGGATTGTGTTATACCAGATAATCATTTACACATGTTTTAGTTTGAGTATCACTTTTTAAACTCGTTTATTTAGGTGCGTCCGTAATCATATAAATATGTACCACCTATACTCGTCTTCTGGTCCATCCGTCTGTCCGTCCGCATGTAACAGCCGAAAAACTACCCAACCGAATGGTTTGAAAATTAATATATATAATCGTTGCAGAATTTTGTCGAGTCATTTCATATTTTATGAAAATCGAATCACAATTTAAAAAATATATTAATAAAAGTTTTCTTTATTCTCTTAAATCCTATCGTACGTAATCTGTATAATAAAAGCCGATGTGACTCAGAAAAACAAATACGGACAAACCACTTCTTTTTTCATATGCCAAGCGGCCTATTTTATTCAAAATTATTTTTTTTCGAATAAAATTGCATAAAAGTTTCATTTTTAGAAAGATCGTTCAAAAAAATGATTTGCTTGAGAGATGAGTTACATTAAAAAATGTATAGATTCTGAGATAAAGGTTAATAGCCGAATATCTCAATCCATTAAAGTAAATAAACACAAGAGATTCGTTCATCGTGAATCATAGAAATATCAAACCATGGAGGTAATCATTCGCTAAGAAAGATCTCCATGGTGAATTTTGTTTCGCTGTCTGGTGGCTAAAAAAATCGCATTTGTAAACGTGGAATACGTAACAATAATATAAAAAGGTATGCTCATTTCGCTCATAGCAGACGATATAATTCATTTCACTGAAATAATAACGATTTTTTTTGACATTATAAAACTAGTTATACAACGAACGCAGCTCATTTGTCACGTTCAATGTACAATTTCCACCTTGCTTAAGATAACTTGGTTTTTGTATATAAAAATGAGATTTTGTAATCAATTTTTCACTCGCTTCCTGATATTCTATAGAATTAAAAAATATATGTTCACAGGTGTTTTTTCTATGACAATACATTTTAATATTTGTTGATCTATCAGTGATATTTTGGAATTTACACAAGCAATCGTAGTATAGAAAGTATCGATTTTACACATTAATCTGAAATAATTTTTAAATAATTTTGTTGAAAAGTAAACTTAATTTTTTAAAACTTTTTTTCAATCTTTAGTCCAACCCGAAGTATAATTCATGGGTATTTTTAATTAGTAGACATTATTTTCCATCAATTGATACCTATATCGTTTTACAACTATTCTTTTCCAAGCAGGAATAGTAGAGGTGATCAATTTATCTCCCCTCCCGGACAATACTGGTACACAGAGCATTTTAACAGACAAAGCCAGATCAGCGTAATCTATCGGTGATATTTTGGAAATAACAAAAGTAATCGTAGTAAATAAATTACCGACTTTACACATTTATCTCTTGCATTAGCTGTTACCGTTTTTTACTTTCTAACCATACTAGCAGGTTATGCCTACTTCAGGCTACGATTTTTCCAGACGAACCTCGAATGTTTAAAACATCTTTTACTTCTACCTCCCACTACCAGGGGCTCATTCTGTTCTAAACAAACTTCTGCGTCCATGCTGCACCGTATAGCACGCGACGCAAAATCTTTTACCTCCTCTTTTACTGCCAGGGGACGAATTCTATTCTAAACGATTCTCCGATACGGTTCCTCACTGCCTACGGTACGAAAAATAAATTAGATCCACCTTCTACCGCCAGGGAGTGAATTCTATTCTAAACGAACCTCCGATACGGTTCACCACTACCTACGGCACCAAAAATAAAGTAGTTCCACTTTCTACCGCCAGGGGGCTAATTCTATTCTAAACGAACTTCCGGTACGGGTCCCACTACCTACGGCACCAAAAACAATTTAGTTAAACCTTCTACCGTACGGGGACGCCAGATTTATAAACTTTTAACATTAATGCGATTTTTAAATTACGACCGACCCCCCCCCCCCTCAAAATTTAACCAATGACCTTTAACATTAATAAATACCAGTAACTTTTGAAACAGAAACAAAAGGACGTTTTTGAAACGGAAACATAATGGCGCATTTGAAACCGAAACAAAATGACGCGTTTTTTGGATTGACTTCGCAGAGTTTTAAATCGGTACCACAAATACTTTTCGTAATATTCGCAAATTAGTGAAAACAAACTCCTCGTTGTCATCGGAAAAAGAGAAAAACCACTTTTTCACCGTCAGGTACCTTAACGTTTTATATATATAGAAGATGGTGTAAGGAAAGTATTGCAATCATGATTTGTGTGTGTGTGAGTGAATACGATACTCTAAAACGTTACTTTCGATTAAGCTTCCATTTGGTGAATATGTTATAAATCACTGTTAGAAGATTTGTATAGATTTTTGAAAAAGAAAATCGGTATTTAAAACATTTGTAAACCATTCTTAAACCAATTCTATAGGTGAAATCACCAAAGAAATGTGACAGAGTATAAATAATAAATGTTGCGGTACTGTGATCAAGCATTAGTGGCTCTGAGATAATGTCTCCGTCTTCAAAACGGGGAGGTCCAGCAGTCGAATCTAGCCTTTCCATTAGGTCTAAAATTTATAGAATCCCATTTTTTCCTGGATATCCATACGAGTGTTCAGTATATCAAGTGGAGTCACGCCAGAATTTTGTTGTTATTGATTTTTTAAAAACACCCAGTGTATTTTTGGTCACTCTGTACAGACTGTCTCAAAAGTTTAGGCACAACAAGAAAATATGTCGTTTATTAAACTAGTAATTCTACAGATCAGAGGCCTCAACGTCAGCTCTACAAATCATTGTTCATTAATCTCACTAATTTTTACTATAACCTGCATAATATTTGATAGCCTAAAATTTGATTTTTTATAGTTATTTATACATTTATAAGAATATGAAATTTATTGAAAATACCGAAAATTTTAGAAGTATCACATTAAACACAATTTTATGTCGGATAAATGATAGGATAAACTACTTATTACTGTATTTTTTCAGAATAAGATTACATTCCTTGGACACCCCCGTTGTCACTTTATTTTTATATTACCAATTTCCAGTAATTGCGCTATTTCATTATTCGAGTACATGTCTGAGTGCATTTACTATTGTAATTTCATTAAATTAGCCATTTCTTTGTACAGGAGATTTTATCCTATCCTTAAAAGAATACTTATTTTTCAACCACTAAATATCATATGTTGATGAAATTGAATAAAATTTCGTGTATTAAGTATACTTATACAAATGCAAATTCCTCTTATGAGACATATTCAATTTACACATTCAATATTTTTATAATTTTTGTTTGGGAAACCGATTTGGGTCATCTTTCTTTTTTAGTTAAAATAAATCCTTATCTATTCCATTAGAAAAAGGCATATTAAAAACTTAAATCACCCGAAAATTAGCTATTAATAAACGATTAAATTTCGCGTCAAAATAATGTGATTAACTTTAACTTTATTTTATTGATATTCTTTGAAATATAGTTGATTGGCAACCATTTAATAAAAGAGAAAAAAAGGAAATCCATTGGAAATTTTTGTAAAAATTGAGAAATTAAAATGTGTCATATCTTTCAAATTAATGCGTAAAATTTCTCAATAATTTATACAATTAATTTCGAAATTCTAATAAATATATTAGCAAATTTTCAAAGCGATCGGATTAAATTAAGATCTCCATTTCGTAAATTCGTCTCCAGTTCGCATTTACAACTATCCCAATGCGTGATTTTCTTTTCGGTGAATGTTAAAATTAAAAAATCGTCTGACTTCCATATTGAAAAGCATTACGACTTAAAATAAAATGTTCTATATTTTTCGAACGAATGAACCAAATTTAACCAAAAACTATACAGCTAATTGCAGGTACCTCGCCAACATACCCATCAAAAATCAACCTAGTTGGACCCTTTTTGCGGCAGTTATTGCGAAACAGACAGACAAACACACAAACAAACAAACAGAAACCAAAAACTTTTCGGGTCTCAACAGTAAGCCTTCACTGACGTTTCGGCAATAACAATAGTAAATTAAACAAAAACATATAATTTACTTATTAGATTGTGTAAAATTATTCAAATAAATCATATAAAAATAATTAATGTGCTCATTATTATTACTTTGGTAAAAAATCATAAAAGTCTATAACTACACAGTTTCTCAAAGTTTAAGAACAGTGGAAAAAACGCACCAATGAACACTTTTACGTGATGCTATTTATTAGTAGTATTTACCTCGGTTTGGATAACTTTAAATAATCGTATAATCGTATTTCCCTTGAGTCAATTAGTTTTCAAAATACTATTAGTGGTATACTTTTTCAATGGCCTTTTTTAGTTATTTAGCACAGTCGTATTGCTTTCCATTCTTGTATACTTCACGAATTAAGACAATTATTCTCAATTCGGTTTAAGTCCTGACTTAAAGCTGGCCAATCTAAAACTTTAATATATCGGGTAGAAAGCCAGTGTTTGGTACTATATGAGTTGTGAAATGAAGTATTGTCGTGCTAAAATCTTTATTCAAGACACTCTAAAATGTCACCAAATAAAAGTAGATGTTGCTCTAGTGTCTCTTGATACTTGTTGAATTTTGTTTCCCATGGAGAAATTCTAGGAAGGTTTGGCCATTAAAACCAATCACAACCCCAAATTTGCCTTATGGACATAGTTTGCGTTGACACCAATCTCTCAAAATTTTTTATCAGTCTGAACACTTGTTACATGTGGCCGCCAGCATCTTGATTTTCGGAAGAAATTGTTATTTCTAGCAAGTATATCCCTTGCTTTGACTGACTGGATTGTCTAGAAATTTTAATAACGAGCTTATCAATAACGATTCAGTAACGATTTCAATATAAAGATCTTTAAAATTACCCCTTTTGTGGATTCGTAGCTTTCGGCATGTTAAATAACCGACGAAAATAAAATATTTGCTCTTGCACTGCTCAGGGAAAACGGTTAGTTGTTCAGAACGGTTGGCTGGTTGAAACGAATCCAGCAAATGTTAACTTTTGCATAATGTCTTTAAATTTTTAAGACACTAGTTTTTTTAACAAAAATAAAGAAATATACATTTTTTAAATAAATAACGTGGTGGAACCCTTCGAATTTCAACGAAAGAAAATATTTAAAAAGGAACTGAATTTTTAACAAACCTACAAAATCAATTACAATAATAATAAAAAAATCCTTCTTAGTTAATCTACCTCTTAAAATAAATCAAAATACTATTTCTATAAACTTCAAGTGTTCAAATTACTGAAAATTTTAACTTTATTAGTATATTTAATCAGTAACATATAGTCAAGATAAGTAATTAGGATGAAGTTATCAAGTGAGGTTTTCATGCTTGGTATTATGGAATTAAAAATCAGCAAAAATGATTTCATTTTGATACTATCATAGAATTTATTTTTTCCCCGTGAAATCTAAACCTAATGTTATTTTCACTGTCTCAAAATTTACATACGCACTACTCATATTCATATTCACCATGTAAAAGAAATATTTTAACGCGCAATAAGTTATTAATAAATATATTTCCAAATTTGAAGTCACGTTTGTCAACTACAACTTTGAATGTGAACATTCGTACTTTTGATTTAAGATTCCAATCTCAGCACCGGCGCGTAAAAATTCCAGAAATTTGTGTCTTTCAGACGCATTCGCGGTAAAATATTTACTTTTATCAAAGAAAATGATTGTTGTTGAAGCATTTCGCCAGGCGTCTCACGCTCGATATCAGCGGAATGAAAAAATATTGAAATGAAAACAGCTTTATGGGAGAAATGGCTATTTTTTAAAGCGTGACGTCATTTTCTGTTAATGTTTTAAAAAGTTATTTTTAATTGTAATGAGAAAATGTCACCAATAAGAATATAATGAATAAAGATTACCCTGTTATTTCTCTTTTTTCAGCACCAATAGAAGTAATCCGATTGCCGCCACTTTCAAGGTATTTCATAAAATACTTTTTAAATAAAAATTAAACTATAAAAATGGAATATTTAAAAAAATAGTTAGTGCAGGCACATCTACAAATGAACAGCTTTCATAAAAAAAAATAATTATGCAAAAATGGTTCAGTAGAAAGCTCAGGTCAGACGACTGTAAAAACAGTCTTGTGTTTTAAATATATAGATGACGATGAAAATATTATAATATCTATAGTATGTTTCATTTCACTTACATTTTGAATATTTATCCTGGAATTATTCCATATGTTTCTCCTTCCAAATTTATTAGCAAATTGTAGTGCATGCCTAAACTTTTAAGGAAGACTGTATGAACTATATGCATTATTGGTTTGCGTTTGTAAATGCATCATTCTAGAAACAGTATAGGTGCTGTCTTCTGCTGTCATATTTACAATCAAATAAAAAAAATATTTAGCTGACTGATTTTACTAACCGACAACAGACATCTTAGAATAATTTATATATTTCAAACTTTCAAATTGAATTTGTAGCCTACGAATAAAACGTCAAGTATGATAAACGTTGACAAACAAATCTGAATAAAACCTGAACTTTGAAAAATTTAAATATTTATTGGATTTTTGGCTTGTCATGGAAAACTGAATGCGAAATGAACGGGAATAAACATTGAAGTTTAAGATTAATTACATGTGTCTTGGCAGTATTTTCAATCTACGTTTTAATATTAAGTTATACGTGGGATTAAAAAATTAATGGACAAACTTTAAGAGGTTGTAGTGCACACTACAGTATTAAGCGGGTCGGGTTATACCGGAACCGAACCCAAAAATTCTATTTCAAGTTAAACTGAAACCCGACAAAAACAATTCATCAATCCAAATCTCAACTTGAACCTGGCAAAAAAAATTCATCAACACGTAACTCGACCCGAACCCAACAACAACAACAATAACAAAATTTGCGAACATGAAACCCGAAATGGAAGAAAACTAATCCCTATTTTAATACAATTATGCAAAAACAATCTACAATTATATCACTAATATGTTTTGTGTTTAAAAAATAACTTATATATACTCATTATGTAAGGGAGAGTAGGGTAAAAATGGGTACCCTGCTTTCTCGCTGATGGGTGCTTCTCTGCGCACAGCACCCGTCTTAACTACATCCCTTAGCGTCCCCTAGCAGTATGCCATCAACTTTTGAAGTGAGTTAATCTCTATATCCATTCAATGCTGTTAGAAAGGAATTCATCTTAAAAGTTTTAATTTTTCAACGTCTTTTCTGCTCTTCAAATAAATGCAGGCTGACGGATCGATTGAGGTAAATAAACCACTGTTTTCTATATAGATTTCATACGTTATTTTGGTGCCAAGTAGAATTGTGTACGTCCAGCTATCTAGGAGAACGACCATGGTGATTTTTGGTCGCCGGTTGGGGCAAAACCGGATACCTATGGCTATGCATTAAATTCTGCAATGAACTGTTTCTTCACTCAATATGTGTTGAAGGATGGATACAATGTTCAGCCGGCAAAGAGTGAGTACATGCGGATTGCAGCGGAAACGATAAGTAAACACTGAGATTACCATTACATGACAACATTGAAAGCTGCTTGAAAACCTAACAAAAAAACTTACTGGCCTTAAAAAATGTAGGGGAAGGCCGGGCAAAGTGGTCACCCTAAGGTTTGGTGCGTTGAACTTGCGTTGAACCAGAGTGACTACTTTGAAGTGTAAGGGTATTTATAATTTTTACGAAATAATAAAGTGGAAGTGAGAATTTTGTTTTTTCCACAAAAGGTCAAAAGAACCACTTTGCCCGTCCTGGTCGGGCAAAGTGATCACTCCATGGCCACTTTACGCTATAGGTGTAAAAAGATTGAAAACACTATTTAAATGATTAGAACAATTTTATTGTCATAACAAATCGTATGAAACATAATGAAAGATTTAAAATGGTATGAAAATCCAATAAGAGTTGACAAACTCATATAAGAAATTATAATTCAGAATCAAACACTGCATTTTTCGCAAATGAACTCCACGTCATTTTCTTCGCGAAGTGAACAGGCCTCATGACCATAAAGGTGACCATTGCACCTGATCCAACCTTCTTCATTTGATAAAATTAACGGCCACTACCCTGACCACTTTGCCCGTTTGGGAGCCATTATAGAAAATACGTTCTACAGTGGAAACTAATGAACAGTCAGCTACCACTCACACACCAATGTGAATCTGAAAACATGTTATTTCTTCACATGTTCAATAAATAAATGCAAGTACAACAGGTTACTGTTAATTGCATGTAATATAAATCACTTACCTTAGATCACAAACTTCAAAAACTAGAAAACCCGCACTAAAATTATAAAGCATGGAACCACATTGTTCAACGATTGTCTGGTTACTCACTACCATCAAACGAAATAGTTTGACCAGAAACAATGCAATTCCAGCACTCTGGTTAGGTCATTATATTGGGTGACCACTTTGCCCGGCCTTCCTCTATATGTGTTTTAAAGTTTGATTCAAAATTTATTACAATAAAGGTTTTGCTACTGGAAGTGCAAAAATGTAATTTTCCATTAGTACCTGGTTTTACACTACCACCATAATTCGAAGCTGTTTCAGATGATCCTAGAAAACGTCTTTTTAAAAGTACAGAAGAATTTTTCTGTGGCAACAGGTGTGGTTTTTCAATAGTCTAGATGTCTTCAAATAATTTCGTGGGGTGTTCCGATTTTTCCCGCCCTTCTAGACATTTGTCAACAAAGGAAAACCTCATATACCCGACCTTACCTTACTTTCCCCTACATATATATAGTTTTTCATCGAAAAATAATCCCCCCGAAGTATCAAATCCCATACCGAAACCGACCTGAATTAAAATTAACCCGACCCGACCTGAACCGAGTCATGTGTCGGATAAAATCAAATTACCAGACCCGACGCTGGATTGTAATGCGCTATACGACAAACAGGTTTTTTTTACAGAAAACTACGTTCACAATCCGTTTATTCAGTCAAAAATACAGGGTATCTCGCATGAATCCTAATTCGAATTTCTTGTTCAAAACTTTAATAATATTGAAAATGTTTTAAAGCATTTTTAAAACAACATTTTTCTTTATGTGGAATGTAAGAATATCACGAAAAATAGTAGAAATGGCAACCACTCTTAATCGAAACAGCGCTGAGTTAGAAGCTCCGTATTTTCGAACAGTAACTGACAGTTCATACGGTTTCACTTACTGAAATACTGTACATTTGCACCACTTTTTATCATGTCATTGCATTTCAATTACAATTCAAAGCAAGGAAAGCCATTTATTTATTTATTTCAAATAGCTTTATTTTACTTAAAGTTAAGAATGATAGTTATGATATGATTGGAGTGAGATATATTGTATTTTTGAGTGAAACGAGAGTTACGACTCTAGATACCAGGCAAAAATTTGTTTCTTTTTGTGTGTCTTACTACTGTTTAAAGTTAGTCCAATCTTTTTTTAATCAACCTACATATATATTGAAAAGCAAAATCGTGTTTGCTACAAACGTTGACGTCATGCAACGCTGGCCCCCTCCCCCTGAATTTCAATATCAATAATTTCAAAAAGTTTTCTCCGCGTTGTTTTTCTGAGATTATATAAGTCAAAGAAAACTTTTAGAAAAAACTGGTGTCTAGATTCAAGGGACTGTACAAACGCTTAAAAAAACCACTTACGACAGCCACCATTTTTGTGTCAGTGCGTAGGCCTAGTATTCAGGACGCGATGCGCTGGCAACGACCTGAATAATGAGATTCTTTCCTTTTTTTTTTAAATTTATTAACTTCTAAACATTGCACAATTTCAATTTTTACACCATTGAAAAGGGGAAAAAATGTATTTTCAAATGCGATTTGACCAGGCAGTTTGTTCTGTTACCCGGGAAGCTCGAGTTGAATTCCCTGGCCTATATTATAAGTCAAAGCATATCTATGAGTAACGCTAACATCACAAATAATAAACTATTTAATCGTTTAAGTTTCAATTCATAAAGTACTACGCATTTAAACACTCACTTAAAAAAGCCATTTCCAAATGCATCGAAATCGCTTTCATTTGGCGAGGAAAAAGTGTTGCTCGCCAAATCGCGTATTTTTCAGTCAAATACTCGAAAGATTTTTTTTTTTTTTTTTTTTTTTTTTTTTTTGCGCACTTTCTGTGGGATTCCGTAGCTAAATTTGATTGATCCGTTATTTACGTACATGAGTCATTAGCATTTTTTTTCAAAACATTCTGATTATGCGCTTTAAGGAGACCTTCCTTGTTAGACACCCGAAGCTAAAATGCTGGGAACCCCATCATAAAATATTCAATCCTAGTTTTCCCTAACACTCAGTTTGAATGAGAATTTCAGCATGAGAGTAAACAGAACATAACGAAAAATCAGATTATTTCAAAATATCTGCAAACCTAGAATTTGAAACAGCAATATCTCATCCATTTTTTAAGATAAAGTCAAAACAAAAAATGCTTCGAATTCCTTGTATCACGATCTAACACTTACTTAACGGAATATTTTTTTCAATTGATAATTTTTTTGTACAACTTTTTGACTTAAAAAAAAAAAAAAAAAAAAAAAAAAAATACTGACCGGCATTTTCAAACAAGACAGCGGATGAAGCTGGCCAACGAACTCGATCGAGACCTTGGTATGTTCTGTACACATAATCAGTCACATCCAAATCGGTTCATAAATAAGAGTTACAGCATAACAAATGTCAGATGTATGTATATATATATATATATATAACGGGGGGATTTCGATAGAAGATTATAATTTATTAAAAGAATCTATTAAGGATTTACAGAGTAATTTTGTTATAACTTATATAGATAAAGCTAATACAAATTTTGCAATTATTTGCAAAAAGCTATACAGTGACCAACTAAAACAAAGTTATAATAAAAAACATAATTACAGGTTATTGAATACCAATGTAAAAGAGACAGAAAGAAGAATTGGCGCATTTTACAAAAGGTTAAAATACACACAACGTAGTAAAGAATTACCTTATATGGTATTGATTCCTAAATTTCATAAGGACCCTGTTGCCTTTCGTACAATTACATGTGGTTTTGGAACTTATTTAGAAGTTGCTAATAAAAAGTTTTTGGATATTTTGCAGAGTTTATTTGATGTGGCATTAAAACATAATAACACTTGTATTATAAAAAATAGTTTTGAGTTACTTAATAGATTGAAAGGTTTGAGTAACATAAAAGGCTTATATGTTTATGATTTTGAAGATTTATATAATAGCATTGATTTAATAGATCTTAAAAATAAAATTTTTGATTTTTTTAGGCGTTACAATACTTTGGGTAAAGATATGGATCATTTAATAAATTTATTTAATTTTGTAGTTAATGAAAATTACTTATTTGACGGTAAACATGTGTTTCAGCAGATTAGGGGTATACCTATAGGCGGTAGTTGCAGCTCGATACTTGCAGACATATATTTATTTTTATACGAAGTTAATGATACATTAAACAAGGACTTTTTAAGTTTCAGATATATTGATGATGTTTTGCTGGTAAAGATTAACGATTCCAACAGTGAATTAAATTTAGATTATTACCCCCAAGGTTTGATATTAAAGAGAACTTCATATGACACAAAACATGTAAATTATCTAGACCTTGCTATCGACATCGAGAGGGGTGACTTGCGTACTTGCATTTACGATAAGAGAAATGATTACAACTTTGAAATAATCAAGATATTAAATTTTAATTCTAATGTACATATTTCAATTTTTAGAAATATATTTATCAACAGTTTAATTAGGATAATAAAATTAAATTCTGAACATGATAGTATAATGAGTGACATAATAAATCTCTATCATGGTGCTATGGTTCAGAGTTATCCTATTGCTTTGTTAAATATTTTAGTGAATAGTTTTGTCAAAGGTAAAGAATACAGTGATACTCTCCTTTTGGCGATTAAAAAAATCGCCAAGTGAGTGTAGGTTTTATAAGGAGCTTCGTCAGGCTGAGTCGTTCTTTTCATCTTGGTTTAATGCTTCCTATGGTCAGTTTGGTTGTGACAGGCATGGGGGAAGTTTCATGTGTAATTACCGGTATAACCTAGAATGCAAGTCTTTAGCCTTGCAGCCTGTCTCCACTGGTTGTGTTTTTTCTGTTTATAGTTTTAGTTTAGAGTTTTGTTAGTTCGAAATTTTATGGTTATTTGTTTGTTTTCTCTCTGCTGTTTCAGGAGATTTGGTATTGAAAGTATGGTATGTGGTTTTCGTATTATATATATATATATATATTAACATTTGAACGGGGGGTGGTTTTCGGATCTGGGGGTCATGATCGGTGAAAATATACCAAAATTGTAATTTTTTACTTTCTTCATTGGAAGCTACCTAATACTTGCCAGTAGCATCGCTGATATATTGTAAGTTCCTGTGCGATACAAAAAATGATAATTCGACATCAAATCTATTTTGATGCTTGCATTGTAAAAAAAAAAAAAAAAAAGAATAAAAAAGATGATGTTGCACTGCCTCAACCTGTAACAATACCCAAACTTCAAAATGCAAACCTTTTATTTTCATATCCTACAGTGAAATATAAAAAAGAGCTGAGAGTGATCGATATTTATATATTTATTCATACGTTTCTGCATTGTTACAGGTTAAGACAATGTAGAATCATCTATTGACGTAAATTTGAACTTTTTTTTTTTTAATACTACTGCATTCAAAATGTATAACCTTTTTTGTAAAAAAGTCACTTATTATAGCTTTATATTTGTTAGTGTTAATAAATTATTGAATTTTAAATTGCAATTGTTATTTATTAGACAACCTTTCGTTTTATAAAATATTTTGTGAGTTGAAGTCAGATGATATGAAGCAAAAATGACAGAACAAAAGTCGAATTTCAGATCAGAAGTGTTCTTGATCTTTATTGACTTATGTAAGCTTGAAAGCATTTCAAGTAAAACGGAAAATTGTTGATAAAAAATATTTTTGTGAGCAAAACCAAAAACTATCGATGTAAGACATTTTGAAAGTAAAGAAGACCTAACTTGGATATAAAAATGTCAATAGTATATTTTATGACATCTTTAACAATAAGATCTTTATTATTTCTGTAAAAAGGGAAGTACCCCTCTCCCCCACATACACACACACTTCTTCCTCTTTTTTAAATCGCAAATTTCTGTTATATGACCAAGTTATAATTGCAAAAAGTAAAAATGATTTAGAGAAAATGACGCTTAAAATTAAGGAAGATTATGAGAAATGGGTACTTTACATGAAAGCTTGTAAGACCAAATATCTATGTATAGGAGGAAATGAGACAGAACTAAATTTAAATAATAACATAAAAATAGGAAGCTGCGAGTATTAGAGATACCTTGGTGTAGACATTAATAGAGGAGGCACAGACTCACAGGAAATTAAATACAGAATCTGTCAAGGAAGAAAGGGTGTAAAACTATTAAATTCTATTTGGTGGAGTGAGGAGATCTATAGAAAAAGAAAATGTAATATATACAATGCTATTGTAAAGAGCATATTGTTATATGTAGCAGAGGGATGGAGAATTAGAGAGACAGAAAGAAAGAAATTAGCAGCAGTGGAAATGGATGCCCTAAGAAGATCATGCAGAATATCAAGAATAGAAAAATAAGAAATGAAATAATCAAAGAAATGATGAAAATAAAGGGAACCATATTAGGCGATCTCCAAAAGAAGCAATTAATCTGGTATGGTCATGTTAAAAGAATGAGTGACGAGAGACTAAATCCAAAATCGCATCTAATTATAGAACAAACCAAAAGAAAAAAAGGAGGAAGACCACGAAAGACCTGGATGGATGGTATAAAAAAGCCAAGAGGGATAGGCGCCTGGAGGAGGAATGGACCCTTGACCGGAAGAAATGGAGTTGTCTCTTGTAGATTTTTTGGATGGCGGCACCTGACGCCCTAAACCAAGTTTATATATATATAATTTCTCTTATTATATAAAAGAAATATTTTTATTTGGAAAACTGGTATTCAATATATTTGACAGCAAGGACAGTCAATTGACCACATTATATGGATACAAATTATATATTAGTGTCTCTTTTGGAAACCTGTTCGTTCATCTGAAGAAACCCTATTCATCCCACTCCTCTGTCTGTTGTAGAGTTCGTACTCAGAAACTGTATAAGTTAGAGACTTGAAATTTGGCATACTTATACTCGAATACCTCGCTTCACACGACAAATCATAACATTTTTAAAAGTCTTATATTGTTTTAATTAAATGAATTAATTTAATGATATCCGACCATTTCTGGGATTTTCTTGGATCTTAAAACAAAACCTTAATTTCAGGAATTTTAACGTAGGCTAGAAGGTTCAGTGGTAGTACCTCTTTCTTCTAACCCAAAGGTTCCAGGTTCTATTCTGGACGACGGAAATTGGAAATATTGATTTTTACATTTCATTGTCCGATGGATTTAATTAAAAGAGATTTCGTATTTTTTTGCCATTTTAAGGGGTTTCTTTATAGCTAAAATATAAATCATGCAATTAAAATGCTTTTCAGCTATACAAACATATGCTGTTACAATTGTTTAAAAAGCAGTTCTTGAATATTTTATTTGATTTTAAAAATAGCTTCCTCTTCTTAACATTTTATTATTAAATTCAATGGTGCTGCTATCTAAGTTCTATTTGATAAATCATGAGGATAATTATAACTTAATGATTTGGATTTATTAATGGGTTTTGAAAGGAATATTAAAAACGAAAACCTTTGAGCGATCTTCGATCACACTTACCCACTTGTTTAATTTCTAGACTTATACAGTGCTAAAGAAAGTATTGAAATCATGATAAAAACCCGATTATGGAAATATTGGTACATCTTTAGAATTTGAGGTTTTCTGAATCCACTTTCTTTGTTTTTACAACGATTCCATGTGTATGTGTGTATGCATACGTGTATATTGGTATTTTGTTTACGTTTTCAGGTCTCCGGCATCAATTTTTGTGATGATTTTGGTATGTATGTATGTGTGGGCGTGAATACGACAGCACTAGGACGGTGGTTTCGATTGAGCTCGTATTTAGCGAATACGTTACTATAGGCCACTGTCGTAAGAACTACATTCAATTTCGTAGAAATCAGACAACAGGTTTGGTATGAAACATTTTTCACCCTTTTTGCGACCAGATAAAACCAGAAGTATTTTTTTTTAACACGAATATTCAATTAAGCATTTTTACTGCACCTACTCTACTTGTGTTGATAAAAGGATTATATTTCACCTGACATGAGTAAATTTAGTAAAACTTTATTATTATTATTATTATTATTATTATTATTTTAATAGAAAGAAAAAATTTATAGTGAAATTTATTAATCTGATAAAAACATACGGAAATTTAAGTATTGTATTTTGTTTATTGAAAAATAGCGAAATATCTACATTTAAAACAGCTTTAAACCTCCATTAGCATGACTAAGTAAATTCTATTTCAATATTTAATTTACAGCCTTCAATTCCTCCACGAGCGGAACGAACATGTATTGAAAATTACTTCATAATTTTAGAAAAAAATTTCAGCTTTATAAACGACGCACGTTTTCTTTAAAACATAAGATAATTTTCCCGTGTGGAAACGTTTCATTTTTGTAAAACTAAAATGTAAGTTTTTATTTATTTTTATTCAACTATTTATTTGAATACATAGTAAAGTGTTCGGAAAATGGAATGGAGCTACTCCAGATTTTTTTTTCTTACTTTTAACAGTTATTTTTATTTGCGTTTACTTAAGATACGTAAACGCTAGTGTACGGTAATCCGTATAAAAGTAAAAATAGTTTTTTTAAATACACTCTTTTATAAGAATACAATGTTTATCTTCAAAATCACTCCTAATTTCATGACTGCAATTCAGAATTTCTCCAAAAACATTCCGATCCAATACATTAATTTAGCATCGGCACCGAATCCGATTATGGAAAATTCACTGCCTTTTTTTTACTCTTGGTAGAAAGCGCGAGCTAGTGAAGGTCTTATATATATAAAAACGTTTTGTTCAGTTTCTTTTTTAAGATATGGCAACAGGAAAGAAAAAGCAGTATTTAAACTATCCTTTTAGGATTTCTAAATTGATCTCTGAATGTATAATCATAAATTACTTAATATGAAACTATTAATTGATTAAAGCTCGCATTAAATATATATATATATATATATATATATATATATATATATATATATATATATATATATATATATATATATATATATATATATATATATTACACTCTTTATTTTTTATTTATATGTTCTACTTCATAGTGTTTAAACTATTTCGTTGCTGCAGCTTCATAGACAGTTGACCTAGTTTGGCGACCGTGGTCTGGTGCATCATTAAGTCCATCGTTGTTGTAACTGGTACACGATTGTAACCATAAAGAATATTTGGCGATGTATCACCTGCGGCGGGAAAATAGAAAAATACTTTCAATTAAGTCATTAATTTATAATTAAGTTCTAAAACTATTAAAATGTTGTATTGTCATCGGAAACGCACATTTGTACATATCTTTGTTTTATAATTCGAGCCTATCAGGAAGCGAGTTGAGAATCGATTACAAAATTCCATACTTACATGCAAAATCCAAATTTAGTTTATATAAAAAAGTGTAAAAATAGACTGAAATACACTTATACGAAATGCGTGTGCAATGCATAAAGATTCTCTTAATAGATTCTATCCTTGTCAGAACTCGTATTTAAGACATTCAATTCCTAACAAAAAATTTATCTACGCTAACAATGGAAAAATAAAATAGTATTGGTTCTTTAGATATACATACGTATATGCCTATAAATATCAATCCGGTCTACATAGAAAGGCAATGAGAATCACTATACTTTTAAACTAAGGAATAAAAACATGAAATAAGGTTGTTGTTAACTCAAGTCAATATCAGTTTCAAAATGCAAATAATCCCACTTCAGTATTTTAAATTTACATATATTTGCTAATAGGACATTATATTTTCCTTCTGTAAATAGGAAAAGATCAAAAATAAATATGAATATATTTCGTGTTTGTGTTCTTTAAATTATAAGTTTTGGAAATAATACAGGTTTTCAAGATGTTCTTATATCATAAAAATACTTCAGAAAACTTTAAGTCTTCATACTTTGTTCAGTGTTTTTTTTAAACCATGAAATTTAAATGGATTGTCTTTTACTTATTTAGCGGTCAATATATTGAAGTTATTTTAGCAAATCATGGTATATAATGTTCTATAAAATCATATTGTTATAACAATAAATATATTAATTATATCATTGTTTAATATATATATGTATTAATTAATATATAGTAAGAAATATAAAAAAAAATCTAATGAGAGTTTTCAAAATTTATTCTACTTTTGTATTATGCATATTTGCATACTTAAAAAAAACTATTCAGCAATTTAAAAAGTGCTTCGTAGGAGAAATTTATTGAAGAAAAATATTTTGTTGCTTTAAAAGTTATTTTAGTAAGTGATATTTATTTAAATAATTTAAGAAAAAATTCGTGCGTGTAAGAAATATTTAAGTTTTATAATTTAAACATATTTAAACCATTTCGCAAAAGGAGGAGTTATTGGATGCAAAAATGGTGTAAATCAAACATTTAGAACGCGGAAGAAGGTAATGATTAAAATGGTAATGATTAATGTAAAAAAGCTATTTTCTAATTTTTCTAAAAACATTTTTCCCAAATATTTCTGAAGCATTTCAGAATAATGAACATTACAGAATTAGAAAAAACAAAAAGGAGAATAGGAAAATAAACTAAAGTAAACGTGCGGCGCTACAATCCATGAAGAATCCTGGTCTACAGTGTCAGCCCTGTTTTCTTGACCATGAGGTCTAAGGTGCTATGCAGCATATGTCTCAGACAGGTGGTCAGCCTAATACCCTGTTCGCATAGGACACTTAAAATATCTTAAACCGCCATTTTTGAGGTAGTATCTCCCGGAATTGAATACCTGTCCACACCCCAAAACTCATCTAAGATAACTCAATGAACATCACCGTGTCCGAGATCTGAACAAACATAGAATGTGCGCATGCGCATATGTTAAAGGCAACTTCAACATCCAATTGGCCTCCAGAGCCAATCAGAGTGAGTGGTACTGGCTGTATCTAGCAATAGAAAGTTCGAACTAAGTGAGTTCCTGAAACTCCCTCAGTGAGTTCGGCGGTCTAAGATAGCTTAACTATCCGATCTGAGTCCGGTATAACACGGAAGCCTCAGTGTTTAGTTCCCAAGCAAGCTTGGTACTCATTTTATCGTTCCCGAAGGGCTGAGAGGCTGAGTGCACCTTGCCCAGTTCGCAGCCCGGAATCTGTCCCTCTAGCGTGGTCACTGAGCTCCATAATAGCACGGAGGGCTAACTCACTTTCTACCGCAACTGCATCACACTTTCAGTGTGCGCAAGCAATGAATCCTGCACTTTTCTTAATATTACAGTAATTTTTTCAAACTTTTCCACATAATTTTTATTACTTTTGGTTATTCCTTCAGTTTTTTCACATTTTTATAAGCAATACTTAACTTTTTTTTTTGAACTTACATAAAATGTTATTTTTAGCTAATATCAAATTAAATATTTGCGATGAATTTAAATAAAATCGGTAGTTTTTTCAATAAAAAATACATATCAGTGAAAATTATAGCAACTTCGTCATATTTTTAAAAGAAAATCCAATTTGAAAATATCTACTCCATACTACTCTATGGGAGGAAATGTGTGTTTTGTCAAATATTGTCCTCGAAAATTCCTTGGCATTGTATTCATGCATCAGAATAGGAAGTTAGCTCTTCGATCTATTGTGGAGTTCCGTGAGCGTGGTAGACAGGCGCGCTGACTACTACTCCTACGCCACTGAGGTTCTTGAAAAGAAGGAAAAGAAGTTTCATAAAATTTCCTAGAAGGTAAATTGATGGATTATTTTTAATTTATGGTTTACGGAATTAAAAAAAAAATGTCCCTAAGGTGTGAAAGATTTCCCCACTTGCATCTATTTGTAATTGTTTGTGTTATAAGACTCATTGAGTTTCGAAATTCAGAATTTAGAATATGGCGAAAAGAAGATAATAAGTCAGAAATAAAAAAAAGTCGTGAAAGAGGGAAAGAAAAGAAAAATAATGAAAGTAAACATATATATATATATATATATATATATATATATATATATATATATATATATATATATTATAGATAATATGGATTGTAGAATAATTTTTTTTTAAATATAAAATAATAGTAAAATGTTGGTTATTTCATAATTTTAGAATATTACTAAGATTTTTACTAATTTGTAGTTTGTAAAAAATGTATATTTTACTTTTAGAGTTTTTTTTCTACGGTCAATATTTACAACAATGTTGTAATTTTAAATCTAAAATACGTTTCGAAATTTCTATAAAGTTATCTTTACGTTCATAATGTATTTAAAAAAAATCCCTGATGGCTCGGCCTACAGGCACAGGTAGATTTCGAAAACGCAGACCGTGGGGCACCTATTTATTGGAAATTGCAGAAGAAAGACCTTTTTGCCATGATATGGCAGTTGGGACCACCCACTTCGAAATATACCTCTGCCTGTAGGCAGAGCCAGCAGGGATTTTTTTGTTTTTAATTTTTTTTTACTGTAAGAGTTTCTCCTATAAAAAAACTTGTCAGTATAAAAGTTGTAGATAATATTAAGGAGATTTATAATAAAAGTAAGCGAATTTGATATCTTGGGAATTGGCGAAGTTATGAATTTTTTTCTTCTGAAACCCCTATTTTTCCCCCGCTTTGGGGGCATTTTTAATGAAATCAAAAATCTGTCATACATAAATTTTTGGCCCTTTTGCTAGAAGTAATAATAACTTTAAACGAATTCGATGTGTATAAAAATTAAGACGTTATGGGTTTTTTTTCTGTTTTCACAAAAAGCCCCTCCATTCCCCCCCCCCCCCTTGATTCGATTTTGCCCATTAATGAAGTTGACTGAGATTTTATGCCGCTTGATTTTATGTATCAATTTGGAAGAGATTTGTGCAGAATTATGGGAGTTATCCTGTCCATAAAAAAGAGACATAGATTGATAGATAGATAGATAAAGTTTTGAACTGGAGGTGGTTTTGCGTTCTGGGAGTAATAATCGGTGTAGTTCTGTAAAAAGTTTTCAAAAATTCCGACTTAGGGGAGAATGTAATAGGTAGTATTTCTTACGAAATCTACCTAAAATTACCTTTAAATTAATGTTTAAAATGCGGCATATATACAAATAATCCACGTTCATGAAGTCTTGTATTAATATTGTACTAATTTGTGTTAAATGATTAAGAAAAACCTCGTATATGCGAGAAATACTGATGCTTTTATATGTAAGTTTCCTCGGATATGCTTGAATAGTAAAATAACAATTGAGTGAGAGAAAAAAGGTGAATTAAAATTCCAAATGCTGAGTCAAAAATATAATTTTGTAAAATGTTCTAGAAAAAAGAAAAAAAAAATGCGAAAGAAAAAGACCAAAAATAAAGAGAATTAATAAAAAATGATTTATTCATTGAAAGTAGGATTTGAAGTAAACTTTCCATTTATAGATTAAAGTCAGAATAAAGGGAAAAAAATTCCATCACTTTTACTTAAAAAGGTCTAAGCACAAAAATTTTACCTAAAAAAACGTTTATCCTTACTTTCAAAATCCTTTTAAAAGGTAGAAATTGTTTACATAAATTGTGAAAAGAATCACCCACTTCTATTTATGAACACTTACTTGCTTAAAATATATCTCAAATATCTAATGAGAGAAATAATAATAATAATAAAGTGTTAGTAAAAGGAAAAAAAAAAACGAAAAAATACGTCGTGATTTCCATTACTTTGATGGATAATGGCAATACTTTTACTTTTGGGATTAAACTGAAACTAAAAAACATAAAATAATTTCTTGCATCAACAAACGATTTACTACGTATAAAAACGCCTTTCCTTTCACAGAAAATCATTATAATAGATGGGATTTGTTTACATAATTTGAGAAAAATGTCGCCCACTTCTATTTATACAAAATTAGTTGCGTAAGAAATACGTCGTTGAATTAAAAAAAATCATTTAAAGTAAAAACATAAAATGATAAATATTTGATGAGAAACAATTTTTTTTTTTAATTCGCAAGAACAAAGGGAAAACGGAAAAATAAATAGTGATGATCAGTTTTCATTATTTTTATAGATAATGCTAAAAACTTACTTCATAGATTAAACTAATATATATATATATATAAATATATATATATAATAACTCGTATACAGCTTTTATATGCAATGGCTCGAATGTGTTTGGAAATATAAAACTTCTTTTACATTCTTCTTTTTTTTCTGATGCAGCTAAGATTATTTGTAATATATGGAATTCAAAGTTGTTTTCTAATAATAAAATTGTTTACAGTGAAAAATATGAAAATATTTCTTTTATCGTGGTTATCCTTCTTACATAACAGAACAGTCAATAATTCAGTTTGAATCATTACAACTTTTAAAGTTAGAATAAGGATAGTCTAGTAAGGATACTATTACATCAAATCGATAGCTGCTTCAAACGGAAATAATCTCACAACTTTCTTCGAAATCCAGGATAGTTTTAATAATTTGAAAAAATATACATATTCCATTCAAATTTAAGAATAAGAAATACAAAACAAAGCATAAATATTAAATACGGTTTAGTGTTATTTATAAAAATGCATTTCAAACGTTTTGGTATTCAGTAAACATTTTAAAATTTTGTACAGTCGAAGGAAAAACAGTATACTCCTCTTCAATGTCAACTCTGCTGTAAATCTTCGCATAAAAGTGTGATGGGTACCAATCGATTAGTAATAAAGTCTACTAATTAATGATATATTTAAATTTTGCCTAAGGAGTCTCTATATGTCGAAATTGTAACAAACCTTAAAATTTCCAATGATAACACCCAATTTTGACATCATTTTTCGAAATATTTCACTTTTCGATACCAAACGGAAAGTCATGTAGTCAAGTAGTTTAGGAATTATGTAACTTTAAATTTTTGAACTCCTAATGTTTTTTTCTAATGTTAAGTTAATTTTTAATCGCTGCAAAACAGATTGTAATGTGGGTAGTTTTTTAAGCATGACTCAAAACCTGCCTAGTATGATGATCTGTAATTTTAGATTCGAAAATTTCAATTTCAATTTTGGAAATAGATTTATATTAAAAAAATCTCGTAAGTTATAGTTAATATTATTTTTGAATATTAATTTGAAATATTAGTTTCAAATAATATCAATTTTGAAATTAATCTTTGAAAATATATAAACTTCAGCATATGATCTTTGAAAGAGAAATTGATTCCAAGAAACTTCAAATATGCGAGTCGAAAATTATTGTTCATTCTGCGAGTTAATTATTGAGTTATGCTTAAAAATATATATGCATTGCAATATGTTTTGCAACGATTATAAATGAATATTACATTAAGAGTTCTAAGTCTTTAAATCTGCCTAATTCTAAGATATTTGACTGAATGATTTCTCGTTTGGTATCAGAAGGTAGAATAAACCGAAAAATCCAAATATCATATCAAAATTGGGTGTTATAATTGAAATTTGACGGTTTATTAAAATTTCTATAGGTAGACAATTTCCAAACAAAATATAAGAATAGCATTAATTAGTAACCGCTATTACTGATCAACTGATGCCAATCACATTTCTATATGATTATTTACAGAGTTAGAAGATGTATACTTTTTTTTTCAACGACTGAACGTTAATTAGAAAATTCTATAAAGATAAGAGGGCGATATGGGAGGGGAGAACACTCATATACAGTGTTATTATGTTATCACATTCAATTAATTTATATTTATCATTAAATCATACTCAATCTAAATTTTTATTGTAATCATAAATATTATCGTTGATAATACTTATAGATATTAAATAATTCATTTTAATGTCCTATATATTTATGTATAAATGTCTCTTTACATAGATAGCGGCATATATATATATATAGAGAGAGAGAGACAGATACGAATGTAAATACATAAACATATAACTTGAAGTACTGAGTGACGAAGAAAATTCCATAAAACGCGTATGAAAAGAGGAAGAAATTCGAAAAAGAAAACACCGATAATTTTTTTAAATTAAGAATAAAAATATTTTCATGTTTTAAAATAAATGTTAAAAAGGCTGAATTTGTATACATAATTCGTCCAAAAATAAATTCAAAAATGTGAAAAAAAAAACGAAAAAAAGAATGAAAATGCTTGAATTTATCTTCTATAAATGATAAAATGTAAAACAAAAACTCAGAATAAAAAATATGTATACAGGGTGTCCGAAAAATCTGGAAACGGTTAAATAACTCAAGAAATATACATTGGATTGAAAAACGACAAAATGCATGTTCAATATTAAAAAAAAAATCTATTTAGGGATATGAAAGTTGCCCCCCCCCCGGAGAGAAAGGGGGGCAACTTTGAAATCTTAAATTATGACCCCCATTTTTTATTGCAGATTCGGATTCTACGGGAAAAAATACGTAACTTTTGTACTGAACATTTTCTTCGAAACATTGTAGATGGCGCTGTAATCGAGTGCAATGCTGTGAGAATCGTTACCATTGCAATGTCTGGAAACGCTCGAATAACTCGAGAAATATGCATCGTTCGTATTGAAAAACGGAAAAATGCATGTTCAATAGTTTTGAAAAATCTATTTAGGGATATCAAAGTTGCCATTTTTCTAAAATATTAAACACGTATTTTTCCGTTTTTCAATCTGATGTATATTTCTCGAGTTATTGGAGCGTTTCCAGACACTGCAATGGTAACGATTCTCACAGCATTGCACTCGATTACAGCGCCATCTACAATGTTTCGAAGAAAATGTTCAGTACAAAAGTTACGTATTTTTTCCCGTAGAATCCGAATCTGCTATAAAAAATGGGGGTAATCATTTAAGATTTCATAGTTGCCCCCCTTTCCCTCCCGGGGGGGGGGGAGAAATTGTGGGGACAACTTTGATATCCCTAAATAGATTTTTCAAAAATATTGAACATGCATTTTGCCGTTTTTCAATCCGATGTATATTTCTCGAGTTATTTGACCGTTTCCAGACTTTTCGGACACCCTGTATATTTAAGTCGCTTTTACATTACAATTGTTATGTACAAAATTTAGTTCGGGATTTTTTTTTAAATAATTTTTACTGGATGAATTTGTATACATAATTTGAACAAAAAAAAGATTATTCCTACTATCTTATCTATTTATGCAAAATTACTTGTGTAATGAAAATGCCATTTCATTAAAAAAGTAATGTAAATAAAAAATGTAAAATGTAAAATGCTTGATGAGAAAAATCATTTCCTTAATAAAGCAATATTAGGAAAGAAGGAATACATGAAAGTAAACAGTAGAGATTGACTTATATAATTTTTAGATAATGGTAAAACTTTTACTTTATGGATTAAATGAAAAATGAAAAATGAAAAATGAAAAACAAACTCTTGCATGACTTTTGGATGCAATGAATCAAATATTTTTGGAAAAACAAAACTTTTTAATAAGCTTTAATGCAGCTAAGTCTACTTGGAATGTATAAAATTCCGCTTTGTTTTCTAATAACAAGTTTGTTTACAATAAAAAATATGAAAAATAATACTTGTATTGGTTGTTCTACTTGCATAAAAAAAATCTATATTTCAGTTTGAATCATTATAACTTCAAAATGCAGAATAAAAATAGTCTAATAAGGATGCTATTACTTCAAATCGATAGTTGCTTCAAAGGGAAAATAATCCCGCAACAGACTTTGATAATGAGATATTTTTATTAATTTTTAAAACATACATATTTTATTCACTTTGTAAGAATATGAAATACAAAACATTTCATAAATATTAAATATGGTTTGGTGTCATTTCTAAAAATGTGTAAAAAAAGTTTCGGGATTAAGTATGCTTTGTAGAATTTTGTATATTAATGAAAATGCGACAGGGATGGCGCAGAACACATATCTCCCTAGAGATCGATCAAAACAGGTTTTTCAGGTCGAAACCGAATTTCGGTTATTACTTGAGTTTCGGCCGAAAACGAAAACGAAAATGAAACTCTCCCTAACAAAATGTTAAGCTATTAATATATATGTTACGGTCAAAGCCCGAAATCGGCCAATTCGCGAAGTGGCCGGCCAGTTCGCGAATTGGCCAACTTCGTTTTAAATTGATTGGCCAATTCGCGAAATGGCCGGAGGCTGTCGGCCAGTTCGCGAATTGGCCAGATGCCGTCGGCCAGTTCCCGAAATAGCTATGGGTAGTTGGGCAGTTTGAATGTAAGTGCTTGACAAGTTCGGTATTGAAAATGAAGTATGTAGAGTTTATAATTCATGTACAGGAGTACTCAAAATAATATGTGACTTAATGGTCTATGTGGAAAATCAATTGCCTTAATGATGATACACTGTTACAAACATAATAAAATGATATGAATTTCTGAGTTGCACTAAAACATGCTTCTATAGAATAAGGTGCGCAAATAATTTATCATTGATTTACAGGATCACACAAAATAATTCTATTACATAATGGTGAACGGGGAAAAATGTTTGCAGCATATTTTAATTATGTTTCTTTATTTGAAATATACTGAAACTGATATACATTGCTGATTTTTACTACAAGAGTTTTTTCTGTAGAATATAATGTGAATATCAATTATTGTTCATTTACAGGGACAAATAATTGATTTCGAATACAGTACTGTCTTTTACAGTACTGTATCGGAAGTATTATCTATTAGGGATGATTGCTGGAAGTGCGTTTTCAGTTATGCGTTTTTAAGTTTAACTAAATTTTTGCATACTACGTGGTGTGTATAAATTCTATTAATCCTATATAGGGCTAAACAAAATTATTCTTAAGCTTTACTATTGTGATTTTAAAAAGGTACATTAATTATGCTTTTTAATTTGAATTATGCATTTTCAAGCACAAATATAGTGTTCAGATTACTAAGAGAAGTTTCTAGAATATAAATTAAATCATATACAGGGATATACAAAAAACTTAATACTTGGCTGCCTATGAAAAGTGTGGAAGTGTGTTTTTAGTAGTTTTATGTGTATTTTTTTTTCTAAATTAAATTGTAGCTTAATATTTGGCGTGTATAAAAACCTGTAGGTAATATACTGGTCTTTACAAAATAATTTAAGTACATTTCTGCCCACTGGTAGAATTTTCAGAAGGTGTAAATTCAACTGTGTTAGGCGTTTTCTAACTAAACTAAATTTTAGAATACTATATAGAATATATACAAATCAGTACATAATATACATGGTTTCACAAAATAATTAGAGTTTTTCTCCGGCTATGCACAGTAGTAGCTGAAATCTGGCTTTCAAATGTGTTATGCGTTTTCTAAAATGCTTACTTGAGTTTCTTTTTTACCTTATTAAACGGTTTTGTTAAAATATTCTATAAGTGTTGCAAAGTATTTCATAACCTATGCTTGACGCATATGATTTTTCTTTCTTGTATTTTCATTGATGACATTTTATTATAACGATAAAAAATAAAATATTAAATTGCATAAATGGTGTTTGTCAAGGGCATTAAAATTGAACTAACATCATATATCATAAGAAAACATTCATTTCAAAACATGAAACTGCAGCATTTTTCTATGATTGCGTCAAAATCATTTTCATTCTGCCAACTCTGAAATTAGGTACCAAAATTTCAATAGAAGAAATTGCTTTCATCTGTGATAATGACGTCATTTTTAAAAGACATTCAACTGAAAAAATATTTTTTTATTCAAAAAATGGCAATATTTTACTACGATTGTGTCCAAATGACAAAATTTAAATTGGTATTTCATTCCTCTGATATTGACATCAGACCCAAATGTTTTACAATATGTTTCTATCAGAAAAAATGGAATCATGTTTAAGAGAAAACACACATTTTCTTCCATAAATTGATGTTTGCAATGTGAACGATATCTGGGCACGAAGAGTAGAGACCCGTTACAGAGAAGTTTCTCGTTACAGTGATTGCCGTATTAAAGTTTAAAGGTCTAAAAGAGCACAAAACCATATTTTAGTGATAGCTATAGTAAAAGTTAAGAGGATACTTCACTCGGGCGAAAACACTCACTGGCTAATATTAATCCTATAGCGGAATTTTTTTAAATATCTCGTTTGCATTTCAATATTTTTAAATGATTGTTTTTGCCTTGGATAGCTGATATTGATATCTACGCAGGACATTTGTTTTACTTTTTCGGTTTTGTTTACAGGGTTTTTTTATTATGAGGCTACTATCACTTTTGGAACCGGTTTCGAAAGTTAAAGTATCTTAATAAAATTAATCTGTAAACAAAATCAAAAAATCAAAAAACGGCCTGCGTAGAGATCAGCCTAAGCTACAGAATGCAAAAGAAACTTAATTAAAAATATTGACATATAAAAGAGGTATTAAAAAAAATCTCCCATAGGATTAATATTAGCGAGCGGATGTTCTTCCGTGATTGAAGTAGTCTCTTAATGGTCGCGCACTGTAACATGGTTTCCTGAAAAATAAGGCTCCCTGCGCGTTGCGCTCATAAATAGTTAAAATAATGATAATTATAACGGACACCTTTTATATAATGGGCATTGTGGGCTTCGCGCCTATTAACCTTTTAAATTGTGATCAGTATAATTCCCTTAATTTAATGGGACTTTTTGTTTGCCGTAGTAACAAATTATAATTGCACAAGGTCCCGTTTTGTAAGTGACTCCATTACAGTGATTACCTTATTAACGATATATGTGCACGAAGTGACCAATATGATAAATACAAATACTCTTGCGCTAGGATGATTATGCGACGTTTAAAAAGCAATGTAAATAGCAGAATAAACAATGTAAATTTACGTTTCAAATATTTAAAGACTTCATAAGAAAACTTTTTTTAGTAGGGAAAAAATGAGAAGGAAGTATATCAAGACCAACGCATATGATCGAAAGTAAATGTGATCGTGCTTTTCTTTATGTTGGTTTTATGTATTAGATATTCATCATGAAACTAATTTTACATATACAAAACACTGGAATATATTTATTTGTTAACATGGAAGTCCGCAGAACAAGATCAAGAAGGGGCAAGATTTTCGAATAGATGTAACTCTAATATAATTTTTACTTTCTTCTATCAATAATAGAAAAAAATATTGTAATCGAAAATATTTTTCGACTTTCGGTTTCCGACGGATTTATACGTTTTAGGGGTCGCAGATCACGAAAAACAAGTTTATACAAAATGTCTCATTTATCAATGCAAAATGCTTCTCATTTTTTGTTTCGAAAATATACACAATTAAAAAAAATACGACTTTTGAAGTATTAACATTTGTGAGATAGAAGAATGTTTTGTGATTTCCACAGCCGACAAAGTTTTCTTCTGTTAAATACAGAATATAAACACGAAATAAACAAAAATTATTATTTTTTTTATCAGAACTCTACGTGCAAAACAATTTTTAAGTACATCAGCATAAATACAGAAATATAACAACACATATTAAAAATGAAGAATTGAAACAGTTTACTATTTTCCCTAATCAGGGCGGGAGTTTTTCCCCCTGTATCCTCCGTTTAAGATAATTTTTAAACACATGAACATAAAAAGAAAAACATATCTAAAAACTGTCTTTAACAGGGGGCTAAGGGGATTTTGACCCCGTGACAAAATTATTAATTACTTCTCTTTTTAGTGTCTAATTATTTGAGAAAAATAAATTTTACTTTTGCTTTCAAAATCACAAGAAAAAAAAATCATAAATTTGAAAATCCAGCAAGTGGCAATTCCTCTCCACTGACCCCTCCTCGCCCCCCCCTCTGTTTTTCAAACTTTTAAACGAATTATAATGTTTTGAAATTCCTCCAAACAAATACTTTCGCTTTTTTTCGTAACAAATAATGATTTTGGACAAAGAATTTTTTTTATATATGAATCATAAGAAATTGTATCCCAAAAAAATATAGAATAGCCTTTTACAATATTTTTATAAAATACTATACTAATACAAATAATACAATAATCACAATGAATCCTGAGTCACAGACGCAGGAAATTAATTCTTCAACAGATCAGAATATAATCGTCACAATGAATGCGCTGTATCAGAATAAGTCACAGAAGCGGGAAATTCTTCATCAGAGAACATCTGTCATAAATTTCTAAAAAGTATAATCCTCACAGCATGGAACTTTCTTTCCTATCACGTGTCACGTGTGCACGTGAGTGTCACCTTTCGGACAGCCTTGGATCACTATTTCGTATATTGGGCAAGGATTTCCGGCCACTTCGCGAATTGGCCGGCCAAAACCCGAAATGCATTGTTCATTTCATGTACTTCGGGTTTTGGAGAGGAATCTTGGCCAATTGGCGAATTGGCCGGACTTCGGGTTTTGGCCGTAACATATACATGCATTAGATGTTTGCACGGGCCGCCCGCGGGCCTGAAAAATCAAGGCAAATTTTAAAACGGTCCGGCAGAATAAAGACAAATTTTTTAACTGGTTGGTCCGGTAAAAAAAAATAATAAACGGACCATACCGGGATGAGTTGATAAAAATAAATAAATAAATAAAAATAAATGGGCGCTCCGATAAAAAAAAATTAAGCAGACCAGCCAGGCCGATAAAAATGTTAAGTGGGCTGTCCAGCCCGATATAACAAATTTAAAAGGATCAAACTAAGCTGATGAAAAATGAAAATCTTCAATGGACGAGAATAAGTACAAATGTGCTGCACAACCCGATGGTAACTTGACAACATCAATACAGAAATAGAACATTTCCAGAGTAGGTAGCGACATTGGACAGTTACATCGTGTCCGAACGCGTTCTTAATTTTTTTAGCAGACTCGGACAGTTCGAGATCAGGCTTACATTTTATTCTACATACTCGGATCGGGCCAGGACGGAACTGGACTTAATCAGGTTCCCAGGACGTGTAGCAACCACAACGTGTAGCCAGGACTGCAAGCAGTTTGCCACTTTTTAAGAACAACATGTTCTCCTCTATTGGAAACAATTCTGAAACTGACTGCATATACTGTCATCTGGTGGGGAAGTACGGGGAAAGTCATACGCTGGCCGGCACAGTAGTGACCAAAAAAGCGAGGGACACGACTTTAAACCCAACAAAAACAAATATTACACATTTTACTTCTATAAAAAATTTATTATTATGCTCTATAAGATTCATATTTATAATAAATCCATTGGTTTTTCAAAAAATTTTAATAATTAATGTTTGGTGACGGTTTTAATTATCAAGTTATGGGTTGAGGACATGGAACAGTAGTAAATTTTAATATATTTAACATTTTAAAGAAAATAAAAACAGATTTTCTCATTAAAAGTAACTTAATGGTGTAGAACAATCACAGAAAAACATTTTAACATTAAATGAGAATTTATATTGCAAAGAAATGCCGAGATTTATACTGAAGACTGAGAAATCGCACTTATGAGATTTTGGTCCTTATGTTTTTGATTTTTACACCTAAACGCTGAAGATATTAAGATTGTTATTAATGTTTCTATTATTTTTAATATAGTGACCTTTTACTTGTGTGAGAATGAAGAGATATAATTAAAACAAGGCCTTCTCGAAACTGAAAGCACCGCATAAAGAAAAACTCTTTATGTCTTTTACTGGTTGTCTTTTTTTTTTTTTTTAGAAACATAAATTATATAAAAGGCAGAAATGAAGATTTTTAGAACATACAATTAGGCATAGTAAATCTTTTTTAGTGATAAGACTGTAATAGTAACTTCAAAAAATTATATTTGCCATTTTAATTTTTTTCAATTATTTATATTTAAAAATACATACAAATATACATACAAATATACATGTATAATACACACAAAATTAAATTACATGACACGCAATACTCAAAAGAAACATTTGTTTCATTTACATAGGAGTAATTTTTTAGAAATGAACTGTCAATATAAGTTTCATTTTCTTAAGCCGTTTTTATACAACGATATTTTAAAATTCATTAAAATTCATGATTGCATTTGAAAATACATCAACATTTCAGTAGTTTTAAAAAGCATTTGAATAAAAACTTATTTTTTTGCAATCATTTTTAGGGATAAAATCTTGAAAAGATAAATTTTTGTTTCTAGAGAAAAATTCTTTTAGAGTAAGATAAGTTTAAGTATATATATTTATCTAAATAACTATTCATAGATTCATATATGTAGACATTGAAAATGCTTAATTTTCCATGGTAGCATAGGAAGAGGGAAGGGCTTGAACAAATATTAGAGCCTGGCCCTATCTCTGTCTTGATCGGGTCCTGGGTACCAATTTTCCATACAATGACGTTGGAAGCGAATTTTTTAGCTTCTCAATAATATGTTAGCTACGTAATATTTTACTTTTTGCTCACTTCGGTTAGTTTTTTGTGATGCTATTTGGATTATTTTGTCATATTAATATGATTTATTATCATAATTATATCATACTTATTCTGATTATTTATTTCTATCGTAAATGTTATCGTTGTAGAAACAAGTTTTTTTTCTGAAATAATAATATCAAATTCTGAAATATGTTATTAATAATATATGAATTTATTCGCTATAAAAACTATTATTAACCAAATCTATAATATATATGTAATTTATATATCTAATGTAAAATATTAACAACATTGTAGTAATAACATTCAAACTTTTGCATTATTTTTTTTAATGGGGAGGTCAAAATTCCTTAGATTGTTTTTACCAAATGTTAAATGCTATTGTTTGTTTCCGTATAATATTCTATAACTAAATTGCCAAAGTAACTTAAAATTTCACAAATACGCAAATACATAAATAAATAAGCAAAACTTGAATTCAATAGATATATAATCGAACAATGCAATTAAACATTAAAATAATAAAATTACAAATGTTCCTATAAAAAGTGATATGTTTCGCGATTGACCACTGCCTGCGGCTAATATGAAAGTACCAAAATTGGTTTTTGGTATAGTTGGCGGGAAATCTAAGAAAATATACTAAAAGTAAAATATCTATTAAAGTTTGAATTAAAAACTATTTTCATCTACGTTCTGTGCATCGGCCATCTTTAACCTGGGTAACCCGGGTCGAAGTGCCTGTTTTCTTTTTTCGTTTTCTTTCTTTTTTCGTTTTCTTTCTTTTTCCTTTCTTTCTTTTTTTTTAACTAAAAACGGATTTAAAGAAGATTTTTAACCAACAACCCCCTTAATGTAAAATAGAGTAAGAGACGATTTGATAATTTTTAGATTTATGCATCATCTGAATAAATTAACAAAATAAAATAAAATATTCCCATCCTTTTAAAATTTACACATTTTAAAAGACTTCTTTTTAAAATGAATTTTTATTACATTTACTAAATATTACATCCTACATTTTAAAAAGCTTATCTGGTACCCGCTTCTCTTATTTATGGTTATTAATATAGCTTTAGCTAAGTACTCCCTGGAAGACAATTTTGTCGGAGAAAAAAATAATACAATAAGAAGTTTATTTCATCTGCTTTCCAAAGAGTAAAATTCGCACATGTTTTGATTTATAGACTTCGTGGATATATATTTAGTAAAAAATTTCTTATGAAAATAAAACTTAAATACCCAATCAAGGAATTTTAAATTGTTCACTTAAAAAAATGTAACCGATAATTCTGTCATACATTCTTATGGAAAGAAACTGTAATCATATTACTGATCCTTTTATCATCAATATAATAAAGTATATCTACGTATCCATCGTTTAATGGATTTCCATTACCTAATGTATATTCTGTTGAGATGTCTACATGGCAGACCAGATGCTATTGCCAAAAATGTTGTCTGAGGGAATTGTGTCGACTGGTTGTCGATCCAGATAGCTCAATAGGCAGAGCGTTGGCAATTTAAGCCAACGGTCTTGGGTTCAACTCCGGGCCTGGACACTTTTTCACTCAGTTGGAAATATTTCAAATCGTATTTGATAAATATAAATATTTGCGTGCGTGTGTATAACATGTTTACACATTTGAATTTGTGCTACAAATACTGATTTGTTAAACGAAATACGAGGATAATTCTACTGGTTGTACCACATAGTGCTAAAATTAAAAATTCAATAATTTATCATAGAGATATATTGAAGATGTATAACAAACTTTACTGTAACCTTTAGTAATAATCTATTTTAAATGTAAGAAAAATCCGTGTATATACATACATGTATTACGCGCATTAGTCGAAAATTTGAAATTGAAACTTAAGAACTTTATTATTTTGGTATTATGTTGCCATTTACGTTACAAAAAATATCTTTTAAAACAGACATTAAAAAAAAATCTCAAAAACATATAAGTGTCTAATACATATTATGCAGGCCTAATACAACAATATTAAAACAAAATCTGTGTATATACAGGCATACATACATTAAAAGCATTAATGAAAAACATTGAATTAAAACTTGCAAATTTGTTATTAGGGTGTACGATATTGCTATTTACGTTATAATGTAAAACATAATTTAAAACAGGTATAAAAAAAATCTCAAAAACATATTTGTATTTTATTATGTATGCATAATGCAACAGTATTTAAGCAAAATCTGTGTATATTTATAAATACAGACATACATGCATAAAAGCATTACTGAAAATAATTGAAGTAAAACATGGAACTTTATTATTCTTGTATTATAAAACTATTTACGTTACAAAGAAAAATATCATTTAAAAAAATATATATAAAATATATAAAAAAATCATATACATGTCTAATACTTATTATTCATGCAAAATACAACACTTAAATAAAATCTGTATATATAGAGATATACATACATTAAACGTATTTGTGAAAAACATTGAATTAAAGTTTGGAACATTATTATTCTAGTGTTATATTCCTATTTACGCAGCATTTAAAATAGGTATAAAAAAAGATATCAAAAACGTATGTGTGTCTAATACTTATTTTGTATGCATAATACAACAATATCTAAGTCAGTGTGTGAAAGATGAGCTCATTTCATATATCGTTCGCTGAGAAACTAAACGTGTTATTGACAGTTTGGTAACGCATTACGCAAACGAACCAATATTTTTTAAGTATTTGACAGTTCAGGAGAAACTGTATCGAAAGTTTTGATAAAGTTAAAGGTTACAGATTTTTTGAGAGAATTATATATAACTCCCAAGACAAAGAATGTATTTTAATTTGGAGTTTCTTCCTGTAGAAAAAACAAAAAACCCAAGAATAGTATTAATTGAACAATAGTGAAAACAATTAATTTTATAAGGAATTAAAAGCTAGACCAATTTACCCGATTTTACTTTAATATATTCTGACCTGAGAATTGGACACGGATCTATTTATGTAAAACTAGCAGACCCGTTCTGCGTGGTTTGTTCCCGGCACGATTTTTAGTATAACGAGATAATTTAAGTCCGGTACCGACCCCAATCTAATTTTATTTTGGTGTAAAAATAAAATTTTAAAATCTCTTAACGATTTATACTTTTATAAGTAATATGGAAGTAATGACGTCATAAGCATTTGATGATAAAAAAAAAAAAAAAAGTTGACTTTGAAATTAATCATTTTCCCTTTTCGCTAGGTATGCGAAATCGAATATATATACAGTAAAACCTCTAAATAACGAACACCTTGGGAGCTCAGAATTTGTCCGGTATTCGGAGGTGTCCGCTATCCAGAGGTAAAAGCGCACGGATGTATAGGTGATGGGGATTGAAAAAAGTGTCCGCTAAATAGAGGTGTCCGCTGCGGACACCTCTATTTAGCGGAGCGGACACCTCTATTTAGCGGACACTTTTTTCAATCCCCATCACCTATACATCCGTGCGCTTTTACCTCTGGATAGCGGACACCTCCGAATACCGGACAAATTCTGAGCTCCCAAGGTGTCCGTTATTTAGAGGTTTTACTGTATATATATATATAGATATATAAGAACAATAAAAATGACTTTGCAGGAAAAAAAATATATCTAAAAATTTCGACGGCGGTAGGGTTACATGAGGAAATCACTTATCTCTCACTTACGAAAGAACACCGTCATCATAACAACTTTTTGGCGATAATAGATTACTGTAGAAACCTAATTTGCGCCGGAAGAATTCCTGTCTAGAACATCATTTTGGTCGTTTGACATTTTTCTTTTCTTAAAGTTTTTAAACCTTCATATAAATTCAAACTATTAATATTTCTTAATTTTTTTTAAAATATAAAAATGCTTTCCGAAGTTTTCCTGACCACAGGGATATAAAATATAACCATCTATATCTACGATATCAGATAAAATTCAGTTGATAAAATATGAATTTCTCAATTTTAGCGGAAAGCGTACTTAAAACAAAATCGCGAAAATACAAAAATACGCTGAACGAATTCTAAATAAACTTTATTGAAAAGAGGGCACAATTTACTTTATTGTGCTAAAATACTGAGTTTGGTGTGCTTTTATAAAAATGGAACAAAACCTCCAGAAAACTTGAAAAATCTGTAAAATACGCGAATTTTTCCGTTCAATATTAAAAAAAAAATTAAGCTTCAGGTTCACTAGGACCGGTCTTCGTCTATCCTTGCTTAAATTTGCAAACGATACAATGCGATACCTTCTTTCCGATAATGCAAGACGATGCCGTCTCTCGAAAAACAGCAACGAGATACGCTGAAAATTCAAAAATCGTGAGGTATTGAAAATTTAAAAAAAGTTCTCTTTCAGTATTATATTTTTTACTTACCCATCATACGTAGTATAGGGTAAGTCTGGTAATCGTTTTGAAAATCGAAAAAAATTTTTTGACGAATTTACACGTTTCAGACACTGGAGATTCCGAAAAACATATCTTTAGAAGAAAAAAATTGCCGTCCGTCTGTGTGTCTGTATGTCTGTGTGTCAATGTGTCCGTAAACGCTCTATCTCCCGAACAAATTGAGATAGAGACTTGAAATTTGGTATGTACTTAGTATGTAATAATGGGAAGAAGCTTATTGAATTTCAGTAATCTCGATTATCCGGAACTATTTTTTTCGGACTCTCGAAATATTCGTTCTGATAAAAGGTATATAAAAATTTTCGAAATTGTTTATTTTAAGGAATTAATATAAAAGACAATAAAAAAAAATAAATTTTGAATAAAGCATGAAGTCGATCGGATAATGAGTTGCCGAGATATTTGTAATCCTATTTCCACACTCTTCGATTTTTCATGACCCTGTATTTCAACCAAATTTCAACTCAAAGATATATTTCAATTGGAAATGAGACGCTTAATGATATGCAATAAACCGCTAGGTTATAGGATTATTGTTTTTGGAGTTATAAGGATGTTTCTTTTAAGCAAATTCAGTAATCGAGCATTTAAAGTTTTTGACGTCATCAAGCCATGATTTTATTCGAATTGCAATGCATTTTATAAGTAGTTTACACATTTTTTATTTTAATATTTTATATTATGCATATCCGTGATGGGTAAGTATTACGGTGGCCCCCAACGACTAGTTTATATACAGATAGTTTTTTTTTCTTGTCAACTCAGCGTTCCTTAAACTGAAATGAGCATTCTTTTTAAGGCTTCAATAAATTCGTTAATTTGAAAAATTCGTTAATCTGAAATTCGTTAAAGTGAATATATTTGTAATGAAAAACTATATAGAGAATTTTTTTTTCTAATCTAAATAAAATTCGTTAAAGTTGCATTCGTTGTATCTACTGTATATATCATGTAGGACATCGTTCGAATGATCTCGTAACACCGAACTCAAAAATATGTTTGTTTTAATTTTAGGTATTATATTTCCGGAGATATCGTTGAAAATGTACTGCAAAAATATATCCCTCCCTTCCTTTTTTAGAATCTGTTGAAATTAAATTAAAGAAAAAATTAGGGGCGGTAGGAGATTGTTAATTATTAAATAGTAATTAATAAATTTAATGCACGGAATCCTTTGAGTGCGAGGTATACTTGCACTTGTCAGATTTTTTTTTTTTTTTTTTTTTTTTTTTAATCAGGAATCTCTTCTGTTTACGCATAGTTTTGATCATTGTGTGCAGCTGGTCAAGTGTTTACATGGTCTGTAAACATGTAATTTAAAAGACTCTACGGCTTTAATTATCTGTCTAATGATTTTAATTTATCAGAGAATAATTTAAATAACTGCATTTTAATTATACATCTTTAAGTGCTTGATGAAAGCGTTTCATTTATACAGTTGACAATGTAACAATAAACTACTTGGTTTTACAATTTTAAAGTTATAAACATTTATTAAAAGCTAGTGATCTAATATAAAAAATAATGAGAAAAACTGCGGCACAAATTCATAATGAAAAAAAAAGGAATTTCAATAAATAGAGAAGCTAGCATAAAGCATTTTGAATAATTTAATTAAATAATCTGCTTTGTTTAATTACATTTATAAATACTTAATTAGATTTTAAAAATATATATATACCTTAATTTGCTCACATTAACCCTCAATTATAACTTGCAGGTTATCATTTATTGTGAGATTATTAAAATTTTATAAAATGTTTTAATTAATGAAATTTTTATCCCATATCCAGAACAAAAATATATTAATTTTAATAATCATTTACATCTTTGTAAATGTTTACATTTAATTTGAAATACTTACCGAAACCTGGATAGATTAAAAAAGTATATGGAAAGATATATAGAATAGTTTCGTACAAAAAATAAAAGCAAAAATAAAATCTAAAAAGTAAGAGATTAAAAGAAAATTCTTTAAACTGTTATCTTAATAAATGTAATATTTCATTAATATTACTAGGAGAAACCCATTCAAATATGAGTAGTGAAACAAATATTCAAAGATAAGTTATATAAGAATTTTTTTCCGAACTGTATTTTCTGAAAACTATGGGAAAACATCGCATTATGAAAATAGTGCAAAATTTTAACTTAGTGTTTATTAAATTTAACATGTAAATACATTAAAATTTCCTTTTACTTAAGTAAGGTGTCATACAGAATATATTCATATAAAAAAATAAACCACTGACATGTTTCGGTTTCATTTGATTGTTGTATTCTTGTGATAATGGTTTTTATTTCGAATGAAACCGAAACATGTCAGTGGTTTATTTGTTTTACATGAATATATTTTTTGTGACACCTTACTTAAGTAAAAGAAAGTTTATATGTTTATGAAAAGGCGAAGTTCTCTTTTAAATTTTAGAATTTAAAAAACATTTTTAAATTTAACATGTATCAGACTCAAATATTTAATTCTAGAAACATAAAATATTTAAATTAGGTGGATTGAACTTTGTGATGTTATATTAAAATAAATGATCCACGCAAAAATAGCACAAATAAAAATATATAAAATGACAAACAGCTGTTTCGGAGCCTCTAAAACTCCATCATCAGTGCCAAATTTAAAAGATTAAAAACTGATTTAAATGTTTAAGCCATTTAAGTATGCTTGCGTCTCCGCGCGCGACCAAGATATAATGGCGGCGAGTTTTTAAGAATAACAGCGGAGTCAGGAGTCACATGTGACGTGTTTTAATTTTTCAGAAAGTTCAATAATTCAGAAGTGCTCATCGATTTACGACCTTGATTTTTCGGAGGCTTATCATATATGGAAGAATTCAGGCAACTTAGTTAATGATATGTCCAGTGCACCAAATTTTTCAAATGTCGGGCTACTTTTCATTTAATTAATACTCTTCGCTTCCCACTTCCCCCTTTTTCTCCTCCGTACTTAAACTCGTCCAGTCTGGCCGAGCGCTTCTGTTGGTCCCCTACGTCACATGTGACTCCTTACTGCACTGTTGTTTTTTAAAAACTCACCGCCATTCTATCTTGATCGCGTGCGGAGACGCAAGCATACTTCAATGGCTTAAACATTTGATTCAGTTTTAATCTTTTAAATTTGGCACTGATGATGTAGCTTTAGAGGCTCCGAAACAGCTGTTTGCCATTTTATATATTTTTATTTGTGCTATTTTTACGTTGATCATTTATTTTAACCTAAAATATTACATTATAATATCATGTACCTAATTCTAGACAGAATAAACAGACATATATTAACCATATAATTTATCTCACACAAACATTGTATTAAAAAATCTTTAAAAAGTACCTCAGATGATCCTGTTATTTTGTTTTATAAAACCCTTTATAAAAAGCTCTAAAAAACTCGTAAATTTTATCATGCTGTATAAAATATCCTCAGCATAGAAATTGCTTATCGCGTTATTTGTCTTTTGTTTAATTTCTATTACTTTATTTCACGAGGAGAAGAGTTAATTAACTATATTTTAATTATGTATGTTTTAAGGGCTTAATAAAAATGCATTAACAAGAAATAAATTTAATTCTGACATTTGACACTTTACCTATAAACTACTTGATTTTACAATTTTAAAGTAATAAACATTAATTAGACGCGAGTGATGCATGTTGAAGCTAATAAGAAAAACTGCGGCACAAATTCATAATTAAAAAAAAGGGGGGAAAGATTAATAATAGAAAAGCTGGCGGAAAGCCTTTTTAATAATGTAATTGGAAAATCTGCTTTGTTTAATGACATTAATAAGTATGTAATTAGATTTTTTTTAAATATACCTTACTTTACTCATATTAATCAACAATTACAACTTACAGGCTATCATGTATTATGAGATTATTAAAATAGCATAAAATGTTTTAATTAATACATTTTTTATCCCTCATGAAGAACCAAAAATTATAAATTTTAATAAACAGTTATTTTTTTTAATAAATTACATTTATTTAGAGCTATTTACCTAAACCCGGATAGATTGAAAAGATATGTAGACTAGGGTGTGTGCACCAGTAATTGACTAGGTGCCAGTAATCGACAAGTGAAATATAAAAACTGCAGAAAATAGGAATTAATTGGGTGTACATTTTAACTTTGGTTGTTACAGAACATATCTAACATACAAATAAATGTTTTTTTTTTACAAGTTTTAAGTGCAGATAAAGTTGTGCTTGAAGATTAGCGTGGGAAAAATAGAATTATTTTTAATTTTCTATTTTTATTAGTTTATGAATTATTGTGTTTTAAAATGCTTTCTGATTTTTGTAACCCCTAGTATAACGTGTCTTTTAGCAGCGGTTTTAAATACGAACATTCATATTTTGATTTTTACACCGAAAAAAAAAGTGGTCAATTACTGGTACAATCTCATCTTTTAACTAATAACTGTAAATAATTTAAATTCCAGGAATGAAAATGAGAATATATTTCTGGAATATGAATCCGCCTACTTTAATTAGTATATAGGGAAGACTGCAAAAAAATGTGCAAATATTTTTATTAGAAAAAAAAAACTTGAAGAAATTTGCACTAAATGATCAATTACAGTCGCACTCACCCTAGTTCTGTACAAAAAGCAAAAATGTAGAAAATTATTTAAAATGTAAGAAATTAAATGAAAACTGTCTAACCCGCTCGGCGTTGCCCGGGTAGACTGTCATTGGCAAATATAACAGTGGAGTGGACTTCATAAAACAAAAAAAGACTGACTAATATTTATTTATACTAAAAGCTTGTAAAAAAATTAAATAAGAGCTAAAATTTCAAAAGTATACCAGTTACGTTTAAAAAATGAAACGGTCAGGGAAAATTATTACACTTACTTTTAAAGAGTGAAAAGATCAGGAAAGTTACATGTTTCACACAAAGCCCCACATTTATGCCCCGGAACGTATAAATCAGTAATTTGGATTTCAGAAGCAACGCGTTCGTGCATACGACGGTTATTAAGCCTATTTTGGCGATCGCTTATGCTCTGTGTTTGACGGCGTTCTCGATCCAATCTATTTCGATTTTCTCTTCTTAATTCGGCTTCTTCTTCACTTTCAAGCATTCGCCAGGATCTTTTACGGACATTTCTAATGATATTTTGAAACTCCACAATTGCAGCGAAAGAGCGAAACGTAAATAAACTCGATTTACCTTGGCCTAAATCCTGCCAAAGGACTTTTACACAATAACCAATGAGATGCGTTTCCTTCGGGCGTTGCCATTAAACAATTAACACATAATCGCAATTTCTGTGCCACGTACGATAGCGTAATATATATAGGGGAGATGGGGGATGAATGGGACATTTTCACAAAAATATTTATGTTAAATATTTTATATAAGTTATTATCAATATTATATATCACACATGTCAAACTTGAAGTGTTTGACTACATCTTATGCACAATATTTGTTCAAGATTATTATTATACAGATATATAAATTAAATTAAAAATAAGTTCTTCTATGTCCCAATCATCCCCACAGCAGGGATGAATGGGACACAAACATTTTCCTCCCCGTATTCAATGTTAAGGACTAAAAGCTGACAAAAATTCCGCCTTGGCAAAAGCTGAGAGATTATAAATTGTAATATGATCTCCAGTATTAATTGTTAGTCAATGATCTTGGACTCATCTCAGCATAAACGGTGGACTGAAGACGATGGCTACAAAGAGGATGAAATGTTAAAAGAATAATTACCATAAAATGTTAATTTATCAACCTATATAATATTATTTGGTTAATAAAAAAAATTCAGTATCCTCTAAGGACGAATGAAGCAGTCCCAATCATCCCCATGATGCATATATTCAATTGTCGGCTATTTTGTCTCAGAAATTATTTGGCACAATGGTTAATATGCATTCATTTTAATTACCAATATTGAGCCTTTAAATAAAAAACTACAACATATCTTAATTTTTTATATTGCATAAGATATTTAAGTAACTTCAAATGTAAAAAAAATGTACTTTTAAGCAGAGTTTTCAGGAAATGCAAATTTGAAGAAAACTGAAAACAGCCATGTGCTCTTGCTTTTGGTTCTGAAGCACACTATGGTAGTGAAATCTATGAGGATAGGAAGCAACTAAAAAAAAATGTTTATTGCCTGAAATATTGAGATCGTCCCATCCATCCCTTGTCCTATTCATCCCCCATCTCCCCTATAATTTAAGTTGTCATATTAATAAATGCAATATTTCATTAATATTACTAAAAGAATTCTTTTCACATATGACAGGAGAAAAACATATTCAAAAATAAATAAAATGGGAAATTTTTTCATGCATCGTTTTCTGATAAATATGCGAAAACACATATTATATATCAATCAAAATAGTACAAAAATTTAACTCAGAAAATTTAACTTAATCAGACTCAAAGATTTAAATCTCGAAACATAAAACATAACATTATATTATCATGTACCTAACTCTAGTTAGAATAACCAACATATATTAACTACATAATTTATCTCAGTTTAACAAGATATTTAAAAAAGTCTTAAAAAATATCTGGCAAATGTCAGAATACGATCATATTATTTTGTTTTATAAAACACTTATAAAAAGTTCTAATGAACTCATAAATTTTACCATGATGTATAAATTCTCCTCAGCAAATAAATCGTTTATTGAATTACGTGACTTTTGTTCAATTGCTATTACTTTATTTCACGAGGAGATGAGTTAATTAATTACATTTTAATTGTGTATGTTTTAAGTGCTTAATTAAAACGCATTAACATGGGATAAATTTCATCCTGACATTTGACACTTTACCTATAAGCTATTTGATTTTACAATTTTGAAGTAATAAACCTTAATTGTACGCGAGGGATCCATATTAAAGCTAATAAGAAAAACTGCAGCATAAATTCATAATGAAGAAACAAAGCATATAATTAATAATATAAAAAACGGCGTAAAGCCTTTTTAATAATTTAATTGATTAATCTGCTTTGTTTAATGACATCAGTAAGTATTTAATTAGATTTTTTTAAGTATACCTTACTTTTCTCAAGTATGTAAAAACAATAATTGTCACAGATGTTTTGTCCTTATTAAATACATTATGCATTTTGCCACATTTATTATTATTTTTTTTATTGAAATGAATAGCTATCATTAGCTAATAATTAATTTTATGATATTAACAATTTAATTCGATTATTGTATAATTAGAGCATTAAAAAGAAGAATTAACTTCGCTTCTTATTAATGGGAGATTCTGTTAGAAATTTTCCAAAAAAATAAAAAATTAAAAAATTAAAAAAAAATAATTTTTGGCATTTTTACGTATAATGAAAATAGTGCAAAGCTGTAACTTATAATTCAAATATCAGACTCAAAAATTTAATTCTGGAAACATAAAATATTACATTATAATATCATGTGCCTAACTCTAGACAGATTAACCCGATATATATTAATTATCTACTTTATCTCACATTAACAATATATTTTAAAAAGTCTTAAACAAATATCTGGCAGATGTCAGAATACGATCATATTATTTTGTTTTATAAAATACTTTATAGAAAGTTCTAACCCCATTAAACATAATGCATGAAAAATGTCTTTTTAAGTAAATGAAATAAGAAAAAGTCTTCCGTTATATTTAGTGAAAAGCTTTGAAAAGTAACATATACATATAATGCGAATAGTGCAAAAAAAATAACAATTAACTTGTAATTCATATTTTGTCTTGAAAGATTCAATTCGTTAAATCAAATATATCTTACGTTATAATGCAATTTATATCAACAATAAATAAAAGAACTCATAAAAATTGTCAGAATATGACAATTTTTTTGTCTTATAAAACACTGTAAATTAATTCAGAGAAACGCGAAATTTTGACTACTGTGTACAACAACTCCTCAATGACATGATTTAATGAGTTACATAAATTGTGTTACAATTATAATATTTTTAATCTACGAGGCTATGAGCTAATTAAGTACATTTGAATTAGAAAATTTTTAAGTAGTTTATTTGTCAAAGCGTAATAAAATGGAGAAAAATTTATTGCTTCGTTTAGCAGTCTAATTCTACAATACTCTAATTTACAATTTCAAATTTATAAATATTAATTATGAAATAATGACAGATATAAATGTAACTGAATATGGATATAAGTGATAATGCGAATATAACTAAACCAATAAGAAAAAACTTCAGCATAAATAATAAAATGTATTTAAAGTAAAGAGATTAATAATAGTGCAGCTGGTGGTAGAAAATATTTTTAATAATTGAAATAATTAATCTACTTTATTTAATATAATCAGTAAGTATTTATTTAATTTTATGAAATATACCTGAATTTATATTTATTAATTTTCAATTGTAACTTACAGATTAATATTTTACTATAAGCATTCGAAAATATTATAAAATGTTTTAAGAAAATTAGAATTAGATCGAATAAAACGATTTTTCTTATTTCTCAAATTCATAAATTTAAAATAATGTGCCAGAGAAAAAAGAAATTAAAGACTATAGCTCCGAAATGGTAATAGCTTTATATTATGACTACAAATTTCAAATTAAAACCCTATGTTCAATTTAGATTCAAATTACATTCATATATGTTCTGTGAAATATCTACACTTCCAGAATTTAAATATTAATGAAAATATTCTTCGTATGTGTAATGTTCTGTTTTAGTTTATATAAAATATCCCGAATCAAAAATATAATTAAAGAAAAGAAAAAAGTATAAGGTAAAGCTAGGATAGTCTGCACACAATTCAAAAGAATAGCAATAAAAAATCTAAATATTAATTTTTTGCTAAACTATTCAGGAATAACTTTTACTTCATTTGTTTTTTATGCATTTCCATTGCTATTTTGTTGTTATGTTGCAATTTAATAGAAACAATTGTAATAAAACCAAGAAAGTTATTTTGCGCAATCTCTCCTTATAGAGTTGGTGTGATTGCGCACATGGGTAGGAGAGATTGTTACTTATAATAACTACAATTAAATTGTTAACAGTAACAATTACACTTAAATGACATTGCTGTAAGGTTTTTGTGAACAAATATTATTATATTAGGAGTGAATATTTCAACCTAATAATTAAAGAATCAGAAAAAGGAAATAATTTTAAAAACGATTAAAAAATTTTAATTAAAGGAAAAAAAATTAAAGAATCAGAAAAAGCAAGTCCAGATAAGATTAAAAAATAAAATAATGTTACTTAATAACACGTTTAACTTAAAATTAGTCCATTTTCATTTTTCATTTTTTAGCAAATTTACCAATAAGCTGCGCAAACACTCCAATTTCGGTAGGAAAGTTTGCGCGGCCTTTTATTTAAACATGACCTCTTCTAAAACGTACCGTTGATGTTCACATTGTTAGTCTAGATTAGTAGCTTATGAGAAATCGTTTAAGTTTAAAATATTTTGTACTATTGATATTGTATAGAAATTCTGATGAAGAGCTAGGAAAATTCAAGCACTTACTTTGGGAAAACAAAACAAAATAGCAATACTTTATCTTAAACGCTCAAAGCAATCAACGTGCACTTTCAAGTAGACACTGCACTACTGTTGTTGTACAACTACCTGGAGTCGCTGCACGCTCACTCTACTCCTTTTCCCCAAACCTCTATGTGCGCAATCTCTCCGACTGCGTCATCTCTCCTGGCTTTACCTTATATTGTTATACACTATCACATATCTCTCTCTAGATTAAATTATCGTACACTAACAACATAACGTATATCATATTTACAATAAATAAAAAAATCACATAAAAACATACCAATATCTGAATATGAGCATTTTTTATCTCATAAAAACTGTGTAAATTAACTCAAACAAATACGTAATTGACCATTATATAAAACATGTTTTTATATATAGACACGATTTAACTAGGTAATTATTTTGTTCATTTTCTGCTATTTTTGGTATACAAGGAGATGCATTAATTAAATTACATCAATTATATCTCTTAAGTACTTAATTAAAATGCATTAAATTGGAAGAAACTCATTCTCGCTTTTAGCAGTCTAACTATACAATACTTGAATATGCATTTTCAAGGTTATAAACATTAAGTATAAGCCAGTGATCGATATTAAAACTCATTTTTAAAAACTGCTGCACAAATGCATAATGTATTTAAAGAGAAGACATTAATAACGGGTCAGCTGGTGAATAAAACTTGTAATTATTGAATTGATTAATCTGCCTTATTTAATGGCATCTGGAAGTATTTAGATAGAATATTTCATTTATACCATAATTTACATTTATTAATCTTCAATTATAACTTTCAAATTAAAATTTATAATACGATTATTAAAATACTAGAAAATATTTATTTTAATAAAATATTCGTATTACGCGTAAATTGAAAAGCAATAATATCGACGGTGTTTTAGTTTTGAAATGTTTAAATTTAATTGAAATAAATAATTACACCAGATAAATTACAATTAATTTAAAAAAAAAAAAGAAATATTTTAATATATGAAATAATAGTAAAATAAATACTCTGCTAAATTGGTCCAACTTTTTAAAATATATAAAAATTCATTAAAGACATTTATAAGTTTCGACCTTCTTCTCAGGTCATCTTCAGGATAATAGCAAATCATTGAATTTTTATATCTTTTAAAATGATGTAACATTTTAAAAAATATAAAAATTCATTAAAAACATATTTACAAATTTCAACCTTCTTCTCAGGTCATCTTCAGGTTAATACAGTCAATCATTCAATTTTTATAATTTTAAAATGTTACAAGATATAAAAATTCATTAAAAACATATTTACAAATTTCAACCTTCTTCTCAGGTCATCTGCAGCTTAATAGTCAATCATTGAATTTTTATAATTTTAAAATGTTACACCAATTTAGTAGTGTATTTATTTTACTATTATTTCAAATATTAAAGTTTTATATGTTGTAAACGCCCAGGACTTTTCGACATATATAGTAAGAAATAGGTTGTGGAAAACTTTTTTTCACTCCCTTTATTTAAGTAAGGTTTGTAGAGAGATATAATTCCTTTTTCTTAATCTGCTAACTTTTTAAATTAAATATTTATTAATATTATTTTTATAAGTTGTACTAGCCATTAAGTATCGTGTCATATAAAAATTAAAAACTTTATTTTACATAGAAAACATTAAACTTAATGTTTGCATCGTGATTGTTTATCAAACAATAATAATAACAATAATAATGAACAGTTTATTATTTTGCAGATGTAATGAAAGAGATTAGAAATGTTTTCGTAATCAATTTTATGGAATGTTTCTATTTAGTTTAAGAAATAATAATAAAGCATATCCCATTACTTATCAGTATGACATATATGGTACATACAGTTGATCAATTTTTGAATTAAATTTTTCGCTTTATTTAATTCAAAGAAATATTTAAGGCTAAATTATCGTGCATTAACAATATATGTTATCTCATATTTACAATAAATAAAAGATCACCCAAAAAATACACCAATATCTGAATACGAGCAATTTTTATGTCATAAAAATTGTGTAAATTACCTCAAACAAACACGTAATTAGCCATTAGATAAAGCATTTTTAAATAAAAGCACGGTTTAATGAGTTATTTTGTTACTTTACGTTTTTTTATTTCTACTAGAATAAGGCGATTGTAAATTCTGCGATTTAAAGCTACTATATATATAAACTGCAAATCGAAATGCCGTTCCAGCTGCTTAAAATTTGAGTTCTGCTGAATGGATTTTGATGGTATTTGAATTGTTAGTTAGATAATTTTTCAGGGAAAATTTTAGTATATTGTATATCATTCCACGTTGCTCAGTTATATAATTACGGGGAACGTTCTGTTACCATGTGAACCCGATTGTGAAAGTTTAGATTTTTTAAAGAGTTTTACTGGACGGATTTTGACGGGACTTGCATTGTTGGTTAGATATTGTTTCAGGGATGGTTTTAGTATATTGCATATCGTTCTTTACCAAATCATACTATAAATGATCAACTAGAAAAGTTGGTCCTTAACAGCCCAAATTTTGTCGGACAAATTAGAAAGTATAATAACGCAATGGCGTTCGTAGCATTTTTAGCAATGCGGAAAGACATTAAAAGTAAAGGCGCATGGTGCATTCAAACACAATGTCAAATTCACCTACATATTTCTTTTGATTCAAGGTTCGTTTGGAGAAACCAACCAGCGTAGCAAGCAAACGCTGCTAATATTAAAGACAAAATTTCTAAAATCTGAAATGCTAGTACCCTACTCTTTAGAATTACTAAAACGTGAATGTACCTTTCTGGTAAGATAATAACTATGGCTAAAGACATATCTTTAGACAGAATAATCTGACTCCGAAAAATCATTTATATCATTAACTAAAAGTATTAAAGAAGGACATTACACCGTTGAATAAAATACACATTAAAAACACAAACAGCACAGAATTGCACTTGTGTTTGCTAAAATCAGTGTACAATAGAGAAATAAAACTTAGTTACAAGTCATATTCTTCTAACAGTTTCTGCTAAAAACTATAAAGCCATCATCAGGGAAAACAAAAGACATAACTGGTGATCTTTACATGTCGGCTTGAGATAAGTGAAAAATGGGAGGGAGTACGAAGGCGGTGGCCACCGCTTCTGCGTCGTTTTGCCCAGTCTTACTTTTCTAGCACGCTGTGCTTTACTCTTTGTAGCACTGAAGAAGAATCTAGTTCGTGAATTCAAAACAGCTGTTTGCAGCTATTTTGTGTATTATTTGTACATTTATAACTTTGGTTTTCTGCTTTTTAATAATCTTGCACCAATGTTTTATTTGCTATTTTTAAACATCAATATTTCTTTTAGTTTTCAAATGCTTACATTTAGTTAAAATTAAGTTACCTATCCCACATAGTTTATAATTAATTTTAAAAGCAGAACTTATTAATTTTAAATACTTTTCAATATTTTTGTTCTTTTTGAGGAGATCTGTTAATTATTTGCATTTTAGTTATAGTATGAAGTACTTAATCTGATTCTTGTTTTTAACATACAGTAATATATAAATGTCAATTGTCATTTTTAACTTACAAATTAAGGTTTGTAGTAAGGTTATTAAAATATTATGAAATATTCCATTTAATAAAATATACGCAGTATGAGTCAAATAAATAAATAATAATAATATCAATATTTGTTTTAGTTTTCAAATGCTTACATTTAATTAAATTAATTTATCTATCCCACATAGTTTATAGTTAATTTAAAAAGTAGAACCTATTATTTCTAAATAAGTTTCGAAATTTTTTCCTTTATGAAGAGATCTGTTAATTATCTGCATTTTAATTATATATCTCTTAAGTGCTTAATCTGATTCTTGTTTTAACACTAACGAATTTACTATTTCAAGGTTATAAACTTTTATTATAACTAATGAATAACAAAATTAATTACAAAATCAAGGGACAAACGCATAATGTATTTAAAGATAAGAAATTAATTGTAGCGCAGCTGGTGGAAAACCATTTGAATAAATTAATTGATTAATCTGCTTAGTTTAATGGCATCTGACGTATTTTTTGAAATATACCTGAATTTATAAATATCAATTCTCAGTTATAACTTGCAGATTAACATTATTATCAGCCTATTAAAATATTATAAATGGTTTATTTAATAAAATAAAAGACATGTAGAAATTTTAAAATAAGTTAATTTTGTACTATCTGTTAACTTGCTAAATGAGAAATCTTATTAGTGTAATTTTTCTAAGTTGTAGGCTATTTATTATGCATGAAATTACGTAACAGAAAAATACTTTATATATTACGTTAAAAATAACCCAATTAATGCGTGTAATAGAATTTGTTAAATTACTGATATTCATTTTTAAAATAAGAGAAGCGCGTAAGTGTGATCAAAGTACGCACAAAGGGTTTCGTAAAATATTCCTTTCAATACATTCTATTCTTTAATTAATAATTTCAAATAAATTTCATTTTCTATAAAAATAAATGAATATTTTTTTATAAAATAAAAATTTCCCGTTCGATTTTTTCGATTTTTCAATTTTTTTTAAATAGAGTATGATTTTGCGTTTATACACCAATTTTTAAATCCCTATCTTATATAGTTTTAAAAATTTGAACATGCGCTAAAATTTGTGAGTAAGTTATTTAATTATCATCGGCTTTGTTTATTTTTATTTTTTATTTTTCGCATCTGAAAGTTAAAAAAAAAAGTTTTTTTTTCTTTTTGTAAAATAAAAAGTTACAGGTCGATTTTTTTGATTTTTGAAATTCTTAATCGGCATGTGATTTTGCGTATAAATACCAAATTTCAAATCCGTATCTCACATAGTTTTAAAAACTTGTATATACCTTTAAAATGTCCCAATACTGGAAATTTTATCTGTGGTTAAAATCTTTGTTCCGTCCCGTCTGCTATCCATTGTCTGCAACCTGCACACGTGTATGGAAAAAAAAAATCCACTTGAAAAAAAAAAAAAAAAAAAAAAAGTTATCTTTGGTAATTACTGTCCTATTTTTATAAAAATTAGATATTTGTGTTCAGCCTTCAAATCTATGCAATGTGTAAATTTCAAATTGGCAAATGCAATATTTTTAATAATTTTACAGAGACCTAAATAACCGTACTTGTTTGTGGTTTTTTATCACTTTGAATGTGAAATTGATAGCCTCACTCGATATCGCGGTGAAGGGAATCATCGTCGGGACGGAGGGTATAAGCGAAAATGTACTTTTTAAACTTTCTGTGGAATTTTTAATGAGTTTTTAATTAATATATACGGTAATTACTGTCGTATTTAAAATTTTATTATTTGTCGTGTGACGCGAGGTATTCAACTGTAAGTACACAGAATTTCAAGTCTCTAACTTATACAGTTTCCGAGAACGAACGAGTGACGGACGGATAGACAGACAGAGAAGAGAGACAAATAGGGTTTCGTGAGATGAATGGAACCCTAAAAAGGAAATCATTTTGATGTTTTTAGATATAATGCAAAAGATAAACAGATTTTTAAAAGTTTTATCGTTCTATTTTTTTTAAATTAACGTACTACGTCTATTTATTACCTATACTCAGTAAGCTTTATGTATTAGAAAGTTCCATAGTGCTAGAAATGAGAATGGATCAGCCCGCGCACAAATACTTTAAGTGTTCGAAAAATCGTGCTTTGAAAGATGAAGCCCCTTGTCAGGCTCGGGCTTGATTTTTGCACCTGTCTTAGTGCTTGAGCGGGCTAGAGATTAAACTGAAAATGTTATTTTTTCACAAATTGAAAGAAGGGAAAAAATCTTGCTATTTGAAAAACAAGAATATAGTCTAAGTTTCTTAAAGGGTTTTACAATCATTTAAAAATAAGTTTGAAAGGAAATGGAATAATTAGATTGATGGGATAAAAGACGTTATATTCTATTTTATTCTGAAGTATTTGCACTGTACATGTTAGAACATAAAAACCGTGGGATATCCCTTGTCTATCCGCGCTTTAGGTTTGAAGCCCTTTTCCAGAATTACTGGAAAAACGGAACTTGTGTCTTTCTGCCATACTTGTACAATGATATTTTAAAAGAATAAGCATAGTGACTTTTGAAGATTTCTGCCAGTTGTTGGGTATAAATAACAAATTCGCTATTTTAAACTGAATTTCAGGGACATGCAAATCACGAAATGTTGTCATGAAGGAGTATTTAGGATTAATACTTATTTGGATGTAAGAAGAGATTTTTAAATAAGAAAATTAATAGTGAAATAATTAAAAAATGCTATTAACAATTTTCTATTGCGTAGTTTTAGTATCGAGCTCGGCGGATCTCTTGTCAGAGAATGTTTTGGGCTCGAGCGGGCTCGTATTTCAAGTCGTGGAGTTCGGGTACCAGAAAAATAACCAGAAATCACCTTAATTATGAACTGTTATCACATATTAAAATGTAACTGGCACATTAAGATCATAAATTTTAAACTATATGCCTTTTTAACAGTTTTTAGATTTACAGCGCTACATACATCTTTTATGGTGTGTTTACTTCTCAGAAAATACACTGGTGAATACACTATTCATAATATTTTGAATGCCTGAATACTTATAGCATTGGATGTGAATGGATGTCACTCTAATTTCAGTTGTTATTTTTTCGTAGAATAGCTATTTCGTATACCTCCTTTAATATCACAAGTAATTTTTATAACGATGTAAATATTTTCGAAAAGTTTGTAAGGTTCGCCAGACGACTTGCTTAGCCATGTAATAATTGATCCAAAAATAACACTGATAATCAATATGTTCAAGTTTATTAAATCTGAGTTTGGTATGGTAAAATAATGTCTCTTTATGTTAAATATTATTCGCAATAATTAAAACAGATTATCATAGCTGTGCCATTGTAAACTCCACGTTTAATGCATTCTTATTTTACTCGCAAGGACATGTTCCGGAAACATTATTTTAAATACTGAACCTGAGAAAACTCATTGTCGAATTCAGTAATTTTTCTACAAAAGTCTCCATAAGTCTTATTTAAATACGAAAACCATCCAATTAAGTCTGGAGTTCGGGAAAAAGGTACAGAAAAGGTAGCGAAAAAAGTTAACGTAATCATACATATACATCGGTTTTGCAAGCTTCAAACCCTTTCTCGGGCCCATAGAACCCTAGAAAAGAATGCGACGTTGCCTTTCGGAAATGGTGGTAACTGATGTCTAAGATAAACTTTCATAATCCAGAAAGTAGCTGAATCGTAAGCTAAGTAGAATGAAACATTTCCCGTTGAAATCCCAAGAAAAGTATGCGACGTTCTTGTTCGGAAATAGTGGTTCATCAGATTTTGACGAAAATGAAACGAGACCTTACACTTTCAAACAAAAAAATTATCAAAACCCATGCACATTTGCGAAAGTTGTGTTTGAACAGGACCAAAACATACATACGGATAGAATTGATAATCTCCTCCTTTTTTTTTTAAAGTCTGTTAATAAAATAAACGCAAATGAATAAATTATAATTTTGCATAAAACTTACAACGGAGCAAGCTAAATCACACCAGTCTACCGGTTCCAGTCGCAGTCGAAAGTTAATCAAGTTATGTGATAGAATAAAAGTAAAAATAGTATTTTTAAAACAATATTTTATAAGCATTCAATATTTATCTTAAAAGTCACGCCTAATTTCATGAGTCCAATTTATGCTATTCCAAAATATTTCCACTACACTACGTTAATTTGGCGTGGGTTAGGATTATGAAAAATTCACTGCTTTGAGAATAACCGCTTTAATTCACCCTTAGTAGAAAGTGCGAAGTACTGAATTAAAGTTTTTGTAAACGTCATTTTAACTTTGTTTCTTTTTTAACATAATTATTTATGGTTGAATTATGGTCTGAATTAATTATTCAGGAATTGTAAATTGTTTCTAAACGTATAATCATAATTTAAGGTACTTCTTCATTATCCCGTCTACAGCTTTCCAAAAAAAAAAAAAAATATCGTCAAACTAGAATTTAACGCCAAAAATACATCTTGCAGTCAGACGCGTTACACGTGTTTGGCATCAAATGATTTTTAATTCGACATTTATCTGTATTTTTAATTATGTTTTACTGATTCCTTAATTATTTCGTTAATTAAAATAATAATTACGTCCTTAAACCACAGTACCTTGATATGAAACGAAAATAAACAAAAAAAATGTTGCGATGTATATAGTTATGTACAATAGACCAGTTTTAACCGACGTCACAAATATTTATTCAGCAGCTGAGATAAATAAGTTATGAAAAATAATGTAGTTAAATAAATATCCAAGATTTTTTTTCTGTTTTCATTAATATACTCGTATTGTAAATTTTATTGTTTAAACAAACTGATAATTGACACTTTGGTGAGTGGGGCTTTTCAGAATTTTTTATATTATTATTATTATTATTATTATTGAGATTCCAATGGTAACATTCTTCCATTTGTTTATTTGGCGTTACAGTTTGACAAATAGTTTAGCGATAGTTTTTTTAAAAATATATATACAGGGTGATTATAAAAAAACTATCCCGATATATGAGTCCTTAACTATCACACCGTTGACAGAAACTGATTGAAATTTTGGTTTTAAGTATTTTGAGGTATGCGCTCAAGAATCGTATGAAAAACAACAGTTAAACTCTAACAGTTACGGTTACAGTGACAAAATTTTGAAAATTTCAAATCGCAACACCTATTTTTTTTTTATTGGAATGTGATCTTCATAGTGAAAAACCATAAAAAGCGTTGGAACGGTACCTGTAACACGAAAATTGCCGGTGCTAGAGAGACTAAGAAGAAAAGCGAAAGCAACCAATAAAGGACAGAGAAGCAACAGAAAGTAAGGCATTTTATTATTCAGTGCTATCCACCATCTGCCGCATGCAACGTGTCTTCGTGTGTGACGTGGAAAATTTGTGAAACACAATAAAATGTTTTGTTTTTTGTTGATTCTCTGTCCTTATTCGTTGTTTTCACTTTTATTCTTAGTCTGTCTAGCGCCGGCAATTTTCGTGCTACAGGTACCGTTCCAACGCTTTTTATGGTTTTTCACTCTGAAGATCACATTCCAATAAAAAAATAGGTGTTGCCATTTGAAATTTTCAAAATTTTGTCACTGTAACCGTAACTGTTAGAGTTTAACTGTTGTTTTTCCTACGATTCTTGAGCGCATACCTCAAAATACTTAAAACCAAAATTTCAGTCAGTTTCTGTGAACGGTGTGATAGTTAAGGACTCATATATCGGGATAGTTTTTTATAATCACCCTATATATGTAGAAAGTGATTGACGGAATAATGAAAAGGTACCTAATTTAATATCAAACTATTAATTGATTAAAGTGAGTTTTAAAAATATATATATTCCTATTTTTTATATATATATTGTCAACTTCTTAATGCTTAAAAGAAGAGGTACCTAATTTAATATTAAACTATTAATTGATTAAAGCGAGTTTAAAAAATATATATTATTCCTATTATATATATATATATATATATATATATATATATATATATATATATATATATATATATATATATATATATATATAAATGAACTCCATTGTTTTTGTAATTCGTATATAGTTGTAACTCTAAAGAATATTTGGCCGATTTATCACCCTCGGCCGGCTAACTGAAAAATTCCTTCAAATTAATTTATTAACTTATAATTAAATTAAAAAATATATTAAGATGCTGTATTGTCATCAGAAACACACACGTGTACATAATTTTAATAATTCTAGCTTATCAGGAAGGGAGTGAAAAATCAAGTACACAAACCCATCTTTACATAAAACAAGATTGAAAACTCATGCGTTAAGCATAGATTGTGAAACACTTTGCAATACGTTCAGAATATTGTTAGAAAACTTCATAGATTAACAAGATGGAAGATGATATCTAAATAAATAAGTTAAAACAATTAACACATTTGAAAATCCAATTTTAGTAATAATCGAAAAAATATCCGATTTTTTTTGTGCATCCCTGTATATAATCAATAGATTTGTATATATACTACATAATATGATAAAATTTAGTTCACTTAGGAAATGCATAACACAGTTGAAAATTCCCATTCGAAAATTTCCGTCAATGAACGGCAAATTGTTCAAGATTTTTTGTGCAGCCCTGTATATGATCTATGAAATTTATACACACCAAACTATATTTAAAAAAAATTTAAATTTAAAAATCCGTGCAACAACTGAAAACGCACTTCTAGCAATTATTATACATTATCAATACGGTAACCGAATTATTTTGTGTGTCCCTGTATATGAACGATGCCTGTACTCCATAATCCATAGTAAAAATCTTGTAATGCACCTGAGTGATATCTACGAAATTCAATATGTTTGAAATACAGTAACATTATTAAAATACACCGCAAAAGATTTTCCCCCATAGGCCGTAATGTAAAAGAATTCTTTTGAGTGACCATGTAAAGTAACTATAAGTGCTACACACTTAATTTTCAATACCGAACATGCCATAATAAAGCTCAATAATATATATCAGTTGCATGATAATCCGAGTATATTTAAGTGAGTTAGAGCACGAACAGACAGACAGACAAACCAGATTCATAAACACTTTTCAACTTTGGTGGAAAGTGTTAAAAACCAAGTTTAGTTTAATAAAAAAGTGTAATAACAGAAGCCTTTTGTTAAAGGAGCTGGGCACATAAACAATGTGTGAAAAAAATTTCATATCTTACAAGCTTGCTCCTTATTCACCAATGAAAATTCTTAGAGGTTTACCTGCATAAAGGTTTAACGGCACAAGATCCATGGGACATGATGAGACAAACAATGAAAATAAAAGTTAATAAGGAAACTATATAAAATGCAAACGTTTATCTATAAATTATAAGTAATGAAGCACAGAGTTCAGCTATCTGGATGGTACTTTTCATCCAGAATATCAAATCATCCATAGAATCATCCATATAGTTAAGCCAACGTACGTGCATAAAGATTAGGTCTATATGCGTAATATTTTAAATCAAATTACGTGATTCAATGAAAAATTAATTTTTAGGATAAAAATGGTACTGATTTAATCGCTGTCCGCGTTTAGAGGGACAAACAATTGAAATATTTTCGCCCAGGGAAATGGTAAGGTATTGCGATTTTTTATGAAAAAGGAAAATTGACAGGAATTGGTACTGCTTTAATCGTTGTCCGCGTTTAGAGGGACAAACAACGGAAATACTTTCGCCCAGAGAAGTTGTGACGTATTGCGATTTTTTACGAAAAAGGCAAATTGCCAGAAATTGGTACTGATTTAATCGTTGTCCTTGTTTAGGGATACAAACAACGGAAATACTTTCGCCCTGAGAAATTGTGAGGCATTGTGATTTTTTATAAAAAAGAAAAATTACCAGAAATGCAATACATGTCATTTTACGGCAGCAGTACTGCTATATAAAAAAGTTTAAAAGGTAGAGAATAAAAGTAAAATGCCAGACATGGCGAAATACTAAAATAAATTATATTATATGTATAGATAAAGTTTATTTTAAGTAAAATTAAAATTATGTTTTAGCGTTCAGTTGATTGGTGAAAATGGAAGTTCTACCATTGTTTTCGATTCAGCTAAAACTTCCTCTGCAACATACTTCACGAAATAAGTTTTAAATTGATTTATTGGAAAGTAATTTAAATTTTGAGATTACATGAAAGTGCGTGTCTTTCATTATGTCAGTGTAAATATTTAGTATGGGATATAGAGCAAGAAGTATAATAATAAAAATATTAAAAAGGTATTTTAACAAATCTTGTGCGTAGATAAGATAAAATTTGCTATTGAGGCGGGTTTATTTTCTATTTCTTTAAAATGTAATTTTAAAAAAGCTAATAATTATTGAAATAAGTAGAGTTTATACATCTTAAAATTGATTTTCTTTTGTTGAAAAATTGCTTAAATTAAACTTATTTCACTTAAATATGTTGCATTTCACAATTTCAATGTTTATTGTTATATTGTGTAATTTTGCAAAGTTTGCAAATCATCCTTTTATGAAAATTTTGATTATTTAGGGATTAAAGATTAAAAAATACACTTTCATTTCAATAAACTGGAAGAAAACGTTTACAACGCAAATTTTAAACAAATGATTGCCACAGTATTTTACTCTCTGTGATCACACAAGAATACTGTTTACTTAGGGATTTAATAATTACCAGTGAATTCTATCCAGGCTTCACAGGCTGCAGAACCTACTGCCCGATGTACAGAACATAAGCGAAAATCATTTTTGATTGATTTGTTTACATTTAATATGAATTTTTTGATTGCCCACTAAAAACACCAAAAACCATTTTTGTATGAAAAATATCAATTATGTATTCAAATAAAGATTTGAAATGTACAAAAAACAGTATTTTGGTATTGTCGCATGCCGGGGGTTAAAAGCCGAATATATCGCGGAAAATTCCGCTATTTTCAGTATATTTTTTAACTCTGATTATTTCACACCTGGAGCGTAGTTCGATTACATGTATGTTAAACTTGTGTTTTATTATTTTTTTTTCTTTTGGTGTAGTTTTATTTTCGTTACGAGATATCAGCTGGAAACAAATGCTGAACTAGTTGTATTGTTTTAAGTGGAAACTAATTAATCTTACGTAAACAGGTTGCACGTATTAGAGATAGATTTTTAAAAAAATCATGATTGAAATTTATTTTTAAAGCCATAAAAAATCAGCAAATTGAGATACAATTTTCAAACAAATTGAATTTTAAAGTAATTTTTTTCTCCTATCCGACATTGGAAAACTTGAATTTGTGCGATGCACAGAGGAGTATTTCTAAAAAAAGCTGGACAAAAGTCGAAAAATGAAGTTCGTTAAAAACCGCAATACTTTATTTGTTTGTATAGCTTAGTAGTGGGTGCTTCACGTAAACACTATCTTAGGAATGTTCGGTAACACTACCCGTCGCGTTAGCAGTCTGAATACAGCTGTCGTGAATCGCAGATGTCTCTTTTCACTGCGCTGTTGTGAGAAGCGCATAATTTAATTGTATTAATCGTTGTATACAGTAAAGATCTGAAAAAACCCTTTATGGACAAAGAAATGGAAGGTATGTAGCTTAAATTACTGTATTTAGTTTTAGTTATAAATGAATATAATTATGAATAAAACTACATTGTTTTATCTTTAAAAATAAGTGTGATTTTTACTAATTCTTTAAAATTATTAGTGATTTATAAATACGTTCCGCCCTTTTACCGGCAAAACTTTTTGTTGTAATATAAAATTTAGATATTCCTTGTTATATTCATAAAATAAAATCTTGCCCCAATTTGCCCCATTTTTTAGGTAGATTTCGTAAGAAATACTACCTATTACATTCTCACCTAAGTTGGAAATTTTGAAAAATTTTTGCAGATCTACGCCGATCATGACTCCCAGAACCCAAAACCACCCCCAGTTCAAAACTTTATCTATCTATCTATCTATCTATCTATGTCACTTTTTTCTGACCACGATAACTGGAAAAATTCTGCATTAATCTTTTACAAACTGATACATAAAATCAAGGGGCATAAAATCTCGGTCAAGTTCGTTAATGGCCAAAATCGAACCAAGGGGGGGAGGGTGGAGGGGCTTTTTGTGAAAACAGAAAAAACCCAATAATTTCTTAATTATTATACATATCGAATCCATTTAAAGTTATTAATACTTCTAGGAGAAGGGCCGAAAATTTATGTATGACAGATTTTTGATATAATTAAAAATGGCTCCAAGGAGGGGAAAAAGGGGGGGGGGTTTAGAAGAAAAAAAATCATAGCTTCGTCAATTCACAAGATATCAAATCCGCGTAAATTTATTATTAATCCTCTTAATATTATCTAAAACTTTTATATTGACAAGTTTTTTATAGGACCAACCGTTACAGCAAAAAAAAAAAAATTAAAAACAAAAAAAAATCCCTGCCGGCTCCGCCTGCAAACAAGTTATTTTTCGAAGTAGGCGGTTCCAACTCCCGCATCTTTTCGAAACTGATACATAAAATCTCGGTCAAGTTCGTTAATGGGCAAAATCGAACCAAGGGGGGGGATGGGGAAGGGGGGCTTTTTGTGAAAACAGAAAAAAAACATAATTTCTTAATTATGATACGTATCGAATCCGTTTGACGTTATTATTACTTCTAGGAGAAGGGCCGAAAATTTATGTATAACCGATTTTTGATATAATTAAAAATTGCCTTAAGCGGGGGAAGGGGGGGTTTAGAAGAAAAAAATTCATAACTTCATCAATTCCCAAGATTTCAAATCCGCTTAAATTTATTATAAATCCTCTTAATATTATCTAAAACTTTTATATTGACAAGTTTTTTATAGGACCAACCGTTATAGCAAAAAAAATTAAAAACAAAAAAACCCCTGCCGGCTCCGCCTGCAAGCAAGTTATTTTTCGAAGTAAGCGGTTCCAACTCCCGCATCTGTTCGAAACTGATACATAAAATCAAGACGCATAAAATCTCGGTCAAGTTCGTTAATGGGAAAAATCGAACCGGGGGGGGATGGGGGATCTCTTTGTGAAAACAGAAAAAAACCCATAATTTCTTAATTATGATACGTATCGAATCCGTTTGAAGTTATTATTACTTCTAGCAGAAGGGCCGAAAATTTATGTATGACAGATTTTTGATATAATTAAAAATTACCTTAAGAGGGGGGGAGGGGGGGGGGTTAGAAGAAAAAAATGCATAACTTCGTCAATTCCCAAGATTTCAAATCCGCTTAAATTTATTATAAATCCTCTTAATATTATCTAAAACTTTTATATTGACAAGTTTTTTATAGAACCAACCGTTATACCAAAAAAAAAATTAAAAACAAAAAAATCCCTGCCGAATCCGCCTGCAAACAAGTTAGGTTTCGAAGTAGGCGGTTCAAACTGCCGCATCATCGTAAAAAAGGTCATTTCTTCCGCAATCCCGACAAACAGGCGCCCCACGGTCTGCGTCTTCGAAATCTACCTGTGCCTGTAGGCCGAGCCGTCAGGGATTTTTTTTTACCCTTTTATAAAAAAAATGGTATCAGAAGATGACGATATTTTGAAAACGAAAAATCTTCATTTTTCTTTTAGAAACTTCAGTGACAGCGAAAGATGTTTCAAGAAAGTTGCTGTTTGACTTGATACAAGATTGTTCTAATAAGAAAATAGCTGAAAAATAATGTTTCATGGAAAGCAAGTTATAGAAATGACGAAATGCCCAGTAGATGAACAAGAATCAATAAAACGTTCGTTAAACCGTTTCAATTCGGATTTTAAAGAAACATGGGAGACTGCCAAATAGGGAAAAAAGTTGCTTTCTTAAGGTAAATGAACATTGGCTTAACTTAAAATTGGCTGAAGAAGTTGGCGACCAATAAAAGATTATGTGGCAGAACCCTCTACCTTCCACTACAGGGTTCAGTAGGCCAATACGCGTTCGTTTTGTTCATGAAACGAACTATATTATTAATGAAGAAATTGAATACATTGAAAATCAAGTTAAAAATCTTAAGAAAACTGATATACCTACTACTAATGGTAGTTTATAATATGTAAAACACACGCTGATACCTACTATGGTAGATACGAAGGTTTGCAATGCTGCGACAAGTACTTCATCAACAATGAGATGTTACATATGTGGAGAAACTTCAAAAAAATTTAATACGTTGGAGAAGAAGAATTCTGAAAATCCTGATGCCTTCAGATGAGGTTTATCAATTCTTCATGCACGGATTCGATTTTTTAAATCACTTTTGCATTTGTCATATAAAAATTCATTTTAAAAAGTGGCAAGCGAGAATCAATGAAGACAAAAATGTTGTGGCAGAAAAAAATAAAAAATAAAAAATAAAAAAGAATTCAAAATAGTTTCAAAGAAGAAATGGGTCTAGTAGCTATTCCCAAGGCAGGTTTTGACAACACGCAAGAGGAAAAGTATCAAGAAGATTTTTTGTGAACCCCAATACTGCTTCCCGAATCACTGGAATAAATTTTGACCTTATAAAAAGGTTCAAAGTAATTTTAGAGGCACTGTCAAGTAGATATAGAACTGATGTTAAGAAATTTGAAAATTACACCGAAGAAACTGCAAAACTTTGTGTCGAATTATATGTGTGGCACCCAATGTCACCAACTGTACATAAAGTTTTAGTACATGGGTCCACAGTAATTAAACATGCAATATTACCTATCGGCCAACTTTCGGAGGAGGCTGTTGAAGCTAGAAACAAACATTTCCGCCAAAATAGGCAAAATTTTTCCTGAAGATTTTCTCGAGAGCAATATAATAAAGATGTTTTGAACAGACTTTTACTAAATTCTGATCCTTTTATAAGTAGTTCAAGACCAAAGACTAAGAAAAAAAAAAGCAAGCCATTTTCTAGCGAAACAATAGAACTATTACTCCCAGAAGCACCATACGGACAACATCTAAAAAAAGAGGAAGATGAGGATGAAGATGAAACAGATGAAGATGAATCTGATAAGTTAAAGAAAATACTTTTTATAAATATGCAAACAACTGAATATTTTATTAAATATCCTAAACGTTTATTCTGAATTGTTTTAAATATATAGTTTACTTTGTAAAAAAACAAATATTTTTTTGTAAATTCGTAAAAAAAGTTATATGTTTTGTTACAAAATTACATATAATGGCTCTAAATAGCTTTTCACAACATTTCAATTTGATATAGCTCACAAAATATTTTTGTCCACATTTTTCATAAAATACTCCTATGTGCGATGTTTAAAAGTTAATAAATTTCCGATAAAAGAAAAATTAATTGCTCAGGTCGTTTCCATCGGCGATATGTCGTCAGCGTTACTTATAGACATGTTTCTGCTTTATAAAATATGCTAGCAGGCTTCGCCCTCTACGAGGGGCCGGTTTCTCCAAACGAAATATACTCGTGAATTTGATCTTGTGTTTTAAAGAAATATGAACCTTTACCTTGATTGTGCTTCCGCAATGCTGTAAAACAAAACGAACGCTATTGCGCTATTATTTTTTCTAATTTTTGCACAAAACTTGGGATATTAAAGACAAACTCGCTTATTTAATCATGTACAGTTCGATTTGCTAAAGAACGATATAACAATATGCAATGTACTAAAACTATCTCTGAAAAATTAACAAAGCAATTTCCATTGAAATTCATTCTGCAGAATTTTTAAAAAAAGCTAAATATTTCATGGGTTTAACTGATTATAGAACTTTCTCCCCTAATTTTATTTTTAAGTAACGTAGAACGATTATACGATAATCGTTATAATAACTAGGGCATCCAACCTGGGCTTCCCGGGATAGAGAATATAGGTGAAAACCATTTATTTTGTTTAAATTGTAATTTAATTTATCAATAATTAAATTGCCATTTAAATTGCAATTATCATGGTAAAGTTTGAAAAAGTTGATAAAAGTATTAAAAACTTCTTCTACAGTTTTGAACTTTGTTCAACATATTTTATTTTCATACTTTTCTCACAACTGTACTCTTTAAATGTAAGGAACCATGTTGCCAAAAAATTAATTAGTTTTAGAAAAAAAAAATCTTGACGTATCAAAAAGGCAAAAGTTACTATTACTTAATTTTTTTTTATTAAAATAAATTATTCGTACTATTTAAGATTTTATCCTTAATTGCATAGGGATACACCACAAGGAATGTCAATAAAAGAAACAATGCAAATTCAGACTTATATGTTGAAGTTTTAGAATTTTAAACATACTAGGGCATCCAACCCGGGTTTCCCGGGATACAGAATATATGTGAAAACCATTTATTTTTTTAATATTCTAATAAATTTTTTACATTTAATATATATATATATTTTTTAAATTGCTCCATAACAACACCAAAGATCATTTTTAATATGAAATACGTCAATTATATATCCAAATAAAAATTTTCAAATTTATTAAAACAGGAAATTTCGTATTGGCTTCGTGCCAGAAGCTCATAGCCGAAGGAATAGCTAAAAATGTTGTTATCTATAGCAGTTTTTATTATTATTATTATTCTGATAATTTAAGCGGTTTTAATTGCTTATTTTAATTACATGTCTGTTAAATTTGTGCTTTATTTTTACTATTTTATTTATTGCTTAATGAAGTTTTAATTTCGTTATTGAATATTAGCTGGAAACAAATGCCGAACTTTTTATATTGTTTAAAGTGAAAACGGATTAATATTTTATAATCGTCTGCAAACGATAAAGCACGATTTAAAAAAAAATCATGTTTGAAATTTAATTTAAACGCTATAATAAATGAGTAAATTACGATACAGTTTTCAAACAAATTGCATCTGAAAGTAGATTTTTTTTTTATATATATAACGGTGTGAAAAGTAAAAATATGCGATGTTTAGAAGTTTTAAAAATTGAAGTATCAAAAATCGCAAAGCCTAAATTTCATTGTCAAGTGTTATCATTCGCAAAATGACGCCAGTGTTACGCATGGACACGTTTATCCTTTATAATATAGATATACAATATCTCACGAACTATTGGACTTAGAAGAATGTACTTGGTATTAATACCACTTGATTCAGCATAGAAAATTACATTAAAATGCGTTATCATTTGTTACATAACTAGAATACCCGATTTTTAAGGAATATTTTTAAAGTTTATTACCTTTTTTACCCCCCTTAGAGGTGGAGTTTTAAAAAATCCCTTCTTAATGCACCTCTGCATCCTAAGATGTATCCCCCTCCCCTCCAATTTTCATGTTCGTAGGTTCAGTAGTTTGGGCTGCGCGTTGATGTTCTCCCCAGTCAGGACTTTCATTTATATATATAGATTACAGATTATTCAGCATGAAAGCAGTTTAAAATTAAAATATATTAATTAAGCCCAACAACACTAACACGTTAATTAAATCAGCAAATAAGGTTTTTTATATTTATTTATTTATTTATATTTTTACAATTATTTAAAGCTTATACAGGGTGTTTACAAAATAACTTTTCCTGTTTCTGCGTGTCGGTAATTAAATTAATTAACGTAATGAGAGCACTTTTTATATTTAGAAGTTTGAAGGCACGATCAGACGAGTTCTTTTGAAAAATAATAACAAAAGTAAGGTGCAAAAGCCTTGTTGTAATATGTTGTAGCAAAGATTTAGCTCATACGGGTCACAATTGATCACTCCTTCTAATTCTAAATTAAAATGAAATTTTCAAATATCTTTTTCTTTATCTTTAATATATTAATAGGGCTGCTATCACGTACGCACAAGCAAATTGCATAATACGACTTTAAGGAAATCATGAAAAAAAAATAGCATGATAAAGACATTAGGCGATATAATATACTAAAAAATCATCAGCATACATTTATATCAAGATCTAACTGAATATGTTGTTTGATGAAATTCCTTGCATTAGTTCTTGAGATATTAGCTGTCATGAAATATTACGCATCCGAACGAGCGATGTACACTAGAATGTAATCAGTACGAATTTATGCCAAGGTTTTGCTGAATATGAAATTTAATTAAATTCTAAGGATCAGTTTTTCATTTAGAGCAGCCACAATATTTATGAAACCTACAGACACGTGTGCATTTTCCAAAAATAATCATATTTTATTCAGGAGACACCAAAACATGGAACTTGAAAATTCTCCTGTATCCATTATTTTCTTCTTCTGTATAGACGAATGTAAAAAAAGTATTTATTACACATATATGCAACACAGTGCATAAATAAAATCTACTAACAAGACAATTTTCTATTACATTCCGAATACATAGTGCAAAGAAAGTATTGTAATCATGGCGTATGTGCGTGTGTGAATAAACAGGATAGCTTCCAAACAGTACTTTGGATTGATCTCTCAGTTAGTGAAAATATTATCGACCCTTGTCGTACGAATTGTATAGATTTTCGTACAAATCGGCCAATGGATTTGCTGTTTAATCCCCTTTTAAACCATTCTAAGACCATTTTACGACCGATTCTACAGGAAAAATCACTAAGGAAATGTGACAAAGTAGAAGAGCGGCTATGTCATCAAGCATTGGTAGCGCAGAAATAACGTTGAGTGTTTCTAAACGGGAGGTCCAGCGTTCGAATCCGAGCGATTCCGTTGCCACTTTATTCGATCAAACGTGTCAGAAGTATATGTATATATATAGTCGAACCTCGTTAACGCGAAAACTCAAGGAGAAACACTTTTTGTTCTTGTTAAAAGTAGTTCGTGTTATCCGAACTTAAATACATTACATACAGCTGGACGGAGCAATGGGAAACAATTCGTACTAAAAGTAATTTGCGTTAAGCGTGTTCGTGTTTACGAGGTTCGACTGTATTATATAATTACTTTCTGTGATATATTTGCTCGCTGGACGCACTAAAAATCAAATGGAACCCTTCAGAATTTTTATTTTTACTTTTTTTTCTTCTGATAATAAGCATATTGGTAAATCAGCATATTGGTTAAAATAAACCAATTCAACACAAATTTTTACAGAAACATAGACGTGATTTACTACAAAAATTCATCTCAGAAATGAAATTTAACTTGTAGATTTCAGCGTATGACGCTCACCATTAATATAATTTCAACGAGGTAAATCACTGCAGTAATTACTTGCAAACATAATAGCAGGTTTCATCAAACTTTACCGCGAGAAAAATGTCTGAAATTAATGATCCTATAAATACACCTCCTTTATCTTCACAATTATGCGAGTTTCCGGGAAATTAATTATGACAAATTTCATATTGTTACGTAAATACACGTTTGTCCGCATTAATTCTTATTTGATATTTCATTCGAAGCTCTTAGTTTTATATATTTTTTGCATGGACACGTTTTATGTTTGTATGAGTTAATAAATACACAAGTAAAAATATTTTTAAAAAATAGTCTTTTATAAGCATTCAATGTTTATCTTGAAAATCACGCCTAATTTTATGACTGGTATTTTTGTTTATTTTTTCGAAAAATTTTCGTTACTATACATTAAGTTGGAGTGGACACCAAACTGGATTTTGGGAAATTCAATGTTTTTTTTCTTTTTTGCGCTTGGTCGAAAGTGCGAGCTAGTGAATTTATTAAAAAAAAATCGTTTTTTTTCTCTGTTTCTTTTTTAAGATATGGCAACAGTGAAAGAAGAAATGAAATATTATTTAAACTTTTATTTAGGATTTCCAAATTGATCTTTCAACGTATAATCATAATTTAATTACTATGAAACTAATAAGGCGTATTTAAAAAAATATATATATTGCACTCTTTATTGTTTATTTATATTTTCAACTTTTTAGTCATAAAATATTTCGCTGTTGCAATTTCACAGCCAGTTCGCCGGTTTGGCGAGCGTGGTGTGGTGCATAATTAAATCCATTGTTTTTGTAACTCGTATGCAATTGTACCCATAAAGAATTTTTGCGAGTTGATCACCTGCGCCCGCCTAACGGAAAAATGCAGTTAGTTGGCTCAATTTTGAAGCGTTCTCATTGGTCAAAATAACAGATTAATTGCGGTTAAGTAACCGTTATCTATTAAATCGGTTAATTACACTAGACAGTTTGCGGCAAAATTTTTACAGTCTATTTTACCTGCACAATTTCTACTTTTTTACGGATTTTTTTTTCTTTTGAAGTATAACAATAAAATAAATCGTACTGATTTAGAGATAACGAAATTGTCTGTCATTGATAATCTCAAATCATTGGTCGAAATACTTTTTGACTTATCCAAAAAATCACTTGCATCGGAAACAACCCGTAAAAATACGGAAATTGTACTGAAATCGACGGAATGTTTGTTCATAGTGCACTGCACCAGTAAAAATCTGCAGCAAAATGTCAAGTTATTCAACCGGTTTTGTAAATAATAGTTACTTAACCGTAATTTTAATCGATCCTGACCAACACTGTAAAAAATTTGCAGCAAACTGTTCAGTCATTCGTCCATTTTTATAGGAAAATGTTACACAAAAATAACTTATCTTTTTTTCTAAACATACTGTGGTTAATAATACATTGTTAAAAATTTGCAGCAAACTGTCCAGTCATCTAACCGTTTTTTATGAAAAATGGTTACATAACCATAATTTAACTATATTTTGACCATAATATGGGCAATAATATGATCAGAATAGAGTTAAATTACGGTTATGTAACCGTTTTCTATAAAAACGGTCAAAATATTGGACAATATGTTGCAAATTTTTAACAGTGTATGGTCAGATACGCTTAATAATATGGTCAAACAACCGTTATCTTTACAAATGGTCGAATGACTGGACTGGAGAGTTTTCTGAGAGATTTTTAACAGTGTTGATCTCATTGTTAAAAATCTGCAGCAAACTGTTTAGACATTTGACCGTTTTTTAAAGAAAAAATTATACTGCCGTTATTTCTCTCTATTATGACCAATGAGAACGCTTTAAATTATGGTTAAGTAACCATTTTCTATAAAAATGATCGAAAGATTTAATAGTTTTTTGAAAATGTTTAAGCGTCCAGTCATTCAATATTTTTTATAGAAAACGGTTGCTAAACCGTAATTTATCACTTTTCTGACCAATAAGAATACTTCAAATTATGGTCAAGTAACCGTTATCTATAAAACGGTGAATGACAGGGCAGTTTGCTGCAATTTTTTTAGTGTAGGAAAATGAATAATTGAAAAATTATTTAGAATATTTAGTACAGAAGTTGCCAAAAGCAAAAATTTTCGCACCTTCAATGTCTAAAACAATCCGATATCTACATTAATCGCTAGTAATCTGTATTATGCATTTTTTTGTGTGTGTGTACGTTATGTGATTAGCATCTATTTGATGGAATCACATCAACGCACATGTACGATGATTTTAGAGAGCGAGCTTTTATCTTATGTCTGGAAATAATTTCGTAATCAGGGCCACAGGCAATTGGCGTATTTCAGCGAGAGTGGCATATATAGTTAACTCCATTGTTGTAGCTGTCATACATATGCATGACATTGTTGTCACAATCGTACATTATTTATGACAATTTTAGCTGTGGATACGATTGAGGAATTTTATATCTTTTTTGTGATAAGCATTATAGTTACATCTAAATATGGGCCAAATTTTATATTTGAAATTATTAATTAAAATATATTTAGTGATCCAGTTTCGGATTTGAATATCCAGCAAAGGGGGCTATTGTGCGCTGCTTTTTGTATTCACTGATCACTGTAACTCCATGTTAAATGCAAACAAATATATGTATTTCTTATTCAGATTTGTTGGTGTGTAAGTGTGCCATTTAAATTTAAAATATGTAATAACTGAAATTTTTTGTTGGCCATAGCCTACAAATTTTAAATTACCTTTCCTGCTACATGCTCCATACTGAATCATTTTTATCCATAATAAAATATATTCATACATACCAGGCATGAAAGGGGGAAATAAGAAAAAAAGGTGGAGATTTGTTTCCATCTATACAATGACACCACACTTTTAATTTAGACTGTTAGTTATTTTCTTTCCACAACTTAGAAGGTGTTAAAAGAAAAAAAAGAAACAAAAATTAAACTAACAATAAATGCATAGGTTCATTGAATAAAAAATAAATTGAAGACAGTTTGCCAAAGGTGTAAATCCAAACATATCTGATGAACATATGTGAAGTACTACAGTGATTAAGTTTTCAAAGCAAACATTATTCAGGCTGGTGTGGCTGTTATTTCCCCTTCTTTCAAAAGGGAAAAAATCGATGCCATGCTAAACATATGCAAGTCAAATTGATCTTTGCTCCAGAAATTCATCACTGAAATTAACCAAAAATGTTCAATAAATAGGGCACAATATTGTATTCCAAAAAGAACCCCATGGAAACTTCCTTTCCTTTTTAAAGTAAAAAAATAACTTTGGGAAGGCACTTTAAATTACTTCCTTTATATGACTTTCAGATACTTATATTATAAGCTCACTTTTAATTTGATGTCTCTTTTGACCAGCAATTTTGAAAGAGAAAATAATAATTATATTTTTTCAGACCCTCCCCTTCCCCCTTATATGCTTTTAATAATTTCTTTGCATTTTTGCATCAATTCAGATAATGTTCAAAATGCTTTTAAAATAGTTAGAATTCCTTTTTTAGGAGGAACTCTTTCATGCCTGTACATACGTTTTAAGTACAAACGTATTACATATCTACATCGATATTACATATTTACAAATTTACATCATATTTTTACGTATCATCAACTTTTTACAATTGCATCAACTTTCAATATACGCAGTAAATACTAATAAGCATTTTTTTCGAACAAAATAACTTTTACATTGTGAAGAATCTTTCATAATCCTAATTCAGCTAAAATCAATTAATATATTAGGTAAATACAAAAGTTCGTAGAGTTCAATTTTTATTTAAGATTATCAGCTTACAGAAATAAATCACTATTAGCTTCATTCGGAACATTACAATGAGTGTTGACGTAGTAAAAAAACAGAAGGTTTACGCTATAGGCAGTGGATATATATGCTATAGACAAGCATATATCCTCTAGCATCCTATAGACAGCACATACACATATAATAAGCATACGCTGTAGTTTTGCGTGAGAAACTGGGGGTATAAGGAAGTTCTTTAAAAAATCCAGAATGTATACACGTCTTATACCACCATATACCCTCCAATACATTCCTAAAAATAAATGTATCTTTTCATAATCGGATACTTTATCGTAAACGATACGAATGTTTTCTTCGATTAAATGCAATAGGAGCTTTGTGACTTAAAAACATAAAGTAATTATTGGAGGAAATAGTGTTAAATATTGTATCTATGAATAATTCCGTAGCGAAAATCAAGTAAAATTCAAACGCAAAATATTTAGGAAAAAAACAATTTTAACCAATCAAATATGTGCCACTATGTTCAATAACTTTCTTCCACGAGATTCATTATCCATCTTTCATAGAAATCTTGAGAGTTTTGGGCAAAGAAGTTATCCAAGTGATTTTTGAGAACGTCCAGCGTACTGAAGTCTTTGTTATTAGCTGCTCAAACACCATACAAAAGAACCATTTTTGAAGCAGATGATTACTGGTGATGAAAATAGGATTTTTTCAATAATGTCAGTCGAAAAAGATCGTGGTCAAAGCGCGGAGAGACTGCGCAGACGGTCGCAAAGGCTGGATTACACCCGAAGAAAATTATGCTCTGTATCTGGTTGGATTGGAAGGGAATCGCCCATTATGAGCTGCTACCACCCAACCAAACGATTGATTCGCCCACGTACTGTTTAAAACTGGACAAATTAAAGCGATCAATCAACCAGAAGCGGCTCAAATAGGCGAACAGAATGAGTGTCGTGTTCCACCACGACAACGACGGACTGCACGTTTTGATGCACCCTCCATATAGTCCGGATCTTGCACCTGCAGAATATGACTTGTTATAGGCGCTACAAATCAATTTGAATAACAAGAACTTCAGTTAAATGGACGTCCTCAAAAAACCATTTAGATGACTTCTTTGCCCAAAAATCTCTGGATTTCATAAAAGAAGGATAAGGAAACTCGTGGAGAGATGGCAGGACGTTTTTGAACAGAATGGAACATATTTGATTGATTAAAATTGTTTTTTACTAAAAATTTTGCGTTTATAACTTACTCTTTTTCGCTACGGAATTATGCATAGACCCAACAGCATAAAAGTTATAAACCAATCGTAATTTATTTTTTCTTCTAAAGTGTTAAATAGTTCCTAAAAAATACATGTTTAAATGTATCGTTTCGTAAAACTGTATAACTGTTCAAACAATAGTTTTAAAAGTTTAAGAGATAGAGGATTTCTAATTTCTGAAATTATGTTTGCACGTTTGTCAACTTCCTTACGTTTGTAAAAATTTTAGATTTGAAACGGAATTTAAGTAGTTTTTTTTTTCAGGATGTTAACTGTAATCATAAGCATTTCCGTGGAGGGTTACGTTATGAGTTAGGAAGGCCGTCGATGAAAACATATTGCTTAAATTACACTTAAAAATTATGGTTTTAATAACTAAGCAAAATTTTAATGTGTTGTTGCAGTAAAACGTAGCGATGTTTTACTGAACATAATCATTAAAGTTTTAAAATGCGAAAAAGCTAAATCATTGGGGAAATAAAAAAGAAAACAGGAAGCCTTCAAGAAAACAGCTGCATATTTTATCCAAAATGGACAATAGAAATTATTTAGAGAAATTTTTTTCCTCAAGAATGTAATAAAATATCTCGATTAAAATGTCGTAATGTTAAGTTGAATATTATTGAACGTATAAATCTTAGTTTATGAATACATATCGTTCCAAATATACTCATTTTTACGTTTTTACAAATTAGTTCATATTTTAATGTAATGTTTGGTAAATTGTAGAAAAATTTTACAGACTGTACTCACTATAATTTTAAATGATAGCAATAAAAAATAATTGTGAAAAACTCTTTAAGGGGACCAGAAACTTTTGAAATGGTGAAAGTTAACTGCAGTTTGATCGTGGATTAAAAAGTCGTTAATTAATCTAGACTATTACTTTTTTCGCATTTATTTATATTTTATAGAAACGTCTTGTTAAATTAAAAAAAAACAATAACAAAAGTTTTAATATTGTACTACAAAATTAATCATTCAAAACTAATTTCGCAACAATTTTAAAGTTCATGTTTCATATTTTTAAGTAATCATTCCTTTTTTATACTTATTATTGCATTGTATTTCAATTATAACTGGAAAACAAACAAAAAGAAATTTCCTTTCAAATTATAATACAAACTAGTCGTTGGGGGCCACCGTAATACTTACCCATCATGGATATGGATAATGTAAAATATTAAAATAAAAAATGCTTAAACTACTTATAAAATGCATTGCAATTCAAATAAAATCATGGCTTGATGACGTCATGAACATTAAAGGCTTGATTACTGAATTGCTTAAAAGAAACATCCTTATAACTCCAAAAATAATAATCCTATTAACTAGCGGTTTATTGCATCTGGTTAAGCGTCTCACTTTCAATTAAAATATATTTTTGAATTGAAATTTGGATGAAATACAGGTGTCATGAAAAATCGAAGAGTGTGGTAAATAGGACTACAAATATCTCGGCAACTAATTACCCGGTCGACTTCCTGCTTTATGCAACATTTATGTTTTTTTATTGTCTTTTATATTCACTCCTTAAAATAAACAATTTCGAAAATTTTTATATACCTTTTATCAGAACGAATATTTCGAGAGTCCGAAAAAAATAGTTCCGGATAATCGAGGTTGCTGAAATTCAATAAGCTTCTTAACATTATTACATACTAAGTACATATCAAACTTCAAGTCTCTATCTCAATTTTTTCGGAGATAGAGCGTTTACAGACACACAGACACACAGACGGACGGCAACTTTTTTGGTTCTAAAAATGTGTTTTTCGGAATCTCCAGTGTCTGAAACGTGTAAATCCGTCAAAAAAAAATTCGATTTTCAAAACGATTACAAGACTTACCCTATACTACGTATGATGGGTAAGTAATATGATATTTTTTTTATGGATTTTTAATATTTTGTTATAATTTTTCAAATTATTTTCGTTTGTTTTCTGTTATAACCGAGAAACAAGGCAATGAGCAATGATAAAGAAGAAATGATGACTCATAAATATAAAAACTGGAATTCAAAATCGGCGTAGCCCGATTAATTTTGTCGGACAATATTGAAACTTTTGTTATCGTATTTTATTAATTGATTAATATTTTCTATTTCTATGTACGTAAATAAATGAAACTAGTCGGATGTGCGAATCCCAAAACTTTATTATATCTCATACAGGTTTAATATACAGGAAAAACGAATCAGCACTAATTTATAGCAAGGTCTAACTGAACCTAAAGTTTTAGTAAATTCCGTGCTTTAGTTCTTGAGATATGACTGTCGCTAAAATCGTGGTAAATACTGAAAAATGCAGCATATAAGCGCCACCTGTTTTTCGAGTTACACCCACACGAATCAAAGTCTATTTATGTCAAGGTCTATCAGAATCTGAAGTTTGATGAAATTCTGTGCATTAGTTCTTGAGATATAGCTAAGGTGAAAATCGTGAAATATGTAGTATATCAGCGCGACCTGTTGGACGATTTACACCAAATACTAATCAGCACAAATTTATATCAAGATCTAACTGAATATAATGTTTTATTAAATTCCGTGCATTAGTTCTTGAAATAGAGCACCCACAAAATTCTTATCACATACAGACATACATACAAACAGACAGACTCACAGACAGACATTTTCTAAAAGCAGTCAAATCGTGTTCAGAACCTTCTAAAGCGTATACATCCGGTGAAAATCGGAATTCGAAAGTTTTCATGAATCCAATGCTTTCTTCTTTTAAAGATAGAAACAAGAACGAAAAATCATGCGTCAAGCATAGATTATGTAGCACTTTCCAACGCTTCCAAAATAATTTTACAAATCATACCGTTTAATAAGCTAAAAGATAACTTCTAAGTAAACAATTTGGAAAACGCATAACATATTTAAAAACATAATTTCAGGAATTTCCAACATATACAATATTCTGAAAAATATCCGAATACTTTTATTCAGCCCTGTATGGGATCTATAGAATTGTATATATACTACATAGGATGCTAAATTTTAGTTCAGTTAGGAAACGCGTAGCACAGTTTAAAATTCTCCATCTGGAGTTTGTCAATAAACAGAAATGTGTTCGCGAACTTTTGTGCTGCCCTGTATAGGATCTACAGAATTTATACACATCACGTAATAGACAAAAAGCAAGTTAACATTAAAATCGCGTTCAGTAACTTAAAACGCACTTCCAGGAATTATTGTTAACAGACAGTAGATAATTCTTTTGCGTGTCCCTGTAAATGAACGATGACTGCTATACCCACAATATTCCGTAGTAAGTCTCTTGTAATGCACCTTAGTGATCTATATAAATTTCAATGCGTTTAAAATAGTGAAACATTATTTAAATAAACCGCAGACGATTTTTCTCCATAGACGTAATGTAACGGAATTATTTTTACTGTCCCTGTAAAGTAACTATAAGTGCTATGCACACCCTGTTCCATATTAAGCTTCTTCTAATGCACCTTAGTGATATATATAAATTTCAATGCGTTTAAAATAGTGAAACATTATTTAAATAAACCGCAAATGATTTTTCCCCATAGACCGCAATGTAACGGAATTCTTTTGAGTGTCCCTGTAAAAAAACTATAACTGCTACACACTTCCGTTGAAATAGGGAACATGCTATAGATAACGACAATAACATATAAAAATTGCAGAGCAATCCGAGCATATTTACGGGAGTTAGAGCACGGACAGACGGCAGACGGCCAGACGGCAGACGGCCAGACGGCCAGACGGCCAGACGGCAGACGGCCAGACGGCCAGACGGCCAGACAAACCGAAGTCATAAGCACTTTTCAACTAGGTTGGAAAGTGCTAAAAAGTAAAAATAATTAACAGTCTAAATTATTGACCGTCTTTGTACTCCACGATCAAACTTCAGTCAATTTTTGTAATTTCTAACTTTTAAGTTACATTTCAGTAAACAGTGATCTACATTTTAGAGAACGCACGGAACATAATTTTAAAGAAGCTCATATTTGTGTATAATAATGTGAAATTAGTTTTAAGTAATCCTGTTAATACCACATAACTATTAAGGAAATTTAGAGGGAAGTTTACATTACTTACTGGCTAATTAATAGCATCCACCTTTCTCTATTTAAAGGTTTTTCAACTTGTTGAACATGTCCGCAAGTATTTTCGCTCAAGTATTTTATTATTGTGCACTTCATATTCTACAGAAAGCATGTTTTCATGCAACTTAGAATTCATATCATTGTGATAATATTTATTGTTAACGGTAAGACATTTCGGGAGATATTACATTAAAAGTTGTGAATTGATGTTAGTTTTTGAATATACACTATATTGCCAAAGGTGACCGGTCCCTTGCGATTTTAGACGTTTAGTTAACTAGCTAAAAAAATACATGAGGAATTAACCTGAAACTGCAGGTATGTAAACAGTATAGTATAGGTTATATATTTTAGATTTATATAGATTTTTAGATATTTATAGATTTTTTCACGAAACCCCATAGGGGACTGCCAATAAATTGAAAAAGAACGAATATCTTTTGAATAACCCTGTAAAAACTAATATAGTAACAAATCGCGTTCAAGTAGCGTTCAAACTAGAGATTATTAATAAGTGGCTTACTGTAATATTATACTGTGTTCATTTTTATGAGGATAGCATGTTTACTCGTAGATAAATTAAGGTTTTTGAAAAAACAGTCCCAAATTTCGCCTGGTTTTTTGCTTATAATTTACAGAGTTCTTAATATAAAAAAAAGTCCTTTTCAGAAAATATGCCAATCAACATTGTACATAATACTCTGCAATCAGAATTAAAAAATAATAAAAATTAGATGGAAAATGAGCAGGTTTACTAAAAAAGTTTCACTGCGCATGTGCGAATGCAATCAAAATATAATATGCATAATGTATTAGCGAAGTATATAGAGACACTTTTGTGAAAGTCTCAAAATCATAGCTTGAAAATTCTGAAAATTATCGTCGATAGAATAAGCTCGAAATCCGTTGTTCCCAAAAAGATGCAAAAAAGATAAGGGGTTGTATCAAATATCTATTGATTTGTGCCAAGATAGCGTATACAATATTGCATGTACTACTATATTCGAATACAACCCCTCATATTTTTGTGGTGTATTTTAATAACGCTACATTATTGTAAACATAATGAAATTGATATGAATTCCTAGGTGCACGAAAACATTCTTTCTGTAGAATATATAATGCAAAATATTTATCATTCTTTTACTGGGTTACACAAAATAATTCCGTTACATAATGGTCTACGGGGAAAATGTTTGCGACTTATTTTAATAATGTTAAACTATATTTCTTTAAAATGCTAAAAGATGTAAATTAACAACATAATATACAGGAAAATAACTTTTATTAGGTTGTTGACATGTTTCGGCTCACTCCGAACCATTTTTTTAAACTTTTTTTTTTTTTAATGGCGGCTCAGAGTTAGCCGAAACATGTCAACAACCTAATAAAAGTTATTTTACTGTATATTATATTGTTAATTTACACCTTTTAGCATTTAAAAGAAATGTATTATTACAAGGTGTTATAATTTATTATGATGTTACACTATTTCAAAAATAATTGTTACGACAGTATAGAGATTATATTCAGTAGAAAAATTCCTATAGTATATTATCTCAAAAAAAAAAAAAACCAGGAAAATTCTACCGCGTTTGTTAAATGCTTAACTTTTACTTTACTTTTAAACTATATACAGGGTTATTCTAAATGATGGATCCATTTTCAAAAAAAAAAAAAAAAATACTTATTAAAGTACAAATCCAAAATGAACAATCTTTATACCAATGAAAAGAGGAAGTTTCAAAGTTTTTTTAAGACATTATAAATGTTCAATGTGTCCACCGTTTGCTGCACGGCAAACATCTACGCGATAGTCAAACTCGTCCCACACTCGAGAAAGCGCATCTGCCGTTACTGAGTGCACTGCAGCAATGATACGGTTCCGCAGATCGTTCAGAGTTTTTGGCCCAGAAGAAGTAGTCACATTTGCTTTCTCGTGTGTGGGACAAATTTGGCTATCGCGTAGATGTTTTTCGTGCAGCAAACGGTGGACAGATTGAACATTTATAATATCTTAAAAAAAACTTTGAAACTTCCTCTCTTCATTGGTATAAAGATTGTTCATTTTGGATTTGTACTTTAATAAATACAATTTTTTGAAAATAGATCCATCATTTAGAATAACCCTGTATATAGTTTAAAAGTGAAGTAAAAGTTAAGCATTTAACAAACGCGGTAGAATTTTCCTGTTTTTTTTTTTTTTTGGAGATAAGGAATTTTTCTACTGAATATAATCTCTATAATGTCGTAACAATAGGAGTACTAAATATCCATTAAAAAGCCTTCAAGGAAACATTTCTGTATTTCACAGAAAGTGCGGAACGGAACTTATTTTAAAGAAGCTACCATTTTTACATAAGAATGTAAAATTTATTATAAGCAATCACGTTTAAAATAGCTATGCAAATGAATATTATGAAAGTACATTATAAAATAGAGATTACACTGTAACGTCTTTATTAAGATTAGTCTTCTTTGTTTTCTTTATATATTTTTTTTTAACTTGTTGAACATGTCCGTAAATAACTTTGGTTAAGTATTTTTTAATTGTGATAATGTTACTTGCAATTGTGAAACTTTCCTTGAAAAATTAAAATTTAAACTGTAAATACATGGTTAGTTTATATATATGTATATGTATTACATTGTATTTATTGCGGTTGTTTCAAAATTTTTATAAAATGCAGTTGTTCCAAAGTTGTTACAAAATTGTAAAGCTGTTAAAACTTGCAACTAAGAAAGTAAAATTGTTATGTTTTGGTATATTATAGAAAATTTCTACTGCTATATATATAATTGTTATACTAATTTAAAACCTTAGAAATAATAAATCATCTTAAAAAAATATCCAAGAAAATAATTCCATGTTTTACATAAATTCAAGAATTAGGGTTATTTTACAGAAGTTTACATTTATGCAAGAATGATATGTTTATTAAAAGTTTAACATATTAAAACAACATAATTAAGAAGATAAAAATTATAATTCAAACTTATAGCGAAGAATTTACAGCATTAAAAGCTAATTACTAACATAACTCATCGTTCTTCTTTAAGGTTTTTCAACTTGTTGATCATATTCTCAAACAATTTCGGTTGTGTATTTGCTAGTTGTAATAATATTAACGCAGTGTGTCACATGTTTAAATCCGCAAATAATATTTCATTTCTGGGATGTCGGAATATTAGTCCCATTTATAAATAGACAAGTAGTTAGCTACGTCTTCATAGCTGCAGACATTTGTGCAAATTGAATTTATTTTATTAATGCGCTATTTAGTTAGTATATTAAAACTGAATTACAGAAAAAGACATATTATTAAAAAATAATGAACAGTAACTTTTATTATGCATCACATAAAAGTAAGTTAAAAGGTTATTTAAAGCATTATTAAGTTATTTGTAATCTGCAACCTTAATAAAGATAGCAAAAAACATTTTATTTACTGATAAAGAGTTGCTTTTTATGCTAAAATATTATTTTAACATTCTCAAACACAGCTTTAAATTGTTTACCATTTCGGGTTTATGGCCATCTCTTTGCCCTGTAATGTAAAAAAAAAAAAAAAAAAAAACGGTAATTGAAAATTATAGTTAAATATATTGCGTCAGGCTTATTATATTTTTTAAAGAATATTTCTTGTTACAAATTGTTACTATGAAAATAACTGGCTTTATTTAGCACAATATGAAATAAAGGAAATATACTATCAATCATGAGTTGTTACTTTTTTAATTACATTTTTATATTCTTATCTTTAAATTTCAAAAGTAACTGAGTATTACAACTAAAATTTAAAGGAATTTCTTTGCAAAATGCATTATGCAACTATCACTGTTTTCATTTAAATCTCGTTTGCATTAAATTCATGGAATAAATTTAAATCTGGAACTTTTATAAACAGTTTCGTTTGAATTGAATTGCAGTTGATTAATACATTTTCCATCTTAGATAAAATTTAAATTTAATATTGATGTAAATTTTAGGAATATCGTATATGTACTCTGAAAAGCAATTGCATAGGAGCCTATCAAAAAGTTGCATTGGCGTTTTACCTACAAATAGTACTTCTATTTGCCTAATTTAAAAATAAGGGAAAGTAGGGTAAAACCACATACAGTGGTGGTCAAAAGTTTTCGGTCCGTTAGTTTCTTTCATTTGTTTGCCAGAACGTTTCAGTGAAGAAAAAGCACAATTGCTCCAAAAGTTAGGAATATGAAAATGACCTCTGACCACATGATCATTTTGATTGGATACTGAAGACACTACATGCAAATGAGAGGAATTCGAAATTCGCCTGTGCAAAAGTTTCCGGCCATTTGTCATTCATTAGTTTTTGCTATCGGTAAAGTGTTTTTTTGGCCGTGTTTGTTAATTAATCAACGTGAATAACGTAGTTGATATTCAAAAATGAAAAGTTCAACAATTATTGTTAGTAAATGAGTAATTTGTTTGTCGCTAAAGGGCAAATCCTCTCGTGAGATTGCGGCAAAGTTTTCGATCGGAAAATATACTGTGAGCGATATTTAAAAAAATATATAAAGATGGCCATGGCCTTTAGGACTTTCCACGGTCCGGGAGACCCCGGAAAGCGACTATTCGTGTGGACAGAATTATCAGAAGAAAAGCAGATGAGGACAGCATAAAAATGCCGCTGCGATATCCCGCGATTTACGGAGTGGAAATATTGCTGAAATAAGTCGGTCTTCCGCGTTAAGACGTTTATGTGATGTCGGACTTTATGGAAGAGTCGGTGTTAAAGGACCTTTCACAATTAAAAAAAAATCGGACGGCCCGACTGGCGTTTGCCCAAGAACACAAAGACTGGTCAAGTGTAAACTGGAAAAAAGTACAATTTTACGATGAATCGAAGTTCGACCTTTTTGGGAGTGATGGGTGACACTACGTCCGACGACCTAAAAACAGAAGATATGATTCGAGATATGTTATTCCTACAATGAAGCATGGCGGAGGACACGTTATGCTGTGGGGAGCATGTTCTGGAAATATGTCGGTCCGTTAATTGAAATCCGCGGTAGGATGAATGGTGCAATGTATAAGGATATCTTGCAAGATAATTTGCTGCCTTATTCGAGAAAAAATTGTGGTCGCAACTATTTTTTTCTGTTTGATAACGACCCAAAGCATACATGCAAGCTCGTCAAGCAGTGGCTTTCGCGCAAAAGAATCTCGCTTTTGAAATGGCCAACCTAATCACCTGATCTGAATCCAATGGACAATCTTTGGAATGAACTTTACAAACATGTGTAGAATTATAAATATTCCAATTCAGCAGAATTTCCCCCAAAAATTGCAAGAAGAGTGGAAAAACTTACCATAGATGATCTTCAACCGTTCATTGAATCGATGCCACGTCGCTGCGCCGCAGTACTTATTGCTAAAGGTATGATGACAAAATAGTAGTTGTAAATGTTGATCAACGTTATTTTCTATTATAACACCATTTTTTTCCAAACTTGCCAAGCTGGCCGGAAACTTTTGAGATCATGTGTTTTCCTTTGCAATTAATTTTGTCAATTAAATTTATCGATATTTATATGTTATGTCATAAATAAGTTCCTAACTATTATGCCAATAAAATGTATAAGTATAACTTTGAGATTCCTCTTCATATGGGTATACTTACAAATTAATCAAAAATTTTATGCTGGCCGGAAACTTTTGACCGCCACTGTACATTATTATTAGTTCCTTTTTGAAGATGGAGTTTCAATTAGAATTTAATGTAACTTTGCGTACAAAATCTGCATTTATAGCTTGAATCATAATATCATATTAAATATAGGATTAAAAAAATCACATTTTTATTAATAAATGTTTCTTTATATGTAAAAAGAAGTCAAATCAGTCAGTCTTAGGGAGGGGGGGGGCTAAAACCTGATGTATATATTAATCTTGCAGGATTTGAAAAATTTTAGTTTTCTTTTTTAAGGAATAATATATTTTATTTTACAACCTTAACTAAGGAACTAAATTAATAACATTTCAATTATAGATCTAATGATTATATATATATGCTACTGTCAATATGATTAATCCGGTCATTATTAATAATAACCGGTTATTATTAATAATATCCGGATTAATCATATTGACCGTAATATATATATATATATGTTACGGTCTTTTCTTTGAACATTGTTTACGGGATCTTCAATTGGTGTTTTCCAATATACTTTTTTTTAAATCCCATACACGGTATTCGGTTTTACCTCAAGACAATGTTGATCGGAAAGTAAACCATAAAATTGCTCTTTTATATGCTAGAAACTGTTTTATTGCGGGAAATATATCTATATAAACAATCCGCTACAAATAATATTATAAAAATTTTCAGTAACTTTAAATGTGTATGTATAGAATTTTGAAAACTAGAAAACATTAAAACAAAATATAATAAAATAAACTTTTAAACAGAGAAAGTACATAAATGCCAGTATAGAAATATCGTTATGTACGCTTCATCTTCAGGCCCAAAGCTACTTATTTCAACCAGTACCCGCTAGAGGGCTGCCCAAATTCAGTCAAAACTGAGTCATCCAGTTTCACCGAAATACATGGTTTTACTTTTATTAGTATTAACTAAATCATACTGATTGGTAAACATTTCATACGAATTGAAAATTTTCCAGCTGAGTGAAAAAGTGTTGAGGCAGGGAGTCGAACCCTCGACCACTGAGCTACCTGGAACGACAACAGGCCGAGATAATTCAATCAGTCAACATTTTGGTGCCAATTCGCATGATACCTTCGAGATACTGACTATAATTTTTTCACAAAAAAAAAAAAAAAAAAACTTGTCTAAAAAATGGGCGAACAGCGTCTGTACAATTTCACCCTACTTTTCACTTTTTATGTGATGGCAGGCATTTAAATCTATACTAATAAAAGAAAATTTTGCTCTGTGTGTGTGTCTGTGTGTGTGTGTGTCTGTGTGTGTGTCTGTGTGTGTGTGTGTCTGTGTGTGTGTGTGTGTCTGTTGGCGATGGCTAGGATAATTTAGCCCACCTAGAAGGCTGGAAATTTAGATTTAGGTAGTCCAAACCCTCTCCTGGTGCAACATTACTTCAGAATTTTAATATTTTAATTACTTTCCGAAATATTAATTAAAATGCACAAAGCACTCTCATTAAAAATACGCTTTTATTCTCTTGGGTTGGTTGGTTCACTGGTTGGTTGCATCCATTCTTCACAGAAGTAATTAAATAAACCAGAGTAGCGATGAAAAAATAAGGATTTCTAAGGAAATAGTGGTCGCACGGCTCTGCCGTTACAAACATACAAACGTGCACACGTAGCGCCATCTGCCGACGCGAAACTGAAAGTGTCATTAACGCAGAAGAACTGATGCAACTGTCCTACTCGAGGGCCATCACTATCTATTTGAAACATTTTAGAGGGACGTTTTTCGTTAGAAATCTTTGGATAAAAGTCGAGTGTTTCGTGAATTACTGTTTTTTTTTTCAGCTAAATATTAATATTTTCACACAAAAATTATACCCATGCTTAGGAAACATTTTTTTTAATACTCATAAAAATTTGGATAATAAGATTTTTTTTTTTAAATATTAAATAAAAAATTAGAACACTTCTAACAGGCAATTTTGTCACTACAAATTGGCAATTCTTAAGTTCTTGCTTGAGCTACGGAGAATTTAGCGAGAATTCTTGAAACTTTCTATTGCAAATTTATTAATATTAATATTTTATATCTATATTAATAAAAGAAAGTTTTGCTCTATGTGTGTGTCCGTGTGTGTGTGTCTGTGTGTGTGTCTGTTGGCGATGGCTAGCAAAATCTAGCCCACCTAGAAGTCTGGAAATTTAGGTGTGGATAGTCCAAGGTCTGGCTATGTGCACCTGAGCCTCAGAATTTTAATATTTTTATAATTAGCCTAGATATTAATTAGATTCTCATTAACCATCGCTTCTAAAATGTCATCTTTTAAGTCAAAATGGCGAAAGAAACGAACTGGCGCATTGGATTTGCAAGCGGAAATGAACAAATTTGAAATTATTTTACTAATTAGCGAATTTTAAGAAAACTAATTGAGATATCAATTTGAAAATTTCTGAGCATATATAAAAAAAATATTCAGTATCTGAATATGTGATTTTTGAAAAATTCGGTTGGTAATTTTTTTTATTTATGCAAAAAACTGCCAAAAACGTGCCGGCGCCAGTGAAAACGATCCGAGAAAGTTTCAGACACCGATCTGCTTTCATTAAAAACTGAACTACAAAGAGATCTGTTTCTCGGGCCGATCCCTCTCATTTAGTTTGCGAAAATGAAAGGAAATAATTGCCAATTTTTACTAATGAACAAAAATTTAGGTAACTAATTAAGATATAGATTTGAAATTGAGGTCGGGAAGGGGGTGTCATCTGCCGGCTATTTTAGCGTAGCGTCTTCGTTATGTTCTAATTATCAGAAAAATGTAATTCTTTTTTTAATGATCGTTTTAATGTAGGTGACGGTGGTTCTCTTGAACAAATTATTCATTATATTTGCGGGTATGGGGAGGGAGGGGGTTAACGCCTTTCTCTGAGATTGTAATTATCTCGGACCCGGGCAACGCCGGGCGGGTTAGCTAGTAAATAAATAAAAATAGGTGTACAGGATTTTAATTTTACTATAATCAGTGTGTTTTTTAAGATTTTCAATTCTTTTTTTACATCAGTTTTTGAAACAAAATGCAATAGAAGTCATTAAATCATTAATTGTCAATTATGTATGCTGTACATATACTTTAGATACGAGCAAAATAAACAATATAATTTGCACAAACATCTTGAAAATTAATTTTCCATACAAACAAACGGAAAAGATTACACCAATGCATCCATTCTAAAGTCATGTGAGGTATTACGTCATCCATAACATTTAAAATCGAATGTATTTTTTTTTTTTTTTTTTTGTAAAGAAATGTTTATTTTGTGAGTAGTATACATAAACATAACTATAACGCAAAGACTTTATTTGCAAACCTTTAAGCTACCTCAGAAAAGCATCGAATGTGATTTTATATTATATTATTTTAAAACTTTTTTTTTTTGTCTAAAACAATGAAAAATACTAAATAGGTATTTACTTTTAAAGTTTTGACACGGTAACGACAACACTACACTATACGACAACTAAGACGACAACTAAGTAGCGATACTCTTGTCAATTTTGCAATGAACTCTCTATTATGGAAAGCATGACGCAGAATTAGAATCCAGAAACAAGATTACGAGACAAATCATTTAAAAAAATAGTATTCATATTTAAAACATTAAATACATAAAAAGAAAAGTGCCCAGTTAAACTGATGGCATTGAGCTCACAGGCTATTCACACTAATTGTATATTATACTCTTATTTTAAAGAATAATGCCCCTCGAAAAATAAAGAAATCGTCAATAAATTAAGGGGGATTAGCCCCCGTTCCCCTCTTTATACATAACCAATGAACCCCCAAAACTAATCAGGGAAGCGCCTTATCACAATGAACCTATATACAAAATTTGAAACAAATCGGATAATTCTGCATGAAAAACCCATTTATTTAAATTAAGGGGGTTATCCCCCAATTACCCCCTTTATATTTCCAATGAACCCCCAAAACAAATCAGACTAGATCTTTATCACAATGAACCTATATATAAAATTTGAAGCAAATTGGATAATTCTGCATCAATTATCTAAATTAATGGGGAATTAGCCCCCGTTCCCCCTTTGTACTTAACCAATGAACCACTAAAATTAATCAGGGAAGCGCCTTAACATAATGAACGTATATACAAAATTTGAAGCAACTCGAATATTTCTATCAAGAGTTATCGCGTTACGTACATACATACGTACGTACGTACAGAACCTGCGGCCACATTCACTCTCAGGCTTTGATAGCCTGTGAACTTTAAAAAAAACTACACCCCGAAATCGTCTAAAAAATGTACGAACGCCCTCTGTACATAACTGATGTTTGTTTGTATGTTGGTTGTTATTTTAAATGAAACAATCGTAAAATTAAATTCTCTTTGTGCATTAAAAAAAAAAAAAGCTTCTAAATGAATGCGGCAAAATAAAGATCTAATTACTATCTATTTTTACGAAATTTCAAGAAACACGAATGCTTTTAAACATTCTATAATATAAATAATAGTTAGCTTTAATAAATTTGAAAAGGAAATTCCTTTATTTAATTTATCAGATTTGTTAATCTGATATGTTAAAAAAATATTTAAATTTTTATATTAATCATTCACAAAAAATGGTAAATATCTTCACAATCATTATGGAACCATGCAGAAATTAATTGGCCACTTTGGGAGTTTTAAATAAGTTCATTTCTTATCTCTTTTTAATGCAGAGTCAGAAAAGAAATGAAAAATATTTCGATTTATATATAGGAGGAACTTCTGCTGATAAATTAGTCAGATGCTCAATATTGAATGAAACATTCTCAGCTGTTGCCAGATTTTCATTTAGAGATTTAAAATCAATAGTTTTGAAATGATAATGAAAATTTTTCCATTTCTAACACCATTTCCTTTTATTTCCCCAGAAGTTTTTATTTAATAAACCTTTATTTTAAATTTTACTTAAAGGAAACTATCAAATCATTAAACCTGACAAATCGCGGTACTTTAAGAGTTGCTTAAGTGTTTAATATATCTTTAATGAAAAAAAACTTTAATTTCAAAACATAATAAAATTAAAAACCGTTGTAACTAATTCAATCAATTTATATTCACATTATTTTCCGAACAAAAAACCACTATCATAGCAATTTTTTTTTTTCTGGCCAATTACCGCTGAAATTTTTAAATATTAGCTAAATTTTACGTGTTATCGGAAAATTTATTATAAACCATACGGAACTATAACATATATAATATTAAAACATGGAATTTTAAAACTAAATATCAGACATTAATATAAAATATACAGTATGCCCACTTAAGTCCATTGTCATCCTTTTAACTTCGGAACAGCTGCTGCTATATTCATAAAATTAGTGTCTAGGTATAGTAAAGTAGCCATGTGCTACTCAATGAAACCGTCTACGACGTAACCTGGTGGAATGCTGCGGAGTTAGCATTCCTATCTCGGAAACGGAAAGAGATAGGGAAAAAAAGTGATTTACAAAGTTGTAGAGCATAATCGATTTAGTACGAAAAGATACCTTGTAGACATTAATGCAAATAATAGAACGGTTAAAACGCGCATTTGTTTTTTCGTGATTTCTTACACTGTGACGTGACAAAACGATCTTAGAAAGAAAAAATCAACTAGTTATAATAATATACCTTTATTTTAGATGTTCAAACTTCTCACCGTCAGCTGCAGTACATATTTGGATTCTTGTTTGAATTTTACGTTGCACACGTTGGAGCATAGGTGGTGACACGTTGGCACAAGCGTCCGTAATGCGTCGTTTAAGGTCCTGCAATGTATGTGGAGGGGTCGCATACGCCTGCTGTTTCATAACTGGTTGTTTCTTTCTTTCTAAGATCGTTTTGTCACGTCACAGTGTATTAATTCACGAAAAAACAAATGCGCGTTTTAACCGTTCTATTCTTTGCATTAATGTTCACAAGGTTTTTTTTACACTAAATCAATTATGCTCTACAACTTTGCAAATCACTTGTTTTCCCTATCTCTTTCTGTTTTCGAGATAGGAATGCTAACTCCGCAGTTTTCCACCAGGTGGCGCCGTAGGCGGTTTCATTCAGTTGCGCATGGCTACTTTACTATACCTAGACACCACTTTTATGAATATAGCAGCTTCCGTTCCGAAGTTATGATCTTGGCAAATTGTCATGACGAGTACGTGGTGTGCGGCGTCAGATCTCAGAACATTTAAATTTAGGAGTGAACAACACAGAAAAATCCGGACTCAGTTGATTGGCCGAACTGGGTACTTGTCTTTGTGGACCGCCCCAATAGGGCGATCAGGCGAATTTCGCCCCCAATGACCAGGCACTCAAACCCGTCAAACTGGGTCGAATCCCGGTAGGTAGGGGCCTGGTCAGTGGTCTCCAAGATCGTGGCAAAGGACTTTAGTGGGCATACTGTATAATATACACAGGGCGTTTACACAATTTTGTGACGACTTTAGAAAAAAGAAATGTATAAAAAAAAGATTAGAATTTTATTTTCTAATATGTTCACTCTGATAGCACTTTTGTTGGAGTATCATATGTCATCCTGATTTTCAAGATAAAAGAACTTGTCTTAAAATATCAAGGTTGATTTTGTTCCACTACTCGAACGCAATCTTCCAGAGTCCATCCAATGTTTTGGGATGCCGATAAAAAAGACCTTGGTTTAAAAGTCCAAATGCACAGTAACGCATAGAAGAGACGTCGGGAGACTTGAGTAGGATGCATTGAAATGAAATAGCCTTAATTCTGGTTTCATTTCTTTTTTTTTTTTTTTTTCAAAAAATATAGCAGTAGATTTAGAGAGGTATGGCTGGGAGCCTTATCCTGATGGAACTTAACACAATGAAGATTGTTCAGTTAAAATGATGGAATGTCTTCTGTGAAAACAGGTATTAAAACATATTTCTGATAGTAATTAGACTTAATTTAGACATTTTTTTTCTACATTTGTTATTTTAAGTTTGATATAGCATAATGCATCAATAACCATACAACCTTTAGCAAAACGTCTCATGTTTTCTTTGAATCAAAATTTGTGGTCATTTTCTCCTATTTTTCTGTAGTAAATCGATCTTTTCCTATTGTAATGAGATAAATTCAGATAAATATAGCCAAGCCTCATCGATTGTAACTACATATTTCTATTTTCTACATGCCAAATAATTTTCATAGAATAATAGGTACATAGCCTTACGCTGAGAAACATGTTTTAGTTTTGTTCCATTTTGTTTCATCTCCCAGTCAAATGTAAACATTGACGTTTCTTTCCCCCCCTTTTTTTTAAATTAGGCAGTGAACATCATGTTTTGTTGTTTTGTTTTGATTAGCTTTATTTTATAATTTTGTTTATAGTTTTTATAAAGATTTAAAAAAAAATTAAAAGTTCTTGAGGGGTTAAATTTTCTATTAAAACATTAGATACGACTTTAGTTATAATAGTCTGTGAACTTACCTTTGTTGGGTATTTATTTTGTTCCAGTTCCCAGTTAAATGTAAACATTGACATTTCTTTCCTTTTTTTAAAGTTAATAATGTTACTTATTTTATGTGTAGAAATATTAAAACTATGCTTTACACACCTTTTTTTTAAAATAATTGAATAATTGTATCTCTTTTCGTAAAGTGCAAATACATAGCCTTCAATCCATTGTTTATTTTTCAGCGACATTTTAAAGGAAATAATAGTTTTTAAGACGCAGACGATAATTAAACCCTATTCCGAATTGATGCCATGTAAGTTTTATTTATTTTTCATTTAAATTTAAATCATAGAGAAAGTCAAAATAGTTACAAAAATGTGTGAACACCCTTTGTATGAAGTATATAATTTAATGCTCCTAATTAAAAAAAGTCATTAAAAACTAAACATTAGGATAGAATTAAAGGATTGGAAAATTTTATGCAGTTGATTCAAAAATTCATATACAAAAATTAAAGCACGTAATTCAAACAATTATTATATTTTACAGTAATATTTTGCATGTTCATATTATACATTACTGTTTATTTCCTTGTTTGTTTTTAATTTGAAACGAAATTAAAATCCGCAAATTAAATTAATTTTGTGGATAACTAAAATATTTAGATCTAATGTAAAGAAATAAATATCTAATTACTGTAATTTCTTACGAAATTTCAAGAAAATGAAATTCTTTCAATAAATTAGAAAATATACTTCCTTTATTGAATTTATTATATTTGTTAAACTGAGATGTTTAAATAAAATTTTAAATACTCAAATTCCTCTTCTACAAAAATGATAAAAATCTTCATAATCATTATTCAACTGCCTCAGAATTAATTGGTTACTTTGGGATTTTTAAATGGATTCATTTCAAATCACTTTTGAATTCAGAATAACAAAAAATAAAAGTATTTCGATTTATATAAGGGGAACTTTGGCTGATAAATTGGCCATATGCTTAAAATTGAATTTCGAAATTTCGAAAGACCTTATGCTGTTGCCAGATTCTTACGTAAAGATTTAAAATCAATATTGCAAAAATGCTAATGAGAAAATTTCCATTTCTGCCCATTTTTTCGTTTCTCCTAAAAAAGTTTATTATTATTATTATTATTGTATTTCTTCTTGTATAAAAATATCATTTTCCAAGCTGTCAAGTCGAGGCTCTAGTAAAAATTGTTTTGGTAGTTTGCAAATATTGAGTTTAAAAAAAATTGCTTTAATTTTAGAATGCAATAAAGAGTATTATCGTAGTAAATAATGCACTCATTTTTAATGGGGAAACAAAATTATCTACACTGAAAAATATGAGGTGGACCTGTTTATTGGATTATATTTGGAAATCGGTGAATTATTATTGACACTAAATAAAATCTTACTAAATCTGAAATGTCAATGTGAATGTTAAAGAAAAAATCAACAGAAAATAATTCATTTTAGTAGTTTTCTATTGAAATTAACTGCTATAATATTTAAACGATTTATTTAGCTGTTTTCTAATACGAATAATACTTCACATTGAAAAGAATTTATAAAATTTGTATTAAACATAAACCTTTAAAGTAACGAATTTCACTTCAGATATGATCCCCCCCTCTCCCGCAAATTATTCTAATTGTTTATTATGAACATCTCTGGATGTAATCGCAGACGCTTCGTGAAAATACTAGTCATTAATCTGAGGGTCTAGATTCGTATTCTTGTGTTAAAATTAGGTATTGGCATACAAGATTTTAAAATTTGTTACCATATCAATATGGAGATGTTCCCATAAACTCATTTTTTAAATATAAATCAAAAGAAGGTACAATTTTCCATTGAAAGGATTTTTTTTCTCTTTGAAAATTTCGCAAATAAAATGCAGGGGTGTTCTCTCATCTCTTTCAACATGCCTTTCCCCTTCTCCCTCTTTTACCCCCTCTCCCCCTTTTATCCCTCTCCCACTTTATCCCCTCTCCCCCTTTAACCCTCTCCCACTTTATCCCCTCTCCCCCTTTTATCCCTCTCCCCCTTTTTATGCCTCCCTCTCCCCCTTTTTATGCCTCCCTCTCACCCTTTTTATGCCTCCCTCTCCCCCTTTTTATGCCCTTTTTATGCCTCCCCCTCTTTTGCCCAACTGTACAAACATACATAGGCAAGTAGTTCCTGTCGAAAATCAGCTACTGTACCATTGCCGAAAAAATTCAGTGAAGGTAATATAATGCTTATAATACTTAGTAAACATTACAAAAAAAAAAAAAAAAAAAAAAAACGGAAAGAAAGAATGAAAGAAAACCCTAATTAATAAATAAATAAAAACTGCAGAAATTAAGATTACAATAAAAGAAATCGCAAACAAATCAAGTTGTGGAAATCAAATGTAACAATTTTTTCATACTAGCAAAATAGATTTTTTTTTTTCTTACAAATCTATAAAAAAAATTTGTCTATTTAGAGACAAGCAGAACATTTTTCAAAAATGTCCAAAGATTGTGAAAGAATAAGTGAAAAAATCCCCAACGTAATTAAAAGCTCATTTTTTGACAGCAAAATATAAGATATTTCCCTTATTTAGCTGTCACGTATTAATATGCTTATTTTTATTTATTTGTTTGTTTTACATTTGACGTTAAGGATTGTATTCAGTTTTTGTAATTTATTCTCCGGATTATTACTATTCAGTTTCCTTTAAAATACTGCTATGCTTTATGGTTACTCATTTCAACTCTATACATTAATAATCTTTTTAAAAAATATATTTTAATCAGTTCTACAAAATTTATATATTTTTTCGATTTTTTTTTTTTGTTAAATAAGATTTTATTTTATGTTAATATACTAGTTTATAATTTTGCAAATATTATACTCAGTTCTTAACAAAATAACAACGTAAAAATAAACATTTTTGTCACAATGAAATTTCAAATATAAAAAAAGATAAAGAGGAAAAAAAATTCAGGATTTTTAAACCTGAATTTAAATTGTTGAAACGTAAATTCGATTTAAATTTTTCGTTCTTGATATAGTAAAGGAAATATAAAATTCTATCCTGATGTATCTCGAGCATTTTCTGACATTTTCAACCTCACCTGTTATTGAAAAAACATGCTTACACTTCAGGCTATTCTAGTTCAAAGAACTTAAAACTTTGTGATAGATATATTCAAAGCAATAGAAGAAAACACATTGTTGTTGAAAATAATTTCATGTTAAATTACAAAAAATACCTCTAAAACCCATAGGCATTTAACAAAGTATACGATAAATCTATATTTAGCAAATATTTTTTGTTCTGATTTCACACATTACACTTCTGCAATAATTATTTCAATAGATGTCACTTTTATCTTATTACTGAATTTTTAAAATGTTCAGTTTCTTTTAAGACTTTAGTAGTATCATTAGTTATTCAGTATATTTATGTAAAATGATTTAATAAATTATTCGGAATCGAGTCAGTAAAAAACAGTTTAAAATAATTAGAAATATTAGAAATTTATTAACATAGTCTTTACGATACTACTTCGTTTTTATGTTATTATTGATTTCTTCAAATTTATTATGCGTTTCTTTACTGGATGACGCTCTGGACAAAGCTATATCTTTTTTTTTTTTTTTTTTTTTTAACGGAAGTATGGAAATTGAGCTATTTCTCATGAGACTCCGTAATTTCATTGTTCATCATTTTTATCTGTTGCTTTTCTTATGAAATTTTGTTTTATCATCGCATATGATATCTTAAGAAATCTGATTTAAAGTAATAGAAAATATCTTACTTCGTAAATGAATTTTGAGTGTTAAATTAAGCAAAATACAACAACTTCCCGTACACTGTAAAAAATATTTAAATAAAAGAGAAACGTTCTTTAATCTAGGAAAATATAATATAAACACGAATGAAAATATATTGGGTATATGCAAAAGCAAGTTCCGTTTTCCTAATAGATGGCGTAAGTGGTCTTATACGTATTGTATGAATCTGATAATACATGCTTTTGAAACTTCTCTTGTTAACCTTCAAAACGTAGTATATGGCATTTAATAAAAGTGTAAACAACATAGTATTTTATTCGATTTAAAATGCATAGTTTTGTGCCAAATAATCGTCATTTGTGGAAAGTTTTGTTATACTGTTATAATTTAAAAGAAAGCGCCGCTGGAAGTCATCGTTTACTTTTACAAGTTAATGGTGAACATGCTTTTTCTGATAGTATGTCTAGAAGGTTGTTCAGGCAATTTAAAGAAGGTTTATTCGATGTTGAAGATGCAGAATGTGAAGGTAGACCCTTCCGAAGCTACTGAAACTATCTGAAACTGTTACTGGAGAAGCCTACCGACGCAACTAATGCGTATGAAGCGAGCTGTTCAAGAAAATAGATCAGAATGGGAGAACATACACAATAAACCGATTTTGCAGCATGACAACGCAAAACCACATACTGCAAGTGTCGTTAAAATCTATTTAGAAGAACAGGACTGGGAAGTTCTATCCACCCGCCATATTCGCCAGACATTGCTCCTTCGGAACGCTACTTATTCCGGTCGGTGCGGTCTGCCCTTCAAGAAGTTTGATTCAGATCTTATGAAAGTATCAAAAATTGGCTTGACGAATGGATTGCTTCAAAAGACGACGACTTCTTTAGACAGGGAATCCGTAAATTGCCTGAAAGATAGGCGAAGGTTATGGCTTCTGGTGGAGAATACTTTGAATAAGGTACCATTTTTATATACTTTCAGAATAAACATGTAATATTAACCAAGAAACGGAACTTACTTTTGCATATACCCAATACAATAACCTCTTCTGAATTACTCAGGATTCCGAAAAGCGTTTCTTATCTTCAAAAACACCAGAAATCAATATATTTTGGAGATTTAAAGAAGCAGTCATACAAATAAATTACTTGCTACGCAGCGTTTAACTAACAGAGTGAAAAATGTCCAGACGGGAATCGAACCCGCAACCTTCGTATAACGCACCAATGCTCTACCATTTGAGCTATCTGGACGACATCCATTCTGGTATTTCTCACTTCTATTGTGACAAGGCTTCAACTTTGCGGAACAAGATGGAATGTCATTCATGATCACCACTCCATTAGTTCGTTGCATGTATGCCACGAAAGATGTGTGCTCATGAATGACATTCCATCTACATCCCTTTGTGCTGCAAAGTTGAAGCCTTCCCAACATATAGGAGTGAAAAAGTCCAGATTGGATGTCGTCCTGGCTGTTTAAAATGGTAGAGCATTAGTGCGTTATACCAAGGATACGGGTTCGATTCCCGTCTGGACATTTTTCACTCTGTTGGTTGTACTCTGCGTAGCAAGTGGAAATTCAGATCCTTTGTTATGTTCAAATCTATACTAATATTATAAAGGAGTAATTCTTGTTTGTTTGTTTGTAGGGGGTAATCTCTGGAACTACCGAACCGATTTCAAAAGTGATGGTGGCAAATTGATGGTGACAACCCCTGCTCCAACATAGGCTGTATTTTATGTCGGTGCCACTAACCCCAGGGGGTGCAGGAGCAAAAAACGTTCTAAAATTGCGATTTTTCAGTTATCACACTGGCTGTCAAGCCCTGACAGCTTGGCAGCCGGTTCTGTATATAGGTATGTACGTACGTAATGCGATAACTCTTCATAGAAATATCCGTTTTCCTTCAAATTTTGTTTATAGGTTCACTGTGTTAAGGCGCTTCCCTGATTAGTTTTCGGGATTGATTGGTTAAGTATAAAAGGGGGGGAACAAGGGGCTAATTCCCCCCCCCCCTTAATTTATATAAATGGGTTTTTCATGCAGAATTATTCCGTTTTCCTACAAATTTTGTTTATAAGTTCACTGAGTTAAGGCGCTTCCCTGATTAGTTTTCGGGATTGATTGGTCAAGTATAAAGGGGGGGAACAAGGGTCTAATCCCCCCCCCCCTTAATTTATATAAATGAGTTTTTCATGCAGAATTATTCCGTTTCCCTTCAAATTTTGTTTATAGGTTCACTGAGTTAAGGCGCTTCCCTGATTAGTTTACGGGTTTTATTAGTTAAGTATAAAGGGGGGGGGATCGGGGGGGGCTAATCCCCCCCCTTAATTTATATAAATGGGTTTTTCATGCAGAATTATTCAGTTTTCCTTCAAATTTTGTTTATAGGTTCATTGGGTTAAGACGCTTCCCTGATTACTTTTCGGGATTGATTGGTTAAGTATAAAGGGGGGAAAAAGGGGCTAATTACACCCCCCCCCCTTAATTTATATAAATGGGTTTTTCATGCAGAATTATTCCGTTTCCCTTCAAATTTTGTTTATAGGTTCACTGAGTTAAGGCGCTTCCCTGATTAGTTTTCGGGATTGATTGGTTAAGTATAAAAGGGGGGAACAAGGGGCTAATTCCCCCCCCCCCTTAATTTATATAAATGGGTTTTTAATGCAGAATTATTCCGTTTTCCTTCAAATTCTGTTTATAGGTTCATTGGGTTAAGGCGCTTCCCTGATTACTTTTCGGGATTGATTGGTCAAGTATAAAGGGGGGAGGGAACAAGGGTCTAATTCCCCCCTCCCTTAATTTATATAAATGGGTTTTTCATGCAGAATTATTCCGTTTCCCTTCAAATTTTTTTTATAGGTTCACTGAGTTAAGGCGCTTCCCTGATTAGTTTACGGGTTTGATTAGTTAAGTATAAAGGGGGGGGATCGGGTGGGGGGGCTAATCCCCCCCTTAATTTATATAAATGGGTTTTTCATGCAGAATTATTCCGTTTTCCTTCAAATTTTGTTTATAGGTTCATTGGGTTAAGACGCTTCCCTGATTACTTTTCGGGATTGATTGGTTAAGTATAAAGGGGGAGAACAAGGGTCTAATTCCACCCCCCCCTTAATTTATATAAATGGGTTTTTCATGCAGAATTATTCCGTTTCCCTTCAAATTTTGTTTATAGGTTCATTGGGTTAAGGCGCTTCCCTGATTAGTTTTCGGGATTGATTGGTCAAGTATAAAGGGGGGGAACAAGGGTCTAATTCCCCCACCCTTAATTTATATAAATGGGTTTTTCATGCAGAATTATTCCGTTTCCCTTGAAATTTTGTTTATAGGCTCACTGAGTTAAGGCGCTTCCCTGATTAGTTTACGGGTTTGATTAGTTAAGTATAAAGGGAGGGGGGGATCGGGGGGTGGGAAATCCCCCCCTTAATTTATATAAATGGGTTTTTCATGCAGAATTATTCCGTTTTCCTTCAAATTTTGTTTATAGGTTCATTGGGTTAAGGCGCTTCCCTGATTACTTTTCGGGATTGATTGGTCAAGTATAAAGGGGGGGAACAAGGGTCTAATTCCCCCCCCCCCTTAATTTATATAAATGGGTTTTTCATGCAGAATTATTCCGTTTCCCTTCAAATTTTGTTTATAGGTTCATTGGGTTAAGGCGCTTCCCTGATTACTTTTCGGGATTGATTGGTCAAGTATAAAGGGGGGGAACAAGGGTCTAATTCCCCCCCCCCTTAATTTATATAAATGGGTTTTTCATGCAGAATTATTCCGTTTTCCTTCAAATTTTGTTTATAGGTTCACTGTGTTAAGGCGCTTCCCTGATTAGTTTTCGGGATTGATTGGTGAAGTATAAAGGGGGGGAACGGGGGGATAATTCCCCCTTAATTTATATAAATGGGTTTTTCATGCAGAATTATTCTATTTGCTTCAAAATTTGTTTATAGATTCATTGGGTTAAGACGCTTCCCTGATTAGTTTTCGGGATTGATTGATTAAGTATAAAGGGGGGGAACGGGGGGCTAATACCCCCCTTAATTTATGTAAATGGGTTTTTCATGCAGAATTATCCCATTTCCTTCAAATTTTATTTATAGGTTCACTGTGTTAAGGCGCATCCCTAATTAGTTTTCGGGATTGATTGGTTAAGTATAAAGGGGGGGAACAAGGGGCTAATTCCCCTTATCTATACTAATATATAAAGTAGTAAAGATTGTTTGTTTGTTTGTTTGTTTGTTTGTAGGGGGTAATCTCTGGAACCACTGAAGCGATTTTAAAAGTGATGGTGGCAAATTAATTGTGACAATCCCTGCTCCAACATTGGCTATATTTTATGTCGGTGCCACCACCCCCGGGGGGGTGCAGGAGCGAAAAACGTTCTAAAATTTCGATTTTTTGTGTACTGAAGGAGATAGAAGTATCAAATTTGGTATGGTAGTTACTTATAAGATGTAAATGCTCTCTAAGAACAAATTATAAAAACATTCGCAATTTAAAAGGGTGAGATGAGGAAGAAGCGTTCTAAAAACATTCTAAATTACAATTTCTATGGAATCTCTGAAACTACAGAACCGATTTCAAAAGTGATGGTGGCAAATGGATGGTGACACTCCTTGCTCCAACATATGCTAAATTTTTTTGTCGGTGCCACTGCCCGCAGAGGGTGCAGGTGCGAAAAACGTTCCAAAATTATGATATTTTCAATAATGAAGGAGTTAGGAACTTGACATTTTGTATGGTCGTTACTTACAAGATTTAAATGCTCTATAAGAACAAAGTCTAAAAAAATTCGAAATTTAAAAGGCTGAAATAAGCAAAAAATTTTCTAAAAACATTCTAAATTACAATTTGTATGGAATCTCTAAAAGTACTAAAGCGATTTCAAAAGTGATGATGGCAAATGGATGGTGACAATCCCTGCTCCAACATAGGCTATATTTTATGTCGGTGCACTACCCCGAGGGGGGTGCAGAAGCGAAAAACGTTCTAAAATTGCGATTTTTGCGATGCTGAAGGAGCTAGAAACTTCAAGTTTGGCATGATTGTTATTTATAAGATCTAAATGCGCTCTAAGAACAAATTCTAAAGAAAAATGATCTAATGATTCTGCGATTTTTCAACTATTGAATTTCTAAAATTACCAAATTTCACAATAGAGTACCATAGCGAAACCTTCACGCGTAAAAAGATAATGATAAGGGCGACGTGTCCTGACGTGTATATTGGCTATAGCACGAGTCACAAATTATAGTATCCTTATTATTCTGTTAAAATATAAAAGTGAATTATGAAATGTCAATATTTTTTTTTTATTAAAGCTTCGTTAAGAGAAATTGACCAGCGTAGCGGGCGTAGCTTGCTAGTATTTATATAAAAGAAGAACTTCAACTTTTCTTAAAATTGCTTTAAACAAAATGTCACTCATTGACAAGTTGCGAAATTAGCGGCATACCTTAAAACTGTGTTTCTTAAACTATGGAGGCGCTGCGGACCCTAAGACGCCCCCAGAAAGTCTTCAGAGGCCCACGAAGGTTCTACGTTCCATGTAAAAAAATTCACTTATCTAGAATCTCGCAAGAGAAATATTGCAATTAAAGGAAAAGAAAAAGAATGCCGTTAAAAATACAGTAAAACCAGTTTATATATTTCTATTAGGTATATATATATATATCTTCCGTACAATGTTATAATCTACATTATAACAAAATCATGTTCGTGAGAAACGCTGACGTCATACTGACGATGGCAACAACTAACCAACACATTTCTCTTTGACTGCAATTTCTTTTAACTTCTCAACATCGCACAATTTCAATTTTTACACCACCGAATAGGGAAGAAATATATTTTAAAATGCATTTTGTTTGAAAACTGTATAGCAATTTATTGATTTTTTATGGTTTAAAAAATAATTTTCAAACATGATTAAAAAAAAAAAAAATCTATCTCTATCGCGCGTAGCCCGATTACAAAAGATTAATTCGTTTGCACTTAAAACAATATAAATAGTTCAGCATTTGTTTCCGGCTAATATTCCATAACGGAAATTAAACTTCACGAATAATAAAACCAAAAAAAAAATAGTATAAATAAAACACAAATATAACAGACATATAATCCAAAGACGCCATTAAACCACTGAAATTATCAGAATAAAAGAAGCTGCTGTGAGTAGCGAAATCTTTAGCGATTTATTCGGCTATTTACTCCTGGCATGTGAATAATGCGAAAGTTTTGTTTTTAATAAATTTCAAAACTTGATTTGAATCCATAATTTATATTTTTCATATAAAAATATATTTTGATGTTATTGTACAGTCTAAAAAATACATTAAAGGTAAAAAAAAATCTATTGGAATTTTCAATTTAAAAAAATGTTTTCCGCATATGTTTTGTAATCCGGGAAGCCTAGATTGAATCCCTTAACATACCCTATCATTAAAGTGGCGGTACTCAACGTGCTCTATAGCGCGATCTAATGGCGATAATGGAACTAAATTATGATTATGATTAAAGAAGACGGGGGACGAAGGATTCCGCGAAAAAAAAATTAGTTCCAAAAATCACCGCTAGGTGGAAATGTGGAGCTATGTAATAGAAATGAGAGTTCAGAAAATTCAGAATCAATACTCAAATAAAATTAACGTGCTAAATAAAATTTAATTTTATTTCAGTATTGATCCTGTAATTTTTAAACTCTTTTTTCGATTACACAGCGCCACACTTCCCTCTAGCGGTGACTTTTGAAACTATTTTTTTCGCGGAATTCTTTGTCCTCCATCTTTTTTAATCATAATACAAAATTTGGTTCTATTCTTGCAATTAGATCGCTCTGTAGCGCACTTTGAGTACCGCCACTTTAATTAGAGTCACCCTGTAATATAACATTAAATGTTAGTAACTGCAGTCTTAAGACCTGGGAATCAGTAAAGACAAAAAAAATACTAAATTTATAACTAAGATATTAAGAACCACTGCCTACCAAAATTACTACACAAATATTCCCAACGGTATGCGACTTAATAAAATTTAGACACAATATTTATTCAATATTTGTATGCCACTAGATTGGATTTGCGATTATTATTACACTATTAATGTAGTGCCATAACGCTACGCTTTTTCATTTTTAGCACTTTCCAACCTAGTTGAAAAGTGCTTATGACTTCGGTTTGTCTGGCCGTCTGCCGTCTGGCCGTCTGGCCGTCTGCCGTCTGGCCGTCTGGCCGTCTGCCGTCTGCCGTCTGTCCGTGCTCTAACTCCCGTAAATATGCTCGGATTGCTCTGCAATTTTTATATGTTATTATCGTTATCTATAGCATGTTCCCTATTTCAACGGAAGTGTGTAGCACTTATAGTTTTTTTACAGGGACACTCAAAAGAATTCCGTTACATTGCGGTCTATGGGGAAAAATCATTTGCTGTTTATTTAAATAATGTTTCACTATTTTAAACGCATTGAAATTTATATATATCACTAAGGTGCATTAGAAGAAGCTTAATATGGAACAGGGTGTGCATAGCACTTATAGTTACTTTACAGGGACAGTAAAAATAATTCCGTTACATTACGTCTATGGAGAAAAATCGTCTGCGGTTTATTTAAATAATGTTTCACTATTTTAAACGCATTGAAATTTATATAGATCACTAAGGTGCATTACAAGAGACTTACTACGGAATATTGTGTGTATAGCAGTCATCGTTCATTTACAGGGACACGCAAAAGAATTATCTACTGTCTGTTAACAATAATTCCTGGAAGTGCGTTTTAAGTTACTGAACGCGATTTTAATGTTAACTTGCTTTTTGTCTATTACGTGGTGTGTATAAATTCTGTAGATCCTATACAGGGCAGCACAAAAGTTCGCGAACACATTTCTGTTTATTGACAAACTCCAGACGGAGAATTTTAAAATGTGCTACACGTTTCCTAACTGAACTAAAATTTAGCATCCTATGTAGTATATATACAATTCTATATATCCTATACAGGGCTGAATAAAAGTATTCGGATATTTTTCCGAATATTGTATATGTTGGAAATTCCTGAAATTATGTTTTTAAATATGTTATGCGTTTTCCAAATTGTTTACTTAGAAGTTATCTTTTAGCTTATTAAACGGTATGATTTGTAAAATTATTTTGGAAGCGTTGGAAAGTGCTACATAATCTATGCTTGACGCATGATTTTTCGTTCTTGTTTTAAATGATTCTTGCAACTTAATTGTGTGTTTCTTTATTGATTGATACTCTGAACGACGCTATATTTTTTTTTACGAAAGGATAGAATATACATATTTCCCATGGGACTTCATAAAACTGATTATCTATCAGTGCGAGGAATTGTTTTTCTTATGAATATCTCTTCTATTATTCGAAATAACATCTGATGAAATCTTATTTAACAAAGTTTTAGATAAGATCTTTCATCTTTATGTGCTTCTTAAATTAATTTTGGTGGTCCAGTTAATTTTAATTAACTTACTATTTCTTTTTCTTATCTGAAAGGTGAAATTTTGAGACAATTTTTTTTCAAAATATTTATCTAATATTTGCATTGAAATTATTATTTATATATTTTTAAAATTTATTCCTGCATCTCGCAATTTTTAATTTGCTTATTTAAGGGATCCATTTCAAAATTATTTAGAGATTTTCTATAAAATTTACCTTTTTAAGATATCGTTCAGAAACCCGGTAAACGAAGCTGATAATTGCTATAAACTTCTTAATCACTTCCAAATTACCTAGTTAACAATCGAGTGTTTTATAAAAGGTTTACTTATGGAAAGGAAATTATACGTGAACATAATTTTGCTAGAATATTCTTCTGAAGAACTGCATTTTTAATAGTATTGACTTTCTGGAGATGTTATCTGGATTAAGAAGTTTGGGAAGTTTTAGGCTTCAAAAAATGCGATTATTTTTCCTGAATGTCTGACATTTCATGAATGTTCATTCGAACATGTTTTTTTTCCTTAACTAAACACATATAGAAGTAATAGAAATTCTTGACGCACTATGTAAACACTATGAAGATCAGTAAGTACTTGTTGCAAAGCTTTAAATGCTATTTTCTCGAAATAATGTTTTATTTAAATCGGTATCATAAATATTTTAGAAATGGATGGACCTTATTTCCTTGCCTTAAAAAATGAATGCTCATATTAGTCCAACTGTGTCACACTTTTGCAATCAATTTTAGCGTCATTGATTTTGGATATATGAAGAATAGAGGGTACAGATAAAATAAACTACCAGTCATTAGCACTGTTAAATGAATGACAATCTGATTATTGATGTTACTGAGACCCGGAGGCATAAGCTTTAATCGGGTTGCCATTCGCTTTAATCGCGTTGCAGCGTGGTGCGCCACGTTACTTTCACAATCCCCTTCCCCGGCTGGTGCGCCAAGTTCTGGATAAAAAAGTAAATACCTATTCCTGAGTGAAAAATAACACAGTGAAAATTCAGTTTTCTACAACACGTTTGTGCGAAAAGACTTTTTTTAACCTCTCACATCAATTAAAATTTGGCACTTGTATTAACTTGAAATAAAATCGGATCTTCGTCTTGCAATAAGAAGATTGGAGCGAAAAATCCATGAATTTATTTTAACAAGCAGGAATGAATATCACACAAAAATGTGTGATATTTATATAAATTTCGATTATTTTGTAGTAGTTAAACTAAGATTATTAATTTTGTTAAAATTAAACACTTTTGAAATATTTTGTTAAGATTTGGACAGAAGACTATAAATTATACGAAAAGGCATAAAATGCGGAATTCCGCATTTTCTGTAATTCTCACAATAATCCTAAAAAATTAGCTTACTTTCATTTCCATAAGTTTTTCCCGCATATTTTTAATCCTATCACTTTTTACGGCATCTTTTATTCGTGTTTAATACGTTGACCGCCCAGCCTGAAATTGATGACTTTTTCGAAACCACCTAAACTACCTCTTATGCACTTGATTTCCCACGATCAGCAACTTTTTCCTGCGACTTGTAAACGGGCTCGGCAATCTTGTGTCATGATAATCTGCCATGAGCTCGTATGGTCTCACGGTGCGCAGAATGGAAGTCACACATGAGACCATATGGACTCGTGTGCATGAGACCATATCGACTCGTGGACATGAGGCCATATGGACTCATGGGGAGGTCAACGAGTTAATTCTAAAAGTTAACTTTAGCAGCTTTTAATCTTTCAGATGAGACAAACTGTAAACTCCCCCCCTCTCCCTTTACTCCAAAGTGACTTCAACTTCATACTTTGTTGAAATCAATCTCCATATTTGTAAGGCACTGTAAGACGTCCTAAAAAATGGTTGTCGATTGGACTGTTTGAAGAGGAACACATTTTGAAGTTAAGGACATATATTTTCGAAAATCTGTAAACTGTGGAATTGCAAGAATAGGAAAACAAATTTGTCTTTATCGATGGTGCCTTCATCAGAACCAATGCAAAACGAGCCTGCTGACTTAAGAATTTTTTTCTTTCTCTCATTTTGGCCTCAAAAGTTTCATAGAGAAATTGTGCAAGGCAACGCGCTGCATCTGTAACGTTTTCAGTAATACATTCTCTCACTTTAGGATGATCAAACTTTCTATAGGCATGTTCACACTTGTAAACGTGTCAATAATTTTGAAATGCAAGAGATTACGCATTTCTCCACATTGGGTTTGTTTTTCTAACATTAAACTTTTGGAACTCATAAGCAATTTTAGAGAGTTTTCCAGATCTAACATGAAAAGCCAGATAAGTATTCTCGTTATTATCTAATTCTGAAAATTGCGAGACAGAATGACATGTTATGACTACATATTTACAAAAAAAGGAAAGAGTTTTCTGCCGGGGACTAACCTCTCTATATTTTAATAAACTCTAAGTAATCATACTAACATGTTGAATACAGAAATAAAGGCAAAAAAATATTAATAACACTTAATAATAAGAAATGCGCAACGACTTGTGCTGCGCATTTCTTATTATTAAGGTGTTATTAAAAAAATTGCTTTTATTTTTGTAAGCAATCATCTCTTTGTTAATAATTTAGAAAATATTTTATTTTTAACATATTCTTTTAGTAATAACCTTTTTATTGTTTGTTTCTAGCCAATAGAAGTAAACAAATAAAGAATCTCTCATGAAAAGCTTTTTTACTTTCTTCAATCTTTACAAGAAGAAAGCATTGGATTCATGAAAATTGTCGACTTCCGGTTTTCGAAGGATTTATACGTTTTAAAAGGTCCTCAACACGATTTAACTGTTTTTAGAAAATGTCTGTCTGTGAGTCTGTGAGTCTGTCTGCCCGTCTGTCTGTATGTGACAAATTTTTTGTGGGCGCTCTATCTCAAAATCTAATGCACGGAATTTAATAAAACTTTAGATTCAGTTAGACCTTGATATAAATTGGTGCTGATTCGTTTTCAATGTATGCGAAACCTGTGTCAAACAGAAGAAAGTTTTGGGATTGGCACGTCCGACTAGTTTTACATGTACTTGTACACATAGTCTTCCACATATTTCCCGCATTATTTCAATAAAATGTCACACCAATGCCACATAATTCCGTAATTTTTTTTGTATAATTTATAGGACCTGAGTTATAATTAAATATGCATTTATTATTTTCTTCTAATTAAATAAGCATTCATTATTTTCTTATATTTACTAGGTGCATTTCAGATTAATAAAATGGATGTTCTCTGATTATTATTGAACAAATGTATTATTTATTTTTAAAAATCAGTATAGTACTTCGTGGAATTTAAAAGTATGCAGTTTGTGGTCCGTGAAGTTCTAAAAGTTGTCCACCGCTATAACATAACACAATTTAAATTATTATACCAATGAATACGGGGGGGGGGGGGATCTTTCAAATGAAATTTTTTTTAAACGTTTATCTCAGTTTATCAATTTTTTTCGTTTTAAGATATTTTCAAACATGGGCTTTTAAAAAATCTCTTTCTATCGCGTGCAGTTCGATTTCGAAAGATTAGCCCGTTTGCACTTGAAACAATATAAATGGTTCAAGATCTCTTTCCGCATAATATTTCGAAACGAAATTGAAACTTCATCAACAAATAAATTAATAAATATAAGTAATATAAATAAAATACAAATTTAACAGACATATGTATTCGAGCGCTACGCCCTTAAACCACTGAAATTATGAAAATTACGAAACCTCTGGCGATTTCTCCGGCTATTAACTACTGGCAATGCTTCTAATACAAAGTATCGTTTTCAATCAATTTGAAAACTTTATTTGAATACTTATTACACAGCGTACAACTAACAGAGTTAAAAAATGTCCATACTGGGGATGGAACACGGTACCCTTGGTATCACGCACCAATCTTCGACCACTTGAGCTATCTGGACTTTTTTGCACTCGGTTGGTTGTACGATGAATAATAAGGGATAATTCATATCCTTTGTTATATTCATTAATTTCCAGCGTAATTTAAGTTCTGCTGAAAAGGAAAAAAAATATATATTCAACGATACTGGTATTTAATTGGTCTCATGCATGCCACAGAATATGTGTGCTCATGATTGACTTTCCATCTTGTGCTGCAAAGTTGGAAGCCTTGCCAATGTTTATATATGAGAAAATTGTAGATTAGATGTCGTCCGGATAGCTCAAATGGTAGAGCATTGGTGTGTGATATCAAGGGTTTCGGGTTCAGTCCCCGGTCTGGACATTTATTCACTCTGTTGGTTGTACGCTGTGTAATAAGTAATAATTCACACCCTTTGTTATATTCATGTATTAGCGTTTTCATTTTAAAAAAATGGTATTTACCTGTGAACACCCGAGGAGCCTAGGAGGGATTTTGTAGTATATGAAAATACCTAGTCCTTGAGCGACAATGTTTTTACATTTTCCATTAATGTAAAACATTATAACGCTAAATGTCATACATTATGATTTATTATTATGAAACTTATGTTAAGTTCTTAGAAAAGTTGATTTAGTGTATGAATTCCTCCTATAGTTATTGTTACGTTATATTTCCTCTTTTATTAATGCAAGTTACGAACTGTCATAAATTTTGAAGATTTCTCTGTGTTACAACGATAACTTGTACATATTTTTAAATATCAATTGTTTAAAATATGAGAGTGGTTCATTCCCTGCAGTACAGATTTCACATATCGCAGCATAATTTTCGAAATAAAAATATCTTGATTTAGATTTGAATTTTTATGCTTTGAGTAAATGCCGTCTCTTTGCTATTTTTATGAATATTTTGATCAAAACAATGTAAAAAAAAATTTAAATATATAAAACTATTTTACATGTTAAAATTTTTACTTTTATTCTGCAATACAGGGCGCGCTATTAAACATTTTTTGTCTACTATTCGTATATTAATTAGGAGATTTTATCAATTCATCTAACTGAAATAACGTCCTAATACTTTATAAATATAAAAGAGAAAAAAACATTACGCCTTCTAACTGAAGTAACGTCATACTATTTTATAAATATAAAAGAGAAAAAAACATTACGCCTTCTTTAAAACATGCAAAACAGATGTTGTTTACTGTTTAGTGAAACTACTTCATGAAATTTAACCTACATTAAAAAAAAATAATAATAAAAATATTAAAATACTGCGAAACTTAATCTTATGCCAAACTCTAAAACTTTATGATGTGTTTATTCTTGTATGATATCGAAAATTCATTTAAATAAAGTGAAAAAAGAGGCTTTAGATGCTTAGTAGAAAAGCTGTAATTATGTCAAAATTTTAGTAGCATCAAACATTTTTTTAAAGAGTGCTCCTGTTTTACCGTAAACTTCACATTAAAAACTTTATAAAAAAAGTTGTTTAGACGTTTTGAATGAGCAAGAAGACTTTTATATATATTTTTTCATATTATTTCTACAAGTTGTTTGTTTAAAAGGTTTGGTATAAATTTTTATATAATCGCTTCTAACTTTAAGAAAACTTTAAAGTTATTTAAAAGAAATAGTCATCAATGAAAAAAAAGAAAATTTTTCTATTTCTTAATAGTTTATTAGTTCTTAAAATAGTTATCTCACACTTGTTCTTTGTTTTCTAATATATATATATACAGTGAGTGCCCAAAATATTAACGAGTTAGGCGCTTGATCTGACGCTTTGAAGGGATTATGTTATCGGCAGATGGAACATAAAAAATATTATCCCATTAAAGCGGAACTGCAACTCCTACCTCTAAAAACACACACACACACACACACACAAAGAAACAAAGAAAAAGAAAAAAACACAAAACGATTTTTTTTTCAACTGGCTTAGCTGTTTCAACTTCCAAAACGCAAAAAAATAGCTAGTAACAAAATTAACTTCGATGGATGTCAAATTCGAAAAAGAGAGCAATTCCGGCCATGCCTCAGAACCTGAGTGCATGGAATACGATTGTGTGAGTGTTATTGAGAACTACATAGATTGTAGAGGAAACGGTCCAAAAAGTGACTGTTATTCAAAATTCCAATGCGGCAATTCCAAACATTAAAACAAAAACAAAAAAAAAATTTCGCCTAAATCCATCATGGTTTTAGAAATTGAGAACATTATTTGTTTCACGACAAAATTAGAAGCCGATTGTGAGGAAAACATAAACGTTAAAATGTCGGTAGGTTGTTGAAAGTCGTCCCGAATACCTTCGCAGCGAAAGCCAAAATTTTGACCTATCTCAAGGAACAAAAGTTTCAATTTTACGTGCAGCAAGACTTAGAATTTCCGCATAGCCCCAGCATAGAGTTGCAAAAAACACGCAGATTTTGAGAGATGGGAATAAACCCTGGAATTTTGTTGATTAAACCCGTAATTTTGGAGAAAAAGGAGTTTTGAAGGTAAACAAAACTAGTTACTTTTGAATTTGAAATTTTTATTTTAAAGAAATTTCTGGTACTATTCTGGGAAGATTAAGGTAGATTTTCCATGATGAATTTGCACAACTTATGATTTTGCGCTCTATGTTTTTATAATTTATTAAAAACTCATTAACTTTACAATGATGGCGGCAGTGAATTGGTGAGGATTTGAATATTTCTGTAAAATATAAAATTGTTTAATTCCCGATAGCCGGCATATGTATACTATTCAGGCATACCCTATATTAATTTTTTTGTGAGTTGCATTGTATTTTTGCATTGTTTTTTGTATAGTTTTGTCTACATTGGCTAATTCGGAAAGCAGAGGTGATGTTTACATTCATGTCAGGCAAGATGAATCTGCCATCTACTTCTCTCACTTTTTATTTATCGACAGTTTCTTTCTATTTTTCTATATTTATGTTATTCGTTTTGTTTACATTTATAAAAACATTTGTTTGTATTGACAAAAATTGAAATCATTAAAAATAATAAATAAAAAATTTCCATGCCTAAAATTTTCTGGAAACTCTCGGGAATTTTTAAAAATTTCCCTTCCAAACCGGGGGGAATTCCCTTCCTTTATTTCCGGGAATAAACTCGGTTTTTTTCACCCTTTGCAACTCTAGCCCCAGATAATATTATGAAATAATTCAACAATAAAGACTTCGATGTGTCCAAAGCGACACAGATGCACAGCAGGAAAGACGGGAGAATGCTTCCGCTGTTCCTCCTAAATTTGACGCGTAATCAAAATTCTAAAATGATGTTCGATCTTCGATCCCTGTTCAAAATTCGCATTGATATTGAGGGTTATAGGACGCCGAAAAAGGTCCCACAATGCTGTAACTGCCAGAAGTTCTTTCACGTTGCAAAATATTGCAACTCCCGAAAGTGCGAAAATGTAGAGAAACCCCTTCCGGTCTGCTGTAATTGCGGCGGCGGTCATCCAGCGAATTGCAAAGGCTGCGAAAACTGTCCACTTATGGCGCAATACCGCAAAAGTTATGCCAATATTGCAAAAAAAGAAAGAGGAGGCAAAATATTGTCCAAAATGCAAATTGCTCAAAATCTCTAAAGATGGAGCCACCTGCCCGGAACAACTGTACCAGTTGGAAGAGTTCGTATCCAGCTTTGTTAAACTTACCGAGATCCTGAACAAAATTATCAAATCAGAGTTAAAGATTGAATCCTTCTTAGAACTTGTAGAATTTTTTGAAAAACTTTATGTGAATATACCTGCCAAAGATGATTCTGGGTGCACAACCTTAGCATTTATGGATGGGCAACTGAATTTTCCTCTAAATGGAGTGATAGGAAAACCTTTTAAATAACTGTAAATACTTTTGTAAATAACTGTACCTTTTTATCTATTTGGAATTTTATGTTTATTTGTGGATCACTGGCAAAATGTCTGTCTATCAGTCGTTGTGGATCAGTCGTATGGTGCAGTAAAGTGCATTTTTCAAGGATGAATCTTTCGAGCTCACCCTGGAAAATTTCGAGTGATCGCAGACACTATACAATATCGGCCAAAATTTTCTTGTAATTATTTGTTCTGCAACTTTAACTTCTGTTTAAGTGTTAGGAAAATTTAAGTAGTAAATGTAATAAACTTTTAGATGTAACTGAAAAGTGCCTTTTTTGTTTAGGCCTGTGCTTTATCTTTTTTGCCTATCCTTAACTTAATATTGCCTGATCGACACGTACACGTCACTCAACACTACATCAGTGAGTTGACTACCGAAAGCGGAGCTTAGGCCTCGACCCATAGGAAATCTTCTCACTGCATTTCGTCACCACCATCTTTAGAACTTCATTTTTATGTTGCTTCTCATCTATAGTTGGAGATTACGCGTGGCGTTTAGACCACGCAGACGCTCCTTAAGCATCGTGTTGAATTGATTTGACGCGTAAAATACAGATTACAAAACACTTAGAAATACTTCCAGAACACTGCAATGAAACTTTGCCGTTTCACTGTAAAAAATTTGGTGTAAAGTTTCTGAGAAAACCTGTGGCAGCTATTCTGCCACAGGTTTTCCCAGGAATTTCACCAAAGAAATGCCAGGAAACTTTCACAAGTCGGTTACACACAAAACATATGGAACTTTACACAGATCACCAATCGCTCTTTTACAATTATTGAATCTGTCCCTGTCTGAAAATTGTATCTTCAATATTATTTATATTGATATTAAAGTATCAATATTCATTTCAAAATTAAAATATCATAAAACTAGAACACAAGAATAGGTTAGGCTTACCTAAACGGTCCTCTTTCGGGAGATAAGATATCTTAAATTATTCTGACTTTTCGAGAATAAATGTTCATGTTGTTAAAAAAATAATTGAATCTACACAATGTAGACACACAAACATATATATTGACAATCACGAACACAATATACACAACGTTTTCGCGCACATCATAAATATTACATATTATATTCCGTATTACATTTTCTAGTTCATTCATAAAAGTTCTAAGACAGATCCATTTTTTATCAACAGAAAAACATCGTCTGCGCGAGACGCAAAATAGAAACGATTAAATTAAAACCATGGAAGTAGCGATAAAACGCAACACACTCCCACCTTTGAGTTTCGAATTCAATGAAACTCAAACTTTACTTTGGGTTTATATAAGCGACCATATCGGGATCGTTTTTCAGGTACAGTCACCACAGGAGAGTCACTAGCACCTTTATGGAAAATAGGTTCAGTAGATTCAGTATCTAAAAAGCAGTCTTTAACAGAATGTTGGATCATCGGCTTACTCGTAGCAGTGTCTAAATAACAGTTTTTACCAGTCAATTTTATCGTCGGTTTGGTAGGAGCAGGATCTAAAGGACATTCTTTATCATCCGACTGAACTGTAGAATGGAGTTCAGTACCTCTTTCATGGGTTACTTCTAGAGGAATCAATCTGAGAACAGGACGTATTGAGTAACAGGACGCCGCCTTTCATCTTTACCTTTACCAATCGTACATTTCCATCTTTTGAAGGATAAAGTTCAATAACTTTGGCAAGTGGCCATTCAAGTTTTTTAACATTCTCACTAGTCACAAGAACAACGTCACCAATCTGGACAGGTCTCTGATTTTTGTCAAATTTCGAGGATTGTTTTAAATATCCCAAATATTCAGTGCGGAATCTTTTTTGCAAATCTTGTTTTAATCGCTGTCTATAGGCATGTCTCTTATTAATAGACAATGAATCCAAGATGTCAAGATCAGGAATACCTGATTCTCTAATGTCTCGTAAAAACATAGAAGGAGTAAGTGGTATTAAATCATCAATTTCCTCTGAAACATAGGTCAAAGGCCGCTGATTAACAATATTTTCAGTATCGCAAATAACAGTTTGCATTTCTTCTAAGTCCAAAGAGCTTCGTCCTAAGACTTTTCAAAGGATCCCTTTTATTACGCCTATCAAACGTTCCCACCATCCACCCCACCACGGCGCAGATGGAGGATTAAATTTCCAAGTGATCTTCCGAGCTGTGCTGTACTGAGAAATGACATCGCAATCAATTTGCTTAAGTAAATTTTCAGCACCCGTGAAATTTTTACCGTTGTCAGAATATACTATCGCAGGTCTACCTCGTCGTTCTATAAATCTTCTAAAAGCTTGCAAAAAGTTGTCAGTCGATAAGGATGTGGCTATCTCTAAATGTATGGCTCTGTAGACAGCACATGTGAAAATAACTATCCAAGCTTTCTGATCACCTCGAAGAAGTAAAGGACCGGCGTAGTCAGACCTCAAATACTGCAGCTTCTTTTATACGATCTTCCGGAAGAGGTGCTTCTATAATCGGTTTAGGTCTTGAATTAAATCTTTTATAACGTACACAGTTTCTAATTACCTTTCTAACAGTCCTCCTGCATTTCAAAATCCAAAAGTCTTCTCTTAAATTACTCATCAATATCTGGGTACCAGCATGATTTAAACTAAGATGTCTTGTCCGAATAAGTATTTCCACAACTGGATGGCTACAGGGTAACAGTATCGGAAATCGGAAATTTCTTTTATCTTCTCTCATCAGAATACGTGTCTTTACTTTAAGTAGTCCATTCGATTCTACATAACACTGAAGTGATTTTAAGCGTTTATCTTAAGTTCCTAAAAAGGATTCCTTTTGTACTATTTTTAACAAAGATATTTCAGCTCTATTTATTTCTTCTAGAGTTAAGAGTCCAGAAATCCGGTTAGCACGTTCCACTTTACAGTTAGTAAAAAATCTATAAATCCAAGCAATAGTTCTGATCAGTTTGTCGTACGACGAAATTCTGTTATAAATTTTTTCAGTTGATTCTTCATGATTTGTAGTGCTATCAACAGTTTTTCTCTTTTCGGAATATACTATGTTGAAATCAGGAACAACGTTGGATTTTGGCCATTCTTCTTCCGGTCTTCGCAACCATTCCGGGCCCTCCCACCATTTCGATTTCGCTAAAGTTTCTGCATTACAACCACGAGAAGGGAGGTCTGCTGCATTTAATGATCCAGGGATGTGATACCAATTATCAGGTTCTGTCAAAGATCGGATTTCTTTAACTCTATTGAAAACAAAAGGAGCCCAATTTTCAGTTCCCTTGATCCAATATATAGCATTTGCTGAATCAGACCAGAAAAATTTCGGGATATCTTTCAACTGAAGATCCTGTATAACACTTTGTGCCAGTCTAGCTCCTATATTACAAGAAAGTAGTTCCAATCGAGGAATAGAAATGGTTTTCATTGGAGCAACCCTGCACCTAGCCTGTACAAGCCGACAAGATATTGTATTTTCAGTCGCACTTCTTAAAAATATACATGTAGAATATGCATTCTTGCTTGAATTGCAGAATATGTGCAAAGAAAGATTTTCTGGCGCTTCATAATTGGAAATAATACATCGAGGGATTTCTATTTCCTTTAATTTAGAGACATCCTTCCGCCATTTTTCAAATTTCTTGGTAATAGATTCAGGCAATTCAGCATCCCACGAATCTTTCAATTTCCAACATTCTTGAAGGAGAATCTTTGACCCCAAGGTGACAGGACACGTGAAGCCAATGGGGTCGAAAATTCTATGAACAGCACTCAGTATTGCTCTTTTCGTTACAATAGTAGAATCTTCAAAACATTTTCGTAAATCTGTTTTCAGAGTATCAGATTTTACATTCCACATCAGTCCCAAAACTGGAATATTCTTTTCTTCTAATAACGGGAAGTTTTCTGCTTCTGTTTTGTTTAGATTATACTCCCACCCTCGAAGATCAAATTTAGCATTTTGGAGAATAATTGTGGATTCTTCAATAAATTTTTCAAGCTCCTCATAGTTTTCAACACTAGTGATGCAGTTATCTACGTAAAAAGATTTTAACAACTTGTCTGCTGTTTCTTTAAATCTAGAAGGCACATTCTTCAGATGATATCGGACAGTTGCACCAAGTAAATAAGGCGAACATGTAAGACCGAAAACAACCCTTTTATGCTGGAAAAGTTTGAACTTTTCGGGGTCACCTTCCTCACACCATAAAAACTGCAGAAATGGTCTATCTCGCTCATTTAAACCAATTTGTAGAAAGGCTCTTCGAATATCTGCAATCACGCCTATTTTCTTCAATCGAAATTTATTTAATATAGTCGGAATGAGCTCTACGATATTAGGACCTTTCTCTAAACAATCATTGATCGAAGGTGAATCTTTTTGTCTAGCTGAGCCATCAAAGACTGGTCTAACTCTGGTGGTAGAATTTTCGTTGATCACAGCTCTGTGTGGCAAGTAGTGTTCACTTTCGTCATTACAGGAGTTTTTAACTTCTTCAATAACGCCTTCTTGTATCCATACTTTTAATACATCTTCATACTCTTGTAATGTTTCAGTTTTCTTTAGTGATTCAACACAATTTCTTAATCGTCGTTCAGCGATTTTTCGACCAGTTGGTAAGGGAGGATGGTTTTCAATCCATGGGAGGCTTACTTCATACCTTCCTTCTGCATCTATTTTCATATTTTTATTAAAATGTTCTTCAGTTGCTTTTTCTATTTCTTGTCTGCTTCCGCTTTCGCCAGGATCGAGAATTCCAAGTGTGTCTAGCCGCCATAAATCTGAAATGTTTGCATCATTTACATGAAGTGACATGACGCTGTTTGTGCTATCGGATATGTTACATAGGTCAGTTTTTTCCATCAAAGTCCAACCAAGACGTGTTTCCATCAATACTAAGCCAGAAATCAATTGTTTGATTTTTCCGGTGTACAATTTACCTGCTACATCAGCTCCTATAAGCCCATGAATTTCGTTAGGTGAAAACTCATATAGCAATTCAACCTGGTTATTCAAATCAGAGAGAAAGATTTTTTGTTTCTTAATTTCACTCATAAATGAGCCACGAGGAATTTTAGGAATGTCTGAACAAATTTTTTCTTGATCTAATACTTCGACACAACAGCGATAATTATCAAAGAAGTCGCTCAGACTGATCAAATATTTCTTATGTGATAATACAGTCTCCGTGCCACCGAATAAACTATGTGTCAAATTATCTTCCCCTATGCATTCATATCCCATCTCGGCCAATGCAAAAGATGATAAATAAGATTTACTGCTACCTGAATCAATTAATATTCTTATGTATTTCATCTTATTATTACATCTAAGACGGACAATAAGCCTTTGTAAAAGTACGCGACGAGTACCTGTTTTATTGGATAAAGCAGTGTCTTTTTTACTTTCGATATCTGACTTTTCCATAATCGGGTTTTCATTATCATTTTTTGCTGGACACATTATTTTGAGATGTAATTTACCGCAATCACAGGGTGGTATTTTCGTTCCACAAAAACGTGATATGTGTTTTCTTATCTCTAAACATTTAAAACAAGCCCCTTTTTTCATTAATATTTGTTTTTTCTCTTCATGAGATAAACTATTAGCATGTCTACATTCGTTACTTAAATGTGACTTGTTACAAAAAATACACGTTTCCCTTTTCATTTTTGATGAATTATGTAATTCCGTAGCCGTTGGAATATATCTTTCTCGCCTATTTGACACTGTATAAATATTTTTGTTCACATTTTCAAAATTAAACCCACTTCTAGCCAAACGGACTTTTTCTTCGCTTTTGATTTCGTGCTGCAAAAATTTCATCAAAAAATCTAACTTATTATTACTTTCGTCTTTTAAATTTAAAGTAATAGAATTTAAGTTTCTTTCCCAAATTCTCAATATTTCAACTGGTAAGCACGATTCAATCAATGGATAAAGAATTGCAGAATAATGTTCGCTTGAAACACCTAACATTTTTAATGATCTTAAATAGGTTTCAATTTTGTCGTATAATTTAAAAAGAGGAATTCTTGGACCTTTTCCTGTAGCATTATTCATCATTAAAGCGAGCACTTCTCTTATATATACTTCTATTAACATATCAGTACGACCAAATCGAGCCTTTAAACATTGAATAACATTTTCATAACTATCACCAGTAGCGGGGTACGACTCGACTATTTCCCTTGCCCTAGAACCCTTTAACGTTGCTTGTAACAAGTACTGATATTTATCTTCTTTCGCGATTTCAGAATCGTTATGTATTTTTTCAAACTGAGCCCAAAAGGCTAACCACTCCTTAATATCTCCCCCAAATAATTTAAATTCTATCTTAGGAAGTTTAAACTTCCGTTTCGTGATATTTTCAGTTTCGAAAACCTTTAAAATCTTTTGAACTTTCGTTTTTAACTTAATAAATTTCTCTTCATACACGCTAAAACCTTCGTATTCCTTATCATAATTTTCTTGAGAACATGTTTTATCGTTTAAAAGAAGATCTAACATTTCTTTTTCTTTTGGTTGTAGATCTGTCCATTTTTCAACTAATTGAGCATATAAAATCTCAATTTCTTCAATATCTTTATTTTCATCAGTTAATTTGTTCTCAAGTAAATTTGCAATTCGCGTAAAAGCACTTCTTAATGGAGTACGCAATTTTTTAATCTGTTCCATTATGGTATTTTTTTTTCTTAAATAATATAATATCCCGGTATAGAGATGCCAAAATAATATTGAATCTGTCCCTGTCTGTAAAATTATATCTTCAATATTATTTATATTGATATTAAAGTATCAATATTCATTTCAAAATTAAAATATCATAAAACTAGAACACAAGGATAGGTTAGGCTTACCTAAACGGTCCTCTTTCGGGAGATAAGATATCTTAAATTATTCTGACTTTTCGAGAATAAATGTTCATGTTGTTCAAAAAATAATTGAATCTACACAATGTAGACACACAAACATATATATTGACAATCACGAACACAATATACACAACGTTTTCGCGCACATCATAAATATTACATATTATATTCCGTATTACATTTTCTAGTTCATTCATAAAAGTTCTAAGACAGATCCATTTTTTATCAACAGAAAAACATCGTCTGCGCGAGACGCAAAATAGAAACGATTAAATTAAAACCATGGAAGTAGCGATAAAACGCAACAACAATAATTCCGAAAAGTTACACAAAAGTTCCAAAGTACACCTGATAAAACTAAGGAATGTTACACACAAAAGATGTGGAACGTTTCACAGTTGATCAGTAAATGCCACTTTCTCAAGTATTCCGAAAAGTTACACAACATTGTGGAAGATGTTACACCAGATTTCTCGGTATTCTCGGATCAGCAGAAATAATCCGAGAAAACCGAGGAATGTTACACAGTAAACGTCAGGAACAATATGCAGATTTTTTACAGTGTTAAAAAGGTTAAAGAAGATATCTAACTAATCTATTTAGTGAACGCATAACGCATATGAAAAAGAGATTTTGGTAATTACAGTCTCATAGTACTCGAATATGCGCCCCCGTACATGATCTATATATGTATATGTGTACACACTACACACTATCCTAAAATTGAGCTTTTTTACAAAACGCATAAAAAAAAAAAATCTATAATTCACATTCAGCAATTTCCGCCAATAGACGGAAATATACTCGAATAATTTTGTACAGCTCTGTATATTATCTACATATTTTTAAGCCCTCCTCATATTAAACTACAATTTAATGAGTAAATAAACCCATAACACAACTGAGACCGTACTTTCTAAATTCGCCACCCATAGACGGCGATGTATCCAGTTATTTGCGTAGCCCTGCGTATGAATTTATTTATCAGTCTAGAAACATCTTTTAGCATGCTAAATATACTTCCGCTGGAAAATACGAAACCCGATTACAAAACTCCCTTAAGTAATTGACACTCATAAAGAGTAATACTTACGAATTATTTTAAGTAACACTGTATATGATCTATAGAATTTATGCACATCATATAGCATGCAAAATTTTAGTAATTAAACTTAAAAACGTATACCGCAATTGAAATCACATTTGCAGCATTTATTGCTCATAGAGTACTTTAACCGAAATATTTTGTGTGTTCCGGTAAATAAACGATCACTATTGTGTACGTCATATTCTACAATAATCATCTTTTAGTGCATCTCAATAACGTATATAAATTTTATTATGTTTGTAATAGTGGAACCTTAAAATACAATGCAAACAATTTTTCTCCGGACCGTTATGTTAACAAATTCTTTTGTGTGACCTTGTAAATTAATAAAGTCTCTCCATATTCTACAGAAGTCATATTTTAGTGCATCTCAGAAAGGCATATCGATTTCATTATGTTTGAAATAGTGTAACATTATTCAATTAAACCGGAAATCATTTTACCCCATTACACCATAGTGCGGTGGGTTTCTTTTGTGTGTTTCTGTAAACGAAATTTAAATGCTACACACTCTATTGTCAATAAGGAACCTACCATAGTATAATGCAATAACATATATATCAATTACATAGGAATACGTGCATGTTTACGAGAGTTAGAGCGCGGACAGACGGCAGGGAGTCAAAAAGAAGTCATAAACACATTCAACTAGGCTGGAAAAGGTTATAAAGTAATCAGCTTCAGTTTTGTATTTAATTCCCATATGTAGATGAGTTAAACCAACACATTATTAAGAGACTATAATTTCGATAAGAAACAAATAGAATCAAATATAATATTTAGAATTAAAGTCTTCTGTCGTACGCAATGCAACCAGTCTTCACATTAGTAAATAAGTTAACAATAATTTCAAGCTGCATATCGAAAAATTAGCCCATTTTTTTACTCAATTGTTTACTTTATTTCTGCAGAAATATTTCAGTAAACATAAACAAATACCTAGCTAATGAAAACTTTGAATACTTCCCTTTTCGGCACAAATCAAGCTGCATCGTCAAAGTGAAGAAATAACTTCTGGCGCATTCTATGACATTCTTTTCATACCAGAAGTTATTATTCTCAAAACTTCGTAAAAGCGCTTAGCAATCATCGTAAGAGCAAATGGTGTTTAAGAAAAAAAAATATGGTAGACTTTATACGGAAAATGTAATGTTGATGAAAAAAGATAAAAAGTGGGTGAGGTATTACTTTCTTCTTTTTAATAAGTTGTAATAAGCTTATGTATGCTGTTAGATTACATTACATATTAATGCTATTTTTTTTTTCAACAGTAACATTAAAGTATTTTAGATAATCATGTTAATTAAGGCTTATAAAATTAAAGAAGTAATTTAATGAAACTAGTGTTGTTAAATTCAAACCTTTTTTATTTTATAGCTTTATGAAATATGAATCAAATATACGCATCTTAATCATAGTAAAGATATGGGTGACATTTAATTAGCTCTTCTATCGGTTGTTGTTGTCTAGACAATTCTTAAACGTTTTCAGATAATCAGTTTAATTGAAACTTATAAATTTATAGATGCGATTTCATAAAACTAATAATTGCACAAATTGAAGCTTGTTTTTTCATCACCATAACTTGTTCATGAGATATAAGAATCTTCTACGAATAATGTAATCATAATTGTCTCATTTCATTTCATTTTGTATTAAGGCTCATTTTACCACATATGCTTCAAACTTGTTTTGAGAATAAGTTTAATTAAGGCTTGTAAAATTAAAGATATAATTTATTGAAAGTGGAATAAGTGTTTAATTAAGGCTTATAAAATTAACGATATGATTTAAAGAAATTTGAATTATTCAAATAAAAGATTTTCCTATTTAGCTTCTTCACAAAATGGGGTAAACACAATAATAAGAATAAAAAAAATTGTCGCACGAAATGCAATTTTAAAATATTATAACTCGAATGGATTGATTAATCTGAGCCAACTTATGTTTATCAAATAAGTTAATGAAAACGTCTTTCTGTGTACATAATAAAACAACTTTTCTCTGGATTGTTGACTGTTGTAATCTATAATAATATTTTAATAAAAATTAACTTCTAGCTAGCTAATGATAAATATGTGTATCTTTCTTTTCAGTACAAATCAAGCTTCAGCATAAAAATGAAGAAATAACGTCTGGATTATCTAATGACATACTTTTCATTTCAGAAGTTATTACTCTCAAAACTTCGTAAAACTTACTAGCAATCATCGCAAATGGTGTTGGAAAAAAAATGGTAGACTGCATACCGAGAAGTAATGCTGATGAAACAGGATAAAAAGTCGACGAGGTATTACTTTCTTCTTTGGATAAGGTAAACATATGGGTGCTGTTAGATTATTACATTACATATTAATGTTATATTTTTTACATAAGCATTAGAATTTTTTAGATAATCAGTTTAATTAAGGCTTATAAAATTAAAGAAGTAATTTAATGAAAATAGTATCATAAAAATAAATTTAATTTTACAGCTTCATAAAATGTAGATAAAATGTAGTGTTTTCTTTGAATAAACATACATATATTTCTGGCATCAGATTATATTTTGCCATTATTTTAGCCTTTTTTTTGCATGATCATTAAAATATTAAGATAATCAGTTTAATTAAGGTTAGTAAAACTAAAGAAATGACTAAATGAAAGTAATATTATTAAGATATAAATTCTTTTTTTGTTGTATAACTTCATAAAATGTGGAAACAGTGCTAAGTCGTTCTTTTAATATAAGGTAAGGGTATTATTAAATAATACTTTACGTCAGACCTTTTTGTAGATATAAGTGTTAAAATTCTTAGCTCAAAAAACTAAACACATTCTAATTAAGGCGAACTAATGTTATGGAATTTAATATTGCTTTATTTTACAGAGTTTTAAATGTGGATGAAATAATAATAATTTATTTGCATAAGATAAGCATATGGAGGCTGATATATTACATTTCTTTTTTGTTTTTCTGAATAAGAAATAGAATTTTTTAAGTAATCAGATTAACTGAAATAAATATGTGTTTAAATAAAATTACTGCTGTTAAAATTAAACAATAAGTTTAATTAAGGTGACCAAAAAGTTTTGAAATGTAAAAAAAAAAAAAAAAAAAAATGATTGAGGTTTGATCGAGGATTAGAAATCCTGTAAACAATTTAAACTATTAATTTTTTTTTCCTTTACTTATTTGGTAGCCGAGCTTCGCCCGTCTTCCCGACCATTTCGGGGCCCCGAAAGTAATTTTTACATGCAAGCAGAAAATAAATACATAAAATACTTTATTCCAAAGTATACGAAAATAACTGATGAAAATATCTAAAAACATGTAAATAAAGATTTCGCGATATGCCTGACAAACTTTTTGTGAGGGGCCCCAAAACTTTTTCTACTAAATAAAATAACAAACAGTAGAATATTACCTGCAGAGATTATTTATAAAAGCAAAAATGCGTTAAGAAAATAGTACAAAAGTTAGTGATATTAATACATATTAGGGGGCTCCACCGCCTTTTCGCTAAATCGCGCCAACCCCCGTGAACTGCAACGCAGCCAGAATGAATAACTATCATGAATCATTTTAATATATAAAATTTACATTTTTTATGTAAAAAAAAGTAATTGAAAACTTCGTTGAAAACACAATTAAAAATGCTTTTAGTTGGTGATACCAATGGGTATAAATAATTTTAACATTATGAAATTTAGAAATTTTTGAACTGTAAAACACAATTAATTTAGAACTTCTTTGAAAACTTTCTTTTAGTTGCTGTCTATAACATTGTACTGCACGGCTTAAATTCATTATGCAAAACTCTTGAAAAGCAAGTGATAGTAAGATAGTTCAATATATCAGCATATATAAATTGATATTAAAGTTCATTAGACGTAAAAAATCCAACATCTCTCAGATGCTTGGAAAGTTAATAAAACGTAAACAACACGTTTTCTGTTGTGAATAAAAGAAACTCTTGATCATAAAGCTGATTTGCTGAATGCGTCACGTGACCGTAAAACGAACCAATCACTATTGCTATTCGTACATCGACCGACAGATCGTGCTGTGTTTAAAAAGAGCTATGGCTCTGAATTTTTATTTGCCGAATGGATCATGTAACCGTAAAATTAATCACTGAGAATCGTCGCTCCGGAAACTACTTTTTTTTGCACACTGACAAACTAGAAATTCAGCATTATTTTCGTACCACGTAAGAGAAATATATATATTATAGATTGATAGATACTTACGTATGAATGGAGCCTGCTCTAAAATAGAAAATCTAAGAGTCAAATTGATTCGTTACCACGAAAACTACGAGTTGAATTCTAAAAACTGAAAGTCAAATTTTAAATGATGCGTGTCAACTTTTAAAGCTGTTAATTAATGCAACGTTTTACTTTGTTAAATGTAAGAGCATTTTAATTTGTTTATTTAATAACTATTCACCCTAATTTGAGACTATTAAATTTCACTGTTGAGTAAAATTGTATAAATATGTCAAACATTACATGAAAAAGTTTTGAATTATGGATAATTTAACGGAATATTCAATCTGTATTTACAGTAGTATTAATATTTTTAAATGATGAAACAAATCTACAAAAATAGATTAATTTAAAATGCAGTTTTATTCGAAAAAATAATTTTGAGAAAAAATGGTCGACTGGCATAGGAACGAAGCGGTCAGTCCCGTATCTGTTTAGGACATTTCCAATATTATTATATAGATGATTTACAAAAATTAAAAAAAATCATTTTTGAGTAAAGAAATGTTTTTCATTTTTGAGTACAGAAAATATATATTATTTTGTCTTCGAAATTTACAAAAATATTTTTTTGGAAAAATTAAGTATAATTTTTCTAATTTCTTATTTATTTAATAAAGTGTTTTTCTTATGAGTGATTTTTACTACAATAATTATGTATTCAAAATCAAAGCAAAAAACCTTGAAGATACTTTAATCAATATATAACTGACGGCAATTCTACGAAGTCTGATAATTTTACCTCAGATAATTAAATTTAAATAAGATTAATCTTGTAAAAGTACTTTTTGAAAAATTAAAAAAATACATGTTCATTCTTAGTATTCTACAGACCACCATAGACGTTACAACATAAAAATTGTTATATCTTTTGAAAAAAGTTATTATATTTACATGCGGTTTGCGTCGTTTTATTCTAAAACCTCTATAGAAATTTTTATGCAAGAAATTAAAAATGTGATATTTTTGAAGTTTTTAATTCTTTGGTCACCTTAAAACACTTTTTAGACAGTCTGTTTATTTAAAATATTATAAAATTAAATAAGTGATTATTGGCGAAATTAGCACTGTTCAAATTAAGACTATCTTTATCTTTACAACATAAATTATGGATGACGTTGTAGTGTAACATAAACATGTAGATGTCAATATATTACATTCTATGTAAGTTAATTTATTATAAAAGCTATATTTTTTATATAATCAATTTAGTTAAGGCCTGTAAGTATAAATAAGTAATTTGAAGATACTAGTTTTAAAATTAAAACTTTATTTTATTTTATAGCTGTATAAAATATGGATGAAGTACTAGTTTATCATTTGAATGAGGTCAGCATATGGATATCATTTGAAGTTCAAAATTGACGATTTAGACATAATATTATACATATTTGTTGGTGAAAACGTTAAATATGATCATTGTGCCTTATTTATTAAGGTTCATATATAAGTAATGATTATTTGTGATAATAATAGTAGTCAACGCTATTACATTTTAATACATTATTGGTAATAATAACTGTTATCGCTTTTTATCCGGAAATTATTTATTTGCAATGAAATTTATTTAAAAAGTTGTAATTACTAATTGTAAATCTTCGACATATTTTATATTTGATATATAGCCTAAATTTTTAGATAATATCAGAAATTAAAAAATATTTACCGTTAAATAGTTTTGACAATAGAAAACTTTGTTAAATTCTTATTTTATTTAGTTTTTTTAAAACTTTTATATTAAAAGTTTATACAGTTGTAGCAAATTATTGTATTAATACTTTTTTTAAAGAGTAATAGGGGGGCTCGGCCCCCCTGCTCGCTACGCTCACCAACCCCCCGCGTAATCGCGCCCTAGCCAACCCCAGACATAATCGTTTCGCGTTTCCATTCTGGATCGCCTCGCGATCCTTTATTTTCTCTGCATTCAATTTTTATATTCCACTTCGTAATTGTTGTTGTAATTTAAATGAAACCTAAATTTATTATAAAAATCAGCTTCATCCATCACCAAACAAATCCAGTCGTTTACGATATCATTCATAATCGGGAAAATCCCTTGCTCGTTTAATATATATGAATAATCGGGAAAATCCCTTGCTCGTTTAATATATATGAATAATCGGGAAAATCCCTTGCTCGTTTAATATATATGAATAATCGGGAAAATCCCTTGCTCGTTTAATATATATGAATTTGGCGACAGTAATTTGGTCGAAAGGGTAACTAACAAGTACCAATTATATATATAGTGTTACGAATATTGTAAATAGTTAGTGTTTGTGCTTAAAAATAATATCAAAAGTTCAATTAAGCTCTATTCATAAGCTAATATTAATTTTAGTTGCATTGCAATATCTCAGTTTGTTGATTTTTTGCAAGCGAGTAAACGCTATTGGATTTCAATGGGGGTCTATGGAAATTTGGCGAAATACTGGAAATAGCGCCAAGTTGGCGCCATTTTTGGACGCCAAATCTGGCGATATATAGCCAAGTGGGCGTCAAACTTGACGACAGACCCGGGTCCCTTCCCCTTGGTAACCCTCTAATAGCGCCCATCCTATCTAAATTCTCTACTTTCATGTTAATTCCCCCTAAGAAAAGTCAGAAATCTCTGACCAATCAGATACGTTTCGGAGTATCTACGCAGATTTTCATTGGTCCATTTCCAAACCATTACTTTTTTTTATATAGAAGGAAAACTACATTGGTATAATTATACCCATGAAATAACAAAAGAGTACTCCTTAAACAATTTGAAAAATCTTCTATAAAATCTAACCATTTTACTTTTGAATCTGAATAATGAAATTTCTAAGTTTAATTTGTATATCGCATTTAAAATTTATTAATTATTCAGAAATGTTCTCAAAATATGGTCTTATTATTTAAGAAACAATAAACCTTAGTACTCTTTACAAAATTTTAGTTTAATTTTGAACTTTTCATAATGAAAATCACATCAAATTTTGTAAGCTATACTACGACATTGAAAATGCAGTTCGTGAAATAAATTTTCGTATAAAATAGAGTAATCCATTATGTTGTTTCAACAAAATAGTTTATAGAGAACGCACAAACTGTTTTAAGTTAAAACTTGCACGCTTGTAGGCATTTTAGACAGTTCAAAATGTTTGAAATGCAAATGTTTGAAAATTTTCAATTTGTAATATATTTAATTCTTCTCCTCCAATTTGAATAAGCTTGTCTATGCCCTAACATATCTTTGAGATCATAGCCGTATTTACTATTTTTTAATTGTAAGAATTTGTTAACTATAAAAGCAGTGTATATTTTTAATTCTTGCAAAATATAGCTTGAAATAGTTGTTTAGTAAATTAACAATAAACATTACATTGTTAAAAGTACCTTTGTTCTCTACAGTTAATGTTCTATTGATTGAACTGTAGCGACGAATGAGAGAAGTAACTTCAATATAAAAATAACGTATTAGATGCGTGAGGTATTTCTGGTTTCCAAAAATAATTGAAAATCAGAAAGCAACTCTGGATTTCAAATACTATAGTCAGGGTCTTTTAAAGTTGCATCTGTGACTCTTTTGAAAATTTTTATGTACATCATTGAACAATTATTACCTAAGAATAACAAATTAAAATACTCTATGTATTTAGAATATATTGGGTATTAAATTGATACTCTCTTATCATATATTCTAATACGAGCAAATCTTGTGGGTGGTTATATATATATATATATATATATATATATATATGAAAAAATTATCTTAAAAACGGCTCTAACGATTTTGACGAAATTTCGTATCCTACCGTTTTGGGGCACCAGAAAACCATTGGGCTAGGTCACATGCTCGAGAAAATTCGATTAGTGGGTCATTTTGGGTCATTTTGGGTCATGGTCTAGATAATTGTATCTAAAAAACGGTTCAAACGATTTTGACGAAATTTTGTATCCGACTATTTTCGGGCATGAGAAGTCAATTGGGCTGGGTCACATGTTCGAGAACTTTCGATTAGTGGGTCATTTTTGGGTCAACGCGGGTCAAATTAATTTTATCTAAAAAACGGCTCTAACGATTTTGATTAAATTTTGTGTCCTACGAGTTTCGAGCACGATAAAAGCATTGGGCTAGGTCACATGTCCGAGAAAATTCGATTAGTGGGTCATTTCTGGGTCATTGTGGGTCAAGATCTAAAAAGCGGCTCAATTTACACTAAATTTTGCATCCAATGGTTTTCGGGCACGAGAAGACTGCTGGGCTAGGTCACACGTTCGAGAAAATTCAATTAGTGGGTCATTTTGGGTCATTTTGGGTCATGGTCAAGCTAATTGTATCTAAAAAACGGTTCAAACGATTTTGACGAAATTTTGTATCCGACCATTTTCGGGCATGAGAAGTCAATTGGGCTGGGTCACATGTTTGAGAACTTTCGATTAGTGGGTCATTCTTGGGTCAACGCGGGTCAAATTAATTTTATCTAAAAAACGGCTCTAACGATTTTGATTAAATTTTGTGTCCTACGAGTTTCGAGCACGATAAAAGCATTGGGCTAGGTCGCATGTCCGAGAAAATTCGATTAGTGTGTCATTTCTGGGTCATTGTGGGTCAAGATCTAAAAAGCGGCTCAATTTACACTAAATTTTGCATCCAATGGTTTCCGGGCACGAGAAGACTGTTGGGCTAGGTCACATGTTCGAGAAAATTCAATTAGTGGGTCATTTTGGGTCATTTTGGGTCATGGTCAAGCTAATTGTATCTAAAAAACGGTCCAAACGATTTTGACGAAATTTCGTATCCGACTATTTTCGGGCACGAGAAGACTATTGGGCTGGGTCACATGTTCGAGAACTTTCGATTAGGGGGTAATTTTTGGGTCAAAGCGGGTCAAATTAATTTTATCTAAAAAACGGCTCTAACGATTTTGATTAAATTTTGTATTTTACGAGTTTCGAGCACGCGAAAATCATTAGACTAGGTCACATGTTCGAGAAAATTCGATTAGTGGGTCATTTCTGGGTTATTGTGGGTCAATATCTAAAAAGCGGCTCAATTTACACTAAATTTTGCATCCTATGGTTTTCCGGCACAAGAAGACTGTTGGGCTAAGTCACATGTTCGAGAAAATTCAATTAGTGGGTCATTTTGGTCATGGGTCATGATATTTGAACTCAAATTTAATTTTGACCGAGCATAGCTCGGTCTTCCCTGCTCGTAATAATTTATTTGTGGAGAATATAGAAATATAATTAATTTATTAATGTCGCGGAAATATAAATTTATAAAAATACACTCGGAAAGAAATCCACGAATTCAAGATATCTTTTCTGTTCCTCTTTTTTTGTTCACAAAAATTCCAGTCAAATTGTTATACAGAGTAATTTAACAAATTCAACGCTGTACGTTAATGTAACGATACCTCTTTTAGCTCGTAAAATCTTGATATGAATTGACTCTAATATTTTGAGACACTGTTAATATCCTCTCAGTATGCCACATCAGTATGCCACAGCGTTGAGAATGACTGCTGACCGTGATAACATATATCTTGTTCTGTCGTAAAGACGATATTCTAAAATGGTCCTTTAGTTACTTGGTGGACTAGAGTACTGTCTACACTTTAAGGTATACAAGTTGGAAACAGCATATGCCGAAAAAAAAACAACAAAAAAACACAGAGAACGAGGGCTCATGTTTGCCTCATTACTATGCATCTGTGGAGATACATTCCCCTTACAACATCGATAAAAGACAACGATTTGGAGCAAGTGGTGTTTCCTGTTACTTCAAAGGAAAATTCACTCCTCAGCTCCTTAATAAAAAAGGTTCTGTGGTGCTTGATTGATTTTCATAACATGACAAAACTACTTACTCATCGCACAGCGGCTGTTGTGAATTTACTCGGTGAATGAACATATTTTCCGCTAAGATTGTTTCGTATGTTGAATTAAGAAATGCCAAAAGCACGTAAGGTATTTATCGACAACTTACAACATCGGCAAAAGACAACGATTTGGAACAAGTGGTGTTTGCTGTTACTTCAAAGTTAAATTCATCCCGCAGCTCCTCAATAAAAAAGTTCTGCGAAGCTTGATTGATCTTCATAATATGAAAAACTACTTACTCATCGCACAGCGGCTGTTGTGAATTTACTTGGCGAATGAACATATTTACCACTAAGATTGTTTCGTATGTTGAACAAAGAAATGCCAAAAGCACGTAAGGTATTTATCGGGAGCTGGCAGCTAAGTTAGTCACCAGGAAATATTCTAGAGATTTGATCGTTTCTGCGAGTGAAATTACTCAGGATGCCTCAAGAGCTTTTCAACGACATCATACTGAGCATGAGCAGCTAGTGTCTATCGTGAATCCTATTCTGGGGTGATCATGTCTCATATTAAAGACCTTATTTATTCTGTCCTAAAACATGGATGTTTCTTCCTTCTGTCCTGCTGTGTTTTTTATCACCCATTCTTTTGGATAAAAGTCATTTGCCTAATTTTAGCATCTGTCGTGAATTTTCTTGAAGATATTTTCCTCCTAGATTATTCCACATATTAACTGGATTTAAATGCCAAAAACATGTATGGAGTTCAAGAGAGACGCCTGGCAAAACGCTTGTAGACATCAGTAACAATTCCAGATCAATCATCGGCTTTACAAGTGAAACTATTCAGGATACAATAGACAGTGCTTATCGTGCATCCTATTCCGGGGTGACTACGTCTCATATTAAAGACCGTATTTTTCTGGCCTAAAGCTTATTAAACGATTGTTTCTTCCTTCTACGTTACCGTGTTCTTATGCCCTTTTTTAATAAAGTCCATTTAATTAGCCAAAATGGAGAGGCAGAAAATTACGAGAAAACAGCCTGTGAGTTAGTTGTTTAAAATAAGTGAGCAACACGTTCAAAAACCCTGTACAACTGGATTGGAATTGATGTTCGAGAGCTCGTTCGCCGAGCGGACATGAAACCTTTCCTGCTGACTTCAGGGAGTGAGATCGTATGGATAAAAAGTAGTCGTTGTAAGATATACGCCCGAAGTTCGGTCAGAGATTATTTGCTGCTTGGGTTGCCTAATTTTTATTCTTTGGATTAGCAAACTTTCTTTTATAATTTTCACACATTTTCACCTCATCAATGTTATAGCATGCTTTACAAAAATTTTTATCATCGCTGTGGCAATTTGCGTGCAAAAATATAACACATCACTAACTTTTGAATGAAAAACATAAGGGGTGTTTCAGACGTTATTATAATCCAAAATTTAGTCAATGATTATAGTTACCATTTACATCAAACAAGATAATTAAGTGAAAGTCTGATATTAAGAGATTAAAAACAGGAACGTTTTCATTCTGAATGATATTGTAACCTTTGAAAAATTGGTCATTCAAACCATGTGAAAAGCATCTAAATTTAAAACAAAATTGAAATCAAATAATATTCAACAGTTATTTTAAAAAAGTTTTCACTTGCAGTATGACCAATGTGTAATATGTAACAGTATTTTCCGAAAGAAAACATGTATACTTTAAATTGAAAGCATTCATTTTTTGAATTAAAAAAAATATATTCTTCACTTTTAAAAATAGCATCTTTCATGAAATTCTATTTTAAGGTAATTTTTACACTCTCTTCAAACTTCAAACTTTCTATGTTCATATACTCACCCTTGTATATCGTTAAAATGTCCAAAAGAAGCAGCAATATGTTTGCTTAATTGATCAATTTACATTTTGTTTTCACCTACATTCAACTTTGATTTTTAAGTATGCAAAGAATAGAAAATATACGTAAACAAGCAAAACATATTCCCTTTCACTTCTAAAAATACAAAAGAATGTTCATTTTACATCCTTATTTTCATAATACATAACTTAATATCAAACAATTTTCATGTAAGTTCGCATAAAAACAAAAATATTCTACATAAACAGATAGGGTGAACCTGCATATAATTGCGGTCAGTATATGATAAGGACATTAAAAAAATATTTAAGGCATTCATTATACATCTTAACATCAGATAATTAATAAATATTCGGGTAAAGAGAATTTAATAAATTTCGCCTCTTTTCACATGCAAATGAGGCTAGATATTATCCGCTCAGACATTTCTCAGACTAAATCAAAGAAGGCGGGCAAAAGGATTTCTTTAATTACTTCATTTACAAATAAAATATGTTGATTGCAGTTTTTCTCCAAGAATTTCCATTTATGACTTTTACAATTAATCGTCGTTATTATGTGTTACGTAAATAGAGACTGTAAATAAATATATCAAAAGAATCAACACTGACATTTATTTTAATAATACTTTTAAGAATAAATGAGAAAAATTACATGGTTAATTTTAATTTTACATATAAATCAAAAAAATTTTAAGTACGCGAAATTTTATTTTATTTTATATTTCCTATTTAATTTGCAAAAACAATTAGGTTTTATTAATTAACTATAAGATAACAAATATATAAATGCACTGAGAATTTAGTTTCTTAAATTAACTATTTTAATTATTTATTTAGTCATTAGTTCTTCTTTTAACAGCATACATTTTGTATTCATCATAAAATTTAATTAGAAAAATTTAAATGTCTTGTATAAAATAGAGTTAATGAACTTTTTTGTAAAATTAAATCTTAACATATATTGATCGCAATTATATGCATGTTCCACTCTACCTTTGTATGTACAGTATTTTTTTATGCGATCTTTCATGATAAATGTTTATGGTACATCGTGTTTTACGAAAATCGGATCTAAAATTAAACGTGTTTTTTTCGGTGCGTTCGTAATTATACAGGGTGTCCCAAAAAGGAGTACCCATTTTTAAAAATGAATAAGAAACAAACGAATAGAGTTATTAAAAGAATTCTTGCAGGAAACGGATATGTGAAGTCTGGAATTTTATTTAGAGTATTTTATTATGTTAGTTCAAATTCTTACCGACAGATGGCGATGTGGCTACCACATTCATCAGCAATAGTTGAAAATTAAATGACAATATTTTCAATATGTCCTCCATTCATCACAATAACATGTGATGTCTTAGAATGAAATTAGCACACACCTTCTGCAACGTCTGTACGGAAATGGCTGTACACTCTTGAGCGATTAATCGCTGGAGCTCAGCTAGCGAAGTGGAATTTTGGCAGTAAACTACATCCTTCAGATGGCCCCAAAGAAAAAAATCACACGGATTTAAATCCGGTGAGTAAGGTCGCCAATTCATACCCTTGCCGGTTAATTTCGGGTAATTTTCGGTGCTGTAGCGCCATCTGTCGGTCAGATTTTGAACTATCATAATAAAGTGTTATAAACAAAATTCCAGACTTCACACATCCGTTTCCTGCAAGAATTTTTTAAATAACTCTATTCGTTTGTTTCTTATTCATTTTTAAAAATAGGTACTCCTTTTTGGGACACCCTGTATAAATACGTAGCACCTGCAGCCGTCCGTCGTCTGGTCCGTCCGTCCGTATATAAGAAACTACCCAACCGAATGGTTTGCAATTTAATATATATAATAGTTGCAAAATTTTGTCGAGTCACTTCAAATTTTATGAAAATCGAATCAAAATTTAACAAGTTGGAAATTGTACGTCAAACGTGACAAATGAGGTGCGTTCGTACTATAGCTAGTTATATAAATATTCAGATCTTGATGGTTTTTTATTCTGTGGAATGAATTAAATCGTCTGCAGATTCATTTCTGTCATAAAATAAGAATCTCGGTCGCTGGACGATTAAACCTCGGAAGCTCCTATAACAAAAAAACACCGATTAAAAAAAAAAAAAAAATTCAAATTTCTTAATAAATATTTTTATTAATATCTTCTAAAGTTTTGATTCTATTTTCATAAAATTTGAAATGTCTCGACAAAATTCTGCAAAGATAATATATCTTAAATTTCAAACCATGCGGTTGGGTAGTTTTTGCGTTGTTATATGCGGACGGACGGACAGACAGACCGACGGATCAGACGACGACAATAGGTGCTACGTATTTTTATAATTACGAACGCACCTAAAAATGTATTCATAAAAGTTTTGTTTATTCTATTAAATCCTATCATACGTAATCTATATAATAAAAGCGCAAGTCATGTGACTGAGAAAACAAATACAGGATAACCCCTTCTTTTTTCATACGCCAGGCGGCCGTTTCTATTCAAAATTATTTTTTCGAATAAAATTGTATAAAAGTTTGAAAGAAATTGTTTGCTTGAGAGATGAGTTACATTTAAAAATGTATAGATTCTGAGATAACTTCAGTGGAAATTAACAGCCGAATATCTCAATCCATTAAAGTAAATAAACACAAGAGATTCGTTCATCGTGAGGCATAGAAATATTAAACCATAGAGGTAATCATTCGCAAAGCAAGATCTCCATGGTAAATTTTGCAGCTCTCTCTGGTGTCGAAAAAAAATTCGCATGTAAACGTAGCATACGTAATAAGTAAAAAAAAAAACCATGCTCATTTCGCTCATAACAGACGATATAATTCATTTCACTGAAATAATAAGGATGATTTTTTACATTGTAAAACTAATTGTAGTTCGAACGCACCTCATTTGTCACGTTTAACGTACAATTTACGACTTGTTTTAAGAAGTGAAAGGGAATATTATCTGCTTGTTTACGAATATTTGCTTTTTTCACAGAAATACAAATTAAAGTTATTTGAATGGAAGTGGGAAAAAATTTGCCCAATTAGTCCTCCATATTGCCACATGTTTTGAACATATCAACGATTTGTTAAGAATACCCGGCCAGTGAGTGTGTAGGCATCACTTTTGTGAGTTGCATGTTTTGCATGTAACCTTTTATTTTTCATATGATATGAATGCTTATACGTTACTTTTGCATTTTGGATTATTTTTCAATTTTTTGAATTAATATATTTGGATTATTTTTGAATTATTTTTTAGCAAAACCTTTTCCGTTTTCATGTTCTCTGAGTCTAAAATCGTTACTCTTTGTTGCATGTTGCATTATTTTTCTTTAACGATGAATAATTAAGCGAACATATTGCCAAATGTATTTGAACATGTTAATGATATTTGAAGTAAACAAAAATATTACGTCTGAACATATTCATACTTATAGTAAAAGCATTAAAATTACAGACATTACATTACAATTACATAAATCATTAAAAACATATTAAAATTGATGTATTTAATGATATTTTATTTTAATACGTTTTTAATGTTTTATGTAATTGTAATGTAATGTCTGTAATTTTAATGATTTTAATATAAATGTTAATGATATATAAGAGTACGCAGCCAGTGAATGCATGTTTTGTATAAAACATCTTATTTTTCATGTTCTGCGAATGTTCATGTGTTACTCTTTCATTTTGAATTATTTTGAACAAAGCATTTTCCCTTTCTATGTTCTATGAGTCTGAAAACGTTATTCTTTGTTGCATGTTACATTATTTTTTATAAAACGTTTTCTGTTTTTGGTCTCATTTCCTAAAAGAATGCGAGTTCATTTTATTATCGAAAACTGTGCAACAAGTCGCATTAAAATAAATAAACCTGGGTTAATAAAACTGTTTAAATAAAATTTTAGCTGATTTCAACTTATTTTAATTCTTTAATCATCTCTAAGCACTGTGTAAAACATCGCATTTAAAAATTCTCATTGTTACAGGGAGTTATTAAAACAGTTTAAATAAAGTTACACCATTGAATCATTTTACTATTTCAAACTTTAAAATGACCTTCTTTCCAAAATGTTCAGTTCCCAGTTTACGCACACTGTTACTCTGAAATCGTTACGATAACTTCATGAATTTCTAATTATATAAATCTAGACTGAAAAACGGGGTTCTTTAAAAAAAAATAATAATAATAATAAAAAAAAAAAAACAGAATTAGCTATTTAGTCATTCTTTTTTAGTTTATTGTATTTTCGACACTAACAATGCATCTATATAGATAATTAGGGAGCAGTGATCGTCTTCCTTCGTTATAAATAATTTTTACCTTGCTCAGCAGTCACTTGTATTTTAATAAAAGGATTACAGTGGAACGGAAATACAATAAATGTATTAAGATCTGATACCAAAAACACTTAATACGATATTTCTTATTTGATGCAATCTAGAAAACCACATCGTTGTTATAAGAAAATACCAAAAGTATTCCAAAATAATATATTCATTTCAATATACTAAGGAATTTTTATGTAGGAATCTCTATTAGTTGAGAACGCAAATGAAATTTTTGTTGTGATGACACTATACGGAAAATTTTATTCCGTAGGCGCCACAATAATATGAGAGACATGTTTTCTTTATTATCATAACAAATATTATAATTATAATATAACTAAACGCATATACCAGTCATCGTTATTTGTAACTATCATAATCATACAAATTATGTTATCTTTATATGAACAGAATTATATATATAAAAAAAAAATTTACGAGGACAATACTTGGTAATAAAATCACTAAACAAAATATGTCATTAACTGAATCAATATCTGTGTGGATAGTAAAAAGCTCACGAAAAATAAAATTATTTTAGCTTTCTCGTAACAAATATAATACATTGCACAAATACGCAATTAATAAATGAATGTAAAAATTTAAAAATGATCCAACTTTAATATTTATTTCTAATATTAGTAAATCAGTTGATTAAAAGTTTATACAAAAAATATGATAGAATTATTTTATACATAACACCATCAGAAATATAAATATATAGAGTAATATAAAATACGTTATATTTTTTAGCATCACTGAATGACGCATAGCTGTCAGTTATTTAATTATTTACAGAAAATTTACAATTGCATGCCCGATTTGTACATTTGTAGGCATTATTTATTTTTCAAAAGTTAACCTTTTTTTAGAGAATACATTTGAACAACCTTTTAACCAATAAAATTGACGTTTATTTTACCTCTTTTATTTTCTGTTTTTATTTCATTCTTACTCCCGAATAATGTAGTTTAAATCATATTTTTGGTGCACTATCAAAGGCAAATAGGAACAAAAAATCATGCGTCATGCATAGATTAGGAAACATTTTCCGACATTTGCAGAATATTTTACATAATTACATCTTTTGATACGGTAAAAGAAGGAAAAACATAACATAGTTGAAAATCGAAATTCATAAATTACCGCCTATAATCGGTAAACTATTTGAATTATTTTTTCCAGCGCTTTACATGATCCATAGTTTCTTAACGCCCAAATCAGTATACAAAAATTGAATTCATATAATGCAGTACTGAAAATCGCATAATACAGTTGAAAATTCACTTTCAGCAATTTCCAGCGATAGACTGTAATATGATTGAATTCTTTTGTTCAGCCCTGTATTCGATTTAATAAGATTTTTATGCACACCACTCAATATTCTTAAATGTAATTCAGCCGTAGAACACATAACATAACTAAAAGCGCACTTTCGACAATAACCATATGTAGATGGCAATCTATCAAATTTCTTTTATGCATCAACTATGTTGAAAATATTTAAAAACATACAACTTTCTGGCAAGTTCCAGTGTTCTTTCTGGCACAAATATCTATATCAGACATCCAACAAGTATTTTTGAAAAAATAAAATCCACGCGTCTTCACTTGGCTGTTTTCTAATAAACGACTTGTTTGCAATTGCGCAAAAAAACTCATGATTGCGAATATTTTTATTTATTTATTCAGCGCAAGGTGGTGTATTTTAGCGAGAGTGGTTTGGCACAATATTTTCTATGACAACCACATCAGATTTAATCTACGTTGTCACTATTCGAGTGTCTTTATAAATAAAAGAGTGGTGGCATACGCACATGATCCATGTTCATATTAGAAGTTTATTTCCCAACGGTCGTAAACTATATCCCAGTAATTGGCAACTCTCCTGAACAGGTTCTAATAACCAGTGAGACAAGTCAAACGATAATAAACGACGAACTAGATGGAATCCGTCAAAACTTGACGGCAAACAACTTGATAGTACCATAAAAATAAAATTCATAACTGCTTTAAATTTTTTGAAATTTTTGCAGAATAATTAAAAAAAAACCCCACCTCGAATTAAGGTTAGGTTGGGGACCGGCAATTGGCTGAGTTACACTGGCACATGCACTCACAAAATTTCTTTCATCTGGCACTTTTCCGATTACTGGCACAACAGCGATAAATCATACATAATTGTCATTATACAACGTCAGTGAATGCAGAATGCATTTATATACACTGCACATTTTTCCATCTATTGATCCGATAACCATTTTCTCATTATCGTGTATCTAAATACAGTTTATGATATAGGACACAATTAGCACTCACCAATCGGCAAGTAATACTGAAAATTGGCGATTGACTTTATTACAACCACTGACCAAACTTATTAATCACAACCGTCAATTGTGATGATTGAATAGAAAATGAGATTTTATTCTGATGTCGCTCAACGAATTTCAAAACGATTTGACGAAGATTTTCCTGAAACCATTTTGCGAATTTCCTGATTTTTTTCCCGAAATCATTTGACGAATTTTGTGATTTTTTTTTTCGAAGCCATTTGACGATATTCGCAAATTTTTTACCTGAAACCATTTGACGATACTCGCATTTTTTTTACCTGAGACCATTTGATGAATTTCACGATTTTCCGCTATCGATTGACGAATTTCACGATTTTTCTGCTATCGATTGAAGAATTTCGCGATTTATCGACTATCGAGTCAAAATGAATTTTCAGCTGTTTACCATAAGATTTCTCATCTGTTGATTGTTCCTTAAAATTTCAACCACACATACTGATACTAACCGTATTACGAGCCCCACCAGTGGCTGAGAGGTTGTGCTCTCGAAGCTGGTAGACGGGAGGTGCTGGGTTCGATCCCAATCGCGCCCGTCGGCCTAATCGCTCGGAGTTTTCGTGGTTTTCTTTCGAGCCGTGGATCTTCTCCATGCGTAAATACGGATTAGGTTCCCTTAGAAAGACCCCCACGAAGGGCACTCCCCCCGGGCCTATATCCCTCGTGTCGATAATTGGCCGTCAATAATCAACTCAACCCTAACCGTATTACGTCGAACACGCGAACATTGGGAAGTTTTCGCTGCTGAGTGTTCTAAAGAGTAGTTTAAACAAGAGAACTGTTGAGAACAACTATTTTTATAGCACTTGGATTGGTGTAACTCGATATGATATTCATCGCAGGAAATACAAACCGCAGTTAATTTGTCATTGATGGAGCTACAAGAGGTAAACTATAACATGATGTGTTTTCGACCACTTTATTTTCGAAAAACTTCCCACTCGTTTTGTCTAATGGTTAGAGCCAGACAAAAGGTGCCTAATGGACAAATAATTTTTTTCTTATCGATTTGAGAATATTATTGGCAGAATAATAGTGCTAGAAATCAAGTTAAGGTCTAATTTTCATTAAGGCTGCAGGATTTATTTTTACATTGTGGAAAAAAAAATCCAAATTTGTTCAACAAAATTTCTATATTTTCACGGAATTTTTTTACAGTGCAGAAATAAATTTGAAGTGGAAATGACAATTTAACTAGATTTTTAGCACTGTTATCTATAAAGGGTATATATTCTCAAATCCATATTTGTTGCTTTCTGAGATATTCACGAAATCGCGCTCATTGGAATTTGTTCTTAAAATGCAGAACTTATGCGGGAAAAATACAAAAAGGTTGGCAGTTTACTGTGTGTAAAGCATTAAATAAACAATTGTTACTTATAATATGAGTTTAAATAATCTACTTACCAGAATTAAAATGTATGGAAAATTTTCGGATTGATTTTATTAAGAAAATATATTCTCTATCCTTGAAAGCAATTTGTGTGTTTGGTTTTTTATAACTTCATTTCACTAATAAGTATGTGACAATGTTTTATAACATAGTTAATATGAATTTTGTCTTTATTCTATCTATTAAAGTATATATTTAGCTGAGTTCTTGGAAAATCAAATAACTAAAATAGTTAATTATTTTCTGAAAACGGCTTAATATTTTATGAATATTTAATTTCTTTCTTTTCTTGAACATTTTATCTTAATCTTATTGGGAAAAAAAATCTTTAATATATTTTCTAAGAATTCATCAAGTTTTATTTGCTTTAAGAGCTATTCAAGTACAAAAGTAAATCTGCCAGTAATAGAGGATATAAATAATTACTGCAATTATTGCGATGTTGGATTTTAACAAAATTGTTATTATTAGCCAAATGCCTCTACTTTGAAACGATTAAACTTTCTGTATATTACTGAACACATTTTCACTCACAAGGGGACCGCCAAACATGATGCGCACAGATTTTGATTATTTTAAAGTATGTTGCAGGGATCATACCTGTAACAATTCACGTCAAAGGTTTCCTTCAAATGGGCCTTAGTTTTTGAGACATTTGGGGTTAAAGTTTCAAATACCCATTAGTTTTATCGTCAGTATGTTGATTTCGTGGTGCAGAGGTAGAGTTCGCGCTTGCTACACAGAAGATTGTGGGTTCGATTCCACCTTGTGACTTTCGTCCTTTTAAATTAATATTGTATTTTTGACACACTACAAGTTTTAAGCACAGTTATAAATTATACAGCTGTGAACTTTTTTATATTTAAAAAAACAAATAATTTACGTTTTTTAATTTTTCATGAAATTTTTAAACTGGTATTTCTTTTGACGAATGTCCTAATTTATAAAGTAATTTATGCCTATTTATGTCATCTTTTTAAAACTGACTATTATTGTTTCCGTTTACAGATATATATATTTACCTAAATTACGAAATTATAAATATATTTGCATTTTCTATGAAAAATGGGGCCCACCAGTAGCTGAGAGGTTCTGCTCTCAAAGCTTGTAGACGGGAGGTGCTGGGTTCAAACCCCTGTCGCGGTCGTCGACCTAACCGTCCGGAGTTTTCCGTGGAGTGTTCCGTGTTTTTTCGAACCTTGCCGTAAATACGGGTTAGGATCCCTTAGAAAGACCCCCACAGAGGGCACTACCCCCTAGTGCCCTCTGTCATGTAGATAATCGGTCGTCATAAATCAACCAACCAACCATCCATGAAAAGTGTATTTAATTTTATTTAAAAAAATGTATTTTTCAGCTGACTAAATATTTAAGTATAACGTCGACAGTGTTTTTATTTGTTAGAATGAAAAAAAAAATCGAAATGATCTATAAACTTTACAAAAATATTTTGTATGTAGGTAACATTAAAAATTTACGTTTGGAAAAAATACGTTTGGAAGATTCGACGTGAAAAATATCTTGTAAAAATTGTGCAAAAAAAAAAATAAAAAATAAAAAGAAAAATCATTTAAAATAAAATAAAATAAAATAAAATAAATAAAAATATTATTTCAGAAATCTGCTAAAGATATAAAAAAGTAAATAATAATAAATTTCAAAAATCTAGACATAAATTAGTTTGTATTTTTGTCAATAAAAATATTAGTTTAAAAATTGCAGAAAAAATATAAATTTTCATAAAAAAATCAAAAATGTAAATGTATTTTATCAGAAAAATATCAAAAAGTTCAAAGCTTCAGAATTCACAATTCTGCCTAAAACTTGTAACATGTCAAAAATATAAAATAAATTAAAAAAAAAAAACTCAAGGTGGGATCGAAACCGCGATCTCCTGTGTAACAAGTGCGAACTCCACCTCAACGCCACGAAGCCCACGAACAAAAGGTTTAACTAATGGGTATTTAAAACTTATCCTGAACTTTAACCCAAACTTTCTCAAAAACTAAGGCCCATTTGAAGGAAACATTTCACCTAAATAGTTAGGAGTATAACTCTTACAACATACTTTAAAATCATCAGAATCTGTGCGCATCATGTTTGGTGGTCCCCTTATCAGTTGAAAAAAATATTACTCGTATTTTTCTATTTTAGTTTAAATTGCTTAAAAATTAAAGTGTAATTATTGCTTAAAGTGATGAAAAAGAAAACACAAAAGGTTTAAAAATACCTTTTAATATAGATTACATATGTTTCCTTCGCTTAAACGGCGACATCTTCAGATCAAAATGATAAATAAGATATTATCGCAAAGTTTTTGAAAATGATAAACACAAATCACTTGATCACATGCCCAATGTAAGCAGGTGTTTAATTGATCAAATTGGAAAACGTGAAAATTATTATTTTATTTGTATTCCTTTTTTAATTTGAAAAGCATCGCTTGCCAAATTTTAGCTAATTCAAAGTAAGCTGATTTGTTGCAAATGTTATTGTTTCGAAAATATATTTTTATTGATTCACGGATCAATTCGGAAATTGATTTGGATTTTTTTATCATTTTGATCTGAAGATCCCGCAGTTTATCAAATCTAGCAAAAAAGTTATTATTGAATTACGTATTATGTATCTATGTAACTTGGTGCTCATAATTCATTAATAATTTTTTGATAAATTTGATAACATTTTAATATTAATTAACATTTGATAGTAATCGTGATTGACATGAAATTGGTCATACAGTTTTCAGTGTATTATTTTCTTAATATACAGTGTGTCCATACGTTATTGTCAGGGTTTTATAACCTCATAACTTTTTTTTAAGAACATGACGAAAAATGTTATTACATATTCGTAAAATACAACTCACAAAGTTTATAAAGTTCATCAAAGATGTTTGATTAACAACGATATGAGTTGTAACTTTACACATATATAACTTTGTTTGTGTTGTTAAAAACCTTTTTGAGTTGTACTTTACAAATATGTTATAATGTATATCCAATGGTTGGAGTATCATATTTGAGATTTTATCCAAAAGAGAGAAAATATGCCGGGACCAGGACTCGAACCTGGGTACTTTGGCTTGCCTTGACAATGACCTCCCTACTGAGCTATCCCAACGGTATCCTGGCTGGCATATCTCCCCTTATTTGTTGGACCAGACTGCGAAATGCAGCACTAATTTCATTCATCCGAGCTATAACTATAGCATTTTACATGATGAATCTGAAATAGCACGAAAATTCCTGTATACCATGTAATTAGGTCATAATGAACCTAATAGAATGGACCTAATAGCCTAATGAATGCTATTTCAGATTCATCATCTGAAATGCTATAGTTATAGCTCGGATGGATGAAATTAGCGCTGCAATTCACAGCCTTGTCCAACAGATAAGAGTGATATATGCCAGCCAGGATATCGTTGGGATAGCTCAGTATTGAGAGCGTTGGCAAGGCAAAAGTACCCAGGTTTGAGTCCTGGTCCCGGCATATTTTCGCTCTGTTGGAAAAAATCTCAACTATGATACTCCAACCATTGGATATAATTTACCTAGATAAATATGCTTTCCTCTGTTCATTATGTCATATTATATTTCGTCATGTTGTTAAACCAAAAGTTATGAGGTAAAGAAACACCGATAATAATTTATGGACACTCTGTATATCGTTTTCGCACCTAAAAGCTTTATTGCTTAAATTTAAAACTAAAGTAATGCAAATTACCATCGGAATTCATTTCACTGCATAACACTGCTTTTAAACAGTTATGAAAACTGATTAAACAGCTGACAGAATAATTTAATCTTTCATTGTTTTGCGTTTCATAATAGTGTACAAAATCATGTAAAATTAATTCCAAGTGATACGAATGTAATTGTAGCAGCTCTACGTCAAATTAATATTTAAACCAATCTGTGCATCAAGCATTACTTAAACTCAATTAACTTACAGGTCGAATTCAAAGCGCTTAAATTCAAAATGTATTAATTCCTAATGTTTAGTATTTACAAATGATTATATTTTAAACAAATATAACGACTTTAAAAGACCACTCACACTACCTGTATAATTACAGCTTTAAATTTAAAGATATGAATATTTTTGCTGTTGAATAGAAACAAATTGCACTAAAATCTGGAAATTCTGTAACTGATGGCATATTAAATAAATTCAGTGTTATGATAGAAAATATAATGCAATATATCTCTAAAATTGCTTTACGTCAATTCTAATTTATCTATAAATTGAAAAAAAAACTGCCTTTTCGTTAGTAGGAGAGAATAATACAATCATTTGGTGCTTTGCGTTTAATAATATTGAGTGAAATAATGTAAAATTAATTGCAAGTGATAAAGGTGTAATTGCTGCAGTTTGACAATAAATTAATATTCAAACAAATATGCACACCATGGTTTGCTAAAACGCAATTAAATTATTCGTCGAATTGAAAGCTCTCAAATTTCAAATGGATTATTATACACTTAAGGTATTTTATTTCTTCACACAGAAATATACTAAAATAGAATGAACGTTTTTCAATTTCAATAAAAAAATAAACAGTGAAGTTATTATGCAAGTTATTCTTGCAGGAGATTAATGTGTAAGGCGGGAAACTTCATTACAGCGTTTTCTTGCTTTGGTTCCAAATATTACCTATAGATGGCGCTGTTCCGTGCCAAATTGTTAAAACTTGTGTATAAAAATGACTTGATCAGTCAGTTTTACCCTTCAATTTATTTAGCTGCAGAAACGCCAAAAAATGGTTTTCGTTTTGAAATTGGATAATGTTTTTGGCGCTATTACAATTTGGTACATTATAACGTCATCTGTTGGTGATGTTTGGAACTAAAACAAAAAAAGTGTAGTAAAGATGTTTTCAACATTACTAATTACTTTCCACCAAGAGTAACTTCAACAAATGTCACCGTTTACTTGTTATTGAAATTTAAATATGTTCAGTGCATTTTCGGACGCCCTGTAGCTCTGTCGCCATTTAGTAATTATTCATGAGACTATTTTAATTTTATACTAGGAGACCCTCCAGGTATCTCTAGCTCCAGAATAGTAACCTTAATTATATCTTTCCTTACCGTATCCCATGATTAATATAAACATTACGAGTTTCTCGCTAAACCGGTCGGTTTTTTTAGATCATTTTCCGCGCAGCATAATAATGATTTAAAAAGTTTCTGATTGCAAGAGCACGTTCGTTGACATAGCAACGATTTTTTGCGATAAAAAGGTAACATAAGAAACCAACGCTGGAAGTTTTTCCTCATTGGAATTTCGCTGTTTTTCAGAAAAAAATTATCGATGTCCTTACTTTCTTTGATGATTGTTTTTTTTTTAAATCACTACTTCAGACTTGATTTTTTTAAAATGATTAACATAGTCTGATCCCTACAGCGGTATAAAATATAAAACTGTATGGATAAAGTATCAAGTAGATATTGGTTGATAAAAAACAAATGTCTCATTTTCGGCGAAATGGAGAACTTTTAATAAATAATTGCAAAAACCTATAAAATTATTGTACGAATTCCTAATAAACTTATTGAAATGATGACAAAATTTAGTATATCTACAAAAGGATTGAAATGGGACAGCTTTCATGAGTGGATTAAAATTGCCGGCGAACTTTGAAAATCTGGGAAACATTCAAATCCTCCCGTTCATACAAAATAACAATAATCAAAACCTCCAAAAACTAAGCCTTAGGTACATTGGGACACTTATTCGTCTATCCGAAACGAAATTATCAGATTCTATGTTCGAAAGATTCTCTTAGCCATCGCCAACAAATAAACAAACAGACACACAGACATACAAACAGAAAATGTCCTTCTTTTATTAATATAGATAACAGGTAAATAAGATTTTCAGAAACCCTACTTATGAAATTTCTTCTTCAAATTCAAGAAATGAACATCTTTTACAGGTAAATAGAAAATAAAGAAATAGCTAGAAATTTACTGAATAATATTGAGTTAAAAATTTTCAAGATGAGTGAAAATAATGTAATGCATCTAAAAAAGAAATCTACATCGAATCTAACTTATCTATAAATAGTTTAAAAAAATTAAAATAATACTGATTCATATTTTTAGAAGAATTAACATTTTTACAATTTAAAATGTAGAAAATGATGGAGAAAGTATTTATAAGAATACTTGAAGTCATTTAGTCTTACTATTTAATTGTACTACGACTGGATGGTCAGTGATATCTCAAATTCTCCTCGCTAATATTAAACCTATGGGCATATTTTTAAAATATTAGGTTGTAACGAAAGTTTTCCGCCAAAAAGAGTTCTTAATAAAGTTAGAAAAAACCATGAAAGCAGTACCAATGCATAGCGGAACTAATGGACATGACACTCATGTCTAACTCCTTAGCTAGCTCTCGAGTGGTTGCATACTGATCTTCTTCCACAAGTTCTCGCAGGCGGTCCTCATCAAAACATCAGTAAACCGGCCAGAGTGATCTGCTTCTTGAATGTCATAGTCCTTGTTTTTGAACTTTCGGTACCAAACCTTCACAGTGTCATATGATACAACAGTAGTACCTAAAGCTTTACGCATGTTTCGGTGACATTCTGTTGCTGCAACAGAACTGCAAGTAAATGATGGTTCTAATCTGGTAGCGTGTTCCATTTCAGACACATTGTACTTAATGATAATGATATATATTTTTTAATTTTACAACACAGTGTTCACAACAAGTCTCTTCTTTCAAATGCCAAAATTTGTTTGACAAAATATGAGCAAACACGTCAACGCAAACTGTCTGTGCAGATGATATATTAGCTGTGGTGGGAAACTTTCGTTATATCCCGATATCTCCACAGGAAATTTCTATTTAACTTTCTTTTGTGTGTGTACTGTTCTTAAAAGATGTATCTCTCTTTTCTTTTAGTTGCCAAACTATTTGTAAAATATATACATAATTTATAATAGTATGTGTTGAAATCTTAGCGAAACTGGGTAAAATTTTAACAGTACACACAAAATTAAGTATATATATTTTAGAAATATTTTGACAACTAAAAAAAAAGAGAGAGGCATTTTTTAAGATTGTCAGTCTGTCAACTTCCGAATTCCCTTCGCTAAGGTTAAATCTATGGGCGTAGAATGCATTCGTATATTTAAATTTTTTTCTTAGGAAATTAATATTTTTAACTTCTTTTTTCTGTACTCTCTTCTTAAAGGATGAAATTTTTTTTTCTTAGTTGTCAAAATATTTCTAAAATATATATTTAATTTAATGTTTTATGTGTTAAAAGCTGACGAACTGTGAGTAAGATTTTAACACTTCACATAAAATTCAGTATATATTTTCGAAATAATTTTACAACAAAATAAACAAAAGACATCCTTTAAGAAGAATGCACAGAAAAAAATGTTTAAAATATTAATCTCCTGAAAAGATATTTTAAATATACGAATGCACTCTAGGGCCATTTTTTAGGTGCGTTCGTAATTATATAAATACGTAGCACTTATTGTCGTCGTCTGGTCCGTCCGTCCTCATATAAAAACGCAAAAACTACCCAACCAAATGGTTTGCAATTTAAAATATATTATCTTTGCAGAATTTTGTCGAGACATTTCAAATTTTATTAAAATCGAATCAAAACTTTAGGAGATATTAATAAAAATATTTATTAAGAAATTTGAATTTTTTTTTTTAAATCGGTGCTTTTTTGTTATAGGAGCTTCCGATGGATGTTAAATCGTCAAGCGACCGAGATACTTATTTTATGACAGAAATTAATCTGCAGACGATATAATTCATTTCACAGAATTAAAAATCATCAAGATCTGAATATTTATAGAGCTAGCTATAGTACGAACGCACCTCATTTGTCACGTTTGATGTACAATTTCCAACTTGTTTAACATTAGCGAAGAGGATTTCAGATCTCACTGACCAACAGCCTTAAACCTATTATTAATCTACTGACTTTGCAATTTATTACACTATTTGCGTATTGCAGTAAAACTTCTATAACGGCACTTCCGAACCTATTTAACGAACACCTCCATAATACATACATATTTGTATATTTTTACTTCTGAAAAGGGAACACCTCTGAATATCGGGCAAATTCCGCCGTCCCGAGGTATCCACTATTGACAGGCTTTATTGTATTACAATGGTCTCACATGTTGTTGAATAACCTGAAACATTCTGAAGTAGTAAGTGTTTTAAGACGTGATTCTATAGAAAAAGCTTGTGTTAAATAACTTTTTTTTTTTTTGTTAAATTGATACTGTGTACGAATTACATTATTTTTGTGGAAAAAAATCACATCGAAAATATAGATTTAATTTAAAAAATTACACATCAATCTAATTTGAGATCATCAAATAAATTGTGAAAAAAAAATCCTAAAATAAATTTTTTTAATAAAATAAGCAGTCAACTTTACAAATGATTAATTGTTTACAAAAAAAAAAAAATCGAAAAAAAAAGGACATTTAATAACAAGAACGAAAAATCATTTTCAAGCATAGATTATGAAACACTTTCCCACACTTCCAGAATACTTTAACAAAACTTTACCGATTAATAAGATGAAAGTTGATGTCTAAGTAAACAAGGACAATGTCAAACCGGACGGGGAGGCCTACTTTTCGGCCAGTGTCTTATTAAACAATTTGGAAAAAGCATAATAAATTTTAAAAACCCAATTTCAGCAATTGCTACCAGTAGTCGTAAAAGTATCCGAATTATTTTCTGCAGCCCTGTATATGATCTATAAACTTTTTTTATGTACTACATAGTATATGCTAAAGTTTAGTTTAGTTAGGAAACGCATAGCACAGTTAAAATCCCTATTCATCAATCTCCGTCAATAAACGAAGTGTATTCAGTATCTTTTGAGCTGAACTATATATGATCTAAAAGATCTATACACACCGATAATTATGTAAAAAAATTAGTTAAATATAAAAATGTGTATCACAACTGAAAACGCACTTCCAGCAATTAATGTTCATTAGACAGTACTGCAACACAATTCTTTCGTGTGTCCCTGTAAATGAACGATGAATGCTATACCCACCCTATTCCATAGTAAACCTCTTGTAGTGCACCACAGTGATATATATATATCAATTTCAATATGTTGAAAGTAGTGTAACATCATTAAAATACACCACAAACGATTTTCCTCCATGAAACATGTTTTTTTGACTACAAATTGCTGTTAATTAAAGATTAAATCTGTATTGTTTTCATAAATGAAATGAAAGTTTTTTCTCAATTAGCTGTTGCCACAAAAATACAATACCGCATTATATCGAGCTCAACAATGACATGAAAAAATAAATAGTACAAAAAAGATAAAGTAGGATTTCTCCGCAAGGGTATATTTTATATTTATGGTTAAAAAGCAAAATTGAAATTGAAATGTTTAATAGAAAAAGACAGCATCGATCGATCACGTGTAGAATTAAAGGTATGCTTTGTTATATTAGATTAAGTTGTATTTTAAATGCATTTGATTTTATTTTTCTTTGTTTCATATTTTTTCAGAAGAAAATGACGTCATTTTCTAATGCGGGTAAAATACAATTGTTATTTTTTTTTCTCTCGTCCCTTTTTGCTATGAGTTTTTACTGTAACTTCGATGAGATAAATGAGACGATATTCTGGCTTGATAAATGTTGTTTGCAGATATTTTTAAATTTAATTTTCCTTTAGAAGTATAAACCTGCATCTAATAAATATTAGATAATGCTACAAAAGATTAGACTGCAGTACGAAATCCTTCGCATGGATCCACTGGTATTAAAATGATTTTACAAACAATCTTATTTGAATATATGTAACAGCTTTTCTTCACGTAAGTTATAAAAGAAAAAATTCCTTCCAAAATTCTGGTGGCAATGTGCCATTTGGGAATTAAAATTAAGTGGGACATATATGTCCCATCTTCTTGCAATGACTCAAACTATGTGTTCACATATAGCAAGGACTCCGCAACACATCTTCAGGGGGCCCGCGAATTCCTCATGTTCAATGTAAATTTATTTACATATTTATAGGACCTGAGAATTTTTTTCGATCAAAATCAAAGAAAAACTAGGAATACTGTTAAAAATACAGCGTCATTAGTTTATAACAGTAAAACGTGCGAATATGGAATCGCTTACACCTGAAATAATTCCGTTTTAAACAGGTTTACGTCTTATGGGGTATCGTTTTATGGTATCTCTGTGTCGCGACTATGCATTACAATAGACAGGTTCTAATATCAGGTCTTACAGTATATGTGTATTTGAGTTCTTGTCCTGCATTCAGTGTTCTAAAAACTTTCAATCTTAAATCGTTGGGGGAGGGGGGGGGGGGGGTCCGCGGAGACAGAGAAAATGCAAAAAGGGGTCCGTGACAACTAACAATTTAAGAACTAATAATCTAGACTAATCTTCCGATAATCCTTTTAATGGACACATTTGAAAATTTCTTACTAGGTTGAACCATATTTTGCTGTTGTAGTAACTTGCAACCATAAGATGTTGTAAAATTTGATCATGATTTGGTACGTTATTGAAACCATGAAATGGCACGGCATTGAACCATAATTTTGTTTTAGACTGAACGATATACTTTTGTATGTTGAACCATTAACTGGTAAAATGTTAAAGAATAAACTAGTAAAATATTGGACAACAAATGCCTAAGTCTAGGGCTATCCTTTGCAAGCATGGACTAATCTGACCGGGACCTAAATGTTCAAACAGAGAGCGTTCTTGTGTGTCGCAGTCTCTGGTGTGGTGAAGCGGCCTCTTTGATATTTTATGACTTTCTTAGCATGTCTAAAGTTTAGAGGTCAAGCAGGGGCGTTTGTTCACAGGTGGTCAACGCTTCTTTCTTTTCTTGAGACTTCCCTTTCTTTTGACGATGACCACCGAATGATTCAAGAAGAATGGGAAGTTGTATGAATTATGGGTATCTTAGACTAAGACTCCTATAATAGGAGCTGCCGCATATCCATTTTGTTTCGGATTATTGGCACCCAGTTCAGCATCAATCTACCGCATTCGGAGCTGGGGTTGCCTAAGACAGGTTCCGATTAGCTTGGTTTTTCTACTGGGCTCCAATTCGGGTGCCAAATCTGCGAGGATGCGTCAGCTTCTATTATAGGAGTTCTATCTTTGACTGACTTGCTCAGGACGCGACTAAATTCACCTTAAGTTTGAAAGGGATTTGGACACATTATGGTCACCCCAGCCTGAAGCGGGATGACACATCGCCTCGAATTGCAGTCACCTTTCTAACCTCTACACTAGGGCTGTCCAACAGCGCTTGTGGGCACCATAATGCCTTTTATAGCTGTATCGTGGCGCGCTTTCGAATGTTTTCCCTTTATTTGCATTAACAAAATAAATAAAAAATCACTGAAACGAAAGCTTTCTTTAAAATCAATAATATTTATACATTTTTTTTTTTTGATTTTATAATAGGCGCTATAAAAGTTTCTGGCTCTTTCCACTACAATTTTTTTTTTATAGATAGGACCCTTTTAAGAAAAATTTAAATTTACTCAATCTACTATAATTTGTTTTTTGTGCAATTTATTTTTTTCGTGGAACTCCTGAATCGTAGAGGCCTTTATAACTACCAAGGTGAGGTGTGTTTGCGCATCGCATAAAACTTATAAGTATTGAGATACTACTATCACCACTACCACAGTGAGATATTATTGTTAAGCAATAAATAGACGACTTAAAAACAGCACATATGTAAATATGTGTGTAGAAAAAGCTAGACAGCTGTTTCGAAGCTTCTAAAGCTCCATCATCAGTCCGAAGGTTAAAATTACGAGAGAAATGGATTTAAAACATAGGAGTACGTAAGCGACACAGTTCGCAGCTCATGGACAAGGCCAAAATGGCAGTAAGTGTTGAAAAACAAACAGCGGAATCAAGAATTCTCGCACACCCGAGGAAACCAATGAGGAGCTCTTATCAGTTTGGAAGAGTTTAAGTAAGAAGGAGTAAAAGGGGGATAGACAGAATAGAGTGAAATAAAGAAATGGGTACCTGATTTTAGAAAAACTGGGTGTACTGGACATCTTATTACCTAAGCTGTTAGTATTCTCCCAAGTATGACAAGCTTTCCAAAAATCAAGATTGTAAATTGGAGAGCATTTTTGAATTATTGAACCCAAGGAAAAGTTAAAATTGTGATTGTTAGACAAATAATGGTTAGCCATAGCGGAGCGTTTCATACCACCATTTTCAACATTGGTGTTATGATCCCCCAAGGTCACTTGATTTGACCTATATACATTTTATCACACTCACAACATAGCTTGTAAATTTTCCGTGAAAATCTGTCTATTGGATGTTTGAGATTTGTAAATTTGATTTTGTTAAACGTTAAACATTATTAATCCAAATTTTGATGGGAATGATGCTACTTTTTCATATTAATAATGGCGTTTTCATTATTTACCACCACGTAAAGTGCGCCCTTGTTTACTGAGAGGTTGGAATGGCCTGCACTAGACAAGTAGGTGATATCATCATGCTCTAATTCAGCATATTGGGAGTGTATAGAACTGTGTTTTCTAATTGACTTTTGAATAGCTCCATTTTTTTGGTAGAAATTGAAATTGTTTTTGAGGCTGAATCATGAAGAACTTTTGAAAGTTAAGAATAACGATTTTTTGGTGCATCTAATTAATATACGTCACTGAATGATATGTTGTGCTAAATTTTTTAACAGTGTATTATTTATATAAACAAATGATTTCGATAAATATATTCATACCCATTATATGTTTAATGTGTCGGATTAACTCAGCAATGCAGTTGCAGATATGCGTTGACTTATTAAAAATGTAATAAACATAAATTATTTAGAAGTTTTAAAAACAACGGTACTAATTCTAATTATGAAATCAATACGCGTTAACGATTCGTGTTTTTAATTTAGAGTCTTTTTTTTTAGAAGAATTGATATTCTTTATTCATTTATGTAATTAAATATTTAATATTAAGCTCTTATTTATAAGACGTTTTATATGTTTTAATTTCTTTCTAATAAAAAATTTACAAGTGTTTAATTATATATTATATGAACTTTCATAATAAACTTTTGAAATACATTAATAAATAGGAATATCAATTAAGATTTTTTTTTAATTCTAATGTTTAAACAAAGTTAAATAAAATTAAATGTGATCATTTAAAAATGCTGCAAAATAATAAGAAAATGTTTTAATGAGTTTTTAAGCATATTAAAAATGTTTTAAAGGATTTCCATTTCTTGCGTAGCAGATTACTTTTGCCCGGAGTAATTATATCGTAATTTAGGATTTTCAGTAATTAACTTCTAATTTACTTTCTTTTATGCACAAACAAAGTGACATTTTGTATTTTTCTTATGTAGCACCAGTAACATTTATTCTATTTATAGAATAACAAAGTGTAAATAGGAAGTCAATTTTGGAAATCTCAAATTGAAAAGTATTCAAACAAGAACGAAAAATCATGCGTCAAGCATAGATTATGTAACACTTTCCAACGCTTCCAAAATAATTTTACAAATCATTACCGTTTAATGAACTGAAAGATAACATCTAAATAAACAATTTGGAAAACGCATAACATATTTAAAAACATAATTTCAGGAATTTCCAACGTATACAGTATTCGGAAAAATATCCGAATACTTTTATTCAGCCCTGTATATGATCTATAGATTTGTATATGTACTACATAGGATGCTAAACTTTAGTTTAGTTAGGAAATGCGTAGCACAGTTTAAAATACTCCTGCAGTTTCTGTCAATGAACGGAAATGTGTTCGCGAACTTTTGTGCTGCCCTGTATATGATCTACAGAATTTATACACACCAAGTAATAGACAAAAAGTGAGTTAAATTTAAAATCACGTTCAGCAACTTAAAACGCACTTCCAGGAATTATTGCTAACAGACAGTAGAGAATTCTTTTGTGTGTCCCTGTAAATGAACGATGACTGCTATACACACACTATTCTGTAGTAAGCCTCTTGTAATGCACCTTAGTGATATACATAAATTTCAATGCGTTTAAAATAGTGAAACATTATTTAATTAAACCGCAGACGATTTTTCTCCATAGACGTAATGTAACGGAATTCTTTCGAGTGTCCCTGTAAAAAAACTATAAGTGCTACACACTTCTGTTGAAATAAGGAACATGCTATAGATAACGACAATAACATATAAAAATTGCAGGGCAATCCGAGCATATTTACGGGAGTTAGAGCACGGGCAGATGGGCAGACGGCCAGACAAACCGAAGTCATAAACACTTCTCAACTAGGTTGGAAAGTGTTAAAAATTAATGCATTAGGAGAAATGAAAACCTTCATCTATCTATCTATCTACATTATAAAGTACAAAGGTGTCCGTGCGTAACACTGACGTCATTTTGACGGTGGCAACAACAGACGACTGACTTTCGCTTCTAATGCAATTTTTTTAACTTCTAAACATCGCACCTTTTCAATTGTACTCCGTGGAATAGGGAAAAAATTGTTCTTTCAAATGCAATATGTTTGAAAACGGTATCTCAATTTGTTTGAAAACTGTATCGCACTTTACTCATTTTTTATGGTTTTTAAAATAATTTTCAAGTATATATATATTTTAGAAAAACTATCTCTATCAAGTGCAGACGATTACGAAAAATAAATTCGTTTGCACCTAAATTAATATAAAAAGTTCAGCATTTGTTTCCAGTTTATATTTCATGACGAAATTAGAGCTTCATCAATCTATACGAATAAAAGAAAGTTTCGCTCTGTGTGTGTGTATGTTTGTTTGTCTGCGATGGCTAGGAAAAATATAGCGCACCTAGAAGTCTGAAAATTTAGTTGAGGATAGTGCAAAACCTGTCCTGGTGCACATGAGAATTAGAATTTTAATATTTTAATTATTTACTGAAATGTTAATTAAAATACACAAATAACTCTCATCAAAAATCGGCCTTTTTTTTTTCTTCGGTTGTTGGTTGCATAGTCTTCGCAGAAGAAATTAAATAAACCAGAGTAGCGATGCATTAGATAAGGACTGCTAACGAAATAGTGTTAATATGGATTTCAGTTACCGGCGTACAGCCATGTTAATGTAGCGCCACCTGCACACGACACATTACACTGTTTGAATCATTTTTCCAGGCATATTTTTCTTCATGATAATTAGCTGGGTTTGAGGTTCTTTTTTTACATGACATGTATTATAATGATTAGAGATTATTAATACAGAACACTTCATTTAACAGATTTTTTGTTATATTTCCTGAAGGGCACTTCAATATCCGCTGCCCCACTCCCGGCCTCTCCTTCAAGGTTTTTATCAACTATGTCCCGTTTTCATAATTCAGTAACCATCTTTCCGATTTCAACGCAAGTGATTCCAAACATTATAATTAACTTAATAGCCGCCCCTTATAACATTAAAGTAAATTTACGAGTAAGTGTTACCACTATTTCCGAATAATAGTTTAAGCCAATTTTGTAATTAAATTCCTAGCTTAACCAAAGGAACGAGTTTTTAAAGATGCATAGTGGTCCTCCTAATGAGTTAACTGCTGAAGGGTACTTGAGCATCCCCTTCACCCCAGCCCCTCCTTCAAGGTATTTTCTTTATGCCCCGTTTCCATATCTCAGCAACTATATTTCCGATTTCAACGTAAGTGATTCTAAACATTATACTTAACTTAATAGTCACTCTCTATAACATTAAAGTAATTTTATGAGTAGCAGTTACCACTATTTCCGAATAATAGTTTAAAGTATCCGCACATCTTTGAAACATCATTTTCGATGAAAATATCGATTTTTCATTTTTGCCATAATATTAAAAATGGTTCTTTTATCTATCGATTTCTACTTTAATTGTGTCTGTATCTGTATAAAAACCCGAGTTACAGCCGTTTAAAGTTACATCTATTACAGCTTGCCGAAGAAATTTACAACCGGAAATATCGTTCTGCAAACCGGAAGTAAACTTTTTTTTTTAGATTTAGCATTTAAATTGGATTATATGTTCAAGAAAATACATGGAGTACATAATTAAACCTTTAAAGAATAATAATTATTTTTATAGCAAGAACCGCCTTTAAAAGTTATTTTTAGCTTTTTTTCAAAATGAAGTTTTTCCAATTTTTACTGTACGTAAAACATCTTATAACAAAAAATTATGCATGAAATGCCTTCAATTTTTTTTTTACTTATTTTACAAATGTTTATTGAAGGAATAGACTACAATCATGATGATATATTAATTAGTTTTATATTTACACTGGTATAAATTAAAAAGTTGCAAGAAATTTTACGAAATTTTCTTTACATTAGTACTTCAAGTGCCATTACTTCTGCGATAGAGATGCCATTATAATGCGGCTAGTCTATGTGCTAGAGAAAATTATTCTTTGTATTATGCAATTTACAAAATGGGAATTCATTCATTTGATTATGGGTTATAATGTTTTGAACAAATGTCAATTTTTCACATAATTTTGACTATTTTTCACTTAAAAAAATATTTTTGTTTAATTTCTAAAATGTTTATACATTTTTCATAGTTTTAACTTAAATGTCATTAGAAAAAAATGTTATAAAAAGAAAATTTCAAAAATTTCAAAAAATCACCTCCGAAGGTGTGCGGATACCTTAAGTCAAATTTGTAATTAAGTTTCTAGCTTAACCAAACGAACGAATTTTTAAAGATGCATAGTGATCTCCTAATTAGTCATTTTCTGAAGGATACTTGAACATGCCCTCCCTCCCCCCCCCCGGCACCTCCCTCAATGTTATTTTTTGTTACTGTGCCTTATTTCAATTATTCGGCTAATAATGTTTCCATCTTCTCCAAACCCGCTCAATTTTGTAGCACACATACTATATCGTGTCGCAGGCAGCGGGGACCTGTCTCAGAGGTTCGTTCGGAAAGAGGTTTCTTTGGAACAGAATGCTCCCCTGGCAGTGGAAGGGGGAAATAAAAGATTTTCCAGATCGTACGCGTATGTCCGGTATTCGGTGCCGAAGCTATCGCAGACCCTGGCCAGAGTTCTTTTTTTTTTTTTTTTTTTTAATGAGATTTAAGTTTGTTACATGGGCTCGGTCAACGCCGGGTGGGTCAGATAGTGAATAAATAAAATTAAAAATATATAAATAAACACAAATTTAAGACATATAACCGAATACGTGCTTAAATCACTGAAGTTATCAGAATGAAAAAGACTGCTATAAATAGCAATCTTAGTCGATTTCTTCGGCTGTTAACTCCTGGTACGAGACCGAGACGAAAGTATTACTTTTAATAAATTTCAAAACTTTATTTGTATACGTAATTGCTATTTTTCATATAAAAATGATTACTATTGTTAGTGGGGTAATCTAAAAAAATACATTACATGTAAAAAATCTATTAGAGTTTTCAAATTAAAAAAAAGAAAAAAACAAAAAAAAAAAAACATTTTCACCTATATTCTGAAATTTGGGAAGCCCTGGTTGGACCCTCTAGTATAATTAAAAAAGTTTTCGTCCTTCTGTTTGTCTGTTTATTTGCTTGTTGGGAGATAGCTAAGAGCACTATCGAATGTAGAGATCTGCAAATTTGTTTCCGGATAGAATGTACTTGAGCCTCAGATTTTCGATTTTTTAATTCGAATTTTTCTTATTTTTTGTTGAATAGAAGGATTTGCGTATATTCTCGATTTTCTACTTTCGGCTGAGATTTTGAGCCACATAAAAGCAATACTTTAGAACAATCTTCAATCTTTTAGAATAATCTATCTAATATAGTACATTTTGTCCTTTTTTTTCAATAAAGTTTATTCAGAATTCGTACAACAATTTTTGAATTTTTCGCAATTATTTGAAATAAATTTCCCATTTCGCCGAAAACGAGAAGTTTATTTTTTATAAACCAATATCTATTCGATACCTTATCCGTCCAATCTTATATTTTATACCTTGTATGGAGCAGATTTTTTAAATAACCGTGAAAATAACTTTAAATATACCTAAAATCAGTATTGAATTCAGACATTTTTCTTCGGGATGTATTTGTGCACGTCTAAGGGGAGGGGGGACACTGTGGAGTTTCGGGGGAAATTGTACTTCTACATCATCAATAAACATAAAAGACTTACTCAACCTTTTCCACGCGCCATAAAAAAGCTCCCGATTTACGTGCGTCGTCATAGTAACGGTTTTGGCGATAAAGGGGGGTTACTGAGGAAACTAATGCTGGAATTTTTTTTTCTCTCCTTTTTTGCTGCATTTTCGAGAAAAAACAGATGTCCTTACTTTCTTTCATAATTAATTAAAAAGAACGATTTAAATGTTCTTAATTTTTTCCTTATCAATTCCATAAAGTCTGCTACATACAAGGATATAACATATAACAATGGATGGATAAGGTATCAAATAGAAATTGTTTGATAAAAACAAACTTCTCATTTTCGATAAAATGGAGAGACTTTTTTAAGTCTCTCTATTGTAAAATTACAAAAAATTCAAAAATCGCTGTACGAATTCCGAATAAACTTTACAGAAAAGAGTGAATTTACTATATTGGGATAAAAGATTAAAATTTGATTGCTTCTACGAGCGGGCAAAGTCACCGGCGAACTTGAAAGCTCGGGGAAATACACGAATCATTCCGTTCAAATAAAATCGAAAAAAATCCAAATTTTGAGCCGCAACTTAAATTTGAACTTACGTGAGGTATATACTATGTGATAAAGGGATAAATAAGTTTTATAAGTGGCCACTAACTTTACACTAGTAGCCACTTTTTTATTTAAAAGTGTTAAACAGTAAACTTTTGTTAAAATTTTTATTAGTATTAATCGAAAATTAAATAGCCCAAATAAATATGTTAATATAAATATATTGCAACCAGCAAAAGTAGAATCCCTTTAAAATGTAAGAAAATTTTACCCTTTCCTTGTGGGAAAAGGGCCATAAGGTGGCCGCTGGAAGACGTATTTAGTAAAGGAAATGGAAATTTATTTGGTGCCAAATATGGGCTAAAGGTTCAGGTATGATTGTATGACTTAATACTTGCTGCCCCTAGGCTTATTGCATTAATGATAGAAAGTGAAAGCATTAAAAATCTGCACATGTAAAAAAGTTGAAGAAATGTGATTAGTAAAATAATATTTTGTGTGGCAATGTTGGCAGATGTTCTGGAAACAGCATCAATCCATTCTTTTTATTACCTAAGTACTCAATATTTTTTAATATCAATTAGATACATTATTTTTCTAGATTGACACTGATCAATTTAATAAAACACAAACTACAGCTCGTACAAGATGTAAGTAAAGAATAAACATGAGTGTTTTAGTTATTACATAAAAAGAAATAGACGAAGTGTTAAAATCACACTAATTTCCAAGCACTTAAAAGCATTGTAATCACTCTTCGCTGCATTCAAAAACAAGCATTGAGAATGAAAGTACTACTAGTAGTGAAGATGGCAGTCAGGAAAGTAATAATTCTTTATGGAGCTCAGATTTATCAGATACAGATATGCATAATACAGAAGAAGCCGCAATTTTGAACACTGCAAGTGATATTACCGATAATGAAGACAATGATTTATTCTGTTCTGTACCTGAGAAGTTACAATGTGGCCAGTAGGTGATTATTAAATAAGATGATTTAAAGTTTCATGTTATTATTACTGAAGAAGTAAATGATGATCATCGAATAAATTGCTTAATGCCGACAAAAATTAAGAGCTCAAGTTTCAAACTAAAGTTTGAATCTAATCACTATATTATTCAGAACAAAAGAAACCAAAATGTGGCTATTACTAATGCTTCTCCATTAATAAACTCTCGGAGATTTTACAAGTGCTATTTAATAATTTTCTTCTTAAATTTACTGAAGATGTATGCAAAGAAAAGTGAAAAGTCTGGAGCGAATTTACAAATAATTATTATTTGCATTTTGCATTTAAAATTCCTTCAATTTACAAAATAAGGAAATATTTAATATTTTTTTGCAGAATTGTGGTTTAAAAATAAATAATAATGAAAAAAGAAATATATTTTGCTGCCAAATAATTTTATTTCCAAGTATTTTTACATGTGGGTTTTTTTTTTAGGTAACATGGGTTTTTTTGGGGAAAAAGTGGTTTTTTTTTCAATTTCTTGCTTAATTGGCTGTCATTTTGTAACATATTGATAGAATGAAAAATGCTCAGCATTAAAATCTTAGTCAGGACAAGCCGTTAAAATATAGCTATGTTTAATTTTTTAGTATTCCTTATTTGACTTTATATAAAGATAAATTCAAAAAATGGTTTTTTTTAGAGGAGAGCACAATAAATAAATAAATAAATAAATGCTCAGTTCACTGGGAGTTGTCTTTACACTTCTTAACTTGGTTGAGGTATATAAAGATGGAAATGAGTAATCGATTTTTCAGTCACTACCTCTGATAGGCTAAGAAATTTAAAAATTATGTACACAGATGTGTTTCCGAAGAAAAGACAATATTTTAATATTTTTAGAACGTAATTATAAAAAATAAATTAATTTTTAAGAATTTTTCCATTAGCCGGTCTCAGATTATACATCGCCAGATATTCTTTATAATTACGACATGGAGTTAATGATTCGCTGAACCACGCTCGTTAAAATAGGACAACTGGCTGTGAATATACAACAATGAAATGTTTTGAACACTACAAAATGCGAAATAAAATTGAAGTAAAAAATGAAGAGCATAACAATTAAAAATATATATATATTCTTTCATCAATTACTAGTTCATGATTCATTAAATCATGATTATATGTTGAAAAAGTAGTTTAGAAATCCCGAATAGATAGGTTAAATAATGGCTTTTTTTTCTTTCCCGTAGCCATATATTAAAAAAGAAAAAAGATCAAAATTCACAATTCTTTATAAATTGACTAGTTTACGTTTTCTAACCAAGCGTAAATCAAAGCGGTGAATTTATCTTAACCCTGACCCATGATAAATTAACATATCGTAACGTAATTTTGTAACAACATTAATTGCATGAAATTAGGCGTGAATTTTAAATAAACATTAAAAACTTATAAAATATTGTAAAAAAAAAAACTTTTATTCTTATTCAATACAACCTTATATGAGATTTCCATTTTACAATTATTTGATTCAATCATCTTTTTGAGAAAATACGCTTGAGCTTTCACAGAAAATAATTTTCCTAAAAACCATGTATGTAAAATTGCAACGAACACTTATACTTATTAAAAGTACCATGTTTATATAAAAAAAATTATTTAGATAAGTATATCCGAAATTATGTGCAATATATCATTATAACTTAGTTGCATTTAACGAAGTTGTTCAGTTGCATTCTTTTAAAAATATCTAATAAAATATATATTAAACGTCATTTGAACATTTTAACGAGCAATTATATCAAATTATGTTTAATAAATTAATACTTAATGCTATTAATATTCCTTATTAGTTTTCAAGAAAAATCATTTTCTTTATTCGTTGTCATAATTAAATTTATTATTAAGTACTTAATTATAATTTCGCGTTGTGTAATTTCTCTTTAACTAAAGATTTATAAGTATTTAATTACATTTTACAAGTACTTAATAACTATACCATTGTGATCCTTAGAGATACAAATAAAAATATGCATTTAAGAGTTTTTTAAATTTTAATACTTAAACAAAACGAACGAAGATTAAAAGTAATTACTTGAAAATGCTTTAGAATCATACGAAATAACTTTTTAATAACTTCTTAACATATTAAAAAGGTAGAAAAGATTTGCATCTCTTTTGCAGATTAATTTCGCCTGGAGTAATTATATCGCAATTTAGGACATACAGTTAAGTTAAATTCTAATTTACTTACTTTCATCTGCAAACTGACATTGTATAATTGCATTCATGTAATAAGACACCAGTAATAGGTATACTTTTTATAACGTTGGAAAGTGTTCTAAGTAAATTTTAAGAAAATAAAGGTCTAAAAAAAAAAAAAAAAAAAAAAAAAAAAAAAAACTTATTACACTTTTTATTTATTTATTTATTTATTTTTTCTCCTTTTTAGGGTTTAAAATATTTCATTGTTGTTTTACAGCCAGTTGGACTATTTTACAGAGCGTGGACGCATAGACGCATAATTGAGACGCATAATTGTTGTTGTAACTCGTATTTCATCAGTATATTTGTTTCGTATATTTGTTGTCGTACTCGTTTATTGGGCGACTTATCACATGCGCCCGGCTAACAGAAAAATGCCTTAAAATAAATTTATTAATTTATAATTAGGTTCGGAAAGTATTGAAATGTTGTATTGTCATAGAAAATACACATGAGTTTGTGTATATAATTTTTATAATTCTAGCCTTTAGGTTAGCGAGTGCAAAATCGATTATAAAATTTCATCTTTACATACATGCACCAAGTTAAGTTAAGTAACAGAGTGTAAAAATAAAACCGATTTCAAGTGATAGTTCGTTAACTTACTATAATGATATATACTTATTGTACGTCAATGAGTGTAAATTAACGAGAGTGGTTTCGTACAACAAATTGTTTTGTTTGGATTTCTTTGTGGTAACCCTTTACCGTTTTATACATACGTTTTTAATCACGTTGTTTCCAATATCGCTCACTTTTACACATAACTGACAATCATATATTAAAATATTTTATGTATCTCTGTATAAAAACTAGACATGGTACGGTGGCATTTAAAAAAAAACATACTGTGTATCGAAACAACAATTTCGTGGCGATTGTTAAATTTTTACGAAAGTTAGAACATAGAGACAAAAAAAAATTAGAGGTACTCTAGCCGATAAATTCCTGACACGTTCCATCGAACAGGATGGCATACTAAAAGGTACTAACTTACATCCCTGCCAGTCGTAACGCAAACAAAGATAACGGTAGCAAATCACAAGAGATCAAGCACAGCAGCGATGTGAACAAATCTATAGTCAGGTGGATCACAGCCATGCTGTGATCAGGCGATTTCCGCCCCGCACCCAGGTACTAACCCGTTAAGCTAGGCATTCATGCTGGGCAGGTAGGGGCCTGGTTAGCGGTATATATAAAAAAAAAGCTTTCGTACCCTCTGTAAAAAACCAGCCCAGCACACGGAACCAGTTTTTACCCGATGGGGTACTGTAGAAGGGGGGGGGGGTCTCGCTAACCACCGCTATGACAATTGCATCTCGGCACAAAATTCATTTTCCTGGTACAACGTACCATCTCGTGACATACCCTTTTTTCACCTCCTTTCCTTCCAAATCTCTAATGTTTTAGCAAAGTCTGCACCACCAATTCGGCATCACAAAACATCCATCCAACATTTTCTCCTTGCAGGGTGACATTTCGCTGTGTTGTGCTGTGTCAAATCAGTAATAAAACAATTGGCAGCCGGACAACATTGTAAGGTAAAACAAAGTCCTAAAACTGAGCTGATCATATAACAAAGTGCCCGGCATTTTAATCAAGTGAATGCGCCGATCAGGCAAATTTCACCTCGCGGCCAGCTACACAACACGTGAAGCTAGGCACTCCGCCCGGCAGGTAATATCGCGTTCAGATTATGAAAGATAAGTCACTTAACTTGAAGTTTTCTTTAGTGGACGACCCGGAATCAAGATTTTGAGTTGAGGAAGTTTCTGAAAGTCACTTAATTTCCGACACTCTCTTAACTATGAGTTGAGTGGAACTATGTCTTCTGAATTATTTTAATTATTTAAAATTCCTTTTAAATTTCAAGTTCAGTTCTACAAGTAATTAATCAGCTTTTTCAAATTATTCTTTCAGTCGTTTATTTAACACGCCGCAAGGGATGAAAACAACACTGTTAAAAATCTTCAGCTTTTGCTGCAGACACACTCCAGGGATTTTAGAGAAAACGGTTACTTTACTATATCATGGAGCATTTTCATTTCTCAAAATAGAGATATTCTATAAAAGCGGTGGAGTGACTATGCAGCAAAAGCTGAAGATTTTTAACAGTGAATAGAAGTCACAAGTTGTAGTTACTAATTTAACAACTTATGCGCATGCTCAGACATCTGTTCGGCTAAGTTAAGTCATTTAAAATGTTAGACTTGTTAATGTGACATGTTAATGGGAACGAGTGAAGCCCAATTCCGGGATGTCCGGTTCAAAAAACTTAAGCTAAGTGATTTAACATTCATAATTCTAAACGCGATATAACGGTTAAAAAAAAAAAAATGCGAACCACAAAAAGTGACTAAGCTTGGATAAAACTTCTGATATCTAAGACTCACCGACCAAAACTTCGTCCGTTTCCGCAAAGAACGGAAACAGTGTTGACAAATTTACATTAAACTGATATTACTTTACAGAAACATGCAACTGGTATACAATACCTAAATAGGGTGCAACACAGAATAATGTACAATAATATACAGTAAGACTAATTATAATAGGGTTAACTTATTAAATTTGCAAAAACTGATACTGTACTTGAATCTTCATCACAATAAACCAACATATATACAGAACCTTTTTTCTGTTCACACACTTCAAACAAAAATACTTATTATTTAGGCAATATTTATAACAAGAAGGGGAAAAAGGAAATTTTTGTACTGTGATTCTTGAAAAAGAAAGAATTCTTTGCTTACCCTTTAGTATAGTTTGCTTACACTATAATTTACTTATACTTTGCTTAAACTTGATAACACAAATAAAAATAAAAATGCTATACTTGCAATTAAACCAATATGTACAAATACTTTTACCAAACGTTAACAAATTTTTTAACAATATTTATACAATTTATCATACAGTGCGCATACTTTACCAAATTCAAATATTAAAAAAAAATTTGACCAAATTCTTATACTGCACATAAACTTTATCTGATTTTTTTAAACATATTTTCACATCTTTTTCACTGTGCGTACTAAATTCAAATATTTTCAAATTCTTTAATCGAATTTTTATACTGTACATAATGGAATCGGTTGGATTCGAACGCTAGTTCTCCCGAATTGAAACTGGCGACGTTACCTCTGCGTCACTAATGCTTGATGACATCGGCGCAATATTTATCACTCATATTTTTTTACTTTTCGTTGTTGGTTTCGCCTAATCGATCACAAAATCATTTGAAATTAGATAAAAATGGATTCAGTACCTAATCTGTTGCCCGGATTGCTCGAAAATCTATACAGTTATTGCGATAGTGGTCTATGACATATTCGCCCAATGGGAGGTCAATCGGAAGTACCGTTTGGGTTTTTTCGTGCTCACAAACACAATCACATACAAATCATGATTAAAATATTTTTCTTACACCATCTGTTCGGAAAATAAACAAGAACGAAAAATCATGCGTCAAGCATATATTATGTAGCACTTTCCAACGCTTCCAAAATAATTATACCAATCATACCGTTTAATAAGCTGAAAGATAACATCTAAATAAACAATTTGGAAAACGCATAACATATTTAAAAACATAATTTCAGGAATTTCCAACGTATGCAGTATTCGGAAAAATATCCGAATACTTTTATTCAGCCCTGTATAGGATCTATAGTTTTGTATATATACTACATAGGATGCTAAATTTTAGTTCAGTTAAGAAACGCGTAGCACAGTTTAAAATTCTCCTTCTGGAGTTTCTGTGAATAAACGGAAATGTGTTCACGAACTTTTGTGCTTCCCTGTATATGATCTACAGAATTTATACACACCACGTAATAAAGAAAAAGTGAGTTAAATTAAAAATCGCGTTCACTAACTTAAAACGCACTTCCAGGAATTATTGTTAACAGACAGTAGAGAATTCTTTTGTGTGTCCCTGTAAATGAACGATGACTGCTATACACACACTATTCTGTAGTAAGCCTCTTACAATGCACCTTAGTGATATATTTAAATTTCAATGCTTTTAAAATTGTGAAACATTATTTAAATAAACCGCAAACGATATTTCTCCATAGACGTAATGTAACGGAATTGTTTTGACTGTCCCTGTAAATTAACTATAAGTGCTATGCACACCCTATTCCATATTAAGCTTCTTGTAATACACCTTAGTGATATATATCAATTACAATGTGTTTGCAATTGTGTAACATCATTAAAATAAACCGCAAATGACTTTTCCCCATAGACCGTCATGTAACGGAATTCTTTTGAGTGTCCCTGTAAAAAACTATAATTGCTACACACTTCAGTTGAAATAGGGAACGTGCAATAGATAACGACAATAACATATAAAAATTGCAAAGCAATCCGAGCATATTTACGGGAGTTAGAGCACGGACAGACGGCAGACGGCCATACGGCCAGACAAACCGAAGTCATAAACACTTTTCAACTAGGTTGGAAAGTGTTAAAAATGACAATAAATAAATAAATAAATAAAAGTTAGATAGACAAACGCACCATTTTTCAATCCTGTTCAAACTCATACGAGAACACCACCAAAACGAGTCCTTTTCAAGAAAATGTAAAATATCAAAATCGAAGCAACTGTTTAAATATTAAGAGTGAAAAAAAAAAAAAACAAGAACGAAAAATCATGCGTCAAGCATAGATTATGTAACACTTTCCAACGCTTCCAAAATAATTTTACGAATCATACTCTTTTATACGCTAAAAGATAACATCTAAGTAATCCGAATACTTTATTCAGCCCTGTATAGGATCTATAGATTTGTATATATACTACATAGGATGCTAAATTTTAGTTCAGTTAGGAAACACGTAGCACAGTTTAAAATTCTCCGTCTGGAGTTAAATAATACGGAAATGTGTTCCCGAACTTTTGTACTTCCCTGTATAGGATCTACAGAATTTATACACACCACGTAATATACAAAAAGCGATTTAAAATTAAAATCGCATTCAGTAACTTAAAACGCACTTCCAGGAATTATTGTTGACATACAGTAGAGAATTCTTTTGTGTGTCCCTGTAAATGAACGATGACTGCTATACACACAATATTCTGTAGTAAGTCTCTTGTAATGAACCTTATATAAATTTCAATGCGTTTAAAATAGTGAAACATTATTTAAATAAACCGCAGACGATTTTTCTCCATAGACGTAATGTAACGGAATTCTTTTGACTGTCCCTGTAAAGTAAGTATAAGTGCTATGCACACCCTATTCCATATTAAGCTTCTTCTAATGCACCTTAGTGATATATATAAATTTCAATGCGTTTAAAGTATTGAAACATTATTTAAATAAACCGCAAATGATTTTTCCCCATAGACCGCAATGTAACGGAATTCTTTTGAGTGTCCCTGTAAAAAAACTATAAGTGCTACACACTTCCGTTGAAATAGGGAACATGCTATAGATAACGATTATAACATATAAAATTTGCAGGGCAATCCGAGCATATTTACGGGAGTTAGAGCACGGACAGACGGCAGACGGCAGACGGCCAGACGGCCAGACGGCAGACGGCCAGACGGCCAGACGGCAGACGGCCAGACAAACCGAAGTCATAAACACTTTTCAACTAGGTTGGAAAGTGTTAAAAAAGGATTCAAACGAAATGTATGACATTCTTTGTCGGAAGTCTGTTAAAAACAAAACAATTCAATAAAACATGATCGAAATTTATTAAACAAAAAAATAATTTAAAAATTACATAACAAATGTAAGACTTTATATTTTATAAACTGAAATTTGATAAGAAATTTTTGAAAATATCAGAAAAATGATTGACTGACTCAAATGACTATAAAATGACTGATCAGTCATTTATCAAATGACTGATAAAAGACTGAAGTCCAAATAAGGAAATTAACCTTGAATACGCATTATTGATATCATATTTGGAGTAAATTGATTTAAGCATTTATAGCTATAAATTATTCTAAAAATCGAAGTAATCTGATTTAGTCAGCATTTTGATAAAATGCACTTGCTCATTTTAAATAATACAATTTTATTTTAAAAAATAGATTTAAATAAAAATTTAAAGATACTATAATTATTTTAAACACAATCAAATGATTTGTAAATAATTCATACGAGTAGAATTTTTTCCATCCGAGCAAAAATGTATTCATGCTGGGACTGGAACCCAGAACCTTTGGCTCCAATTGTCAATGCCCTTCCAATTGAGCTATCTGGACGACATCCCAGCCAATACAATATTTGCTGAGAACAACCATTTGGTAATGACATCTGGACTGTTATTTGAAATGGCACAACAGAATAAACCGCCGGTAAAGGGACTCCAACAAACTGTGGATGAGTAATGGAATACACTATACTTATTTTTAATACAATCAAATGATTTTTAAATAATTCATACGAGTAGAAATTTTTCCATCTGAGCAAAAATATGTTCATGCTGGGACTGGAACTCAGAGCCCTTGGCTTCAATTGCCAATGCCCTTCCAATTGAGCTATCTGGACGACATCCCAGCCAACACGATATTCGCTCACAACAACCATTTGGTCATGACATCTGGACTGTTATTTGAAACAGCACAACAGAATAAACCGCCGGTAAAGGGATTCCAACAAACTATGGATAAGTAATGGGGCACACTATACTTATTTTTAACACAATCAAATGATTTGTAAATAATTCATAGTAGTAGTAATTTCTCATCTGTTTGGTTTTGAAAAAAAAAATTAAATAGGTTAGAACTTTATGCTAAAACAAACAACAATCTTTTAATTTAGTAATTTTAGCAAGACATACGAATTAATGATAATAATTTTAATACAAAAAAAAACTTATTACTCAGGGCAAACAAATTGCTCATATTTTGTTGGCTGGGATAAATTCAGATCCAGATAACTCAATTAAAAGAGTATTGTCAATTGAAGTCAAAGGTTTTGGATTCGAGCCCAGACTGAACACATTTTTGCTCAGAGGGGAAATTTACTATTCGTATGAATTTAAAAGATACTTTACTCCAACGTATTATATTTATAAAGCAAATATTTAGATGAGTATATACGTATGTATTATATTTGATATATCAAAGTAACTGATCACTAGAGTCGCTCAATTATTTCGTTTTATGAAACACTAGCTGATCCGCCAGGTGGCGTTGCCCGGTCCCGTCAAAAAATAGTAGGAAACGTGAAAACACTCTAAAAACCGCTGCACGAAACTGTTCCTCAAATAATACTTTCATCTGTCGGAAAGTAAATAGAGAGACAGACCCCGAAGCGGAGGTAAATTCAACACGATCCCCTCAAATATCTGCGTCATTTGGTTCAAAGCGGGTCGGTTTTTGGCCAAAATTAAGAAAAGTTGCCGTCCGATTTTCACAAATTTTGCATTTTCCGAATCATAAAAATAAATTATGTATATACTGTGTGTTTTGAATCTATACCTCTAAAAGTTTTTTTAATATTTGAGTATAAATGAAAATGAGAATATTTCTTTGTCTGAGATTATCAAATCACTTTTTGCTTCTTACACATTTTGTTTGCTTATTTTCTTTTAATAAAATATTTATACGCCATTTAATTACATATCATATTCTTTAATTATTACATCTTAGATATACGTTTTCATTTATAAAATATATATTCAGCATAAGAATTTAGTACATTTCATTTAGTAATACTAAATACATAATATTAAATACTAATGAGAAAGTTTATATAGCTTAATTTCTGTTTCACAAAAGATTAAAATATATTTAGTTACAGTTTGAAAATTTTTAAATAGTTACATCTTAGATATTCAAGTAAAAATATACCTTGAGGATTTCTCTAAATTAATTTTTTTTACACTTTAAACAAAGAAAATGAAAAATAAATGTGGTGATTTAAAAATGATGTACAAATACATTCATACAAATATACAAAGAATCTTTTAATGGGACTACGAAAAGGTCTTGAAAGATTGACATTTCTCTAGAGACTTAAGTTTGTCTAGAGAATTTATATTGCAATTTAGGATATTGAGTTTTAAAAAACTTCAAATCATTTACTTTCATTGATAAACTGATATTTACCGATTTATTTTTTTTCTTCTGAAATACAAATATTAGGTGTAATTTTTATAGAGATATAGAAAGTGCAAAAAGAAACACAATTTCAATAAACATTGTTTTTTTTTTTAGAAAGTTTATTTAAAAAGTTTATAAGAATGGAATAAACTTAACCATTAAAATAACCATTAGTGATATCACATTCAAAGTAAATTGATTTAAACATTTATATATAAAACGAATTTTTGGGAATGCTTGTAAAGTTCATAGATATTATATTAGATTAACTCTGAATTTTGGTAAAATGCACTTCATTTTTTAAATAAGACAGTTTTATTAAAATAAGCAATTAGAATTTGTAGGAGAAAGTAGTGTAAAATCCGAAACCGTATTATAAGTTGCATCTGCTACCAGAATTTACAATAGAATGTAATAAAACTTTGCGGAAATACTCTGGACATTGTATAGTAATATCATTTTAAATATAAGATTTATTACTTATTTCACATTTTTATTAATAAATGCTTTTATAGAAAAATCCAAATCATCCGGTCTTATCCCACAAGGGGATAAAAACTGCATGGATATGTTAACCTAACAGGAAGTGAAAGTGTTTAGACTTTCTTTTGAAAAGGAACAAAATATTTTATTTTACGAATTTACCTTTGATAAATTGCAGAAAAGATATTCTTCACTTTATCACCCGTAGAAAAGTCACAATCCCTCCTGTCCAAGTAGTTTTGACTACCTTTTCTTCAAGCATTGTTTACCGACTCTTTAAGCATGATTTTCTAATATGTGGTTTTATCTGATATAGGATATCCGGTCTTACGCATCTCTAAATGCTACAAACAGTTTCATTGAGGGAAATAAATCCTTATTAAATAGGTTAAACATAGTAATATAAAATTCTTCAGTAACTTTAAATGTGCTCATATTTAAGAATTTTGAAAACTAGCAAACATAAAAGAAAGATAAAATAAATATTCCAACACGGAAACTACATAATTGCCAACATGGAGATGTCTTAATGCCCGCATCTTCTTCTTGTCTAGAACAAAGTATATCAACGATTGCCCGCTAGAGGGCTGCTCAAGTTTCGTCAAAACTAATATGAGGGGGTCGGGGCAAGAGAGTGTCAAGCCACATTTTTAAACTTCTAAGATATTTCAATTTGAAAATTTGATCAAATACTCAAATCAATATATATAACCTAAAGTTTTTTCGCCAATGTCTTAGTAGCATTTGAGATATTTTGAGTAACAATATGGCATAACTTTAATGATACTACTATTATGTTTTTTGTAAATTAGCTATCTTCATTGGGGGCATAAACATCTGGGACAAAAACGAAACCTGTCACATAGGCTGCCACCAAGTGACATTAGAAACAAATTATATGTTGGATATTGTAATTTACAATATTAATTATCAGACTACAGTATTAAATTTATTTCACCAAAAATGTGGCTTGGCACTTTCTTGCACCGACCCCTTCATATATCCAATTTCTAAGGACTATGCAGTTTTACCCTATTATTCCCGAGGTAAAACTTAAAACATTTGCTCTTTATTTATATATTTTTTAAATAAAATATTATAAAACATTTAACTGAATATTTTACATACTTTAATAGTTATATCATACAGTTATTTTTATCCCCCCCCCCCCAAAAAAAAAATGTTTGTAATGTGCATAAGAATAAAAAAATTACTTTTATTATTACATTTTGTTGAAATATTACTTTTACCTAATTATTACTTTTTAATACAAAGTACTATTCAGAATTGTTTTGGTTTAATTGCTATTTTAGAAATAGTAAAGAACCTTTAGTTACAATTTTAAAGTATTTCAATTTTTACATTTACACCCATTTATAAATAAAAATTTGCCTTCAGAGTGTTTTTTTAACTGTAATTTTTAATCAAAGCGAACGAAAACCCAATGTGTTTATTTAAAAATGCTGTACAATCATACGAAAAAAACATTTTCCTGCATCTTAGCTATGTAAAAAGTTTTATAAGACTCGCATTTATTATAGTAAGGTGTTATAATATGTTAATACTGTTGATTTAGCGCGTTTATCTGTAAAACACGTTTGTTAAACATGAAATTTTTTTCTTGAGAATGGATAGCATCCGATAAACCTAGAAAACTGACAAATATACTCTAAAAACGACTTGGAAACGTTTCCGAAAATGTGTGGCAGCAAACGAAACTTTGTTTTTATAAATGCTTCTTTAAATCTCAAAAATAGATTGATTTCTGACGTTTCTAAGGATAAAGAACGTTTTTAGGAATCATAAGTAACCTGGAAGAGGCTATTGTATATTTTCATCTGTGGTTATACTAGTAAATCTGCAGATCAGGAGCCTCAACGTCAGCTGTAAAAGTCATTGTTTTTTATCCTCACTTTTCATATTATTTAGCATCTTAAAATTTGCAATTTAATTTTTTTATATTACATACATATTTATAGGCACATAAAATAATTCTGAGGTTTCAGAAATTAGAAGCGTTAAATTAAACACGGTTTATGCAATGATATTCTGGTATTCTTTTTAGATAAAAAAATAAACTTGTATTAAAACATATTCTTCATTTATGTCAATAGAATACAAAAATAATTTATTTTGATAATAAAATATTGCATCAAAATAGTGCGAGTTACTTGAATTTAATTATTCTGATATTCTTTGAAATAGGGTTGCTAAGCAACTCATAAATTAAAGAGCAAAGTAAAAAGAAACGCATTTTAAAATTTGTAAAAAACATGAAAATAAAACGTTTTATATTTTCCGAACAGATGCAAAAATTTTCCAATAATTTAAACAATTAATTTCTAAATTCTAATGAATGTATCAACAAATTTTCAAAGCTATTGGATATATTTAAAACCTCCATATCAAAAATTTAGCATTAATAATTGTACGTTTAAATCCATTATTCAAATATCGATTTTCATTTCAGTAATGAAATTTGAAAATCATCTGCATTCTCTTCGGAAAGCATTATCACCTAAAAAGAAATGTTTTACATTTTTCGAACGAATGAAGCAAATATAACTAAAAACTATACAGCTAATTCCGGGTACTTCGCCAACATACCCACCAAAAATCAACCTAATAGGACGATTTTTACGGCAGTTATCGTGGAACAGACAGATAAACAGACAGACAGACAGACAGACAGAAACCAAAAACATTTCGCGTCTCCACAGTGAGCCTCAACTGACGTTTCGGCAATTATATTTTTCTAGATTAACAAACATCTGTGTCTTTTTGTAGTTTAGTTGTAAATAGTATAGGGGAGACCGGGGCTAGATGACTATGTTAACAATTTTTGTTGATTATTAATTTATTTTGAAGTAATAGTAAAATTAATTTTACATGAACTGATAGAGTATACCTTTGTAGTATTAAATACATTACCATTTAATTTTTCAAATAAAAAAAATAAAGGATAATTTTATTTTTTTCATAACAGTAACAAATCGTCATCTTGCCCCAGTACTGGGGCAAGATGACTTTGGCCTTGGAGCAAGATGACAACACTGAAAAAGATTGAACATATTTTATCGTTTGAATATGTTACATGGTTTAACAAATGATAACTGTGTCTTTACATTTTACAAAGTATCAAAATAAGCATAATGCATTGATTGTAACGTAATTTTGAAGTGTTTAGTTGTGCAGCTAACAATAGTCACAAATAAAAATGTCATTTTCATAACTGGAACATTCCTCATGCCACCACTCTTGGCATTTACAGCACTGGATCCATTCTTCTGTTGGTGGGTCACAATGCCGGAAGTTGGCCTTAAACGCTTTTTGAATTTTTTGGGAGGAGGGGGACCAGCGGGGGAGGGGGGAGGTCTTGACCCCGTCGAACGGTACTCTCCTCGTACCGATCGGACGCTTGGAAGTGGAGATACGGACCCCGATAGGGTTTTTCTTTCGGGAGGCTAGGGAGGGCTTAGCGGATGGCAAAAATGTCTTCCTCTGGTCGCCCCCTTTCGAACGACACCTCCCCCGATCCCATGCGCCCCTTAGCCCCAGAGGAGATAGAAGCGCAAGGTCGTGCGAACAAACACACAGACAAACAAGCGTTTACAGGATTTAAATAGAATGGACAACATAGTTAGTTTAATAAATTCCGAAACACAGGGCCAGATGACGAGCTCGTCATCTTGCCCCGGACTGCCTGTTTAAAAATATTCGTTTTCATTGCCATGAAGGAAGGCGATTAATTGACATTTATTCATGGTAATATGTAGTATTTAAACTAAGTTACTCATAAATATTAAAGAGAAACGATATATCTTACCTGTATCTGTAGCAGAGCTTATTTACACATGCATAAAAGTTATAACGTGGCAGCAGAAAACAATCAAAGCTTCACAACTGACACAAAAATGGCAATTTCAGCGTCTCTATAGTATTGTTTAACGAACGGCCGATAGGAGAGCCAGTAGTGTCCGGTTGATGCTGCCACCTAGCGGAAAACGGGAAAAATAAGACATTTGTCATCTTGCCCCACTCTTCATCTTGCCCCGGTCTCCCCTACATAATCCCAATAAATACCGATTAACTTTATTAGCGATTAATTTTTGCTTAGCGTATTTTGAAGTGTTTCAGTTTATAGTGTTTTCAATGATCTGCGACGTTGCAATCTTGCGTACGATATTGATCAGCCTTTTTTTCTTTACTTAAGGTGAGTTTTATAGTTAGTAAATTTGCATTTATTTTAATTGAGAGTTAGTTCAGCGAGCGTTAATCTAGTTTTCCTAAATCCATTGCACCGCTCTTACTGATATCGTCTTAATAAACTTGTGTTTTATTTTAAATATTGTCTCAATGGCTACCTTCTTAAGTGGCGTGTCATACGGACACGTCACAATCTCACTGCTCAAGTTGATTCTACTACTTTATAAAATTATTTTGGCAATTCATTTAGAAAGCAATCGTTTAACAAAAATCAACTAGATTTGTAAAATAAATAAAGATTTGATTTTTCATTGTCCATATAATCTACTTCAGTGTATGGCTTAAATTATCTCATTTGAAATTACATATCAAGGTTAAAAAAATTATCAAATTTCAAGATTGTTTCATTAAATTTTCAAGTACAAAAATAGTAAATATTAATAGCATGAATTACCCATCTCTTTTAAACAATGTCGATTTCAGCTGAAGTCAATTACTTCATACATTTTAGATGGACAAATTTACCTTTTCTTTCAGATAATTGTTTGCTTAGAACTTAATATGTGTTCCTTTATTTCTTACATTATTATGATGCATTTTAGATTAGCATGAGGTTCTGAAATATGAATAATAACTGTACGGTTACAACTTAATATATATTTCTCTATTATACATTAGTAGAATAAATTTTAGATGAGTATGAATTTTTCTTAATATGAACTGCAAAGACCTAAATTTCGTATAAAATAGGATTTTCTCTTCTAATTTCCTGAAAAAATTCAGTATTTTTAGCAGTGTTGAATTGAAACATTTTTTCTCGGGTAGGGATTTTTGGAGCTCCGAGGGGAAGAGGAGAAGTTGGATTTCCAAGCGGGAAATTACACGTCTAGACCATTAATAAGCATAAAATAACAAATCTTCTGGTGCAGGTGTCCCCCCTTCCAGACTACTCCCTGTACTCAACACTGATTTTTAATTATTATTGACCAATTAACAAGTAAATTACGATTTTTGAGTTATTATACACATATTTTTACATACAGCGTTCTCGCTATTTTTTTAAAAAAAAGGGGGATATGACACTGCAAGATCATCTGTATTTGCAATAGTTTGTCATATTGCAATATTTATTGTCAATAATCGATAAACAGTTGTCATAGAAGTCAACAGTTATCAAACAAATTATCAACAGTTATCATCAGTTATCATCAGTCAAAAATACAGGATGGTGTCACAACAAGCAGAATAGAGAAATTATTTCTCGACTTTAACAGTAAAAGAAATAAATTTTGACAGATTTTTTTTGGCTTGAGTGAGAAATGATGCATCATGAGAAGTGCCAGCAATGCAAGCGAAATAGCCAGAGACACTGTGAGTTATAATCCAAAAAAAGGAGAAAAAATAAATCCAAAATATGGCTCAATAATCCTTTGGTGAAAATGTTGTCACACATCTAGCGCTTGTTAAAATGTCATCAGTATTTGCTGTTTAGTCTGCTGAAAATTCTGTTACGATATCTTCTTTATTATTTAAAGGACAAATGAAGTATTATTTAAAGGAAAATGACAAGTTGTCTTCGTGTAAGAAACCCTGTATTTTTAGATGTACATGAAAATTTAGACCCTAAATTATGGCAAATATTGTTTGGCTTGATGTGTACTACCACTCCCAGTTTTTGTTCTTGAAAGAGTTTGTAGATACCTTTTATGGGAAAAATGTATTTGCAGAATCTCTCATAACTCGTAACTTAATCTTCGTTCACAGACAACGTCTATATATGTGAGTATAATTGTATAAATATATTCCACACACACACATACGCACACATATATATACAGGGTGTCCACTCTTGACGGTGTCCAATAGCTAATTTATAAACCGTTAGTCATAGGCATATAGTTCCAACTGCAAAAATGTTTTAAATGAAGTAAAGAAGTATTTTAAAAGTGATTTGGGTCAATAAAAATATTTCTGAAAAAGCTACGAAATTTAATTTTTTATACGGTCTCCCGTTTCTATAAATGATATTTTGTAAAAATTCTTATTACACTAACAAGTAAAACAAACAAAAAAAAGTCCCATTCGTCTAACACTAAAATTGACCGAGTTATGAAACTTTGAATTGCATTGCTTATGCGAATTGTCTGCATCTGACCACAGATGAGTTGGGCCATGCTTGGAGGTATTGTACACGAAGTGCTAAAAGTATTAGTAGAATTTATTTCGCGTGTATCTGCACTTTAACTGAAAGTAGTCAAATCGTACAAATATTACGATAGTGTTAATATTTATTTATTAAATTTGAGATTGGTTAAAATAATTATATTTTAACATGTTTTATTTTGTAAAGAACTGAGACTGTTGCTTTTCATCATTTCATATGGCAAAATATCTGTTATTTTTGTTATTTATATTTTTAGTACAAGTTGTATAGTTTGCTTTGATACGTCAAAATGAAAATAGATTTCAAAGTTATATTTTAATGTTAATTTTACTCTCAACCGTTATTTTTTTTATACCTGACGATTATTTATATTTCTAGTAAATTTGAGAATGACCCCTATTTCGCAGCAGAAAAAGATGCTTCAACGTTAAAAAGCTGTTATTTGGTCAGTAATCGTAGATGAATGGAACTTTTTTTGTCTTACTTGTTAGTGTAATAGGAAATTTTTACTAAATATCACTTATACAACTGGGGGACCTTATAAAAAACTAAATTTCGTAACTTTTTAAGTAATATTGTTATTGACCGAAATCATTTTTAAAATACTTCTTTGCATCATTTAAAACCTTTTTGCATTTGGAACTATATGTCTATGATTAACGGTTTAGGAATTAGCCATTGGACACCTCTGAGAGTAGACACCCTGTATAATTATACATACGCAAATATCTAGAAACACACAAAAAGAATCTGAAAGCAAACAAAGTACGTCAAGAAGAAAATCCTTGTTGGTTCAATGGTAATGTTTTTCTGAACTGACAAAATATTTGCAATATTCTATCAAATGTTTTTCATGTAATTGAAATTTTTCCTGTAAGATGCCTGTTTTGCAATATTTTTTTTTCATTTTACTAGAAATATTTTAAAGTAAAATTAAGAAATTTCGTCATTTCAATAGAGGTTATTCTAACTTAACATCGACTTATAACCAGTATTTAATATGTATTAATAAGTAATATAGCATATGTATTGCTAAAGTAATTGTACACCAATATTCGTGCAAACTTGTGTAATGTGGACTCATTTACTACCTCAAATTCAGCATATGTTTCCACAATTCCAGTTTGTCTCTTGGGTATTGTATATTTATTGGTATGGTACTATATACTATATGGACACTATAATGATAATCTACCATACAATGTTTATCAATAAACTAGGCTGATTTAGGTATTCGTAACCGAATTGCAGCAGGATAGCTTGTGTCTATGAAATTCAGAGAACATATCGTACTACAGCTGAAAGCAGCTCTTGAGATAATATCGAATTCAAAAGAAAATATTTTATAAAAATATAATTTAGAAAAATATATGCCTCAATAAATGTTATTGTTAAATTATTCAACTTAATGGGAATAATCACCGACGCATGCATAAACTGTGGCAATACATAGCCCGATTACGAAATACTGTTTGGAAGGAAATCCGACTATGAAAGATCCCACCGGAAGAATTTTAAAGTGATTGAATTGTGAAGCGAGTGCTGGGGAAGGGGAAGGGAAAGAGGGTGGTTAAAAGGCCGACAGGCACCTATATACATAGCCCGATTACAAAATACTGCTGGGAAGGAAATCCGACTATGAAAGATAACACCGGAAGAATTTTAAAGTGATTGAATTGTGAAGCGAGTGTTGGGGAAGGGGAAGAGGGTGGTTAAAAGGCCGACAGGCACCTATATACATAGCCCGATTACGAAATACTGTTGGGAAGGAAATCCGACTACGAAAGATCCCACCGGAAGAATTTTAAAGTGATTGAATTGTGAAGCGAGTGTTGGGGAAGGGGAAGGGGAAGAGGGTGGTTAAAAGGCCGACAGGCACCTATATACATAGCCCGATTACAAAATACTGTTGGGAAGGAAATCCGACTATGAAAGATAACACCGGAAGAATTTTAAAGTGATTGAATTGTGAAGCGAGTGTTGGGGAAGGGGAAGAGGGTGGTTAAAAGGCCGACAGGCACCTATATACATAGCCCGATTACGAAATACTGTAGGGAAGGAAATCCGACTACGAAAGATCCCACCGGAAGAATTTTAAAGTGATTGAATTGTGAAGCGAGTGTTGGGGAAGGGGAAGGGGAAGAGGGTGGTTAAAAGACCGACAGGCACCTATATACATAGCCCGATTACAAAATACTGTTGGGAAGGAAATCCGACTATGAAAGATAACACCGGAAGAATTTTAAAGTGATTGAATTGTGAAGCGAGTGTTGGGGAAGGGGAAGGGGAAGAGGGTGGTTAAAAGGCCGACAGGCACCTATATACATAGCCCGATTACAAAATACTGTTGGGAAGGAAATCCGACTATGAAAAATAACACCGGAAGAATTTTAAAGTGATTGAATTGTGAAGCGAGTGTTGGGGAAGGGCAAGAGGGTGGTTAAAAGGCCGACAGGCACCTATATACATAGCCCGATTACGAAATACTGTTGGGAAGGAAATCCGACTACGAAAGATCCCACCGGAAGAATTTTAAAGTGATTGAATTGTGAAGCGAGTGTTGGGGAAGGGGAAGGGGAAGAGGGTGGTTAAAAGGCCGACAGGCACCTATATACATAGCCCGATTACAAAATACTGTTGGGAAGGAAATCCGACTATGAAAGATAACACCGGAAGAATTTTAAAGTGATTGAATTGTGAAGCGAGTGTTGGGGAAGGGGAAGAGGGTGGTTAAAAGGCCGACAGGCACCTATATACATAGCCCGATTACGAAATACTGTAGGGAAGGAAATCCTACTATGAAAAATCTCATCGGAAGAATTTTAAGGTGATTGAATTGTGAAGCGAGTGCTGGGGAAGGGGAAGGGGAAGAGGGTGGTTAAAAGGCCGACAGGCACCTATATACATAGCCCGATTACGAAATACTGTAGGGAAGGAAATCCTACTATGAAAGATCTCATCGGAAGAATTTTAAGGTGATTGAATTGTGAAGCGAGTGCTGGGGAAGGGGAAGGGGAAGAGGGTGGTTAAAAGGCCGACAGGCACCTATATACATAGCCCGATTACGAAATACTGTTGGGAAGGAAATCCGACTATGAAAGATCCCATCGGAAGAATTTTAAGTTGATTGAATTGTGAAGCGAGTGCTGGGGAAGAGGGTGGTTAAAGGGCCGACAGGCACCTTATTGATCATAAGCATCTGGCCTGATATCTGAATCAGCTCAACAGAATAAAAATGCATTATATAAGATTTATTCTGTCGAGCTGATTCAGATATCAGACTAGGTTATGATCAATAAGGTCAGCTGGGTAAATTTGTTCCTCCAGATTCGTCCGGGATACGTCACTTGGCACAGCATTGGCAGCTTCAGACAAGATGTCGCTGGGTTCGAATCCTGGCCCGAACAGTTTTCGCCCACTTGGAAAATTACAACTCATACAGTCAGTTATAGTTCAGTTAGAAAAGTAAATGGTCTACAGGAGAGAATAACACGAATCAAATAATTTGTTAAAATAAACGCAAAGAAAAACTACGCATTTACGGTCTGACAAATAATTCAAAAACGTTGAAATTTTTATCAACTCTTAATTAAAGTTTATAACTATAGAAGGACATATTTAAAAAGTATAATGACATCTTTAAAAAAATTGAAATCGACTTGGAAATGATAATACTATTTAACTTAAAAAGAAATAATGAATCGTTTTGTAAGCAATATACGAAATACAATAGCTGCAAGGCAACTGAAGTGTATATTTACATAAAACTCCCTGCTGGATAAAGTTAATTTTTTCAATTGTCAATCTAAAAACTGAACATGTCAATAGGAAAGAATAACATAAACCAAACAATTGATAAAATGATGTAAACGAAACAGCATTCACAAGTTTGAAAAGAATCCCCAATCATATTATTTTTGTTAATCTGCACATAAAGTGTATACATATAACAGAACCACACGTGTGATATTTTAAAGTTTATCTTTAAATATTTGAAGATGAATAATATTTGAATGAACAGTTCTGGTAAAGAGACCTGTAAATTCAAATATCACTCATCTCAAACGCCATTAATTAAAACAAAGTACGAATTCTAGTAAATAAGAGAAAGCAAACTGGCATCTGTATAAGAGTTCCTAGTGGTTAAGCTGAATAACCCGAATTAGCCAGTTGCCGTAGTATGTACCTGTGGAACCTAGCGCCATTAAAAGACACCCGTCTATACCGAATTGGCCAGTTGTGGTTATAGTCCGGGAGGCAGAGTCATATTTTTTAAATAAATTTTAACGTCGATGATTTTGGTATATATGATAGATCAGATAGTGTAGATAATGAAGCTGACAGTCCGCTGGCGCTACAGCGTGGGTGTTTGTCATAACAATATCGCATACCCCGCTGCAATATGATATGAATAGCTATCCGATTACTGCTGATTAGCTGAGAGTCAAGGTAATATCAAGAATTGCGTTGCCATATACATTTCACATTACAGCGTGTTGTACGATCATGCTGTGACAATCCCATCCTCCAATTTTAGCACCATCTGACTGGCAGTTTCGTTATTTACACCATCTCATCTATCATATATACTCAAATCGTCGACGCTAAAATTGGTTGCAAAAATGTGACACTGCCTCCCGGACTATTAGTCTTGAAAATCAAAATGTCTAAAAGTGAGAATAATAACCAATGCTTCATTACAATAATTTAAAGCACATGGTATGCTAAATAACCCCTACATTTTACATGTATTCTTTATGTAAAATGCATTCACATATAAACACATATGCAAAAAATAGAATGGTAACTTGGAAATAAACAGTCTTATAGATTCAAATATTGCTTATCGTTAAACAAAAAATCAATACCCATTTTTTGAGCAAGATACAAATTATTAAAAACGTCTGCCGTTCGAACTATTTTGCGTAAAAAACAATGCTGGCTAAACTGAATCATAACACTCGAACAGTAACAGTCTAGAACAGGGATGATAAACCTTTTTACATACGTGTGCCAAAAATTTCACAAACAATATCTATCAATATTGCAACGTGCCAAACGTTTTAATAAAAAGATATTGCGGCATCCCGCATATGCTGATTATAGTATGAAGTAATATAATCGTTCGCTTTAATGCATTGAATAACTAAGACCAAAAATCAAAAATTAATTCTCTGAATATTGGAGTTAGCCGTTAATTTAATGAATTTTTTATTTAAAAAATTTAGTCATTTAAATGCCACGTACTGTAATAAGGAAAAACATTTAATGGATTTTTTTAAATGTAAATTTTAACTGATGATTAACATAACATCTAACTTGTAATAATTCAAGTTGTGTTAATCATTTATTACCAAGACTAATTCTATTATATGTTCAATGAGGAATATTTTTTACCTAATTCATATTTTGCTACTTAATATACAGAGCAAAATTAGGTACACGTCATTTTATTCCAATGTCTCTTTTATGAAATTCTTTTAAACAAATAACATTTTTTAATTCATATAGAATGAAAATATAGATACTTTTCAATGCATACCATCATAGAAAAAGAAAATTCTCTAATCTGTTAATTCTTGTAAAATTAGTTACCGTACTTGTAATAGTCTGTACGTGTTCAACAAAATTTTATTTTTTATAACAAAATAAAACAATAAATGTTATCTATATAATGATAATCAAATTAAGATTTTTCACGTGCTAGAGAAATTGTCGTACGTGGCAGCTCGGGCACGCGTGCCCGAGCGTTTGCCACCTCTCGTCTAAAAAAATAAAATGGCAAAGTATAGAAATGAGGAACTAAACGCTTTTTAAAATAACTTAAGGTGGGGTTCTCCGGAAAAGACTTGATCTTTAGGGCATTTTGTGCATTTCATTTTGATTAAATAATGCACATAAAGAATGTCATTAGTATTGAGTTTATTGTTCTTTCCTCTAATTATACACGAATATTGTTATATTAACCCTCTGAGCGTTTTGAAAAAGGGTAAAATTGTAATGTTGTTTTCTCTTCATTTTGTTTTAAATGCTAAAAAAATATGATTCTTTCAGCATTATAAATAAAACTTAATTACAAATATGAAAGTAACCCTTGAGAGTATTAATCATTCTTCAATGTTTTGAAAATTCATTAAATCTATAGAATTATATTATCTTAAACATTGCAAATATTGCAGTGAAACCTGGAGCTTAGTGAACGGAATATTACATTCTACACGCTTAGAGGGTTAAAAGGTTGATATTTTAATCGATGTAAACTAATCCAAGTTCATTATGCACGACATGCATAGTAAATCCGTGTATGTCCATTGCAAAAAAAAAAAAAAAAAAAAAAAAAAAAAAAAAAGACAGATGTTTTTTAATCTAGGGAAGTGTGTAATACAAACATGAAAGAAAGTATACAACAACAGTATACAACAACCTCTTCCGAGTTATTAACAAATCCAAAAAACGTTCTTTATCTCTAGAAACCTCAGACTAAAATACATTTTCGAGATTTAAAGCATCATTTATAATAACAAAGTTTCTTTTGCTGCAACTGATTTTTGGAAACGTTTCCGAATAGTTTTTACAGTCATTAATTAAGTCTTTTTAAAAGTAAGTATAGGGTTTTCTGTTTCTGTCAGTTCTCAAGTAACCATTTTCATGTACGACAAATATGTTTTACAGACATACATGATAAATTAACATCTTCTACCCTATTAAAATCCGTGCGCGTATCTATCAATGTAACCTCAAAAACTAGGAAACCACAGGGCGTAAAGCTACGAAATTTGACACACGGATTGCTGTTAGGGGGACATGAACGACTGGGGCAAAAAAATCGAAAATTTTAAATAGATTTTTTTTTAATGTTTTTGACAAATTTTTGTCTTTTTTATGTTCAACCCGTAATCGCGCAAGTTCTAACCAGTTCTAAATGTTTACTGCAATGTGAGATATGCATATTACGTACGCCACGCTACAATACTAAGAAGCTGTAGTGGGTATTGCGATAATTCTTTTATCTGGCATGCAAATAATTAGAGATTATTGAATTGCGCTTAATTATTACCCTTTTTTTAAAAAAAATCATTTTAACACAAACATGAACAAAACTTTTTTATTCTATTTATTCCTTTCTTCAAAAGGTATCGTTTTATCGTCTGCTGCCATGGGAACACGATAAATTTAATTTAATTTAAAAAATTGCCCAGAAGTAGAAAAATATTTTTCTACATATTACATAGATACATTTGGTTGTACTGATTTTTATCTTAAATTTTGGTTTAAAATTAAATCCATTAACTCCCGTGCGTAGAACGAGTTAAACAGCTAGTTAACATTAAAATAAATAAATTTTGTTGCTCTTGCATGAATAAATTCAGTTAAGGAACTCAACTGAAAATGTATAACTGAGAATGGGTAGCATCCTAAAAATAGCATAGAACAAAGGTATAGCATATATAGAACAAAGTTTCTTTTCCTGCTACGGATTTTCGGTAACATTTACGAGTAGTGTTTAAAGTATATTAATCAGTTTTCTTAAACCAGGAATATATAGATTTTTTAGATGCTATCCATTCTCAAGTAAACATGTTCAACAAGCATGTTTTATTAACAAACACGATAAATTAACAGCATTAACATTAAAAGTAACACTACGTTAACACAATATTATCATTAATATTATTTTGGGTACATCTCTATTATCCCGTCGACCACTTTTCCTAACAAAAAACTATAGCGAAATTATAACGTCAAATAAACGGGAGAACGTTGCCATTGGAATATGAAAATAAATAAATAAATAAAATATAAGAATTTAAGGACACAATTGTTATTTTAATTAATGAAATAACTAATAAATCAGTAAAACATAATGAAAAATACATGCAAATGTCGAATTAAAAACCACTTGATGACATAACAAACACGTATAATGCTTCTGACATCCAGTAAATGGGACTGCATTTTTGGCGTTTAATCTTACAGTTTGGCGACAGTTTTTTGTTATGAAAAGTGGTCGGCGGGATAATAGAGAACTACCTTATTTTGTTACTTTTGTATGTATACATTCTATTACGCAGCTGAAAATATTTAATTGAGAATAAATACCATCCTAAAAACCGACAACCTGATTACAGAAAACTGATTAATATACCGTAAAAAACTACTAAGAAACGTTTCCGAAATCAGTGGCAGCAAAAGAAACTTTCTATAAATAGTTCTTTAAATCTCGAAAATACACTCTAAAAACGAAATTTTCAAAACTGAGCAAAAAATACACAAATCTGAGTATGTCGCATAGTCAAAATGGCTCAAAATGAATCGAAATTACTCAAGTTTGAAACATGTATATACTCATTTCTGAAAACATGTGTATACTCATTTCTGAAAACATGTGTATACTCATTTCTGAAAACATGTATATACTCATTTCTGAAAACATGTGTATACTCATTTCTGAAAACATGTGTATACTCATTTCTGAAAACATGTGTATACTCATTTCTGAAAACATGTATATACTCATTTCTGAAAACATGTGTATACTCATTTCTGAAAACATGTGTATACTCATTTCTGAAAACATGTGTATACTCATTTCTGAAAACATGTGTATACTCATTTCTGAAAACATGCACACACTCAAAAATAAAACATCATGTGCTCATATTTGAGTATGTCCCTGTTTCAAAAATGAGTATGAACTGACTTCTAATCATTTTTGAGTATGTCCATGTTACAAAAATGAGTATGAAATGATCTCCATGTGCTCAGTTTTGAGTATGTCTATGTTTCAATATTCTGAGTATTTCTGGTATTTCAGAATTGAAAGCATTGAGTCGTCCTATTTGAAGCAAAAAGTTTCATTACAAAATGAAAACATCGATTTGCTCAGATTTAAAAGTGACATTTTTCTCAGTGTATATTGGTTTCTGACAATATATTGGTTCATTACATTCGTTACTAATGCTAAAGAACGATTTTCGGAATCGTGGGTAATTCGGAAGATATTGTGTTTTTTTCTTTCGTGGTTACATTATATTTTCGTAGATTTAAAAATATCTGTGTTTTTTTTTTTCAGCATAGGTGAGTGTGTTTTTAATAATCATCTGAAAGAAACAGATGACAGAGATGTTTAAAATATATTGAATTCGTTGTCGGCCAAACCTAAAAATCATAAGATAAATAAAAATTTCACAATATGACGACTGTTTGAAGTTTGGGATGAATTTTTGGCAATTACTTTTCATTGTCAAAACTGTTTAAAAATAGGAAATTATTGAAAAAATTTCATTTTTCAATCGTTTGGCCCTTAATTAAAAAATATCTATTTGAATTTGCTCAAAACAAAACGTCGATAGCTTGAACGGTTTCAGCGTGAGAACCTACAATGATTCAAAGAAACTTGTTTAAAAAAAATCATTTAATTTTTTTAATTAACTTAGTTAGCGGTGTCACTAAAGTTAGTTTTGTTAGCGGTGACACTCAAGGTTTATCAAGACTTAGGTATTGGGTGGTACAAAAAACTATTTGAGGCCATATTCTATATCTAGACAGTTTAAAGATTCAAAAAATGCAAGAAGGAAAAACACAGATTTTTTTAAAGTTTTTCGGGAGAATCTGATTTTAAAGCAAAAAAAAATATTTATTGAGTTTGTGTTATATCTGCATACATAATAACTTTTGGTATCGGTTTCATAAAAAAGGTTGTTAAAGAAAAGAGAAGGAGAAGATAAAAGTATAAGATATGAAATAGTAAAAGTACGAAGTACTTTTTTAACAGTAAAATACAGTGTTTTACCTTTAAACTGTAGTTTATATAAAATGTAACATATTTTCTGTAAAATAATCTGTAATAATCTGTAATAATGGTATTTTACTACTTTTTTAGCTTATGCATAGCTGCCAATCTTGCGGTTTTTTTTTAAGTCAAACTACAAGCATGAAGCTAGATTTTTTTTTATAATAGTGTCTTGTTTCTACGTGAAACGTATTTTTATTTTTAAATAAAATTCGGGTACATAATATGTTTATTTGGCTTTAAAAAAATAAAACTGTACGGTTGATAACTACGTTACTGTTTTGTCCGCAAAATTCATCATTTTTCTTTTGTTTTTTTTACAGTGTTATTATAGGTAGCAGAAAATACGTGAAACATTACAATGTAACTTTTAAATAAACCAAAAAAGACCTTCTGGTACAAATAGTTTTCATTTTAAACGCAAATAATGAGTTGGTTTATACGCATCAAACAAATTGTAATTGTTCATTCTAAATTTTATTCAAATACAATAAGCAAAATTTAAAATTGAATATACGCACTAAATAATACCAAATGCTACCAAAGTTCTTAGTTTGAAAAAAATTTCTAAAAATTTATGACCCATTTTAATGCCATGATATGAAAGAACATTGTTAAAAAGTTTTGCTCGACTAAAAAATTAGAAAATAAACATCCATTGAACGAGTTCAGCAGTATACGTGGAAATGCGTTGTACGAATAGACGAACTAAGCATATAATACCATATTTTTAAATTTTCGATAAAATGAAAAGCATATTATTAATATACCAACAAAATTAATAAAAAAAATCCTTTGTTTAGGAATATATAATATCTTATTGTGGAGTAATTAAGACGCATTTGGATAATGCTCAATGATAGCATTAAGTTATTGCAAAATAATTAATGAAATGTAATTAGAAAATTTTACGAAAAGATAATGATTTCAAAATTTGGAAAGATATATTTCTTGCATTTTATTTTTTATTTTTAAACGTTTAAATTATACACAGTTAAAAGATTTATATTTAAATTAATACATATTTAAATAAATATTTCTTTTAAAAGTTTGAATTTTTTAATAGTTTTATCAAAGATCACTGTTTTGCAATAGTACCTTAAAATGACTAAAAAGATACCTGCAGATTTCATAGATGCCTATTTTGAACTTATATAATATGCCCAATATATACTTTACAAATTTGATAAAATCTGGCAAAAATTCTAGTCGCCAGTAACCCCCCCCCCCCTTTCTCCTCCGAGATTAATTTTTAAAAAGCACAAAAATTATTTATGAATTAATTCAGAAAAAAACTAACATGCATAGTTTGGAATCATTAGTTACCATGTTTAGAATAGTATATAATTTAGAAAGATATTGTAAACTAAGTTTTGTAATGAAACTTATCAAAATTATATATCTCTGAAATAAAAAAATGCTGTTAACACTGAAACTAGTCGTTGGGGGCCACCGTAATACTTACCCATCATGGATATGCATAATGTAAAATATTAAAACAAAAATGTGTAAACTACTTATAAAATGCATAGCAATTCAAATAAAATCGTGGCTTGATGACGTCATAACTTTGTAGGCTCGATTACTGAATTGCTTGAAAGAGGTTTTTCCTTATAACTCCAAAAATAATAATCCTATTAACTAGCGGTTTATTGCATCTGATTAAGCGTCAAATTTCCAATTAAAATATATCTTTGAAGTGAAATTTGGATGAAATACAGGGTCATGAAAAATCGAAGAGTGTGGAAAATAGGATTACAAATATCTCAGCAACTAATTATCCGATCGACTTCATGCTTTATGCAAAATTTATGTTTTTTTATTGTCTTTTATATCCATTTCTTAAAATAAACAATTTCGAAAATTTTTATATACTTTTTATCAGAACGAATATTTCGAGAGTCCGAAAAAAATAGATCCGGTTAATCGAGGTTATTGAAATGAAATAGGCTTCTTCCCATTATTACATACTAAGTACATACCAAATTGCAAGTGTCTATCTCAATTTTTTCGGGAGATAGAGCGTTTACAGACACACAGACACACACACACACAGACACACAGACAGACGGCAAATTTTTTTTTCTAAAAATATGTTTTTTGGAATCTCCAGTGTCTGAAACATGTAAATCCGTCAAAAAAAATTTTTCGATTTTCAAAACGATTACAAGACTTACCCTATACTACGTATGATGGGTAAGTAATAAGCGGCATGTTCGGTAAATTCTGATTGCCGAGTGCGTCAAATGCCCGGATAATTAAGTGCTACGAAATCTTGTATGTGATGCAGAGAGCATCGATGAAATAGTAAAGCAGGAAAACAAATTTTTGCCCATTTTTCCGTCGAAGTCAGTCAAATAATTTTGATTTTATTATTTTAAAATTTGTATTTGATGAACTTATATTTGCCAAATTAAAAATAAAAGTTAAAAATATTTTTTGTTTAAATATATAGTTTCTAAGTTTATTTTTTACTATTGAGGGGAGAAAAAAAAAGGCAGTTTGTGTTTCTTTCTGAGGTAAATATTTGTACAAAAGAAAAAAAATCCCGTTAGATTAAATAATTTGGTCGCCAGATAGAAAAACATTGTCGACAGTAGCAACCTGGCGATTTCATTTGTCAAGCCCTGTGCCCAATGCACCCTTATTAAAAAGATACGAATTCTAATATATGCGATTCAATGGAACTACAGTTACTCAAAACTCTATTTAAACTCTATACTAAACTCTAAAACTTAATCATTCCAATTACTTTAACTAAATTATCTCAATCAGCCTTTTACAGTTAATTTAAAATAGATAAAAAATCTATCGAGAGAAAGTAAAAAAGAACCAAAACACCTGTTAGGATAACTTAAAGTAATTCTCTACAACTTACACAATTTGCAAAATAACCCGCACATCATATATATATATATATATATTTGCAAATTTTGCATAAAATATATACATATCAGATAACATACATAAAAATTAGGGTGGTATCTAAAAAAAAAAAACAGGCTTACAAATTAGAATATTACTCAAATAAGTGTAAATACTGAACCACATTTAAGCAACATACAAATTGAAATAGTGTACTTTAAATTTTAATTAAATAAAAAATCAAAATTGTATAACATATCTGCCAACCTCCCACTAAATATACCGTAAAATGTGGGTTGATTGGACACAGGTTGAACATGTTTTGAACCAGAAATTTCGTTTTAGAAATAAAATCAAATAAGTTTTAACGTAAAATCATGAAATTAATTATATAAAGATATATCAAATGAATTTTCTACTTCAAAACGGGTTTAGCCTGGGTAAAATTAAAACACATTTACGTAAAAATAGGTGGAGGTTGGCAAATATGGAATGGTTTAAAAGACTTAGTCTGTAAAAAAATATGTAATAAAAGTTTCATAATCTAGGAAAATATATAATATAACCACGAACGAAAATATACAATAACCTCTTATACAATAACCCATGATTCCGATTCATTATCTTTAGTCAATCAATATATTTTTGAGATTTAAGGAAGCATTTTTTTAAAAACAAAGTTTATATTGCTACCACTAATTTTCGAAAACGTTTCCATATAATTTTTATACTGTATTAAACAGTTTCTTTACACGGAATATTAGATTTTTCGGATGATATCCATTCTCAAGAAAACAGTTTCACGTTTAACAAACATGTTTTACAGACAAACATGATAAATTAACATATTAACATTAACATTAACATTAACATTATTTTGCTACTATTGCATGGATAAATTCAATTACGCAGCTTTGAGAAAACTTTGACATTCCGCTTTGAGAAAAACTGAATATTACCCTATAAAAACTACTGTGTAACTTATCCAAAAATCAGTAGTAAGAAAGAAAAAATTATAAACGCTTCTTTAAATATCGAAAATACATTGGTTTTTGATGTTTCATAAGATAAAGAACGCCTTTCGGAATCCTGATTTGCTCGGAAGAGGTTATAGTGTATTTTCTTACGTGGTTCATTTAGATTTTTTAGATTCAGAAATATTTTTATTTTTTGACAGTGTAAAAAAATCAAGGTACCTAAATATAGATTACGCACTTTTTAGATTCATGAACAAATTTTTGATTTTGAAAATGTCTATGTTAATTTTAAATTCCTGCATTTATTTTAAACTCATGTTAGAAAATTCAGGATTATGACATGCATTAATTTTTACATAAAATAACCAACATTCTTAAAAACATAACTTATAACTTATTCAATAGCGAAAAATCATCAATATATATATTCATTTAGCTGATTTTAATCAGTGATTGACCACCTAACGTCTTTAACTTTATAACTTTTGTTCAATTAAGAATTAATAAAAAGTAAAATCTTTTTGGAATATATTCTATATATTTTAGGTTATCAACTAACAGAACGAAACAAAACCGACATTTTTCACGCTTACGAGTGGTTTTATAGAGTATTAATCAGTTTTCTCAACTATGAATAGGTGTTTTTCGGATGCTATACATTCTCAAGTAAATATTTTCATGTTCAACAAACATTACCAACAGACAAACACGCTAAATTAACAGCATTAACACTAACATTAAAATTAATGCTTATTTGTTACTCTTGCATGTATAAATTCAATTACCCGCAGCTTTAATGTTCAATAGAGAACAATCATCAATAAATATGTTCATTTAGCTAAAAATCAGTGATTGACAACCTCACGTGATTGATTTTATAACTTTAGTTTAATTAAGAATTTAAAAGAAAATTCTTTTTGGAATATATTCTGTATATTTTAGGTTATCAACTAACAGAACGAAACAAAACCGATATTTTTCACGTTTACGAGTAGTTTTATAGCGTATTAATCAGTTTAATTAACTTAGGAATATCGGGTTTTCGGATGCTATCCAGTCTCAAAAAATATTTTCATGTCCAACAAACATGGTTAACAGACAAACATGCTAAATTAACGGCATTAACACTAACATTTAAATTAAAATTTATTTGTTACTTTTGCATGTATAAATTCAATTATCCAACTTTAATGTTCAATAGAGATATATCACCGATAAATATGCTCATTTAGCTTAAAATCCGTGATTGACAACCTCACGTGTTTGACATTATAACTTTAGTTCAATTAAGAATATAAAAGAAAATTCTTTTGGAATATATTATGTATATTTTAGATTATCAACTAACAGAACGAAACAAAAACAATATTTTGCACGTTTACGAGTAGTTTTATAGTGTATTAATTAGTTTACTAGGGATATGGTTTTTTCGTATGCTATCGATTCTTAAGTAAATATTTTCATGTTCAACAATAATTTCATTATAATGTTCTGCATACAAACATCCTAAATTAATAGTATTAACACTAACACTAAAATTATTTATTTTTCGTTACTCTTGCATGTATAAATTCAATTACCCGCAGCTTTAACGTTCAATAGAGATCAAACATCAATAAATATGTTCATTTAGCTTAAAATCAGTGATTGACAACCTCACGTGTATGACTTTATAACTTTAGTTCAATTAAGAATTTAAAAGAAAATTCTTTTTGGAATATATTCTGTATATTTTAGGTTATCAACTAACAGAACGAAACAAAACCGACATTTTTCACGCTTACGAGTGGTTTTATAGAGTATTAATCAGTTTTCTCAACTATGAATAGGTGTTTTTGGGATGCTATACATTCTCAAGTAAATATTTTCATGTTCAACAAACATGACCAACAGACAAACACGCTAAATTAACAGCATTAACACTAACATTAAAATTAATGTTTATTTGTTACTCTTGCATGTATAAATTCAATTACCCGCAGCTTTAATGTTCAATAGAGAACAATCATCAATAAATATGTTCATTTAGCTAAAAATCAGTGATTGACAACCTCACGTGATTGATTTTATAATTTTAGTTTAATTAAGAATTTAAAAGAAAATTCTTTTTGGAATATATTCTGTATATTTTAGGTTATCAACTAACAGAACGAAACAAAACCGATATCTTTCACGTTTACGAGTAGTTTTATAGCGTATTAATCAGTTTAATTAACTTAGGAATATCGGGTTTTCGGATGCTATCCAGTCTCAAAAAAATATTTTCATGTCCAACAAACATGGTTAACAGACAAACATGCTAAATTAACGGCATTAACACTAACATTTAAATTAAAATGTATTTGTTACTTTTGCATGTATAAATTCAATTATCCAACTTTAATGTTCAATAGAGATATATCACCGATAAATATGCTCATTTAGCTTAAAATCCGTGATTGACAACCTCACGTGTTTGACATTATAACTTTAGTTCAATTAAGAATATAAAAGAAAATTCTTTTGGAATATATTATGTATATTTTAGATTATCAACTAACAGAACGAAACAAAAACAATATTTTGCACGTTTACCAGTAGTTTTATAGTGTATTAATTAGTTTACTAGGGATATGGGTTTTTCGTATGCTATCGATTCTTAAGTAAATATTTTCATGTTCAACAATAATTTCATTATCATGTTCTGCATACAAACATCCTAAATTAATAGTATTAACACTAACACTAAAATTATTATTTTGCGTTACTCTTGCATGTATAAATTCAATTACCCGCAGCTTTAACGTTCAATAGAGAACAAACATCAATAAATATGTTCATTTAGCTTAAAATCAGTGATTGACAACCTCACGTGTATGACTTTATAACTTTAGTTCAATTAAGAATTTAAAAGAAAATTCTTTTTGGAATATATTCTGTATATTTTAGGTTATCAACTAACAGAACGAAACAAAACCGATATTTTTCACGTTTACGAGTAGTTTTATAGCGTATTAATTAGTTTTCTCAACTAGGAATATGGGTTTTTCGGATGATAGCCATTCTCAAAAAATATTTTCATGTCCAACAAACATGGTCAACAGACAAACATGTTAAACAAGCAGCATTAACACTAACATTAAAATTAATGTTTTTTTTTTTTTGTTACTCTTGCATGTATAAATCCAATTACCCAGCTTTAATGTTCCATAAGAGAATGGATAGTATTGTAAAATCTCATATTTCGGGACGAGGGCTTAACGTACTATAAAAAGTACTCGGAAACGGTTCCGAAAATCCGTGGCTGCAAAAGAAACTTTGTTTCTATGAATGGTTCTTTAAATTTCAAACATATATTGGTTTCTGAGCGTTCTAGGGATGAAGAATGCTTTTCGGAATCATAGTTAACTCGGAAGAAGTTATTGTTTATTTCGTTTTTGGGTGTATTATATTTTCGTAGATTAAGAATCTTTTCTAACAGTGCATATGAGTGATTTGACTTAGACAAATGATTATAATAAATCACAAGCGATCGAACTACATTTGATTAAAGCTGCCTAAATCGGAATTATTCCACTACATTTGCTTAAAATTCCCAGTCAACACAGTGGTTAAGAGGCTACTTCACTCATGGGAAAACACCCGTTCGCTAATGTTAATCCTATGGGAGAAATTTTTAAAAATATCTCGTTTGTATTCCAATATTTTAAAATGACTTTTTTTGCATTAGATAGCTGAAGTGACCTCTACGCAAGCCGTTTTTTATTTTTTCAATTTTGTTTAGAGGTTATTTTTTCCATGCGGATACTTTTACTTTCGGAATCGGCTTCGAAAATAAAAGTATATAATATATATATATATATAACCTGCAACCAAAATCGAAAAAGTAAAAAACGGCTTGGGTAGAGGTCGACCTAATCTATCCAATGCAAAACAAGTCATTTAAACATATTAAAATGCAAACGAGATATTTTAAAAAATTTCTCACATAAGATTAACATTAGCGAACGGGTGTTTTCGCGTGAGTGAAGTAGCCTCTTAACATTCCAGCCACAAAATAAAGATCCTAGACGAGTTCGCGTGTTCGAAACCAGCGCGGTATGTGCGGGGAAACGAGTTCAAAGTTTTTTCTTCTACGAGAACGATAATTCGGCTTACTTTTCTATCAAAAATCCTAAGACTTCCCTTTTTGCGTAGTTTTCAAAATAATCTGCACATGCTACTTTTTTTTATGTATAATTTACACAAAATGTATTCTTATTAAAGTACATATGTAAAAATTAGAGTAGCATTTCAAAATAAATTTCTGCAGATTCAAATATTACTCATCTTAAAAGTAGTAAATAATGCCCCATCTTATAAACCACATATAAATTTAAATTGTTTATTTTAATTGTTTATTTTTGCATTTAATAATAGAAAATACTATCAAAGATTTTAATTTAAAGAAGTCATCTGAATATTTATTAGCTATGTTATGAAAGATTTTATGAAAGATGAATTATTAAATTCTAGAACATTGTTAAAAGGTTTTACTCGACGAAAAAAATCAGAAAATAAACAGCCATTAAACGTATTAAGCAAAATACATAGAAATATGTTGATCGCTCTAAGTAATTAAATTTTCGATAAAGTAAAACAAAGATTATTATAATATAAACGAAATTAATAAAAAAAAATCTTTTTTATCTGTTTTATATAATTACTTGTTATGGAATAATCAAGATGAATTTGGATAAAATACAATGATAGTCTTAAACTATTGCAAAATTATTCATGAAAAGTAATTGATAAAAGTAGAAAAAAAATGGAAATGTACATTTGTAACATTTTATTTTTCATCTTTATTTGCATAGCAAATATTTAAACTATGCAAAATAAAATTAAATTAACTTATATTTTAAAACATTATTTCTCTTTAAAATTTGATTATTTTTATAGTTTTATCAAAGTTTAATTTTTGAAGCAATTAAACAATGTATATATATATAATAATCATACAAATAGAAAATAAAAGTATATATTTAAAAGAATGTAAATATTTAAAAACCTAATAAAGTGAAAAATACAAAATAAAACAAAATAATCTAGAAAGTATACGCAATTTGTCAGTGCAGAATAATATTGAAAAATTATTGAAATACAATTAATTTATATTTTGTGAAATAATAGTGCATTCCTCCTTGATGTGTTTAAATATGTATCAGTTATTTTTGCTTGTTTTTTGTGACTATGTTTGCAAAATCGATCCTTTTCTAAACAATAAAATCAATTATTCACATACCGTTAAAAATAATTTTTAAAAAGCAAAATTTTATTTCTTATAAAAAAAAAATAGAAAAACTTTTTACTTAATGGACATTTAATTAATAAAGTTTCGTAAAAAATAGAATTTTTATCGCAGTTCATTTTCTTTTAACATTTAAAATATAATTTTAAATTCTCATATAAATAGAAAAAGAATTAATTTGTAAAAGAGATTTTTTAAAAAATAATAAAGTGTAAAATACAAATAAAAGAAGTTATTCTAAAAAAAAATATATGTACTGTTTTTATAAGTGCGGAATTGTATTGAGACATTATAGAGTACATAATTGATGAAACAGTTATTGAAAAATTTTTGGCTTTTTCTTTCAAGTGTTCTTTACCTTCTTTTTTTAGCTTTTTAATTCATTTTTTTGTGTATCCGTCATTTAAAATGTTTTGCATGTGTTTAAGTGTATATCTTTTTTTTTTTTTTTTTTTTTTTTTTTTCATGCATTTGATCACGAAGAATTATTACCTTTAAACAATAAAATCTATTCACATACCTTAAAAAGTAATTTCTTACAAAGAAAACTTTTATTTGTTAACACTCAATGCAAAATATGCATTAAGTCTGGATGGAAATTAATTTCAAACAAAAAGTTTGATAGTGAAAATTTTGATACGGAAGCTACTAAACTACTCCATCTAAACTGTTGCATCTTATCTTATGGCTATCGTAAAGTTATGTTTCAAACGTATTTTAAAGATAAAAGCTTATGTTTATATTCCCTAATAGAGGAATAATGTGTATAATATTTCAATTAAAATGCTTTAAAAAATAATTAAATATAATTTCAAAGCGTTAAAACGTTTAATATAACATATCTGTCCACCTTTTCATTGTTTTATTACCACTATTTATGAACAAGAAAAAAAATTGTCATTTAATCGCTGAAAATTTAGGATGAAATAAGACAAATTATTTTGTAAAAAAATAGTGGTACAGAAAATACGTAAAAAATTGCAGCTATTTTTACTTATTTTATTGGATTTTTTTCTTTTTTGTGATTATATCATAGATGCCAACTTTTAATCTTTTTTTTCATACCACTGTTTATGAACAAAAAAATTTGCCTTTTTTTGTTCATAAATAGTTGTAGAAAAAAGCGTAAAAGTTGGCAGCTATGTTCTAATCACAAAAATGAAATTTTTTTCAAATAAAATAAGTAGTATCAATTCTGAAATAAATTTAGTATAACATGAAATAAACATGAAATATACATGAATAATGTTGAAAAAAAAAACTGATCTTAAACAGTAAATAGTACTTAATTAATTCATAAATAAATTATGGCGAATATTATACAAACGCATTTCATTTATATTTGAAAAAAAAAACTGATATTTTAAAATTATATTTTCCATTATTTAAATTTTAAAACAAAAAAAAATTAACTACACTTTTTTTGTTTATTTCTAAATAAGGTGAAATATAAATGTTTAAATCGTAAAAGGGAAAAGGGAAAATTTTTATTAAATCACTAAAAAACAGAAAAACTTTAAACTTCTTTTTTATTTAAATATTCAGAAAATAACCGCGTATAGATTGTTAAAAAAATACATAAAATAACATTTCAACTGAAAAAAACTAAGAGTTTTACGTTAACAGGTGTCTGAGAATTTTTTTTAAAAGTAATATATGTATTATTTTATTCTTTATTATTTCTGATAGCATTCAACATGTATTTGTTGTTAATATTTTTACAAGATTTACTTCAAAAATTTTCTGGTATAAACAAAAATAATTTTTACTGATTTGGAGTACTAAGTCTACAAAAACTGCTTCAAAGGTAAAACACAGTTTCAGAAATGTACATACTAAAATATAATTTTAAAATCTGAACATGAATATTTATTTTATCATTACTGATATCGTTAGAATTCTAACCAAGTTTATGATACTTTTGTAACCAGTCTTTTTTGTTGCATACTGTTATTAAATTAGAGAATTCTTTAATTAAACGCAAACTTAATTTTTTAAATATAATTTTAGCGTAACATGTTTTAGCGCAACAGCTTTGTAATTTTGACGTATTTATACTACAGCCTTTATATTACTTTTCTCATTAATGAAAAAATAATATAAAATTTTATTTTAATAATCTAAATTATTAAACGTGGTCTTTAATTGGTTGTTTTTCTCTATGAAAAAATAAAAATATATTAATTGTTTCAATAAATAGTTTGATATGTATTTCTTGTGAAGAATAATTCATATAAAATTTTATTTAAATAATGTCATGAATTAAACATTAATTTAAATATTACAATTACTGGTGACAATTTAAACGTGCATAAATTACTTGCATAAAATTCATTATATTAATACGTTAAGTATAATTTTATAAGAATTTTATTCCTGCAAACTAATAAAATAAATAATGAAACAATGTTATAAATAAATAAATATATATTTAAGAGTATGTTTTGATGTATGTATATATAAAATATATATTATTTGTTTCCATGAAACTTTTTCAATATTTTTTATTATTATGATTATTATAGAAATTGTCAAAAAATTAATGAAACAATTTTATAAAGTAAACAACAGTTTAAAAAGCATACTTTGATCCATCAATAAAAAATACTATATATTTGCATGAAATTCTTTCAAATAATTTTCTTACCTTGGAAGAATCCAATAGGAATTAAAGAGCAGGAAAAATTATATCAGTCTGCAGGATTTCAAAAGTTTCAATTTCTCGGATTTCCACCGATGAAAATCAGATGAAAGAAATTTTTTTCCTCGCAGTAAAACAGTACTAATTTTTTTCTGGATCCTTTCACAAGCAGGATCGGGAACGAGATGAGAAAGCTCTTCGGGATTGAATTCCTTTTAAACGACGAGCGGGCGCCCCAGCGCGTAGGCGACAGAACAAACGGGCGCATGCGTGAAAGACAATTCGGGAAAAAAGTGCGAGAAATAATATGCGTTCGGAAATGTATTTGGGTTTTGTTTGTGTTGCTGAATAAAGTTATTAAAAGAGGGAGTAAACTCGGAAATTTTATAAACATTTGCATGTTTTTCAGCAGGTCAATTTTTTTTTTTTTTCAATTTAAGGGGATAGCGAGAAGGGGGTAATGTTTAATAACTGTTTGCATGTTTTACGTAGGTCAAAGATTTATATATATATATATATATATATATATATATATATATATATATCAATTTAAGAGAGCAGTGAGAGGAAGTAAACTCGGAAATTTTATAACTATTTGCATGTTTTTCAGCAGATCAAAAATTAATTGCTAAATAAAAAAAAAAAAACAATTTAAATGGACAGTGATAAGAAAGTAACCTCGGAAATTTTATAATTATTTGCATGTTTTTTGAGCAAGTCAAAGATTAATTGCTTTTTTTCTTTCAATTTAAGGGGGGCGAAGTGAGGAAAGAATGAACTCGGAAATTGTATAATTATTTGCATGTTTTTCAACAAGTCAAAAATTAATTTTTTCTCTGCTTTTATCAATTTAAAGAGATAGTGAAGAGGAGTAAACTCGGAAATTTTATAACTATTTGCATGTTTTTCAGAAGGTCAAAGATTTTCTTTTTTTTAAAAATCAGTTTAAGGGGGAGGTTTTAGGCATGTTTTTCAGAAGGTCACAGATTAATAAAAAAAAAAAAAAATCAATTGAAGAAGACAGTTAGTAGAGAGCAAACTCGGAAATTTTATAATTATTTGCATGTCTTTCAGCAAGTCAAAGATATTTTTTTTCTGTTTTTATCAATTTAAAGAGACAGTGAAGAGGAGTAAACTCGGAAATTTTATAATTATTTGCATGTCTTTCAGCAAGTCAAAGATAATTTTTTTTCTGTTTTTATCATTTTAAAGAGAAAGTGAAGAGGAGTAAACTCGGAAATTTTATAATTATTTGCATGTCTTTCAGCAAGTCAAAGATAATTTTTTTTCTGTTTTTATCAATTTAAAGAGAAAGTGAAGAGGAGTAAACTCGGAAATTTTATAATTATTTGCATGTCTTTCAGCAAGTCAAAGATAATTTTTTTTCCTGTTTTTATCAATTTAAAGAGACAGTGAAGAGGAGTAAACTCGGAAATTTTATAATTATTTGCATGTCTTTCAGCAAGTCAAAGATAATTTTTTTTTCTGTTTTTATCAATTTAAAGAGACAGTGAAGAGGAGTAAACTCGGAAATTTTATAACTATTTGCATGTCTTTCAGCAAGTCAAAGATAATTTTTTTTTCTGTTTTTATCAATTTAAAGAGACAGTGAAGAGGAGTAAACTCGGAAATTTTATAATTATTTGCATGTCTTTCAGCAAGTCAAAGATAATTTTTTTTCTGTTTTTATCAATTTAAAGAGACAGTGAAGAGGAGTAAACTCGGAAATTTTATAATTATTTGCATGTCTTTCAGCAAGTCAAAGATAATTTTTTTTTCTGTTTTTATCAATTTAAAGAGACAGTGAAGAGGAGTAAACTCGGAAATTTTATAATTATTTGCATGTCTTTCAGCAAGTCAAAGATAATTTTTTTTTCTGTTTTTATCAATTTAAAGAGATAGTGAAGAGGAGTAAACTCGGAAATTTTATAACTATTTGCATGTTTTTCAGAAGGTCAAAGATTTTCTTTTTTTTTTAAATCAGTTTAAGGGGGAGGTTTTAGGCATGTTTTTCAGAAGATCACAGATTAATTAAAAAAAAAAATCAATTGAAGAAGACAGTTAGTAGAGAGCAAACTCGGAATTTTTATAATTATTTGCATGTCTTTCAGCAAGTCAAAGATAATTTTTTTTTCTGTTTTTATCAATTTAAAGAGACAGTGAAGAGGAGTAAACTCGGAAATTTTATAATTATTTGCATGTCTTTCAGCAAGTCAAAGATAATTTTTTTTTCTGTTTTTATCAATTTAAAGAGACAGTGAAGAGGAGTAAACTCGGAAATTTTATAATTATTTGCATGTCTTTCAGCAAGTCAAAGATAATTTTTTTTTTCTGTTTTTATCAATTTAAAGAGACAGTGAAGAGGAGTAAACTCGGAAATTTTATAATTATTTGCATGTCTTTCAGCAAGTCAAAGATAATTTTTTTTTCTGTTTTTATCAATTTAAAGAGATAGTGAAGAGGAGTACACTCGGAAATTTTATAACTATTTGCATGTTTTTCAGAAGGTCAAAGATTTTCTTTTTTTTTAAATCAGTTTAAGGGGGAGGTTTTAGGCATGTTTTTCAGAAGATCACAGATTAATTTAAAAAAAAAAATCAATTGAAGAAGACAGTTAGTAGAGAGCAAACTCGGAATTTTTATAATTATTTGCATGTCTTTCAGCAAGTCAAAGGTAATTTTTTTTTCTGTTTTTATCAATTTAAAGAGACAGTGAAGAGGAGTAAACTCGGAAATTTTATAATTATTTGCGTGTCTTTCAGCAAGTCAAAGATAATTTTTTTTTCTGTTTTTATCAATTTAAAGAGACAGTGAAGAGGAGTAAACTCGGAAATTTTATAATTATTTGCATGTCTTTCAGCAAGTCAAAGATAATTTTTTTTCTGTTTTTATCAATTTAAAGAGACAGTGAAGAGGAGTAAACTCGGAAATTTTATAATTATTTGCATGTCTTTCAGCAAGTCAAAGATAATTTTTTTTTTCTGTTTTTATCAATTTAAAGAGACAGTGAAGAGGAGTAAACTCGGAAATTTTATAATTATTTGCATGTCTTTCAGCAAGTCAAAGATAATTTTTTTTTCTGTTTTTATCAATTTAAAGAGACAGTGAAGAGGAGTAAACTCGGAAATTTTATAATTATTTGCATGTTTTTCACAAGGTTAGGTCAATTTTTTTTTTATTATAAGTTTAAGGGGGAGGTTTTAGGCATGTTTTTCAGAAGGTCACAGATTAATTAAAAAAAAAAATCAGTTGAAGAAAACAGTTAGTAGAGAGCAAACTCAGAAATTTTATAATTATTTGTGTATTATTATTCTTATTTAAACATCAATTTAAAGGAATAGTGAAAAGGGAATAAACTCGGAAATTTGATAATTATTCGGACGGTTTTTAGTGATCAAACATTAGTATTATTGTTTTTAATCAATTTAAAAGGAGCATTAAAGAGGGAGTACACTCGGAAATTTGATAATTATTTGGATGTTTTTCAGTAGGTCAAGGATAAATTGCTTTTTGTTTAAATCAAATTAAGGGACCATTGAACGAAAAAAAAATCATTATTTACGTTATTGCAATAAAAAAAAAGTATTATGTACCACAAATTGAATAAATATTTAAAAAATATATCAATTTAGTAAAATCAAAAGTTTTTTAAAACTTTTAAATGTTTTAAAATTTTAAATCTTCCATACGTGTTCAATTTCGAAATGTTTTCAACCATTTAATCCTAAGTAATAACTTTTAATGTTATCCTTCTTTACTGCAATGTCCAGTAGTATTATAAAAATAATAATAATAATAAATAATAATAAATAATAAAATTTTGAAATTGTTAAAAAAAGAAAAAGGAATGTATTTATAATTAATATAAACATGTATGGTTTGTAGTAACATAAAGACATTGGGCAGCGCTTTCCATGCGCCAACTCTTTTTAAAGCCTAAATATCAAATTTCGGTGCTAAAAGAATATAGCGTCTAATGTCTACTAATAGTATAGCAGTATTAGACATCCCATTTATAAAAAAAAATTAAAAAAAATTACTTAAGAAAGAAAAAAAGATGATTACACGAATACACGGGTGGCATATTCCGTACGCCAGAGTTTACTTACAAAAAAAAAAAAAAAAAGTTATTGGAGGCTACCGTAATACTTACCCATCATGGATATCACTATTTCAAAAGTCCGAAAAAATAGTTCCGATAACTAAGGTTACTGAAATTTAATAGGCTTTGTCGCTTTATTACATTCTAAGTACATACCAAATTTCAAAACTCTATCTCAATTTTCCGGTAGATAGAGCGTTTAAAATCGTGGCTTGATGATGTCCTAAACTTTAAATGGTCTATTAGCGTAAAAAAACATCCTTATAACTCCAAAATTGATAATTATATTAACTAATTGTTTACTGCGTCGAATTAACTGTCTCATTTTCAATTAAATATATCTTTGAATTGAAATTTGAATGAAATACAGTGTCATGAAAAATCGAAGAGTGTGGAAATGGGATTACAAATATATCGGCAACTCATTATCCGATCGACTTCATTCTTTATGCAAAATTTATGTTTTTTTATTGTATTTTATATTCACTCCTTAAAATAAACAATTTCGGAAAATTGTATATACCTTTTATCAGAACGAATATTTCGAGAATCCGAAAAAAATAGTTCCGGATAATCGAGGTTACTGAAATTCAATAAGTTTCTTCCCATTATTACATACTAAGTATAAGTACATACCAAATTACAAGTCTCTATCTCAGTTTGTCCGGGAGATAGAGCGTTTACACACACGCAGAGACAGACGGACGTCAATTTTTTTTTAAAAATATGTTTTTCAGAAACTCCAGTGTCTGTCTGAAACGTGTAAATCCGTCAAAAAATTGTTTTCGATTTTCAAAACGATTGCAAGACTTAACCTATACTACGTATGATGGGTAAGTAAAAGAGAAAAAAAGAGAAGAATAGTAACCTTTCTTTCAGAGATATTTAATTGTTCAATGTTTAAATCAAGATTATAATTTTCAATTAACAATTTTTTTAAATGTATTTTAATGAAATTAATTTTAATTAGTAATGCAGACGTTTAGCTTCTGTATATACATGTGTCTGCGGATGTTAACTTTTATGTTAACATCCGAAGACACATGTATATACATGTATATTCTATTATTATAAAATGAGTGGGTGCGAAATTGAACTTTTCAGCAGGTCAAGGTTTAAATTATATATATATATATATATATATATATATATATATATATATATATATATATATATGAGTAATTTTAATTAAAAGAGGGGGGAGGGGGAACTCGGAAATGAAGGTGAAATTTCAATTGCTTCTTTTTTTTATTATTAATTATTGGGATATTTAAGAATTCTTTATAATTTTAGTGTTTGTTAAATTATCAATAATTGTTGGCCAGACGTTCTGTTTCATTTTTTGTTACTAAATAAATAAATTAAAGGGGATGGGAATTTGAATGCATTCAGTGATATCTCAAAATGAAAATAATTTCAATGACCTTTATAAATGGTAACAGTTTTAATGATATTTAATTACAGTACAAATTATAAGCATCATTTACAGAACAACCAATTAAGCATAAAAGACACGAATTTGTCTATCTGCCAGATTTGTTTATCTGTTTGAATTTCATTTTATTTCTGATATGGATAAGGAAATATTAAGAAGGTTGTAATTAGAAAAATGTTATAACGGTTTCAGTGATTCTTTGTTTTAGTTATATTTGTTATAATTCTTTTAATTAGTTAATTTATTAGTTATATTTGTTATAATTCTTTTAATTAGTTAATTTATTAGTTATATTTGTTATAATTCTTTTAATTAGTTAATTTATTAGTTATATTTGTTATAATTCTTTTAATTAGTTAATTTATTAGTATGTTATATAGTTAGTTAATATATTAGTTATATATATATATATATATTATATAGTTAGTTATACATGTTATATAGTTATATATGTTAGAATTGCTTTAATTAGTTATAATTGCTTTTGTTTTATATTATAAGTTATTTAGTTATATAATTTAAGTTTTTAAGTTATACATTATAAGTTATTTATTTAATTAATATGTTAGTTATATATATTATATAGTTAGTTATATATTTATAGATCCTTTAGTTATATATTATAAGTTATTTAGTTATATAAATTAGGTTTCTAGTTATACATTATAAGTTATTTATTTATAGTTAATATGTTAGTTATATATATTATATAGAGTTAGTAATATATGTTAAAATTGCTTTAATTAGTTATAATTACTTAATAAATTAGTTATAATTAGTTATATATTAAAAGTTATTCAGTTATATAATTTAAGTTTTTAAGTTATACATTATAAGTTATTTATTTAATTAATATGTTAGTGATATATATTATATAGTTAGTTATATATATTATATAGTTAGTTATATAATTATAGACCCTTTAGTTATAATAAGTTATTTAGTTATATATTTTATGTTTCTAGTTATACATTACAAGTTATTTATTTATAGTTAATATGTTAGTTATATATATATTATAGTTAGTAATATATGTAATACTTTCTTTAATTAGTTATAATTACTTTAGTTATATATTAAAAGTTATTTAGTTATATAAGTTAAGTTTTGTAGTTATGCATTATAAATTATTTAGCTATATAATTTATGTTTTGTAGTTATGCATTATAAGTTACTTATTTATAGTTAATATGTTATTATATGTATTATATAGTTAGTTAAGCATTTATAATTGCTTTAATTAGTTTTAATTTCTTTAGTTATATATTATAACTTATTCAATTATATATTGCAAGAGTTTTGTTATATACTATATTTAAACAGGCAAATGCATCATTTATTTATATTAAAATCTCTTTATCTAAGCAAAAACATTTTGTGAACTGTGTTTAAGGAAATTAGTTCGTCTTTATGAACTGAATTAAGGAGTTTCTAATTTAAAATCAGATTAAATCTCGGTGTACTGGAAAAGAGCTACAATGAATATTCATCATACATTACCATTAATAGTGATTACACACTTCAAATTGCTTATAAATTGTCTTAATGTTCGCTAAGAAAAGAATAGTTTGTTGTGGCATCGTGTTGAACAAATATAAATATAAACAGAGAAAACTAAGATAATACATGCGCATTTTTAAAAATGTTCCAGAATACCGCACAATTTTCTTTTTCAACACAAGTTTAATTAAACTTAAAAAATAACAGAAATTTGTTTCTAGACGAAAAAATTATTAGAAACATCAACTTATTGCAGACCATTATATTTCCAAAATAATCATATGACCGCATAAAACGAGTTAGATTTTGTTTTTATATTTATTATTTAAAAGGCATCACATTTAATCTCTATAACAAGATAAGCTGCTTCTATTAAATATATTTTTTAATTAGAATTATTATTTGTATTTGTTGCTCTTGGTTAGAGTTGCAAAGAACGGGTTTATTTCCAATAGACCCGGTTTATTCCCAGGTTTATTCCCAAAAGACCTGGTTTATTACAAAAAAAACAGGTTTATTCCCAAAAAACCCGGTTTATTCCCAGATTTAAACCGGGTTTTTTCTAGCCTTTGCAACTCTACTCTTGGTCTGTGAATATCTGTCCATATTAAGATAAATGTATCACTAACGAATCGAAACACTTACGCTCGCTTCCACCATCTACCTCAACTGTCGGATAAGTGCGAACACCTCGTCTTAATCTCAATTGATTTCACGATCAATCTGATGGGACTTGAGTCAGTCAGGTTAATGGTAAATACATTTAGAGCATCTTCGCTCAATCAGCAGTTGAGGTAAATTATGAATACGAGTGTTAGCAATACCCTCTAAACTTTCCGCTAATTATTTTTTTTTTAAGTTTCTTTTAGATTTTTTTTCTCATCACTTTCCGAACACATAGCGAAAGAAATGTGTTGTAATCACGATTTGTGTATGCGTGGAAATGCACGCGGTAACTCTCAAACGGTACTTCCGATTTGATTTGATTGCCTAAGAGGGGCTGCTCAGACAAGGAAACCAAGTCTGTAGAGGATAGTATCCCTCCCGGTCCCTTTATTAAGGTCTTAAAAAAAGTTACAGTGTTCAGCCGCAGCGGATGCCGCGGCTGAATTTGAAGGAAATTGAATTTCCTGAATTTGAAGGAAAACGGAATAATTCTGCATGAAAAACCCATTTATATAAATTAAGGGGGGGGGATTAGCCCCTTGTTCCCCCCTTTATACTTAACCAATCAATCCCGAAAAGTAATCAGGGAAGCGTCTTAACCCAATGAACCTACAAACAAAATTTGAAGGAAAACGGAATAATTCTGCATGAAAAACCCATTTATATAAATTAAGGGGGGGATTAGCCTCCCCCGATCCCCACCCCTTTATACTTAACTAATCAAACACGTAAACTAATCAGGGAAGCGCCTTAACTCAGTGAACCTATAAACAAAATTTGAAGGGAAACGGAATAATTCTGCATGAAAAACCCATTTATATAAATTAAGGGGGGGAATTAGACCCTTGTTCCCCCCCTTTATACTTGACCAATCAATCCCGAAAACTAATCAGGGAAGCGCCTTAACTCAGTGAACCTATAAACAAAATTTCAAGGAAAACGGAATAATTCTGCATGAAAAACCCATTTATATAAATTAAGGGGGGGGGGGAATTAGCCCCTTGTTCCCCCCCCCCTTTTATACTTAACCAATCAATCCCGAAAACTAATCAGGGAAGCGCCTTAACACAGTGAACCTATAAATAAAATTTGAAGGAAAACGGATATTTCTATGAAGAGTTATCGCATTACGTACGTACATACATACATACAGAACCGGCTGCCAAGCTCTCAGGGCTTGACAGCCAGTGTGATAACTGAAAAATCGCAATTTTAGAACGTTTTTTGCTCCTGCACCCCCTGGGGTTAGTGGCACCGACATAAAATATAGCCTATGTTGGAGCAGGGGTTGTCACCATCAATTTGCCACCATCACTTTTGAAATCGGTTCGGTAGTTCCAGAGATTACCCCCTACAAACAAACAAACAAGATTTACTCCTTTATAATATTAGTATAGATAAAATAAAGACTGAAATTGCATTCATTTGTTTTTATTTGCAATTTATCCAAGTGTCCGGGCTACCCGATCTTCCCGTACGAAATTCCATCTTTATATACAAAAAAAAGGTTGAGTGTATTAAAAATAATCTTATTAACAAGAAAAAAACTTATTAGACTATTAAAACTGTTATGTACATTAAAACATAAAGATTATGTTATATGTGATGATTAGAAAAACAATGTCTTTACTTAAAGTTTTCACTATCTATATATTTAAAACGCTAAGCTTTTTCTTTCGACAATCCGTGAGGACAAACTATTGCATCAAATTACACCATTCTTTTTTTAATGAAAGATATTTGGACACAGATTTGTTATTGTGCATTCGTTTGTTCGAAAATATAATTAATTAGCCGTAATTTTCAATTAAACTTTTACTTCTGCTTATGACGTCATAAAGTCGGCAACTCCCACTGTTGCAAGACATAGAGTTTATTCTCTGAACTCTGTGGTTCGCCAATCTTTTGACATTAGCTAATATCAACTAGGTAATATTTTAACATTGTAATATAAAATCTTAAAAAACTGACTTAAAATTAGCTAAAATATAATCATAATAAAATATCTAAACATAAACATATCAGTATGAATAACAAATATCACGTAAAATGTTGCAATTTAAATGATTCCAATTGAAACAAGATTTGGAGAGATACCCAGCTAACATAAAAGTACCTATTTTATTTTATTTATTTACACACATATTTAATTTCATTATCAAACACCAGGTTGCAATACAAAGCAAAAATCGTCATTTAAGTGCTAAAAATTAACATCGATATCTGTCTGCGATATTTGTACCGATTTAATCAAAATTGTTTTGGTTGCGCCGCATATTGCAAAATTAATTAAATCCATGATTATTATTTCTTTCTCAGATTCAAAATAAGAAAATTTAATACTTAACGAAATTCAATTATTTGATCGATCGCAAATTTTGTACTTTTCCATTATACGGACACCATGCCATACATGTAAATGTATGTATTAAATGTATGCAAATGTATGCTTGGCGACAATGGTGTCCGTATAATGGAAAAGTACCCAACATTTTCTTAGTTCGGGCAATAACAAAAACAAACGTTTTACAGGTAACAGAAAAATCGCCAAAAATGACTGCTTCATCAGCAGTTATGACAGCAAAGTTGGATAAAATCTACGGCATACGTCATTTTGCGAATGGCAACAGCTGACGATGAAATTTCGGTTTTGTGATTTTTGCTATTGCAATTTTTTAATTTCTAAACATTGCACATTTTAAATTTTTACACCGTTATAGAGAAAAAAAAATTTACTTTCAAATGCAATTTGTTTGAAAACTATATCTTAATTGCGTGATATATTATGGCTTATAAAATAATTTTTAAGCATGAATTTTGAAACGCCCAATAAACAAATGGAAGACTGCTGCCATTATAAATTTTTAAATAGTTACAGGTAGTAAAATTAATGAATTTTGAAATAAAAACGTCACAAGAATAGGGTGCCTTTATATGAGAGTAGCGTTATACCGGATACAAAATTTGATTAGTTCAGACGATTTTGGAGAAAAGGAAGCTTTGTAATAATTTTAAAAAATTAAAAGAAAATTATTTGTTTACACCATAAACAAACATCGGATATTTTAACAGATAATATAAACAGAAGATATTGTTTTAGATATTGCATTTTTATGAATAAAATATAAAAAAATTATTTCACAAATTTAATAAAAATGCATATAAAAAGTTAATATGAGCAGTAAGAAACAACGTTTTAATTCATATTTCATCAGTATTTTACAAATAATGTTAACGGTCATTGCGAAGTTGGAAAAAACGTATATACATGAAGTTCGTTAATATCGCGATCACTATATCGCATGCATAAGATGATGAATAATAAATTAACAAAGAAGCATCACTGGATGCAGCGAACTCCCTGTATTAATAATACCAAAAAAATAAATAAATAAACAAAACCCTTGAAATTCGTTAATGTCGCGATCACTATATCGCATGTATAAACGCTTAGAACAAAAAAAAAAAAAAAAACTGGATGGATACCGCATGTATGAGCGCTTCACGCACAAGAAAAGCAAAGAAACCAGTAAAAAAAAATCACTAAATGCAGCAACTTTGACAAATAAAAATATGAAAAATCTATTAGATTTAGGGAAAAAAATGGTTTTCGCCTGCGTTCTGTAACCCGGGAAGCCCGGGTTCGATTCCCTAGTATTAATAAAAGAAAGTTTCGCTCTATGTGTGTGTCCGTGTGTGTGTCTGTGTGTGTGTCTGTTGGCGATGGCTAGCAAAATCTAGCTCACCTAGAAGTCTGGAAATTTAGGTGTAGATAGTCCAAGGTCTGGCCATGTGCACCTGAGCCTCAGAATTTTAATATTTTGATAATTAGCCTAGATATTAATTAGATTCTCATTAACCATCGCTTCTAAAATGTCATCTTTTAAATCAAAATGGCGAAAGAAACGAAATGGCGCGTTGGATTTGCAAGCGGAAATGAACAAATTCGAAATTATTTTACTAATTAGCGAATTTTAAGAAAACTAATTGAGATATCAATTTGAAAATTTCTGAGCATATGTAAAAAAAATATTCTGTATCTGAATATGTGATTTTTGAAAAATTCGGTTGGTAATTTTTTTTTATTTATGCAAAAAACTGCCAAAAATCTGCCGGCGCCAGTGAAAACGATCCGAGAAAGTTTCAGACAGGGATCTGCTTTCATTAAAAACTGAACTACAAAGAGATCTGTTTCTCGGGCCGAACCCTCCATTTAGTTTGCGAAAATGAAAGGAAATAATTGCCAATTTTTACTAATGAACAAAAATTTAGGTAACTAATTAAGATATAGATTTGAAATTGAGGTCGGGAAGGAATGTCATCTGCCGGCTGTTTTAGCGTAGCGTCTTCGTTATGTTCTAATTTTCAGAAAAATGTAATTATTTTTTTAATGATCGCGTTAATGTAGGTGACGGTGGTTCTCTTGAACAAATTATTCATTATATTTGCGGGTATGGGGAGGGAGGGGGTTAACGCCTTTCTCTGAGATTGTAATTATCTCGGGCCCGGGCAACGCCGGGCGGGTTAGCTAGTATAACTATAAAATGCAGAAAAAATATTCTGGTACTTCTTCATTATCCCGTCGTCCCATTAAGAAAAAAAAAACTATATCCGAATTACGTACTTTTTGGTTAGCCGGCGCCAGTAAAAAAAAAAAAAAAACATATATATATATATATATATATATATATATATATATATATACTTCACTGGCGCGCACGGCTAACAGGAAAGCAAACTCCAAATTATTCGCCAAACTGTAGCGCCCAATAAACAAAAGGAAGAATGTTGCCATTAAATCTCAAAAATAAAAATAATAATAATAAAATAATTAGGAAAAGCACCATTTACTAAAGTATCATTTATCAGTAACTTTAAACAATAAAATTTACAATATATTAATGAAAACAGAATCAAAACTAATCTTCGATATTTATTTATTCATTTCTCTTAATTATCCCTTTCGACTGTTGGATAAATGTTTGTGACGTCAGTTGAATTTCATCGATTGTACGAAATTACGCATCACAACATTTTTTCCATGCTTTTAGTAGGCGCTGTACTTTTAGGTAGATTTCGTAAGAAATACTATCTATTACATTCTCCCCTAAGTTCGAGTTTTTGCAGATCTACGCCGATTATGACTCCCAGAACCCAAAACCACTCCAGTTCAAAACTGTATCTATCTATCTATGTCACTTTTTTATAGACACGATAACTCCAATAATTCTGCACAAATCTCTTCCAAACTGATACATAAAATCAAGGGGCATAAAATCTCGAGCAAGTTCGTTAATGGGCTAAATCCAACCAGGGGGGAAATGGGGGGAGGGGTCTTTCTGTGGAAAAAGAAAAAAACCCATAACGTCTTAATTACGATATGTATCTAATCCGTTTAAAGTTATTATTACTTTTAGGAAAAGGGCGAAAATTTAGCTATAACAGATTTTTAATGATATCGTTTTAATGATTTTAATTATCATTTTAATGATTTTAATTAATGCGTAGATCTGCAAAAATTCGAACTTAGGGGAAAAAAGGGGGGGTTAGAAGAAAAAAAATCATAACTGTTTGTAAGAGGGAATTTGGTACTTTTCCGTTATACGGACACCATTGTCGCCAAGCATACATTTACATACATTTACACACATACATTTACATACATACATACATACATTTTGCATTAGCGCACATTTTGACATGGTGTTCGTATAACGGAAAAGTACCGGAAATTTATTGAAAAACAATGTTTGTCTAAAATTTTTCAACGAATATAGCCGCTGAAAGGCTAATAAAGGGTTACAGTTCACTACACCTCTTTGGTGTATCGCAAGTGATAATAATATTTATTTTCAGACTTTATGAATTAGATTTTTTGCATATAGTTGCATAAATTTTGCGCTGAGAAAATTTTCAGAAATCAACACCGATTTTAAACATATCTAAGGTTTTTGTCACATGCCCGAGCAATATTCATATAAAATTTGTAATTTATATCAAATTGTTTGCCGTCAAGTTTTGACGGGTTCCATCTAGTATGCATGTAAACAGCTTAATTTGATAGCAGCGAAAGGTGTAAAGTGCTTTTATGAAAGCGATATAGAAAACACTTTTTTAAACTAAATTAGTTTACATTTTGTCTATGAGACAACGGAAGAAAATGCTTTTTTTCCCTTCTATATCACTGACTAACTAGTTATAAGCATGCATGAAATAATAGAAAAGGGTTTTCGAGATTTAACCAATACAGTATGATCGATAAAAGCTGCATATTTGACATATTTACTGACTTTCAAAAGCTATGACTAGAAATAAACGAAAATTTATCGTGTGAGTTTTTCAAATATGTGGATTTGAATGGTGATAAAAAAAAGATACATATTTCCTTTTATGGATTTTTAGGTACGTTCGTAATTATATAAATACGTTGCACCTACAGTCTTCGTCTTGATCGCACGTCTGTCCGTCTGCTCGCATATAACAGTACAAAAACTACTCAAGTGAATGGTTTGAAATTTAATAATAATTGTTGCAGAATTGTATCTAGTCATTTGAAATTTTATGAAAATCGTTTATTGAAAAATTTTGTACTTCGCAATCTCAACTTAAATCGTAGGAGAAGGAATTAAAACTAGAAAATTGAAATTTGTTTCTTTTTCTTTTTTTTAATTTTTTTTAATTTGGACAAATTTAAGTTTAGTGCCAAAGTGCCGTATTTTATAGTTAGTCTGATCTTATGTTTAATTTTCCATAATCGGGTACATAGCCAAATGACGTATTTGGAGCAAAAGTTATGATTAAAATATTTAGTAGTATTCACTTCCATTTTAAAGAATGATGTAGCCATGATAGCAACACACGAAAAAAAACCAAATCATGGAAGATTAATGTAAATAAAAAAAAATGAGAATGCATTTTTATTTGCTCTGAGCAATCAATTGCCAATTGAAACAACTCATCTGTTACTAGCTATATTTTTCATTATTGTAAAAAACTTTTGAGATAGATTTTTTAAAAATCATGTTTGAAAATTATTTAAAAAGCTATAAAAAATCACTAATTTGAGCTAAAGGTTTCAAACAAATTTCATTCGTAAGTACATTGTTTTTTTTTTAATTATGCGATGTTTATAAATGATATAAGAGTAATAAAATTAAAAGTCATAGCACCAATGCGTCCATTGTTATACATTTAAAAAAATAACGTCCAAAAGTAAGCTATTATTTTTTGGAGACGTCAGAAAACCTTGTTTTGAAATAAATAGGATTTTGTCACTAAAAAGTAAAACTTATTAAATCCAATTACATCATACGTTTGCTAAACATTGTTTATCATTTTCCTAGCATTTTCATGGTTTCAAAAGTTCAAAAAACCATTTTTGTCGGTGCGGAATCTGCTTATAACTGCTCCAACAGAATCCTTAAATCCTTCCGATTAATACTATCTTTTATAAATCTTCATGTTATGGGTAAATTTTGTTTTGTTGTTTGACAAAACTTTTATAGGTATTATTAGAAATTTTATAGCACAAAAGTGAATTATAGAAGCCAAGAAAGATTTCCGACTAAGATCACCCTAATTAATAGTAATCGCTAAAAATATGACATTGGAAAATAATCATAATTATAATGTATGACAAATTGCACAATTAAGGAGACCCCGCATCCTTTGGCATTTCTTTTAAGTTTAAGCAATTCACAAAACCATTTAGGCGTGTTATTAAATTATTTTGTGAAATAGCACAATTTCAACGAGTAAATAAATGGCTCTTTTGGGATTGAAAATTTTAAATAAAAACAAGAACAAAAAATCTTGTATCTGTCACAGATTATGAAAAACTTTCCAACAGTAACAGAATATAATTATGAAATTTCATTTTTCATACAAATGTAACCGAATTCTTTTGTGCGTCTCTGTAAATGAAGAGAAATGTTACACACTCCTTAACCTATAGAAAACATGTTGTAGTGCACCTCAGAGATCCTTTTTAATTTTACTATGTTTGAAGCATCATAAAATCATTACAAGGAATCGCGAGCGATTTTCCCCATAGATCATAATGCAATGGAGTTATTTTGTGCGTCCCTGTAAACAAACTATAAGTGCTACTTATTATGTGCTCCTGACACAGCTTGTTTCAGTCCACCCTCAGTGATGCATATAAATTTCATTATGTATATGACGTATATTCATTATATATGAATCACCATCTATATGATGTAAGCGTTACTCGTGGACATGTTTTGCTTTATATTATAGATTAATTTTTTAAATAAAATTAATTTTTAATCGCATTATTATAATAAGAAATATATATTTTTTAAATAAATATACTGTTTAAAATTTTCTCCACCAACAAATATTAATATTAAATTAACAGTTTTCGACCACTATGCTGGTTGGTTTTCTAAACTACCTTCATTTTTTTTTTTCAGACGAAATTATTTCCACACATACCTAACGTTGTTGGAGCACTACTTTCAGCGTTGTAAATACTAAAACAAAAAACAAAAAAAAAAACACAAAAAGAAAAAAAAAAAGAAAAAAAAAAACAGGCGGGATACGGTCGGTTTCTCAAAACGAACCTCGAAATTGTATTATTTTATATCTCTAAAACAAAATCTTGCCGAACGAACCTAGGGTTAAGGAGGAGGGCACTGCCTTCAGTGGCTTATACGTAGGTGGGTTACGCCCGCTCTGGTCGGTTTTTCAAAACGAACCTCCATTTTGTGTTATTTTATATTAGATTTGTGTATTTTAACCTATCACGACCCCCAGACCCCAAAACCACCCTCCGATCAAATGTTGATTTATATATATATATATATATATATATATATATATATATATATACATATATATTTGACATTTGTCATGCTGTAACTCTCTTATTTATGAACCGATTTGGATGTGACTGTGTGCATCCGTGTGAGTATGTGTATAGGACATACCAAGGTCTTGGCCGAGTTCGTTGGCCAGCTTCATCCGCCATCTTGTTTCAAAATGACGGCGAGTTAAAAATTTAAATTTTTTAAAAATTCAAAAAGATGTACAAAAAATTCATAAATTAAAAACGTTGTTTCAAGTGTTAGATCGTGATACAAGGGGTCTGGAGCCTTTTTTGTTTGGGCTTTATCTTAAAAAAATGCCTGAGATATATGTGTTTGAAATTCTAGTTTGGCTGATATTTTGAAACAATGCTATTTTGTTTTGCCGTAACTCTCATGCTGAACTTCGCATTCAAATTCAGTATTAACGAAATCCGGAGTTGAATATTCTATAATTAGGTTCCAAGCATTTTAGCTTCGGGCGTTTGAGTAAAATGAGTTGAATTTTTAAAAACATGGAATATGGAAACTACCTTTTCCTCCAGGTACAGGCCGGAAGGACTTTTTTTAAAGTAATTTTTCCAAATGAACCTAGAATTGGCACGCTGCCTTCGATAAAGTAAATTTTGCGAGCTAAGCTCGCTAAGCAGCCTGCATCCGTGTCCACCTTAGGCGTCTGCTCCGCTTTGAACTATATATATATATATATAACTCATTTCATTTCTCCTCACTCTTAAAAAACGTTAGCGCCAAAAATAGGAAATCGGTGAATTAGTTTACGAGTTATTAAATTTTCATAGTTTTAAACGTAATTTTTTTATTTTTAAAAGAGCGTAATATTTTAATTTTTTTAAATCTACTTTTATGCCAGTATGGGAAGTTAAATTTTATTAATCATTCAGTTTTTCTCGTTTCTTTTAGATTTCATGAATTCTGTAAATTTCTGCTGTTTACAGTTAGGAAACTTTAGAAGTGCAAAGCTGTTTTATATTACAGATTAAGATAAAATTCTGATTATCAAATATTTAAAATATTCATTTTTTTTTTCTATTAGCACTGATAGTTTTTTCTAGCGTATGTCATCACTGAGTTATGAAAAATTGGAACAAAATTTCTATTTAGTATCAAAATAGTTGTCATATAAATTATAATTATCTTATATATTGAAACGAAAAGGTATTTTCGTCAAATCAGTTTTTCACATGAAAATGACCCATTTGCGTATGCGTCAAATTAAATCTACAACCTAACCAGTTTTAAGAGAACAGTCAAACGAGAAAACGGTGACCGAGTGGTATAATGCATGGTGCTTTTCTGTTCCGATCGCAGTGTGGGTTCGAAACCCACTCCTGGCGGAATGATTTTTCTTATTTTATTGGCATTAATTCATTTTAATAATGCCATATTTAATTCAGTAGGAAAAGTTGTATATATATATTTTTATTCGAATGCTTTATAATTAAGTAAAACTTAACACCTAAGAATTTTCTGTTTTAATTACTAAATTGATATTAAAAGTATTTAAATTAAAATATCGTGCATGTAATTATCGATTAAATAAATTGAATTGGTCTACAATTTTTATTATATTCGGTATGACCATTATCAAGATGTCATAAATATAATAAGATAAGCCTGTGATTATTTTTTGTAAAAAAGGAAAAATAAAAGGAGAGAAAACAAAAAGAAGGAAAAATATTCATACAGGAACTCTAAATTATCTTGATATCCATGATTTAACAATTAAACAATGTGTGAAAATGGAAAATATAAATTCAAGTAATTAAAAAATATGTATTATAAATCTTTAGCTGCCGACAACAAAGCTTAAATTCAAGGTTTTAGAATCAGACTGATAAAAATAAATTTAATGAAAAATTTTAAAAGTAAAAGTAGTTAAAAAAAAAAAAAAAAAAAAAAAAAAAACAGAAATACTAAATTTTGTTATTTTTTCAAATATTGGGATTGTGGTAAATAAAATTTAACAATAGACAATATTTTTTAATTACTTATTTTATATTATAAAGATTTAAATTAAAAGACTTTGCATGTAGTTATCGATTAAATAAAGTAATCTAAACTTTATCTATTATTTGTATGACCATTATCAATAATATATATTTGTATAACTAAGGAAAGTATATGAATATTCTCTTTAAAAAGTAAAAATAAAAATAATAATAAAAATAAGAGAAAAAAGAAAGAAGCAAAAATATCCATATAAGAATTATAAAAGAAATTACCTTGATATCCATGGTTTATCTGGGTTTTAGAGTCAGGCTGATAAAAATAAAATTAATGAAAATTTTTAAAAGTCGTGTAATTTAAAAAAAAATTAAAAATACTAAATATTGATATATTTTTAAAAAAAATTGTGACTGTAGTACGTAAAAATAAATCATTCAATTAATATTTTTAGTAAATTCTTGATAAATTAATTCAAATATAATAGGAGTAAATTATAAGCTTAAAATTATTTCACTTCATTAGTTGAGTAGGCTGGACTGACACCGCAATCTATCGTCTTATATCTATAGGAATCTCTTACACAGTATAACAATTCATAAAATTTTCAAATACTTAATTCATTTAAAAGCATCTAATTAGAAATAAAAGCATATCTATAAAGGAACTTCCAAGTTATTTACCGTCATATCTTGACGGGTACTATCTATTTTTTATTAAACGTTTATTAACGTTTATTAACATTAAGAAAATTACGTTAGACGTGAATAAACATAATTAAATTTAATAATGTTTGATTAATTTAATGTGTATTTCATAAAAATAAAGAAATAAGCATGTATTATGCTTTAACATCAGTTTAATGCTGATTATTTTATTTCATGTAATTGCTGTTTTGTTAAGGGGACGGTGGATTTTCAAATTAGCAAAAATCAGCCAAATATACGAATTTTAGCTTTTGTTTTATTAACCATTCAACGGCCATAAGTAAACTTATATATATTTATTTCGAATTCATAGATTGTATTGCATCGTTTTCATTAAAAAAGGGTAATAAAATGCAATTTTTATCAAAAAGTGACATCCTAATCATCATGACACATATGGGTGACATACGAACTCAAGACCGCATCACAGCAACAAAAAATAATAGAACATTCAAAATCCCACAAATATCAATTCAAAATTCAGGCAAAAAACTAGTCGGATGTGTCAATCCAAAAAGTTTCTTCTATCTCATGCATGTTTATACTCAAAAAGCGTAATTTTTTTTATAATGCATTTTAAAATGAAAAAAATGCAACATAGCAGCGTTACCTGTTATATAATTTACACGAAAACCCATCATCACCAACTTATTTCAAGGTCTAACAGAATATGAAGTTTGATGAAATTCCATGCATTAGTTCTTGAGATATGACTATCGATAAAATCGTGTGAATCCTGAAAACTGCAGTATAGCAGGACCACCTGTTGGACGATTTACACCAAAAATTAATCAGAACCAATTTATATTAAGGTACAACATAATCTAAAGTTTTATTAAATTCCGTGCATTAGTTCTTAAGATAGAGTGCCCACAATTTTTTTGTCTCAAGTAGACACCTCAGAGCAAATGACAGACACACACAGACAGACATTTTCTAAAAGAGTCAAATCATGTTCAGGAATTTCTGAAACGTATTAGTCCGTCGAAAACCGGAAGTAGTAATTTTTTACGAATCCAATACTTTCCTCTTATAAAGGTAGAAAGTACAAATATGAGACTTACTGCTTTTTTGACATTATATACCAAAAATGAAAATTAACTTCAGTCCTTGCTTATTTGGAGAAGGTACAAAACTTTGGAATGCTAGTACCATATCAGAAAATTTTAGAGATGTGGGACTTTTTTCTATGATTAGGTAAACTCTTTTAGATCCCAATAAAGGCCCCAACGGTACATATTCACTTAAAATCTAAGCATGAAAGTCCTTTCAAAGCGGTAACGCCTGGAGGTGACAATGGGCGTAGGCGGATTAATATTTACATAGTTCAAACTATCAATGCATTGCCATATATTGGAGAGTATATTTTCATACTTCTTAAAGCTAAATGTGAAAGATAAAAATGAAAATAACATATATTAATATATTTCAAATGAATTTTTCCTCAAAACAAATTTTTCGTAGTCTATTCGTCTATTAAAAAATTCTCCAGTTTTAATTTTTGTTTCGAATTTTTAATATCTGTAAGGGATGATCTCTTTATACATAACTATAATAAATTAATATATTCGTTTTAGAATGCTGGCATATTAAAGTTCTCAAATTAGTAATAAAGTAACATATAAATTTTTAATACAATTCAGTTTAGTTCCGGTTTTTAATTTTTTTTTTAACTTTCTTTGGATTAAAAAACGGATGGACACATTTTTTAACAAAGACCTTTGATGTTATAAAATGAAAAAAAATTAATATATTTTAAAAATTGGATCACATGGAATATTTAAAGATATATATATATATATATATTTGTTATTTAATGAATTTGGAAATTTTGAGTAAATTGATAAATTTTAAAAATATATATTGAATTTATGGTACAGAACAGTTCTTTCTTTCAAGAATTTGTTATTCGAATGAAACACGATTTTTAAAGTCTACCTTCCCTTTAAGCTTTATGAAAAAGTGTGTTTAAAATTAGTATACTTACTACATCTTAATTCAGTATTAAGTATGAAAAGCATTCCATGTTTGAATCTGAGTTATTATTAAAAACAATAACAATTTCAAAATAGTTTATTTTACGTTTATTAAATATTAGACTATGAGTTAAACAAATAAAAAAAAGAAACTTTCGCTTGTTGTATATCGCAAAGGTACATACAGAAGCATTTGCTGTAGAATATTTTTAAGAAAGTAGAATTTATTTTTATTTTAAGCCTTATTTAGAGAAAAAAAAAATTGACAATTTTGACGATTCTGCATCGAGTCCCATTACTAGATTTTATCCGAACCCGACCCGCAATATATTACTAATCCGAATCCTACCTACCAAATTGGTAGGTAGGATTCGGATTAGCCAAACCAATTCTACCAAAAGGAAAACAAAATCTGGTCACCCGACCTGATGCAGGATTCTTATCCAAACCTTGTCGACAGAAAAAGTAGCCGATCCATTAAAATCGAGCCTAATTCAGACTTAAAAACAGTCATAACGACTTCATATCCACATCACTGTGACTGAATATTTACGTCACATGACGTCACATCGATGGTCACCGCGGCTAACGAAAAAGAAAGGCTACCGCGGTGCTTTACGCGTATCTTTTTTTACAGACCGCGGGAGTCACGTGATGCTTGAATGCACCAATGCAGGTGTACGAAAAGAGCAATACGTCACTCTAGCGGTCTGTAAAAAAATATAAGTGGAATGTACCGCGGTAGCCTGTCATTTTCGTTAGCCTCGATGGTCACAAAGTCACAATGCGACGTCACAGTTCTATACGGGCGCTGCAAAAACCTAAAACGTGCAAATTTAATTCGTGCAATTGAATGCGATTTAAACCACGAAAGTGAGACCTATGTAACCTATCTCATTCGTTTGATCTCTTTAAATTAAAAATAATAATAATAATAAAACATGAAAAAAGGAGGCGCCTGAAAAGTGCCCCCATGAAAAGTTCCCCCATACGTCATTTTTACGTCACAGCAGATGGGGGTAGATTTCCAGTCATAGAAAATTTTACTTTCGTCGAAAATTGGAAAACTTCCCCCTGAAAAGTTCCCCCAAATCAGAAGGGGGAAGTTTTCCAGTGAGATGGGATTTTCTTTTCACTGAGATCTTGAAAACTTCCCCCATGAAAAGTATCCCCGTACGCCATTTTGACGTCCCCACAGATGGGGGCAGATTTCCAGTCCTAGAGAGTTTTACTTTCGTCGAAAATTGGAAAACTTCCCCCATGAAAAGTTCCCCCAAACTAAAAGGGGGAAGTTTTCCAGTGCCAGGCAATTTCTTTTTCTCTGAGATCTTGAAAAGTCGAAAATTGGAAAACTTCCCCCATGAAAAGTATCCCCATACCTCATTCTGACGTCATAGCAGATGGGGATACATATCAAGGGGGAACTTTTCCAGTGCTAGAGAATTTTCTCTTTACTGAGAACTTGAAATCCATCCCCATGAAAAGTGTCCCCATACCTCATTTTGACGTCACAATATAGGGTCACATATCCAATGCTAAAACATTTTACTTGTGTCGAGAGCTGAATATCTGGCACTCGAAATGTGTTTCTCTTTTATGTCTAGTTACTATTGTTACTGTGAATTATTATACGGACTTGAAGAAATGCGCAGAAGATATTTAGTGCGTAATGTAAAAGTATCTTGCTTACTTTTCATATTCGGTTATCAAACACATACTAGGCGGTCAAAAAGGATTTAAGTATTAATGTTATATAATGTTGCTTAAAGCATAATCTGTTACAAGGCTCATGGAAACTCATCGAAAACAAAGATTTTTGTTATATTAGCGGAAAGTGTGTGCATATGATATTTGTTGTTGAGTAGAGCATCAAATGTGAATCTTTAATGAAAAATTCCCATTAGTTATTATTATTATTATTATTATTATTATTATTATTATTATTGGAAAATTAGAATTTGCTCTTTTTTTTAAAATTTTTTGTTAATATTCCCAATCAAATATCCAAAATTAATAATTTGACACAGTAATCTTCACTTTAACTTTTCTACTATTATATAAAAAAAACCAACTCATTAAATATCCATCATCAATCTGTAACATTAATAACTAGAAATTAAAAATTAATTTTTTGAAGGTATTTCATGTTTTTGGCAAACATTTCCGTAATAATTTGACATCGAATTCCACTATAAAAAATATACAGATTTTTACGCTAAGTAGAAATCACAAACAAGCGAATTTTTTCAAAAATACATAGTTTTTTTTTAATCTTTTTTAAGGTAATGCAACTAGAAAGAAAAAAATAAACATTATGTAATTTCTTATTTTAGAATTTAAAATTTGATTTCTCAACGCATAATCGTAAATTAATTAAAATTAAATTACTATTTCATAAAAAGTTTTTTTTTTTTTTTTTAGAATATAAGTAACTTTTATGGATTACTATTTCATAAAAAGTTTTTTTTTTTTTTTTTTAGAATATAAGTAACTTTTATGGATTACTATTTCATAAAAAGTTTTTTTTTTTTTTTTTTTTTTTTTTAGAATATAAGTAACTTTTATGGATACCAGATTTACAGGTATATTAATCAAGAGTGAAAGAGGGTGCTTCAACTAACTCATTAACCACATGGTTTCCAAAAATAATAAACAGATTAAGAATTCTTAACTTTTATGCAAATTTTGTGCGAGTGATAGTCCTTTTACAACCAAAACGTGTTGATATTAATTACCACAAGTTTTCCTTTCTTTAGCAAATAAAAATAATTATTTTAACTTCCGTAAAGATGCGCCTGTTGTCTTTCTGTTTAAGTTTCTATATTTCTTTTTTATAGAATTTCTTCTAAACACGAGCATTTAAATAGAAACAAAGTCTAAATTAATCTACTTTAAAGCATTATATTTACATTATTTTTTATATATTATTATTATTAAGAGTGAATGAAATTGGGCTTCAGTACCAAGCGTGAATACTGCCTTTAAGATTTCACACAGTTTTCATGTATTCAATTATTTATCTCATGTTTAATATTTGCTTACGTTTTTGTGCTTATAATTTGAGAATATGTAATGTGCTAAGTAGAATAATTTAATTAAAAGTAAATTATTTCTGTGAAATACTTCATTTGGAAATAGCATATTTTGCCGTAATAATTCAGAGGAAAACAAACGTCGCGAATATAACAGTTTAGAAATTGTTACATAATGTATGCTTAGTTTTATTATTATTATTATTATTATTATTATTATTATTATTATTATTATATTATTATGCTTTCATTTTATTTTATCTATCTCGCGCTTTTAATGTGGCAAGAATTTCTCACACCATCACTGACGATTTGATTAATTGAAGAACATGTTATATGCCAACCTAAAATGGATATTTGAAGGCTGAATATCAATGAATGATACACTTCCATAAATCATTAATGATTGAATCAAATTCTTTTTTTTTTTTTTTGTAAAAATGTTTTAACTATTTTAAGATGTGGTGTCCAAGTAATAGCACGCACAGGTTTTAATATTCAGAGAATTTATCAAGAAAATAAGAGAAATACACTTAAGGCACTCAGTTATATTATTTAGACTTTTATTTCAAATATGTATTTCTATTTATAAACAGACGCTTTTACCTCAAAACATTTCTTTGCGTGAGAGTCAAAGAATGCATATGAATCTGGAAAGTTGTGATACCGATTTAAAACTATTGTGCTAATAAACGGAATATTGATTTACTAACATTGCGCAAATTCCAATATACTCGTATGATTTCATTAAATATTTTAGACAAATACTTTTAATGATTAAGGGTGAAAAAACCGCAGATTTCAGATTACGCTAGATTAAGGAAAAGTGTTTATATTTAAGACCTGCAAGATATTAGATAAAAAATAAAAATCTAATAATAATTAGAAACTAAAACTCGGAAGTAGCTAAACTTTATCATATTGTGAAATTTCAAATTGAAAAACAAAATATTTTTTTAAAGATAAAATAATTTATATTATGAAAATTCATTGATAATAATTATTGTAAATTATGGTAATTTCTATACGGCGACTAATATCGATTCAAACATACTACAAAAATACCATCGTTTAAACATTCAGTTGTAACAGAAAGTTTTTTGACATGCTTGTCAAATTCCATAATCGTTCGCAATCTGAATGTGTGAATTTCAGTAAAAATACTTGTATATAATAATAAGATTTCAATAGGTAAGCTTCAACTATTCTGTATTAAGGCGGTTCTCATATCCAAACAAGCTTATTTCTGAGATATTTATGAATTTATTTTTTGTCTCAAACGCGTAAGATTAGCGGGTGCTCTAATTCAAAAACCGTGAAATCGAATAGTATTTTCCATTTTCGTAAAAAAAAAAATAAAAAAAATAAAAAAAAAAATCAGAAAATCTTATAAACGATGGCATTTTGGACAGAATTTCTGGACGCGACAGCTCGCTAAAGGTCATTGTGAGACAACATTCACTTATAACTCAAAATACATTTGTTTAAATATATATATATATATATTCGATTTCAAAACACTAATGTTTTGTATTAATGAGCTCAGGATTTTTTTTTTTTTTTTTGGTCCAGAACCGTCTTAAAAGTGGTATAAATATGTTTCACCGGACTTAATTATAAGAATCGCACACTTTATATATATATATATACTATATATATATATATATATATATATATATATATATATATATATATATATATAAGCGGTTGTCTTTTATGTACAATTGGAAGATGTTATGGATTTTACAATTAAATTAAGATATATTTGATTCTAAAACCAGTGAAAACCTACCGTATGTGTAGTGGAAAACTTTTTTAAACGGTAAATTTCATGGTCTTGAAGAAAAGATTGTAATTATAAAGAATAAGGTATCTGTTAAGATGAAAACCTTCTTAAAGCGATCTAATATTAATTAAATTATCTCAAATTAATTAAAATAAATACATGTTATTAAGGAATCCGCTTTGTGGAACAAAATGTAGATAACCTTTTCTTATGATAGATATTTTCACATTCGAAACCTGTTCCGAAATGTAAAAAAGAAATCATTTAAATTTACTGAAATGAGAGCAGCGAATGTCGAGAAAAAGGCGGCATCGGAAAAAATGACGCTGAAAATATAAAAGTTGCACTTTTGTCGGGAAAAGTAAACACGCCTACTAATTCTGTGAAAAATTATATTAGAAGAAAGTTACTGGCACCAAAGATTGGAAATATAGTCTACTTTTAAATGGCGTACATAAAATTTCCTTAGGAGGCCATCTACAAATAAAAACAGCCCAAATTTTGATTATTTCAATAGCAACATCTAATTTCGACAAGAAATTTTAATTCTTCTGTTCAAAAAAGGGTATTTTTCTACTAAGTAGTAAGTAAATAACTGACTTCAAACTAAGTAGTTTTTAAATTAGGTTTATAAAACGTCAAAATGCTGTTTTTGGGGGGGGGGGCATATCTGGTGCACAGAAAAGCATAATTTGAAAAAAATATATGTTTTATTCATTTCATTTAGCAATAGCTGAAACACATAAAGATGAGTGAAATGGTCATGTTGGCAAGAAAAAATAAATAGACATAGTCATTTCAACAATATAGTAACAAATTTCAATTTGAATATAGTCCCCAAAATATGCGCATTTTAAAATAACTAAGTTCTCTGAAACTAATCGTACGAATTTAATGAAAATTTGTATTTTGGCTAAAAGGGTGCAACATTAATTTATGATGTTTTAATTGTGTCTTGCTTTTGAAAGAAAAAAAAATTAAAATTGAGTTATTTTTTATATGCAGGTTGTCCTTTAATCAAGTTTTATATGTATCATTTAAAAGTAGACTTTATTATTTCCAATAGTTTGGTACCACGAACTTTCTTATATACGATAATTTTTTGCAGAGTTAGTAGAGAATGTTTACTTTTTTTTTCCCTACAACTATACGTCTATTACAAAGATTAATTCTGTATTAAAAAAATAACTAAGTAAAGTTATGTCTAGTTTATTTTTGCATAAAATGTAATTCATTTTACATTTTCTCTGTTAATAGAAATAATCTCGCTAATTTTCTTTTCTTTTAATTTTTTTTTTAAATGTCATAAGTTAACGTGACAAAGTTAATGTAACATAATTTTTTCTATAAAGTCTTTGTCTTTATAGTAAATTTTACCCTTAAAATTTCTTTTTCTGATTAAAACATAATTTATTTACAGACATGTTTTTTTATATGAAAACAACATTAACGCAAAAAAACTCAGACACACGTAACTTTTGAAGCTGTAATTTTGATTTTGCATATTTTTTTATAGATATAATTTTTTATTGCATGTATTTTTATTTTTTTATATATTTCTTTCTTAATATTCTGAAACAATAATATTTATCATAACCTATAAAAATTAAATGGCTTTATAAAAAATTTTATTAGTGTACGACAACAGGCTACTATAATTATTATTACAATTTAATTTTTCAGCTAACGCTGTGGAGAACAAGTGAAAAAGGTAAATAGGAATATAAGTGGAATATAAAATAAGAAAGGAATATAAGTGTGAAAAGTAAAATATCAGAAATATTGATTTTATATTCAAGTGTTAATAATTTGCAGGTAAACACGCTGTTATTGTAAAAATAAAATTCTTACATATGTATTATTTAAAAAAAAAAGCTTTTATTATTTTAAATTAAAAAATGTAAGATCTTCCTTATTTCTTCCACTTTTTTCGTAATCAGTTTATTATCCTGTAAAATTGTATGTAAATGTGTATCAAGTGGCACGTGAATCCTTTACTCATTTTCTTTTTTTTTTTTAATCCTAAAACAGCTTTAGTTTAATTTCTCCCTATAACCAAAAGTTGAAGTCTTGTAATATAGTGTTTTATTTTCCAGGATTCGGGCACGAGCAATACATATGATCTTTTTCCTTACTTAATCGATAACTATTATTAAAAACTCTGTGTATTTATTAGTAAAATATATATATATATGTATATATATATATATATATATATAGATTAGAATAAAAGAAAAAAATAAATGGTAAGGTACTCATAATTAGCGTGGGGTGTTAAAAGTAATGCTTAAAAAATACGATATTCGCGCATTTTATTTTTTTTTAAGTAATCTTTTTATTATGGCAATATTGGTTTTCTAGTAGTTTAATCTCAGTCGTAGTTTTATTTTTTGATATTTAAAGAGTTGATAGAAACTATTTACTTCATAAAGATTCGCCGACTTATAAAACAGTTTTTCGTATAGGTTCTAGAGATGTTTAAATAAAACACACATCTTGAAATTTAAAGAAATTGCTGAATTATTTTTATCCTAGTTGTAATATTCTGGTATTCTAAAGTTATCTGAATATTGCAAAAAATGTCCTGAGAAATAACGCATTAATCCAGAAAAAGAAAAAAAAGAAAAAAAGGAGGGGCAATTAAATAAACGGACATTTATAATTATGATTTTTGTGTTATTTTTATTACACAAAAATAAGTAAAATATTTAATTCATTGGAAAAAAAAACACCGATCATCTATTTCTTTCCATCTCTAAAATAAAATAATTTTAACATTACTTTTTATCTCTTTCAAGTATTTCAAGAAAATTAACAACATAGATCGATTGAATTATTTTACGAGAAATAATTATCCAATAAGTACACGGAATAACACTTGTTCTTAATATGAATGATAAAGAGGACCGATCGTTAGTTATAACGTGAGAATAGCTTCTATTCCAATTTCCTTTGTTTCAAAATCCATTAATTTAACGATGTTTTGATGAATTAAGATTAATTGATGTCTTGTGGATATCGGATTTTATAAAGGGGTTCTTTTCGCAGGTGCATTTTTTACGACTTCCCTTCACTAGCTATGGAAAATCTTAGGCGTTATACGTGACACCTCCAAAAAAATTAGTCCTATCTAGTTATTAGTCAAACATGAGAGTTGAATTTGTATATTTCCGTCAAGCAAGCACTTTTGAAGAACGTACAGTTTTTAAGAGGCTACTTCCGGATTTATGACATAATCTTGCCGAACGCTCTCCACAGATCCCCTGCTGCTCTCCAGTCAACTTCTTCGAACCATTGCGGATGACAGATACGATAAGGAAAGAGAAAGTTAAAAATCAACGGAAAAACGCAACGGAAGTATTTGACTGATGGTCAATGATTTTTAGTTGTGAATTCTACTATGGAAAAAAAAAAAAAAAGAGGAATTTATGACGTACTTTTATATTTCAACAATTACCGTAAATATAAATAATGTAGAAAATGAAAGGCGGAAAAGTTTCCAAGTTACTAAACCCATACCTTTTCTGATATTTCGGAAAATTACAGAAAAATATTTTAATAATTTTATTAGAAAAAAGTATCTGGATAAAATTATATTAAAAAGTTAATAGCAGTAAAAATATGGTACTAAAATATGATATCAGGCTAACATTATTTGAAATATATCAAGAAAAATGCAAGAAAATGCTTTAATGATTTTATTAGAAAAAATAGCCAGATAAATTTCCATTAAATAATTAATAACAGTAAAAATATTCTACTAAAAATATGAAATTAGCCTCGAATCATTTTAAATAAAACATTAAAAAAAATGCAGAAAAGTACAATAATTCAATTAGTGATAACCCCATAATAGCAATGTGCAGTGCATGTTCAAGCTGTTTAGGCACAAAAAGTGGAAATTTTTAGAACTTGTCGTCTTGATTTTATTTAATTTCTCACAAAGAAAGATAAGTCTTTTCAAAATTTTATTGCAATATTTTCACTTTTTTAGGCTATTAAAATAGTGGTGAATCAGAGAATATAATTTACAGGGAAAAAAATATTATAAATTATATATATATATACTATATATATTGCTGGTTTTATATATTAGGGTATGCACTTGGCTATACATTACATGTTGTTCCTTGATCCATGGTTCATAAATTTTTAAATAACTTTTTTTTTTTTTTCTTGGCAACATATGCTTCAAATTCCAATTCTTCTAATAATATGCTGACTCAAATTATATATTAACAATCTATATATTTAAAACGCTAAGCGATTTCTTTCGAGAATCCGTGAGAACAAACTACTGCCAAATTACACCATTTTTTTTTTTTAAATGAAAGATATTTGGACACAGATTTGTTATCGTGCATTCGTTTGTTCGAAAATTTAATTAATTAGCCGTAATTTTCAATTAATCTTTTACTTCTGTAAATGACGTCATAATCTGATAACGCCCACTGTAGCGAAGCATAGACTTTATTCTCTAAACTCTGTGGTTGAAAAAAAGAGAAATAATAAATATTAAAAGCACGCGGTTTTAAGGCCGAGTTTGTTAATTTGCAAGTTAAATTTCGGTACAAATACTTATCCGCGTGTTTTATAAGCGAATAAAAATTCATATTTATTGTGACGTCACAGGAATATTGTCCATTGGGTTTATTTTATCATTATGCATTATAACTTTGTTGATGCAATTTTTTCATTACAATTAAATACAAAATATATTTTTATTTGTGTGCATGGTGTTTAAGCATTAATGTAAGGTATATGAAGTACGTGTGAAAAGTTTGCGCCGGTGAAAATGACGTTATGCTTAGCTTGAAGTGCATTTTAACATTGATAAAACTAAAGAGAAAAATGTATATGATTGTGTTAACATGACATAATTTTACTGATTTTTGCATTCATAATTATAAAGATTAGAATTGGAGCAGTCATTGATTTCTTCATCTTGATTGCATACCTTGATTACATGTTACCAATTGCTTTTTTTTTAAATTATAGGATAGAAGATTTCCTTTTTTAATAAAAAAAATCGCAAAAGTAAAAGATTTCAGGAAATTTAAAGTTATTAAAAATAGTGTTATGGTAGAAAAAAATCTTGAAATAATTATTGTATTTTTAGCTAGAATAAACAATGTAAGACTAATATTTCATAGAAATTATTTTGGTAGATTTATTATAAGTTCATTTAATAGTTCCTTATTAGCGCAAAGTCCTATTTCTTTCACTGTGAATTTCTCTTTCGATGTCAAAAAATGTTTTTCCACTTTTGTACGCCAGCCAAAATACAGTGGCAATTTTTAGAAATGTACAACAGTTGTGACAACAAAGGCGCTATCGCTTTAGCTTTCATCGCGCTGACATCACTTCGAAATACTACAAATTTCTATTTTTTACTACATTTTACAATTTCAATTCTTACATCATCAATTAGAAAAAAAAATTAGCTTTCGATTGAAATTTATTTGAAAACTGCCGATTAATTTAACGACTTTTTAAATAATTTTCAAACATGAAAAGTTTTTCAATTCTATCTTATCAATGACCACCAGTTTACTTCAATAATGTAAAATAGCCCCTGGGAAAGTTGCCACAATTGAAAATAGATTTCCCTAACCATCATAAAAAGTGAATAATAATTTTTTTTTTTTTTAAGTGATAAATCATAAGATCAGATTATCCATAAGATAGAACACTTTGGCGCTAAACAAAAATCTGTCAGGAAAAACAAAAAGACTATTTTTAGTTTATGTTGAACATAAAATTGATATGTTGAATTCGCTGATGAATATGTTCCATCAGATATCAGGATATGCTAGGAATTGCATTTTTTTTATTTTTTTACATTTGTCAACTGTATATGAGGAAAAATATCCCCGACTGTGATGGAAAAGGGATCATCCTGATTATGTCAAGGAACCGAAGAAACCATACAAATAAATTACACTTGAAAACATTAAAAATCTCCCTCATCTGCAGATAGATTTATTACTGTAAAAAACTTCTTAATCTTTGCATAAAAATTGATTAGCTTAAAACAATGGATGCGTTTTAGAAGATATGGATTTGAAACGAACAATGATTAAAGAGGACATTTTAAAACTTTTAATTTAATCATTTTAAAACTTTTAATTTAATCATTTTAAAACTTTTTAACGTCGAATTTCGACGGTGCTTTTGGGCAGATGCAATGCACATGCGCATAGGAGCTCATTCGGTTGCATTATCACGGGGGGGGGGATGTATGCTTTATTTACTATGTTCTGTTATTTACTGAATATGATATGAACGTAGGAATATATTATTTGTATATACTTCATAGGTCCATGAATTTTTTTTCTTGCCGTGGGGAATATGGTGGTAATGTCAAACTGATTTGCATTACACAGTTATTTACGGATTGTTTGTTTGGAGTTTGCATCGGAAATAGTACTGTATTTGACTGGGGAAAAAAAACTTTAAAAATAAAATATTTGAAAGACTGTTTTATACGTGCCCCTTCATAAATAATAAAGAAGCTTATTTTACTGATATTGTTATAGTATTTTTTTGCGTCAAGTTTTGACGGGTTCCATCTAGTATATATTAAAAAATGAAAAAACATTCTGAAACATTGGCTGTTTTCAGTCATAGTTATTGTCAATCACATGTTTTTCTTCATAAACTAAGGGATCGAATAGTTTAATTCCTCTTTTTATGAAAATAAAAACGTACAGAATTTGCTGTCCAAGTTGGCGTTTTAAGCCGATTTCCGAGATTCTATAGCCTGGGAAAAGTTGTCTTCAGACAACAGTTAATTTTAACCCAATATGATATACAGTTATAGAAAATGTAAAATGCTATTTGATTTCAAATTACCCCAATCGTCTTGACTCCAAGCTTCATGCATTTATGCTTAAAAACAAGTTGGTGAATTAGCTTTGACTTGCAGGGTTTGGGGAGAATTTTTTTTTTTTAAGTTAAGTAGTGCATAAGCTTTCTAATTCTAAAAAAAAAGGAGTAAGTACTCGAAAATTGGAGTTTTCTAATAGTAAATTGCACAGCGCACTCAGAAAATGACACGAAACTGTTTTGTTTTAATTATGTCTAAATAAAACACACATAACAGAATTAAAAATACTCACGGGCCAAAATTTTTAGCTCCGTTCCTGACCCATGCTGTTTAAATCATTAGACCTGTCCGCTCTGGCGCGAGCAAAAACCAGTAAAATAAGGCCTAGGCCAGGCAAAAATAGCGCAATGAATTCTGGTCCAGTATTTTTTGGGGAAAATGAATATATTATTAAACCGTATTATTAAACCGCCATTATGTTACAATTAAAATTATTTTTAAAAAATAGTATGTATAAATTTCAAGGCATAATAATAATATAATAATAATAATAATAATAATAACTAAAGTACAGCAAAACGAGTGAAAAAGAATCTGCCTATGGCATAATCTTATTGTATACGAAGAGGCTATCTCACTACACAAAAATACCCGTACTCTAATGTTAATCCTATGGAAGAAATTTTTAAAGATAGCTCGTTTGCATTTTTATTTTTTTAAATGATTTTTATTTTATTTTATTTTATTTTATTTTATGCAATCGCTAGATGAGTTTGATCTCTACAAACGCCATTTTATATTTTTCAGTCATTATATCACAATCATTTTCAATCATCATTATATATCTATTTCAAAACGAAGATAATTCTAATATCATAATAATTTCGATAGGTCTTTTATAAAAATGTGTAAAATAAAGGTTTGAAAAATAATACTGATGTTTGAACTTCAGAACACAAATACACAAGATTGAGTTTTGTGAAATAAAATTTAAAAGACAAATAAAATAGAAACTTTAATAAGTAAATTGATGAATATTTATTATTTTTAAAACGAAATATTTATACTGTATAATTATATGATTTGATGGAAATAGTTTTTGAAAAGTAAACTATTGCGCGAAAGTGAGTTTAACGTTTAAACTATTTTGTTTATATCCTAATAAAGTGCAACATTTAAAATTTAATCTCTTTACAGCTTTTTAAAATTAAATTTTTATACTTACTTTTGTTTCTTTCAGATTTCATGCAAATAATTTGTATATTTTAATAATTAATATATTTTTAATTTTTATCCTTAGAAAATACATTCTTTTCAAGCATTTGATTTCATCACAGGGTACATTTTGAAGATTTATTTTAAATGTGCGGTGCATTATTTACTATTTTCCATGCTCTTTTATCATGCAATATCACAAATACTGGCCATTTTCATGCTAATCAATGCAAATAATGCGTTGTTTTAAGGCTTTCTCTAAGAAATGTTTCACTAACAAAAGTTAGGAAGTATTCGCGACGTATTTAAGAAAAGTGACTGGAAATTTCTTACTGGCAAACTGCCCTGGGTGTCAAAGAAGCATAACTATAAATGTTTAATTCAGTTGGCATCAGTTGTGCGCATCAATTTAAGTGTAACGCATGAATCATAGTTCGTACCGTCCTTAAAAGTCTTTAATTTTTTTACAAATAATACTTGCACCTTAAAAATCCTCATTTTTATTCAGAATCTGAAAAAATTCTTAAAAATCCTTAATTTCACTCTAGTATTATTTTTCAATCAGGGATGAAACTCTTTTCCGCTTTAGTGGATTTTTGATCATAATAAATTTCATTTACACATTTTTTAGCCTCACACTCACACACACTATCCAAAGTTTAAAATCTCCAAAACTGTATTGAAAAAAAAAAACCAAGAGGGGAAAATTCTGCCTTAAAGTAGAATATAGATTGCCACACACGGCTTTTATTTAAAAAATAAATAAATAAATAAATAATAATAATAAAATAATAATAATAATAATAAAATAATAATAATAATAATAAAATAATAATAATAATAATAAAATAATAATAATAATAATAATAATAATAATAATAATAATAATAATAATAATAATAATAATAATAGTAATAGTAATAGTAATAATAATACAATAATAATGATAATAATAAAATAATAATAATAATATATTTTTTAAGAAATGTCAATCAATTGTACCATACAAAACCATATGATAACTGTAGGTAGTCATATATACACCAGTTTTCATGATTTTATTTAAAAAAATGGCATCAATGGTGGTTTGACCTCGGGTGGTACAATGCTTCGGGTTGGTTCGTAATACAAGACCGACCTCTCTCAATTCTTCGATAAATGCTCGACCTTCCTCGCTATTGAAATTGATATCAAAATCTAACACGAGAACTGTTTTTTTATCTTCATCAATCGTCATGATATCTAGAATTTTTTTCTAAAATTTCTGCTGTACTGGCGCGGAGATTCGCATAACATACTACAAATCTCACGTTATTCAATATGTATGAAATGAGAATTTGCACATTTTCACCGTCGACCATCACATTTTCTTTACTTTCATCAATTATATTTTCTTTCATATATGTCATAACGCCTCGATTTTTTCGCGTTCTACTCCAACCGTTACTATGGATTGCACCTGCGACTTTGAATCCCGGAATTTGAAAGTCATCCGTTGGAATGGTATGCGTTTCGGCTAGAAGGATCAAATCACTCTGTCTGAAACACGGATCTGCCAACAAATCCTCATGGTGTGTAACTAATCCTTGCACGTTATGGAACATGAATTGAATACCAGCAAAGTTTTCGCGATTACTTAGAAACTCATAAATGGGTTTTAAGGATTTGGGTCTCAAACGCGTCAGCTCTGCCGCCAAGGAGTCGTATTCCGAAGGAGGTTTTGGTGGTTCGAATTCTCCCACGATAAACAGGCCATCAGCTCGAGTAACTCGAGACAGCGCGACATATAAGAGATTTCTTTTCATTTTCTTTCGAACATGGACCACGCATTCTTCGTAAGTGGCTCCTTGCGATTTATGGATGGTGAGCGCCTCGGACTGTATGATGGGAAACTGTTCTCGGTAAACGGTGAGTGGCGAATTTCGGGAACAGTAAATATTTTTTTTTTCACACAGTTGATGGGTGTCCAATGTCGATTAATCTGGTTTCGTACCATGTAATTGTTGTACTCTCTTCTTAAATTTTTACCAACAGTCTTCCCATCAAACTCTATCCAAAATGTTTTCACGGCGCGTGCTTCACTGTTTTTAAGTTGACTCGATTCTATTTTCCTCAGGATCCCCATCGCTCCGTTAACGAGTCCGTCCGCCGTATCCAAATTCAGGATGAGCATATACCTGGCATCTAATTTGAGAGAAAGATTCTTATTTAAATTGTTCGTGTCTTTCCTACTCATACTTCCTACTTTTCGCAACATGCTTTGCTTGGCCCGTCTACTTCCTTTGCCTGTTACGAAATCATTTCCTTCGACCGTGCACCCTTCCGTATTTAATTGTGCAATTCTCAGCGTGTTGTAGGCATCTACTTCGGCATTCGTATAAAACAAATGGATCGATGAGAAAGGTAAGGCTGAAGGGTCCTGCACGATACGGTTTTCAACCAAAGCGACATCTTCTGGCGTCATGGTACCATCAGCCACGTGATTGAGACACTCAGCAAAAGCCATGTCTTCTTTTTGCCGCATAATTTCTGTCAATTCATAAAATTGAAAACGTTCCCAAAGAAAATTTCCAACCAAATGATCCGCTTCGTAGCTTTTAGGAATCTGGTAAACGGGCGTTCCCATGACGGGTGGAAGTTGTCTGAAATCGCCAAAACAGAGAACGTTGAAGTTTCCGAAAGGTTGATCATTGCCCATAATTTGTCGCATACGTTGGTCAACGTAACGGAAAATGGCATATGACACCATGGATATTTCATCGATGAGGATTGTCTTTAGGTTTCTATATGCCGCTCTGTACTCACTCACCGTATGGTCCGAGAGATCGACCAAAATTTGTTTTATTTTAGTGGGTAGCGCAAACGTTGCATGTAGCGTTGCCCCACCGATATTGTAAACGGCTTTTCCAGTGGGTGCGACCTTCACTACGGCTAACGCAGAGGGATCGGCACCTGACTTTTCGTAACCTCGAAGTAATGTTTGCTCGAGAATACGGATGAAAAAGGATTTACCGCAACCAGCTGGTCCCGTTATAAAGATGCAATAGGGTTTGGCATTGGTGAATTCTAAATGCATCACATGCTTCAACAGATGAAACTGCCGCTCGTTGGCTTTTCGAATATTGCTTGATATTCGTTCTCTTCCCATCGGCCCGTAATTTTAAACGTACAAAATTCTTTGCCGACATATTCATCAAAATCGCGCTGAATATCGACTTTGAATTCATCTTTGAATTGTAACGGTTCTTTCCTGATGCTTTTGTCTTCTTCCTCCTCCATGTCGTCGTCTTCATCTATTATTCTTTTTTCGAGGTCATGCATGTTCACTGTTAGATGATGATATTTTTTTTTGTTCAACTCAATCATTGATTTTTTTTCGTGGTGAAGTTCTTTAAAATTTTGATTTAAAATGTCTTTAGTTTCATCTCTCCAATGCGTATACAACAGAATTTCTTCTCGATAAAACTCATCCGGTTCGATCAGTTCTCTGTAACCGACTGATCTCAACACTTTTCGAATGCGCCTTTCTTGCATGTAAAGAGGTTAATCGATCAGCTTGTGCTCCTCGCGACCTGCCTTTTTAAGCTCATAACCCGTGGAAAAATCTGCCAAGCATAATGTTTCGAAAGCTGTCGGTCGATTAACATATTTATCAAAGATGGATGACTGGAAGATATCGAAAGATCCTTTGGGTAAACCTTTTAAACTTTCTTGATTTTTCACCATTCGAACCCGCTTTCCTGGTGGAAACGTGGGAATGAAGATGTCGTTGACTGAAAACCGACTCATTGGTAGTTCTAAAAGACTCTAAGCTGCTTCTTGAACACTCACTTCTGATACACTTAAATAAGTATTCGTCACATTTCTCAAAAGGGATTTGAGGTTCCTTTCCGGTTTTTGCCTACATTGTTGGACACATTCTTTGAGCAATTTGGACATGCCTCGTTGCGATTTGTTGATGTAATCTACCATATACGCGGCGCAAGCAAAACCATTCGTAATATATTGGATATCCATGTTGGATTGCATCATATTGAGAATCTTTGGGTTATAGTTATTCAGCATGATTTCATTCACCTCACGCTTCAAGAACACCGTGGTCCGATTGATTCCCGATTCGATGACGTTCAGGTAGTGATCCAATGAATAATCTAAAGTAAATAGGAATTCATCAAAGGTCTGCATATTATTTTTCCAGTCTAGATCGGATAAATAGTCTCGTAGTTTACGATAGTCTTCTTTGAGCATTTTATTGCGAGGGTCACAATCATTCAAAAGATCCAAAATTCGCGTTCTATCCATGGGAAAGTGCGGTATGTGAAACCGACACCCTTCATATTTTCCCTTTTTCATGTAGCACGTGGTGGTATGGCGATGTTTTTGGTAGTCTATGAACGTATTTTGGAAGCTACAGGTCATCATTTCCTCAACAAATTTCTCACACGCTTCGACAGAGTCTTGCTCGTACACAGGAGCATTCTCGAGCCATAATAGCATGTGCACATGAGGACTCCCCCGGTGTTGAAATTCAATTCTATAATAGTCATATTTAATTTTGTAGCCGGCGAAAGTTCCTCTGTTTCCATGTTTTTACCAGTTCCCGAAATTAAAAATTAAAATAGAGTGCGCAAGTCACGGGATCTTTTTGAATGAGTTCGCACTTCTTTTCTTTGGTAAACAATTTTTCATTTTCAGATTCCTCCCTCGTCAAAATGTGATTGTCGACGTTCAAAGATAACGCCTGCATCAATTCAAACCATTGCAGCTCGGCCGCAGACAATGTGACAAATAGAGTCGGGATTCCCCACTGTCGCATTGCGGCATACACACGTTTTTTCTCGTTTTCCCAATGAGCAGGTGCATTTTTTATGTTTTTGAGGAATTTGTAGCCGTCGTCGTGCTGAATGAGGTCGTTCACAAAATTTTCATCGAGCAAATTTTCGGCCGTGTGAATTTGTGTGACGACGTGTGTATATATATATATATTCGTTGTGAAAATGACATTGTTTAGATTTCATTGAAAAAAAGTTATGTTTGTGTTAAAGTGGCACAATTTTTGCCGATTTTTCATTCCGTAATATAAAAGAGCAAAGCCTCAGTTGATAACTTCATAATTACTAATCTTGATTGCATATTATACTGATTACTTAATGTTATACTGATTACTGAAACACCCGTTTCAGTAATCAGTAGCATTAGTTTAAATTAAAATTTATTTTAGGAGTTAGGCCAGACAGTGTAAGATTGATTTTTTATTGTAATTATCTTTTGTAAGTTTTTTTTTTAGTCTAACAAGTCATTTAAACATTTTCATGGTTCATATTCGTTATTATTAATAATAATCACGGTCGCAAACGCGGAATTATGACAAAATTGCGAAGTTAAATACGCAAAAATAAGAAATTAATATATAATACTGTTCTTGTTATTTGGAGTCGTTCGCGATAGTTCTCCAGATAGCAACTTTTAAAAGAAAGCGTAGAATATCTAAATAAATAAACTAAAAGGACTTTAAAATAACACTTTAGCGCAGCACTAAATGAAGCCACGCATTTGTAATCGATAGTTTTTATTTCTAACAGTAATAGTAATAATAAAAGGATTCTCACAAAAATGAATTTTTTGTACTTTGAAACAGGGAGAAAAAAAAAATCTACTTTCGAGGACGAACTTTTTAAGCTTAATTAATTTTAGTATATTTTATAGTTAAACGAAAGCTATAGATTATAACACACAGGGCTGCAAAAAAGAATTTGTAAATATTGCCGTCTATGGACGCGAATTGCTTTAAATATGTTTCGAACTGGTATTTACTTGCCAGCTGAAATAGATTATTCTAAGGAATGTCTATAAACTATAAATAAATTCATATTTAAGCCAAAGAAATTAGACACATTGCAGTCCTATGGATGATTGTCGAAAGTGCACTTTTAGTTATATTATGGTATTATAGCTTAAATAAATTAGTTGAGACAAATAATAGCTTAGATTTGCATAATTATATTAATTCAATGTCAATAAGCAATTGAAGGATTATTCCTTTTTTCTTTTTCTAAATAAATCATGCAGAATGATTTTTTGTTGGATATTTACTATATATGTGAAATATATATTTTAAAACTTATTAAAAATTTTATACATAAGTAATACGACAATAATGATAAATTATTTTTAAAGTCAGTTTTTATTATCAGTTTCCATTATGTATGTCTATTTTGTGAAAAGCTTAAATTAGTGCTTGTTTTCAATAAACATTTCAGCAAATGTACAATTTATTATCATACCACGTGATAATATTAATGAGACACGGCATAAAATACTTTAAAAGAGCATAAATTCAAAGCAAAGTCGGGCATTTTATCGATGTGCTATCTATCTGTGTGTACATATACAGGAAGTAAAGAGTAATCGACCAGAGACCAAAAATGAAGTAAAGACACAAAAGTCTATAACACAAGGCTAATGTTCGTTTATTTTATATTTGTTTGTCGCAATATTATACTACATCTAAAGAAATGCACTATTTTAAATAATTGTATGAGTTGATGTTAATTTAGAATAATCAAAAACGCTTTCGTATACAAAAATCCGAATAAGTAGCTGTTATAATAGGAAATCTAACTCGGACCTTTACAGAATACAAATGAAAACCATTTTGTTTTTAATTGAAAAGTCTAATAGTTTTTTACATTATATATGTTTTCTTAGATTAAACACTAACAATACCAAAAATGATATTTATATAAAAAATGCAATTGTGTTCAAATAAAGTTGTGAAGTTTATCAAGAGTTATACTTTCGTATTAGCCTCGTGCCAGGAGTTAAAAGCCAAAAAAAGATTTATATTTACAGCAGCCTTTTGATTCTAATCATTTCTGTGGTATTGAGCGCAGAGTTCAATAAAGTGTCTTGAATTTGTGTTTTATTTATATTTTATTTTTATTATTTATTGATATAATTTAAATTTCGTTATAGAATATAAGCTGAAAATAAATGTTTCGTATAATTTTAAGTGCAAATAGATTTATCTTCCGTAATCGTCTGCACGCGATAGAGATAGATTTAAAAGTAATTCATGCTTGGAAATTATTTTTAAAATATAATAAATAAGTAACTTGCGATAAAGTTTACAAATGAACTGCGATACAGAATTAAAACAAATTGTATTTTACACTTAATTTTCCTTCTTATTCAAATGTATAAGAATTTGAAATGAGCGATGTTTAGAAGTTAAAAAAATTGCAGGAGAAACGAAATTTAATCCTCTGCTGTTGCCAACATAAAAATAACGCCACCGTTACAGATGGACACGTTTGTCCTTTATAATATATATATATTAATTAAACAATCATTCTGATTTATCATATTTTGAACTCTACAATGCAAAAGGAATTATCATTTATTGGCGAAATCACATTTTGCAACGATTACTGTAAAAAATAAACTATGTAGAAAAGAAAATAGGGAAAAGTTTCCTAATCCTCATACATTTATTTGTATTTCGAAAAAATTCTCAATAATCGTTTTAGAAAGAAAGGAAAAAAAAAAGAGAAGAAGACGAAGAAAAAGTAAAAGGATAACAAATTTGTATAAAATGGTTAATAACAGTAACGATATTGTACTGAAAATATGAAACTTAGTTTTGATTTGTTTGAAATCTGTCACGAAAAAGGCTGATAAAGCACAGTAATTCAATCAGTGGACCATATTCGATGTGGGGTACCCTACCCAATCCTGCTGGTTGGTCGCGGAAAGTTGTAATTTCTAATAAGATTGATTTCTAGCTAATCTTGATGATATCGAATTTCGCACAAAGCAAGATGAGTCTCTTTAAATTTTCATTGAAATAATTTTATGGAAAAGATACATTTTTTTAGAAAATAAAATCTTATTTAAAAAATGAAAAATTATTGAAACACTCAAATCCAAATTGTCTGCTTTCCGAGTACATGGATAATGTATAATATGTGCATTCAACAGATAATGTATAATATGTGCATTCATTGATATCCATTCAACAGAAAATGTATAATATGTGCATTCTTTGCGTAAGAATAGCACGTATATTCATTTTGATAATAGCATATTTGTGCTGTGATACATTAGTGACATGTTGTTAAATGATGAAAATTCTCTTTATTTTGACTGTAATTTATAAGTTTGAATGAATCGAAAAAATAAAATAATTAATTTTAAGGATTTTAGTCTTACAGTAAATAATAATTTCTTGATATAAAACATGTGATAAAATAAAAATATCCCATTTAAAGCAAACATCTTATCAAAATTTGTGTGTATTTCTAAACACCAATTAAAAAATATTTGCATTATATGAAAAAATTTCATTTGCTGTTAGGAAAAAATTGCTGCATTTGTTTAAGTGATGATTTTAACATGTGAGTGATTTTAGTACATTGAGTCTAATTTAGATATAATTAGTACAAAACAGCGTCGTGACATTTTCTAAATGGACTGTGCCAGTTTATTATTAAAAAATTCTACTTTTCGTGCACTTGTTACTTTTTGCACATTCTTTTATTTAACTCAATCTGTTTTTTGTATGTAAAGATGAAATTTTGCAATAAATTTTTAACCCACTTCCTGATATAAAAAAATATTTAAAAAAAACTACACAATGGCGCGTTTTTGATGACAATACAACATTTCAATATTTTAAGAGCTTAATTTTTAATAACTACATTGATTTTAAGGCATTTTTCGAGCAGCCTGCAACAAGTGATAAATCGGAAAATATTATCTGTAACTCATACAATCGTATGGTAGTTAAAAAAATGGACTTATTTCTGTGACAATAAATGTCCGCCAAAATATATCAAAGCACTGTGAAATGCAGCAATGAAACATTTTAAAGACTTAAATTATAAATAAATAATGAAGATTGCAATATAAAATAATACGCTTTTATTAAGTAATAGTTAAATAAAAATTAATTTACAATTATTCGTTGAGAAATCTATTTAGGAATCCTACGAAGATAGCTTACATAATGTTTAATTTTTTCTTTCAGGTCCCTTTCTTAAAAAATAAACGAATAAAAAATTATATATATTTTTTAATAAATCCATTTATTTAAACTTTCTAGCAAGCATTAAAAAAAAAAAAAAAGCATTGATTCTTTTATAATTGAGTTATATTTGAGACCCATACCAAATAAATGTGTTGAAACGTGAAATTTTGGGAAAAAACATGTACTGCTGTAAAAAAAATAAATAAAATAAAAATAAAAATAAAAATAAGCGTATTTTTAAGATAACCATTGAATGTTTATAAAAAAAAAAATCTTTTATTTTTTTATTTTATTATTCTCTGAAATACGTTGCTTTAGAATTAGAAAATACGATAAAACTACACTACTATAAAACTTATACTGATGTCAATAAATATTTTCCTCACTTAGCAACTTAAAACTGATGCATTCACTCAGTAGTTATGCATAAATGCATAGAATTTGCAAGTCATATCTATTAAGTTAATTTGAAACCGAATAGCATTTTGTATTTTCGACAATTATATGTCATATTGTATTAAAATTACTGTCCGATTTCACAGTTTTTGAACAAGAACACCTACCGGTAGTTTAGTCTACGAATGTTAAATAATTTAGAAATCAAAAGGTAGATTTTTTGGATTGAACAACAGTCTTATAATTTGTAATGAGCCTTCAGAAAAGCAATGGTCTATGCAGTGTACTTGAATGCCTTATTGGTGGCTTGAAATTCAAACTAACTACTTCCTGACACAATGGTGAATACCATTTTATTTGCAAATTCATGAAATTGCCATCGAATTCAGTTTTCCATTTTTCGATAAAAAGAAGGATTTTTCAGACTATGCTGTTGAACTTGTCGCTTTGAAATTAATTTCGGTCGCCAAACATGAAACGCTTATTATTATAACTCAAGATGAGATACATTAATAGAAAAAAGAAAATGCTATTCGATTCCAAATCCCTATGACAATTTTAAATTTACGATCGCTTAAGAGGCTACTTCACTCAGTTGAAAGATCGAAATAGCCGAAAAAAGAAAAACCGTTGCCATCTGTAAGGCGTATCCTGTGACTAAGATTGACACTTTTAAAGTCCAATGATATTTACTAAGCTTGCGATTGACAAACAGAAAGGTCATCCCACAACATAAAACAAGACACTTTTTGCCTTAGGCGGATAGTAAGGGAGAGTGATACCCCACAGCGAGAAAAGTGATTAGCAAACAGGAGATAGGTTTCCAATCACACTTTCTCAGATAGCTCCGCTGGGCTCAAGTCTAAACTTTATTTTCTAACACATTCTTAAAATCAATTATATATCTTTTTAAATGCACGAAATTATTTACAGATATTCAGATGCTATTTTTTTTTTTTCCTATGAAGGCAAAACATTATTCGGAAAACGATGGCAAGGATGGCGTTTTGTATTGATTTTATACACAACAGGAAAAAGTTGTATTCGAGTAGCCATTTTTTTTATAATTCAAATTATAATAAAATAAAAATGTAAAAAAAAAACGATATTCGATTCCAAAGTGATTGAGTAATAATGTCAGCAAAGATTCACGCTGTTGAGCGAGTCTCTGTTTTTTATTTTTAACACTTTCCTAATAGTTGAAAAGTGTTTATGAATTCGGTTTGTCTATCTGTCTGTCCGTGCTCTAACTCACGTAAATATACTCAGATTGTCCCGCAATTGATATATGTTATTGATGTTCACTATGGCATGTTCGGCATTGAAAATGAAGTGTGTCGCGCTTATAGTTACTTTAAAGGGACACTCAAAAGAGTTCTGTTATATTACGGTCTATAGAAGAAAATTCTTTGCGTATTATTTAAATGATGTTATACTATTTCAAATATACTGAAATTGATGTATATCACTGAGAGTAGCATTACATGGGACATTCTTACTATAGATTGCTGTGTGCATATCTTTCATTATTCATTTACAGGGACACACAAAAGAATTCTGTTAAAGTTCTGTCTGTTAACAATAATTGCTGGAAGTGCGTTTTCAGTTGCGGTGCGCTATTTTAAATTTAACTAATTTTTTGTCTATTACTTGGTGTGTATAAATTCTACAGATCATACACAAGGCAGCACAAAATATCTCGATCACATTTTCGTTTATTGACGGAAATTTCAAAAGGGAGATTTTAAACTGCGCTATGTGTTTACAAACCAAACAAAATTTTATCATTCTATCATATATATTCTGATACGAGGAAATCGTGTGTGTGGTTATATATGTATGCAAACTTTATTTTAAAAATGGCTCTAACGATTTTGACGAAATTTTGTATTTTACCGTTTTGGGGCACCAGAAAACCATTGGGCTAGGTCACATGTTCGAGAATTTTCGATTAGTAGGTCACCATGGGTCAGGGTAAAGCTAATTGTATCTAAATAACGACTCAGACCATTTTGACTGAATTTTTTAGATCCTGAGAGTTTTGCGCACGAGAAGACAATTGGCTTGGTCACATGTTCGGGAAAATTTGATTAGTGGATCATTTTGGTCATGGTTCCTGATATTTAAACTCAAAGCTAATTTTTATCGAGCATAGCTCGGTCTTCCCCGCTCGTGCATTACATATACAAATCTATTTATCATATACAGGAATGCACGAAAGAATTCGAATATTTTTTTAATGTTGTTGGTAATTCCTGAAATTGGGTTTTTAAATATGTTATGCTTATTCCAATTTATTTACGTAGACATCATCTTTCATCTTATTAAACGGTAAAGAATTGTTAAAGTATATTGGAAGTGTTAGAAAGTTTTATATAACCTATATCTTGATGCATGAGTTTTCGTATTTCTTTTTTTTTTTAAACAGCTTTAAATAATGTAATGAAACAATAAAATTAGAAATTTTATTTCCTCTTTTAAACATTCACTCCATATGAAAAAGTAATAGTTCAAACATTCTTTTTCAGATATTAATAATAATACATTTTTCATGTATTCTTTTCGTATAGTTTCATTCACTGTAATTCGGAAATTACTAAGTTTTTAGTGCTGATGTGTTTGCCACATTTTTAAGAACATTTATTATGTATGTAGATGTGTGAGTGAGCATTTGTGATGTTTGTTTGAAATGCGTAAATTTGCACTAACTTTAAGGCTCGATCCATGCAAAAAACAGTAAAATGTGTCCCGACGCAACAACCAAAGGCGGATCCAGCCCTGCAATTAGACAGGAAGACATAGCTCTTTTTTTTTTGGAGGGGGTGATCACATTTTTTAATAATCAACTTTTATATTAAAGGCTAGCAGTTGCCATATCCAAAATGGCTACTTTTCTGAAACTTTTAGAAAGTCACTTTCCTTACTAAAAATATAAAATTTACACATTGTATTGATATACCAAGAAATTGAAGAATTTCCCATTTTTTTATAAAGGCAAAGAATCATCCCTAAAATGAGCATTTTAAGACAATTAAGATTTGGCAGTTACAGAAATGCCGTCATGAGGAAGCAATTGGCTGATGTGGCCTGAAATTTAGATTAAAACACCTATTTTACGGATATTTCCCCGAAAGTTTCTTTGCCTTTATCGAAAAATGGAAAACGCTATTCAATTATATTTGTTCTGAATACGTGCACTTGTAATTGTCTTGCATCTGGTATTAAAAATGATTTCATGGATCTTTCAGAAATTGCCTAATTTGGATTGGAGTAGAACTTCAGACAGTCGGAAAGATTCTCTTAGTTGAGCAAGGGGAAGATTTAAAAGAATTTAATATATATTTTAAAAATATTCTTTAGAAGTTTTCCTTGTTCAAGGGGGCGGTCATGAACCCAAGACCACTTCCTTGGATCAGCCGTTGGCAACAATCTTTGTAAAAAGTACAGATATTCGTAGAATAATGATGATTTGAAACTATTTTTAATACTTTATGTCCCAAAATATGAATTCATGAAAATTTCATCTTCTAAAGTATTTTTCGTGAATTTTTGAAGCCACATTAGAGGATTTACATAATCATTTTATCAATTTTAGAAGGATTTTGCCAATTAAAATTAATAAACCAAAGCTGAATGTGTAGGAATTATGTAAAATATTTATATCTCCATTCAAATTTTTTAATAAAAAAATATTTTTTTTTATTTATAGAACTAGGAAATGCACAAATATTAGAATAGAAATACAAAAAATTTTCAGAACTGAAACTTTTAACTCACCATCTTCCAGCATCAAGAAAGCTGAAAAGATGCAAATGAAAGAGAAATCCTCCTTTTAAATATATTTTCGTTTTGTGCAATCAACAATGCTTTTGGAACAAGATAAAGGAAAGTATCTTTAACTCATTGTATACTGTATTACTACTAGTCGATGTATTAAATGAATTTTATAACAAGTTTTTTTCAATGATACTTTAAAGTACTGTTGGGCCATAAAGTGCTAAAGAATAGTATAATTATTTTTATAGTCTTTGTTTATAGTCCCTTTATTTATAGTCTTTGAAGCATGATAAACATTTTGATATTGTTGATAGATCTACTGCTACTAAAAGTGTAGCACTGCGAAATAAAAATACAATACATATATGATGGTTAAAGGTTTTTTTTTTCTACTTATTTTCTTCATTTTTGAACCTTTATTCTCCACCACGTTTTAATTTCTCTTTTAAATATCATATAACTTCAATTTGTTTTCAAAGATGTGAAGGGTTTTGGAATAGAAACATAATTTATGTTGATTTTTAGATTATTTCAATCAAATAAAAATCATATCAAAAGTGATATGTTAATTAACAAATTTCCTCAAAAATATTCACTAATATAATCTTTTTAAAAACTTTTCTTCGACACGAAAACTTAAATAAATTTCCGTGAACAGAATAATTGTAAAATAGAATAAATAGAAATACTAATATAGAATAACAAAGAAAAAATTTGTTCAACACTGAATTTTATTGAAAAAGTATGAAATTTCAAGCTCATAAAAAAAATTAAATAATCATATATACATAAACAAAAATACGCAAATTGTGATTATCAAAACTATTTTATTGATTGTTCATATACTACACTAACGATTACACGACACAAAAGAGAATAAATACCCTGTTTATTAATGATTTCAATGATATATACGTAATATAAAAAATATACGAGTGATATAAAGATACTAAAAATTTTATTTGCACAATTTGCGCGCACAAAAGCATACTTACTACTCTTTTCAAAATCAAATTAGACTATTTAAAATATTATTAGTAAATTCTAAGAATTGACACTTTCTTCATATAAAAGAAATAAAACATCTTTAGACTTGCAAACAGTACTTAAAATATTATACACTGAAAGAATTTTTCTAATTTAGAAGATTATCAAAATGTAAATATTTTTATATTAAAAATTAATTTCCTTTACAATTCTGAGATTTTCAAAACCAAAACAATAAATAAAAAGAATTATTCAGTAACTCTGTTTACATTCAAATGCATTACTTATATATATATATATATATATATATATATAGTGGATGTCTTATTCTTTTCACATCTCAGGGTTTTTCCGATATGTTATAAGGAGCTTAATATTGTCATTTTTATGCTTGACAATATTCGACGAATTAACATATGTTTACAATGAATTATTCTTATGAAACTCCTCTGATGAATTTTAAGATATTCATAGTTTTTCATTTTACACATTCATTTTATTGTTTTTAATCTTTACAATATATTTTCCTTTGATTTTCACGTAATGTGATTTCATTTTAATCATATATACACACACACACACACACATATATATATATATATATACACACATCAGGGTTTTACAAATTTGATCAAATTTGGTACCCAGCAACAAAATCTAGTCGCCAGTAAAAAAAAAAAAATATATATATCCCCCCCTCCTTTCCCAAACCTCCCTCATCATTTATTTCCAAAAAGAAAAAAAATCAACAAAATAATAATAATAATAATAATAATAATAACTAGTAAATCTACAGATCAGAGGCCTCAACGTCAGCTCCACAAATCATTGTTCATTGATCTCACTAATTTTTAACATTATCTGCATAATATTTGATATCCTAAAATTCAATTTTTTAAAGTTATTTATGCATTTATAAGAATGTAAAATTTATCGAAAGTTCCGGAAATTTTAAAAGTATCGCATTAAACACAATGTTATACAATGATAGAATAAACTATTTATTACTGTATTTTTTCAGAATAACAATACATTACTTCAGGGAGGCGGAACCCCCCTGAACCCTCCGTTGTCGCTTTAATTATATATCCCCAATTTCCAGTAATTGTGCTATTTCATTTCTTGAATATATGTCTGAATGTATTTACTATTTTAATTTCATTAGAATAACTATAACTTTGTACAATAGATTTTATCCTATCCTTAAAAAAATAACTTATATCTCAACCGCTAAATATCATATGTTGATGAAATTGAATAAAATTTCGTATATAAAATATGCTTATACAAATGTAAATTCCTCTTATGTGACCTATATTCCATTTACACATTCAACGTTTTTATTATTTTCATTTGGAAACCGATTTGGTAATCTTTTTTCAGTAGTTAAAATAAATTCTCATCTATTTCATTAAAAAAAAACATTTAAAAAAATAAAATCACCTGACAATTAGCTATTTTGTTAATAAAATTTCGCGTAAAAATCCTGCGATTCACTTGAATTTTCCTTTGTTGATATTCTTTGAAATATAGCTTTTACAAACGCGAAACTTTCTTTTAAACGTAAATTGGCAGGCCTGAACTGTTAAAGCGATTTGAAATCGAATACGCTTTCCATGTTTTAATAAATAAGTTACTTATTGATTTATAAGCGATTTTTGTCATCTAAAGACAGGTTTTTCTTCTTTCCCGGCCTGTCGCGTCCGGAAATCGGTTCAAAACGCCGAATTCGATAGTATTTTATGAAAGATCTTTATCCTTTACCAAAAAAATGGAAAACGCTATTCGATTGCATAGTTTCTGAATAAGAACACCTGCCAATTTCATGTGTTTCCGAAGAAAAATGAATTCGGAAATGTGTCAGAAAGTAAGTCCGCTGGATTTGAAAATAGCTTTAAACAAAATACACGTCTGACAAAAAATTGTGTACTGACACACTCATTTATGAAGCTATATGAAGATATACAATAGTAGTCTTTTAGTTTACAGAATAAATATTTAATATTTTCGAAAGAAACGTTAAAACTAATTATGTGAAATAACAGAAAAAAGGTACTATAGTAAATTTAAATACGAATGTATTTATTCGCTGGATATATCTATCTATTCATGTTTAATGACACTTCGCAGAGTAATAATCGCAGAGTAATTTGGTAAAAATAGTTTTTATTAAACTATAAATAGGCTTAAAATTACACAATGTGCTAAATACTTAAAAGATGACAGAAATATTGAAAGAAAAAATTTATAATTATTTTAATTCTCAGTACTTTCAGGCATAAACATAGCCGCCGTCAGAGAATACAATAAACCAATTAATTTTTTTTTATTTATTTTTTATCATTTTTTAATTAATCAGCACATTCTATAATTTTAAGTCTAACTTTTAAAGATGAATTTAGCATTCTATTTATTTATCTATTTGCTCATATAAATGGGGTATCACAGATTAATCAATTAAAAAAAATAGTAGTTTTGTTACAAACTCTGTCCAAAAATCAGATTTCTTATGTATCTTATGGTCTACTAAAAGTTAAAATTCCATTTATATTTTTGAAGCTAATTTTCGTTTACCACAATATAACTATTTATTTGTAAGTTTGTTGTACACTAATGACATAGTATCTTTTTTAGTTTGTTCTTAAGATTTGTTTACCTTTCAAATAATATGGTTATTATTTTTTTCAAAAACACAGTTTTAAAGATAATAATAAACAAATAGATAGTAGATTACAATTCTAAATTCTGATCTGCTGATTCTAGAAATATTTGTTTTTGTGTCAAATTATTGATATTGGATATTTGATTGGGAATATTTAAAAAAAAAAAAAAAAAAAAAAAAAAAAAAAAAAAAAAAAAAAGAGCAAATTTTTATTTTTCCAAAAAAAAAAAAAAGTAAATAATTTATGTGAATTTTTCATTAAAAGATTCACATTTGATGCTCTACTCAACAACAAATATCACATGCACACACTTTCCGCTAACATAACAAAAATCTTTGTTTTCGACGAGTTTCCATGAACCTTCTAACAGATTATGCTTTGAGCAATATTATATCACATTAATACTTAAATCCTTTTTGTCCGCCTAGTATGTGTTTGATAACCGAATATGAAAAGTAAGCAAGGTATTTTTACATTACGCACTAAATCTCTTCTGCGCATTTCTTCAAGTCCGTATAATAATAATTCACAGTAACAATAGTAATTAGACATAAAAGAGAAACACATTTAGAGTGCCAGATATTCAGCTCTCGAAACAAGTAAGATGTTCTAGCGTTAGATATGTGACCCTATATTGTGACGTCAAAATGTGGTATGGGGACACTTTTCATGGGGATGGATTTCAAGTTCTCAGTAAAGAGAAAATTCTCTAGCACTGGAAAAGTTACCCCATGATATGTATCCCCATCTGCTATGACATCAGAATGACGTATGGGGACACTTTTCATGGGGGAAGTTTTCAAGATCTCAGTGAAAAGAAAATTACCTGGTACTGGAAAACTTCCCCCTTCTGGTTTGGGGGAACTTTTCATGGGGGAACTTTTCCAATTTTCGACGAAAGTAAAACTCTCTAGGACTGGAAATCTTCCCCCATCTGTAGTGACGTCAAAATGACGTATGGGGACATCTTTTCATGGGGGAAGTTTTCAAGAACTCAGTGAAGAAGAAAATTACCTGGCACTGGAAAACTTCCTCCTTCTGGTTTGGGGGAACTTTTCAGGGGGAACTTTTCCAATTTTCGACGAAAGTAAAATTCTCTATGACTGGAAATCTACCCCCATCTGCTGTGGCGTAAAAATGACGTATGGGGGAACTTTTCATGGGGGTAGTTTTCAGCGCTCCCGAAAAGAGGATTAAAATCTGTCAATTAAGTCTCGTGATATTTAATTTTGTAAAACGCGGGCAACGCAAAATTACACGTTAGAAAAAAAAACTGTTTATCTTATCTAAAAGTCACGCGTACCCCAATTCGACTCACGTGGTATACATTCAATCTTATTCATTTTACTGCATAAAAAAAAAAAAAAAAAGTGTTGCATCTTTCTCTAGTCATGTGGTACAATGAAACAGGAGAAAAGTATCGGAACAGCAGAAGGAAATTGAACAATGACTCTCAGGAAAATATTATTTTGAAATAGAAGTATTAATATGTTTTTTTAAGTTATCGGTACCGTTAAAATCAAGAGAGTACCGTCTGTTTGTTAAAGTCCTTGTTTTGTTAAGTCGATCTGTAGCTGGTGACATCAATGACAATTTTAAGCGGTAGAAAAAAACAGAACATTTCCCCAATTCTGCGTGAAGATTCGAGGAAAACAACCCTGCGAGTGTAATCGAAATTCATGAATTAGCGTATCATGATGGCTTTTAATTAGTATATAGGCTAATTACGTGCGGATTCCTTGGTGAATAGGCGATATGCCTTCCCGAGAATTTTTGGGAACTATAATACCGCATTCAAATTATGAAAGTTAAATCACTTAGCTTTTTTTTAAACTGGACAACCCGGAATTAGGCTTCACATGTTCACATTACAAAACATTTTAAGTGACTTAACTTAGCCCAACAGATGTCAGGGCATGCGCATAAGTTGTTAAATTACTAACTATGGCTTATGACTATTATTGTTTTCATTCTTTGCGGCGTGTTAAATAAATTAACGATCAAAATGATAGTTTGAAAAAGCTAATTAATTACTTGTAGAACTGAACTCGAAATTTAAGAGGAATTTAAATAATAAAAAGAATTCAGAAGGCAAATTTCGACTCAATTCATAGTTAAGAGAGTATGGGAAGCTAAGTGAGTTTCAGAAATTTGCTGAAGTCGAAAATCCTGATTCCGAAGCCCCCGCTTCAAAAAAGTCAAGTTAAGTGACTTATCTATAGCATAATCTGAACACGATATAATGATACCTGTCTGGACACTGTACTCCTTGCGATTCCGGAGGAGACAGTGTTATTGACACACAGACAAAGACAGAAACGCACGGATTTTAAGAATATCGGTCATAGTTTTATTTTCAATACTGATCGAGGTCTTGTCTATAAATTTAAGGATCACATTTCCCGAAAGTCAGCGGGTTTAATAGAGGAAAAGTAACATGTTATGATACATGTAAAAAATACAGTAAAAAAACTATTTATTGAACATTTTTATTATTAAACGTTTCACACTTTTTCAATTCCGATACTCCTTGTATCTGATCCTTTTAGCTTTTATTTTTAAGAATGCACTATAAAGAATTTATTTATAAAAAAATAAATAATCACGTAAATTCAGAAATATATATTATGAAGGATTAGCCTTTTGAACCATTTTTTATTGAAAACACGAACCGATAAAAGTAATTTTAAACTCGGACTCATTTAAAGGGACATGGGTTAAATTATTGGGTCTTTTTATTATATGGGTCTTTATAGGCCTTTTTAATAGAACTAGGGGGCTCAGCCCCCTACTCGCTAACGATCGCCAACCCTTTGTGAATTGCGAAGCAATTCACATTGAGACCGCTACGCGGTCCCAGCTCACTTCACTCGCTCCTTTTTGTTTTTGCAGTAATTCTAACCGGAATAAGTACTAAGTACCATAAATCATTTGAATATATGAAATTGACAATTTTTTTTAATGTAAAAAAGTAATTGAACTCCGTTGGAAACACAACTAAAAATGCATTTAGTTGGAGCTACTAATGAGCATATAAATCATTTAAATACTATGAATTCACATTGAGACCGCTACGCGGTCCCAGCTCACTTCACTCGCTCCTTTTTGTTTTTGCAGTAATTCTAACCGGAATAAGTACTAAGTACCATAAATCATTTGAATATATGAAATTGACAATTTTTTTTAATGTAAAAAAGTAATTGAACTCCGTTGGAAACACAACTAAAAATGCATTTAGTTGGAGCTACTAATGAGCATATAAATCATTTAAATACTATGAATTCACATTGAGACCGCTACGCGGTCCCAGCTCACTTCAATCGCTCCTTTTTGTTTTTGCAGTAATTCTAACCGGAATAAGTACTAAGTACCATAAATCATTTGAATATATGAAATTGACAATTTTTTTTAATGTAAAAAAGTAATTGAACTCCGTTGGAAACACAACTAAAAATGCATTTAGTTGGAGCTACTAATGAGCATATAAATCATTTAAATACTATGAATTCACACTGAGACCGCTACGCGGTCCCAGCTCACTTCACTCGCTCCTTTTTGTTTTTGCAGTAATTCTAACCGGAATAAGTACTAAGTACCATAAATCATTTGAATATATGAAATTGACAATTTTTTTTAATGTAAAAAAGTAATTGAACTCCGTTGGAAACACAACTAAAAATGCATTTAGTTGGAGCTACTAATGAGCATATAAATCATTTAAATACTATGAATTCACATTGAGACCGCTACGCGGTCCCAGCTCACTTCACTCGCTCCTTTTTGTTTTTGCAGTAATTCTAACCGGAATAAGTACTAAGTACCATAAATCATTTGAATATATGAAATTGACAATTTTTTTAATGTAAAAAAGTAATTGAACTCCGTTGGAAACACAACTAAAAATGCATTTAGTTGGAGCTACTAATGAGCATATAAATCATTTAAATACTATGAATTCACATTGAGACCGCTACGCGGTCCCAGCTCACTTCACTCGCTCCTTTTTGTTTTTGCAGTAATTCTAACCGGAATAAGTACTAAGTACCATAAATCATTTGAATATATGAAATTGACAATTTTTTTAATGTAAAAAAGTAATTGAACTCCGTTGGAAACACAACTAAAAATGCATTTAGTTGGAGCTACTAATGAGCATATAAATCATTTAAATACTATGAATTCACATTGAGACCGCTACGCGGTCCCAGCTCACTTCACTCGCTCCTTTTTGTTTTTGCAGTAATTCTAACCGGAATAAGTACTAAGTACCATAAATCATTTGAATATATGAAATTGACAATTTTTTTTAATGTAAAAAAGTAATTGAACTCCGTTGGAAACACAACTAAAAATGCATTTAGTTGGAGCTACTAATGAGCATATAAATCATTTAAATACTATGAATTCACACTGAGACCGCTGCGCGGTCCCAGCTCACTTCACTCGCTCCTTTTTGTTTTTGCAGTAATTCTAACCGGAATAAGTACTAAGTACCATAAATCATTTGAATATATGAAATTGACAATTTTTTTTAATGTAAAAAAGTAATTGAACTCCGTTGGAAACACAACTAAAAATGCATTTAGTTGGAGCTACTAATGAGCATATAAATCATTTAAATACTATGAATTCACACTGAGACCGCTACGCGGTCCCAGCTCACTTCACTCGCTCCTTTTTGTTTTTGCAGTAATTCTAACCGGAATAAGTACTAAGTACCATAAATCATTTGAATATATGAAATTGACAATTTTTTTAATGTAAAAAAGTAATTGAACTCCGTTGGAAACACAACTAAAAATGCATTTAGTTGGAGCTACTAATGAGCATATAAATCATTTAAATACTATGAATTCACACTGAGACCGCTACGCGGTCCCAGCTCACTTCACTCGCTCCTTTTTGTTTTTGCAGTAATTCTAACCGGAATAAGTACTAAGTACCATAAATCATTTGAATATATGAAATTGACAATTTTTTTTAATGTAAAAAAGTAATTGAACTCCGTTGGAAACACAACTAAAAATGCATTTAGTTGGAGCTACTAATGAGCATATAAATCATTTAAATACTATGAATTCACATTGAGACCGCTACGCGGTCCCAGCTCACTTCACTCGCTCCTTTTTTTTTTTGCAGTAATTCTAACCGGAATAAGTACTAAGTACCATAAATCATTTGAATATATGAAATTGACAATTTTTTTAATGTAAAAAAGTAATTGAACTCCGTTGGAAACACAACTAAAAATGCATTTAGTTGGAGCTACTAATGAGCATATAAATCATTTAAATACTATGAATTCACATTGAGACCGTTACGCGGTCCCAGCTCACTTCACTCGCTCCTTTTTGTTTTTGCAGTAATTCTAACCGGAATAAGTACTAAGTACCATAAATCATTTGAATATATGAAATTGACAATTTTTTTTAATGTAAACATAATTTGTTTAAAATGAATTTATTTAATGTAAACATAATTTGTTTAAAACTTATTGCACCTATAATATTGTACAGCACGGCTTATTCATTAAAAAAAAAAAAAAAAAAAAAAAAAAAAAAAAAAAAAACTACGTAATAGGAAAATAGTTTATTATAGATTATAGATTTCTGCAACAGATGGCAGCAGGTGCAACCAAGACAGTTGATATTTTTACTTCTCTCCGATATTTCATGTGAGTGAAATTCATAAATAAATTCTAAGTAAGAGTTGAGAATTCATCTGAAATTAGCAATATTACTCATAATTAAAATGAGGAATAATCTCAGACGCTTTGGATTACGTACATGTTATTTTATTTTTAATATTTGCTAGCTTGATTTTCACTGCTCTGACACTGACGCCATATTGGAGGCGGAGCTGATCTATCTAACACAATCTAGTCTTTTCATTTCTCTGAGCTCTGGAAACTACGGTTGTTGCCAACAATAAGCTAGAAATTCAGCCCTATTTCCGCGCCACGTAAGACAAATATATATATAGATTGTAATTCTCGAAGATTTACGAAACCTCGCTAGAATGTATTTTTTATGTATCGACATATTTCATTAAAATATTCCAAAATAAACATGGGAAAGTAAATATTTTATTAAAAAAGTGTATAATTTTCTAGATATCATGGCAATGTTTGTTTAAATAAAACTATAATACATAAGTAGCTCTAGATGTACAATTTTTGTAAAACCAATTATAAAAGTTTATATTGTTAATTATAGAAAAAATGTACTGTTAATATTTATAATTCTTCGGCGGTGTAATTCCCTTCATGCAATAATAGGATTAGAATTTCCTTATCAGAATTAAAAAAAAAATTAAATAAATAAATCTTGTAACAAAATTACTTCTTCATTTTGCAAAAGATCAATTTCTCAATAACTTACAAGTCGCTGCTTAAGGTTTTAAACATTTAGAAAAAATAGGTAAGCATTTAGAAAAACAAACCACATGTTTTAGAGCACATTTCTTGTTTTGCAACAGTTATTTTCACTTAAACATTATTAAGTAGACATAGATTAATTCAGTATATTCACTTGAATATTTTATCTTTAATTATGTATATCTTCATATTTTAACGTTAGTGATTTTTCTCAGTTTAAGTACACTTTAAAATTTCAGAGGAGATAAATATTTATTTATAATTAACTAATTTTACAAATTTAAAAGTGTCGCTTTTAAAAATAGTATCGAAATTCATATTGTTCAAATGTAATCAAAGATGATTCTGTAAAAACTTTCACAATATGAGCGTACAAGTCTAAATATACATTGAATGATGTTGAAGAGAGATTTTCGGAACTTTAACAGACGTTCAATGAACGTTATTTTAGTGTTTGAATTGTAGCACTACAGAGTAAAATATGTACTATTCACTGAAGCTAATGTCCTTTGCGCGTGTGTTTTAAAAGTCAAGAACGATTAAGTACTAGCGTAACAAATTTTACATCATTTAGATGGCCACACTTTATAAATTATCTTTTGTTTAAAACATTTGGAGAACCAACAGCACTTTGTACTATAATCCTACGAAGTATAATATGCGTTTTATTTCAATAATTCAATTTAGTGAATTGTGTTGCAGCAGAATTCCTCCCAAACCTTGAGGCTTGTTATATGGATATTATTTCAAATTAAGTAGAAAGCAAAATTGGATGTCTACAATCGTCTTTTGCATATCAGAAAAATATTTGTAAAATGGTCGATAAATGTTTAAGTATTCCAATATGCTTTACGGTTTGGCTGTGCTTAATTCAATAAGGAAAAATCTTTCGTTATCTCTTCTAGAATTCCTTTTGTAATTTCTACTTCAAAATTATTTAAGGGTGTATTCAAATCCAAACTGCTTATTTTGAGACACATTTGTAAATTCATTTTTGCTCTAAAATGCATCCAATTGGCAGGTTCTCTTATTCAGAAACTTTATAATGTCCGTATTGTCTCGATTTTTTGATAAAGGCAGAATATATTTCAAAAAATGCTGTCAAAGTGGACATTTTGAACCGAATTTTCCAAAGCGATAGGGAACAAAAAAAAGCGCTGGAAACAAAAAAAATGATCGTACTGAGAAAATAATTGTCTGTAAATCAATTTCTAATTAATTGAACGAAAAATAAAAACATGGAGCCCTTATAAATGTCTTTATAAATCACGCCGCCAAGTTTTCTGTTGTTACTTTTAATAAAAGGAAAACTGCCCAGTTAAACTGAGGGCATTGAGCTCACAGGCTATTCACACTAATTGTATATTATACTCTTATTTCAAAGAATTTGAAATATGCCCCTCGAAAAATAAAGAAATCAACAGTATATTAAAGGGGGGGGTTATCCCACCGTTACCCCCCTCATAGTTAACTAATGAACCCCTTAAACTAATCAGGGAAGTCTCTAATTACAATGAATATACATACAAAATTTGAAGAAAATCGGATAATTCTGCAGGAAAAACCCATTTATCTAAATTAAGGGGGGATTAGCCCCCCTTTCCCCCTTTATACATAACTAATGAACCCCTAAAACTATTGACAGAAGCGCATTATCACAATGAACCTATATACAAAATTTGAAGAAAATCGGATAATTCTGCATGAAAAACCCATTTATCTAAATTAAGGGGGGATTAGCCCCCCCTTTCCTCTTTATACTTAACCAATGAACCCCCAAAACTATTCAGAGAAGCGCATTATCACAATGAACCTATATACAAAATTTGAAGAAAATCGGATAATTCTGCATGAAAAACTCATTTATCTAAATTAGGGGGAGGGTTATCCCCCCCTTTCCCCCTTTATACTTAACCAATGAACCCCCAAAACTATTCACAGAAGCGCATTATTAAAATGAACCTATATACAAAATTTGAAGAAAATGGGATAATTCTGCATGAAAAACCCATTTATCTAAATTAAGGGGGGATTAGCCCCCCCTTTCCCCCTTTATACTTAACCAATGAACCTCAAAACTATTCAGAGAAGCGCATCATCACAATGAACCTATATACAAAATTTGAAGAAAATCGGATAATTCTGCATGAAAAACTCATTTATCTAAATTAGGGGGTGTAACCCCCCTTTCCCCCTTTATACTTAACCAATGAACCCCAAAACTATTGACAAAAGCGCATTATCAAAATGAAGCTATATACAAAATTGGAAGAAAATGGGATAATTCTGCATGAAAAACCCATTTATCTAAATTATGGGGGGTTAGCCCCCCCGTTTCCCCCCTTTATGCATAACCATGAACCTCCAAAACTAATCAGGGAAGCGACTTATCACAAGGAACCTATAAGCAAAATTTAAAGTAAAACTGTTAGTTCTATCAAGAGTTATCGCGTTACGTACATTACATACATACATACATACATACGTACGTACGTACATACAGAACCGGCGGGCACATAAGCTCTCAGGCTTTGATAGCCTGTGAGCTAAAAATGAGTCTGAGAATGTATCTCAAAATTTTGAGTTGTTGAGCGTGGAAAAATATTTTTTTTAAATACCACCTTAACAGTCGTCAAACAGATAAAAGAACTCACATGTATTTTCTATAAAATGCCCGGGATGTGAGTATTTGTCCCAGAAAAAACTATTCATTGTAATATTTCTTGTAATCAATGACTAGTTGTAATTTCAGGAGTGAGTATACTTTTCTATTAACTGCTAGGTTTAAAGCGAGCAAGCCATTTTTTTATGCGCGCACACACACACACACACCAGTTTTCGACCTGTGCACTGCCTGCTTTTCCTAGTGCAGTCAGCCTGCGATCGTAACTCAGAATAGAATTGCCGTGTGAAGCTCTAAGTGTCGATCAATTAAGAAAATAAAAGAGAAAATTCACAACCTGCATTCTGGTGGTAGACGTAGAAATCGAAAAAGATGAACTGATTGATGGCCGACTATGGCTCCACCCCAGAATGCCGCTACAAAAGAGCCAACTGCGATACCCATGAAAGAATATCAACCAATGAAAGAGTTAATTATTATCAACGCAAACGACAACATTCCACGAAAGAATCAAACCACCAAGAAATGACAATCTCCAAATGACAGAGACAAAATTTTGAAGCAACATTTTGAATGATAGGATCAATCACGATCAAGCGACAATTCCAACTACTATAAATACTCCAGTATCTCACATCCGCCCAGAATGATTTCGCTAAACTGTGAAAGGCTGAATCGACTCATCTGGACATCAATTAGCAACTGGCCAAGTAAGTAAAAGCAACTTAAGCAACAAGATGCACTGCAGCCACGATGGCCTGAAGACTTATAAAATAGATCTTAGCTATTCTGAGATCTGACGAATCCTCGCCATGTTGCTAGGCATCAATCCACCCGTTAAGCTGGGCAACAGCCAGGCCGTTTAAAAAAATGTTGATAAATCTACCTGTTTGGAATATAAGCATAATCATACATTTGTTAAGTTTGTTTTGTGCTCGTCCAATAAAAATATTTTGCCTCAAGATCTATGTTTCGGAGTGAATATACAAGTAACGCTATTAACTATTATATATACACACATACACAAAAGAAAAAAAAAACAATTATTAATTTACATTATTTATAAATACCTATACATAAATTCTTTAAATGAAACATATTGAAGTTTTGTTTGATACTCTTACTGCCCATAATTGATCTAATGCTAACAAAGTTCCACGTTCTTTTTAGGTGCGTAAGTAATTATACAAATACGTAGCACCTATTGTCGTCGTCTGGTCCGTCCGTCTGTTTGTCCGTCCGTCCGTCCGTCTGTCTGTCCGTCCATCCGCATATAACAACGCAAAATCTACCCAACCGAATGGTTTGAAATTTAAGATACATTATCTTTGCAAAATTTTGTCGAGACATTTCAAATTTTAGGAAAATCGAAGCAAAACTTTGGAAAATATTAATAAAAATATTTATTAAGAAATTTGAAGTTCAAAAATAAAAAATCGCTGCTTTCTTGCAATAGGAGCTTCCGAGGTTTCATCGTCAAGCGACCGAGATACTTATTTTATGACAGAAATGAATCTGAAGACGATAGAATTCATTTCACAGAATAAAAAATCATCAAGATCTGAATATTTATATAACTGGCTATAGTACAAACGCACCTCATTTGTCACGTTTCACGTACAATTTCCAACTTGTTTTATTCCAGTTCAAGATAGCTCAGTTACAGTTGCAGGCAGAGCGAGTCTGAGAGATGATGTTAGTCAGGATTAACTAAGAAGGTAGGAGTATACGTGTTCGCGGCATTCATATATTTCCTCACTTTCACGAGACTTTATTATGGAAAAGCTTAATTTACATTGACATGACTGTTCTTTTATGACGTCACAGTACGTTTTCAAAAATATGTTTTTACATCTTATTAAAAAATCGTAGGTTCAAACATCTCGTAATTGAAGAGTGAAGATTAAATCTATGTTTCTTATACTTTTCTCTACATGAATTAGAATAATTTTTATTTAAAGCCCATCTTTAAACTAGTTAAAATTATGAACAAAGTTTTCCCTCATTTCAGAAAATAATGCAACATACAGTATATTTTGTAAATTAATTTTTAACTTTCATAGTTATAAAATAAAATTTCATTTTGCAATATAATTAAATCATTGTTTTTAATTGTAATTATTGCGCCAATAAAATGCATTTTTCTCTTACTTCTAATAAAATATTATTTCCCCCTATCATTTTCAGAGTTTTAATTCTTTAACCTTTCCAAACTAGAATTAAATGAGAAAATACCTAAACAAATTAAATCCATTGGGCCATGCGTTGCTGATGGCAGCTTTTTCTAAATCTATTTCTATAAGATTTAAATTTACACTAAAGGAAAACGCTTGTGTCTTATTTATTAAATTATCATTGATTTTTGAAAATCTAACTTTATTTTAAATTTTCATCTTTAAAACCTCCCTAAAATAAATTCGTGAAATCCCTTTTTTTGGTCTTTGTGTACGTTAAATTGATTTTTTAAATGAGTTATAGGTGATAAAATATTCATTTTTTTCTTTCTAATTCTTCTTTCGTTGTCGTTAGAAAATGTGATAAGTTTTGTTCTGTAATGAAGATTATATTTATTTATCTATTACAGGAAAAATATATCAAACAAAATTTATATTATTCCGCAGTTTATAGGTAAGATCAGTTGCTGCAGTTAAGATACAAAAATAATAAATTCATTAAAAATGTCTTTGAAAATTTGTTAAAACAAATTATAAAAATGTAGCTTAATTTTTTTTAAATGCAGAGAATTCGATATCTAACTAGATTTATTTATAAATTCTATTTTTAAACACTTGCTAAAATGAATTTGCAGGATAATTTGTTCCCACAGTTTTCGTATATTAAATGGATTCTTTTTTTTAATTAAATCATAATGGAGATTTTTTTTTATTGCATCATAATGGAGATTTTTTTTTTACGCTTTCGTAAAACAGAAGAGAGATTTTGTTTTCCCTGGAACCTGGATATATATTTAAGACATGTTATATAAAAATTTTATTTCACAATATTCCTTTAAATTATTCTAAATTCTGACCTATTCATTATTTCCTTATTTCTTAATAATATTTATTCCCATTTAATTTCCTTTTAAAATTAATAATGCGTATATTAATAATTATCTTATTCCAAATCTTAATCTAAAACTTCATGTCCATTCGTAACTTTTATCAACTATTCAATCTATAATGTTCTGAGAGACGCTAGTTTGTGATTTCGATTTTGTTTGAAGACATTTTTTTTATTCCAAGACTTCGCATCGCGCGCTGGGTATTTTTACTTCAAAATCAATGCACCGCTGGGTTCAAGATTATTTCTTGTTAAAACTTCTCCATCGCACGTCATTCGCTTAGCTTAATTTCGACTCTCACTTATTGGCTGGTGCACATGTTACGTCACTTCTGTAACTTTCCGCGTATTGAACAAAAACTGACTGCAAGCGTTCGGAAAGCAGATTTTTGTCGTTTTTTGAAGTGCTGACCAAACTGTTATCTGGTGTTCTGTGACCTAGAATTTTTCAACAGCCCCTTAAGATCAAATTAACAATGTCGTGATTTACAGTTAAGCCTGAGGGCTTTAGAACACATCTGTGTCCTGTGGAACTTGTGCTGTCATATCTCCTGTTCTGAAAGAACTTCTTCGGGAAAACTGACTGAGTATTATTGGAGAAATTTTCATTGGTTTCCCTCATCGACTTACTTCCTAGCCATGATTTTTAATCGAGCGATTGAAATAATTCATCATCTTTAAACAACTGCAAGTTTCTCGTAAAAAATTCCATCCTCGTAAGAATCTAACACACACACACACACATATATATATATATATATACATATATATATATATATATATATATATATATATATATATATATATATATATATATATATATATATACATATATATATACATATATATACATATATATATACATATATATACATATATATATATATATATATATATATATATATATATATATATATATATATATATATATATATATATATATATATATATATATATATATATATATATATATGTATATGTGTGTGTGTGTGTGTGTGTGTGTGCGTGTATACATGATTAGCAAGAATAAATTTCCCACTTCAGAGGGCTCTAGAATGCGTTCTATTGGTCCAAATGAGATAAAATTTGAACGGCATATAATTCAAATGATGCTCTTAACATTTATTAAATAAAAATAGTACAAAATATCGACGATAGGTGGTGCTGTAATGCACATTAAACATTTAATATGCTTTATAAATATTAAATAATATGAACAAAAGCAGCATTAACACTTCTCAATGTGTCCCCCTTCATTTTTAACAATCTTCTCTAATCGCAGAACCATATTTTCCACTGCTGACCGGAGTGAGTCGCCGGAATATCAAGAAGACGGCGGCGAATACTATCCTTCAGTTCTAACACAGATGCTGGCTTTTTACGGTAGATATTGTCCTTCAGGAAACCCCACAATCAAAAGTCGCAAGGAGAGATATCCTCCGACAACAACATGGAATAAACATCTCCACCCCCTCTCATACATTCTTACCGATCATTATAAATTCGCTTAGATCTCATAGTAGGCTTTCCATTCCCGGAGCCACTATCAAAATACTTTCATTTTCAAGACCCTGTTCCCATTTTAAAAAGGAAAAAGGAAGGGATTTTTTTTTTCTTTCCTTTAAATTTTGAACTTTTTTCTCAAATTCTCTCAACTTTCAAGAGTTACATATCTCCAGAAAGGAAATTCAATTCCCCATCCATTACTCCTGGAACATAACCGTTTCACCTATTCTGAGGGCGTAGGGCGCCCCATCCATCTTTCTCAAGTGGTCTTCATTCGACAACAACTTGGAATAAACATCTCCACCCCCTCTCATCCATTCTTTCCGATCTTTATAAACTCGCATAGTTCTCATAGTAGGCTTTCCGTTCCCGGAGCCACTATCAAATTACTTTCATATTCAAGACCCTGATCCCTTTTTTAAACTTTTTAAATAATTTTAAACTTTTTTCAAAATTTCTCAATTATCTAGTGTAACATATCTCCATTAAGGAAATTCAGTTCCCCATCCATTATTCCAGGAACAAAACTGTTTCACCCATTCTGAGGGCGTAGGGCGCCCCATTCATCTTTCTCAAGTGATCTTCTTTCAACAACAACACGGAATAAACATCTCCACTCCCTTTCATCCAATTTTACCGTACGTTATAAATTTGTTGAAAACTGTCCAATCCATAAGTGCAGTATTATTTCTCCATAAGGTTTTAAAATTCTACGTCTATTCTCATTTTCAAATTTTCTCCCTCCCGTTCTGAGGGCGTAGGGCGGCGCATTCAACTTTCAAATTGTAGCAGGCAACAACCTCAATTACACACTTTCGCTCCAATGTGTCTGACACTGCTTCTCTTCACATCAGCGTCAAACTCCTCAAGTGGTATCCTTTCTTCGTAGCCCCTTTCAAAATATTCTTATTTTTGAAGCCTCAGACACGATTTTAAACTTTATTAATAAAAATTTAAAAAAAAATTTCTAAATCTCTCAAACACACAAGTGTATTATTTCTCCATAAAGGTATTAAATTTCTTCATCTATTCTCATATTCAAAATTTCTCACACCCGTTCTGAGGGCGTAGCGCGGCTCTTTCAATTTTTACATGTTACAGGCAACATCCTCAATTATCTCTCATCCCACTCTTTCGGAGGGCGCTGTTCTTCAAGAGAATGCTAACTCATTCTTTCTCCTTTTCGACGCGGCTGGTCTCATTCGCCTCGCTCATATATAATTTCACCTGAGCAGTTTAAATCTATATTCCCATCTTAAATGTCTTTTTTTTTGTTTCTATTTTTGCTCAGCCTCTATTTTTCTCTTTACCGGAGAGAGTATCCCACATAACCTTAACAGCTCTTATAAAGTATAACAACAATCATTCTCTAGAACCTCAGCCAAACACCAGCAGACTTCAAAGCCACAAATCAAGAAGAATCATCCCAAGAATTCTTGCATAACATCAACAGAATCCCAAGTCAAAATCAAAAAGAAATGAGCTGCAAATACAACGATAGCTTCGACTCGGACGACATGAGACCTCACAGTTAAGATCGAGCACACCACAGAATCACAAATCACAAGCACATTACTCTGAAGACACAAAAAATCAAAAGAAATTATCATCCACAAAACAAATAAACCTAGACTCAACAGGGAAACTATCAAAACAAGAACAAGAACTAATACCAGTAGAAAAAGGCGAGAAAATGGGCCTCAACGTCAAAGAAATTGTGGCACAATTAATCAGCCACCTCAAAAACCGCAAAGACACACAAATGACTCAAGCAGGAGAATATCAGATACTACTAAATGCAGAAATAACTAGAAATAACAAAGAAATCAAAAAGAAAGCCAGAACCATACAAGAAAAAAACCTAAAAAGCAGAATAGACCAAGCACTGGAAACCTTCGATGATGGGCTCATAGACATAACCCTCTACAAACGAACCACCTACTATGAACTACCACAATTCCTCTCCTCCAAGCCCACATTCCAAGCCTGTCTAATGCAAATGGTCAAAAGTCTGAAACAATATTCAAAACAAGGCAACGAAAAGGCCAACACACTGCACGACAAAATCACAAAACAAGTCAAAGAATACCATCAACTCACAAAAGAACTAAATCAACTTCAGACAGATAACAACACGAAAGAACAAGCCACCACCAACACACCACAGAAAACACAAAACAACAACAAAGATCCACTAGAAGGAAGACTGGAAAAACTAGCAGAAGAGATCAGAACAATAAAAGAAAACACAAAAGAACAGGAGATTAAAAACAATGAAGAACGAAAACAACAAGAAGAAATAATACAAAATCAAGAACGAATCATTCAACAACAAAATCATCAAATAACCACATTACAATCAAACAATGAAGAAGTCATCGCAGAACTAAACAAGAAAATAAGTCACCTCGCACAAACAAACGACAGACTAAAAGAAGAAATACGCATAATTAGAATACAAGAAGTGGAAGAACAACAAAAATATCAGATCCCGGAAGATAAAAAAATAAGAATGCTCACAAAACAAGAATCGCACCAACTCTTACTCAAAATAAGGAACAATCTCCCGTATGCCCAGCACATCAACATAGCCACAAAATCAATTATCACACAAGGCAACACAAACACAGAAGAAATATTGGAAAGACTAACAGAGATAGAAGAGAAAATATCCAAATTACAGAATGAACGAAGGCCAACCACAGACACATTGGAAGATAATAGCACACACAAATCGTACGCAGACCAACTTAAAATAACAGACACGGACAGACCAGACATATTTAAATCACGAACATCACCATCAATAGCAAGAAGATACTCCAAAGCAGCAATCCTATTAACGAGAAAGCCTAACACATCCCTAACGATGTTCGCAATTAGAGAACAGCTCAACAAAGCCCTCAACAAATACAAAAAAGTCCCACCAATACTCACCACTGTAGCCAGAAACAAAACAACAATCATCATAAGATCCGACACAGACACAGACGTGGACAATCTAATGAATTTGATAGAAAACTCAGAAGAAATGTCACGTCTGGTCTCCATTAAATTCACATCTGAAAAAAGAAGAAAGATTATAGTGCTGGGCATCCCAAAATCATTTACATCCCACGAAACAATTATGAAACTATACGAACAACTAGACCCACTCGACGTAAAACCAACAGAAGGCATATACATACACAAAGAAATATCACACACTAACTCCAAAACATATCAACTAGTAATAGAAACCGACGAAGAACAAGCGGCCGCACTACTCAACGAAGGTCGTCTAGCAATGAACTTCTTTACATGCAAGCTCAGAATTTACTCACCAATAATAAGATGCCAAAATTGCCAAGTTTTTGGACACTCCTCCGACGGATGCAGGGGGAGAACGGCATGCGAGTATTGCATGGAAGATCACTCCTCTGAAAGCTGCCCACACAAAAACAAACCGCACAAACATCAATGCTACAACTGCTCACACACAGAAGACAAACACGGACACCCATATCCAAATAACCATAGAGCAAGCTCACCGGACTGCCAGGTCTATCAGGACATCTACCAGAACCGCCATCGCAAGCAAAACACATCATCAGACAGCTCGCGATGGTAAAAACATCAACGAAACAGTTACCACCCCTCAAAATCGACCACAACGTAGAGAGTTCGCGATGGTAACAACCCCAAACCCAACAACCACACCAACTAGCAATAGAACAACAACACCACTCCCACCATTTGGTCACATCAAGATGTTACAAATAAATCTCAACCACTGCAAATCAGCCAATGAAACAGCCAAAAATCACATGATAGACAGCAACATAGACATCGCATTACTGCAGGATGCACACTGTAACAAAAGCGGAGAGCTAACCGGCTTTCCCTCATCGTGGTCCATTTTTCCATCAAAAAAATACTCGGCACATGTAGTCATACAAAACAAAAATCTCATATACACACATCTTTATACAGGAACTCATTGTGCCTTCGTGACCATTATGGCCAAGGAAGGCTCTCTAATAATTGGCTCGACATACGCAGCACCAAAATCTGACTTCGATGAAACACTCGAAGAATGGGAACACATCATCACACAAAGAAAGTTTCTCATTTGCGGGGGTGATTTCAACGCTAACTCCACGTTGTGGGGATACCCCAATGAAAATCGCCGCGGGGAAACACTTACCGAATTTTTAATCACCAACAATCTGACAATAGCAAACATTGAAAACACAGAACCAACTTATAAAAAATATAATTCAAAAGGGGAATTACTGGCTCAAGGCTGGCCTGACCTAACACTAGTCAACACACAAACACTACACAAACTTAAAAATTGGCAAGTCTCCAACCTGTACAATGCATCAGACCACAAGTATATCCACTTCTCCTTCGAGATCTCGCCACTCTACACAATCCGAAGAAGGTTCAACACAACCAGGGGAAACATCCGAAAATTCACACAACATATTAAAAACAACAAACAGCTCCTCGGAGAACAGTTAAACAGCATAACAGAAGCCAACCAAATCAACACATTTACAGCCACCTTGATAGAAAAAATTCAGCAAGCAGCGAAGACAGCCTATAGATATAAAACGGTTAGGAGAACACCCACATTCTCATATTGGAACACAGAACTAAAAACAAAACGAAACCATTTAACAGCATTGAGAAAAAAACTCAAGAGACTCAGAGACAATGAACACGAGTCTGAAACATACAAATCCCTCAGTGCAAAATACTCAAAGCTCTCCGCACTATACAAGCGCTCCGTATTAAATGCTAAAACTAAAGCTTGGAGACAGTTCTGTAACAACACCACAAACCCGTTTGGGACCACACAGAAGATATACACGAGAAAACTCTTCACTCCGGATGAAATCTTGATCGAGCAGCCCCCAAGTGTCGCATCAAGACAACACAACCTACAACATTTAACATCTCAAATATTTAAACCCACAGCATACCCTGATAACAACAATGAGGACATAACATTTGACTCACCACCTGACAAGCTTTTCACCAAAGCAGAATTAAGAACAGCCTTGCATACATTTAATGACAAGAAGGCTCTAGGTCCAGATTCAATAGATTTTAGATTACTCAAGGCCACATTCCACATAATTCCAAATATTCTTACACGCTGGGCGAACCTCTGTCTCCAGCACAATATTTTTCCAGATGTTTTGAGACAAGGGGAAGTGGTGTACTTCCTGAAGCAAGGGAAATCCCCTATGAACCCATGTCATACCGACCGATCTGCCTTCTTCCTACACTCGGCAAACTATTAGAAAAACTTATAGTCTTTCGGCTGACTCACTTTCTAGAAACAAAAGGTTTACTCCATCCTAAACAGTTCGGGTTCAGAGCAGGCAGATCATGTGAAAAAGCATTGCTAGATATCTTGACTTCCTGCACCGACAGCATAGCTAATGGTGACTACACTTCCCTGGTCTCGCTGGACATACAGGGAGCCTTCGACAACATAGAATGGAGGGACATACTTATACAATTACGGGCGCTGGGCTGCCCAAGGAACCTGGCTGTTGTCGTCAAGTCTTATCTATCTGAAAGAAGTGTCCTCATTAATTGGGGTGCAGGCTACATTCCGCATAAACTGGAGAAGGGATGTCCCCAAGGCTCTTGTCTTGGACCTCTACTCTGGCTTCTAATCGCAAACGTTTTTCTTTTAGAGCTGGAACGTCAGGGCATAATCGCATTTGCTTTTGCTGATGACTTCAGCCTGGTTCTCTCGGGTCGCACGCGTCTGGACCTGGAAACTACGGCGGCTCGAGCACTCGCAGCATTCTGCCAACTACTAAATACACACCACTTACACCTATCACCTGGAAAATCAGAGGTCCTTACATTCGCCAAGCCACGCAAGCTGGAGCGTGAACCAACAATGCGGATTAACGGAACTAGCTTGCACCACGTAGCACATATGAAAATCTTAGGCGTCACTATAGATAAATATCAATCCTGGACAGCACACCTCAACCAACTTAAACTTAAATTAGTCAAACACCACCACAATGCATCAAGACTTAGGGGGAAATCTTGGGGGATTAATAATAACATGCTAAAAATATGGTACAATACAATTATAGAAAAGATTATTCTGTATGGGGCTGGAATTTGGGGAGGTAAACTAACAAAAACAAATAAACAAAAATTAACATCAATTCAAAGACCATTCCTACTACAACTGTCGTGTGGTTATAAAACCATCTCAACCGATGCAGTAAATGTAATTACAGGTATACCACCCATCACCTTAACATTAGAATATGAATACAAAAAGAGCAGAATCCTACACCTTTCACACAGTCAAACAGTAGAACAGCATTTTCCATCCAAAAGCATCGAACGAATAGTCCATGGTTGGCAATTACATCCAGCAGAAGAAACATCACACCTCCAAGTAAATACAGATCGTAACACGTACACACCATCCACATTGCCAACAATTTTTACTGATGGATCTCGAACAGCAACCGGCGTGGCATCAGCTTACTGTGTCACGGAAGGTGCGTTGATCATCCACCAGTGGGCCTGCAGATTGGACGACAACAACACGGTATATCAAGCCGAACTATATGCCATCCTCCAAGCACTCGAATGGATCCACGCACAAACAGACACAACTCTGTACTGGATATATAGCGACAGTCTGTCTAGTCTGCAAGCAGTTAATTCCCACAGGACCAAACACCCACTAGTTCTTGATATAAAGAAAAGGCTATTAACTATCATAAGCCGCGCACGAATTGGCCATGTGTCCGCACACAAGGGCATATTTGGCAACGAGTTGGCTGACACTTTAGCAAAAGAAGCCACAAAAAAACCCAACATTGATCACCACCTTCCACTCCCACATAGCTACATCAAACGTACATTAAAAAAAAATATTTCAAAAGACTGGCAAGTACATTGGACCACCTCAACCAAAGGCCGACATACTCATACGCTAATCCCCAAAGTCTCCTACACACTATATTACCTCACACCTCACACTACAGCTTTTCTTACTGGTCATGGACCCTTCCGTCAGTACCTACACAGATTCAAATGTGCATCTTCAGACCAATGCGAGTGCGGTGAACAGGGCACAGCGTCACACCCATATTTTCACTGCACACTGACAAGCCAATGGCATCTAAGGTGCACTCAAAACCCTCCAAAAAATTGGCTCGCTAATATCCTAACTCGCCCACTTCTAAAGAGGAAACTAAAAAGCATTTTTGACCACTTAACTTACCTCTCAAATTTAACTTAGGGAGCCCGTCTGTTGGATCTCAATTCATCAATTCTTCGCCCCCTGTAGTTTCCATCACCTACTGATGTCTCTCACTACCCAGTGTCGCGTGGGAAAATCTGTTTTCCGGCAGTGATGGATCACTCCTGTAAAAGCCTTATTCAGTCCCTGTCACTTGCTCGTATTGGAGCACTCCTGGCAGGGTCGCCTGTATTATATTTCTTTCTTATGTTTATGTTTTGCCGCTCATTGTCGCGTTTTCCGGCGGCATCAGCTGGGGCTGAACACTGTAACCTTTTTTTTTTTTTTTTTTTTTTTTTAAGACCTTAATAAAGGGACCGGGAGGGATACTATGCTCTACAGACTTGGTTTCCTTGTCTGAGCAGTCCCTCTTAGGCAATCAAATCAAATCAAATCAAGGAGAGATATCCGGCGAACGAGGAGGCCATGCTGTTGGAAAATGGCGGCTGATTACCCAGCATCTGTGAAATGCTGTCTTAGCTATTGCTTTACACGACGCGACGATCAATGTGAGGAGGTGCACCATCCTACATGAAAATGATGGCCTGAAGACATCCACGCTGTTGAAGTTGTGGGATTACAAAATCCCTCAACATGTCACGGTAAAATTGTCCTGAGACGGAACAGGTCTGTATTCCATTTGCAGTTATCTCTTAAAAGAAATGCGGTGCAATGACAAAAGTAGCCTTAAATCTGCAGTATACTGTTACTTTTTCAGAATGCAAGAGTGGTTCCTGGATAGCATGACGGTTTTCCGCTGCCCAAATTCGACAACTGTGGTTATTAATTTGCCCATTGAGGCAAAAGTGGGCTTCGTCAGTGCGCAGAATGTTCCACAGTGTTAAAATCTAATAACTCCGAAACATTGTATTCATCTATTGTAGTTTCTATTATTGTTTAATAGTATAATTAAAAAGTACTAATTATTCCTTCCAGTGGGTTTTTTGAAATTAGTATGCGCATTGTTTTTAATTGTATGTATGAATTTTTCTGCGATATTTTGTTTATCTTTTTATATTTCTACAAGATTGGGTAATTTTAAAAGATTCATTTTAAATGAGTTTATTATTACTTATATAATATAAGAGGAATATTTTTTAATGATAAATTAAGCTTTAATTAGTTTAGTATTCACGTTATATTCAAAATGTTTTCCAAACAGTGAAGAATAGTACATATGCAGTCATTCTATTCATTTCTGTGTAAATTTTCTGCTTTTATTTCCTTCTTTTTTTCTATTTTCTATTTTTTTCTTATTTTATGAAAAAAAAAAACTTAAAAATGTAAATTTTCATACATAACAGTCCTACATAAATTTGGAAAGACTTCGTGAACTTTTTACAAAAAATAAAAAAAATAAAAGTAAACACGAGATCAGTATTTTTCTATATGACATACAAACATATAATATGAATTAAATTGCTCATACTGACAAGATACATAATCTATAGCCATAAAAGATTAAAATTAAATATTACTTATCGTGTTGTTCCATAAATAAGCATCGTAATAATATCTATTTGAACAGCAAAATTTGATGTACAGATCTACACACATATAAAAAATATAAATAAAGAATGACTAAGCATACACATAAAAAGTAGTTATCTCCCCCCCCCCCTCCCCTCCCGTTATAAGGTAATTGATTCTCCTTTTTAACACTTTCCAACAAAATTGAAAAGTGTTTATGAATTCGGTTTGTCTGTCTGTCTGTCTCTAACTCGCGTAAATATACACGGAATACCATGCAATTGATATATGTTATTAAGATTCACTATGGCATAATCGGTATTTAAAATGAAGTGTGTAGCATTTATAGTTCATTTACAGGGACACTCAAAAGAATTCCGTTACGTTATGGCCTATGGGAAAAAATCGTTTGCGGTGTATTCTAATGATGTTAATATATTTCAAACATGTTTAAATTGCTATATATCACTAAGGTACTTTAAAAGGTGCTTACAATAGATTATGGAGTGCATAGCATTCATCGTTCTTTTACAGGGACAAACAAAAGAATTCGGTACACTACCGTCTATAAACAATAATTGCTTCAAGCGCGCTTTCAGTTGTGGCACGCGTTTTTAAATTTAACTAATCTTTGTGAATATTGCTTTGTGTGTATAAATTTTATAGATCCTATACAGGGCTGCACAAAAGATGTCTAGTACATTATCGTTCATTGACCGAAATTGCCGAAATTTTCAACTGTGCTGTGCGTTTCCAAACTGAACTAAATTTTAGCATAGTATGTACCATATATATGCAAATCTATTGATCCTATACAGGGCTGCAGAAAAAAATTCGGATATTTTTCCTATTATTAATGATAATTTTCTGAAACTTGTTTTTTCAAATATGTTATTTGTTTTTCAAAATTGTTTACTTAGCTATAACGTTTCACCTTATTCATCTATAAAGTTTCGTTGCAGTTTTCTGAATGTGTTGGAAAGTGTTTCATAATCTATGCTTAACGGATGATTTACCGTTCTTGTTTAAGATGTTTTCATTGTTTCAATATATTCTAAAATTGATATTTACTGTTTCTCTGATTTTTTTTTTCTAAGATAGCTTGCGTATGTTATACAAGATAAGAAACATGGTTTATTCAGCAAATTATAATGCATTTCAATTATATTACTTTGATTTTTTACGACATAAAGCGCCCTGAACAACATATAGTAGTTTTTATGTACGTTAATAAGGAATTAAGGTGTAAATCGTGCAAAAAGTACGATGGTGTTATGAGTCCTTCATATTGAAAAAAAATCAAATGGAAATATATATCAAAATTGGCTAAATAAACCAGGTTTCTGATCTTGTATAACACAAGCAAGCAATCTTCAAACAAAGATCAATCAGAGAAGCAGTAAATATGAATTCTAAAGTTTACTGAAACAATGAAAACATCTTTAAAAAATTAAATAAAACAATTCACACAATAACCACCAAAAAGTTCACCAATTTATGGTACAACGTTTCACCAATTTATGGCCAAACCTTAGCACAGAATATTGGAGAAACGTTTCACCAATTTATGGTTCGACCTTAGCACCAAATATTGGGCATATAATAAACAACCTGGGCAAACAATTTATTTTTATGGTAATTTTTAACACTTTCAAGTATAGTTCAAAAGAAGATGGTACGGAGAAAACATCGTAAAGCATGCCGTTCAAGTTGGGGAGACATCTGCAACACATCGTGTTCGCAAACGTCGAAAACAAATGCCAATAAAATACCAAATGAATGGCAAAAAAAAACAATGTGAGAATTCTTATCACTATATTCTATAGAAGGCATGCTGCTGTCCACCTCAGGGATGCATATGAATTTCATCATGTTTGAAATATCGTAACATTACCAAAATAACCGTAAATAATTTTCCTCTACAGTCCATATTGTAAGAGGATACTTTTATATATCTCTGTAAATGAGCTATAAATGCTGCACAGTTTATCTTCAATAGCTATCCTTCTATATTAAACCTCAATAACATATAACAATTACATGGCAATCCGAGTATAATTGCGAGAGCTATAGCACGGACAAACATACAGATTACAGAAGTCTACTTACTTTTCATCTATATTGGAAAGTGTTAAAAATGATAATTGTAAGTTACAATTACACTTTTTAGAGTTATTTTGATTTTCTGTGTGTAATTTCGAACAAATGACAAAAAATATTTTTGTGTTAGTTGAGCACATTTTATTAAGTGTTTCATTTTATTCTGTAATATAAAAGCATGTCCTGGCATGGTTTTTAAATTACAGTAACTAAAAATGTGTTTAAATAACTGAAAATCAATTACACTCATTAAAATATAATTAAAAGTTTCAATCGTCAATGCATTTAGTAAATTACTACCGTTACACAATCTAAGATCACGAGAACTTCCCAATCACATTATAAATGAATAAAATCCTTTACAATCTATTTATGAATAAAAATCTTCGTAGCTTTATTATAGACGAGGAAGAACTTTGCAACATCCACATCCACACCCTATAAAAGATATTATCAATGGGGTTTTTTTCTTCTTTATGCAATAAAAAAAGTTACATAGAATGAATTTTGACATCAAATATTAATTGAAATCTCTTTTCATTACAAAATTAATCTCTCGTTTTACAACCAAATTGTCTGTCTTAATAAAAAACTATTTACACTTCCCTTTTATTGAAAACAATTTTCTTGTGTAATTCTCCGTATTTTTGTTGCTTTTAAATATTTAAAACAGGAATTGAAGCACAAAAATATATTGCTGGGGAATGCCTTTTCTAAATAAATTTTTATTAGATTTAAATTTATACTAAGAAAAAAAAAACTCTGTTTCTATTTATTTAATTAGCATTGATTTTTTTTTTCAATCTTGATTTATCTAATATCTTTAAAATCTTCGTAAAACTTATTATTTTAAACTTTGTTTTCTTTTACTTGTCATGTATATTAAATTGATTTTTAAAACAAGTAATAGGTGATAAATTATTCTTTTTACTTTTCTTTCTTTTTATTGTTGGAAAAAGTGGTCTAATTATTTCATCACTGGATAATATGTTGAATTATTTTTTATAGAAAAAAACTGTTAAAGCGGATTTTGATATTATTATAGTTTATTTGTAATATTAGTAAATTTTGTTATTTGATTAAATTATTGAATAAGAATCTATGTTTAGTAATTTATTTAGTGAACGTATAAATATTTTTAAGAAATAAAATAACTGCGGACAAAATTTTACGAAAAATCTAACTACAGAGGATGTTTACACTTTTTTAACGATTTTGACTTTCTCTAGGATTTAAATTTAAATGAAAAACTAGTCGGATGTGCCAATCCCAAAACTTTCTTCTGTCTCACACAGGTTTCGCATACACTGAAAACGAATCTCAGCACCAATTTATATCAATGTCTACCTGAATATAAAGTTTTATTAAATACCATGCATTAGTTCTTCAGATATGACTATCGCTAAAATCGTGTAAATCCTGAAAAATGCAGCACAGCAGCGCCACCTGTTGGGGAATTTACACCAAAATATAATCATCATCTATTAATGTCAAGGTCTAACAGTATCTGAAGTTTGATGAAATTCTGTGCATTAGTTCTTGAGATATAGCTACAGTGAAAATCGTGAAAAAAGTAGCATAGCAGCGCCACGTGTTGGGATATCTACACTAACACGTATTGATCGTCTATTTATGTCAAGGTCTAACTGAATCTGAAGTTGGATGAAAATCAGTGCATTAGTTCTTGTGATAGAGCTATTGCGGAAATCGCGAAAAATGCAACATAGCAGCGCCACCTGTTGCGCGATTTACACCAGAAACTAATCAACACCAGCTTATATTAGAGACTAACTGAATATAAATTTTTATTAGATTTCGTTCATTAGTTCCTGAGATAGAGCTCCCACAAAATTATTGTCACATACAGACGGACAGACATACAGACAGATAGACAGACAGAGTCACAGCCTCACAGACAGAAATTTTCTAAAAACAGTCAAATCGTGTTCAGGATCTTGTAAAACGTATAAATTCGTGGAAAACTGAAAATCGGAAATTTTCCTGAATCCAATACTTTCTTCTTATAAAGATAGAAGAAAGTAATAATAAAACATATAAATTTAGAATAGGGTTCAATTATCGTTTGCTTCATTAAAAATATTTTTTCCTTCACAATGTCTCTGAAAAATAAACAATGGATCGGAGTCTATGTATTTCCGCTTTACGAAGAGAAATACTCTTATTCGATTATTAAAAAAAGATATATAAAACATGGTTTTAATATTTCTACACATAAAATAAGTGGCATAATATAAAATGAAGAAACATCAAAGTTTACATTAGATTGTGAAAAAGGGGGAAGGTACGTTCACCGCTTATTATATTTAAAGTCGCATCTCATGTTTTAAAATAAAATCCAATCCCGCAAAATCTTTAAGCATCTCTATAGGAACTATAAACAAAATTATAAAATCTGATTTAAAGCTAATCGAAACACAAAACATGATGTTTAGTATTCACCGCTTAATGTGAAAACATGTTTCTCAGTGTAAGACTGTGTGCTAATTGTTGTATGAAAATTTATTGGCATTTGAAATATGGAAATATGTATTTATAATTGATGAGGATTGGATATACTTATATGATTTCAACATAAAAAGATGTATTTAATATCGAAAAGAAAGAAAAAAAGACATAAAATGTTGGTTAAGAGAAAACAAGGAAAGTTTTACTAAATTTCTTATGGTTATTGCTAGATTCTCTTTTAACAGAAAACTTAAAAAAGAAACGTAGAAAAATGTCAAAATTAACTCGTGGAATACTATCAGAAATATATTGTAACACATGTTTTCAAAGAAGATATGACATCATTTTATAACAAACAATCTTTATTGTGTTATGTTCCATCGGAATACAGAAACCAGCCATACCTTGAAATTTAGTGCTATATTTTTAGAAAAAAAGGAGAAATGAAACCGGAATTGAGGCTATTCCATTGAAATGCATCCCATCCAAGATCCTTTTCCTGTCTCCTATGATTTACTGTGTATTTGGACTTCGAAAACAAGGTCTTTATAAGTGGCATCCCAAAACATTGGTGGGACTCTGGAAGATTGTGGTCAAGGAGTGGAACTAAATCAACCTTGATATTTTATTTTTGTTTGTTTATTTTGTTTTGTTTTATTTTATTTTATTTTATTGATTATTTGTTTTTGAAGGCTGTAATATACGTTGCTGTCCTCTGCTTTTCCCTAATCCCATTTCCATAAGACTGAAAAAAAATTTTAAACTCTAGTCATGAAATTAATTAGAAATAATTCTTAGAAAACTTAGCTTTATTTTTTATTTATATTTTGCTAAAATGATTTTTTCCCCTCTTGATTGTATAACTTATTATTTTTTAGTAAGGGATTTTTAAATAGATTGTTTGGTGAAAATAAAGAGTGTTGTTGATTCTTTAAGGGAAAGCATGTTTAAAGTTCTCTTATGAAGGAATTTTTTAATATGGATTACATCATTTCTTAAGATTTGCTTTCTAGATTACAACAGCGATGAGAGGTATTGCCGTTATTGAGAGGTAAATCCATATTAAGAATTGAAGACTAGAAGATGAGATGTTATGGGCTTGTTGCGTAGTCATACAGTAAGTTACTTCGGTGTTGACTGGCGTAGTCCTCTGGCTGTGAGACTCAGTAAGTAAAAAACTTATACAGGATGAATTTGCCTAATATACCAAACCAAATGGGGTGATAGAAAAGCCCATGTGAAGCATAAACTAGCATTGAAACCTTGTCTTATCTCAAACCGTTTCCGAGTTATGCCAGATTGAAGGAAAATGTGTAAAGTCTGCGTGAAGTCTGAAAAACTGAAATTTGTGAATTTTTTGAAAACCCCACACGCAAAATAAGAAGTTATTTCGAAAGAGCAGAAAAAAATTAACATAAGATGTCACCATTTTTATTAGGATATCTGGATTTAACGGCGAGCCAGAAGCTCTGAAACATTGGCGAAGGACAAAATTTAATTGACGCCATAATTTTTAACCAGAAGTATCGCAAACAGCTTTCTAGCCAAAAGCGGTCGAATTTTCCAAAAACTTGTCTACTCTATCAGCCTTAACAAATGAGTCTAATAAACCTATAGAGCTATAAACTATACCTATATTCTAGTTCAGGAGAAATTTAGGCTTTTAATTGCAATACATTACTGAAATCACTCGGAATGGAATGTTAAATTTACGCATTTGAAATCAGTACGCTCAACAAAATCCATTTATAAGAGGAAATTCATCGTTGCAACTAGGATTCAGCTTGGAGTGGTCAGCGATCGCATGATAGGTTTACATGTGTTACAGGGTCATCTGAGAAGCATTACATATTTGGAGTTTCTGGAACATAATCTGCCAGGATTACTTGATGTCAATTCTGCACCCCAACGAGAGGAAATTGTTTTCGAACATCATGGAATCCCTGCCCTTTTAAGCTGAATTTCGTCTGAAAAAAAGAGTTTCGTGTTATAAGTGTATTTTTCTGAGTGTAATGCCACCTATTATGTAAATTAAATATGCCATTCTGAGTGATTTTAGTGATGCGTTGCAAACGAAAAGCTAAATTTTTCCTTAACTAAAACATAGATATGGTTAATTGAAGACTCATTTGACAGCTAGTAGAACAGACATGTGTTTGGTAAAATTGTCCGATTGTAGCTAGAAGGGTCTTTGTGATATAAGATTTGTGATGAAGATTTTAGCTACAATTTGATTTTGCAGCGCCAACATTTCAGCGCTTGTAGATCGCCGTTAAATTCAGATATTCTGATGAAAATGATCTCATCGGATAGGATTTGTTCCGCTCTTTCCACATTGTATGCTTATTTTGCACGTAAGATTTTCAGAAATTTCACAATGTTTTTTTTTTCGCATGTTACACAAAATTGACGCATCTTCCTTCTATCCGTCACAGCTTCGAAACGGTTTGAGATAGGACAGGGTTGCTATCGTGTTTTATGCTCCACATGGACTCTTCTAATACCACCATTTCGTTTGAAAAATTAGGACAATGTCACCTTGTAGAACTGATTTTTTAAGGAGAAAAATAAGGGAAACATAATGAGTTCAAAAATATTTAAAGCAAGAATTAGTAGTACTAGAAAAAACATTATTTATCTCTGTATTAGTAGCAATATGAACTTTTTTCCCATAAAATAAACCCCAGTGTATTAGATGCCTTATAAAAAATATTGTACCAACACGCACATATATTGACAAAGTTTGGAGGGATCTTTGAGTGGTTTAAAAACCTAATTGGTTCGTGTGGAAAGAAAACGACTAGCGAAGCTCCGGTAGTAAGTTAAACAAAAAATTTAAAGTAAAAATTTCAAAAACTTGTTTAAATATTTTCATCTATTTAAAAAGTAAAATTCTTTATAGATGACGAGACTTTAAATAGTTCCTAAACGTATGCACAGCAAAAAAAAAAAAAATCCAGTTTTTTGAAGCAATATTTAAATTCAGGCAGAAAGCGATTAAAGAGTGTTTGCACTAATCATAAATTTGTTTTTTGTATTATTAGTTCAAATGTTTTATCAAACATATAAAAATATTACTGTGTTTATTTTAGCTGTGAAATAAATATGTATATTCGAAATTAGGAGAAAACTAATCCGAGTTTTTCATATGTTTGACATTAATTTGAATTTTAATTGATGGCGTTTTGAAAAAAAAGCTAATTAAAGCCCAAAAGATAATTTAGTAGTAAAAAAATTTTGCAAAATCCTTAGTAATAAAAAAATAAACAAGACTCTACTGAGGTTATTCTCCTTTCACATGCACATATATAAATTTTTCTTTTAATTTTTCTTTTTTGTGTATATATATTTCAATTCTAATTGACATTTTTTAAATAAAAATTTCAGTTTCGCTGTTTTATGAAAAATAAAATCCAATTTCCATATTTCAGTCAACTTATTTAAATATTTAATATTTTATTGTTTTTACACTTAGGGATAATTGTAAGAAGTATGGAGCTAAATTTAAGCTAACTGTATCTTCGAAAACTGAGACACTCCATTTAATTTTGATACATATGTTGTTACTCTCACCTTCCAGCGAGCTAGGAGCCATTTTTACGTAGTTTTTTTTATGTAGCTTCTTGTATGGATGTTCGATGTTGCTGTGTTCATAGTTTAAGAATTTTTTACATCTAGTTATTTCACGTATTTGCATTACTTTTTCCCAAATTATCACAGTTTGACTTAAATTGTATATATATATATATATATATATATATATATATATATATATATATATTTATATGAACAAAAGTGTATTTAGCTAATTGGTTATTTATCTAATTAATTCTTTTTTTTAGTGTTCGTAATTTTGTGTATTTTCTGACCAAATAATTAGTAACCTAATAAGTAATAATCTTTTATCCACCCACATCTCAAAGGAAGTGAAATCCATTTTCCCAACAAAAACTTTGACGGTTGGCAAATGCCGTTAGTTTTATTCAAAATATGCAGAGGATAGAACTTTAATAGTGGCAACTATGTATATGTACTAAGGATACAGAAGAGATACACGGGTGAAACTTTTATAGCCCTTCAAAGTAGTAACCATCGTTGCCTAGCATTCGTTTCCATAATTCTAGAAGATGCAGATGCTGTTTGCAGCGCTTGTTCTGTGCGGTCTACAGCCGGCAGAATCGCTGGAACGGAATAGAAGCGAATACCACGGAGCATTTCCTCCATTTTGGGGATGAGATCAAAGTCATTTATATTTAAGTTCATGGAATATTGGGGATGGTAGGACACTTCTCAGCCCCAGCAAGCAACACACGAGCCGCAGTTTGCGCTGTATACACACGAGCATTGTCATGCAAGATGAAGGGTTGGTTCTGCGGAAAGTGTGGCTGTTTATTCTTCCTCGTATGTTGTGTTGTACGTGATTAATGAGTTATTTCGTTCGATAGACTGGCGACTAAAATATGGCTGTGTTTGTCCTGTCACTGCACAGGCGTGTGATGTTTGTATAGAGAGCGCATTCTCTGAGGTAAGGCAGGTATGTGACATGCAGTGTATTTGTAAGCTGCTTCTCTGGATTCCGCTGCGTCGCGTCTCTATAACAGTGTTGCCACTAATAAAGTTCCTTCCCTCGTATTTAGTATAATCTCGAATTCTCAAATATCTGAAAAAAAAAAAGAAAAATTACAGATAAAGAGTTTCAAGTTATCATGGTTTTTATAACATTTTAAAAGTCTGAAGTAACTCCACTTGATTTTCCAAGTACTGGTATATACGTCTGAAAAGAAAACAAACGGAAATTTTATAAATTTCTGCCGCAATGGAATCTGCTGGATTTGAACGCTGGACTTTCGTTTTGAAACTGTAGGCGTTACACTGTAAAAACAAACTCCTGTGAAAAAACGGAATAGGTACTGGCAGCAGAGTTGCCGTAACTTTTCCGTTTTTTCACAGACATTCACTTTCGTGGTTTTTTTCCGTTTTCAAAACTGAGAAGTTCCGTTTTCGAAGCTGAGAAGTTCCGTTTCCGAAACTGAAAAGTTCCTTTTTCGAAACTGAAAAGATCCGTTTTAGGAACTGAAATGTTTTGTTTTAGAAACTGAAATTTTCAGTTTTAGGATTGAAATGTTCTGTTTAGAAACTGACATTTTCAGTTTTCAGGAGAGTTATTTTCAGTTTTTATTATCTGTTCGATATTTCTCCCATAAAGGGGAAAGTGATATCTCAAATTCCCCACACTTATGTTAAACCTATCTATGGCAGTTATAATTTTTTTTTTTTTTTTTTTTTTTTTTTTTTAATTCTTAGGAATTAAATATTTTTAACTTTTTTTTTCTTTGTACTCTACTTAAAGGATGTCTCTTTTGTAGTGGTCAAAATATTTCTGAAATATATATTTTATTTATAATTTTATGTGTTAAAATCCTAGCAAAACCAAGTAATATTTTAAAACTTCGGATAAAATTAAATGTATATTTTAGAAATATTTTGACAACAAAAGGAAAAGAGACATTCTGTAAGAATTGTACACAGAAAAAAGAAGTTAAAAATGTTAATTTCTTAGGACATATTATTAGGAGACTTATACTTAATATACAAAATTTTATAAAAGGCAATAAATGTGATTTAATTTAGAAATGAAAAAAAAAATCTTTATTAAAGAATTAAATATATTTATATGAAAAAATATTTTTAGAAAAAATCTGAAGCTTAATTATAACAATATTGCAAATTTTCCATAAAGTATGCTAAAATTTGCAATTTTAATTATTATTTAAAATAGCATTCAAACCCTGGAGCTAAATTCTTTAACATGACTAAAATTTGATGATCTAGAAATAAAAATCAGGGGTCTGTCCAGATTTTTCTCGCAGTGTCCTGTTTTTATGAAATTGTAGAGTTTTTTTTATATATTTGTGAAAATTCTAGTTATAATTTTGTAAATTTTGAAATTATCGTTATATACAGGTTCCTGTATATCCTTTACACATGAAAAAGTAATATGTTCTGTGATCAGTTGAGTTGTTTTGTGGCAGATCAGATTTTAATTTTAAATGATTAAACTTGTGAAAGGTTCTGTTTGGAGGTGGAAAAAATTTGTGAACAGTCCTTTTAAGTAGCCAAAATTTTTCTAAACTGATACCTGAAAATACAGAAAAAGAATGTACTAAAAAAATACATTGTGTGAGAAATTTTGAAAGAAGAAAGAAAAAATATGTAATCACAGCATTTAAAAATATATATATAATTGTTTTTCAAAGATATCCATAGCTTTCATTTCCTAACAGTATAACTGTAAAATTTTTAACACTTGTTATTAATATATTTTTTTCAATTTTGACCCCCCCCCCTCACTGTTTATAAATTTAATTTTTTTCTTATTTCATACTGAGACATATTTTGGCACTTGGGGCACTAAGTGTTATCTCTTATTTATTTACATCGTTGTTTTAATATCATTAGTATGTATAATCAATTCTGTTATACATATGTAGGATAGAAATCTCGTTTTTTGAAGACGAAAATTGGTCTCATTTGCCTAGAGAGAGAATGAAAATGTATTTCAGTAAATCATAAAAGAAAAATTTTACTTGTTTTTTAGCTTTTAATTCGTTTATCCGTTAGTTTGTATTCGAAAATACTTGCTAATTTAAATCATATATATATATATATATATATATATATATATATATATATATATATATATATATATATGTTAAATTATTTTATTTACCTATTTAAAGTTTTTGTTTATTCAATGTAGTCATTATCCCTCCCCCCCCCCTCACCCCCCCTTCACCCCCACCCTTACGCGGATGTAAACACTTTCTGGTATTTAAACCAACAAATATAAATAATTAATAACGAGGCCTAATTGTACTCAAGTTGTTCATATTAAAACTATTTTTATATAAAAAAAAAAAAAAAAAAAAAATATGCTACAATAATTTTACAAGTCAACCTATAACTCTATAGGTATCGCTAGGTGCTATTGAAAAGTAAATGTGAGAAAAGGAAAAATAAATAACACTTACAAGATCAATCAACTATGAACATTCTCTAATCATAAAGAGAATAATTAGTAATAATAATAATAATTTGCCCCCATAAAATCAACTTTAAAATTAAGAGTAAAAAAAAAAAAAGTGCATCCAGATTACTCATAGTAAATGATTAGAAACTGTTAGAAAGTAAAATAATTATATGATTTAAGAAGTATATTCGAATACAAACGCATAAACTGGAATTTTGAAAAATATATAATAACGAAATAAAGCATAGCTAAAGAACGGGGATCTTTTTTTCCTTTTTAAATCTGCATGAATAAAGATCATCTTTAGATACATATTACACATAAATTAATAACAAAGTCCGGTTAGGAAATAGTGAGTTGAAGTAAAATAATAATCAGATAAAATGCAAATATTCTAGGCAAATGATTGAAAGCTATTGTCGTAATATATACATACGTGGTTTAAAAACTAAATTTATATCTTACAAACATATAAAGAAATTATACATATAATGTTATTAAAACAATGATATAAAAAACAAAGATAAAACTTACTTTTATTCTGTAAAATATGTCTACATCCAAAGTTGTACTTATTATTACAATTGTAAATTCTAAAAAGCACGTGCTATCGCAAGTTACTTCGGACTGCCGTATCGGCCATATTGCTTCTTCCGTAGTTCGACACAGACTGACAAACTAATATATCCTCCAATCAGCGTCGGAACAGAACGTGTCTCGCCGAAAAAGCTCCGTTCTCCGAGACAATCACTGTCACCTACGGAAACTTTCCGTTATATCGCTAGCAGTAAATTGAAAATTTCCGTTAATTCCAGGAAAAGTTACACTTTTTACTCAAAACGGAATTTTTCAGGTAAAAAAAGGAAAATTCACAGAATAACACCTGTTAATTTCAGGACATATTTTTACAGTGTACGTCTGGATATCTAAGGCGAAATTGTTTCATTACAATATTAATCACTTACAATCTGTTACATTTCCTTGGTGATTTTCTCTATTGAGTTTGTCACAAAATGGTTTAAAAAGGGATTAATGAAATACCTAATCCGTCAGCCGACTTTTACGAAAATGTATACAGTTTGAACGACAGTAATCTATAACATATTCCCGATATAAAAGCTCAATCGAAAGTATTGTTTGAGAGATGTCGTTTTCCAAAACCACACATATACAAATCATTATTTTAATACTTTCCTTACAGTATGTGTTCGACAATTAAAACATACAATTCCACAAGCTATTTTTTGGGGCTAAAACTATAATTCATCAGAAACATGCACACAACCAGTAAAAAAGTAACAAAATGTTTTTCTCAATGTTTTAATAACTTCAAAAAAAAAAATTTATACATACCATGTGTTAACTTGATAAAATATTCTTTGTACAAATACAATCTTTCAGAAAGAAAAAAAATAAGTTAAGTCTGCCGTCACACAGAACCTTTTTGCAACGGCAATGAATTGAGATCGCGCTGAAACTGGTACTGCAGCCAATATTTGTAAAGACAAAAGTTGTCAAATGAAATTTATTTCTGAAGAAAGAATTTCGTCACATCAGCAGTATTATATATTGAATATCGAGAAAAGTAAATAGAACACATTCTATTAATATTAATGAGATGGACGAATAAATTACTTTTACACATTTAATGACCCTCACAAAACATCACAACATCAATACATGAAGACAAAACAGAACTACAAAAAACTTCTAGGGTTACTGCAGTGAAAAATAACATCTGAAAGATAGGTGGTAGTAGTGACTGGAGAATTTAAATTTCTTACAATTATTCTTGTGGTGCTGCCATCTAGAATTTGTTATTTGAAGTAAAACACCACAAGCAGTATACATCAAAAATATTTAGAGTTAAACATGGAAAATTCGTAATAATTCTCACAAATATAAAAGAGGTTTTTTTTTTGACTTAATTTGAAATTTAGGTTGAAAAAAAATTGGTATTTTCAGCATACCATTTTCACAATCATTTAAATATTTCCCGACAGAATTCGATAATTTTGTAAACTATTTAACTCTAGTTTAATATAACAAATATATTTTTGTACTACCTGATCTATTTTCTTTTCATATTTAAAATTGAAGTCACAACTTATACAAAAGAAAAAACAACCAAAAAGAAATTAAAAATGTCAGTAAAATAGGAATCTTCTTCTTTTTCTTTAAAATCGTATGTAATGCTTATAGATTAATGCGTAAATCAGAGAGTTGTCATATTTTCGAAATTTGCTATAGCGATGCTGTTGTAAAATTATCGTCTAAGATTTAACTGACATTACTTACTTTCCTATGTTAAGAAGCAATAAAATTTAATATTTCCTGAAAATAAAAAAATCACACAGATATTCATAACGCAATATTTCATATGTTTCTGATATTGTCTACTTTTTCTTAAAATGTAAAATCAATTATTTTAGCCCTAACTATTACAGTATTATTTCAAAACTGTTTAAAAAGACATTTTCAGAACACAATATCTTTCTCCAATCATTATTGCGAAATTTTAAAAAGTACTTTTTGTATTGCCTTTGGGAAATTATCGTTATTATAAAGTATAGATAACAAATTTACGTTCTTAGGTTAAAAATAAAATCGAAAGTTTTAACATGTGACGCTGAAAAAAAAAAAACATATTAGATAGGCAATATTTCACACTTTTCTGTTGGTTCCTTACGTTATCGTGGTTTGGATGGTTTGGTTTCCGTTAAGTCAGAAAAGTTGCATCAAAATGTTGAAATCGTTTAAATTGTTAAAATTTATGGAGTTCAATCTTTATTTTATAAAAGTTTCTGCATTTTCCATCTGCAAAAGCGTTTTTTTTTCTTTTTGCTTGGAGCTATAATATGTTAAAAGCTTCCTACGTTTTAATATTACCATAGCTTCATCGGAGATTCAAAGGCATAAAAATACCATTTTTTAATACTCAAAAAGAATTTTTAAAATATTTGCGAAGTAATAAAATATTTTATCCTAAAATTAATGTTTATATAAGTATAACTTGAGGAATGAAACAAATTCCATTAACGTGAAATATTATTATTTTTTCAAATACTCATATACTCGTATTTTACGTAATACTCGTAACACTTAAACTTAATTTATTTTTATCCATAAATTGTTAAAGCTTCATATATGTATAGCTTCATTTTATATCTTTTGAATATGAACTTTCCTTCTCTGGTGTGTTCTTCCACATTGGTCTACAGTACAACAATCGAAAGGTTTCAAACAAAAAGAGAACTTATTCATGAAAAAGAGCACTTGTCCGTTGAAAGATTTAAGGTATTTGGGAAAGAGTTTTTCTGTGAGGCAAGCAAAACTTTCTTGCCTCATAACGAAGACGTGGTTTGCTTTTGTTTAAAAACAAATACGTTTTCACAAAACGTTGTGAGTAATGTTGAAAACAATAATATTGTGTATTTAGTTGATTTTTATCAATTATAGACAAGTGCTGTTTGTTGGGAATATTTCATTTTATTGATTAAATGAAGTAAGTACCTTACCCGTGACCCTAATGTTTCGCGCTTTAGTTTAGTGATGCTTTTTTGACAATAAAAGTAAAAAATAATTCCAAATATTTTATGTAAATTGTTTAGAATGAAAAATGCTACATTTTACTATTACATGGTACTATTTTTCGCGCAATTTCACCATGAATTGCACAAATAATAGTAAACGACACAAACTTTGTGGCCAATGAAATCCATTTCTTCGCAAGTGTTTTATGTCCTTAATGTTTCGCTCATGTTCAAATGAGAATAAATGGGTAAGTCTTACCACTTTGTTGGTCCTCTTTTGGCAGCGTAACCATCTCTCACTCTTTTCGGGACAGTTAAAACAAATCACTGGCACTCAGAAATTGGAATTCTCTGTCATATTTCAAGAAGAATTATTCTCAACTGCTGATTGTCACTTGATTCCCTAAATCGAACTTCCTTCTATATTTAACTCTTGGAAATTTTTTCCATAGAAAATTTCTCACGCCTTGCATTCATAATATTCAAATTTTAATTGCTTAAAAGGCGTATAATCAACATAGTGAAAAAGTGCCCAAGCCGGAACTTGAACCCGGGTCATCAGTATAGCGCACTGACGTTCTACCAACTGAATCACTTGGGAACAATACTCAGCCTGGCATTTTCTCACTATAACATGTTGGCAAGGCTACAAACGCAGCACAAGATGAAAGTTCCGAGCTGAGTATCGTTCCCAAGTGGTTCAGTTGGTAGAACGTCAGTGCACTATACTGATGACCCGGATTCAAGTCCCGGCATGGGTACTTTTTCACTGTGTTGTCTATACGCCTTTTAAGCAATTAAAATTTGAATATTATGAATGCAAGGCGTGAGAAATGTTCTATGGAAAAATTTCCAAGTATTAAATATAAATTTATTCAGTTATCGATGCTGGATTTTCTTTTGTTACGTGTGTGCCCCAGGGGTGATGGATCACGGAAAATATTCCATCTTGTGTTGCGTTTGTAGCCTTGCCAACATGTTATAGTGAGAAAGTGCCAGGCTGAGTATCTTTCCCATGTGGTTCAGTTGGTAGAACGTCAGTGCGCTATACTGATAATCCGAGTTCGAGTCCCGGCTTGGGTACTTTTCCACTATGTTGGCTATACGCCTTTTAAGCAATTAAAATAATTAAAATTTGATTATTATGAACTTCTTTCTTTAAGTAACGCCACAGATCCTGGATAGGATTAATGTCCGGTGAATTCGGAACACAATCTAAGACAGGAGTACCATTTTATTGAAGCCAGGTTTTTTTTGCCATAGCTGTATGCGGTTTGGCTAATTCTTGTTGAAAAAGATAAGCCGATTGAAGGCCAAGTTGTTGAATTTAAGGCATCAACAGACTCTTCAAAATGTTCCAGTAACGTTGTGCATTGATTGTCTCGTCATATGGCCGACACCAGAATAACTATAACATCCCCAAATTTGAATACATGACGGAAACTTGAAAGCTTCATTTGCTTGCGTACGACCCAATGACCGATATTTTCATACAAAACTGGAAAAGGGGATTCGTCCGACCATATAACACTTTGCTATTTCTGATCTGTCCATTTTAAGTGGTCAACAGTCCGCAAAAAATGTTTCATTTTCAAACTGGAGTTAACATCGGCTTACATTTGCTTTTATAAGCCCATTTTATGCAATCTTTTTGTAGCCATTTTACGAGTCACTGGTCATCCTACGTTGTCTTGCCATAGGGATGCGGTTTCTGTAATCGTTCCTGGTCTTTTTTTCATTACCACTCGACGGAACATTCGATCTTCACAGGCCATTGTTGTTGATGAGCGACCGGTACTGTTTCTTGGCTGTATATCTCCCGTTGCAAAAAAAGTTTTCAAAGCATAACGCACTGTTGATGCAGGAATAATCAAATCCTTGCCTTATTTGTCTCATTAGATACCCACTTTTTATGCAACTTTACCGTCAGCCTTTTACCACTCATTTTCTTTTTATTAATTGATTTGAAACCGCTGTTCTTTTAAACACCAAATACCATCAGTCCTGGATACGATAATTTACATAGTAGAAAACAACCAGCCAATGACAATTGTCGAAAGCTTTCTTTGAATGCACAAGCGCAAAACAATAGGGCTTTCTATTTTTAAGAGGGAAAATGTTTTACATACCCAAATCTAAGTGTGCAACTTTTTAATTTTTATATTCAATGCGATTCCTTTTAGACGACTGACATTTCAAGAATTTGATTGTTTATTTAGACAAAAATAAATTTGTATTTTGTTTTCTTTAAAAAATTTCACTTTTAAACTGGTGCGCAAAGAATTAAGGCCACAGGTAATATAATTAAATAAATAAATAATTTTTCGAGATAAATCTCCAAAATTTCTCTTTAATATTTATCGGCTTATTTTTCATTAATTTACGTATCACTAACTAATCATTCAACATCGATAAAACTTCGTTGTTTTTATTTTGGCATGCTGAACTTAAATAGGCAATAAAATTGAACGGGTGAGTGGAAAAAGGATAACATTACAGCTAATGTAAGATACAATCATCTGTATTTCGCAGATACAATCATCTGTATTTCGATTGTCACCTTGTATATGTAAGAATAAAAATAAGAAGATATATGTAACAGAAAAATGTTGAGAAAGCACGAAAAATCATTAATGTAAAAACTAACTATCAATTTTAGAGAAATGTTCACCATTATTCGATTGTAGGACAAATCCGTGAAGGTTCATTCTAAAAATTTCAAAGAAAAATGCTGATTAATTTTTTTGTTATTACTAATTAAACTATCTCAGTTTTGTAATTGCAATGAGAATGATTATAAAAGATCACAATACTCGATCTATTTTTTGATTAACTCACCAATTTGGTCCGTACAACAAGATACTACGTACCGGAGATACATTTTTTTGTGGTCGGAATTTTCCAAAAGCATTCATAGGCCACATTTCCTACCTAAATTGATAATTAAATTGAATACGTGATCCACCGAGTGGTTTTTTTTTCAATCATCGTTAGTTGCACAGTTCTGGCAGATACATTTACATTAGCGCCCACTATCGATGATTGTTTTAACTACAACCTTTTTTGCTGTTAAAAAAACTCCAGTATCCTGGGGATACTTTTACACTACTGTATCATTATTATTTTTTTATTATTTTTTTATTTGTTGCAATTTATATCATAATTGTCAACTTTTATTGTTTTATGTGTAGCATTATAATGTCATAGAAATTTTTGTCTCATTTCATCCCCGATTTCGGCGATTAAATAAATCAAAATTTACTTTCAATTTTTGTGAATGGGAAAAAAGTAAGTTATAAGAACTTTTTCCCATCCTGTATTTTAGTTTCAATTTCCTTACATATATTTTTTAATTATTATTACTGCCCGAGAAGGACCGCTCAGGCGAGAAGACCAATTTTGTAGAGCATAGATGTCCCTCCCGGTCCCCTTTATTGAGGTATTTAAAAAAAAAAATTACATAATTCAGCCGAAGCTGAACGCGACATAAGGCGTGGCAGTGAACAAGACTGCGCATATGTTTGCATATTTATGTTTAATGTATAAAAATGATAATTAATATAACAAGATAGAAAACAAAATATAACATTATAATATATAAATATAACATTATAATATAACATTTTTTTTTAATAAATGCATTCATAGTATCTCAGATAAAAAAAATTAAATATGAGAAATTAATGAATGAAGATTATCGATTGCTATTTAATATGAAAATTGCTCAAATCTTTTCTTGTTTCTATTTTTAAAGAAAAACCTAGACATGCTTTTGTTTGCTTTTTATCAAAATTTCCTAAAACGTAAAAGGAGCACATTTAATAACAATAATTTTCTAATGCTTCTAGGCATTTTCTTATCATTTTGAAAACTGTATTTGCGTTAGATAAACTTCGTTGATCTCTTTAAATACTCGACGGGAAAAAATATATATATGCCTAATTAGAGCGTATAGCCTGCAAGTAAATATTTTCTCTGTACGAGAGGCGGCTTTTCATTCCATATTCAAAACTTGAAAAAAGTATTTACTGCAAACATGTAAGAAATAAAGACAGTGAGAAGAGTGTAAGTACTTGGGGTTTTATCTTATTAAGATCCCAGTTGAAAAATTTGAATAATTTTAAGATTTTAATTGTTTTGTTTTTATGAAGACCAATACTAAGTACAAATTTCGGTAAATGAATATGATTCATAATTGTATTGAGATAAGTTTTCGTTAAAAATACTTAATGCAATCTCAAAAGAAGAAAAAAACGTGATTTGAAGGGGTTTTTTTTTTTCTTTAGATAAAAAACGAAAATTTCTGCGATAATTTGCCTATTTTTCCACAAAAGTACAGAAACTTCTCTAAAAAATACCTTAAAACCCCCAATCTAAATCTGCATTTTCGTCAAATCACAGGGGTGTTTTTAGGAAATTATACTGCTTGTTATATTTTCGTATTAGCAACAGAATTTTAACGCATATATCTTTTCCCACAACACGCGAACATACGTAAGCTCAAAAAAAAATTGAAGACAGAATGAAAGAGCATAGAAGAGATATAAACTTAAATAAATCAACAACTGCAATAGCCAGATTAAACAACAAATCCCCAATTACAATAGACTTCAATAATGTTGAAAAATTAGTCATTTATAATAATTTAAACTACACATTACAGAGGGAAGCCATAGAAATATGTACATCTCATTCAGGAACATGCAATGATATTGTCCACGCCAAAATAGATAACAGATGGCGCCATATGTTATTAAGTAAAAGCAAAATGGGGGTTTTCAACAGATTGACTGACGTAACAGACAACATAACATCAGTGACTGAAGATGCGTGAGAGCAACAGGTGAAAATATTTTTACTGTTTTACAATTTTTAACAGATTGACTAGTTTTGTGTAGTTTTAAAACTATTTTTTAAGACTTTTAGACAGGTACACTGCTTGTTTATGTAATGTCTGTGAAAATAGGTAGTACAAAGAATTATAAGCTCAAAATTTCTTGACATTTTCCAATCAAGGGCCCAGAATTTCTTCAAATATATATAAAAAAATATCTTCCAATCATAGGGAAGTTCCGTCAAATTGCTGCCTGTACATTTCATGCTTTTTGAAGATTTTTTTTTTTTTTTTTTGAACATGCAAATACTTTTCAAATCAAAATATTATTTTATTTTCATACAAAATTCAGAAATTGCGCAGTTTTATATTTTTATTACAAAGCTTAAAGTAGTCTGAGACACAACATTTTACTATATTTATTAATAAATATTTTTATTAATAAATATTTGTTTATTCTTTTTTTATTCTTTTCTTAAATAAACATGCAAATTGTGTGGATATATCCTTGTGAAGAAACAAGAATCCATAACTTATAATCAAATTTTACTGTTTTTCATCTTATATATATTTTTCCAGAATGTCAGCCAATCATTTTTTCATCAATACTTAAGCACACTTAAAATACTCAAAAATGTTGCAGTTTTTGGCAAAAAAAAAAGTAAAAAAAAAAAAAAAAAGTTTGTGGTTTTCTAATTTATCCAATTTATCGATTGAATTGTGTCACACAATTTTTTTATACAACAACTTTTTTATATCGCTGTTTACTTATTGAATTCTATATGAAAAGAAGCTTGAAGCCTTCAGAATTGCCGCGATGTAAATCCCAATGAGAAGAGTCTGATTGTTTAGTCAGAAGCTGTCAACTCTTATGAGTCTTAACCGTTTACCAACAAACGGTTTTTCAGTTCGATGTTATTGAATGCTGTTCGGGCTGTTGTGGACGAAGACCGTCGCCAAACAAATATGCACATTTCAGATCAAAAATGAATGCTTCTTGATCGACAGTTCAGCATTACTTGAAATCGATTAGAAAGTTTCTGTATTCCGAACATTATAATTCTCAGGGAGAAAACAAACTACAGAGGCCTTCCATATCCAACTTGCTTCAAATCCGTCATAAACAAATGAGCCAATTTTTTGACTGAAAGTTATCTCGAGACTTGACAAGGATTGCTTATGATAACACTATGATGAAAAAACAGTGGTTGTCCACTGAAGGCTGACTGAAAACAACCTTTCAAAAAACATCACATTTCTATCAATAAGGAAAATGCCATGTTCCAACAAGATAACACAGCAAAACATTTTACAACTCGAACACTCAAAAAAAAAGGAACTCGTATGAGAAGTTCTCTTGCAATCCTCCACATTTACCTGATCTTTCACCGCCTAATTATCAGCTTTTAAAACCCTCACATTACTTTATTTCTTGAAAAAATTGTTTTCTTATAAAGAGATCAAAAACTTATTGGAACGTCTTATTTAACTTCAAAATATCAAATGTTACTATAACCGGGGTTAAAACTTGATAGCTAGGTGGGGTAGATCATAAATATCTATGATGAATAGTTATTTGATGAAATTGTCCTTTAAAACGTTTATACGAAATTTACATCGCATGAACTAACATACATGAAATTTACTCATTGTTATCTACAAAGTTTATGCATTAATGCTAGATGATAAAAGATTTTTAAACTCCTAAATGTTAAAAACTCGGAAAAAGTCTCATAGTAGAATACAATATTTAATTTCCAAATGGGATCAATATACCAAAATGCTTAAAGAAGAGAATAAAAATCTGAAATGGTATCACAAAGGGAATGAAAGATATATTCATTTAATACCTTATTTAATGCATCTCATGAGCTTTTATCTAAATGAAAGAGAAAAGTATTGGAAAAATTCAAGTATGTCGCCTCCCAAAGACAAGCTTTGCTACTTGTATCGAGTGTACTTCAAATGGAATTCAATAAATAGCATGAAGCAGATAGAAACTATAACTCTGAAATCTTAGTAATTGATGCTGTATATAAAACTCTATCTTATAAAAAAGAAATATATTTATTTCATTTCGTTTAGTTTTACCTTTTTTTAGGTGCGTTCGTAATTATAAAAATACGTAGCGCCGATAGTCGTCGTCTGGTCCGTCCGTCCATCTATCTGTCCGCATATAGCAGCTCAAAAACTACCCAACCGAATGAATTGATATATAACATACAGGGTTATTCTAAATGATGGACCTATTTTCAAAAAATTGTATTTATTAAAGTACAAATCCAAAATGAACAATCTCTATACCAATGAAAAGAGGAAGTTTCAAAGTTTTTTTTAAAGACATTATAAATGTTCAATGTGTCCACCGTTTGCGGCACGGCAAACATCTACGCGATAGTCATACTCGTCCCACACACGAGGAAGCGTATCTGCCGTTACTGAGTGCACGGCTTTCAAAGCGGTGATGGTTCAGGAGGCGCTACCAACAACTCTGAACGATCTGCGGAAAAGTATCACTGCTGCCGTGCACTCTGTAACAGCAGATACACTTTCTCGTGTGTGGGACGAGTTTGGCTATCGCGTAGATGTTTGCCGTGCAGCAAACGGTGGACACATTAAACATTTATAATATCTTAAAAAAACTTTGAACCTTCATCTTTTCATTGGTATAAAGATTGTTCATTTTGGATTTGTACTTTAATAAATACAATTTTTTGAAAATGGGTCCATCATTTAGAATAACCCTGTATATAATCGTGGCAGATTTTTATCGAGTCATTTCAAATTTTATGAAAATTGAATCAAAACTTAAAAAGATATTAATAAAAGTTTTCTTCATTCTATTAACACATATTATACATAATCTATATATAATGAAAGCACAAGTCATGAGACTGAGGACAACAAATACAGGCTGACCATTTCTTTTTTTACATGCCAAGCGGCCATTTTTATTAAAACAAATTTTTTTTCGAATAAAATTGGATAAAAGTTACATTTTTAGAAAGATCGTTATAAAAAAAAAAATGTTTGTTTGAGAGATAAGTTACATTAAAAAATTTACAGATTCCGAGATAACTTCAGTTAAAATTAGGTTAGCAGCCCAATATTTATCCCAATATCCATTAAAGTAAATAAACAAAAGAGATTCGTTCATCGTGAATAATATAAATATTAAATCATGGAGGTAATCATTCGCAAAGCAAGATCTCCATGGGGAATTTTGCAGTGCTATCTGGTGTCGAAAAAAAATCGCATCTGTAAACGTGGCATACGTAACAAGAGAAAAGAAAGGCATGCTCGTTTCGCAATAACAGATGATATAATTCATTTCACTGAAATAATAACGAAGATTTTTTTTTTACATTGTAAAACTAGTTATAGTAAGAACGCACCTCATTTGTCACGTGTAACGTACAATGTCCAACTTGTTTATTGTTATTTTAGTAGGCGGATTTCTGACTAGATAAATTAAAATTCGAAAGTATACTTTATAATCGTAATTTTTTTAAAGAAAGTTGCGAGCTGTAAGGCATTAGATGAGGTGTGCTCCACTAAAGATTACTCTATATCTTTTAAAATTTACGAAGCTTTTTCCCTGCTCATTAAACTGTAGTCAGTTCATTTAAAAAACAAGAAAAAAAGAATGGACTACATAAATTCAGGAAAACAACAATGTTACCTTTAATCAGATATCTATGAATCATGTTCTATCTTGCATTTCTAACCACAAACACGCTATCGATATCAGTTGCATTCGAAAGCAAATTTTATTTAGCTGGGAATCGAACCCGGTCTTCCCGGGTTACAGAACGTCGCTGAAAACTGTTTTTTTTATTTAAAATTATAACATATTTTTTACATTTAATATATATATATACTAAAAAGAAGTGGCGCATCTAGTATTTGTCGAGAATTGAATAAAAATCGTGCACTTGTGACATAATTCAGTTGTATATTTTAACAGAATAATAAGGCTACTATAATTTGTCTCGTGCTATAGCCAGTATATCATTATCATTTTAAGCGTGAAAGTTTCGCTATGGTGCTCTATTGTAAAATTTGGTAATTTTTGAAATTCAATATTTGGAAAACGGCATAATCATTAGATTTGAAATTTATATCGAGCAAAATACAATTTTTTACATTTCTAACACAGTTTTTCTAACAATTTTCTGACAAATACTTTTCGAGCTATTAATATTTTTTTAAGTAACTTCAAATGTTTCATTTTCCGAGATTAATCTGTGGCAACGATTAGAAAAAAACCCAGTCGTCAACAACACATAGCTTTTTATTAAAGAGGATTACCAAATGGTACTATTATCATATATTCTAATACGAGCAAATCTTGTGTGTGGTTATATATATATATATGCAAAATTTATCTTAAAAACGGCTCTAACGATTTTGACGAAATTTCGTATCCTATCGTTTTGGGTCACCAGAAAACCATTGGGCTAGGTCACATGTTCGAGAAAATTCGATTAGTGGGTCATTTTGGGTCATTTTGGGTCATGGTCTAGCTAATTGTATCTAAAAAACGGTTCAAACGATTTTGACGAAATTTTGTATCCGACCATTTTCGGGCACGAGAAGACTATTGGGCTGGGTCACATGTTCGAGAACTTTCGATTTGTGGGTCATTTTTGGGTCAACGTGGGTCAAATTAATTTTATCTAAAAAACGGCTCTAACGATTTTGATTAAATTTTGTGTCCTACGAGTTTCGAGCACGATAAAATCATTGGGCTAAGTCACATGTCCGAGAAAATTCAATTAGTGGGTCATTTCTGGGTCATTGTGGGTCAAGATCTAAAAAGCGGCTCAATTTACACTAAATTTTGCATCCAATGGTTTTCGGGCACGAGAAGACTGTTGGGCTAGGTCACATGTTCGAGAAAATTCAATTAGTGGATCATTTTGGGTCATTTTGGGTCATGGTCAAGATAATTGTATCTAAAAAACGGTTCAAACGATTTTGTATCCGACTATTTTCGGGCACGAGAAGACTATTGGGCTGGGTCACATGTTCGAGAACTTTCGATTAGTGGATCATTTTTGGGTGAAAGCTGGTCAAATTAATTTTATCTAAAAAACGGCTCTAACGATTTTGATTAAATTTTGTATTCTACGAGTTTCGGGCAGGCGAAAATCATTGAGCTAGGTCACATGTTCGAGAAAATTCGATTAGTGGGTCATTTCTGGGTCATTGTGGGTCAAGATCTAAAAAGCGGCTCAACTTACACTAAATTCTGCATCCAATGGTTTTCGGGCACGAGAAGACTGTTGGGCTAAGTCGAGAAAATTCAATTAGTGGATCATTTTGGTCATGGGTCATGATATTTGAACTCAAATTTAATTTTGACCGAGCATAGCTCGGTCTTCCCTGCTCGTACTATATAAATGAAAACAATAAAAAACTACCCACTTGCCATAATAGAAAAAAAAGAATCGGAGGAACGGGCGTCAGATATTTAGAAAATAACAATGAGATCTCAAAACAGCAAATTTTGTATTGAAGCAAGTTCCCCTCGCATTCATAACAGCCGACATGAAGTTGATATCCGTTTTACCAGAAATTACATTTTTATTTAACTGCTACCTGTTAATATTATTTCAATGCTAGCTAACCTGCCCGGCGTTGCCCGAGCCCTTGAAATAAACTTAAATATCTTAAAAAACGGAACTCTGGCCACGGTCTAAGATGGCTTCGGAATCGTATACCTGGCATGCTCGTACGCTCTAGAAAATCTTTTATTTCCCCCTACCACCGTCAGGGGAGCATTCTGTTCTAAACAAACCTCTTTCCGAACGAACTTCTGAGACAGGTCCCCGCTGCCTACGTTACTGTATAGTAGGCGCACTACAAAATTGAGCTGGTTTCGAGAAGATTGGAGCATTATTAGTTCAGTTATTGCAATAAGGCACAGTTAGAGAAAATAACCTTGAGTGAGTTGCCGAAGGGAGGGGATGTTCGAGTGTCCTTCAAAAAAGGACTAATTAGGAGGCCCACTATGCATGCACAAAAATTCGTTCGTTTTGTTAAGCTAGGAACTTAATTACAAAGTTGGCTTAAACTCTTATTTGTAAATAGTGGTAACCGCTACTCATAAATTTAATTTAATGTTATAAAGGGTGACTATTAAGTTAAATATAATGTTTGGAATCACTTGCGTTGAAATCGGAAAGATAGTTGCTGATATATAGAAACGGGATATAGTTAGAGAAAAACCTTGAAGGAGGGGCCGGGGGGGAGGGGTTGTTCAAGTACCCTTCAGCAAATGACTAATTAAGAGGAACACTATGCATCTTTCGAAATTCGTTCGTTTGCTTAAGCTAGGAACTTAATTACAAATTTGGTTTACCCAATTATTCGGAAATAGTGGTAACCGCTACTCATAAATATAGTTTAATGTTATAAAGAGTGACTATTAAGTTAATTATAATGTTTGGAATCAGTTGCGTTGAAATCGGAAAGATAGTTGCTGAGATATGGAAACGGAGCATAGTTAGAGAAAAATCCTTGCAAGAGGGGCCGTACGGAGGGGTGTGTTCAAGTGCCCTTCAGCAAATAACTAATTAAGAGGACCACTATGCATCTTTCAAAATTCGTTCGTTTGCTTAAGCTTTGAACTTAATTACAAATTTAGCTTACACAATTATTCGGAAATAGTGGTAACCGCTACTCATAAATTTAGTTTAATGTTATAAAGAGTCACATTTAAGTTAATTATAATGTTTGGAATCACTTGTGTTGAAATCGGAAAGATAGTTGCTGAGATATGAAAACGGAGCATAGTTAGAGAAAATAACCTTGAAGGGAGTGCCGGGGGGTAGGGGTTGTTCAAGTGTCCTTCAGCAAATGACTAATTAGGAGGACCACTATGCATCTTTCAAAATTCGTTCGTTTGCTTAAGCTTTGAATTTAATTACAAATTTGGCTTAAACTATTATTCGTAAATAGTGGTAACCGCTACTCATAATTTTAGTTTAATGTTATAAAGAGTGACAATTAAGTTAATTATAATGTTTGGAATCACTTGTGTTGAAATCGGAAAGATAGTTGCTGAGATATGGAAACGGAGCAGAGTTAGAGAAAAAACCTTGAAGGACGGGCCGGAAGGGGGGAGGGGGGTGGGGGTGTTCAAGTGCCCTTCAGCAAATGACTAATTAGGAGGACCACTATGCATCTTTCAAAATTCGTTCGTTTGCTTAAGCTAGGAACTTAATTACAAATTTGGCTTAAACTGTTATTCGTAAATAGTGATAACCGCTACTCATAAATTTAGTTTAATATTATAAAGGGTGACTATTAAGTTAATTATAATGTTTGGAACCACTTGCGTTGAAATTGGAAAAACAGTTGCTAAGGTATGGAAAAGGAGCATAGTTAGAGAAAAAACCTTGAAGGACGAGCCGGGAAGGGGTTGTTCAAGTGTCCTTCGGCAAATGACTAATTAAAAGGACCACTATGCATCTTTCAAAATTCGTTCGTTTGCTTAAGCTTTGAATTTAATTACAAATTTGGCTTAAACTATTATTCGTAAATAGTGGTAACCGCTACTCATAATTTTAGTTTAATGTTATAAAGAGTGACAATTAAGTTAATTATAATGTTTGGAATCACTTGTGTTGAAATCGGAAAGATAGTTGCTGAGATATGGAAACGGAGCAGAGTTAGAGAAAAAACCTTGAAGGACGGGCCGGGAGGGGGGGAGGGGGGTGGGGGTGTTCAAGTGTCCTTCAGCAAATGACTAATTAGGAGGACCACTATGCATCTTTCAAAATTCGTTCGTTTGCTTAAGCCAGGAACTTAATTACAAATTTGGCTTAAACTGTTATTCGTAAATAGTGATAACCGCTACTCATAAATTTAGTTTAATGTTATAAAGGGTGACTATTAAATTAATTATAATGTTTGAAATCACTTGCGTTGAAATCGGAAAGATAGTTGCTGAGATATGGAAACGGAGCAGAGTTAGAGAAAAAACCTTGAAGGATGGGGCGGGAGGGTGGGGGGGGGGGGTTGTTCAAGTGGCCTTCAGCAAATAACTAATTAGGAGGATCACAATACATCTTTAATGATTGATTCATTTGGTTAAGCTAGGAACTTAATTTGAAATTTGGCTTACACTATTATTCGGAAATTCTGGTAACTGCTTTCTAGAACTACACCCTGAAGCTTAAATGTAATTAGACCCTTGCCCCTCCTCATTCCCGCAAATATAAAAAAGAATCTGTTAAATAAAGTTTTATGTTTTAACAATCTCCATCATAATAATAAATGTCATGTAAAAAAAAAAAAATTAAATAAAATAAAAAAATTAAACCCGACTAATTGTCATGAAGGAAAATGTGCCAGGAAAATATTTCAATCAGAGGGACATATGAGTAATTTGTCATGTACAGGTGGCGCGACAATCGCGTGGCTCCTCTACGCAAATAACTTCAATCCATACTGACACTATTTAGTTAGAAATCCTTATTTATGCATCGCTACTCTGGTTTGTTTAATTACTTCTGTGAAGAATCGATGCAACCAACCAGTGAACCAACCAACCCAAGAGAATAAAAGCGTATTTTTAATGAGAGTTCTTTGTGCAATTTAATTAATATTTCAGAAAGTAATTAAAATATTAAAATTCTGATGCTCAGGTATACCAGGAGAGAGTTTGGACTACCTAAATCTAAATTTACAGACTTCTAGGTGCGCTAAATTTTTATAGCCATCGCCAACAGACACACACACACACACAGACACACTGAGCGAAACTTTCTTTTATTAGTATATAGATCTACCAAACTGTAAAATGTTATCTATGTATTGTCAATAATAAACTAGTCAGATGTGCCAATCCTAGAACTTTCTTCTATCTCACACAAGCTTCACATACACCAAAAACGAATCAGCACCAATTTATATCAAGGAATACCTGAATCTAAAGTTTTATTAAGTTCCACGCATTAGTTCTTGAGATATGACTATCGCTAAAATCGTGTAAATCCTGAAAAATGCAGCATAGCAGCGCCACCTGTTGGGTGATTTACACCAAAATCTAATCAACAACAACTTATATCAATTTCTATCTGAATCTGAAGTTTGGTGAAATTCTGTGCATTAGTTCTTGAGATATAGCTATCGTAAATATCATGAAAAAATTAGCATAGCAGTGTCACTTGTTGACTTATTTACACCAAAACATAACGATTATCTATATGTCATGGTCTAACAGAATATGAAGTTTAATGAAATTCTGTGCTCTTGATATATAGCTATCATGTAAATCCTGAAAAATGCAGCATCTGTTGGGCTATTTACACCAAAAACTAATCAGCACCAATTTATATCAGCGACTAACTGAATCTAAAGTTTTATTAAATTCAGTGCATTAGATCTTGAGATGAGCGCCTACAAAATTTTTTTCACATACATACAAACAAAGAGACTCACAGACTGACAGACAGACATTTTCTAAAAACAGTCAAATCGTGTTCAGGACCTTCCGAAACATATAAATCCGTCGAAAACCGGAATTCTAAAAGTTACATGAATCCAATACTTTCTTCTTGTAAAGATAGAAAAAAGTAAAAAAAAAAAAAAAAAAAAATGAAGGAGAAAACTACGTGAATGGTTTGTAGAAATTCAAAGAAGCTACATTGCTTAAAAAAAATTTGCTCGAAAATGAGAATATGAACCTGCTTATTTTTACCAAGTAATTTTGACTATAAAAGGAGATTCACTGTTATCAGTTATATAAAAACTGATATGTACTTAAAACATATCTAGTTACGAAAATATTAAAAAATATTTAACAAATAATGTTGCTTATTTACAATAAAAATTATTAAATTTTCATTAAAAACATCAAATATTAACATTACATTATTAAAAACACCGTACACTTAAACACTTTAACATTTTCCCTCAAGTACATGATCATCTTACGTATAATTGTCATTTTAATCTCGACAGTTTTTCACGGTTTGGTGCTGATTTTAATATTTTAGTTTTTGAGCAAGTGGCTAGAGTATTTGTATCTTCGAGAATTACATGCAATAGTAAGTTACTCATTATATATATTTCTATAAGTCGTCCATATACTTCTTTTGACTTGCCTTTTCCTTTAGTAGCTTAGTGTATTCTATATTTTACCCTTATTTTTTACGGTATTATCTGCGCCTCATTTGTCAATTCGGGTATCATAAAATTCTCCGTTTATTCATAACTATGTAAAGGTTTATTAAACAATTTTATTTTTACTTGGATGTTTATTTCTATATTTGTAACCATGGAAAAACACGAGCCACAATTTTGGTAAGTTAAATGATGCTGCATGTGTACAAATTGTACTTTTACGTGTTACAATCGCTACGGTTTCTCTTATAATGGATGGTCTATAAAAAATAACGTGAGTAATTTGAAAAAGTTGGAAATTGTACGTCAAAAGTGACAAACGTATAGTTCGTACTATAGCTAGCTCTATAAATATTCAGATCTTGATGATTTTTAATTCTGTGAAATGAATTATATCGTCTGCAGATTCATTTCTGTCATAAAATAAGTATCTCGGTCGCTTGACGATTCAACCTCGGAAGCTCCTATAACAAGAAAGCACCGATTTCTTTTTTTTTTCAATTCAAATTTCTTAATAAATATTTTTATTAGTATCTTCTAAAATTTTGATTTGATTTTCATAAAATTTGAAATGTCTCGACAAAATTCTGCATAGACAATATATCTTAAATTTAAAACCATTCGTTTGGGTAGTTTTTGCATTGTTATATGCGGACAGACGGACAGACAGATGAGCGTACCAGACGACGATAATAGGTGCTACGTATCTATATAATTACGAACGCACCTAAAAAGTACGTGAAAAATTGAATAATGGCGTTTCAAATAACAATTTCATAGACTGTGCAGTTGTAGAATATTCTTATTTGTTTTGATAAAGGCTCCGATGGAGCCGAAACATGTCAACAATCTAATAAAACTTATTTTACTGTTTATAGAGTTTTTATGTTATGTCTTTTAGCAATTATAAGAAGTATATTATTACAAGGTGTTATAATTTGTTATATTTTTAAGTAATCTCAACTTTAGAATCTAAGAACTCATATGGCATCCTAGGATCCATGCGGATAACTGGCATTAATTTTATCACTCTGCGTTCCACATCCTATTGTTCCAAATTCTGTGTTCCAAATTCGTTGCACCGAGTTCCATATTCTAGGAAGAGTAGTTGTGAATTACAAAGGGAAGGTCATATTTTAATGCTCGTATATTAGCAGACTCATCAATTACTCGTATAGAAACCGTGATGTCAAGGTTAGTTCTGAAATTTCACTACAAATCACGAATGTCATAATGGCGCACTATCTTACTCTATATATCTATTTTGGAATTAAAAATATATGTATAAGATACCTTGAGACATAACACGTTCAATTTTAGAGTGCTAAAAATAAAGGGAAATGTTACAAAATTAATAACAATGACAGACCTTTGCAATGTTATTTCAAATCTTTGTAGATGCACCATGAATATATCATGTTTTATACTATAAGTGTCAGTTTCCGATTACAGATTGCAAACTGATGAAACTCCGGTTTATATAGGGCAGGAGGTAATTCCAAGAAATGAATGATTTACTTAGCAGAATAATTAACTTCCTACGCGATGAAGCTAGTTACAGTACGTAATTTATATTGTACCGCATTTTCTATGAATTTGATAAAATATGCTTACAATGTCTAATAATTTAGTAAGAAATGTCATAATAATCATATATTATGAATTTAGATTACGAACTATTAAACGGAACTATATTGTGACGTAATCATGCCTTATTGTTTTATTTATAGCAGAGCCCTCTATTGCCGAGATTTTCAACGAGATTGAAGTCATTCGTAAAAAATTTGGACATCCGGTTTTTGACGGAGTTATACATTTTAAGACGTCCTGAAAACGATTTGACTGTTTTTACAAAATGTCTGTCTGTGACAAAAAATTTGTGGGCGCTCTATCTGAAAAACTAATTTTCACGATAGCTATATCTCAAGAACTAATGCACAGAATTTCATCAAACTTCAGATTCAGTTAGACCTTAATATAAGCTTGTGCTGAAATTTTTCATGGCACAAAACCTTGTATCTCGGTGACTATTAATCTGAAACTCTAATGTTTTTTAGGTGCGTTCGTAATTATATAAATACGTAGCACCCATAGTCGTCGTCTAGTCCGTCCGTCTGTCGCATATAACAGCGCAAAAACTACCTAATCGAATGGTTTGAAATTTAATATATAGAATCGCTGCAGAATTTTGTCGAGTCATTTCAAATTTTATGAGAATCGAATTACAACTTAAAAATATATTAATAAAAGTTTCTTTATTCTATTAAATCTTACCCTACGTAATCTATATGATAAAAGCGAAAGTCATGTGCCTGAGGTAAACAAATACGGGCTAACCCCATCTTTTTCCATATGCCAAGCGGCCATTTTTAATCAAAATTAATTTTTTGAATAAAATTGCGTAGAAGTTACATTTTTAGAAAGATCGTTCAAAAAAATTGTTTGCTTGAGAGATGAGTTACATTAAAAAATGTATAGATTCTGAGAAAACTTCAGTGAAAATTAAGTTAACAGCCGAATATCTCAATCCATTAAAGTAAAAGATTCCTTCATCGTGAGTTATAGAAATATTAACCATGGAGGTAGTCATTCGCAAAGCAAGATCTCCATGGTCAATTTACAGTTCTGTCTGGTGTCGGAAAAAAAATTCGCATCTGTAAACATGGCATACGTAATAAGGAAAAAAAGGCATCCTCATTTCATTCATAGCAGACGATATAATTAATTTCACTGAAATAATGACGGTGATTTTTAACATTGTAAAACTGGCTATAGCACGAAACGAACGCACCTTATTTGTCACGTTTAACGTACAATTTCCAACTGGTTTCTATTAGAAGATCGTCATTTAAATCGTGATTTTCTGCTATCCCGAGTTTTTGAATCACCCGGTATTTTATAAGATGTATGTATAAGTAAATAAAATTCATACACATGTATGAATGTTACAATATCGAAGTATATATGTAAGATGAATGCAAAATGTATATATATAATAACCATATAAGTCATAAAGGGACGTATGTAAATAGAAAAAAAAATGTATAATAAATTGGGGAGTATTTAACAAGGAAGAAATTTTAAAATTAAAAAAATATTTGCTACTTTTTACAGCTCTGGATTGTGAATAAAACCTGATTACTTGGTGGATTTTTACTTTTTTCTATCTTTGCATGAAAAAAGTATTGGATTCATGAAAAATTTCGACTTCCAGTTTTTGGCGGATTTATACGTTTTAGAACGTCCTGAAAACGATTTGACTGTTTTTAGAAAATGTCTGTCTGTGTGTGACAAAAATTTTGTTGGCGCTCTATCTGAAAAACTAATTTTCACGATAGCTATATATCTCAAGAACTAATGCACAGAATTTAGTCAAAGTTGAGATTCAGTTAGACCTTAATATAAATTTGTGCTGATTAGTTTTTGGTGTAAATTGCCCAACAGGTGGTGCTGCTAAGCTACATTTTTCAGTATTTACACAATTTTAGCGATAGTCATATCTCAAGAACTCATTCACGGATTTTCATCAAACTCTTAGACATCGACATAAATTGATGATGATTAGGGTTTCTTGTAAATCAAATAACATTTGGTGCTATTGAACGGCATTTTTTAATTCTAAAATGCATAATTAAAAAATTAAGTTTTTTTCAAGCATTAACATGTTTGAGATAGAAAAAAGTTTTGGGATTGGAACATCCGACTAATGTTTACAGTGTTTAATATTGTAATTGCTTCATCATACCTGCTTATTATCAACGCATACATAAGATTCTACATGAAAATATTTATATTATCTGATACCGGTAAATATATAAGACATTTCTTATAATAAATACTACTTAGAAGATAAAAAAACACAAACCTATACTTAGAAGATTTAGAGTTAATTTCCAGGAAATATTTCTTTTCGTATTACTCACGATTAGGAAATACATCTAAAAATACTCTTCAGGCACAATGTAAGAGCAATTTGCGATTGTGCCCATAAACATACAATCCATCAATATTTCTTGTTATGTCTTTATTGATATGACTATTCTCTTTTACTTTCATACATACTTTACTGCTCTCTTCTTTTGTCTTATTCCAATATCGAAAAAATAAGGGGGAAATCTCAGCCAAGGTAATAGGAACAATAGTAATGAAATTTACGTGTAATGCAAATCATTAAACGGAAACATTCGAAAAAGTTTATTAACAGTAAGCACACATTTTACATTGAAAATGAAAAATTAAAAAATCCAAGCATTACAGTGTTGCATCTTCTTTTGTCTTATTCCAATATCTGAAAAATAAAGGGGAAATCTCAGCCAAGGTAATAGGAACAATAGTAATGAAATTTACGTGTAATGCAAATCATTAAACGGAAACATTCGAAAAAGTTTATTAACAGTAAGCACACATTTTACATTGAAAATGAAAAATTAAAAAATCCAAGCATTACAGTGTTGCATCTTCTTTTGTCTTATTCCAATATCTGAAAAATAAAGGGGAAATCTTAGCCAAGGTAATAGGAACAATAATAATGAAATTTACGTGTATTCATTAAACGGAAACATTCGAAAAAGTTTATTAACAGTAAGCACACATTTTACATTGAAAATGAAAAATAAAAAAATCCAAGCATTACAGTGTTGCATCTTCTTTTGTCTTATTCCAATATCTGAAAAATAAAGGGGAAATCTCAGCCAAGGTAATAGGAACAATAGTAATGAAATTTACGTGTAATGCAAATCATTAAACGGAAACATTCGAAAAAGTTTATTAACAGTATAAGCACACATTTTACATTGAAAATGAAAAATAAAAAAATCCAAGCATTACAGTGTTGCATCTTCTTTTGTCTTATTCCAATATCTGAAAAATAAAGGGGAAATCTCAGCCAAGGTAATAGGAACAATAGTAATGAAATTTACGTGTAATGCAAATCATTAAACGGAAACATTCGAAAAAGTTTATTAACAGTAAGCACACATTTTACATTGAAAATGAAAAATTAAAAAATCCAAGCATTACAGTGTTGCATCTTCTTTTGTCTTATTCCAATATCTGAAAAATAAAGGGGAAATCTCAGCCAAGGTAATAGGAACAATAGTAATGAAATTTACGTGTAATGCAAATCATTAAACGGAAACATTCGAAAAAGTTTATTAACAGTAAGCACACATTTTACATTGAAAATGAAAAATAAAAAAATCCAAGCATTACAGTGTTGCATCTTCTTTTGTCTTATTCCAATATCTGAAAAATAAAGGGGAAATCTCAGCCAAGGTAATAGGAACAATAGTAATGAAATTTACGTGTAATGCAAATCATTAAACGGAAACATTCGAAAAAGTTTATTAACAGTAAGCACACATTTTACATTGAAAATGAAAAATTAAAAAATCCAAGCATTACAGTGTTGCATCTTCTTTTGTCTTATTCCAATATCTGAAAAATAAAGGGGAAATCTCAGCCAAGGTAATAGGAACAATAGTAATGAAATTTACGTGTAATGCAAATCATTAAACGGAAACATTCGAAAAAGTTTATTAACAGTAAGCACACATTTTACATTGAAAATTAAAAATTAAAAAATCCAAGCATTACAGTGTTGCATCTTCTTTTGTCTTATTCCAATATCTGAAAAATAAAGGGGAAATCTCAGCCAAGGTAATAGGAACAATAGTAATGAAATTTACGTGTAATGCAAATCATTAAACGGAAACATTCGAAAATGTTGATTAACAGTAAGCACACATTTTACATTGATAATGAAAAATAAAAAAAATCCAAGCATTACAGTGTTGCATCTTCTTTTGTCTTATTCCAATATCTGAAAAATAAAAGGGAAATCTCAGCCAAGGTAATAGGAACAATAGTAATGAAACTTACGTGTAATGCAAATTATTAAACGGAAACATTCGAAAAAGTTCCGAACATTCCAAATAGTAGCAATACCTTAATATATCTAACAAATGTGTACGTTTATATTCTGAATTGAAAAAATATTAAAAAAAATAGATTAATTCCTCGGGTTACAATTTTTGTTTCAGTTTTGGAAAAAAAATTACATTTACGTTAATAATATTTAAAATAGCTACCCAAATGACAAAAAATAATGCTTACTGAAATTTAACGAATATGTCATTTACTGAAATGAAACGAATGTATTGGGTCATCTGGGAAGTACTGCTTTTTTTCAAAAAGTGAAGCGCGGTTTCATCTAGTTATTTTGCTACTGCTGATGTGTGACTTTGAATGGCCCAGATATATAAATTTGGTCTTTTCTGCTTGCGTTGCATAATTCTTGTTTGGATTGTGTTGTGGCACAATTTTTGTTCCAACGCAATGCTAAGGATGGAAAACCAAAAAATTCATTTTCGTCGATTTCTCCTTTATTAAAAAGGTTATCCTTTTTCCTACAATTATAAAGTACTTTTTAAAAGAACATATATTTTATTTTTGTAATTTGTATATTATAGTTCACATACTGTTCACATTTTTGTACTCATACTGTTTCTATTTCAGCTTACAGCATAAACCATGCAAAATTATTGGTTGTGCTATGATTAAGTAGTCTTTTAATAAATTTTCTAATTACTTTCTTTTATACTTTTTCTTATATATATATATATATATATATATATATATATATATATATTATAATATTAAGAAATGCTGTGATCTCAACCAGTATTGTAAAAACTAACTTTGTACTAATTTTACTTTAATCTGTAATGTAGTATTCAACATCTGTAATCTAAAATATGAATTTTCAATAAACATTTCCCTCGTGGAGAAAAGTTCCTATGCTTAACGGCTGCATCTTCACGAGAGGGTGATTTCGATTTCGTCAATTATGCTCTTTTATTTCAAGAAAGGTAAAAATGCCAGTCAGACTGTTCGTAAAACTTGTGCCGCATATGAACAAAGTGCTATTTCTGATGATATAGCTCTAAGGTGGTTTGGGAAGTTTAAGGGTGGAAATTTCGAAAAACCTCGAAAATGATGCCTCACTCTGGACGACCGTCATCACCTATAATAGATAGCCTCTTAAAAGAAACTATCAAATGAACATACACTGTACTTTTTGGAATATTTAATCTGTATGATAATGCCTGAACTGTGTAACGTGGATTGACAGCGACAGCTTCTTTAAAAGACCCTCCTTACAGATGATGGTCGTCCAAAGCGGCATCATCTTCGAGATTGAAATTTCAACGCTTAAACTTTTCAAACCACGTTTGAATTGTGCCATCTGAAACGGCAATTTTACCATATACAGCGCAAACTTTACGAGCAATCTGACTAGCGTTTTTACCTTTCTTGTCATAAAAGAGCATAATTGATGAAAATGAATTAACTGGTTTTCCATTCTTAGCACTGCATTGAAACAAAAATTTTGTCACAGCCCAAAAAAGAATTATGCAACGCAAGCAGAAAAGACCGAATGTACACATGTAAGTCATTCAAGGTCATTCCTTATCAGCAGTAGCAAAATAACCAAATGGAAACTCATTTCTCTTTGAAAAACTGCAGAACTTTCCGGATGACCCAATAGCTATTTTACGTACTATTCAGATTACAAAAGACTAAGGAAGACTTTTTGAAGATGTTTTGAAAATGTCATTTTACAAAAAGCTTAAACAAAAGAAACAACTTTCTAGTTTCTTTTTTTTTCCTGTAGCCCCTATTTTAAATTTAAAGAATGAAACATACGCCTGAAATAAAATAATTGCCAACGACGTAAAGAGATTTAAGCAACCCCTCTTTTTTGTTGTTTTATTACTAAATGCTGAAACATAAATGAGGCCATATTAAAAAATATACAGACATATAATATCATAATTACATGCAGATAATAACAAAAGTTGTTGTTAAAATAAGATAATAATAAATATAAAGACATGTCCTATTAATAAGACGTCAGACCGAATGGTTTAAAAGAGAAATTTTGGTACTTTAAAACACATGAAAATGTCAATAATTCTAGATCATTATCTAAAATTTTCATATCTTACACATGCCTGAAGGTCGCCAAGCAGAGTTCATATACTGCACCACACGCGACGGCATTTTGAACAATTATGAATAGCGATAGATTTTCATACGATACTCACATGAGATATCACTTCTTTTAATGACTGACAGTTTAAATTTATGCCTTGGCGAGACCATTTACAACGAATTGTAATTTGATGAGATATCAGTCTTTTTTGCAAAATAATTCATTTATGTATTATTAGTCAATGTAATCCAGACTTGAAAAGAAATTAAGGAATATATATATGTATATATTACAAATTACACTTTATAATAAATATATAAAAAGTGGGGAAAAGGGAAATTAAACCGATTGTTACTATTATTATTTATTTACTTTCTCAAATCATTTTCTCGTTAAAATTGAAAAGAGAAATTATTTTCTATTTGAATAGATGATGAAAAGAAAACGATGGTTAAATTAAATTTTCTGAGAAAATTTGAAGAAATGAAAACATGTTTTCATATAATAAATCTTCATTAATCAATTTATTCTACAAAACGAAAAATCCTCTTTCGACATATTGACATTTATAAATTATTACATGGAAGATTTTTTTCAGCTTTACATTTAACATAGAAAGAGATTTAAATTCATTACATTTAAATGGACAATTATTGTCCTATAGTCAAAATAATTGAATTTAAAGAAAAATCATATACTATTTTCTATTAATTATTTTTTTTTAATGGAGGTTAAAACGTTTCACAAGGGCGCTAAAAGCAAAATGGTTTATCTGCTAAAAATGCCTTTTTTTGTGCAAGGCATTGACTTTAATTTAAAGAAAAGCTAACATTAAAAATAGCATCAGTTGGGATTTATTTCTACTATGTATTTTTGGGTGTTCCTATTAATCACACAAATTCTGCCTACACCTTTTTATGTCATACAATCCCATATAGTATCACTGACTGGATGTCTCACAGCGTGTGTAGGGAAATTAGGATGAAAATCCACTCCGATTCTTCACCTTACGTATTTTATACCATCACTACCTAACAGGAAGCTTTTTGGTCTCTTCAGACTAAATAACACTGTCCCACTTTTCAAGTGTCTAGTTAACTTGAGTTTCAACCGAGTTTAATATTTTCAACCTTTGTTGAAAATATAAAAATGGCTTTTTTTGTATAATTCTATCATTTAAATTAAAGCTTGCATTCTTGGCCGACCAGTCCTTGCACCCAACATCACATTGGCTTGCGCAATTTCACCTTGTATACATCTAGATGATTTTCTTCTAGCACCTAATTCTTTTAGGATCGGTTGCTGTTATATACCTTTTCCTGCCTTCACCAGTTTGGTTTTGTAATGACATACTCTTATACCGCTTAAAAAATTTAGACATGCCACCTTTTGTTTTATTTCCACAATCCAACCGCCTTCTAATTTCTTCATAACTGTAACCTTGTTTAAGTAATAGTACTAATTTACATTGCTTTCTAGGTGACTAGTCTACTCTTTCTGCAATTTATTTAATTTTCTTATGTTTTATACGCAAGTCAATCACATAAAGCACTGACAAATGTCTTCTCCACAGATCCAAAGCATTTGAATTTTACTATCACCTGATTGACTCACTGCCAAAACAGGATGACACTTGATTGGCTCTCTAAACACTCATGGTTATTGGCTACATTTAAATAAAGGAAAGGTACGTTATGTTAAACTAAGCAAGTTGTGTTTATTTATGTTTTTGTTGTTGTTTATTTTCCTATAACATTTGATTAAATACTAATAGTTGAACAAAATTTATTTCAATACATTCTTGATTAAATTATCTTTACATATATATATTATTTTATGGTTTTACTTAAACAAAAAGTGGTGTTTTGAGATCTCAAACCTAAAAAAAAACACCTTTTCAAAAAGGTTTCCACATTTTTGGACTCTAATATATTTAAATCCACAGAGCATGTAACCCATTATTGTTTGAACATTTCACAAAATATCTATAATGGTGCATTTTTTCACTTCAAAATTAATAAACATTTTTGACCGGGCAGCGGCGACAAAAATGCTACGTCATCGAGTTACGGAATGAAATTATGATGTACGACAAGATTATTAGGAGTAGATTATAGAATGATTGGTCTGCCTCGTCATATCTTGGTACGATATGAGCAGCAGAGGGCACCCACTCGTCATTTTGGTGGTACTATCACGTCATCGAGTTACGAGATCAAATTGGCGCCAAATTAAAAGTTAAATATTGTATTTAAAAATATTTTGTTCTGCCTGGGCATATCCTGGTAGAAGCACCGGCAGACTAAAATTTATGACAGAAAAACACGCCATGTACTACAATTGAGAACCAATAAACATAATATTTTACATTACACTGCCCCATATAATATTACGCCATCGACTTTCAATGATGCCGTCGCCCGCTCTATATTTTCACTGATTACAATTTTTCAAGCTCTTCATCTTAAGAAAATAATGAAAAAATCTCTTTCTCATCTCAAAGCATATTTTAAAGATTAATATTACATTTTTTAACAGAAAATTCATTTTAGTTTAATATACTACACTGTAAAAAATGACCAATGTTTCTTATTTTATGAAAATATGCTGTAACCACGAACGAAAATATAATATAATCTTCTGAGTTATCCGAAATTTCAAATAGCATGTTCCATTGTCTTTTGAATCCACAGAAACGAATACATTTTCAAAATTTAAGGAATAATTTATAAAAACAAATTATTTTTAGCTGCCCGAATTTTTCAGAAACGTTTCCGAAGGGTTTTTATAGTGTATTCATTAGTGTCTTCAGGCTGAAATACCTGTTTTTCGAATGTTATCCATTCTCAAGTACACGTTTTCAGCCGCATAAGTTAATTTATACATGAAAGAGTAAAGAAATAATCTTAATTTTAATGTTATTGTTAAAGCTGTTAATTTTGCATGTTTGTCTGTTAAACATTTTTTTTTTTTTTAGCATGAAAATGTTTACTTCAGAATTGATAGCATTCGGAAAACAGGTATTTCAGGCTGAGGACACTAATAAATACACTATAAAATCCCTTTGGAAACGTTTCTGAAAATTTCGGGCAGCTAAAAATAATTTGTTTTTATAAATTATTCTTTAAATTTTGAAAATGTATTCGTTTCTGGGGATTCAAAAGACAATGTAACATACTATTTTAAATTTCGGATAACTCAGAAGATTATATTATATTTTCGTTCGTGGTTATAGCATATTTTCATAAAATAAGAAACATTGGTCATTTTTTACAGTGTACTGTGACCAAAAAGTACCTAGAATGGTGGCATAAAACAAAAAGTATCAATTCATTGGTCAAAATTTATTGCACCTCCTTCAAAGTAATCTCCTCCGACTGTAACGCACATCTGTCAAACTTTTTTCTAATCATCAAAACATGCCTTAAAGTCGATTTTGTGAAATCCCTTCAGAGTTAGCAGAGAATTTTCTATTATCGAATTAATGGACAAAAAACGGTGACCACGAACAAGCAACTTCAACCGTGCAAATAAGAAAAATTCACATGATGCCATATCACGTGAATACAGAGCTTGTGAGGCCGTATTTGTTGAACGTTTGGTTAAAAACACACGAATAATAACACACTGTGAGAAACCATATTATCGTGGTGCAAAACCCATGAGTTTTCTCGCCACATTTCAGAGCCTTTTCAACACATTGCTTCACAGAAATGGCGCAAAACACTCAAATAATAATTTTTTTACTTTCCGGCCAGTTGGTACGAATTCATAATGAACAACACCACGACAATCAAAGGAAACAGTCAACATTAACTTGATGTTAACGACTGATTCTCTACTATCTTCAAACTTTTTATACTAATCAAATGCTGTAGTCTTCTTTAAAAGCTTTTTGCAACATTTCAAATGCTTTTGTAGCAGAAATTTCATTGTGAAAATAAAATTTAACGCATGTTCTTTGCTCAATAACATTCGTCATTTAGGGAAAACAACACAGAAAATTCTTATTTCATTAAAAACAAATCTATTTTCATATAATAAAATCAAATAAATTCCTGACTATTGCCAGAAGTTTATAGAAATCGTAAAAAGTTTTAATAAAAGTTTGCAGACGATAACTACTATAGATGTATATAAAATAAAGTATTCCGGATACTTTTTGATTACATATATTCTCAGAAATTTTTATGCTTTATCAAATCTTATTCAAATTCCATCATTTTTTATAGATTATGATTTATTAAAAATAACATTATTAAAGAACTAACATTAAAAAAAACTAACATTAAAAAAACTAACATTAAAAAAAAACTAACATTATTAATCAACGAATTTAAACTGGTGTTTTTAACTGATATTTTTAATAATATATAAAATTTGTTTGAAACGTATTTATGACAGAAAAGTACAACATTATAAATTCAATTGCGGAATAAACATCTCAATCGCAATGTATATCTCTAAGGTAAAAATTTATTGACGCTTTTCGAAAATTTTCAAAGAAGAATTTTAATACGAAGAAAAATTACTCTATTCTCTGCGTATTTTATGCCTTTAAGATATATTTCTGTCAAACTTGAGGAATTGTCTAGCTCACAGAAAACATATGCCAGTTTTTCAAATGGTATTTTTAGAAAGGTGATGCATTTTCTTTTACCATTGAGTAGATACAATCCAATTATAAATTTAGATTTTTGCAGTAAAAATATATTTCACAAACTTTTATAGTACGCATTAAATTTGTTATAAACATATTGTAATACTTGTGATAGATGATATTTGTTGTTAACATAATCAATTTCTGTTAAAATAGAAGTAGCATGCAAGTGTTGTATATCACTGTAGTAAATAAAATATAAATGTTGATATCCATTCCTATATATAAAAGTATTATTTGTTTCTACTCTTAAAAAAAAACTAGTCGTTGGGGGCTACCGTAATACTTACCCATCATGGATATGCATAATGTAAAATATTAAAATAAAAATGTGTAAACTACTTATAAAATGCATTGCAATTCAAATAAAATCGTGGCTTGATGACGTCCTAAACTTTAAATGCTCGATTACTGAATTGCTTGAAAGAAACCTCCTTATAACTCCAAAAATAATAATCCTATTAACTTCGTTTTATTGAATCTGATTAAGCGTCAAATTTCCAATTAAAATATATCTTTGAAGTGAAATTTGGATGAAATACAGGGTCATGAAAAATCGAAGAGTATGGAAAATAGGATTCCAAATATCTCGGCAACTAATTATCCGATCGACTTCATGCTTTATGCAAAATTTATGTTTTTTTATTGTCTTTTATATTCATTTCTTAAAATAAGCAATTTCGAAAATTTTTATATACTTTTTATCAGAACGAATATTTCGAGAGTCCGAAAAAAATAGTTCCGATTAATCGAGGTTATTGAAATTAAATAGGCTTCTTCCCATTACTACATACTAAGTACATACCAAATTGCAAGTCTCTATCTCAATTTTTTCGGGAGATAGAGCGTTTACAGACACACAGACGGACGACAAATTTTTTTTTCTAAAAATATGTTTTTCGGAATCTACAGTGTCTGAAACGTGTAAATCCGTCAAAAATTTTTTTTCGATTTTCAAAACGATTACAAGACTTACCCTATACTACGCATGATGGGTAAGTAATTAGTAAAAATCCAAAAGAACAACTTCCTATCGGGTTGACAGTACTTTTTGCGTATGATAAAATGCGTAAAAATAAAATGTACAAACAAAACTTTAAAAATATGTTATGTTATAACTATTAAAATAAATTTCGTAAAGAAAATATAAAGCATTTATTTTAACACTGCTAAGCGCAGATATATTATTAAGGATGTGTAATTCTTTGCACCGACAGTTGCCTTACGCAATAGAAGTATTGATTTAATTATTTTAATAATATTCTTTTCAATTTAAACAACAATGATACAAAAACATTTTCCCAATTTTAATTTTTAAGCATTTGAAACGAATTATACAAAGTTTTAATTTTTCATGCGCGTTCTTAGTTTTGAATGATTTGAACCTGGAATGTTATTCTATTAAATGTAGCTTCTTCATACGAGCTGTCTGTTTGATTCTGTTTATTAAGTTTAAATTATTATTTATTTTCTGGTTCAAAACATGAAATATCTCAAACTAAAAACATGGGGTCAAAAAAGACCCCAAAGGTACTCGTAGGATTAAAAAAATAATGCTCGCTTTTACAGATTTGATTCTAGAAAAATTCGCAGCATTCCTTCGGTAACTTTCCAAAGTTCTTATACGTTTAATATAAATGTAGAAAAAACAAGATATGTGTTTGTCTATTCCTTTTTTTTTATTGTATTACTATAAACCACATTAATAATTTTTTTTTCAAAAAAAGGTTACTTTTTTATCTATTTTATTATGCGTAAAAAATATATCTAGAATAGCTTTTTTATCAGAATTTCTATTATAAATAGTTTCAGCACTTTGACATTCATGACGTACTCTGTGTACATCATGTTCTTTTCATGTACTGATACATGACGTAGAATGCGTACGACACACCTCATTCCTAAATAAGCTGTTTTAATACATTTTGTGACCACAAAGTCCTTTCTTGGAAGATACTCGCAGTAAAGTTAGATCTGTTAGTCAAATTTCATCACATGTCTTCAATCATGTACGGGGAAGTGACCGACCAATATTTGCAACACCACACCTTTGCTTTTGAATATTCAGTATTGTATGTACTTGCGAGAAAAGGCGTATTTCCTGTTCTTGACTTCAAATTTTCAAGTTATTTTGTGATAATCGAAAAAAATGTTTTATTATTACATTCGTTATTATTTCCTTCTAACATTTGGTCCGCATATCTTAACTTAGCACCACAAATTGGAGATTTTTGCACTTATTATCATCCAAATTTAATGTGAAATTGACAGTGACGATAATCACGAAAGAAGAGAAGATGAAAGATTCACTGTTAAAAATTTTATGCCGGGTTGAACCAAGTTTTGGTACTACAGTCGCTGCAGCCATTTTAAGATGGTGAAACCTCATTCCAACATTTCGAGCTATGTTTCAACTGGAGCTCCGAATTCTGGAACGAAACTTCACCATCTTATGATTGCAGATATTCTAGCACCAAAAGTTGGTTCAACTTACCACAAAATTTTTAACAGTGTACGAGTGATACAGGTTTATCAGATGATTCAACAGTAAAAACTAATGGACCTTAAATGTAACATCTAAGTCGCCATAAGCTGGTGCAAATACCATCCAACGGCAGACAAATGACCCCAATACAGATAGAGATTGGAAAAGAGAAGTCGCATTTGCTGATCAAGAGGTAAGAAACAATAGTAACTTAATGTTCTTTCGATGGCGTATTATTTGCTTAGTAGCACAAAACCATCCATTTTTAATTGACCAGCCCTCTGTCTCATTCAAAACGCACCATATGTCCCCATAGTGTTGTCCTTTAAAGAAATTTCTTACATATGCTATCTGATGAAGAAAACATCACCATAAAATCAGATAGAAACTAAAACATTTCCCTGTGAAATTGTGAGAAGGCGAATTTCTACATACAAGATCATCGATAAACCAAACTGGCGGAGTTCCCGCCTAAATTTTATCAGCTAAGGATCCTCGAATGAAAGTGTCTCGCTGAGACATTTTTAATGCATTTTGTATAAAAATTAATTTTATGAAGATAGCTCATAATTATTTGCCAGTGATGTTTCATTAGTTTTAGATGAAACGTCATTGATTCACTTATCAACTGTTGATGCTCGGGTATAGATCCAAATACCACCACAATTTGTAATTTAAAATAATGCATATAATTTATCAACCTAAATAAATAAGAAAAAGGGGACAACATTTTTTCATGTAGAGTTAAATCAATACAAGAAGAGAGGAGTCTGTTGGGCAAAAATTAAAAAAAAAGATGTTCCTTTAATGTGCTCCTGATGTATAGAATTCTCTGACAAGCAGCACCAACCTATCCATTTTTAATTGGCCAATCATCGATCTCTTCCAAAATTCACAAAATTTCACATACTGATATCCTTTAAAGCTGTTTCTTACATATGCTATCTGATGGAGAAAATATCACCATAAAATCACATAGAAACTAATATATTTCCCGATAAAATTCTGAGGAAATACATTTTCACCAATGAGATCATCGACGAACGAATCCTGTGATACTTCCGTCTAACTATCATCAGCTATAGGTCTTTTATTAAAAGCGTCTCGATTTGACATTTTTAATGCAATTTGATGAAAATGAATGTTATGAAGTGAGTTTACGATTATTTGCCATTGCTGGTTCATTTGTTTTAGATGAAACGAAATTCTTTCACCTACCACCTGCTTCTGCTAAGCGGGAAATCCAAATAAAACTAGAATTTATAATTTATAATAATTTATTTTTTTATAATAAATAATTAGCAAAAAAAGACAACATGTTCTTCATTTCATATAGAATATAGAATTAAAATATTACAATGAAACTTGGTATACAGATACATATAGAAACAAATCAGCCTGGATGCTAAGGTGTTATCGCAAAAATAAATAATAATAAAAAAAACTAACATTACGTTTAACAATATTGTTCTACAAATAGCCAGTTTGTTTGTATTTACATTATATATCCCTGTTTTTCCCACACTAAATTTCGCAAATGTGGCAATATATAGATAGTACTGTATGTCAGAAAATGACAAAAGTTAATTTTACCACAAGTTTTTACTCGCAAAATCTCTGCCAGAATTTTAAATTTTCATGCTGATATTTAGTATTACATAATGATAATAGAAATACATTTCCTAGAAATATAAATATTTTACCATACTGTATTTAGGTATGTATTTTTCACATTTTTTTTACCATCATTTCGAAACCAAATCTAAATAGTCAAAAAAAAAAAAAAAAAAAAAAAAAAAAAACATTATTTTTTTTTTCTTTTATTCTTTATGATAAAGAACTTTTTATTAATATTCATTTCTTTTGAATGAAAATTGTCATTGGAAAAGTATTTTTTTTTTAAAGATTAGTCATATTTTAATAAATTCTATAATTTATTAAACACTCAATTTCTATAAGAGAGGTAGAGAGAAAAAGAGGTGTAATTGAAGATCCTCGTTTAATAGATTTTGAAACTTGTTTTTTTCGCTAAATCTTAATTTATTTTTCATACATTTTTACCACATACAATTATGTAACAACTTAGCTAAATCTTTCACGGCACCTTCGTAAACATTTTATATGAAGAGGATTCTGTGGTTGTAAATATCATGCGAAGACATTTAACTTCTTTTGAAAGAAACACATGTAGGCGTATTCATTTAAAAATGTGTTTATGTTAGGAGAAAATTAAGCTAAAAAAATCAACACTGGAAATTTCTGTATGTTTGCATAAAATGTGTTATGGTTATAGGTTTTATAAGGAAACATTAAAATCATCATAGCGTTTAAAAATATTTGTTAAAATTATCATTTTTAAATTACCGCTTTTAATCAACCAGATAACTTTGTTTAAAGTAAAATAATTAAACATGAAAGTATAACTTAATGTTTCGAAATTTAAAAAAATCTGAAGAGTATATGTTTTTTTATCGAAACATGCTTAATAATGTCACTTGATTGTAATAGTACGTAAATAATTTTTTCTACACTGTAAATAAACATAATTCCACAAAAGTTCCTAGGAAATAACATACAGATATTCGCCAAAATTTTCAATGAATGTTTATTGGAAACATTACAATTATCTAGAAAGCTCCAGTACCATGCTGTTGTTGTCAGCTATGATCAGGAATGTTTCACAAAAGAAAACCACAATTCTTTGAAAATTGTTTTCGGGTACCAAGTATTTATTTATTTGCAAAGAACGTTCCTGAATTCTTTTACAGTGTATGGTGTAATCATTTATGGGGTAAAACAAACCCATTTACAAAAAAAAATGTAAATTGAGATTTTTAAAGATCTTTTGAGAGCTATGTGAAATTCAATATTTGATTACATTTTCTAAAAGTTTAATTTAATGGATACCTTGCGTTTTTTTCTTGAACGGTTCATCAATATTTACATATTCATCAGTTTCAAAAGAAGGAGAAAATATAAAAAAGTAGCATTATTTACTTTTACAGAAATTGATGATTTCAGGATACGAAAGTTCCCGGATTTTCTGATGTTAAATGAGAATTATATGCACAAGATTTATACACTGCACAGTGGGGCGTTTTGATGATCTAGGTGGACAAAATTCATTTTTCCGATATTTTCAGAAATTAACAAGACCGCCGATTCTGGTAGCTGAATGTCTCTTTTGTCGAGAACCGTACGATTTTTGTCGAAAAAATTCGTGGTGTCGATTAAATACGACCATAAAGAAGACATTTGCGCAATTGGTTTGAGGGTGTTTCAACAGTTGCATTTCTTTCCCTAAGTTCGAAAGCATGTCTTAACTATTCTGTTTAATGTAAAAGCACGAGTTTACTGAAAATATATTACATATTTATCAAGGTAATATTTAACCTATTGTTGTTTGAAAATAAGCGCCATTAAACCAGTTTAAGTGCGTTTTTCAGAAATTGTGTTTTTGGATGATCCATGTTGTTGTTTACAAACTTTATCTTGGCTTTTAATACAGTATTAATCATTATTAAGCAATAAGATTTTTTAAAAATAAAAGTGTCATTCCTAAAGTATTGGAAATTTAAGAAATCTCCTGCGAAAGATTGCGAATCGTAAAGTTTCTACAGGGTTACACAAAAGTTTAGTTCAAATCTTGCAAGTTAATTTTAAACCACTTCCAATTATTCGATTAATCGAAAACTTTCAATGCATGTGTAGTTTCAATGACTATATAATATTATTGTAATTTGAGGAAAGTAGAAAATATACTGTATCTACAGGGCTACACAAAAGTTTAGTTGAAATCTTGCAAATAAATTTTAATCCACTTATAATTATCGAATTGAGGTGGAACTTGGTTTACATGTGTATTTATCATGATGATAATTTAATTATATTCTAATTTGAGGAACGTAGCAATTACACATTTTTACAGCGCCACACAACAGACTGCGGAAAGATTGTTATTTATAAACACAAATTTTAATTCAATTTCAACAAAATTAATCTAGATTATCGAGATGTACAATCCATCTTATAAAGTGAAAATAAAGTGCGCAGCACTTATATTTCTTTTTAAGGGCCACACAAATAATTCGGATACATCACCGTCTATAAACAAAAATTTTATTTCAAATTCAATAAAATTTAAAATTGATTTAAGCAACTGAATTTTTTCTACTGAAAATAATTTGGGTAGCATTTATATTTTTACAGAGTCACACAAAACATAAAAGCTTATTTTTTGAAATATGTTTTTATTTTAAAACTTTTATTTTTTCAGGATAAATACACAAATTTCTCGAAAATCTGTTGTTGATTTATGGGTTGCCAACCCAAAGGAAAGCAAATTCGAAGCTATCATTTCATCCTTGTTGGAAAAACTGAGGAATCCTCAGTTAACTGAAGACATTTTTACGAGCCTGAAATCACATGTCCGGATATTCTGTTTTCAAATTCAACAAAAATGGTTTAAATCGGAAAGAAATAGACAATGTTTTTATCAATACAACTCCGCCTGATTTCAGGGAACCTTACAACTACCGGATTACGTTATTCAAGCAATAGAAAACGCCTTAAATAAAAAACGTCTTAAATAAAAGCCACCCTGGTAGACCAGTGAAACCTTATTATTGTTATTTTAATTATTATTTAATCATTAAGTTATATTAACTTAGAGTGTAAGTATGTATGTTTAGTTGAAATCTTGCTAGTCAGTTTTAAACCACTTTTAATTATCCGATTAAGCTGAAACTTTGAATACATGTGTAGTTTCCATGACAATACAATATTATAATATAAAATAAATAATAAAATAAATAATAATAATATAAATAGTAATGATAATATATAAATAATAATAATAATATAAATAATAATGATTATAATATAAATAATAATAATAATAATAATAATAATATAAATAATAATGATAATATAAATAATAATAATAATAATATAAATAATAATAATAATAATATAAATAATAATAATAATAATATAAATAATTAAATAAACCAAATATTTATCACTGTTTGAGCCTTGTTTTAGTGATACATTCTAAAAATCAGCAAAACCTAATTATAATTCAACGCAATAATTTTGTCCAATTAGATCGTCAAAATGCCCCACTGTGCACTGGTGGGAAAAATTAAAAGAATAACTACAAAAAAGGACTTTATGTCCATTCTATTAAGGGAAGTCCAATGAAAGGTAGTAGTTTGGTTGCTTAAGATGAACGTTAGAACGTTCATCTTGAGTGTTAGTAGCCCAATGGCATTTACATTCCTTACACAGAAATATACAAATTCGATAACCGTGTGGAAGGTGGAATATACCCTAGTGAACGCGTTTGTCGGATTGTGAGAAATGTCGTTTAATTAGGAAAATCGAAGAAGTGCAGTAATGCCCTATTCAGAATGGATATTTAAGATGCCTTAGACCGCCGAACTCCCTGAGAGAGTTCCACAAATTCTCTCAGTGAGTTCGCACTTTATATGACTAGATACTACCACTCACTTTGATTGGCTGTGGAGGCTCGCTGTAAATGATTGGCTGTTGAGACTGAATTTTACTCATGTGCATGCGTACATCTTACATTTGATCAGATCTCAGATACAGTGACGGTTAATGAGTTGTCTTAGATGAGTTTTGCAGTGTGAACAGGCGCTCTAATTTTGGGGTGTATATAACGTAATATATAGTAATAAGTAATATATAAGAAGAATTTCTGGATCATCATCTTTATCAAGTTTAATTAGCCAATTTTCTTACCCATCATAATGCACTTCTCTGTCAGAGGATTTCCTTTTCTCTATTGTTTCTAGTATATATTAACTGTTTTTAAAATAAATAAACTCTCCCATTTGATACACAGTATAAATAATTATAGTAGGGTCAAGTGGGGTAAAATAGGTAAAAAAAAGCACCTTTTACAATTGCACCTTTACAGGAAAAAAAATAAAAATTTCACCACTGAAAAAACAGCTCAGAATATGCAAATGGACACTTCTTATTACATTTTAAGAGAAATATTTCTGAATTAATAAATTTTTGGAACTGATAAACAAGATTTAAAATGTGTTGTTTATGACTTGCTTTACCCCATAGGGTGGGGTAAAATAAGCCAGTAGTGGGGTAAAATAAGTCAGGCTAAAAACAGGTTCGATTGCCAAATTTATTGAATACTATTTATGTAAATATGTATATAAATGTGAAAAGAATGAGGATGAACACTTATATAAAAAAATACTGTCCTCTGTGATTCGTTTCAGGTTCTGGAAGGACCTTAACTATTTGTGATACATCAACTTCAGATATATCATCTATTTCTGGGAACACAAAGTGAGAACTTCCACTTTGCTTGGCAAATTTTACAATGTAGGCATCATTAATTTGTGAAAGTATGTTGTAATGAAATATTTTCTTTTTTTTTTACCCAAAGATTCTACTTGCACCCATTTCCCAACTTTTAAAGAATGCTCATTATCAATCTGCTTTGAATCGGAGCATGTTGTATTTTCTTCTGAAGAAAAGTTGGCATTTTTCTTCTGTTTCTTTAGAGACATCTTAGTTGTTTAATTTTTTCTGTGGACTTTTTCAGCATGAATTCTGTCCAGTGTTGTTGCAGTTGTGAGAATTTCACCTGTTTTTCTTTGCAGTTTTTAATTAAATTTTATTAAAATTTCAGGCTTTCACTTTTTAAATTCTTTCGCCCAACGCTTTTCAAAATTCCTTACCCAATCGTATCCTAAAGTACTTGAATATTCTAAATAGCTATTGACCATTCTAACAAGGTCACTTCGATCAAGAGGAAAACCACATGAACCTGTGAACTTCATGGCTCGAACAAGACATTGTTCTTCTAGTGAAGTCAAATATGTATTTCGTCCTGAACCTTCATGTATTGGTGGGTTTATAACATATCTTTTAAGTGTATCAAATGGTATGTTATATTTCTTGGCTGCACTACGTAAACACCATGAAAAAATAAAAATGGAACAATTAATTTAAATTATGCCTGAAAGCAGCATTTTTAATTTTGTTTCAGTCTAGTTCAAAATCAGAACAAACATATTTATCACCATAAAAGTGACTTAAAAAGAAAAATTGCAATTATATACATTGTGTATGCTAAGCCTAACCTGCAGCAAAAGATGTCCTATTTTACCCCACACAGGTTTTTTTTGTCCTAAAATATTTGTATTTGCAGTTATATTTTTAAAAATGTAGAAAATTAATCTTGATAAAGTACTTTATCTAATAGAATTATAAAAACATGTGAACTTATCTCTAAATTTTCTGAAATCAAAAGTTTTTATGACCAACTTATGCAAGCTTCAAGCACCAAAACATCAAACTGTTATAAACTATAACTGCAGAGTAAAAGTTGAAGCTAATTTTACCTGTAAAATAATGACAAGTATCAGTATTACTATATAAAAAGGGCAACACAAAAATAAAAACTCATTTGTTTATTTTTTTTAGAATCTTTTCAAAATTGACCTATTTTACCCCACCTGACCCTACTTCATTAAGAACAAGTGGATGTGTTTTTAACACTAAGATCTCTCTATGAGTAATATATAAAAAGCATCTCTGGATCATCATCTTTGTCAAATTTAATTAGCCAATTCTCTTCCCCATAATAATACATGTCTCTGTTAGAGGATTTCCTCTGCTCTATTGTTTCTAGTATATATAAATTGCTTTTAAAATAAATAAAATATCACATTTTATACACTGTATAATTGATTATAGTACTTCATTAAGAACGAGTGGATATTTTTTTAACTCTAAGATCTCTCTATGAGTAATATATAAGAAGCATTTTTGGATCATCATCTTTATCAAGTTTAATTAGGCAATTTTCTTCCCCATAATAATACACTTCTCTGTCAGAGAATGTCCTCTGCTCTATTGTTTCTAGTATATATAAACTGCTTTTAAAATAAATAAACTCTCACATTTGATACACTGTATATTTGATTATAGTAATATATTTTTGCTAATATATTTTTATACTTTGCTTAACTATATGCCAAACATGCTGTTAATACTTAATATATTTTATTAAAAATTTTAAAGACATATATATATATTTCTTTTTTGACTATTTCAAATACATATTTAAGTACATGGTCAAAGAAAACACTGTTGCATGATCATGTGAAAAATTCTAATTTATTTACTGAACAAACGTAAACACAATTTCTGCTTTAAACATCATTTTATTACCATGAAAATGCCACATAAATCTACCTCAATAAATCTCTTAAGAGTTTTTCCGCATATGAGAGATTTAGTCCGTCGATAATAGATCGCTGAAAAGAAAACAGTCTACTCCAACAAAACAAAAGACTAACTCCAAATTTTTGCCTACGGCATAAGTGGAAAAGAAGAATCAACATTCTCAAGATCGGTCAATTAGTCTTAGTCAAAGAGGCTTCAATTCATCTACGCAGTGGAAGTTGGCACTCATCTAACAAATCCATCCTGGTACTGATGGTAACTATCCGCACCAACGAAGTTACGTTCAAGCGTCCCATTCAACAGCTTGCAGCTTTACCTGAAGTGAACACGGAAAGGTTATAAAGGAAAAAAATCGGCTTCTTCAACAAAAGTGACATCACATAACATGGAATGCGCGACGTCAGGAGTAACGTACGCAGCAAATCGGAATGATAAAAAAAATATTTCGGATTCTGTTTTGTCACTATTCTTATTTTCAATTCATATTATGTCGCAGTATTATTCTATTCAAGTCTCAAAAATTACACAAGTCAACTTTATGGGTGATGTGTTGATTTTTTTATTCGAAACTGTGAATCTTAACTAAGCATCGTAAATATGCATTCAAATCTCTTATTCTCAATTTAATTTTCTGTCAATTTCTTACTCATTCTTTCGGAGTTCAATCTGCAGAATAAGATGACTTTGAATTGAAATTTCACATTATATCTATAAAATCAAGCATTCGTATTCGTTGTGAAAGCAGAAGTGTATATGTGTTATGAAGATTTTATTTCCATGTTTGTCAGTTGAATAAATTAAAATGTTTGGAATTTTACCTGATATGATTTATTTCGGCCTTAGTGAGAGTTTCTGGGGAGCTGGGGTTTGTAACCACCCATTAAGTCGGAATATTTAATGTAATACTAATTCTTAAGGTAGCTAGATTTCAACCCCTAATTTGTTTAAGATTCCTTATTTATTCATGTGTATGCCAAATCAATTTAATTTATTATTAATTAGTTGCAAAATACTCTTAAATTCTCTCCAAAAGAAGTTTTAAATAGATGATATAGTATAATGATTGAAATTACTGAAATATCACCAGCATTTTTACTTATTCAAGCCCTTTAAAAAGGATATTGCTTCTTAGGTACCTTCTATTTCCTTTTAAAATTACATTATTAAATATTTTTTACATTTTAGAAATATAATACAAGAAAGCACAAAACATGAGACACTCGTAGAATCTCATAAAATCCACGGCTACACATATAATTTTACAGTATCTAAATCAATGGAAATATTCCCAGAATAACCTTTCTACGTTATTTAATAACATCGCAAGACAAACCATAATTTATGGAGTTCGAAAATATACGTGTCAATTTCAGGTCACTGCACAGAAACTGATGAAACTGTGAATCGTGAAGGGCAGGAGTGAATTCCATGAAATGAATGTATTACTTTCTAGCGTAATTGACGTGTTACCTATTGGAATCGTTGACAGTATTTAATTGAAAAGTACTAATTGTTTATCAAATAATGGGTAGATTCCGTGGTATTTACAACAAATATTTTAATAGAATTTAAAGGATGATTACATCCTTTAAATTGTAAACATTGGAAACAATGTAATTTAAACATCGGGATTAATTGTAAACATTAATAATTTAATTAAAGTAAGGTATAAATATATTATTGGTTGGACAGGATGAAATTTTACTGGACAGTTTTACAATATAAAATTGCGATTGGAGAAATATCGAAATTACATTGAAAATATTTGCAATTTAATAAAAATAGTACGAAAATACTGGCAGCATATCGGGAACGTTTAAAATGTAATGATAATATTTCCTTAACGTACTGTTTCGTTGTGTCAACGTTTCAGCAAAAGTAAATAAATAGTAGATGATATTAGTTAGAACAGTGTTATGTTGTAAACAATCTAATAATGGTTCATTACTTTAAAATATTGACGGATAACTGTCCCATCATTTATTTATTGTAGATATATTTGTGAGTGTTTGCCCTGAAAATCACCGAGAAGCCATTTTTAAACTATTTCTCAACATATTTAAAATAAGAAATTATTCATGTAATTATTATAATACTAGGGGGCCTACCCCCCTGCGAGCTACGCTCGCCAACCCCCGCTCAGACTTCGAGGCCACTAAAAACATGACAGCGTGCTTCATTTTAAAAATATTGGTAAATCTGCAATTGGGTTGCCATGCTTTTAACGTTTTAATGGGGAATTTTTTTATTATCATGGCCTCATACACAGCTGCTGCGACAACTGACGACTGTTTTCGGGATTGATAATTAAAATCAATTACACCTTGAAAACCAGCTTGTATAAAATGGTTAGGTTTAAATTGTGGCTACCTCTCGGACTTTTATAACAACGATCTGTATTCTATTCTTCCTTTGCGTTTAAGGATGAGAAAAATTCCATCTGCTTGTGAATAACATTAAGAACCACGGTATTGAAAAGTACTATAGCAGCCATACTCAACCTTTTTTTCTCGCGGGCCGTTTTCGACGTTATATATGTTTTCGACGTTAGATATGTTTTCGACGTTAGGCGGGCCGCAACATACTTATAAATGGGTAAAAAAAAGAATAATTAAAATAGTAAGATAACATAAATAGTATAACAAAGTTAATATTATGAGTAAGGTTGAACGTTTGACGCGGAAGAAGTGTTACAAAAATTTTTAACACCAATATTTCAAGTAATAATCTTTGTGGTAGATTTCTATTGCAAATGTTGTAGAAATATATGGTTTTATTGTTTGGAAGAGTGGTGTAAAAAAAAAATTGTGCTAATTTTTTACGCGGCAAACACTCAATCTTAAAAAGCAGCATTAGCAATCTAATAGGCATAAAATGCAATAATATAACAATGCAGAATTTCCAAGTTTTAACGAAAAAAATCAGGTGATTTTCTCTAATAAATCAACCTTTTGTCCGATGCAAAGCATTATTTTTTTCTTTTAATTGTAGAAATATATAGTGTAAATTTAATTAATTTCGAAGAATGTGTGATTGATGTTGAAGATTAAGAAATGTATACCTCATTGTATAACAAATAGGACTGACTACATGTAAAAAAAAAAGTTTCGACTTAGAAAACGGCATTTAACATATTTTAACATAACTTTAAATTAATTGTAAATAAAAGAACAAATTTTGTGTTTCCGTGAAGATATATAAAACAACAATGAAGGTCTTAATAACTTTTTATGCCCATCTGAATTAATTTGGATTTATGATTGCGTGTCTCGGGCCGCACGTAAAAAGTCGCCGGGCCACTTGTGGCCCGCGGGCCGCAGGTTGAGTATGGCTGTACTATAGTATAGACATTTTCAGTAACAGGTTTTAATTTTCTCTCTATTTTAGTGCACCATCATGCATATTTTCATGTTATTTTAAATATGTAAATTATTTATTTTAATTAATATGTATATACCAATTTTCTAATAATTCTTTATCATACAATATCATATTTTGTGCATGCATGCCTGCATTTATTCGGCATCAATTGATGAGATATTTAAACAAATTTGCTATCCGCGATAATTTTACACCATGTTATGTTACTTGAATATTGTCCATAAGAAAATCGGGTACTTTTCCAGTATAGGATCTTTTGCTTTTAGGTTTGGCGTAATTCGAGCTTCAAAAAGGGATAGATTCGTTAATATACATAGATTTGTTGCCAAAAGTTATGAAAACAAACCCAATGAACTTTTGGTGCTTTTCTATTATAGGGGTCTTGACGTTTTTTTAAAAAGCTTGGCGGAAAAAACCAAGCAGGATATTTTATTCTCCTTCCGTTCAGTTCGGAAATTATTATTTTATATATTCGTTTCAAATATCCGAATTAGTGATTTTATAAATTCGTTTAATTAAATTTTACAAAAAAATAACAAAATGATGTCAATAAATAATAATTACAATTAATTCCTTTTCCCCCCTTTCTTTTGCGTTTACATAAATGACGTCATTTGGACGAATTTATTCAAAACATTTTCAGTTTATAAATAATATTAAATGCTGACAGACGATTGAATCCTGACGATAGAAATGTGATTTTTTATTTCAAATTTTCCTGAAAAACATAATTTAATCACAATCTTGTCTTCATTATCGATTGAAATAAAAGATAAATTCAATTTCAATTTGAAAATGACGAATAAAAAGAAATCAATAATCCCTATCGGGATCCTTTTCAATTTTTTCCCTTTTTTGTCACAAAAAAAAACTGAGTAATTAGTTGCCATCATTACAGAAATGTCATTAAAATTAGAAAAAAATTAATATCTCGAAAACTAATTCCAATTTCAAAATTCTATTACCAGTTTTGACATCAGCGGATTTTTATGGACAATTGGTATTAATTTCACCATCAAGCGTTTAATATTTTATTAAAAATAGCCCTGAAACATAATCAGTCGTTTAATCAGTCGTTTCATAAAATCGTTTCATAAATTCGTTTCATAAAATCGTTTCACAAATTCGTTTCATTAGGATTTTATATATATAGGGTAGATTTTATCATTTTCTTACATTTTATTAGATATATTTTCAATTATGTTACTTTTTTATTTTATTTATTTAACAACAAATAATATCAGAAAAATTTTTACACACTTTGGTTGACGAACAAAAATTAAAAACTTTTTCAAACATGTTTACTATCCTAAATTAATGTTTACAAGTCAAATGTAAGATTTCAATGCAATATTTTCGATACAGATAGCATTTTCATTTTTGATACAGATAGCATTTTCATTTTCGATACAGATAGCATTTTCTCTGACTTAAATACATATTTTTTATGAATATTTTATACGAATTTTATGACTTAAATACAAAATTGGCAAAATCTCTGATTAATAAAAAATATCTGATATCCTCATGTAATTAATTTTAGAAAAAGTATCGACATTCTTTTGTCTACGAGTCGCTATATTAGAACAGAAAATTCACATTGCAATAAGGAAAAAAAATTTTACCTAATTTTACAATGAAACTTTCATTTATTTTAAACATCTTATAATAAACCACAATTTTATTCATCATACCAATTTCGTTTCAGATAAAAGCTGTAGGTGAAATAAACTTTATGTAAAATTTCAGTACATCAAATATAAACAATGTTATTGATGTTACACACTGTTTAATGTAAATGTTTACATCAGTTTTCTGCAATAAATAAATATATATATACATCAAAAGAATTTTAAAAATATTTGATAAGAAAATAGTCATTAAACTATAATGTAGTTAATTTAAAAAGAAAATAAATGTTTTCTTTAAAATCTAAACATACTTATCTCTATTGTTTTCCGGTTAAAAATGTCATTTGCGCAATCAACAAATTGATGTTTAACGAGTAAAGTAAATATTTTTGTAAAATTTATTTTTAAAAAAACCTTTTGTTTACATTTTAGCGTCATTATTAAATACAACCAATCCTTAAAAGCTATTTTATACTTCACATACTAAGAAAAGAAATTAAAAAGTTTTTTTAAATATTTTAAACTTGAAATTTGAGTGTTGTAATACAAATAAGGGTTGTCAACATGTGACAACCAGCTCTAACATAAGCTACAGTTATCAATTTATCAAGAAAGAGACAAAAACCCAACGAATGATAATAGACAGGAACAATCCACAACAGGGGTGAGCCCATAAAAACGGCAAAAAACCCTGACAAAGACAAATAAAAACGAAAAGTGAAATCAGTCCCCACAAAAAGGCAATAAAAACTACTCCAATAATCCACCATGAGCGTGAAAAACCAACGGAGATGACAAATATGTAAACCAATGTAGGCTAAAGGCGCCTGGTGCATGTAAAATCCGTCGTGGGTGCAAAGTCCTCCAAGTTACCTGTGAATTATACCTCTGGGGGGCCTAGTCAGGTGAAGGTATCGTCATCTGATCAAAGTTCTAAATTACGAGACCAATTACTTTCTCTTCCTTAATTTTTGCTTTTTTTTAAATCTGTCAATTCAATAAATTTAAATAAAAACCTTGAACCGACAAACAAAGAGAAATGTAAAACCAGTAGAGAGCAAGCACTGCAGCGATGCCAACAAAACTATAGTCAGATGGATCACAGCCATGCTGTGATCAGGCGATTTCCGCTCCGCTCCCAGGTACTAAACTCCTCAAGCTAGGCACTCATGCCGGGAAAGTAGAGGCCTGGTTGGCGGTATATACAGGGTGGTCATAAAAAAACTTTGCCGATATATCAAACTCTAGCGGCCGGTCCGTTCAACCGATCGAGATGAGATTTCAGATATAGGTATTCACAGATATGTGCTCGGTATTCTGTGAACGGCAACAAATTGGTGCTCACGGTTACGGTTATAGCTACAGAAAATCGAAATTTTCAAATGGCAACGCCCATTTTTTTAATCGCAAAATGCTCAGCGCATGCGAAAACCCTACAGAGCGTTGGAACGGTATGTGTATAGCAATAAACGGACGCGTTATGCACGTACAAAAACAGCTCTGCGAACGGCCAAAAAAACACGATCAGGGCGCACGAAGGAAATTTGCATATGACAGAGGCAAAACACCAATCACGGAACGCCGTTCGCCAGATAGTCAGCGTAGAAAACGGATAGAAAGTGGGGTGGGAATGTTAGTTCTTCAGTCGGGAGCTCGCACATGCCGACGAAATGACTCTTCCAGCGAAAGTTCGTAGTGAATTGGGAAAACTCTATTATCAAAATGGGATGAATGCTGCGAAAACCTTGCGTGTTTACTGTCGAAACCATCGCTAAATACGTGGCCCATGTAGCACGCAAGCTCTTCGTGATTTAGTAAAGAAATTCGAAGAAACTGGCTGCACCTGTGATAGACCGCGATCCGGACGACCAACTGTCCCCAAGGATACTGTTATGGAAATCCATGACATAGGGACTACAGGACACATGCAAACTGCAAGAGGTGCATCTCGTGTATTGGATATACCGAAATCAACGGTCCTAAAGCTACTGCGCTCTGTAATCTGCATGTTTCCTTACCGGTAACAGCGCGTCCAGATGCTGGAAGTGGGGGACCATCAACAACCTATAGACTTTGCTAATGAATTTCTTATCCGATATGATGGAGATAACGACTGGCCTCTTCGCATATTGTGGACGGACGAGGTACATTTCACTTTAACTGGCAACGTCAACACCAAAAATTGTGTGCACTGGGCAGACATGAATCCGCACGCTGTGGCACCCGTACCTTTAGACGACGTCAAAGTTACTGTGTGGTGCAGCATTGCAGGCACAATTATTCTTGTGCCGTACTTCTTTGAGGAACCGACACCAACGGGATTTGTAATTTGCTCTGTAACAGGCTCCCACTATACGGCAATGCTGCAAAATTACGTCATACCAGAATTGCTGCAGCGAAATGCACTGAATGACTTCGTTTGGATGCAAGATGGTGCACTTCCACATATAGCGAAGTCTGTTCGCAAGGTCCTGGCACAGCATTTTGGCGACCGCGTCATCTCACGCCATTTTGCATTTCCGTGGCCTCCGTGATCCCCCGACCTCACTCCTATAGATTTCTGATTCTGGGGATATCTCAAATCTAGAGTGTACATGTGCAATCCGAAAACTTTGCCGGATTTGAAAGATTCTATCAAAGTGAGATTGCAAACGTCCCTCATGCGATGTTACGTTCGGCTGTATTGTCCACAATCGCCCGCATGCAATGTGTAATTGCCTGTGATGGCACCAATATGGAAAATGTGTAATTAAAATAAAAGTTTTCTTTTCTCCGATCTGTGTTGTAATCAGTGATTGGTGTACTGACTCTGTGTTATATGCAAATTTCCTCCGTGCGCCCCGATGGTGTGTTTTTTTGGCCATTTGCAGAGCTGTTTTTTGTATGTGCATAACGAGTCCGTTTCTTACGATACACGTACGGTTCCAACGCTTTTTAGGGTTTTTGCATGTGCTGAGCATTTTGCGACGAAAAAAAATGGACGTTGCTATTGGAAAATTTCGAGTTTCTGTACCTATAACCGTAACCGTGAGCACCACTTTGTTGCCGTTCACAGAATCCCGAGCTCATACCTCTGAATAACTATACCTGAAATCTCACCTCGATCGATAGAACGAACCGACCACTAGAGCTCCATATATTGGCAAAGTTTTTTTTATGACCACCCTGTATATAAAAAAAATAAGTCCATTGCAGGTTGCAATGAGAGGCGATGTAGTTATAAACGAAAGGTCTAAAGAAGAGGTACGGCAGAGATAAAAATTTGGGAAACGCTGGTCTAGAACATCAGGTCCAAACCTTTTTTGAATTAAAAAAAAAAGTATGCGACCAACTTTTAAGTTTGAAAGTTTTTCGCGACTCGCATAATGTGTAGGTATGTATTTTGCATCATACCGTATATACTCGTGTGTAACATGCACTCGCGTATAATGCTCATCGTGTTTTTCATAAAGCAAAACGAAAAAATATTGTATATCATACATAATGCGCAGTATGTTTTTAAACGATAAAAATTTAGAAATTTGACAAAAAAAGCTGTTGAAATTCTGTTTCAGAATATTTTGTTTTCTTGAATATTATTTGGCGGATAATCAGACGAACAGACGGACGAAACAGACAAGACAGACGGACAGACAGACAAACAGAACAGACGACTATAGGTGCTACGTATTTATATAATTACGAAAGCACCTAAAAACTACTGTAAGCACTAACCTATATTTCGCCCCCTTATAAAGATACCAGCAATTAAGTTTACTTCCATGTATACTTTTCTCTCATTTTTATACTTTGTTTAATGTATTCATCGATATCACAGATCAGTACCATGCATTTGCTCATAATTCATAAACTACAGCCTGTGAAAGTGAATTATTTTCATTTATTTTGTTTATTGCATCTATATTTGTGAAATATTCGTATATAATGCGCATTACACTTTCGTGACTTAAAATTTTAGAGGAATAAAAGCGGGATGAAAAAGAGTAAATACGGTATCTATTCGACGCGAAAAATGAATCTTCCGTACAAACACACAAGAGCAGTAACAGGTAAGCTTAATGCAAAAGCAGAATATTTATTAAACAAAACCTTATTTTGCTATGTAATAATTTTTTTTATTAATGAATCTATATTTTAAAGCAAAAATATGTCCCTCAGTAATACTGACGTCATATCAATGGTGACCACTTGACCAATCTATTTTGGATTTTTTTGAAAATTTACTGACTTTAAATCATCACAAAATTTAAATTTTTACACCGTCGAATAGGGGAGGTATATTTTCAAATGCAATTTGTCTGAAATCTGCAGATCAATTTACTGGCTTTTTGTAGATTTTAAAACATTTTTCAAGCATGATATTTTAAAAAATCTATCTCTGTAGCGTGCAGCAAAATTACGGAATGTTAACTCATTTGCACTTAAAACACTATTAATAGTTCAGCATTTGTGTCTGGTTAATATTCATTTCCTCAATAAATCTACTATCTACTATATATATATAATACAATGGAAATTTCGTTCCGACTGCTTATAATTCGAGAACTTTTTTATAATTCGAGAACTATTTTTAAGGAACTTTCACTGTTAGATAGATAATCTTTCGGGGAAGGTTTTGGTATATAATATATTGTTCTACTACGCACATTAGTTAAACAATTTTCATGGAAAGTTCTGTTATTTTGGACGAAAGGGTTATCATTTGTCAGTTTTTGGCGACTATTATCGTTGGTGAAAGAATTGAAACGGCTATACACCTCGAAAAAAAAACTGTTACTAATTTTATTAGGTAGCTTTCAATACAAAAAAGTATAAAGCTACCTATTGCAGCCGTTCGTAGGAAAGCAGTTCCGGAAAATTTCCATATATTTTCACCGATCATGACCCCCAGACCCCAAAACCACCCTCCGTTCAAATGTTGATTTATATATATATATATATATATATATCTCCATATATATATATATATATATATATATATATATATCTGACCTATGTCATACGATAACACTCGTATTTATAAATCAATTTTGATGAAACTAATTGTGTGTATTACGCTCACCAATGTCTCGACCGAGTTCGTTGGCCAGCTTGGTCCGCCATTTTGTTTCAAGATGGCGGCCATTTAAAAATTTAAAACTAAAATAAATATACAAAAAAGTTAAAAATTCACATTTATTTTTTAATTACGTGTTAGGCCTTGATACAAGGATTCCAGAGCATTTTTTGGTTTACCTCTATCTTAAAAAATGGCTGAGATAGAGCAGTTTGAAATTCTAGGGTGGCTGACATTTTGAAACAAAACAGCACATTAACGCGATTACTCGCAAATTATTTTCTTTCATTGTTGTAATAATTTTCCCAATCATACGCATGAAACTATATATTCATATCCGTTAGCGCCAAATTTGGCGACCAAAATAAGTCTTTATAAATGAAGCAAATTTGGCTATTGCTCAATAATTTGGCGAAATTGTTATTCAAATTCAGTATTAACGAATCTTTTGTAAACGTTTCTTTGCATTTTAACTTGCTGTTTTCGTGTAACATTAGCTAAAATTTTAAAACGAAGATATAGGAAAGCTACCTTTTCCTCCCGGTACAGGCCGGAAGGACTTTTTAAAATAAAAAAGGGGGGGAAACAGTAGAAAGATGAGACATCTACTATATATATAAAACACAAACGGAAATTTCGTTCCGTTCCCTTATAACTCGAGTTCTGCTGAATGGAATTTGATGGAACTTGCAGTGTTGGATAGATAATTTTTCAGGGAAGGTTTTAGTATATAACATATAGTTCTACGTAGACTAGTTATAGAATTACGATGGAAAGTTCTGTTATTTTGGACAATAAGGTTACCATAGGTCATTTTTTTGGCGACCATTATTGTTGGCGAAAGAATGTTAATGTTGTTTTAATGAGGCATAATATTTAATTTAAAATCCAAAGGAATGTTTGTAATGCTTAAAAATATTTGCAATGCATGAGATTGCAATTCAGATTAAGTCAATATTTGGCGATTTATCGTTTGCGTCAGGTTAACAAAGCTGCTTCTGATAATTTGGCTTAATAAAATATGAGAAGTTTTTTTCCTTTTTTTCTTTCTGTTAATTTTTTTATATAACTCCCCTATCATGTGTCTTACAGGAGGAACTAGCAGATGTAATTGTTAGAATGGCTGCATTTATGAGTTACATGTTATTTGTTTATTTACGGTTTTGATTTTACTTTTGTTGCCAAGCAATGTGATTTTAAGCCAAAAATGCATAAGCGTAACATCAGCTTGAGCGGTATTAGCAATAATAGTGTTTTTTCGTGTATACAAGATCCTTTTTGGAGTAAATTTTTATATTCAAATGCAAATTATATAAATACCAGTTATTGCTACGAAATGGGATCAAATATTTAAATTTTAGTGAATGTCTGCCACTCAAACACATATTGTAAAATAATTATATTTTAGACATTTAAAAATTTACTACGGAAATATGCCGGTTTGTTTTCACCAAACATATTATTTTTATAGCCTCGAACTTAGATCAACGAATATTGTCTATTCTTTTATTTTTATTTTATCATTTTTTTAATATATCGCCAATGTCACCTATAGAAATATTCACTGTTTCAAAAGTTAGGAACCAAAGAATATTCTTAAGGAGATGTGTGCATTTATGCTTTATTACTATCACAAAAGGCTACATTTTGCAATAAAAATTGTTTGCTGAAATAAATCTTCGATGCCCTTTTGATTCGTCATTTCTTTTTAGTTTTTTCTGCATATCTTCCCTTCTTTCAGGAAGGTTTTTAAAAGACATTGGACTAATTGTCCGTATTCCGGTCACCTGCCAGTTGGCATTTTTACTATATTGTTGGATGTTTCGTTTATGATTGAAGGTTACTCTGAACGTCGATTCAGATTACAGAAGATTAGACGACTTTTGAAATTAGCGATTGCTAAATTTATGGGTTTTTTTCATTATGAAGCAAAGTTTTACCAAAAAAGCAATGCTTCCAATGTACGGTTGGTTGATTTTATGACGGCCGATTATCTACACGAGGGATAGAGACCCTGAGGAGAGTGCCCTCCGTGGGGGTCTTTCTAAGGGATCCTAACCCGTATTTACGGCAAGGTTCCAAGAAAACCACGGAAAACTCCGAACGGTTAGGTCAACGAGCGCGACAGGGGTTTGAACCCAGCATTTCCCGTATGGCAACTTTGAGAGCAAAACATCTCAGCCACTGTTTTGGCGCTTTTAATGTACGGAAAAACTTTGTAATGTCAATGGTAGCGAATGGAATAAATAATATTTGTCGATTTATCATTTCAGCCTGGATAAGAAAAAACGAGTACCTGAAATTCTGATTAGATAATTCTTCGATCATTATAAAGCCTTTTCGACCTACACACAGCCCTAGAAGCTAAACATAGTGAGAAATGATTTCTGCGTGTTATTATGCTCTTTAGAGAAATGCAAAAAGAATCTTCGGTTATAGTATTCACCAAAAATAATATTACTAAACATTTCGCATAACTAACTTTATCATTGTCAGTTTTATTTAAGGTATGGAATTTTGTTAATGAAAGATCTATAAGTGAATTAACAGTAACTTGACATTATTTAATGGAACATAGCTGGGCGCGTAAATACATTTTGTAACCAACTCTGGTACATTAGTAACCATATCGTTTGAAGCACTTCTAATGTTTGACGTCAAACTTGGATATCGGCAAGATTATGGAAGATTAGGAAGATTTTACTGGTTACAAACTAGAGGTTTCTTCTTCGACCAGAGTTAATCATTGTTTTTTTTTTTTCAGATGAACGGTTACACGAATGCAACTGGTCTAAAAAATGGAAAGACGGTGAAAACGGCGTCATTTTAATTTTATTCATATTCAGCTTTAAAAATTAACTTTTTTATGTTTCACCATTTTTTTAAATATGAAAGTTAAACACTGTTCTTTATGTGCAAACAATTTATTACAATTTTCACAGTATTTACTCTGCTGGAATTGAAAGATGAAAAATCGTAAGTAGACTTCCAGAAGAAGACGTAATATGGCGAAAAATAACGTAACATAGAGTGAGATTGTACTTACGTTACCAGAATCTCACATGGAGACAAGAAAGCGGGACGGAGTTCAAGAACTTACAGACGAAAATGAATCACCTGAACATTATTTAAGTTCAATGGTCAATCTATGCAATCACTGTAATGCTTTCTCTTTTAGTAGTATGTTGACTAGAGAACATGTTAATTCCTGTTGTCATAATCTCATAAAGTCCTCATTTCCCTGCATCTGTAGGTGAAGATCCACATTCCTTTAAAATACAAAGCCATTTCGTTTGATTTAAGGTACATTTAGAAAAATGGCCCAGCGCAGCGGGCGTAGCATACTAGTAATATTATAAAGCGAACATATTTAATTTAAACATGAAAGGGAATTTCGTAATGCTTAAAAAATTATTCAGTGTGAAAGATTGCAATTCAAGCAATATTTGGCGATTTATCTTATACGTCAGGTTGAGAAAAATGCAACTAAAATTTGATTTGATAAAATCTCAGTAACAATTTTATTTTTGATTTGTGCTTTTTTTTTTATTAAATTTTTATTTTGATATAATTCCTCCATCACGTGATTTACAAAAGAAACTGGCAGATGTAATTATAAAAATGACTGTAGTGGTGAGTTACATGTTATTTGTTTATTTACGATTTTGATTTTAGTTTTGCCGCCAAACAATTCGATTTTAAGCCAAAAAGACATAAGCATTTGTTCGAACGATGTCCACAATAATGGTATTTTTTCAAGTGTACGACAAAATTTCCGCAGGATTTTTTTACATTGAGATGCAAGTTATATAAATATCAGTTGCTATTATAAAAAGGGAGTCAAATATTTAAATGTTACTGTAATTAAATTTTATTTTTTAACATATCGCCAATTTTTCTTTTGCTTATAACATTTTGCAATAAAAATGGCTAGTTGAAATAAATGTTCGATATTTTTTTGATTCGTCATTTCTTTTTAGTTTTTTTCATATTTTGCATATATTTTCTTCTTTTTGAAGGTTTCTAAAATATATTAGACTAATCTTCAAGTATTTACCTAAAAGATTTTTATTTAAAATTTTGCATAACAAACTTTATTTATCATTTTCAAAGGAGTTTTGTTGAGGAAAGATCTATAATTCAGTCGACAGCAATTTGACATTATTTAATGCGCTTAATTAACTTCAGGGATGGTTTTATTAGTATTTAATATGTTCTACTCTGCTTAGTTATGAAAATATAGGGGAAAGATCTATAATCAGGTGAACATGATTACGAAAGATTAGCCTCTTTTAAAAAGTTCTACAGGACGGATTTTGATAAGACTTGCTTTGTTATTTAGATAATATTTCAGGTATTTTTAGTATATTGCACATTCTTTTACGTTCCTTTATTACCGAGCTATGGGAGAAAGTTACACAATTACGTTAACCCGATTTTGAAAGAAAATTTCATTTCGCACACTTTTAATTCATGTTTTGCTTAACGGTTTTTTTATGATACTTACATTGTCAGTAAAATAATTTTTGAGGAATGGTTTTGGTATGTAACACATTGTTCTACATTGCTTAGTTACAGAGCTATAGCAGAAAAGTTCTATCTACTCTATATACAAAATATAAACGGGGATTTCATTCCGAAGCTTATATTTCACGTTCTTTTAAACAGATTTTAATAGGATAATTGTTAGGGGGGATTTTAATGTATAAAGCATCATTCTACGTTACTTAGCTCTTGGAGAAAGTTCTACACTATATACCAATAAGTATTTGACACCTATGCAAATGTTGATATCTGCGGTACTGATACACATCACGTTCTCCATCGTTAAATATACTGTTGGATACAACATTGGCATCAGTTGCATGCAAGATGCCACGTAGTACAGAGTTATCTGATTTCGAGAAAGTTGTAAGCATCGGGTACCACGAATATGGCCAATCCTTAAGGGACATATCTAGCAAGCTGAATTACCCAAAATCGACTGTGGCCTATGTGATTCAGAAGTGGAAGGTGAGCGGTGATTGTCGAAATATGCCCAGAATCGGCAGATCAACGAAACTGGGAGATAGAGACCGACGGTGCTGTCCAGAGAAATTCGGAAGAACAGCACCCAACCAATGGCACACATACACAAAGAGGTTTAACAGGCATCCGTGGGTGTTGTTTCAATGAATACCATCCGTAAGGAAGCTCATCTGCTTGTTTTTCATGGTCGCGCTAACGTCCATAAGCCTTTGATCACAAAGTTCAACCGCGGTGTTCGGTTAAGGTGGTGCAAAGCACGTCGACAGTGGACCGTACAGCAGTGGAAACGGGTTCTCTGGAGTGATGAATCAAGGTTTGGATGGTCGGGTCTTCTGGCATCTGCCTGGATAACGCGTCCTGCCAGAATGCATTGTGCCCACAGTTAAGTTCGGCGGAGGAGAAATTATGGTCTGGGCATGTTTTTCCTGGTTTGGTCTGGAACCCAATTCATGTTAAGCTCAACACCGACGCCTACTTCACTATTTTGTATGGCAGTATGCTTCCTATGTTGTGGCAGTTCTACGAGTTGGACCCATGTTACTTCCAGAATGACAACACCAGCTGTCATGTTGCGAGGTCCACCATGGATTGGTATGATGACAATGAGGTTGATCGACTGGATTGGCCTGTCTAGACCATCCTGAATCATGACCTGAATCCATACCTGAATCCAATCGAAAACCTCTGAGACCAGTTGGATCGTCGAATTAAAGGAAGCGACAACCGCCCAAAATCAGTGAAGGAACTTACCTTTCTTCTCCAAGCCGAATGTGAAAAAATACCACTAGCTGTCATACAAGGACTTGTAGAAAGCATGCCCAGGAGGGTTTCGGCGGTAATTGCTTCTTGTGGAGGTTCTACTAACTATTGAATGTGAATAAATGTTGTTTTTCTTTTCGATCACAGGTGTCCAAATACTTATTGGTAGATAGTGTATAACTAGGGGAATTTGATAATGAAATATTTGTTTTTTTCTAAGAATTCTACGGAATAGATTTTGATGGGGGTTGCACTATTAATTAAATTATGAAAAAAATACGTAAAAAGTATATGCAAAATTTGCATTTTAATTGCAAAACTTGCATTTTACGTAAGCGGAGCCGCGGACAAAAGTTTGTCAATAAATAAAATTTATGTCCCACCGATATGTAATCGAACTATACGCTTAAACACTGAATTAAATAGAATTATAAAAGATTGTTTTAAATAGTGAAATCTTAGGAGATTTTTTTGGAAAGGGTGTGGCTATTAACCGCTGGCATGCGGCTAATACGAAAGAACCGTTTTCAATAAATTCCCAACCTTTATTTGAATACTTAATTGATATTTTTCATACACAATTGAATTTATTGTTGTTAGTGGCAATTTAAAACATGCTATATTTAAAATATCTATGAGAGTTTTCAATTAAAAATAATTTTCACCTATGGGCTGATGTACGTACACCGAGCAGTATGTTCTGTAGGTCGGGAAGACCATGTAGGATCTCCTCGTATATTATTTTTAAAAATTGCAGTTTAATCAATATGGGGTTCGTGATATTATTTTAAACCAATGAGAGTATCTGTATCAGATTTAAAGTATCTACAGTAATTTTAGTTTCAAACTTTTCTCTATATAACATTTAGCAAAATATTGTGGTATCATGAATTTATTTATCTATTTGATTTTATTGTTTGTTATAACGTATTGAATTGTGTTTGTTATATTTTTGCAGAAAATAAAAATAAATTTATACTTTTGGGAAATCTGACTGATCGTTCCACGACTCACTAAAACATTGACCGCGACCCACCAATGGGTCAGAACACGTAGTTTGAGAACCAGTGGTCAAGAAATTAGAATAGGGAAACTTCATATGCAAATGAACGTTCGAGAGTCAGATTCCAAAGATTAAGGTACCAGTCCGGAAATAGCATTTTCATAGGGAAAAGTTTCTTTTTTTTTTCTTTTTTTTTGTACTTAGTCGTAAAATGCAATTGTTCAAAAAAATTTCTTGCTTTTTTTTTTTTTAGAAAAGTTGATTTCAAAATGTCACAACCATATAATCTACTGGAATCCATCGCCTAGGTAATATTCGTCAAACTGCAAGTCGGAGAAACACAAAGCAGTTCAAAAACACTGCCTTTTTTTAGATATAATCTCTATTATTATACCAAAACTTCGCGAATATTCGATAAAAAACTAAGAGACAATAATGATTACCTTTAATCAAAATGTATATTTATTCCTATTTGCTTCGCACAAAGGTTTCCCCAAGTGTTATAAATTCGCCATTTTAAAAAAATTGTAAAAAATATCATTGCTATACTCAAATTTAAGTTAGGACACGTCTTTAAATTTACTATAATACAATACTGTGTAAAACTTTTGTATTTTGCATCATGTTAACTGAATTCCTTTTATTAATTTTTTGTATTTTTTTAAATTACTGAACAAAAATTATTATAATTAATATCACCAGTTAAATATTATATTTTCTATTTTAAATTCCTTTTTATAATAATACATAATTTATATGAAATAAAATTCTGGTGACAAAACGCGAAATATATTTTCGATCGCGGAATAAACGTCAGATTTGAAGTGAATATCTATAGTGTTAAAGTTTATTGAACTGTTTCGAATTTTTATGAAAAAGAAATTGAATAGAGGAAAAGGGTTACGGTGTATTTCATGCCTTAAAGATACATTGTGTCAGAACTGAAGAAATTGGTTATTCATTGAATTCATCTAAAAGTTTTCAAATTCTTACTTTTAGAATGATAATTCAAATTTTTTTATCAGTGTATTACAGGTTTATATTTAAGTTCAAAAAACATTACAGTACCTTCTTCCTTTGTAATAACATGTATTTTAATAAATTCGATTTTCATTCAGTATACCTATTGCATTTGAAACAGAAAAATATAATAAATTATACTTTATAATTGTTGTTCATAACATGCAAATTTTTATATTAGTACTAAATATTTATCTTTCGAACTATAACTGAGTTAGTTTTATGTTTAATTATTAGCAGTGGATCTTGTAAGCATTTTTTTTGCAAAATTATTCTTACAATTAAAAGAGAAACAGTTATATAACTAGAAAAATTTTATAAAAAGCTGCCATTATTCAAAATTTCCTCAATTTGTTTAACATCATAGAAATTACATTGCTTTGAGTTAAGTATAATTTTTAAATGTAAGAGCTTCTGCTTTCGTGTTGTAGATTGAAGAGACAGGTTAAAGTAATAGTTTTGAATTTTTTATAATTTTAAAATCGTTAAATTTACATGTTAAATTTTTTGGGATAAACTCTTATTAATATATATATATATATATATATATATATATATATATATATATATATATATATATATATATATATATATATATATATATATAAAGTTACTAAATTCTAATATACGTTCACAAATTATGATTTTCAGATTAAAAGTTAAAAATGATAATCCTTTTGTAAAAATATACTGAAATATAATTTAACATCGTAATAGGAAATTTAATTTAAGAAATTCCATCAGCGCGTCTATTTTAAAATAAAACGTAATTGTGTATGTCAATTGAAGCTTTTACGTCCATGTTTCAGGTGCATCTGTACATGTCAATGAAATTACAATAAATTTAATAAGTAAATAATATTTCATATGTGATTATGGTATTTCAGCGTTGTATATCCACTTTTACACAACTACAGACAAAATATTAATGTGTGTTAATACTAATTGGCAGGAAGAAATGCGTACATAGTAGAAATTTAAACTATATTCGTAATACTTTATTTAATATTCTAGAACCCTGCGGAAAAGAATTTTACTAATCTTGAAAATTTTAACAGGATATTATTTGAAATACATACAATATTTTCAACTGTAAGCTGATTTGTAGTTAGAAAAAAAAAATTGCTTAGAAACAGAATGGTTGGAGAAAAACATAATTGCACTGTGAAAGTGATAGTTCCGTAGATTATTCAGAGTTCATGTACAGGAAAGAGAGCGGTTTTAAAATGTGTAACTGATTTTAATTCTATATTTTAAAAATAATTACTTATTTCAATATTGTAACGATGCCTACTAATTACACCTGAATATCTTAAAAGTGAAAACTATTATATAACATTTGAAAATACCGGCTGTCCATAAATAAAGTGCATGTGTTTGAACAGTTCTGCAAGCTGAACTATTTGGAATATTTTTAAAAGATTTAGTATTTATACTGTATAGAACATACGGATATAAGTTCTGCAATAAAAAAATGATTTGATAATTTTCCGATAGAGAGTGCTGTATATCATTAAACTTTAAAAAAAAAAAAGAAAGACGGAAAAATAAGAGATTTTCCTGCCTTCAAAATTTTAAAACTTTTTTATCGGAATTTCGCATGATTCTAACTTTATTTTTTAACCATAAAGAGCCTTGTAAGTTTTAAAATTTTAGAAAAAAACACCCTCTATCAATAAAGTACTTTGATCAAAATGGTAATAATTACAGTGCCTCTGTGGAAGAATATAATCGTCTCAAAAGATATTGATTTAAAATAAAATATTTTTGTTAATATTTGCTAATAACACATCTCTAACCAGTATAAATACCAAAACTTTAAAAAATATTCCAAATTGTTTAACTTGCAGAGCGCTTCAAAGACATGCACTTTAATTATGACCACCCTGTATATTCATTTCATTTGTTATAAACATTTTAAAATATGCGATAATTGTATTCAGCATGGAAATATCACTCAAAATAAAACCGTGAGGCAAATTATACATTATATGCAATTGTAATCATGCAACGATAAATATTTAAATTAGCAGACATATTATTGATGTTTCATAATTGCATACGTCTGAGTAAATCACTTTCAAGAAATAATACGGTATTTCTGCTTAGAATTTTTAAATATGATCCTTTAAAATTAGATTGATTTTATTGAAATTATTTTTCTCAATTAAAAGATCAATTGTATAATTAATGAAATTCTGTTTATAGACTTTAATACGCTGTGATCTTTTGAAGAAGTACTTTGGGTAGTTTTGTACTTTTTGTTAAAGATAATCATAATTATTTTCTGTAATCTTAGAAACTCATTCATACTTTTAATACATCCCAATATCGGTGCAAGAAATGCTTTGGCTCTTTTATTTTATAACTTGAAATATATACTCATGGTCAAACAATAAGTAAAAAGTACAAAGAATAATCGCACAGCATTTTTTATTTCTAATTAAAAATTTAAAAATACATATTAGATAGTGTTTTCGTCATTGATTTAATTTAAAGTTTGATTAGCCCTTTCCGGCACAGTGATCCCACTCCCGGCTCACCGAATTTTAATTCCAAATTTGCATTCGGCACCAAGAATATTTTAATAAAATTTTGTTTCTAACATGAAAGCTTAAAATAAGGAATTCATATTTTCGTTTGTAAATTGCGGTATCAGTCAGTTATTTCTCATTTTACGAACAGAATTTGTCTGTGCCGGAAAGGATTAGAGGGAGTGAAAATTGTAAGCATGCACAAAAGATAATTGGATGTTCTAAGCCTGTCACCTTTTACGCTTTTGTCTTATCACCATTTCTTACAAGAAAATTTCTCATACTTAATTCTACACATTTAGCGATTAAGACAGACATTTTTTTCTTAAAAAAAATGGTGGTAGAAGAAAAAAAGCGTAAAAGTTGACAGCTGTGCCTAAACCCATTTAATCCGCTGGCCAAGATTTTCTACTACCTTAAATTTTCAGGTATTGTAGCACAATTTCCAAATAGTAATGTTTGAGATGTAATTTTCCAACTGGGCGAAAAATGTCCGTGCCAGGATCCGAACCTGGGATCTCTTGGCTGAAGCTGCCAATGCTCTACCAACTGAGCCATCCCTGTCGAATCTGGAGGACCTAATTCACCCAGTTAACCTTACTGATCATAGCATCTGGTCTGTCTGATATCTGAATCGGCTGACAAAATTTCATGTTTGTAAGTTATATAGTTTCTAAGAACCGGCTCTGTCACAGACAGACAACGTAGCGGGAGTAATAGGGTTTCGTGAGATGAACGAAACCCTAAAAAAGGGAAAATGAACTGAGATAGTCATTTTAAGATTTTACTGTAAGCTACGTATCTAATGACTCGAAAAATGTTTAAATACCTGCCTCTTATCACTGGTTTATTGGACTCGAAAATTTCGCTGGGTGGAAGAAGGATAAAATTCTCAGATTGTTACCCTTCTTCTGCTCAAGGCAGTGGTATTCTTCAAAATCATTCGAACTGCTAGAAAGAGCAATTCCCCTTATCACGTCTTCAAAACCACCAGATATACTCAAGTTCAAGAACTGGTGGTCACGGTATTTCAACAAAAGTTGCAAAGACATAACGAAGAAGATCATGACATTTCGCATTAGAAAGTCATCTACACTGATGAGATGAAGGATTGCGTCAAGTATATGGAATTTATTGATGCTCTGAACTATAGAACTTTCAAATTAATGAACAAGCAAGATTATGTAGAGCTTCCCACAGCTTCAGCGTGTATGGGAAATAAGAGTGGGGCAAACAATTAAAGTGATTGTGGGAAAGTTCCAAAGAAAGTAAACAAAAAAAAAATTGCTGGCCATCTCCCAAATTACTTGAAGAAGAAACACCATTTCATGACTAGATACTTCAGTATCCCACGACTAACACTGGAGATGGTGATCAGTACACATATGTAAAAATATCCACTTTTTATATTTGAAAACAGTAATTATTATTATTATTATTATTATTACCTAAAATTTTTATTTTCTACACTTATTATAAATATAATCTTTAATTTTAAATTGTTTAGTAAAGATGTAGTACCATAAAATGTTTTATTTGCGATTTTAAATGTTTTCAGAAATTTGAGTGGCAAAAGGATACCATTCCACCATTTTTAATTAATAATAACAAATAAATTAATGCGTACTTCCTCTGAAAGTTGAACCCTCAACGACTAGAGCTACAATCGAATAATGGGAAACATTTCTCAAAAATCGATATATTTTTTAAATAAGTATTTTTTGTGTTTCCTCAACATTTACTTCAGCTGGAATGTTATCCCTTTCCACTCACTCGTCCATTTACAATCCGATATTTTGACTGCATGGCAGGTTATATGTTCCATGTTATATGTTCATTCATATATGTTCTCGGCATGGTTCCAATGGAATTTCGAAACACGATTAATAGTTTAATTACATCAAGAAATTAATTTTCTAGATCTAGAACTGAAAATTTTGAAAATTTTATGACAATCACATTACAATTTCTGGCATTGTAGTAGGTAGCAAACCTACCTTATTTGAGACTATTATTAATTCGCAATTAATATAAAAAAGAGCGGGAAATGAAATTCGGAATAAAAATGAAAATGGCTCTCAAAGAACATTCTAAAAACCCAGAAATGATCGGAGATCATGATAAAAATTAAGAATAACTAAAAGCTTTATATTTAAGTAAATTGGACAATTTAGATATTAAATAAAAGGGAATTTAACAGAGTTAACGATAAAGCTAATTTAAGAATAAGGATTTAATGAATATAGAGTAGTAATTTAGAATAAAACAGGGAAAATCATGAAAGTAGAATGTCAAATGTAATCTAATTTATAATTAGATTACGCATTAATTTGCATAATACAGATTCTCTGAAATTACAGCTTACATCACTGATTGCATAATAATCGCAAAAATAGCTTTTGAAGAGGTAAAAAAAAAAGTTTTTTACTAGTAAAATAAACTTAAATTACTCTAAATTTTATAAGTAAATATTATGTTTTGCTGATTAATTTACTATGTAGAATTATTTCTGTTGCAAATCTCTATAATTAATTGAATTCAGTAGGGAAGCTTGTTTCAGAGATGTCTACCAGTATTTTGAGAGTGGAATATGGTGTTTACCAGTAAACTAATGGTAAATGGGTAAATTTGTTAAACAATTCAATTTTTCAGATAAAACTTAAGCCAGTATATTCAATCTGAAGTTTATAACTCTAAACTAACTTGGAATTCTATATTTTATTGAATAAAATTATATGAGGATTATTACGTTATATTTTGAAGTGGGAGTAAAGCTGATACTAGAAGCAGGAGCACACATGTCGCACAATGATAATAAGAACGGCTGTTGGGTTATTTTCATAATACTCTCGTTGCATTTTCGACGTGGTGGCAGAGGCAGTGGAATGAAATAACCAGAGGCGATTCTCCATGAATTAAACGAACAAGGTCTTTCAAATCCAATGCTTTATTAAAGTATTTCTCTTGAGCAGTTTACACCTAACAGTAGCAGCCGTACCATCGCTACGTCATCAATTTATTGGGGGGTAAGTATTTAGAACATATTAATTATTGTCATACGAGCAGCCAGGGAGTTGTTGACATGACAAGTGAAAATTCGACTTATTTCTCAGGGAACATCGCAGGTAGCTGCTTTTTGTTACCTAGCGCAATAACACAATTTATGACGTAGAACGCGTACTGAACCAATGAGGAATTAAAGAAGACGCGTCATGCTACGTCACGACCAATGAAAGATAATTAGTAAAGAGTTCAGACAAAGGTGCAGGGGATGAATTTTATAGTAAAAAGTACTTAGAGCGGGAAATGAAATTCGGAATAAAAATGAAAATGGCTCTCAAAGAACATTCTAAAAACCCAGAAATGACGGAGATCATGATAAAAATTAAGAATAACTAAAAGCTTTATATTTAAGTAAATTGGACAATTTAAATATTAAATAAAAGGGAATTTAACAGTGTTAACGATAGAGCTAATTTAAGAATAAGGATTTAATGAATATAGAGTAGTAATTTAGAATAAAACAGGGAAAATCGTGAAAGTAGATCTAATAATGTAACATATATATATATATATATATTAATGAAGAAACAAGATCATCTAGAGCTTCCCACAGCTGCAGCGTGTATGGGAAATAATAGTGGAGTAAAAAATCAACGTAATTGTGGGAAAGTTAAAAAAAAATATGGGCAATCTCCAAAATTACTTGAAGAAGAAAGACCATTTCTTGACCCGATACTTCAGTATCCCACGACCAACACTGGAGATAGTGATGAGTAGATAACTGTAAAAATATCCACTTTTTATGCTTGAAAACAGTAATAAAAATTATTATTATTATTACCTAAAATTGTTATTTTCTACAGTGATGATTACATAACTATAAGTAACTATGTGTAACTATTATATAACTATGAGGGAGATAGTGATGAGTAGATAACTGTAAAAATATCCACTTTTTATGTTTGAAAACAATAATAATAATTATTACTATTATTACCTAAAATTGTTATTTTCTAAAATCTTCTGTTAGTTTCTTATGCATCCAGAAGAGAGACTCGAATTTCACTATGATATAGCATCATTATAATAATTTCCTCAATGTTTCTATTCATACATATGCAGTGTTCTTCTTCAAAGTTCTTCATCTCTCCTCTATGATTTTAGAAAACTATTACGTAACGAAATTTTAATTTTGAAACTATGCTTCAGCGTTAAAAATAGATTTTATATAAAACTAGATATTACTAGGTTTTAAGATGTTCTATATTTTCAGAGGAAAATGAACTCTGAAAAGACTATGGGAAACCTTCAAAAGAAAGATTAAGCAAAGTTTCAAGTAGCCAATCTTCAAAAAGTATATTCAGAACTCAGTTTACTTTTATAAATGAAAATATTTGCAGATGCCAAGGCTAAAAAAATTGTGCTTGTATTATTTTATGCACGAACTGTTTTATTTTTAAGGGCATTGTTTAAAATGTTTGCCAAATAAAAAAATGAACTTATTTTATAATTCTTGTTTCGAATTTTCAATAAATATACATCATTTTCTTGGAGTAATTAAAAAATTTCAATGTAAATATTTACATATGAAATTTCAGAAACTATTTTTCTGAAAAACTTATTTGTAATTTGTTTTTTCTATAAAATATATCTGCATTGTGTCAAATTATTCAAAATTATCAACTCTATATAACAGAGAATCTGGGTGATAATTTAAAATTGCAAAGGTTTTAAAACTTTTTGTAATATATTGTTTAGAATTTGATGTATTATGTTTTTTCTCTAATATTTGGTCCATTGATTGCTGTAATCCTGTTACATGTTTATAGTACGACATAAAAATACATAATAGAAATATGCGTCATAATTTAAGAGGTGCACGTCATTTTCATAAATAGTGAAATAAAAGGACTTCGCATATAATTGTTGAGAAAATCACTTTTGGGATATAAAATTTCCATAAAAAATTCTTAAGTCACTATACTTTTTAGTGTTATGTCGTTTATTCGTTAGGTCTAATCCGTTGGGACCTTACAGCATTTTGAATTCTGTTACAAACGCTTTGAAATTAGTTGACATCTCTAGGTTACATCATGTATTACAATAGAAATTTAAGCATAAAATGTTAAAAAGGATATTAGGCATTTCAATATATATTTTTTTACTTATATTATGGTCATATGCAATATTTCTTTTAACAACACGCCATCATTTTATTTTTATTTCTTATTTTTTATCAAATCTATTTATTTTGGTGTTAAGAATAAACTAAAATGTATTTATCAGAACTTTCACTTCGAATATTCATTTATACACTGGAAATGTATTTAATGTATATTGAAATATTCTTCAACATCAAGGCGTTCTGCAGCTTTTATATGTATTAAAAGAAACTGTTTTGTTTTTCAGAACAAAAGTTAAGTAAAGTTTCAAACCAATTTTAAAATAACAAAAATTCAAAATAAATATTTAAATTCACATCTACTCTTATAAAGTTGAAGTATTTGTGTGGATGATACACCTACACTTATAAAGCGGAAGTATTTGTGTAGATTATACACCTACTCTTATAAAGTGAAAGTATTTGTGTGGATGTTGACTTATTCAGTTGACGAAAAAAATATATTTTAGTATTACCTTAAAGTTACGTGAGAAGTATCAAAGCCTTCAATTTTAAGCAATGTTTGCATATAAAAAGCAGGGTTAATATATCTTAAAAAAATTTATGTTATTCAGTTTAAAATCAATCTGTAACTTATCCGAGAGAAACCTATATATTCTCAGAGATTCACAAAAATAAAAAGGTAAACAAAGTTTAGACAATTTTTCAAATATTTAAAATTTGAAACATATATTAAAATGTCAGTGTTCCACAACAAAGGGTAAATGTTTGTGTAATTTAAACTTTGAATAGTAAATAAAAAATGCATTTGCATTATTTTGAATGTAACCAAATTTAGAGAATGATGTATTACAAAATGTTGCTTTGAAAGATCATTGAAGCAAATTTTAAGAAATTTTGTTCGAAATAATCCATGTTTTATAAAAACAAACTATACACATGTACATATGTATTACACATGGGCTGATAAGTTCCCGGTCTAATAAAGAAAACACAACTTTTTAACAAAGCTTTATAACTTTATAACTTTAATAAATAACATAACTTTAATAATAAATAATAAATAATAATAATTTAATAATAATAATAATAATTTAAAAATAATAATTTTATAATAATAATTTAATAATAATAATAATAATAATAATTTAAAAATAATAATTTTATAATAATAATTTAATAATAATAATAATAACTTAAAAATAATAATTTTATAATAATAATTTAATAATAATAATTTTAAAAATAATTTTATAATAATAATTTTATAATAATAATTTAATAAATGATTAATAATAATAATTTCATAATAAATAACATAATTTTATAACGAAAAAGCTCCAAACAGTGCTCAGAACTCGTTGTTGTTTTTGGTCAAAAGTCAACACGCGCGGCAGCCACTTTGACAACAGCTTTTTCATAGACAAATGTTCATTCAAAATAAAACCACACGTTCCTTGGATATCTTCAGAGTCTGAGCTATCTCCTGCAACTTCACTTTACGGTTCCCCAAAACGATTTTGTGGACTTTTTTTTTTATGTTTTCCGGAGTAACCACCTCTTTTGCGTGGTGTATCACTGGTGTCCGTACGACCACGTTTAAATTCAGTAAACCAGTCAATAATGGTTGATTTACCTGGTGCAGTGTCCGGATAACACTTATCTAGCCAAGCTTTTGTTTGAACGGTATTTTTTCCCCATCAAATAACAATTCTTGAAATTCTTGTTATCCATTTTTTTGTTTATCAACAAAGTTGTTCAACTAAAACCACTCTAACGTTTTATCCACACGGTGAATCGTCATGGCATTTTTTCTACTACCTTTTAAAGGTTAGTATTTACTAAAAAAACATCGGTTCGGCGATTGCAACGCCAATTGTGTGCCAGACCGGGAACTTATCAGCCCATGTGTTATATACAGGGTGATTCAAAACTGGAGGAACACATTCTTTTAGGAAGTGTGGGGTACACTTAGACGATTCGGAATCAGATAGCAATGCAATCCTAACGAGATAGGGGGTTTGTTAGGGGCTGAATCATCGTCATAAGCTTAAAATATTCAGGACTTTCCTGATAATGAAGTTACCCGAAATTTTCTGCCGACGTGCCTGATTTCTTACCATCAGCAGTTTTGCACGTTTGAGGAGTCCAACTACAGCTTTGGCGAAAAGCGGCACAAAGATAACCAGCTCTGGCATAAAGATAACCAGCGCTCTCAACGTCTTTTTTAAAAAAGCACAACAACGTTGTAAAAGCAAAACAACGTTGACTGCTAACGAAAAGATAATCCGTGACTGGCTTATTTCTGGTAAACATCCACACCGAGCTATTTCGTTTTTTTACAGAATACCTTTTCGGAGTTCATCACGTGTTAAAACGTTGCTAATGCATCGGTATTTTGTGGATTGGGCGTTTCTAAAATACTTATTAGTAACACGAAAGCGCCTCAAAAAAGATTTTAAAAATATAATCCAGTTTTCAGCCACCTTACCATGAGACAAATAATACAAAAGTGTTTTTTGTTAAAAAAAAAAAGAACTTGAATACGGATAAGAATAAAAAATTACCCCCAGATCCTTATTCAAACGGCCAAATCACTTTCACTGAAATACACCAACTGTCGTTCAAAAATTAAATATCTGTGCCATAAAGTAAGAAAAAATTCCTCGAAGTGTGTTTCATTTTTTTTAAATTCCTTGTTATCATGAATTTTTATATCATTATCACGTTACGAGTAAGCTTACAGTAAGATGATTGTTTGTTGTTGTCTAATATATTTCAAAATTTTTAAATAAAATTATAAATTCATTTTTATGAGGTAATACGCCAATAGGTATGACATTAGTAATTACGAGTTTATTTTGATGACTTTTCAGAAAGTGTTTTTTTATAAAATGCCCATTTTATAAATGACTATTAAAAGCTTTTTAAAATTGCTCGATTCCAGATTATTTTCATTTACGAAGGTTCTCCGAATTATTAGTACACACATTCAAGGATTATTGTAAACCAATCTTATGAAGGAAAAGATGGTTGCAATCCACTTATTCAATGGAAAATATAGTGTATCAATTCCAAATCAAATTGGAATTTTATAATCAAAATATTGTAAGGAGATTGCTAATAACTTATGTAGCTTTCTGTGAAAAGCAAGAAAATAGAAAAAAGTATTGGAAATCATCTACATTAAAAAAAATATATTTAACTAGACTCTCCTTAAATCAGAATGTATATGGCGTTATGTGTGGTGTCACTGACCAAATTTCAGTAGACTTCTATCACTTCACATAAAGCAAATCTAGCCCGTGGAACCATTTCGTTTTTTGCAGAATGCTAGTTTTTTGTAGCATATTACGTGTTAAAACGTTCTTCATGTATGGGAATTTTGTCTGCTAAATTAGTTATCAGAAACACGAAAACGTCTCATAAAAGATTTTCAAAATATAATTCTGTTTTCAGCCGTCTTACCATGAGACAGATTATTCGTTCGTAATAGTTTTCTAAATTCATAGCGGAAAGATGAAGAACTCTGAAAAAAACAGTGTATATGAACGCAATGTAAATTCTCAAAATTTGTTTCAATGGTCTTTCAAGTGAACAGTTTGTAATACATCAATCTCTAAGTTTGGCCTCTTTCAAAACAACTTCGAAGTTACTTTCAACAACTACTCTATTTTCGAAGTCCAAGCTCGTCTTAGCCCGACGATTTGAAATCGAAGCCCTCCAGAGCTTGAAAAAATTGTGACATCAAAGCCCGACCCCCCCCCCCCCCCCCTGAACCTCATAACGAAAGCATGCAGTAGAAAAATATTAATAACTTTTTTTAATTGTTTACAAATCAGTTTTAAAACTCTCTTCTTACATATAAGTAACTATTAATCCCTGATGATGGCGTTTCGTGATTTTCATGTCCCCAAAAATCTGTTTAAAATAGCAAATGTCTTAAAAGTACTAAAATAACTAAACATTTTGTTAACGTCTGATCTATAAAATTTTCTCAATAAAAATATCACATTTAATCAGTCAATATAAGTTAAAACACATAAATGCACAATTAAAAAATCAAGCAGACGTTTCATGCCACGTTTTAGCCCCTTATCAGTGCAGTAACATATGTTAACCAGACACCAGGTTGTCTGGTAAACGTACGTTAATGTCTGGTCAATGTCTTACACATGAGGGGTTAAAACATGGTCTGAAACGTCTGCTTCATTTTTTAATTGTATATTTATATGTTTTATATTGTATTAAATGTGATATTTTTATTGAGCAAATTTCTTGTTTAAACTCAACTACTGCCAGAAATCTGCAAAAGTCACAATTTTTAATACTTTCCAACCTAGTTGAAAAGTGTTTATGACTTCGGTTTGTCTGGCCGTCCTGCCGTCTGCCGTCTACCGTCTGTCCGTGCTCTAACTACCGTAAATATGCTCGGATTGCCCTGAAATTTCTGTATGTTATTGTCGTTTACTTTAGCATGTTACCTATTTCAACTGAAGTGTGTAGCACTTATAGTTTTTTTACAGGGATAGTCAAAAGTATTTCGTTACATTACAGTCACGGAAAATAATCGTTTCAAGTGCATTTTGATGACACTACGCCATTTAAAACAAAATAAAATTGATATCGCGATCAAGCATACTCAAAACAAGAGTTTGAAGAAATTATTGCTTTAAAGAAAACCAACTTCGTTCAATTTGCAGATTTAGATTTTGAACCGTTAGAAATTGACGCTCATTAGCAAATATGTCTCTAGCTAATATTCCCCAGTGGTTCTCTATTGCTTTAAGGTCAGGACTTATGGCTGGCCAGTCCATAACAGTTACGTGGTTTTGTAAGTATTGTACAGTTAGACACGCACTGCATTGTACAGTTAGACACGTGAATGGAACAATTGCCTTTCTGGTATATCCTGTTGTCTCCCCCTAGCAACTTTCCAAATGGAAGTAACTGTACCTCAAGCGTTTTCTGGTAATATTCGGAACATTAACGACTTTTCGAAAAAGCAATATAGGTTGTTCCATTATAAGATAATGCCCCCCAGACCATGAGTAAACTCCCTCCTTGTTGTTTGCTTGGAAAAGTTCGCAGTTCCTTGCGAATATTGTGCTATTAATATGCCCAACCATCGTTGACATCTAAATTAAATTTCTTTTCATTACTGAAAAAACACTCAACCATTCATCTGTCCAATTCATGTGATTTCGGGCCCACTGAACAAGAGCGTCTGTCTTTATGCCGTTTTGCAAATTTTGGCAAATGACGTATTTTACAGTAATCAAGAAATGCACTCGCCTGCAGCCGTCGATGGACAGTTGATTTTGATACTGGAACGCTTACTTCTATAGAAACTGACAGTACAGACAGCTTCTGGGTTGAAATTAATCTCAAAATCTGTCTCTCTTGCCATTTAGTTGTTTTCTTTGGTCGTCCAGAATGGGATTTTGTTTCAAAATTGTCACTTTTTGACAGAATTTGGTAAATACCAACCCTTTTGCGTTCAATTTTTCTTGCAATGTCCTCAAATTTCCATCCACGAACCTTTAAACGATAGATTTGCAAAATTAAAAACTGCACATCGCGAGGCATCTTTGCAATCAGTCGGAAATGTATCTCACGAAACTATTGCGTCACAAGTACATGACATCGGAATCTGCAAATTTTGGAATGTCAGTACTTAAATCAGCTTTTAACACCGGTTGTGTAGATATTTTTGGAACAGCATTTTTTTTTATATTAAATCTATGATTTTTAAATGTTGTTTGAGTATTTTATTTTATTTTTATTTCATCATTATATATTTGCATAATTTATTTCGTCTTTCTTACTCGTTTAGTTAGATCTGAAATCCAAAAAAATGGTTGTCTATAAACTTTTGGGTCACACTTTGCGCCATTTGAAACATGAGGAAATTGATATACAATTATGAAGCGCATTAAAACATGCTTTTTGTAGAATATGCGGTCCAAAGCATTTATTATTCATTTACAGGGTCAAACAAAAGAATTCTGTTACACATCATTCTATGAGAAAAATCGTTTGCAGTGTAATTTAGTGATATTTCACTATTTCAAACATAATGAAAATTATATGCATTACTGAGGTGCACTATAAATTGCTCTCTTGTGTTCATTGCGTTTATTTACAGGGACACACAAAAGATATTGGTTACAGTACATGTGTGATATTTACAGTCTATGTGTGATACGTGCGTTTTCAACTTTGGTTTGCGTTTTTTAAGTTTAACTAAATTTTTTCATAGTACGTGTGTGTTTATAAACTCGATTGATCTTATACATGCCTACACAAGAGAATTCGTAAGTATTACAGACTATGGGAGTTAATTGCTTAAAGGTAGTTTTTAATTGTGTTTACGCATTTTCTGTGTTACTTAATATACAGGGCTGTACAAAAGATTTCGAATGCATTTCAATCGATTAGCGCACACGCTAAATGTGAATATTCTAACTGAACTAAATTTTTACATATTATATATCCACATCTATTGATCATATACAAGACTGCAGAATTTAATTCGACTACTTTTTTGACACTGGAAGGTAATTTCGAAAACTGGATTTTTCCCTGTGTTATATGTTTTCTAAACTGTTTATTAACATACCTTATTTCACCTTATTTAACGGTGAAGTTTCGTTACAGTTTTCTGGCTATGTTGGAAAGTGTTTCTTAATCTATGCTTGAAGTATGATTTTTCGTTTTTGTTATTCTTTAAAATATTATTGTACAGCAATGGAATAAAAACATGAGTTCTGTTATTAACATCTTTAACTTATTAACTGACTTCGTTATGTTACTAACACTTATGGTGCAAAGGCTTCAGAATATTTCTCTTTATATCCCATTAATAACAATTCAATTTCCTTTCAAGCTGATTTATAGAGGATTGTAACACACTTTGTAATAATATCTTTCATATAATTGCTAAAAGGCGTAAAGTAAAATCTTTATAAACAGTAAAATAAGTAAGTTTTATTATACTGTTGGACATGTTTTGATTCCATCGAAGCCATTATCAAAACAAATAAGAATATTCTACAACTGCACGGTCTATGAAGTTATTATTTGAAACTCCATCATTTATTTTTTTACGAACGTTTTCAAGTTACGCGTGTTATTTTTTATTTTTACTTGGATGTTTATTTCCATATTTGTAACCAAGGAGTAACTCGAGCCACATTTTTGGTAAGTTAAATGATGCTGCATCGTTACAAATTGTTATGTTTACGTGTTATAGTCTCTATGGTTTCTCTTATAATGGATGGATACTATACATTGGAGGGAAAAATTATCTTACTTTCATTGAAGTGTATTTGGATTGTTTCTTCTTGATATAATCTTGCCTGAGCTCTTGTTTTTCTATTATACTTAATATCAACTATATGCTCTTTTTTCTATATTTGTAACACACTTTCAGAAACTTGGCTATAGTCTTATTAGTCAAATAGCATGTGGAATTTTTTTTTTCAATTTCTCAAATTAATAAAATTTTCATTTCGAGTCCGAGCCCGTCTAAGCTCAAGCTAGAGTCGAAACCCTCTCATCTCTATCAAGTACTCTCTATTTCTAATTAAAGTAGACTGATTTGCATTCTGGTCCCTTGTGCATAAATTGTTTGTCTTGACAGGTATTATCAACCTAAAACATTTGAGTTGCAATGTTCCAACTGTGTAAAAAATTACCAGACCACGATTCAAACCAGGAATCTCTTGGCTGAAGCTCTGCCAATTGAACCATCCCGGAAGAATCTGGAGCACCTAATTAAATTAGATAACCTTATTGATCATAGTATCTGATCTGATATCTCAATCAGCTCGACAGAATAAGTCGCAGGTAATGGAACTACAGTAAATTTACGTAATTACAGTATATTAATTTTAACACAATTATTCTAATTGATAAATTAATCCCATGAGTTGCAATTTTCCAACTGGTCGAAAAATGTCCTGATCAGGATTCGAACCAGGGAACTCTTGTTTAAAACATTTCATCTTATAGCGCTTTGTATTATCAATTTTAATTTAACCCTCTTATGCACGATAAACTCTTATTAGATTCTAGTGCTTAGCAACTCTCGGAGAATTGCACGTATTTTTGTTTCAGTTTTTTATTACACACTAGCCTACCCTTCCAGCTTTTTTCGGGCCCGGGATAATAACTTCAAATATACCTGAAATCAGTGTTGAATCGGAGTTTTGGACAGGGTGGGAATTGCAGTTCTAGACCATTAATAAACAAAAAATCCCAAATCTTCTGGGGGGGACATTTCGATACTCCAATCGAGAACATTCCCTCCCCCGTGGCCACTCCTTGAATTCAATACTTCCTAAAATAAGCTTACAGTTTCGTGGGATTACTCTAAATATATCTCGACCTCTCTACAGTAGTCGGTTTTTCAAAACAAACAATACCTCTTTGCACGCGCTGAAATATAATTAAAAAAACTCCCTATTGTGAGATCACATGCATCGTCATGGTAACGGTTTTGGTGATAATGTGGGTTAATAATGAAACAAACGCTGACACTTTATTTTATCTTTCTTTGCTGCGTTTCAGAGAAAAATTCGATGGCATTACTTTATTAATAATTTATTAAAAACAACTATTTCATGTATTTCGATTTTTTTTAAATCTGTTTCTGAAAATCACTTAAATACAGGGATATAAAATATAAAATTGGACGGATAAGGTATCAAATAGAATTTGGTTAGTAAAAGCCAACGTTTCATTTTCGTAAAAATGGAGATTTAAAAAAAAAATCGCTTTACGAATTCCGAATAAACTTTATTTAAAATAGGACAAGATTTACTATATTGGAAAAAAGGATTTGGATTGGTTTTGTGAGTAAATCAAAATCATCAGCAAACTTAGAAGACCGTGGAAGTACGCGAATTGTTAAGTGCAAGATAAATAACAAAAAATATATTTAATCAAAAAATTCAAAATTTGAGTATCAGGTTAATTTGGACATGTCTTCGTCTACATGGAACCAAATTTGCAGACCTCTACGTGTGATATATTTGCCTAGCTATCGGCAAAAACAAACAAACATACAGGCACACACACACAGAGAGAGACGAAAAATTTCGTTTATTAATAGATAAATCTCACCTGGAGTTCAGTAATGTTTATGAAACAGAAACAGATGACGGAGCTATTTTTTTACGAATATTCAGCTAGAAATTTCGTCTTTGACAATTTTGCTTTAGTTCTGCAGACGAAAATATCTACTCAAAGAATTTCAACTCTTGTTTCTAAAAAAGAACGTTAGCAAAGATTTTTGTTTACTTTCTACTTTGCATTAATGTTATACAAAATTTAAATTATCCCAATAAGCTGTTTAAAAACTATTCTCAGTAATGTTTTGATTATATCAGGTTTGCTTTTTAATTGTGTAATAAATATAAGTATTTTAAAAATTTAATAGTATTTCTTCTTAATAATTAGTTATAAAAAAATCATTCATAATAATCAGTTATAAAAAAATCATTCATAATAATCAGTTATGATAATATAATGATATCAGTTATAATAGTAGTTATTATAATAATATATAATATCAGTTATTATATATAATATATAACACCAACTATAATAATCAGTTACATAAATTATATTATCAATTATGATATATAATGATAATAATAATCATAATATATTAATGACAATAATAATAATCAGTTATAATACATAATAATATTATTATTATTAATCAGTTATGATAATATGATATCAGTTATAATAGTAGTTATTATAATAATATATAATATCAGTTATTACATATAATATATAACACCAGCTATAATAATCAGTTATATAAATTATATTATCAATTATGATATATAATGATAATAATAATCATAATATATAATGACAATAATAATAATCAGTTATAATACATAATAATATTATTAATATTAATAATCAGTTTTTAATAATAATTAGTTAAAATAATATTTGTCCTTAATACTGATTTTTAATTTTATTTAATTGAAAAATATTTTTTCATCTTTTGAAAACAATTCATGCATCCAGAAGTTAGCATTTTTTCCCTATTTTTCCAGTGACGGGAAATATAAACGACCATAGACAAGTAATTAAAAGAGATTTTGTTCTGCTCGATTTATATTATTATTTTTGAATATAATTCTAACTTTTTTAAAAGATAGTTTGCTTTATAAATGTTTTCTTGGGATATGTCTATCACGTGTCATAAGTTATTAGTTAGATTAAAAATACGTGCAGTATACTTTAAAATCTCTTTAAGCTTTCCATTCGTTAGAGCAGATTGAATATTATTTTAACGAAATAGTTTTACAAATATTTAATAAAAATAAACATGGCGGTGTCAAATATGATAAAATTTCCCATTTCGAAGATTAATAGCATTAAATAATCCTGAAAATTGTACAAAAAAAGAAAAAAAAGAAAAGAAAAAAAAAATATTTTTTTTTGATAAGTAAATGCATTTAAAAATTAATATACAGTGTTTTTGTTTTTCCAAGTCACTTTTCTATTTAAAACAAAATATATAAAATATACATCTGAGCTAAATAAAAAAAAAATAATATGTCTTTAAATGATTTTTATATACCCCCCCCCCTTTTTTTTTTCTTTTTCTATTATTAACATAATAGAATACCCCCAAAAGAAACATCAAGTAAATACAATTTTAATTAGAAAAGATGTATAACTTACTATATATAATTATATTAGCAGCATATACGTACATATTTATATATAATATAATTTTTTATTTGAAAAAAAATATATGTATTTCATCAAGATGACAATTTTTTTCCTCCAATGTCAGTTCCAGCCATTTTGTAACCACTTAAGGGAAAACAAGCAAAATGCATTTTGTAAAATACAATGATTAAAAAAATGAAAGGGCCAACTTAAAATATTTTGAACAAGTTTTTTTACCATTATTTACGCTGTAGCTTTATTTCATTTACTTTAATATAAAATATTTATTTTAAATTTAATTTTTTCTCGTTTTATTAACACAAAAGAACAGAAATTAAGAAAAAATATTTTATGTGCTTCATTTTAGACATACATTTTTTATATGTTTCCAGTTAAATTAAAATTTTCTTAGTTTATTCGGAATAAAATATACAGTAAATTTTTATTATTTGTTTCCTTCGAAAAATAGCTTTTTATAGTAATTTTGATGCAAATAACGATTATGATTTAAGTGCTTCAAAAATTGTTTATTTTAATTTTTAATGATAGTATGTTTTCATTTCAATATTGAATATATATATTTTTTCTTTTTTTTCACTTTTTATTAATAAATATACTCGTAAATTTAAAAAATTAAAAATTGTTAAGTTAATAGAAAATATGTACTTTTTTTTATAAGGGTATTTAGCGCTTTTAAAATAGTATTATCGAAATTCGAGCTGAAGAAAGTGCGATATGTTGCCGAATGATAAACAGCAATGAAAATAAAATTGATAAAGTGCTCTGCTTGTTTATGCATGTATTAAATGAACTGTTCCTGATCTTATGTATTAAAAAAAATTAATTGTCTATATTATATAAATTGCTCATGATTGGATATCTATCTATATTATAAAGGACAAACATGTCCGTGTGTAATGCTGACGTCATTTTGCGAATGGCAACACTGGAGGATGAAATTTCGGTTTTGCGATTTTTCTACTGCAATTTTTAAAATTTTTAAACATGGTACATTTTTATTTTTTACATCGTTGTATAGGGAAAAAATCTACTTTCAAATACAATATGTTTGAAAACTGTATGGCAATTTATTCATTTATTATAGTATTTAAATTAAATTTCAAGCATAATTAAAAGAAAAAAAATCTATCTCTATCACTTGCAGACGATTACACAATATTTTCGTATATATTACATTATATATATTATATATATATATATATATATATTATATATATATATATATATATTATATATTATAAATATATATCATACCCTTTGCACTTTAAACAATATAAAAAGTTCAGCATTTGTTTCCAGCTAATATTCCATATCGAAATTAAAACTTCATAAGGAAATAAATAAAATAGTATGAATAAAACACAAATTTAACATGTAATTGAAACAAGCGCTTAAAATCCCTGCTATTATCAGAATAATAATAATAAAAAAAATAGATGACGAAATTTTTAGCGATTTTTTCAGCTATTAACTTCTGGCACGAAGTCAATACGAAATTACCGCTTTTAATAGATTTCAAAATTTTATTTGAATATACATGTGACATATTTCATATAAAAATACTCTTTGGTGTTGTTAGGCGGCAATCTAAAAAATATATTAAATGCAAAAAACCTATAAGAGTTTTCAATAAAAAAAATGGTTTTCACATATATTCTCTATCCTGGGAAGCCCGGGTTGGGTGCCCTAGTACTATTAAAGGAAAGGTGTTTGTTTGTCTGTGTGTGGTTTTGTGTTGGTGATGGCCAGGAAAATCTACCACACGTAGAAATCTGTAAATTTGGATTAGGATAGACGAAGACAGGTCCGAATGCACTTGAGGCTCAATTTTTTTTTTAATAATTAATTTTAATAATATAAAATCATAATGAACATTGCAAAATGGCGCGCTGTCGCAGTTTTCTAAATCACATCTTCGAATTTCTTCAAGCAGAGAGTAATAAATAAGCAGGGAAAAACGTTCCATTTTTTTCCGATTTTGAAACTGCCGCATCCATTCTCTACGTCGAAATATTAGAAGGTAAAAAATACCGACTTATTGCTGGTACCTCTGCCTTTTTAACGATAACACAAATATCAATATTAACCAAAATTCATTAAGATACAACTAAATGTAAATATATTGCTTGAAGGTGCGTAAAAACATACATAAAAACGTTTAAAAGCACATTAAAGTCCTTTTAAAAATTCCAAAACGTTTTCAACCGAAACCCGGTCATCATCAGTGGAAAAACTAATTCTGTTGAGTTGAGTTGTTATCTGTTTGCGTTTTCTTGCTTGCCCGGAATAAACTATTTCACTTCAATTGTTTGGAAATAAGGTGGGATGGGAAAGGTAATCAATGATGCATTAATTTATTCCAGACTGCGTGGATATCATATGATAATGCATCGTTACAGACTATTTCTTGTTTAGACATTATTTCTAGAGACTCTCTTATGATTGCTTCCAGGTGATTATTTGTGCGAAATATAATTTTGAATCTATTGAAATCAACTTTTAAAGATTCGGTTTGTGCTAATCTTGCTAAGGCAGTGTGGGGTCTATTTAATCTCAGATCTGCTTCATGTTCTTTTATTCTGTCCCGAAATTTCCTCATTGTCATACCTATGTACATAAAATCTTTGTTATCTTTCTTGGATGGTATAATATATACTCCTGATCTATTGATAGCCTGGATTGGGTCTATTTTTCTGTTTAACAAAACCCGCAACTTTGGGGGAGGGACTGCGATTAATGTACTATTAATCGCTTGAAATGTACTATTAATTATTAATATTTCAAACAAGAAGTTATCAAAAAAAAAGAAAAAAAAGAAATAAAGTACTCAATCGGAGTCCGAAATGAAGGCCGTGCGGGCTGCTGATCCAATGCAGAAAGAGGTGGTTAGAAGTGTTTTACATAGTAAGATGAGATCATTTGTTTACAGACCAAACCCTCAACACAAGAAGTTTAAGAAAATAGCAGGAAAATTGAGGAAGGATAAGGACATTGTTATTATCCAGACTGATAAAACTAACCGTATTGCTATTTTAAACAGACAGGATTATCTCCTAAAGATGAAAGTTTGCATTGATAATATGGACTGTGTGCCGTTAAATAAAGACCCCAATTTGAAAATAGAAAATAAAGTTAAAGAACTTATCGGAAAAGGAGTTTGGCCAGGATTTATGAAAAGTAAACTAAGACTTAACAAGACTGCAACCACTCCTTCCCTCATAGGTAGACTAAAGGATCATAAAACGGATTTACCAATCCGCCCAATTGTTACAAAATGCTCCTCTCCAACATATTTTATGGAAAAAACCTACACGCATCTTTTGAAGCGATATTTACAGCCATCTGATTTTGTTATTGAATCAACTTCGAATTTTATTGAGAAAATTAAATATAAAAAGCTTGAAAATTCCAGTTTTATGGCTAGTTTAGACGTGGTATCTTTATACCCATCTATCGATATAAAAGAAGTTACTAACACCATAGAGAGTCTGATCGATTCTGATCCTACGTTTACAGAAAATATTAAAAATACAGTCAAGTCGGGTTTAAATTTAATTATCAATAACAACGTTTTTGTTTTCAACAATCAAGTTTACAGACAAGTCAATGGGGCCCCAATGGGTTCCCCCATTTCAGGTTTGCTTGCAGAGTTTAAACTACGTCCTCTTGAAAATATAATCATGGAGACCATAAAACCGGGTCCGGATTGCTGGTTAAGATATGTAGATGATATTTACATTATTTGGAATCACGGAAAAGATCAGTTATACTCCTTTCTAGATAAAATCAATAGCCTAGACAATAAAATAAAATTCACACTAGAAATAGAACAAAATCAAAAGCTCGCTTTTTTGGATGTACAACTAATCAGAAATATGGATAAACAGAATCTTGATTGCACAGTGTTTAGGAAAATTAACAGATCTAACTCCACCATCCCGTTTAATTGCAGTTCACCAATTAGTTACAAGTTAGCACCTGTCAATTTTTACGTAAAAAGAGCGTTTGAAGTTTGTTCATGCCTTTTCCTTAATGAAGAATTAGATGTAATTAGAAAAATAGCAGCCGAGAATTCAGTTCCACCCCGTTTCATTGAAAAAATCATAAATAAATTTAAAGTGAAAGATGAAGAAAATCGGAATAGATGTACAATTAAAAGTTTGAAGTTTTGTAAAGTTAACTACATCCCACGGTTTTTTGAAAGTATGAGACATTCCCTCTTTAGGTTTGGCATTACATTAATCGCAGTCCCTCCCCCAAAGTTGCGGGTTTTGTTAAACAGAAAAATAGACCCAATCCAGGCTATCAATAGATCAGGAGTATATATTATACCATCCAAGAAAGATAACAAAGATTTTATGTACATAGGTATGACAATGAGGAAATTTCGGGACAGAATAAAAGAACGTGAAGCAGATCTGAGATTAAATAGACCCCACACTGCCTTAGCAAGATTAGCGCAAACCGAACCTATAAAAGTTTATTTCAATAGATCCAAAATTATATTTCGCACAAATAATCACCTGGAAGCAATCATAAGAGGGTCTCTAGAAATAATGTCTAAAAAAGAAATAGTCTGTAACGATGTATTATCATATGATATCCACGCAGTCTGGAATGAATTAATGCATCATTGATTACCTTTCCCATCCCACCTTATTTCCAAACCCTTGAAGTGAAATAGTTTATTCCGGGCAAGCAAGAAAACGCAAACAGATAACAACTCAACTCAACAGAATTAGTTTTTCCACTGATGATGACCGGGTTTCGGTTGAAACGTTTTGGAATTTTTAAAAGGACTTTAATGTGCTTTTAAATGTTTTTATGTATGTTTTTACGCACCTTCAAGCAATATATTTACATTTAGTTGTATCTTAATGAATTTAATTATTAAACAAAGTGAATTTGCACTGAAATTTTAACTTTTATCAATATTAACCGTTTATTTTTTCTCGAACTCGATTTTAATTTTTTCTCCTTGCGCATATTTACAAGATTTTACCAGTCATCCGTTAGAACATGTGAAATAGCTCTCACCAAGAGCACCAGAAAAACCCTGTGCTTTCTCTTTCAAAACTGCACCAGTTAAAACAATGTTCTGACTTCTTGTCTCTTTTATTCACAGCAAGAGAGCAATTTCAATTTCTTCATTCTTTCCTGTACACATTCGTTTTTTTTTTTTTACTGGTTCAAATTGATTCACAGTATAAGCCACTTCAATCTTTTCTGGATTCTTTAAAATCGTAGAGAATGTGCTGTTGGGTATCCCATACATTGCTGCAATTACTGATTTTTTAACACTTTATCGCTGACTTCGTTTAAAATGTTTTGCTTGGTTTCTAAAGATGATCCTGGTGCTTTCGACTTTTATTTCACAGAATTCTACAGAACAACTGCGAACAGAGATTCAATTATGTAAGTCAGGTGTAAAGTAGGGACTTTCACTTCTTTCACCCGAAAATAGAGGACTTCGGAAATCCGGTTTATGGCTTATGTCACTGTAGATACAGTCAAACAAGTAATGGAACAATCACTTTCCAAAAAGAAATTCCTTCACTTAAACTTTCTTTATGACAAATGATCTATAGCTGATATGGTTAGTGTAGGAAAACTTTCGAATATCAGAAGACAAAAAAAAGCATGGATTAGTCAGGAATTCGATAGTACACTATTTTCTGAAACCCTTTTCCACTTTAGATCTTTTTCAAGCCATGAGAAATATTCCAATTTTAAAAGAAGATGTGGCATATAAGTTTGAAATATTGAAACCTTTGCTTAAGGAATCATGTTTCGACTTTGGAGTAAAAAAAAAATTGTGTTAAGTGGGATTTTCCGAAATATCATTTTGTGTTAAACGAATTAATTAACATTGATTTTAAAAAATCTTTCATAGTAGTCTGATGTGTTGATTGCCTTTGATTATTAATTACAGCACTACAAATCGAATTAAGTTTATGAAATGTTTTTTCACTAGTGTTCTGACAAAAAAAATAAGCTCTAAGTTTTTCAATACAGTCGATTACGTCTATAGAGGAAGGTGGAGTAACATCTTCACATCCTTCTTCATCATCGCTTAAATTAGTACCAGATAATTTTTCGTCTGTTAAATCATTAACTGTGCATAATCCCGAAGTCATGATATCGGTGTCACAGTTCATATATTCCTCAAAAGATTCCATTCTTATTTATCCATGATCACAGCTGCATCATCTCTTACATCGAAATCATTCTCATCTTTAATTTCACATTCATCTAACTTTGGATCTGGAAACTCTGCTTTAATAAAAAAATTCTTGATTGTTTCAGATTTGACATGGTTCCATGCTGAAGAAATCATATTTATTGCCTGAAGTGCGTTTATCTTTCGTGCCCTGAATTGATGTGTTGAAGTGTATATTCAATTAACCTCTTCCTGTAGTGCACTTTTCCATCTGGGAAAATTTCAAGACGAATTTTCGCATTTTAGGACGGTAGTAAACGACGTATAACCGATATTGCGCGTCGTATAAACGAAGCATTTATGCATTAAAATGAATAGGAATGAATCGGGACTTCACGAAAACTATCTATAAATGTAAAAGTCGTATAAACGAGAAACGTATAAATGGTGCTTTACTGTAGGTACGATCCTTACGCCCTGATGCAGCGTACTCATCTTTTTTTCTATCTAGAGCTGCAATTTTCAGTTCCAATGTACTTCAAATTAGTTTTTGCGATTTTTTATTAATTTCTTCTCTTATTTGAAATCTACGAACTTTTAAAGATTTTTCAATTGTATAAAATGGAAAAATGATTACTGACGCAAATCTGGTGATATTGAGGTATTAGATTAGTTCCCAGTTCATTACGAGGCCATACACTAATAATAGAATGTGGCCGCTCATTATCGGGAGGAAGTAGCTCCATATTATTGTTATTTTCTTCACGTGTTTTACATAAAAGACATCTTAAAACCTTATCATTTCATAGCTCAGAGGTAACATCTTCAACTTCAAAACTTTCGAATCTAGCCGATTCCATTTTGTCAGAAATTTATAAAAAAAAATATGATTTATATATAAATCTATAAATCCATTTAGGGCCGCACAAAAATATTCGGATATTTTTCCAACTATATGTATGGATGATAATTGTTAAAATTTTGTTGTCAAATGATTATGTGATTCATGCGTCTTCGAAATCGTTTAATTAGATATCTCTCACCTTATTTTACGGTGAAGTTTTGCTACAGTAGTCTGAACGTGTTGGAACGTGTTTCATAATATATTTTTGAGGCATGATTTTTCTTTCTTGAATTTTTATTGATGAGGGCAGCGACTTCCTCGATACTTTTATATCAGTTACCGATTTTGATGGCTGTAATATGTGGCCATCGTCTTTTGTTGAATTTCAACTTCCCTTAAAATGCTTTTGCCAATGAAATATTTTTGAATGTGACATACATTTACTCCCAAGTGAAGAATTAATTAGTTCATGAGTTTATTTTCTAGAATTTTTTTTTTTCAATTTGACACAGAATGCAATGCAAAATCATCTTTTTTATTAGTAGAAATCTCGAATGTGAAGGACTTCTATGCAAAAAGGGCTCTACTGATATAGTGCTGCCAACGGCTGTTAAGTAATTATATATTCTTGTTTAGAAACTTTTATGTAATGCATAAATATAAAAATGTAACTTCACTTTCAAATGTGGCAAGAAAAATTATCACACCTCAAATGTTTTTTTTTTTCAATACATTGTAATAATATATTTAGACAGATTACATAAAGACAATTCCAATGAAATAAATATTTGAAACAAATAGGAAACGAATAATAAGTAAATATAAGGACAATAATGTAACAATGTGGATAAAAATTAATAACATAAAAAAAGGACAAGGAACATAAATATTATTTATATTATAAAAGTGCATGTCACGTGATCATCCGAAACGAATGCGGGACTGACTGCACATTTCAGAAGCCAGATACCCATTTTTTCTGAAAATTATTTTTTTGGAAAAAAAACTGCTTAAAATTTACTGTTTTAGAAAAATTGTAAAAAAAATAGATCTTTGAGAGATTAATTATAGTCAAATATATATATATATATATATATATATATATATATATATATATATATAATTATAATATCTATGAATTTCAAAAAACATATCAAGTTATATTAAGTTCTATTCTACTTAAATCTCCAAAGAGATAATCAATGATACTGTGTATACAGAATACCACATAGCTAATAATTAACATGTGCAAACATAATATTACCATAGCTGATGCTTCAATGGTAATTGGCCAAATTTTACTCATACCAAAAGAATATTGAAAAAAGAAATAGAGAGAAAGGGGGAAAAAAAAAAATTATAAATTGGAGTTGCAATTAAGTAAACACAAATGGATTAACAAATTAAATATGAACCATACACAATGGAAAATTGGACCACATGAGAATTAAATATGAATTGGACATGGAAAAACACATGCACATGTACTCATCAGCCTGGATGCACCCACATGTGTTTTAAATAATAATTCAGTGTTTCATAATTCTACTGGCATAATGCTAAGATCAGTAGAATCATCCAGGTACACTGAATTATTACCAGACAACAATTGGAAATATTAAAATATGGAAATATTTAAATAGGAAATAAAAAACCATTAAGAAATTAAGTATATATATATATATATATACTTTGAGAAACCTGCAGTTGAAATTTGGTAGCCTGCTTGCTATCGCATTCCATCGAAGTAAACATAACTGATTTATTCTTGTATGAATTATAAAATTATTAAACCCCAACGGAAATCATTCACAAAACAAGGGCGCCGGTGATGGATTTTAAAGCACATTCCCGCAGCAAAAAATAATTCGCGCCTGGTTAAACCTATTTTAAGACCTTTATAAAGGGACCGGGAGGGATACTATGCTCTACAGACTTGGTTTCCTTGTCTGAGAAATACTTCCCAAGCAATCAAATCAAATCAATGTTTAGCATAATTCTGTTAGGTGAAGTTCTACCCAACTCGACTCACTAAAATAGAATTCCGCGCCTTTTTTTGACATAAGTTAAATATAAACAAACTCATTTTAAACAATAAGAAATCAAAAAGCAGCGTTTATTTGTTATTATGTTCTTTCTTCTGCCAATTTTTTTTTTCAAACTAAACATATTTCTCTGTGTCACTAAAATTCGCGAAACCGTCACGAAATCGGAAGATCAGAGGAAATTCTTTATTCTTTAGGATATGAGAGATAAGAAATTTTTTTCTCAAGTAAGCATTATGCAAGTAAGTAATGCTTTTTTATGTTAATAAAATCAAAAGATGGCCCCTAGATCAAGGCTAATAATGAAATAGTGAATCACGAACAAAATATATGTAATTTATAAACTACACTGGAATAGAGTTATATATTTAAAGAGATTCTTGCTATATGTACACGGACACATCTAAAAAGAAGCTTATTAGATATGCCAATCAATTTAACTAGTGAATTAAAATCCTAACATATTTAAGAACGAAAAACCATTTTTCCACTTAAAACAATGATATGATGCGTGAAATGAAATCCTCTACCTATGTGATTTTCAAATGGAGATTTATAGCTGGTGGATGAAAATACATTGCCAGACATTTCTAAAATTCCAGAAACGGGAAATCAGATGAAAAGCTTTAGATATCACTATACAAAATAATTTGTCTGCGGAATTTTCGAATATTAAAACTGAATAAATTCAACGATTTATATGTTGATCATATCCCTTTACATTCGCAATGTAAGTTTAATATCTCAAAAGCTTGTGTTTATTGTTTATTCAATTTTAACCACAAGCTTTTCGTTAGTTATAAATATGAAAATAACCAATATAAACCTATTTTCATTTCGAAAATCTGGAATATTTTTACCCTACTGCAACAAGTCACAGAGGATTATATATTTATTACACGAGGCATGCATGTCGACATTAATATATATATATTTGTATTTTTATAAAAAATCAGAATAATTTATAACATACTACAATGAGTATTAACACCATATTAACATCACTATTAAGGATGAAAAATCTACATTATTTGAGATGAAAAAAAATGCTATATAAATGAAATATTTTAAACGTTTTGAGTTTTCTGCGAGCAAAATTTACTTTCTAGTTCTAAAAACAAAACAAAAAAATTGCCGTGACGTTCTGTTTTTTTTTTTCCTAAAAATAAGGGACTTTTTGTTCATGAGTTCATGGATGGCTTCAAATATGTAAGTGCAAAATAATTATTTTTGTCTTATTTTAACCCAATTATAGTAATTAATAAAGAAATTATACAAGTTGAAAATTTCCAACTGTGTAAAACAAATGCCCAGGCCAAGAGTCGAACTTAAGAATTCTGGCCTAAATTGGCAATGCATTATCAACTGAGCTACCAGGGCGATTCTCGGCGACACAATACACTCAGACAACCTTTTAGCAACGACATCTGTTTTGTCATATCACACAATTCAACAGAATAATCCAAAGGTAAATTAACTACAATAAACAATGGATACAGAAGAACATTTTACTCAGTTGGAAATTTTTAAATACGTATGATTTGTTTACCAATCAGTACGGTTGGTTTAAAATAATAAAGTGTAAATACGTATTTATCCATTATTTATTGGATTTCCCGTTACTTGCAGTTATTCTGTTCAGTTGTCTCATATGGCAGAACAGAAAATTTTGTTGAAAGGTTGTCTGAGTGAATTGTGTCATCTAGAGTCGCCAGGTGCCTCAGTTGATACACCATTGGAAATTGAAGTCAGACGACCTGAGTTTGACTCCTGGCACTTTTTCACACAATTGTAATAATTTCAAATCTCATGTTTGATAATTCGTTAGTTATCGTGTAAAATCCTTATAACTGTGATTTTATGCAATTATACAATTATTACCGCTTATTTTTTTAGATTTTTCTAATTTTTTTACTTTTTATTATTTGTACATCATTAGTTTTTTATCGTTTTACTATGGTATTAATATTGTATCTAATTTTTTTTTTTTTTAATCAAGATAATTTTTGATATAATCCAAACTAAAATTGTCAACAAATTTGGTATTTTTTGCTTCATCCTCATTCAAGTTATCACAATACGTACATTCCGTTGTTCTGATGAGCATGAAAATTGTTAAACCAATAACTACAATAAAATTCACATTTAATCGCATTTTAAAGAAATTAAGAAACCATTTCTAGTTAACCATTCATACGTTAGAAAAATAAACTGGTAATCATTGCATTTTATTGAAAATTTACATACAAATAGCATTAAATTAGATAAAAACAACTTTTAAGTAGTAAGATTTGAGCCTCTTGGAATATTTCACGTATGCGTCAAGAATAAGAGCAACCTTCCACAATCCTTCTTAACTCCGTTAAGTAATAAATAACTCAACGATATAATTGCATCGTCTTTCTTGAATAGGAAGAATTAAAATATATGATAATTTCGTCAAAAGGAAAAATCTAATATTAATAAAATAAATAAGCATTTTCTGATTATTGCCTTTTTCATTATCTTATTCGAAGGTAAATTTGAGACTATTCTGCTTTTATCAAGCTATTCCTTTTTCTTACGAAATGTTCAATTAACAACAGTTTTCTCAAGTTTAAAAAAATACAGATAGAAATTTAGAAACCTAACACTCTACCAAGCGTATAAATTTTTATTTCAACTCGTCTTACGGTTATTTCTGGCTGTCTAATTATTATTTAAAAATGTTTTTAAAAATCGGGGATCCGAGTGATACACGAGTACTTGATATTTGAAGATCGCCGCGCCGCAAGAGGAGACTGACGGAGACGGCGAAATTTAATGTTAAGTAGAAAATATGTATTTATTTTTTAAAAATGTGTTTTTGTGTGTGTTAATAGTTGGTAAGATTGCATTTCAATATTTATTTGTGTAATTTCTCATCCTGTGACATCCTCATTGGGTACCTATGAACGTTGAACGAATAATTTCTACTTCAATATACGAAATCCTGAAATAATATTTTGTAAATATTGTACAACATTAAATATTAAACTTTTCTAAATTAGACTTTGCTAGGCAAAAATCTGCTTAAAATCTTTTTCGCCTATTTTTTATTCAACCCCCCCCCCCCCCAAATAAGGTATTAAACATCAGGAGGTGCGTGCTACACGATAGCGGGGGATACACGATTAAATAAGCTAAGTTTTAGCTGTAGACCTTGACATTAAAGATTTCGTCCTCTTTAATTAGAGTTTACAATGTATAGATTCATAATAGGATTCAATATGGATTAAAATAAACAGATTTCATATAAGTTTAATAAATATGTCAGAAAATGCTAAAGTAAAATAAATAAATAAATAGTAAAAAAAAAAATACATATAGCAAATTTACTTTAAGCAATTTACAAGTTGTTTAAAAATATGTTTCATTAAAAATTTAAATAAATTAAAAATAAATTCAGATATAATTCAAATTAAAAACGTCAAAAAGTGCATTATTTCTCTTTATCCACCACACTGTACTCAGTATAAGTGATTATTAATGTGATTTATTAATAATAGTAAATATCATAAAATTATTTATTTAATCGATTCATCCTCTAATTAAACACTAATAACGGTAGAGAAGCATTACATGTGATTCATCGCCTTCCTCCATTGCATTAAAACGTTACAAAAATATTGAAATAACAAAGTAAAAAGGCTAAATAATAAGACATCTTTCGACATAGTACACTTGATTCAAGACAGCAAACAAAAATTACTCAACAATTCATCTTGCCCCATTACGTGATAACTAAGTGAAATGTAACTGTATTCTTCTTTTTCTTCATTTGAATGAAAAGGTCTCAAGCAGCAATGCATAAAAGAAAAATTTATTGTTTTAAGTGAAATAATAATTTTTTGTTTACTGTTTTAACATAATCTGAGTTAAATATGAGACAATTCTACATTAATTAAAATATTTTTTATTAATAAAATGCTCGATTAACAATAGTTTTCCCAAGCTTAAACAAATACTGATATTAAATGGCGGTAATTAATTGCTGCAACTGAAATAAAGAAAACTAAAGTTCTACCAAGCGCCTAATTTTTTATTATAGTAACATAATACAAGTCTTACATAAATTAAATGTGATTTTACACAGTAGACTTTGGCATTGAAATTGTCTTTCTCTTTAATTTGCGTTTATAGTGTCTGAATTAAAAAATTGATTCAATATCAATAAAAATAGAGACTTCATATGAGTTTGTTTAACATGAATATAACAATTTTAATTGAAACATTTTATAAGATGAAAAATATTGGTTTCATTCCAAATTAAATATAATAAAATTAAATTGAAATACTATCCAAACTAAGAACATCAAAAAAGTAGTCTGTTTCTCTTAATATTTTCTTTTGCGTTCCGTAGCGTATATTTTATTAAGAGTAGTAAATAACATAAAATCATTTATTAGATGGAATCACTCTCTTATTAAAAATTAATAACGTTAGAGAAACATACTTGCAATTAATCGCATTTTTCCTTTATACTATATTTTAAAAGTACCAATTTTTAATAATTTAGTTTTCATTATATATTTCAAATTATATTGTTCACGTTTCCTTTTTGAATTACATTGATATTTTAAAGCGCTTTAAATTTACTTAAATTAATATCTTTCGACGTTAGCGTTTGCTAGCAGATTTATCAAACTTAATATATAGATGTGTTTATTTATTAATAACGAAATTTTGAATTGGTAAACAAAAAATACAAATAAAGAAATAAAAAATATTCAGTCTCAAAGAGAACCTAGAAACTTCATATTTAATAATTGTATGACAAATAACCATAAATCTCTAATACGCTTGGAATAATTTTAATTATCGTAATTTAAAATGCATCAAATAATTACAGTTACACAATACCAGAATTTTTTTTAACTCGCTGAAACAATTCCGAATGGAACATTTCATTAATTTTTAAAAGGGATTGTTTAATAAAACTATTCTCAGATTATTTGTATTATCTCAGATTATATAAAAGGTAGTAACCAGAAAAGGCTTATCTATCTTTTGATATTAGAGCTTTTTTAAAAAGAATTTAATACTACATGCTTTTGTAAAACCTCTTCAGTCAAATAAAGAAACTGGGAAATCCAACATTCCAACCTTGTTATCACGTAATGGGATGAGATGAATCTTTGAGCAATTCGTGTTTGTTTTCCGTGAATTATGTTTGCTACACTGTAAAAAAGAGAGAAATGTTCCTGGATCAAGCAAAACTTTACGAAAACATAATGTAACCATTTCCGAGTTATCCACAATTCCGAAAAAATCTTCCTTTATCCTCAGAAAGAAATAGATTCCCTATATTTAAAGTAGGATTTCTAAACTAATACCTGTTCAAAAAAAAAAAAAAAAAAAAAAAAAAAAGAAAAGAAAAAAAGAAAAGAAAAAACCGAAACGTTTTCGAATTTTTTTAGATTTTGCAGTGCACTATTTAGTTCCTCAATATCAAATGTCGGTTTTTCGAATGCTTCCCAAGTTAACAATTTCATGTTCAACCGACAAACATGCTAAATTAACAACATTAATATTTAACATTCAAATTAACAATGTTTTGTTACTAGTGCATGTATGCATTTTGTTACGCGGCTGAAAATGTTTATTTGAGAATCTATATCATCAGCCAAACCGAGTTCACGTGCTGCGAAACTGTTTAATACACTGTGAGAACTACACGAAAATGTTTCTGTTTTTATTATTTATTTATTTATTTATTTATTTATTTATTTTTATCGGACAGCAAAATAAACTTTATTTCATATGTGCTACTTTAAATATTGAAAATCTATTAGTGTCTGTCTACTCTGAAGATAAAGAGACGCTTTTTTGGAATAATGGTTAAATCGGAAACGGTTACATACTATTTTCGTAAATTTTTGCTAGATACAGAAACATTCCCCCTTTTTTTACAGTGCAGTACACTTGATTCATGGAAAACAAACACAAGTTGCTTAACAATTCATTTCATTCCATTACGTGATAACAAGGTGGAATGTAATTGGATATCCCAGTTTCTTTGTTTGACTGAAGAGGTTTTACAAAAGCATGTAGCATTAATTTTTTTAACTCTAATATCAAAAGATAGATAAGCCTTTTCTGGTTACTTACCCTTTATATAATCTGAGACAATACAAGGAAACTGTGAATAGTTTTATTAAACAATTCTTTTTACAAATTAATGAAATGTTCCACTCGGCATTGCTTTAGCGAGTTTAAAGAAATTCTGGTATTAAAAGACTGTAATTATTTGATGTATTTGAAATTACAATAATTAAAATCATACCAAGCATACTAGAGATTTATGGTTATTTGTCATACAATTATTAAATACGAAGTTTCTAGCAGTGCTGTTTGATACTGAATATTTCTTTTCTTTATTTGTGTTTTTTTGTCCAGCAATACAAAATTCCATTATTGATAAATAAACACATCTATATATTAAGTTTGATGAATCCGCTAGCAAATGTTCACGCCGAAATATATTAATTTGATAAAATATAAAACGTTTTACAAAGTATTTAAAAATATCAGTGTAGCTCAAAAATAAAACATGAACAATATAATTTGAAATGTATAGTGAAAACTAAATTATCAAAAATTGGTACTTTTTACTTTATTATAGTACCCTTGTTTAACATAGTCACGCAAATTTTTAATATCCATATTAATGAAAGAAATATGCTTGTCTGTGTTTCTGTTTTTTTTTTTTTTTTTTTTTTTTTTTTGGCAATTGCTAGGGAAATCCATCGCACGTAGACGCCTGTCAATTTAAACAAGGAAGACGAAGATGGGTCAATTTGGATAAGGGTAGAAAAGACTGGTAACAATGCCCATAAGATTAACAATTTTCTTTTTTTAATAATTAACCGAGATATTAATTAAAAACCCTCATCGAATGTTAAGGAACAAGCTATAAGTTTTAGAACTTTGGTTTCTTTAAAAATATATGCATATTTATAATTTTTTTAAATGGAGGGATGGCGGGGCGTTTCTATATTTTCGCTTTTTATCCAGTTTTAAATTGCCATAACCGCAGTCCAGATAAAGAAAAAAAAAGGACCCAAATAATGTCTATGGATGGCGGGGCGTTTCTATATTTTCGGTTTTTCTCCAGCTTTAAATTGCTATAACCGTAGTCCAGATAAAAAAAATAATAATAAAAGACCCAAATAATGTCTATGGACAGACAGAACTTTTCTGTGGTTCTGGCAGATACATAGGGCGTTTTTTCTAGTATTAACTAATTCAAAATAATTCATTTAACCAAATCTTGCTCTATTTAAAAAAAATGAATAACTTTAGTGAAACATACTTGTAATTGAATTCATTTTTGGTACTTTTCCGTTATGCCAACATCATTGCTGCCAGGAGTCACAATTGTCGCCAAATGAAACACCAGAAAGCACCAGAACATTCTTGGTGCAAAACTGATCATTTAAAAATTGTAACATTTGAAAATTACAGACTTGCACATCATAGGTAACTGCCAAATGGTAAAATCCATCTTAGCGTCAGCGTCAGCGAAAGATGTAACTTATAACTTAATTTTAAAAAATTTCGATTCGAAAAATAGTAAATTAAGATGTTTTGTGATTTTACGATTAAATAATAATAATTATAATAAAATTATTCGTGTTCAAGAAATAGCGAGTCACAATGTTTGGCATGATATGCAATAAAAATCCTTTACACGGTCTGGGTTGCAATAAACGCGCATTAGCAAACATTTTGGCATGGTGTTGGTATAACGGAAAAGTACCTCTTTTTTTTCATTTTATTTGAATTTTATTTAAAGATAACGTGAAATAACAAAATAAAACGGCTAAATTTTAAGAATTAAGAATCTTTGGTTATCATACACTTTATTCATATAAAACAAACACAAATTACTCAACGAACAAATCTTTCCCCACTAAGTTATTACTAAGTTGGATATAACCGTATTTTCATTTTGCTTTATTTGACTAAAGAAATTTCACATAAGCAAATATAATTAAATTCGTAAAAAGAAGAGATTTGTCACAAGATAAATAAATATTTTCTAGGTATTACATAATCTGAAGTAAATATGAAAATATTCTACTTTTCTTATTTGTTTTTATTATTACTAATCAAATGAACCATTAGCAATACTTTGCACTAGATTAAACAAAATACTGATATTAAATGGCGGTAATTATTTGTTGTAGCTTAAATAAAGGAAATTAAAATTGTACTAAAAGTATAATTTTTCGTGATTATTTGTCTTACATTTATTAAAAATATTTTCAACAATAGACTTTGTCATTGAAGATTTCGTTCTCTTTAATGTATGTTTACACAGTCTCGATTCAAAATTTGTTTCAACATTAATCAAAATTAACAGACTTTATCTTAGTAAGTATACTAAATATGTTAGAAAATGGAAATATAAATATTGAATTCAATTATATAATTTGTTAAATGATAAATGTTATTAAAAACTTGTAATTAATAAATAGCCTTCTTTCTATTTTGTTGAAATATAACATAAAAATAATATTAAATGGCAAATTGAAAGCTGATAAGTGATAAGAATTAAATTATTCACACACACACACACACACACACACACACACACACACACACACACACACACACATATATATATATATATATATATATATTTCTCGTATTTCCAAGTTCGAATTCGGTGTGAAATGCAGTCGAAAGCTCGTTGATAAACAGATTTAACTCAGTGCCGGGTTTCCATTATAGATCGCATCAGGAAGCCGTGTGGTATCATCAATAACAAAAAACTTCAGTCCGTTTTTCAGTCGAAGAAACAGTTTATTTCCAGTTAAAGACATTACTTCAGGAGGAATGCTCGTTAGCTAACGCTACGAAAAAAAAAGAAATCTCCGCTGACAACGTTCCATTATTTTAGAGAATCCGTCCCGATTCTTTTAGCAAACACCAACGTCCAAAAAATTCTCTCCGAATCAGGATGTACGTGTTTTTAAACTAACTTGCGTTATAATACAGAATACGTCACGTGACCCACTTTTATCGAATCAAAAGGTCTCTTTAGGAACTCTATTAATACTTCTGGTGGATTTAAATTGTCGTAAAATGATTTCCTTACCGCCAAAAATCTCTACGCTTCTCCAGAATATTCCATAATCTCGTACCAGATGCCTGCCATATAAACAAATTTATCTGTTTTGAGGCTGTAGCTAAACTTCGAATTTAATACGTAATAAAAAATAATAAGAAGAAAAGAAAATGAATCTTTATAAAAGGGAAAAAAAAAGAAAGAATTAAAGTTTTTCGGAAATATTTTAATAGACATTTAATATTTAATAATAGGATAACTTTATGAAATAAGGTTTTCTGAGCGGAATACTTTAAGAGATATGATATTTTAGCATTTAAATAAAGAAGTTATAGCAATTTGACTACACGGGAATAATACTAATGAATTTTAATAATAGATTAAAATAAAGATGTTCTATTTAAAGAAGAAATTAAAAAAGCTATCATCATTTTTAGACTAACTACCTTCGAGTAAATATTATTAAGTAGATTAGGATAAATTGGCTTTACATATGGATAGTAAAAGGCTATTTTAAGAATAAGAATTATTTTAATAAGCTGAGTTATATACGGAATATTATTGAATGGAAAAAATTTATAGAATAATTGCGGAAAAAAATTAAATTTTGTAATATTATCCCCCCTCCCTAAAGATTTTGGATGAAGTTAATAGTTAAGTAACTATAAATTCAGACAATATAAATTTAATATTTTAGAAATTTGAATTTTGAATAGTATAAATTTAGAGACTGTCAAGGAGATGGGAAATTTCTGAAACAGTGGCAGACAAAAACAAAAACAAAAACAAAAAATAAATAAAATAGTAATCAATTAAAATAAATAGATAAATAAAAATAAAGCTACGAGCATTTCCCCTGTAAAATAATACAAGAAATGGTTACAATCTCACTTACCATTTGTAAGTGCACAAGAAAAATACAATAACAATAAATAATAAATATTAATAAACAAGAAAAACAAAATAATAATAATAAAAATTTTTGCTTTCACCAAGTTCACAGTTTAGAATAAGTAGTCACAAGCAATTTGTAGATCCAACTTTTTTATTCAGTCTCTTTCTTGGATCGTTATAAGTCCTCATTTTGTTTAAAAAAAATGATTACTGCAGTCCCTTTTTTAAAATACAGTTTTTATATAAAGGCTGAAAAGTAAGACATTTTTCCATCAAATTTTAAAAACTGTAGTCATTTTTGCCAATACTTTATAATGACTTTATAATGCTAGCATTTTGTCACAACATCTTTCTCTTAAGTACAACAGTAAATTTTCTACATAATAAACAAGTGTTTTGGTAATGATTTAACTACCTTTAAAGGCTTGTTTATCAATTTATTTTCTTGGTCGTTTATTTTGTAGCTGGAATATGTTATCTTTGTTATATTCCTGTGGGATCCCAACATCTTTAACTATTTTTTTTTTCAAACATTTTTTCACTAATAAATAATATAACTCTTCAATAATGTAAATAAATTCTATAATAAAATTCAATTCATAAACATAACAATAATAACTTTCAATATAACTAATACTTCTCAACATATGTAGTAATTCATAATATAATTCAATAGTAGAAATAATAATAATATAATAACATTAGTATAATTTAAGAAAATATCACAGTTTGTTTATTTATTGTTAAGGAAAATATTGGTTGAGGAATAAAATAATTACGTAGCAAATAAATAAATTTCTTATTTTTTAATCATATAAGAAAGTATTTTTGCAAGTCGAAAGTATACAAAAGAAAAAAAAGTAATTTCAAGCATTTAAATAAAGAAGTTATAGCAATTTGACTACACGGGAATAATACTAATGAATTTTAATAATAGATTAAAATAAAGATGTTTTATTTAAAGAAGAAATTAAAAAAGCTATGGCCATTTTTAGACCTTCGAATAAATATTATTAAGTGGATTAGGATAAATTGGCTTTACATATGGATAGTAAAAGGCTATTTTAAGAATAAGAATTATTTTAATAAGATGAGTTATATACGGAATATTATTGAATGGAAAAAAATTATAGAATAATTGAGGAAAAAAATTAAATTTTGTAATATATATATATATATATATATATATATATATTCATATATATATATATATTCATTATTCATATATATATTCATATATATATTCATATATATATATGTTCATTATTCATATATTCATTATTCATATATATATTCATACATATACGTCTTTTTGCACTTATTTTTAAATGTTTAATAGAAATAAGAAATATTTGTAAAATTTAAAATGCTATAATACATTTGCCCATACATTCATTTTTTTTAATAATCTTTGTCAAATGTAATATTTCAAAACTTATGCCACGATTTTGAAGTCCAATTTCGATATTTTTGAGTCGTCATTTCATTCTTATACTATTACTTATTACGTTGTTTATGGACTGTACCTGCAACAGGAACAACAACAAAAAATAATAAATTCAAAATCCATAAAAAAACATCATATTTTTCATTCTAACTTGAAAAAATATATAGTTTTTCAGGTATAGTTTGCAGAGAATTTAATTTCCTTTATTTAAAATGAAAAAAAAAGAATAGTTATAAATCCATCAACTTGCTCGAAAGTTTTATCGGGACAAAACTACTTTTTCAATATTACTTTTGTCAAACAATATTAAAACTTTTGTTATCGTATTTAGAATTTAACAAATATTTTTTTATTTCTATCAAACATATATCTAATTAAATAAATGCAAAAAGAAGCAATAGTCTAAATTAATTATAGATTTCTTAATCCACGATCAAACGTCGGTTAATTTTCGTCATTTCAAAACCTTAAGGCTGTTCTCAAATCCAAACTGGCTACTTTATGGCACATTTTTTAGTTCATTTTTGTTTTAAAATGTATCAAATTGTCAGGTCTTCTAACACATTTTCTTTTTTTCTTTCTTTCTTTTTTTTCTTTTTTTTTTCTTTTTTTTTTTGTAAAGGCAGCAGAATTGTCAGAAAATACTGTCAAAGTCTACGTTTTGAACCGAATTCCCAGGGCGGCAGCACGAGAATCGAATTAAGGTGTCTGACTACGTACGGAGCAATTTTTTCCAAATAAGCTATTTAATTATTTTTTGAACTTATTTCTATTAAGATTAGTACTAGAAACTGTGAAAAAAGGTAAAAAATATTTCATTCATTCATGAAATTTCGGTAAATGGGGGATTTTGTGGTAAAATTTAGTGTAATTTGGACCAATACGCAAAACGCGCTACAGAAAAATATATTGTATGTATCTTAAAATCCTTTTTACACTTCATACTTATGACATTGGTGAAGGCAATGAACTAAAATCTAAGAGATATTTTAAATGTTTCAAAATTTATAGCATATCGCACCTTTTCACATGCTGATTTTCTTGAAATTCATCGACGTCTTTCTACGAAAACATCTATAAAACAAAAAATATTTATTCTAAAATTATATCTGTAGTTCATTGCCTTCACAATAGTATAAACAACACGCATTTTAAATTTCATAGTGATATTCTAAAAAAATTTTCAGAAATCATGTTTTGCGTATGGAATTTTCTCGAAAAATTACATTTTCCAAAAAATGCATTTAAAGTTTAGATTTATGTTTTACTACAAGAATTTACACAGTAATATGCATCTAAACTTAACTGTTTTTATGAGCCATACTCTTTTTTTAAGTATTGAGCCTTTGTTTATTTCTAAAAGGCCATAGTTTTGCTTCCCCTCTCCCAGTTAGTACTTTAACTAGTATTTCCGGTCCTTTAAACAGTACTTCCGGTTTGAGTGACAGCTGTTGAGTAGTTTAAAAACTGCTACAACTCCGGTTCTATTTGTCATACAATAAAAACAAATATAGTTTTGGAAAGGTAGGAAGTTTGCCTTTAATAAAATGTAATAAAACCATTTTGACAATTTTGGTCGAAAACCACTTTTTAAACGTAGTCAGATACCTTTAAAAAAAAGTGTCCAAATCATGTGAACCAAATCTCTTAAAACTCGATAAGTAATCTATTTATCAACAAGTTGGAAATTGTACGTCAAACGTTACAAACGAGGTGCGTTCGTACGCACGTTTTAGAATTAAATTCATGATATCCCGTGCGTAGAACGGGTTAAACAGCTAGTTAAGTATATATTTTATGACACTGTTCATACAAATATCTTAACTAGTTATATAAATATTCAGATATATATGTATCAGCTAGTTATATAAATATTCAGATCTTGATGATTTTTAATTCTGTGAAATGAATTATATCGTCTGCAGATTAATTTCTGTAATAAAATAAGTATCTCGGTCGCTTGACGATTTAACATCCATCGGAAGCTCATATAACAAAAAAGCACCGATTTAAAAAAAAAAATCAAATTTCTTAATAAATATTTTTATTAATATCTCCTAAAGTTTTGATTCGATTTTGATAAAATTTGAAATGTCTCGACAAATTTATGCAAAGATAATATATTTCAAATTGCAAACCATTTGGTTGGGTAGTTTTTGCGTTGTTATATGCGGACAGACAGACAGACGGACGGACAGACAGACAGACGGACGGACAGACGGACGGACCAAACGACGACTATAGGTGCTACGTATTTATATAATTACGAACGCACCTAAAAAATGGAAATCTCATTTCGATTCCACATCGCTTCCATAGTGAAGCCTGCCAATTTTATGCATGATTTTATGCATTTTTAAAAATGAGTGAAATTATGTCAGAAAATTTCGCGTTGTTGAGCAGATCATTTGAGAACCACTTTATATGGAAACTGAGTGGAATTTAATTGTATTTTCTCTGTTTTTCATTTGACAAAGGTTTTACAGGAGAGTATCGTTTTAAATTCGTAAAGAGAAAAAATCAACTATCATTAATAAAAAAAAATAAAAATACTTTGTGGTTACTGCTCAAGCATAATTTTATCTGAGGTAATTATGAATATATTCTATTACCGGCTAATTATTTTACTAATGAAATGGTTGCATTAGAAGTAGTTGTAGCAATATTAAACGAATTCTGATATTAAATGACTGCTTGTAAATTGCTGTAATTGAAATAACGGAAATTGAAAATTTCTGCATGTGTAAAATATTTTATGATTATTTGTCTTACATTTATTAAAAATGCTGTCAGCAGTAGAATTTTTAATTGAAAGTGTCGTTCTCTTTAATTTGTCTTTATAATGTCCCGATTCAATGTTTGATTCAATATAAATTATTATAAACTGACTTCATATTAATAAGTTTAATAAATATTTTTTTTTAAAGTGCGTGTACTACTTGGAATTTCTAAGAGGTCTGAAACCTCTATTTCTAATAAGAAAATTTATATCTGATATTTAAGTCGCATGCATTGCAATTGCCTTGTTCAATTGTAGGTTTTATAATATTTTCTGTGATTCAATAAGACGAAATATTCTATTAAAAATTTGTTCTAAAATTTCAATTACACCCTGGAAAAACGAAAATATGAATTAAAAAATGAATTTATGCATTTTACAAGATTTCCGAAAATATTAGTTTCGTTCAAAATTAAAATATTTTGAAAGTAAATTATAATCTTAACTACGAACCTTAAAAAATGGTATGTTTTTTTTTTTTTTCATTTTCTGCACTATTGATATCCACTGTACCACTACAAGAATAATATAAAATATTAATATATTAATCCTTTATGTACCAAGTTATGAATCAACAAATTCCTCCAGCTCAATAATTATCTTCCTTAATGGCCTATAACATATTAGAAAATTTATATTATAGTAATACGAAATTTAAATACATTTTTCCATTAAAACTGATTTAATAAATCGGTAGTTATAGCTCTTTTTATAAAATTTTTATAAGAATAATTAGCATATTTCTTTTAATTGCTGAAGGGCGTTAAATAAAAACTTTATAAACAGTAAAATAAGTTTTATTAGACAGTTGACATGTTTCGACTCCATTGGAGACATTATCAAAACAAATAAGAATATTCTACAATTGCACAGTCTATGAAGATATTATTTGAAACATCATCATTTGATTTACCACGTACTTTTTCAAAATGTTAACATGTTATTATTACAAGGTGTTATGATTTTTTTTTTGTGTGTGTGTGTCATATAAGAATAATTAGATTAATTAACAAAAAATGCTGTTTTAAGGAAATCTGGTAATTCTTTATAAAAACAATCTAAATAAATTTATTGTGATCCTATCTGTAAATAGAGAGGTTTTTGTAGTTAGACATTTTTCATATAAAATGTTTTAATAAGAAACAAGAACGAAAAATCATGCATCCGGCATAGATTATGAAACACTTTCCAACACTAACAGAATATTATTAAGAAATTTAATTTTTGTCATACGATGAAATGAGACATATAAATAAGGAATTAAAAAAATACATAACTCAGTAAAAATCCATTTTCAGCAATTGCTGCCCATATTCGAAGTTCTTCGGGCAACTCTGTATAGGATCTACAAGACTTGTAAAAACAACACGTAATACAGTAAAAATTACATAAGATTGCATATTACAGCGGAAAGAACTCGTTTAGCAATGACCGATCATAGTCAGTCCTTTAACCGAATTTTCTTGTGCGTCTCTGTACATGAACGATAAATCCCAAGCACTCCATAATCTATGGAAAATAAGTTTATCGAAACCTACTGATCCTTTTAAATTTAATTATGTTTCAAGTACCTTAACATGTTCAAAATGCACCGCAAACGATCCCCCCCCCCCATATGTATAATGTAAAGGAATTAATGAACAGAGGAAAGTACATTCAACTAGGTAAATTATACCCAATCATAGTTGTATCATATGTTGGGAGTATCATAGTTGAGATTTTTCCAACAGAGCGAAAATATGCCGGGACCAGGACTCGAACCTGGGTACTTTGGTTTGCCATACTAATGCTCTCCCTACTGAGCCATCCCGACGATATAATTTATCCAACCATTACAACCATATTACAACCATGGATATAATTTACCTAGTTGAATATACTTTCCTCTGTTCATTATGACCTAATTTCATAGTATACAGGAGTTTCCGTGCTATTTCAGATTCATCATGTAAAATGCTATAGTTATAGCTCAGATGAATGAAATTAGCACTGCAGTTCGCAGCCTTGTCCAACAAATAAGAGTGAAATATGCCTGCCAGGATATCGTCGGGAGAGCTTTGGCATGGCAAACCAAAGTACCCAGGTTCGAGTCCTGGTCCCGGCATATTTTCGCTCAGTTGGAAAAATCTCAACTATGATACTCCAACCATTGGATGTAAAGGAATTATTTTGTACGTTCCTATAATTGAACTATAAATGCTACTAATTGTACACTCCGGTTAAAGTATGATGTAGTCCACCTCAGTAATGCATATTAATTATGTTCGAAATATCGTAACATCAATAAAACACACCGCTAACAATTTTTCCCTATAGACCATAATGTAATGGACTTCTTTTATGTGTATACACATAAAAGAAGTCCATGACATACTACTAACCATTTCTTAGTGAAGATACAAAAGAAGTATCTGTAATACTACTAACCATTTCTTAGTGAAGATACAAAAGAAGTATCTCTAATACTACTAACCATTTCTTAGTATACATTACCAAAAAAGCACCTGTAATGGCTACAAACGATTTCTTAGTAGGTTCACTAAGGAAGTCTATGTGTTGTTTACTAAGTTTAATGGAGTAATCTTACTTAAGAAGAAGCTGTATTGGTTACTAGAAAAGTTTATGGAATCCCAGTTGCCTAGAGATTTTCTAGTAGTACTACAGATTTTTTTTACAGGTATACCTGTAAATGAACTATTAATGCTAGACACGTAAAATTGAATTTTGTGTAAAAATTTCACGACAATCCGAGTATATTTACGAGAATTAGAGCATGGACAGATGGACAGACAAATCGAATTCATAAGCACTTTTCAACTATGTTGGAAAGTGTTAAAAAGATACACCTGTATAAATTGTTGAGAAAATTACCACTTTATAAATTATTTAGCTTCGACTGTTTCCTTGTGAATCCTTTCTAAATGTGATCAAAGAAAGTATTTTGTATGAAAAGTAAAATATAATTTCATTATTAGACGGATTAAATACATTTTATAATAAATTTTCTTTAATGCTGCTTAAAAGTATACTGTCAGCGCATAAAAGTGTAAAGAAGATAAAATTATTTAAGTGAATCTTTTTTTTTAAGTAAAAGTTTATGAATGTTAATGAAATATGCTTATAATTAACCGCCATCTTTCTATTTTATCGGACCTTTATATAAAAATAATATTAAACGAGAAAATAAAATCTGCTAAGTTATTTATTTATTTATTTATTTATTGAAATGTACACTACTCACGAATCCATTTACAGTGTTGCAAGAACATCATAAGAAAAAACAAAACATACATATATATAAAAACACATATCATATACACAAATACATCACATACAACACGAATACAAACACAAATTAAGAGATTAAAAGTTCAGAATATTTATCCTTGAAGACAGAAAAGGACGTATTAAAAATATCAAGATGCACAGAGAATTCAAGTATTAAACATCTTGGATACTGTACACTTGCTTCAAGAGTGAAAAAATACAATTTTCTCAACGATCCATCTTATCCCATTAAGTGATAAAAGGATAGAATGTAACTGCATTTATATTTATTCTTTCTTTTCCTCCATTGACTAAAGATGTTTCAACGAAGCTTATAGCATTATATTTGTAAAGTAAAAAAATCGAACAACATTAGATAATTATGGTTACTCCTCTCTACATATTTTTAATCTAAGGCAATTATTAATATATAGTTTCGTTTACCAGCTATCATATATATTATTTCTGTTGTCAACATTCCCTTTTTCTATGCATTTACAAAACTCACAACACTGAATGAGGTATCATTCCAAGGTTTTTTTTACCGGTTTCTGACATAGTACACTCAAATTTCGTTAAAACATGTTTATTATTATTATTATTATTATTAAAAAGGGCAGTTAACTAAACATTAAATCAACATTGTTTTCATAAATGAAATAAAATGTTTTTCTCAAATCAATGTTACCACAAAAATAAAATAATACCTCATTATATCATGTTCAACAATGATTACAAAAAAAAAAAAAAAAAAAAAAAAGTAACTAAAAAGATAAAGCATGATGTCTCCACACGGCACTATTTTATATTTATGATTAAAAAGCAAAATTTAAATGTTTAGACGAAAAATACACAATCGATCGAGCGAAACAGTGGTATTTCACGTGTAGCCTAAAAAGTATGCTTTGTTATATTAGATTAAATAATATTTTATATGTATTCAATTTATTTTTGTTTGTTCCATGTTTTTTCCGAAGCGGACGGATAATATCATCCTCTAATGCAGTTAAAAAAACATTGTTATTTTTTTCTCGTGATCTTCGATCAGCTTTTACTGTAACATTAATGGAATAAATGAGATGATATTATGCCTTGAGTAATGCTGTTTGTAAATATTTTTATCCTTTAGTTTTCTTTAGATGTTTAAACCTGAATCTAAAAAATATATAGATATTGCTAAAAAATCTGCAGGGCGAAATCCTCGCACGGGTCAACAGTTTTTTTTCTTATTATAATATTAATACATTCCAGGGACGGCGAACCTATGGCATGCGTGCCATAAATGGTACGCGACAATTTCTGGAAATATTTCTGGCACGGCGCGGCGTTGATCGAGGTTCTAAAATTAAACAGAATGAAATTAAACAATATACACGAATTTAAACAAGCTGAACTTATATATATATATATATATATGAAATTTAAAAAAATTAAATTGTAACCTATTGGATTAGTCTGTTTCAATATGGGCTCAAAAATTTATCAAATTAAGCAAAGATTTGGAGAATATCGAAAAGAAGAATCATCAGGTAATATAAGCAAAAATGCTAATGATGAACTTATAGCGACTTGGTATGCAATTTGCCATTTTTTTCCTTCTAGCTATACCTATGAGTTATTATTTCCGGAAATAAATGATATTTAAAACTGAAATAGGAACCAATTGTTAAATGATTCCAATTCGACTTACATTCCATTAAAATAACTATGCATGAACCTGACGTAAATTATCTCACATTAAAGATGCTAGCATACTCAGGACCCGATTAACCTTTGAATCTAGGGAAGCACGTTATCATTTTGGGAGCCTCTTTCATTTGACAATTTTTTTTCTTAATTCTTGATTCATGAAAGCTCACCAATGATACTAATATTATTCCCGGGAGTAGCTTAGCAAGGTCACATATATTTCATTAAACGGCTTTTTTCTGTTCCCTGTACATACTTCATATATATTTAGCACATATCATAGCTGTATGCTTAATTTCTCGGCTGGTTTCTAACAGACACATCAGGATGTTATATGATTAATTAACATCCTATTGATGACATTCATATTTCCCTGTTCGTTAAATAAGTTTCGTGAAGTAGTGCGTGTACTTTCTCTTCGATTAAGCAAACTTTCTTTTCCAAAAAAATTAAAAATACAATATCAAAATGAGAATTAGAGAGCGCTCTTCACAGTAATTTTGGGTCCCCTTTTAAATTTTAGATGGGAAGCATGTTCTTTACGTGCCTTTTGAATAATCAGGCCCCCGCATCTACTTTTTTATTACTTACTAAAATATAATTTTTACTACGAATTTTTACTACGAATAGTTATTGCAGTGAAATACCTACATATATGTTACCCCCATATTTTTTAATCCTCATAAACAAAAACTCAAGTACTTTTGATTCATAAATAATGTTCCACTACTTTTTTTTTTAGTTGTTGGCATGTCACCAGAAATACTTTTTGAAAGAAATTTGTCATAAGATGTGTAAAGATTTGCCCTTCCTGGTATTCTATCTTTTCCAGTCATTTTTTAGGGTTTCGTACTTAAAAAGTAAAACGGAACCATTATCAGATCACTCGTGTATCTGTCTGTCCGGTTTTCACAGCCATTTTTCTCGTAAACTAAGAAACGTGGAAAGAGTTTTAAAGGCTATTCAGCTACTTATAGATTATTGGCCATTCACAAATATTTTTAGGGAAAAAAATAGGGGGCTAATTACGTTACTTGAAAATGCTTTTTTTTTTCTTTTTTTTTTTAGATCGTGTGGGATATTTTTTCGAAAGATCTCGTAGCGCCGAACTCAAAAATATATTTGTTTCAATTTTAGGTATCATAATTCCATAGACATCGTCGAAAATGCAATGCAAAAAATTTGCTCCTTCCCCGTATTCCTGAATCTCTTGAAACTAAAATTATGAAACAAATTAAGGGTAGTACGAGTTTATTTAAGCCTTGAAGTAAAAATATAGCTATTATCTTACGTCACATAGTTTATGAGAAAATCGCATTTTTCTGTTAAACAAAAAAATTATCTTGCAGGCAACTCAGCGGGGGAGTTGAGGGACGCTCGAATACCTATAGAGCCAATCATCCAAGTTGATATTGATTTTCGAAAACATTTGTCGGTAATTAGCCGAGATATTAATTAAAATCTTTCTAGAAAAACGCGGCATGGACCAAAGGGACGTTGTCACTTTGCGACTTCATTTCAAAGCGCTCTTTGCACAATGCCAAGTTTAAACTTTGTAAAATGTATTTGATTTAGGTATGGCGAATCATAGTGATAAATAATCAAGTTTTTTCATTCCAATTGAATTCAATTATTAAAGACAATTATTGAAAATTAATTCTTAGAATAATTCCGAAACGGTCAAGATTAATAAGTCAGTAGTTTCGAGACAACAATCGCTTATAAGTTAGTAATTAGTAGTATAAGTAGTTAATAATTATCACTTATTAATAAATTTACTGTACAGAACCCTTTTTACGCGAGTAAAACTTGCACTTGTCCGGTTAATTCCAAATGAAATGGCACAATTTTCAGTAATTTCAAGATAACGGTAATTCCTGATTTTATACGACTATACTCAATTGTTGTAATTGAAATTAAGAAAATTCTACAATTATTTTTCTAGTAATGTTTATCTTAAAATCAAAGCTTGAAAAATATTACTTAGCAAGAGTATTCTCAAGCTTAAACAATATCTAGCATTAAACCGCTGTAATTTGTTGTGGCAACTGAAACAAATGATGTTATAATCATTCATTTGATGATGAATCATTCAAAGAGCGCAATTTTGATGATTATAATTCTATGTCAATATGTACCTTTAAAACCTGTTCAATTTGCATTTGTGGTGTCTCAATTTAAAATTTGATTCTTTATTAATTAAATTAAAGAGATTCCCTATTATTGTTTAGTAAATATAACGATAATTAGAAATATATAAATATAGTAATTTTAGTGTATGTACTTTACAAGCTATTTAACAATATGGGCTTTATTCCAATGTAAAATCTTATGAAAATAAATTGGAATGAATTCCAATAAATAAATAAATAAACACTTCATTTCACTTTGTTCAACCTCATCATTTTCAGAATCATTTAAAATTTTTATATAATGCCTACCATAAGATAATTGTTTTATTGAGTTAAAAATCAGTAAGTTTACAGAAGAAAACTTTTAATGAAACACTTATTTTTCATTTTATTGCAGTTTTATATAACAAAAAATAAAAATAAATAAATATTACTAAATGGCAAGAGATAAACATCTTGAATATCGTATATTTGCTTGAAGAATAAAAAACACGACTTGCTCAACAATCCATTTTGCTCCATTAAGGGAAGATTGAGTAAAACGTAACTAAGTTTTTCTTTCTTTCATATAGCTAAAAATGTTTTACAAAAGCGTATAGCATGAAATTGGTAAAGAGAGAGAATAGAATAACATAGAGTAAAAAAATGATGGTGACTGCTTTCACCATAATTTTAATCTGATATAATAATCAATATATTTTTATTTTACTATCCAACATAGTTGAAAAGAGTTTATAAATTCGGTCTGTCTATCTGTCTGCCATCTGTCTGTCTGTCGGTGCTCTATATCGCGTAAATATACTCGGATTTCCATGCAATTGATAGATGTTATTGAAGTTTAGTACGGCATGTTTGGTACTGATGAAGTGTATGACATCCGAAGTGTATGACTTCAGATGAAGTGAAATGAAGTGTATAACGTTTATAGTTTAATTACAGTTGTTACGTCTAGTTAAAAAAATTAGTTTAAAAACAATCTCCTGAGAAACAGTTTAAAACAATCTCCTAAGAAAATGTTTAAAACAATCTCCTGAGAAAGTGTTTAAAACTTGCTATCAGAAAATGTTCTCCAAAGAAAATGCATTCAGAAAGTTCAATATTAGCATTTTAGGCTATTTTACGAAATGGAAGAAGAGTAAACACATTTATACCTGTCAAATCTTGTTCTAAAATTGAAACTCCATAAAAATATTTTCCAAGTGCTTTCAAAATGGATACCCACACAGGTTTTTTTTAATATAAACTTAGTGTCATGTCAGCACTATCGTATATCTTTATTCAAATTTATGATACCAGCTTCTTCTTCAAAGTTGTATGTTTTTCTTCTCTTATTATATTTCAGAATAAAAAATGAAAGAAAATGTTATTTTTTCACGAAAACTGCAAAATGTGTAAATTCGTCTTTATATATAATGTGCCTTTTTCAATTCTTATGTGAATTCTTTCTATTACATAAATTCATTTGTTCACATAAATCATTTTAAATGGAAAATTCATTGAAAAGAAAAATGCAACAAAAGTTGTAGATGATGAAGATTTCTGTTTTCCAGCTTCGAAAAACAAGTCTTTTTTTTTTCAAGAATTTATCATTTTAATGTATTCTATTCAAATGTCAAACTTTTTTTTATGAAATGCTGCATTTTCCCTTTACAAATGACAGAAATTATTGGTTGTACTTGTTCGCTTTTAAATAAAATTGTTTTATTCACACGAAATGCTGTTTTACAGAAATTGTTTTACGATGAGAGTTGAAGTTTTTCGATTTGTGATGCTTTAGATGATTTTTTTTTGAGGAAATGCGAAAATATTCCATATGAATTTAAATTGAAGGATAACGCCAGTCTGCATGTTATCGATATTATATATCAAACGCAAGCCCGTGATTACCACTTACACCATGATACTAAAAGAGAATAATTGGTGAATTGTAACATCACGTTCCGGTTTATATTTACGTATAAGAAAGTTGCAATCAGTTGATAAACCATTGTACTTCAATTGGAGGTAAGGGTAGTTAAACCAATCAGAACTGACTATTTGCAGTGTGTGACCTCCAACATGTTGTCTATTGCAACTACCCTATAATAATTTTTGATTGTAGGTATGTACTTACACGAAAACAACAATGAGCGGGTCCACACGTAAAGACACACTTGCAAAATTGGCGCTGAATTGGATTATATTTGGCGAAATATTGTCAAATTTAGTCCCAAAAAGAAGATGAATTTCTCACTAACTGGACCATTTGTTGACATTCGTATATTTACATTAATATTTGAACGAGTTATCATCCAAACTTGGCGAGAGCTGCTTCTTTTATAGTAGAACAAGAAATAAAACTTATAAAGGTAATTGGCACTCTTTTATCGCTCAATTTCCTTATTTTAAATAATTCCCATATAGTTAGAATTATTTTTTATAGTATTTTAGAAAGCTTGGTTTGGTTAAATTTAGTTTCATTGTTGTAAACATTGTTGTGAATCTATTGCTCTAACTCTGTTGTTGGCAGCATCATTCTAGCTTTTCTTGTTAACGGACTTCAAAAATAAGAGAAGGTACTCAATTCGACGCTTATGTATTTTTTTATATATGTTCACCGATAACTCAGAAACTATGTGACCGATTCATGTGAATTTTTTTAATTGAAAGAGGATACTCTCGAATGGGTCTCGTTTAAAGTTCATCGAAATTGGTTGAGTAATTTTTTTAAAAAATCATCAAAAACCAAAAGAATAAATTAATTAGATAGTTATGTTTAAAATATTTCATTCTCAACAATTTTCATCAAGTGACGTTGCGCTATCTCATTAAAGTATTGAAAAACTTTAAGGAGCAAAGAAGACGTGCTACTACTTTGAAGGCAGAAGCAAGACACCTTTTGTCGTGCTTCTATGTCGAATGTTACGAATTGATAGCATCCTATAAAAACCGATATATCGGCTGGAGAAAACTGATTAACACACTATAAAGCTACTAGGAAACATTTCCAAAAATCAGTGGCAGTAAAAGAAACTTTGTTTATATAAATGATTCTTTAAACCTCGAAAATATACTGGTTTCTGGGACTTCTAAAGATAAAGAACCATTTCCGGAATCGTGGAAACTCGGAAGTGGTTATTGTATATTTCCATACTTGGTAATATTATATTTAAGAAACATTTGTATTTTTTTACCCTGTAGGGTGCAATAAGCTAAAATGTATGGAGTTTTACAACTTTTTATATACGTTTTCTGTTTCACACGATCAGATGAATTGAGTATTGCTACAAGAGTGTAAAATACTAATTTTACTGATTTATTTTACTGTTAACTGATTCTCATATTTTTTTAAGCTAAATAATTCACATCCATCCCCATTGATATTGCCTCCCTTGCTATTCGTAGCATGTGGTCTGATTTTGCGGCTGAAATTGATATGGATTTGGAGGTTGCTGTGAAACTCGTGGAATTTTGCTTGGTTTCGAATTGTTTTGTTTTTGAAGGTAACTTTTATGAACAGCTGAAGGGAACGGCGATGGGCTCTCCACTTTCTGTAAGAGTCGCAGAAATTGTGATGCAATATTTGGAAAATGACATTATCATGAATTTGGGGAATAAAGTAAAATTTTGGAGGAGGTATGTAGACGACATTTTTTTGATTGCGGAGAAAGATCATCTTATCGACATTTTGGGCAAGGCAAATTCAATATCGAGATCCATCCAATTTACTGTTGAATATGAGGTTAATAAAATACTCCCCTTCCTGGATATATTAATAGAAAGAAATATTCTCAACAATGTTCATGTTTTAAAAACCTCCGTTTATAGAAAAATTACTTCTTCCGGTCAATATTTAAATTTCAACTCTAACAGCCCTCTGTCACATAAAGTTGCAATGGTGAGATTACTGTACAATAGAGCTTTAAGAATTTGTAATAGTGAGGTCAGTTTGTAATAGTGAGGTCAGTTAATGAAGTTTGTAAAATAGTTTCTGATTTACGTCATAACGATTACCTGCGAAGATGGTGCCATAGAGTTTTATCGGAACTATCGAAGAGATCGAATGAATATCCCACACCTTACCAACGTGCCACACCTGTGGGAACTATATCCTTACCGTACTACGCCAACATTTCTGAGAGAATATCTGGTGTTTTTGCGAATGTAGGCATCAGGACTGCGTATGCGCCTTTAAATCCAATTAAGACTTTTTGGGTAACTACAAGCACAGATATTCAAGATTTAACCTTACAGGTGTAGTTTACCGAATTCCTTGCAAGGGTTGCGGATCCAGCTACATAGGCGAGACTGGGCGATCCTTAAATGTGAGGTTGAAGGAACGGATTCGTTTAATAGAGGCACTCTAACCTCAATATTGGTTGCGCATGCTTTGGATTTTGATCATGTGCCTGATTTTCAGAACGCGCAAATTGCCTGCTCAAAATGTTGCGTGTACAGCAGTCGTATCTTCCTGAAGGGTTAGATGACAGTTTTAGCTGAATCTCCAATTAACGAGGCTGCACAGATTCCTGCAGAGTATAATGTTTTAACTAAACTGTGACTTTAACTGTTTTTCTTGTTTTGGTTCTGGTGGCTTGGTAATTGTGTTCGAAGTACTGATGAGGTGTACGAAAGTGCACGAAACGTCTATTTTATAATTTTAATTGTTTTTATGTGTTTTTAAAAATAAAGTCTGTAGTTGAATTTATTTTAGTGATTGTTAGTTTTATCCAGACGTAATTATGTATGTGTTTTTAAATAAATAACTACGCATTAATCTATTAAAGGCAGATGAGAAAGTTACAGGAGCAATAATAATAAAAAAAAAAATAACTTGAATATGACTTATCTTTAAAATGTATAATATCCTATTTCTCAAAAAAAAAATTACATAAGAATATTGTAAATGTGCTACAAATTGGTGTAGGGAAAGTTTATGGTAATTTTTACAACTTTTAAGAGATACGTGGGGGAAAAATTATAAAGTGTCTGGACACCCCTGACTGAAATACCATTTAACCTTTTTAGGTGCGTTCGTAACACCTATAGTCGTCGTCTGGTCCGTCCGTCTGTCCGTTCATCCGCATGTAACAGCGCAAAAACTTCCCAACCGACTAGTTTGAAATTTAATATATATAATCGTTGCAGAATTTTGTCGAGTCATTTCAAATTTTATGAAAATAGAATCGAAACTTTAAAAGATATTAATAAAAGTTTTCTTTATTCTATTAAATCCTATCATACGTAATCTATATATTATAAAAGCGCAAGTCATGTGACTGAGGAAAACAAATACGGACTACCCCCTCTTTTTTCATATGCCAAGCGGCCATTTTTATTCAAAATTATTTTTTTCGAAAAAAATTTCATAAAAGTTACATTTTTAGAAAGATTGTTAAAAAAAAAAAATGTTCGCTTGAGGGATGAGTTGCATTAAAACATGTATATATTCTGAGATAACTTCAGTGAAAATTTAATTAACAGCCGAATATCTCAATCCATTAAAGTAAATAAACGCAAGAGATTCATTTATCGAGAGTCATAAAAATATTAAACCATGGAAATAATCATCCGTAAAGCAAGATCTCCATAGTGCATTTTGCACTTTCTGCTTGGTGAAAAAAAAATCGTATCTGTAAACGTTGTATATGTAATAAGAAAAAAAGGCATGATCACATTTCGCTCATAACAGACAATATAATTTTTTCTATGAAATAATAACGGATTTTTTTTACATTGTAAAACTAGTCATAGTAGGAACGTACCTGATTTGTCGCGTTTAACGTACAATTTTCAACTTCTAAGTTTACTGTCCTCCTTCTATTCTCCCACTTAAACGCTATTTCTCACAATCCGTCAAACACATTCTCAAAAACATGCCCCACCTTCCACACAAGAAAAATTTATCGATTTACCTATTTCTGGGAATCGAAGATGAATATCATTAAACTATGTGATAACGGTAACCTTGAGCTACCAACCTTCACTGTAAAAAAAGGCAAATGTTTCTGAATTTAGGCAAACATTATATAACCAATGAAAATATATAATAACCTCTTCCAAGCTACCCATCATTCCGAAAAACATTTTTTTAGCTTTAGAAACCTCCTAAAACACTATATTTTTGAAATTTATAGAAACATTTATGAAATCTGTTTCGATTATAAAAGTTTCTTTTGCTGCCACTGATTTTCGGACATGTTTCCGCGTAGTTTTTATATTGTATTAATCAGGTTTTCCGATCCTGAAATATAAGTTTTAGGTATGTCATAAATTCTCGAGTAAGCATTTTCATGTTCAACAAACATCTTATGCAGGCAAACATGATAAATTAACAGCATTAAACTTCAAAATTAGCATTGATATTATTTTGTTATTATTGCATGTATAAATTCAATTATGGTAGCTTAAAATGTTTAATCAATAATTTATAACATCCTAAAAACCGATATGCCAGTATGAGAAAACTGATTAAGACAGTATAAAAACTACCTGAAAACGTTTCCGAAAATCCGTGGCAGCAAAATAAACTTTGATATTGTAAATGCTTTTTTATCTCGATTATATTTTGATTTTTGAGGCTTCTATAAAGATAAGGAACATTTTTCAAAATCATGGGTAACTTGGAAGAGGTTATTGTATATTGTCGTTCGTGGTTATATTATATTTTAGTAAATGAAGAAACATTAGTCTTTTTTACTTTCTTCTATCTTTTCAAGAAAAAAGTGTTGGATTCGTGAAAAATTTTGCCGTATTTATACGTTTTAGTAGGTCTTTAACACGATTTGACTGTTTTTAGAAAATGTCTGTCAGTCTGTGACAAAAAAAAATTTTGTGGCCACTCTATTTTAAGAACTATTGCATGAAATTTAATATAAAACTTTAAATTCAGTTAGACCTTGATAAAAATTGTTACTTATTAGTTTTTCGTGTAAATCGTCCAACAGGAGGCGCTGCTATGCTTTATTTTTCACGATTCTTGCAATAGCTCTGTCTCAAGAACTAATGCACGGATTTTCATCAAACTTCAGATTCAGTTATACATTGACATAAGTTGCTCCTGGTTAGGTTTTGTAAATAGCCCAACAGGGGCGCTGCTATGCTGAATTTTTCAGGATTTACATGATTTTAGCAATAGTCATATACCAAGAACGTTAAGAATCCCAAGAATCCCAAGAATGAATTTTAATCAAACATTATAATCTATTACACGTTGACATAAGTTGTTACTGATTAGGTTTTGGTGTAAATCATATAACAGGTGGTGCTGATATGCTTCATTTTTTTTATTCTAAAATGTATAATTTAAAAAATTACGCTTTTTGGAATATTACATGTATGAGCTAGAAGAAAGTTTTGGTATTGGCACATCCGGCTAGTATACAGTGTACTGCTTTCATTGGAGTTCTCCTAATAAAATTAACAGAAAGTACTTTTTCATAGTTCCTCCTAGCCCTTGCTAATAGTTTTTGTATTTATTCCCGTCAGTGTGGCAGGCTGTTTTTACAAGAAAAAATATTTTACTTAAGATGCCTGACTACGTACGGAGCAATTTTTTCCAAAAAAGTTATTTAATTATTTTTTGAACTCATTTTTATTAATATTATGACTAGAAACTGTGAAAAAAGGTAACAAAATATTTCATTCGTTGGGGAAATTTTGGTAAATGGGGATTTTGTGGTAAAATTTAGTGAAATGTGGCTCAATACGCAAAACGCAATGCAGAAAAATATATTATATGTATCTTAATTTCATTTTTATGCTTCATACTTATGACATTGGTGAAGGCAATGAACTAAAATCTAAGAGATATCTTAAATGTTTCAAAACTTATAGCATATCGCACCTTTTTACATGCTGATTTCCTTAAAATTCATCGACGTCTTTCCACGAAAAAATCCATAAAACAAAAAATATTTATTCTAAATTTAATCCATTGCCTTTACAATAGTATAAACAACATGCATTTTAAATTTCATAGTGATATTCTAATAACGTTTTGAGAAATCATGTTTTGCGTATGGAATTTTCACCAAAAATTACATTCTCCAAAAAATGCATTTAAATTTTAGATGTATGTTTTACTACAAGAATTTACTGAGTAATATGTATCTAAACTTTAATGTGTTTATGAGCCATACTCTTTTTTTCAGTACTGAGTCTTTAGTTATTTATAGAACGCCATAGTTTTGCTTCCCCCTTCCCAGTTAGTACCTTAAAATAGTATTTCTGGTCCTTTAAACAGTACTTCCGATTTGAGTGACAGCTGTTGAGTAGTTAAAAAACCGCTACAACTCCGGTTATATTTATCATACAATAAAAATAAATGCAGTTTTGGAAAGTTAAGAAGTTGGAATTTAATAAAATGTAATAAAACCATTTTGACAATTTTGGTCGAAAACCACTTTTTAAACGTAGTCAGATACTTTAATACAAAATAGAATGAAATAGAACATACCAGAACATTTCTCTCGAAAACTCTAAAAAGGTTTGACTTCATCTTTTTCATATACTATGCGCTTCCCATACTTAGGTGAATATTTTCCGTTGCATAAATTCATAAATCATTTTAAATAGATAATTCATTAAAAGAATAAAATATAACCCAAGTTGGAAATGATGAAGATTTCTATTTTAGATTCGGAAAACAAGTTTCTACATTTGTCATTCTAATGTACTCGATTACTCGCTCTCTTATTGGCCACACCCCTTTTTTCATTCTATTGGTTGGTAATTTTCGCGCGTTAGTGTTCTCACACCGATTTTTTGAGTATAAAACATACCGCCCGGGCACGGATCGCCAGAATTTTGCTCTGTTTTTGGTTGTTAAACTAATACGCGGCTCCAGCGACACCCATTATTTACTTTAACATTGTCTTTCCCCTTATACATAGTGGGTCATCTAAGTATATTGTGTTCCATCTTGTGTATAGAGTGTAGCTAAGGTATGGTAGTGTCTTCAGTGTCTGTTATCTATTGAATGTGAACATCGTACTCCCGTGCTGACAAATTATTACTCTGCATTATGTAAACAGGTGACATTGTTACGAATAAATACATTTGATCGCCTACAACGAGTCTTGTTATTGACTGCTGCTCGGCTATGTGTGTCAATTATTCGGTGGAGTTCCTTCAGTACCTGGTTTCGGCGAATCAATGACCATACTTAATGATGTGACGACTGCGAAAAGTTCATGGTGGCTACCCCATAATAAGAAAACCGGTAGTCACTAATGACAGTCCTTATTACCTGCAATTTATCGTAATATATATATATATATATATATATTGCTACAGTGTAGCGTACACTGTGGTTGATCATGTACATGCATTCTGTGAAACCGTATGTCTGAAGTAATTAAATGTGTTCATGGAAGTGTTCATGGTCCTCGATTCCTGTACAATATTATGCTTTTATATATTAAAAAAGACATATTTGGTAAATCGATGTAATTCCGTGTACTGTTTAATTGACTTAATTGAATTGATTTATATAGAAGAAAGATTTGTAATGGCCATAAAATGCTTAATATTACTGCCTGAGAGGGACTTCTCAGACAAGGAACCAAGTCTGTAGAACATAGATGTCCCTGCCGATCCTCTTTATTAAGGTTTAAAAAATTTTCAGCCGAAGCTGAACCCGCCGGTAAACGCGACAGAGGGTGGATTTATGTGATGCTTATATCCCCAGTTCTGCGCAGAATTCATTGAAACGCCCAATTCAGTGTCCTAGTAATAGGGATAGATTGTCATTCAAATTTGGTTGTGGTCATCTAAGAGAGGGTGAAGAAGTAGATAAATGAATCTATGAATACAACGGAAACAATATTTGAGAAAAAGTTAATAGTTCAAAATAATATAACTGCTGAAGAATACAAAGCTTCAACCCGACAAGGGGCAGTGAATAAGGAGCAACCCAAGTCCCTGCCTCAGTGATGGATTATGATAAAAGGTCACATAGAAAGTTAAAGGTGTTTTTAAGCTTTGAGAGCCAAGCTGGACGCGATAATATATTAGCCAGCCAATCGTTTGGAAGAACAGGAAGACGACAAATATGCCAGCGAGCTGGTCATAACATACTAGTTATCTTTACTACTAAAGTGTAATAATTTGTTGTACTCTTTACACACACTTGAGAGAAAAACTATTTAATTCAGACTTGATGATGATTCCTAGAAATTGATTTATTGGAATACTAATTCATGGTAAACTCCTTGTATACTCTTTGTACGCTACTCATAAACTATTTACGTATTTTCCCTATTTCACACGATCAGCCGATTTGCGTTTTGCCATACGTAGGTAAATAATACATATCTTACTATATATAGTAAATAATATATTATATACGATATTATTTTTAATTATATTATATAAATATACCGTAAATCGGGACAACTTTGCCACATTTTGTTTTTCTTGCCCATTTTTTGGTTACTCATAATCTTCAATAAGGCTTTAAAATTGTCTTAAACTATTAGTCTTGAACTTTAGTTTAAGAATTTGCAGTAACATGTTAACTTAAGTAAGCATTTCTATTTTTTTTTCCCTTAAAACCGTGTTAGCAAAGTTACTTGGGAAACGGGGCTACTTTTACAGCTGCCTAAAAACCAGTGGAAATCAATAAAAAAAGACACAGCGAAATTGAATTTTATAATTCAAATAATGTATTTAAATCATGTAATATACATTTCAATAAAAAAGAAAAGCAGTTAGAAATACATTCAAACATTCTTCTCAGAAAACGAATATTTTTATTTTTTCTACGTAAGGAGGTTCAACAATATACAGAACATCGGCTATGTTGACGGAAGCCTCATCCGGAATTTCACAGTAGAAAAATGGAAACTCCACCCACTGTCTTTCGGTCTGAGCTATGACACCTCAAATTCCTCATGTCCGTAATAATGGGTATTTTTTGCAGCATAATGTTCCACACAGTTTTTCGCCAAGAACTTAACGATCAGAAACATCTTAACCTTCAATTATATGAAGTTCTTACCATCTTGGGCTAACTTGATGTCTTCAGTCATTGATGATTTGTTCAGCATCTTGAGGAACATTGTCCTGCACTAACTCTTCACTGGTTTCTTCAGTTCTGCATCTTGTTCAGGTTCTGCTTCATCCTCTGGTACTACACTTCACTCAGATTTTGATGCAGATGTGCCATGCAAGGAAAACGCGTAATCCGATTTGTAAAAAAAAAATGAAATAATCTAAGGGAAATGACAAAATTCTAGGTTGTCAAAGTTGTCCCACTCTTCCCAAGATTCCGGGTGCAACTTTGCCTATTAATATTATCAACCATTAAAATAACATTAGATCAAGTTCCAAAAGCGATTACGAAAGCTTATTATACATTTTATCAGACAAAATTGGCAGTTTTTACTTACGATTGGATTAAAAAAGGTGAAACGGAACACTTTTTTAGACGTTTAAAATCGTCTTTTTCCCAGTTACAAAATATTTTCACTGATAACGGTCATAAAACAACTAATAAGACAGAAAACACGCAGGAATAGTGCCACACAAAGTCTTTTTTGCGAAATCAAAACACTAGCGAATTAGATCTGGAATTTCTCAGAGCACCAAAAAACATATTTTTGAAAAAGTGGCAAAGTTGTCCCGGTTTACGGTAATATTTAATTATACTATAGGTATATAATATATTATTTTTAATTACTTTTTAAATTTATTATTGTTCCCATTTTATAAGCTAAAGAATTCAACCTAAACACTTAAATTGTAACCGGAATTTGAAAATGTTTCATTGTTGGTAAAATTACTAAAAATGTCGAAAAAAACTGCATACATTAGCATCTTCATAAGCAAAGTTTACAATGAAAATATTTATAGAATAGCCGCCGGAAATTTTTTTCTGCGTAAAGAAAAATATATTGAGAAAGTTTAGAATTAGCATTTTATGAGATTTTACAAAATAGAAGAAGAGTAAACACATTTATATTCGACAAATCTTTTTCTAAAATTGTAACTCCATAAAAATTCTTTACACGTGTTTTCGAAATTGATACACACAGAATTTTATTTTTTAATATATTCTGTGTCATGTCAGCACTTCCATATATCTCCATTCAAATTAATATACTATGCTTATTTTTAAAATAAGAATATTTTACTTAATACAAAATAAACAAGAAGGGAAAATCATGCGTCATGTAACACTTTCCAACACTTCAGAAATACTTTTACAAATCTCTACCGTGTAATACGCTGAAAGATAATATCTGAGTAAACAAGGTCAAGATTGAACCGGGATACCTTTCGGCTTAAGCTCAACTAGCCCCGCCCAGCAGGTTTGTTTACCTAATTATACTGTGCATTACTAAATTATACTTTGTGATATTGAGCAATAATTATACTATGTAATTCTGAAATACAAATTCTGAAATTACAAGATTCCAAAAATACAAATTCTGAAAATACAATTTACTAGTCCTACTTAGCAGTACTAAATACTACTATATGATACTGAACAATAATACTATATGATACTGAAGTAAATAATAATAATGGATAGAAGTAAGTACTAAATGAACAATAATGAATGAATAATAATACTAGAGTAAACAATTATAAATTATGCTAAAAATACTAAAAACACTGTATGATTCCATTAAGAATAACAATTTAGATAAAGCAAAACAAATTTAAAAACCCAATTTCAGGAATGACCAAAACTATTACGAAAAATATCCGAATATTTTTGTGAAACCCTGTATACGGTCTATAATTTTGTACATATACTACAGAGAATGCTAAATTTTAATTCAGATTGGAAACGCATTGCACAGTTTAAAATTGCCCTTCTGAAAATTCTGTAAATAAAAGGAAATGTACTCGAGAAGTTTTGTGCTTCCCTATATATGAACTATAGAATTTATATACACCAAGTATTTAAGCCTATTAGGTAAAAAATTTGTTAAATTCAAAAACTCGTTCCGTAACAGAAAACCCACTTCCAGCAATTATTGTTAACAGACAGTACTTTAACCGAATTCTTTAGTGAGTCCCTGTAAATGAACGATGAATGCTATGCACACGTTATTCGATAGTAAGCCTCTTGTAGTGCATCTCAATGATATATGTTTGAAATAGTGTAACATAATTAAAATAAACAATTAAAATAAGTAATAATTAAAATAAATAATTAAAATAAGTAATAATTAAAATAAATAATTAAAACAAACCATGTAAATAAACCACAAAGGATTTTTCCACGGACCGTATTGTAACGGAATTCTTTTGAGTGTCCCTGTAAAAGAACTATATGTGCAAGCACACTTCATTTTCAATACCAAACATGCCATAGTATACCTCAATACCATATATCAATTGCATGACAATTCGAGTACATTTGCGCAAGTTAGAACACGGACAGACAGACAAATAGATAAATCGAATTCATAAAGAAATTCAACTAAGTTGAAAAATGTAAAAAATAAGCCTTTGTTATTTTTCTTAAATATTTACATTAAAAAAATTTCTAAAAAATTTTCATAATTTTTTTTAAATATTCTGATTTTGTCATTTTACATAATACTAGCAGACTACGCCCGCTGCGCTGGTCGGTTTCTCCAAAAGAACCTTGAATCAAACGAAATATATCGGTGAATTTAACCTTGTATTTTAAAGTAATCTGTACCTTTACCTGGAATATCATAAAAACGGATACTTATTTCACTAAGTTATGTTTTTTTAATACGGTTTATTATTACGTCTACAATTTATTACCTACCGTTTTCCCTTGATTTATATGTTTTTAGCTACATTTTTACTAACGTGAATTAACCTATATTATTCACAACTAAAAAGAAATGGCGCGTCTAGTATTTGTCGAGAATTAAATAAAAATCATACACTCGTGACATCATAATTCACTTATATATTTTAACAGAATAATACGGTTACTATAATTTGTGACTCGCGCTGACACATTACTGTTATTATTATTTTTTTACTCGTGAAGTTTTCGCTATGTTACTCCATTGTGAAATTTCGTAATTTTTGAAATTAAATATTTGAAAAACGGCATAATCATTAGATTTGAAATTTATATCAAGAAAAATACAATTTTTTACCTTTCTAACGCAGTTTGTCTAACAATTTTCTGACAAATACTTTTCGAGCAATTAATTTTTTCAATAACTTCAAATGTTTCATTTTCCGAGATTAATCTGTGGCAACGATTAGCGAAAATCCCAGTCGTCAGCAACACATACATTTTTATTAAAGAGGATGCATTTTACGATACTTAAGTGAATGTTTTCCTTTGCATAAATTCATCTCTTCGCATAAATCATTTTAAATGCTCTATTTTTCGAAAAGTAAAATTGGATTTGAACTGCCAGTATTATACCATAAAATCAACATTTTTTTTTTTCTTTTTTTTTTTTTTTTTTTTTTTTTTTAGTGTAGTAACGAATGTATATTGATATTAAAAGATATTTATTGTGAATTGATTAAAAAACTAAATTTTATGTTGTGTTTGTAATAAGATTTAGATTTAACCAATTTTTTTTTCTTCACAAAATGGATTTGCCTCACTTTCAAACTGAATAGCTCAACATGTTTCAACTTTAATTATACAAAATAATAATAATAATAATAATAATAATTTTTAATACTGTGTCTGTATAACTAATTCAGAATGATCTCTTTTCAATGCAATTTTTACAGTGATCTTGCTATAACAAAAGGAATTTATAACACTTTATTACATAGTTTAAATGTGTTTATGAATTCGGTTTGTCCGTCTGCCGGTTGTCCCTGCTCTTACTCGCGTAAATTTACTCGGATTTCTATGCAACCTATAAATGTTACTTACGTTTACTGTGCATGTTCGGTATTGAAAACCAAGTGTGTAGCATTTATAGTTCGCTTACAGGGACACTCAAAAGAATTCCGTTACTTTGCAGTGTATAGGATAAAAACTTTCTGTGGTGCATTTTAATCATGTTACACTATTTCAAACATATTGAAATTGATACACATCTATGAAATTCACTCAAAATGCTTGCTATAGAATATGATGTGCATAGCATTCATCGTTCTTTTACAGGAACGCACAAACGAATTCGGTTACTGTACCGTCTATGAACAATAATTGATGGAAGTGCCTTTTCACTTGTGATATGTGTTTATATAAAAATATAGCAAATTATAACACCATGTAATAATATACTTCTTTCAATTGCTAAAAGACGTAAAATGAAAAGTTTATCAACAGTAAAATAAGTTTTATTAGGCTTTTGACATGTTTCGACACATGTTTTATTTTGGGTAGTTCCACCAATCAGAACTGCCTATTTGTAGTGTGTGACATCCAACATGACGTCAATTGCAACTGCCCTATTGCAATGATTGAATGCAAAATGAGATTTATTTTCGCTGTCACTCGACGAATTTTGAAATTATTTGCCAAAGATTTTCCTGAAACCATTTGGCGAATTTCGCGATTTTTCTCCCCGAAATCTTTTGACGAATTTTGTGAATTTTTTTCTTGAAGCCATTTGATGATATTCGCAATTTTTTTACCATTTGGCAATATTCACAATTTTTTAACCTGAGACCATTTGATGAATTTCACGATTTTTCCACTATCGATTGACGATTTTCGCGATTTTTCCCGCTATCGATTGACAATTTTCGTAATTTATCAATTAACAAATTTTAATATTCTTCTCATGAACGTTCGACGAATTGCATCGAAGCCATTATTAAAACAAATAGGAATATTCTTTAAATGTACGGTCTTTGAAGTTATTATTTGAAATGCCATCATTTAATTTTTCACGTACTTTTTTCAATTTATTTTACTGTTTATAAAATTTTTATTTTACGCCTTTCAGCAATTAGAAAAAATATGTGATATGCGTTTTTAAATTTAACTAATTTTCTGCATATTACTTGGTGTATGTAAATACTATAGATCATATACAAGGCTGCATCTCGAGTATATTTCCGTTTGGTGGAAAATGCTGAAGGGGAATTTTCAATCGTGCTATGCGTTTACTACCTGAAGCAAATTTTAGCATACTATGTAGTATGTATAAAAATTTATAGATCATATACAGTGCTACGAAATAAATTCGGATATTATTCGACTATTTGCTGGTAATTGCATAAATTGGGCTTTCAAATGCGTTATGCGTTTTCCATACTGTTTACTTAAACATGATCTTTCACCTTATTAAACTGTGAAGTTTTGCTATAGTATTACCAATGTGTTGGAAAGCGTTTCTTAATTTATGCTTGATGCACGATTTTTCCTTCTTGCCTCTTTTAGGTTCGAAGAATAAGTCTTTAGCATTCATTATTTTAATTTGCTTTATTCACAAATTCAATTTTTTGTATAATTTTTTCGCGTTACAATCTATTGAAATCATTGTCTGTACCCTTTATATTCACTTGTAAAAAAATGTTTTATTCAAATGTAACGCTTTTTTGTAGAAATAGTTGATACTTTTCCGTTATACGAACACTGTGCCAAAATGTATGGTAATACGCCCAAAGAATTTTTATTGCAAACCATTCCAAACATTGTGACTCGCTATTTATTGAACACGAAACCACGCAAAACATCTTACACTATAAAACAATTCCCGTATATCTACGGTTGATTGTATGTGAAATGTCCGTCTTTTAGAGGAAACTTTTTGTTTTGAGTGAAAATCGCACATTTTCATGGAAAAAACGAAAATTTTCTCATTTACTCTTACTCGTTGAATGTTGAAAACAAAAACTTTCCTTCCAAGATAAGCAATCGAAAAAAGAATTTTTTCAATTAAGAAAAAACGGAAAACATCCAGTTAAATTTCCATAATTGATGTTTTTGGACTATAGCGAAATCTTTGGATGCGGCCAAGTGGTGTAGGGAATAGAGCATTCATCCTGTAATTTCGAGTACTGAGATTCAAATACGGAGGACAAGAAAAATTGAATGCAATAATATGCAATACAAATACCTGTTCTGTATAAATGGGCATTATTATATAGAATCATTATATATAGAATCATTATATATAGATTTTTTTAGTATTTATCTATTGCTCATACTTGTTTGTAAAAACAGAAATTTCTTTTCTTAAAAGCGGAAAATTTCCATCTTGAAAACGGGAGAATACCAAAACGAAAGTTTAAAAAACAAAACAAAAAAACACGGACAGTGAGCGTTAATTTTGCAGCCAGTACATTTTCTGTGTTTTCACGGAATTTTTTTGACAGTATAATTTGCTGTTTTTCGAATAGAAAATACTTTTTATTAAAATGTAATTTACATTGTTGCAGACGCTGAGATTAATTTTATCACTTGGCATTTACCTGATCAGGAGTAAGCTGCAATAAAAATGTCTCAGGACTATGGAATAAATTATACATGAAGAAAGTTTTTTTGTGATATGTCGGGTACGAACGCTGTAATCACAAATAAAGTCCTTCCGGCCTGTACCGGGAGGAAAAGGTAGCTTTCCTATATCTTCGTTTTAAAATGTTAGCTAATGTTACACGAAAACAGCAAGTTAAAATGCAAAGAAACGGTTACAAAAGATTCGTTAATACTAAATTTGAATAAGAAATTCGCCAAATTATTGAGCAATAGCCAAATTGGCTTCATTTATGAAGACTTATTTTGGTCGCCAAATTTGTCGATATTTCGCCAAACGTCACCAATTTTGGCGAGAATTTGGTGCTAACGGATATGAATATACAGTTTTATGCGTATGATTGGGAAAATTATTACAACAATGAAAGAAAATAATTTGCGAGTAATCGCGTTACTGTGCTGTTTTGTTTCAAAATGTCAGTCACCCTAGAATTTCAAACTGCTCTATCTCAGCCATTTTCTAAGATAGAGGTAAACCCAAAAATGCTCTGGAATCCTAGTATCAAGGCCTAACACGTAATTAAAAAATAAATTTGAATTTTTAACTTTTTTGTATATTTATTTTAGTTTTAAATTTTTAAATGGCCGCCATCTTGAAACAAAATGGCGGACCAAGCTGGCCAACGAACTCGGTCGAGACATTGGTTAGCTTAATACAATTAGTTTCATCAAAATCGATTTATAAATACGAGCGTTATCGTATGACATAGGTCAGATATATATATATATATATATATATATATATATATATATATAAATCAACATTTGAACGGAGGGTGGTTTTGTGGTCTGGCGTTGATCGGCATGATCTGGCATGATCGGTGAAAATATAAATCGTCGAAATTATCGTCGAAATTTTCCGGAACTGTTTTCCTCCGAACGGCTGCAATAGGTAGCTTTATACTTTTAGGTAGCTTTCAATACTAAAAAGTATAAAGCTACCTATTGCAGCCGTTAGAAGGAAAGCAGTTCCGGAAAATTTCGATATATTTTCACCGATCATGACCCCCAGACCCCAAAACCACCCTCTGCTCAAATGTTGATTTATATATATAGATATATCCATATATATATCTGACCTATGTCATACGATAACGCTCGTATTTATAAATCGATTTTGATGAAACTAATTGCGTGTATTAAGCTCACCAATGTCTCGACCGAGTTCGTTGGCCAGCTTGGTCCGCCATTTTGTTTCAAGATGGCGGCCATTTAAAAATTAAAAACTAAAATAAATATACAAAAAAAAATTAAAAATTAAAATTTATTTTTTAATTACGTGTTAGGCCTTGAAACAAGGATTCCAGAGCATTTTTGGGGTTACCTCTATCTTAAAAAATGGCTGAGATAGAGCAGTTTGAAATTCTAGGGTGGCTAAAATTTTGAAACAAAACAGCACATTAACGCGATTACTTGCAAATTATTTTCCTTCATTGTTGTAATAATTTTCCCAATCACACGCATAAAACTATATATTCATATCCGTTAGCGCCAAAATTGGCGACATTGGTGACATTTGGCGAAATATCGCCAAATTTGGCGACCAAAATAAGTCTTCATAAATGAAGCGAATTTGGCTATTGCTCAATAATTTGGCGAATTTCCTATTCAAATTCAGTATTAACGAATCTTTTGTAAACGTTTCTTTGCATTTTAACTTGCTGTTTTCGTGTAACATTAGCTAAAATTTTAAAACGAAGATATAGGAAAGCTACCTTTTCCTCCGGTACAGGTTGGAAGGACTTTTTTTTAATCTGCATGGACATCTTTCTAAACAAAATGGTCTAGGAAACTATTTTAAGTATAGTTACTTGAAATTTTTCTTGAAGGGAAATATATTCAAAAAGTTCAGAATTAGAATTTTATGAAATGAAACAATAGTGAACTCATTTATATCTGTCAAATATTTTTCTAAAATTTAAACTCAATAAAAATTCCTTTCAAGTTCTTTAAAAATGGATACGCGATTTTTTTCTTTGCTTTGCTTTGCTTCTTCCTTTCTTTCTCTTTCTGTTTTTTTTCCTTGAAAACTTTATGTGATATCCGCACTTCTATATCTATATATATATTTAAATTACAGACACCAATCTCTTTTTTTAAGTAAATGGTTTTGCTGATTCCAAAATAAAACAAAAAAGTGGTACAAACAACTACATTTTCTCAAAAACTGAAAAACATTCTGACTTTATCTTTTTGTATAAATGTGCGCTTTTCAATTCTTTAAACGCTTTTTGTTGCATAAACTCATCTCTTTGCATAAATCATTTTAATGGTCGATTCATCAAAAAATAAAATGTAATCCAAGATGAAAATGACGAAGAATGCTAGTTTTTTTTTCTAGATTCGAAAAGAAGTCTTTATAATTTATCATTTAACTGTATGATATTCACAAATTCGAATTCTTTTTATAAAATTCATTTTTTTTCCTTTCCCGCGAGTTAAATCATTCGTTGTACTACTTCTATTCACATGCAAGAAAAATTGTTTCATTCTAACTCAATGTTGTTTTGCTGAAATTGTTTTACATTGGGAATTGAATTTTTTTTTTAAATGTGTTACTTTTACGTATTACAAAGTATTTAAGTTAAATGATTTAAGTGTTTACGTGTAAAACGTTAATTTGACTTTTAAATATACACTAAAAACACTTTTTATTTTGCTTAAAAGGCGTCAACATAAACCTTAAAAATGTAAAAATTTAAAATTTGCATGTTTCGATTTGTTCATCAAATCGTCATCAGAATATATACAAACCACAAATACAATGTACATAAAAAACGAGAGATTAAATTAATTAAAAATTAAAAACCAGAGAGTCTGAACAGACACTATGTGAAAGAAGGTACAACGCCCTCTATACTTTTAATTTTAACACCGCTCTTAGATTCATCTACAGACCGCATCCCACTATTATTCAACCACTCAACCCAAATTTTCGGAATATTAAATGACAACGTATCATTACATGCTTTCGAGCTACTTAAATAAATTTCAATAGATTCCCTCACAAAAAGTTGAAAATAAAAACTGAAACAATAAATCAATTTAGGTTCATTAAATAGGATGTTGATGCTCTCTCTATTATTTAACCTTGATAAGGCAGTATTCCCCCTCCCATACTTAATATCTGCAATATGCTCCTTACATTTAACATTGAATTTCCTCTGTGTCATACCAACATAATAATTTCTAATACCCGCTCCCTAATAAATGGAATAACATAAACATCCGAAAGGTCACCCTTACTGACAGGATCAATTCCCGTGCTCAAAACCGTCTTTAACTTCGGGGGAGCCCTCGAGACTAAACTCAAACCAAATGCTCTTAAAGGAAATTTTATAAACTCAAATAAACCCGGATAATAACTCATAACCACTCTCTTCAACTTAACATCACTATCCCCTTATTTTCCCCAATACCTTTGTTCCTTTTAGCGATAAAGGTCTGAATTAATTTATTAACTGAATTCACGCGATATCCGTTGTCAATAGCGATAAGTCTAATTTTATCTAATTCACCCCCCCCCCCAAAAAAAAAAAAAAAAAAAAAAAAAAAAAAAAAATCTGCAGAAGAAATCCTGAATGCTCTGTTAATTAGGAACCTGAAGGTTGATAACTTGTAAGAATATGGAGTGCACGCATCAAAAGGTATGATATTTAAATTATCTATTGGTTTCCTGTAAACAGAACGAACCAACACATTTCCCTCTCTCTTTAACTCTACATCTAAAAAAGGCAATCTCCCATTTTCTCAAGTTCAAACGTAAATTTAATATTATCATCAATAGCATTTAACTTCTGAACGAATGCCGATAAACTAACACCTCCTCCTCTCCAAACAATAAAAATATCATCTACATATCGAAGCCATATTAAAGGTAGTAATTTAAATGTGCTAAAAATCTTAGATTCAAGGGGGCGTAATTTGAACTCGACAAGAAGTCCCGACACTGGGGACCCCATTGGCGCACCACATGACTGTTCATAAATAATAAATAATTCACCTTCAGGTTCCTAATTAACAGAGCATTCAGGGTTTCTTCTGAAGAAAATTTGGGGGGTGAATTAGATAAAATTAGATTTATCGCTATTGACAACGGATATCGCGTGAATTCAGTTAATAAATTAATTCAGACCTCTATCACTAAAAGGAACAAAGGTATTGGGGGAAAATAAAGGGGATAGTGATGTTAAGTTGAAGAGAGTGGTTATGAGTTATAATCCGGGTTTATTTGAGTTTATAAAATTTTCTTTAAGAGCATTTGGTTTGAGTTTAGTCGCGAGGGTTCCCCCGAAGTTAAAGACGGTTTTGAGCACGAGAATTGATCCTGTCAGTAAGGGTGACCTTTCGGGTGTTTATGTTATTCCATTTATTAGGGAGGGGGGGGGGTGTTAGAAATTATTATGTTGGTATGACACAGAGAAAATTCAATGTTAGATGTAAGGAGCATATTGCAGATATTAAGTATGGGAGAGGGAATACTGCCTTATCAAGGTTAAATAATAGAGAGAGCATCAACATCCTATTTAATGAAGCTAAATTGATTTATTCTTCCTGTTTTTATTTTCCCCTTTTTGTGAGGGAATCTATTGAAATTTATTTAAGTAGCGCGAAAGCATGTAATGATACGTTGTCATTTAATATTCCGAAAATTTGGGTTGAGTGGTTGAATAATAGTGGGATGCGGTCTGTAGATGAATCTAAGAGCGGTGTTAAAATTAAAAGTATAGAGGGCGTTGTACCTTCTTCCACATAGTGAATGTTCAGACTCCCTGTTTTTTAATTTTTAATTAATTTAATCTCTCGTTTTTTATGTACATTGTACGTATTTGTGGTTTGTATATATTCTGATGAAGATTTGATGAACAAATCGAAACATGTAAATTTTAAATTTTAACATTTTTAAGGTTTATGTTGACGTCTTTTAAGCAAAATAAAAAGTGTTTTTAGTGTATATTTAAAAGTTAATTCTAATGGACGTATTTTGACTCTCCACTTTATTCGAAATGTAATAACAGTTGAAGTTAATTTGATTTTTCCATGTACAGAGTATTGATTACAACGATGAGCAAGATAATTATTTTAGCATGCTATTTAAATAAATCGTATATTTTTTTAAGATTGATTATTATTTAAAAACTAATTATTAGATCGACCTACACTGCAAAAAAAAAAAATATTGATTTTACAATATAATACTGGCATCCAAGCTGCTAGTATTATACCTTAAAATTAATAGTAAGAAACAGTAAGATAAGCAGTAATACACTGCCGCGCATGGGAGGTAGCCTATTACTGCTTATTGTGCTGTTTCTTACTCTTAATTTTACGGTGTAATACTGGCAGCTGGGATGGCAGTATTATACCGTAAAATCAAAAAAAAAATTCAGTCTAATTTATGAAACTTAAAATTTAAATTGTAGAGAAAAGGAAAGTATTAAAAAAAACAAAAAGAAGACATGCAATGTAATATTACGGCAGATTTATTTCAGAAAATGTCCGCATATTTCATTAAATTTTATCCATATATATTCATTTAAATCATATCAAAATTCCCCACGTATCAAATGTAACTGCTTAAATTATATACCCAAATATGAATATATTTAATTTTTCCTTTTATTAACTAATAGTTATGGAAATATATAGACAAATATTCTAAATCTATTTTTGACTCAATTTGGAATATTCAATTCCCGGATTCAAAACTTTGATAAATATACATTATCTTAATAATTGTCTTCTTGTTTTAACTTCTTGTAAAATGCAATATTATGAAAGAAAAGTGCTTCTCTCATCATGTTTAATATCTTCATAATCTTTTCCAAGATTCAGTTTATTTTACATTCCAAGAAATGAGCATAAGCATTTCATATTGTTTGCTTTTTAAAAGTAAATGTTCAACGATATATCGATAAATTTTACTCCAGTAATTGTTTTAAGCAAACTCTTAGTTTAATTTAACGTAGTTTTTAACAAAATGAAACAAATTGTCAAAACAATAAACATTATACAATTATAATTACTAGGACATTCAACCCGGGCATCTCGGGATAGATGTGAAAACCATTTATTTATTATTATTAAAACTCTAATACATATTTTATATTTAATATTTTTTAGATTGCTCGCTAACAATAGCAAAGTGTATTTTTCTATGAAACATGTCAATTATATATTCAAATGAAATTTTGAAATTTATTAAAAGCAGTAATTTTGTATTGATCTCGTTCCAGAACTTAATAGCCGAAGAAATCGCTAAAAATTTCGTTATCTACAACAGTGTTTTATTATGATATTTTAAGAGGTTTTAAACGCTTATTTCAGTTACATGTCTGTTAAATATCTGTTTTATTTATACTGTTTTATTTATTGCTTAATGAAATTTTAATTTCGTTATTGAATATTCGCTAGACACAAATGCTGAACTTTTTATATTGTTTAAAGTTGCAAACGGATTAATATTTTGTAATCGTCTGCAAGCGATAGAGACATGATTTAAAAAAAAATCATGTTTGAAATTTAATTAAAAAGCCATAATAAATTAGTAAATTACGATACAGTTTTCAAATAAATTGTGTTTGAAAGTAGATTTTTTCCTTATATAACAGTATGAAAATGAAAAATATGCGATGTTTAGAAATTTAAAAATTGCAATAGTGCAAATTGCAAAACCGAAATTTCATCGTCAACTGTTGCCATTCGCAAAATGACGTCAGCGTTACGCACGGACACGTTTGTCTTTTATAATATAAATAGATAGCAAAATAATGATAGAGAAATTTATTAAACTTTTAAAACTTCAAAATCAGACAAACTATAAACGATTTATAAACCTTTGAGAGAATAATTCAAAATATTGATAGTATTAATTGTACATTTTATTTTGAATCGAAATATACGGAAATATTCGTTTTAAAAATAGGTCTTGTGTAGCTAAATGTTTTAAAATATTCTTTTGCAGTTCTGTATTAAATATTTATTTTATGCTTGACATAAGATTTAGCTTATAGATTTTGATGTCATATTGTAACACCGTTGGAGAAAGTACAAGAATTATGTAATGATTGATTGTACACTGTATTTTTCTTTTATACCCGACAAACATTCCAATGGAATTTTATTAGAATATCTAAAATGGACAGCATTACTGCGGCTTTAAACCAGCATTTATAATATTTTAAGATTCGTACCAAAAAAAACAATTTTGCAGTTAACGAACAGAACGTTGCAATAAATTCTAAATTAAGTAATATATAAACTAGTTTACTACAGTTTAAATATATACACCATTTGAAAAAAATTCTGTGATTTGAAATTCTCAGAATGCGAGAAAAATATTTTTAATGAGCTAATAAAATATTTTTTTATCAAATTGTAATGTTTGATTACTTTTATTCTTTAAAACCTTATTTTAAGAAGTTTAAAAAAAATCCGAAAATTATTTCCTTGTGAAAATTATCGAATCTTGGTTAAATTTAAATTATTTTATGTTTAATTATTCATTAAGTTTTAATAATTATCTGTTCATTAGCCACTTAATTATTAAAATCTTAATAATTATTTTAAAGAGATAAATTTTGTTTAAATCTGCATTGCGTGTATTTAAAAGGAGAATAATCAATATAAACGTCAAAAACGCCAATATAATCAAATCTATTTCAATTGTTGATGATTTTTTTTTAAATGACTCACCAGCTCAGTGGCAATGCGATGTATTGCATCTGCATTGTGCGAAATCCTTCTTTATTGAGAAAAGGGAAATGGAATTTTATTCTGATATTAGAAAACTTATAATATTTAAAGTGAATTTTGTATAAGTAGGAAATACAGGTGGAAAGAGAACTTTGCAAATAAAATTTTGAAAATTACATTATTTTGATGCCAGTATAATAAACTTTTGTAGTTTTCTTGTTGAAAATGCACGTTTTCAATTTATGTAGCACGTTTTGAATGTTTGTTGCGAAAGCAATTCGTCAAGTGAAAATTTGACCCCTAAATTTAAAATTGGTGGGATAAAAAGTGTCTGAAAGTGACTTTTTTTATTCATATGTTATGGTTAGTTTTAAAGTTTCCTTTTTATCTACATTAAATTATTTAAATCACTTTCTCAACATTTATTTAACAACACTCTTTTTATGTTTTTAATAAATAAATAATTAAATTAAAAGTAATTGTAATAATGATAATAATAAAAACGGTTTTTTTTTTCTTCTTCCTTCTTTTTCTTTTAAACAAAGTAATGTCAACTTTTATAGTCTAGATTAGCTTCCTGTTTTTCAAATGCGAAAGATAAATTGCAAGGAGGGATGTTTGTCAGTTAAAGACCACACAGGTGGCAAAATTTGGAGACAGCCATGCACTTTCCCATGCTTGGAATCAGGGATTGGTGACACTGTGTCTATCTTTGGCTAAAAGAAAGCGAGTATACCCCAAGAGGTATTACGTTGTCTGGTGAATAGACTATGGACGCAATTAAGCATTGTATTTTATAACATACAACTAAAGGCCAGGTTTCCCCTTCAGTCTGAGTGGCGCGTATGTAAACATACGTTCATGTGAGCCATTTAGCAGCCCGAAGAGAGAGGGAGGCAAGTTTTTTTCCCACGTAACGGTGCATAAGGGGAAGCGAAGGCGAACTGTCGCCAGGGTCAATCCATTTTGTTATTGTTTACACCTCCGAAAACCCCTTCACAGATAGTTTTTTGGTTCCGTCCAGTTTTGAAGCGGTGAGAGAGAGAGAATGTTTACGATTTGTTACTTGGCTCGAAAACTGACTTGTGGACTGGATCGCGAAGCTGTTGGTAGGCGGAGAGGTTTTTGGAAGATTATTGAAAATGGAACACTGATGGTCCTACACTAACTATTCTAAATCATAGTGTTATGATGAAAAGAGTATAATTTTATAAGGGTATTTTGAAGTTGCGGATCTATAACTGTTTGCGAGAAAATAAAAAGAAGATATGTTTGGCCCGTTTTGCGTAGTGGCGTTCTAAGAAAAAGTATTACATTATTCTGACTTCTTAATCTTCAGAGGTGGTCTTAGATCTTGGACTAGACGGTCGTTGGAAATAGTACTGTCCTGAATTAATGTGATGGCCATCTTAGAATAAGACACATGTCTTATGAAAGTGAGACTTTTGACTTTGACAGTGAAAGTCTGGGCCGTGGGACAATTTCCCCCTCCTGACAAGATGATAGACCCAGTAGCTGATGGCAAGTGGTGCAGTTTGATGAGAGGTGCGAAGTGGTAACCTAATCTTCACTGTGATGAAATCTGACACATCGTATAATGATGAATAATAGCGTGAATCCATATGAGAATTGACAGAAGTCTCCCCAGCCAGAATACTCCTGTTTAAATGATGGTTTCAACAGTTTTAGAAAAGGACGAAATGCTCCTCAATGCCCACTGATAAGTTTAACATGTTCCTCGTTGTGTAAGTTACCTTTTATCCTTTTTATTACATATATAACCAATAGTAAGTTATGTATATGCCCATTTGGAAAATACTGAGAGTGATTATATGTGTACTTCCAAGTGCTATTAATAATTAATTTTTTTACTAAGCGAGTAACTCTATAAAATTGTTAAATTATGATGTGTAATAATTGTAAGAATTACGTTACTTACTTTGAAGATAATTGATGAGTAATTTAGGTATAACTAATTAACCCTTAAATTGTGATTGTGTTATAATTTTGAGAACTTAGTAGCTTTGGTAATTTTTCATTGTTCAAATAAAAAATTTTTGTTTATTAAAAAAAAAGGGTTTATTTTCTTTGTGTAGTTCTTAAATAATTGGTATTTACATGTTTACAGTAAAATCATTAGTGAGGATTAACTTTTCAGTGCGTGAGAATAAAATCATGAAAGCTATAATTTTTCTAAATTAAGACTTTGAAATTTCTTAAGTTTAAATTCATAACTGATTGTTTTAATGAACATTAATTGAGGTTTAATCAATGTTATCCAATCGTATTTTTGATCTTGATTTAATGATGGATAGATTAATAAGTGAAACAGTAATATTAAATTTAATTTCATAAATGTTAACTTAAGCTTTAACTTTCCTCTCTCAGGTATATTGTTATCGAAAATAAACATCAAAATGTTTATTTTAAAAAAGTAAAAAAAAAAAAAAAAAAAAAAAAAAGTATTCAGTTATTTTATGCCACTATACGATTTTCGGCTAACCGATCTGATCTGGTTCAAAATCTCCATAATTGTTCTAAAATTTTGGTATCTCATCATATCTCTATTTTGTTAAACTTTCCTTTTTCCTTTTAGTCCTCATATTGGAGGAATTTCAGGTTACCTTCATTTTTTCAAATTATATGATGATTAGATTTTGCTAATTTATTGTGTATGGAGATTTGAGCTTGATCGGGTTGGAGTGGAGTTGGGTGTTCTTTGTGCATCTCAGTATGCTACTTGATTTAGAAATCTGTTGCCCCTTGCTACATTTAATATTTTTCTAAAATGATGAGTTCAAAAATATCATGTTGTTTTAACTTATTCGGATTTTTAAGTGTTGGTATTTTGATAAGTTTAATGTAATTTGCTCCCTTTTCCATGGCAACAGATTTCAGTGGAGTTAATCAGAGTATACTTGTTTTTAAATCAGTTAATTGTCAAATGAAGAATGAGTAACAAATGAGCCTTTTAAATTAAGTAAGTTGTGTTTTAGAAAGAACCCCAAACACCACAACACATACAATCACATAAAAATATTTTAGTTTTATGAACTAAAATTCATCTTTCTTTTAAAAATCAAATGTCGACAACTAGATTTATTGTTGTAAAATAAATTGAAGAAAAACGAAGGAAATAACCGTCTTTAATGTCTTAATAATGTCTGTTTCACAGTGAAAAATTTTGATTCGAGGTTTTTAGCAGATTTATACGTTTTAGAAGGCCCTGAAAACGACTTTATTGATTTTAGGAAATGTCTGTCCCCGAGTCTGTCTGTATGCATGTAACACAAATTTTCTGGGTGCTCTAACTCACGAACTACTACGTAGAATATGATGAAATTTCATATGTAGTTCTATCCTTATCCCCTTGGGGGCGAGCGACTCTTATAAACTCGTATAAATGAGCGACTCGTACTAAAGCATAAGATGCTCAGAATCCTCGATTATTCTCACCAGTTACTTTTTATTGTAAGCTTTGCCTTATTTAATGATAGCATTTCTGCGATTCAATTAGGCGAAAATTTCTGTTTTGAAAAACCGGTGGTAAAAGATTAAAAATTCGTCACGAAGGGGTTAAGCGAACTGGTGCTGATTAGTTTTTGGGTAAAATCCCAGAAGAGGGGTTGCCACAAATCAATGATTTGTTATGTGATGCTTATATCTCCAGTTTATGTGCTCAGAATTCAACGAAACATTAAATTTTGAATCCTCGTGATAGGAATGGATTGTCATTCAATTTTGGTTGAGGTCATCTAGGAAGGGTTGCCGAAATTCAATGATTTGTTCGAAATATGCGATGCTTATAACACCAGTTTAATTGTATAGAATTCAACGAAACTTCATTCTTATTATCCTGAATATGGGAATACATTATTATTCAAATCTTGTGCAATTTAAACTAGTCGGACGTACCAATACCAAAACTTTCTATCTCATACAGGTTTCACCTACACTAAAAACGAATCAGCACCAATTTATATCAAGTTCTAACTGAATATTAAGTTTGATAAAATTCCGTGCATTAGTTCTTGAGATATGACTATGACTAAAATCGTATAAATCCTGAAAAATTCAGCATAGAAGAGCCACCTATTGGGAGATTTACACCAAAACCTAATCAACAACAACTTATGTTAACGTCTAACTGAATCTGAAGTTTGATGAAATTCTGTTCTTGAGATATAGCTATCATGAACATCGTGAAAATATTAGCATAGCAGCGCCACCTGTTGGTCTATTTACACCAAAACGAAATCAGCACCTATTTATGTCATGGTCAAACAAAACCTGAAATTTGACGAAAGTCTGTGCATTAGTTCTTAAGATATATCTATCGTGAAAATCGATAATAATGTAGCTTAGCAGAGTCACCTTTTGAACGATTTACACCCAAAACTTATCAGCACCAATTTATATCAGGGACTAACTGAATCTAAAGTTTTATTAAATTCCGTGCATTAGTTCTTGAGATAGAGCGCCCACAAAAATTTCGTCACATACAGACAGACAAACAAAGTCACAGAGTCACAGACAGACAGACTCGTAGACAGACATTTTCTAAAAGCAGTCAAATCGTATTCAGAACCTTCTAAAACGTATAAATCCGCGAAAACTGGAAGTCGAAAATTTTCACGAATCTAATACTTTCTTCTTGTAAAGATAGAAGAAAGTACAGTGAAACCTGTAAAGTTGACCACCCTTGTAAGTTGACCACCTGTCTATGTTGACCTCTGTTGTCCGGAACCAAATTTATCCTATACAAAACTATAAGACAAACCCTTTGTAACCTGACCACCTGTCTATCTTGTATCTTGACCACTGAAATTATTCAGATTAGACTAGAACTATTATAAAGTGCCCATCAAAACCCTTTATAACTTGACCACCCAAAAAGCTAACAAATCATGTATAAAAAAAAGTAACTCTCCAAGTATTTTTCTATTTTTTTTTTTCTTTTTAACTAGAATTTCTGGAAGGGTGAAATAGTATTAACCCGGGAAATGCTTTTAGTAATGATAGGTGTAGGGAAATATAATTCAAGGCTTATCTATTCTTACACTGTTGCTCTTGTGGATTTGGCTTTTCAACCCTCCCCCTCCATTCTTTGATTCTAGATTTCATTCTTCTATTCCCCATTCTCTTATCATTCCTTCCCTTCTTTCAATAACCCCAGGTGTTAGTTGGTAAGCAGAAATATTTCCACAAGTTGCAGAAGTCTGTGGCAATTGTAACAACCCAGTTAAGAAAATTATTTGTGATGAATTACACTAGAACTGTGTTGTAGTACAGAAGGATTATTATTTTCATCCAGTGAACTGGGTGTTGAGGTAGTACAGGGCATTTATATTTTGTAATTGCTTTTTAACAAGGAAGATTTTGTTAACCTAAAATGGCTGCAAAAAGAAAATTAGTTGAATTTTCAAATGATAAAAAATATGAAATATTAAATTTAATTAGAAAAGGAGAAAGCCAGAGAAAATTAGCTGATAGATATGGAATTTCAAAAACTACAGTGTCTAACATATCAAAGAATGGGAAAGAAATAACTAAATTGTGGTTAGAGAACTGTAGTGGTGATAGAAAAAGAAAATTGAGAAAAACATCAAATGAAGAAATTAATCTGGCAGTTTGGGAGTTTTTTAAGCTATGTCGTTCCAAAAATATTCCAGTTTCAGGACCTATGCTACAGGCTAAAGCTAAAGATATTGCAAATGAATTGGGAATTTCTGAATTTAATGCAAGTAATGGATGGCTAGAATCCTTCAGATCAAGAAACAATATAAATTTCCGTACTCTTTGTGGTGAATCTGCTTCAGCAGATTGTAATGCTGCAGAAGACTGGAAAGCAAAATTAACTGAAATTGTGAAAGATTATCCTCCTGAAAACCAATTCAATGCAGATGAAACAGGGCTGTTTTTCCATCAATTGCCTACAAAATCCCTTGTATCAAAAAATGAAAAATGTTTTGGAGGTAAAATGCCGAAAGAAAGACTAACTGTTTTACTTTGCTGTGGTGTCAAAGGGGAAAAATTGAAACCCGTTGTAATTGGAAACGCTGCTAACCCTCGTGCTTTTAAAAGAAATAGTGTTAAAGTTGAGATTCTACCTGTGACATAGAAATATAATAAAAAAGCCTGGATGAATTCATCCATTTTTGAAGAATGGCTTCGCGATATTAATTCCCAAATGAAAAAACAGGGTAGGAGGATAATTTTATTTATTGACAATGTATCCAGTCATAAAATTTCCAAATCTTTCACCAATATTGAAATAGTATTTTTGCCGCCAAATTTAACGTCACTCATGCAACCTCTAGATCAAGGCATTATTTGTGCAATTAAGTTGCATTATCGTAAACTAATGTTGAAGTGCCTCATTACAAAAATTGACCACTGCAATGATGTTTCAGACTTTACTAAATCAGTAAATGTTTGGGACGCAATTCGTTGGCTTAATGATTCTTGGAAAAACATATCTTCTTCAACTATTTCCAAATCATTTTATAAAGCAGAATTTGAAAGTGTGGATGAAATATTGAACGAAGAAGAGACTGAATTTTGTTTGAAGAGTGATATTCAAGCTTTGTCAGTAAGTATTCAGCAAGAGCTGGTCGATGAAAACTCATTTCTCTCATTTGACAATGACATCATTGTGCATGAAGAAGTTGCAGAGAATGCAGAGGACATAGCTGCTAATATCTTATCAAAGATGAAAAAACCTCTAGAACTAGAAGATGATCAAGAAGAAGACAGTGAAGAGGAGATCGTTAATGAAAACACAAGGAAGACTCCTTTAACTTTTTCAGAAGCTTTAGACTGTGTACAAAATTTAATGGGCTATGCTTCTGATAAGCAGCCTGATATTTCTGAAAAGATAATGGATCTGCATGTTTGCATTGAAAAACATTGGGCTGATGTAAAGTTCAAAAATCAGCGTCAAACTACAATAACAGAGTTTTTCTTGGACAAATAGGTAATGTACTTAAATTTTAAATTTTAGAATGTGTATGTGTCTTAACATGTTAAAAAAAACAAGTGTTTTTTTAAATGTTTTTTATAAATTATGTGTAATAACTAGTATAGTTTGCAGAATCACTAATTGACTGTATATTGATTGATTGTTTTTTAAATAAATAGTAGTATATTAATTGATTTTAAAATTGATACAAAACTATTAATTCATTCTTGTAGTTAATCTTTTCTTTTATAAGGTGTTAGAAATATGCATGGTAATACAATATTAGTTTATAGCCCTGTCAATAAATGAAATTTTTGTGTTAAAGAATGATATGGTGTGAATATTACGTTAAAAAAAGTAAATTTATCATCATCCTTTATAAGTTGACCACCTCTCTAAGTTGACCACTGAAGTGTGGCACCGCAAGTGGTCAACTTACACAGGTTTTACTGTAATAATTTAATTGATTTGATTTTTTAAAAGAATGTTTTGTGATGGTAAATCTGATAATCTAAACACATTTTTATGATAAAATTCATTATATTAGTGATCTTGAACTGGTGCGCTGTGAATTTTCAGTCAAGATTAGCAAGATTTTAAGAAAGAACAGAAGCATTTTTTTTAAAATCAGCTTCTATAATTAAGCTTTGCAACACTGTAAATTTACTTTGTAATAAATTTAAGTTGCTTTACTTGCAGGTTTATTTAAGTTATCTTAATAAGAACATACGAAAACATTATGAAAATGTTGTCACATTCAGATGATGTTTTTAAAAACTATATTGCTCTGTAATTAAAAGGGTAAATGTAGAAAATGCAGTGAAATGTTTGAAGAAGTGAAAAACCGTAAACTGGATATTTAAATCATATCGAAGAAATTTTATAAACGTGATATTTATTGTACACAAATTTAAAAATACTTATTCATAATGAATTACAGGGATTAAAAGAAGAGTTTCTTAAAAGAAAATAAATATTTAAAAAAAAAGAACTATATTTATTCTGAACGAAAGTCTAGAGAAAGTATTTCTGGATATATATTTCCTCCTAGTTTAATCTTTGCTGTTCTTTTACATCTTTTTCTCCGTTTTCCTTATCTTCTCTTCGAGAAAATGCATTGACTTTTTCTATAATTTTGGAAGGCTTTAAAGAAATTATTAGCCGAATGTTTTTCCAACAAACAATTATTAAAAACTAGTGGAACTTCGGCCGCTTCGCTGGTCAGTTTATATAAAGGGAACCCCGAATTAAAATCATCCTTGCGTTGGGGCTCCCACTGCTTTCAGCAGAGTGCGGCTTCTCGGGTCTCGGATCAAGCGATCCTTGAATTATAACGGTTTTTTACTTCGATCAACATTAAAATCAAATTTTCATCATCGTCGTTCACGTTGCTACAAGACCCGATTTGGCATTCCTCGAACTTTAATTTAAAGTAGCATCAAAGTTTACCAAAGAGTTATTTCCGTTTCAGAAAAAAATGTCAAAAAACCGGCGTATAATGCGAAAAAAAAATCAATAAAAACCGCCCAGAACACAAAATTTATTAAATGAGGTTAAAAAATTGAAACCTTATTCCTTTTACAAATGTCAAAAAATCCCCGCAAAATGCTAAAAAATCGTCAAACATTGCTACAAATTTAAAATTAGTGTGGGCATTCCGAATAAACTTTAATGAAAAGAGTATACATTTATTTTATTGGACTAAAAGATTGAAGCCGGATTCCTTTTATAACTGTCAAAAAAGCCGCAAAACGCATAAAAATTCGGTAAAAATCAAATTTGGCAGAGGGCAAAATTTACGGTATTGGGTTACAAAATTGAAACCGGATTCCGTTTACAAATGTCAAAAAATCGCAGCAAAACGCGAAAAAACTGTAAAAATTGAATTAAAAAAATCACGGAATCCAAAAATCGCTATTCAAATTCCGAATAAATTACATGGAAAGGAGAAAAAATATATTGTATTAGGCTAAAAGATTGACACCGGATTCCTTTTACTAATGTGAAAAATCACCGCAAAAAAAAAAAAAAAAAAAAAAAAAAAAAAAAAAAAAAAAAGTTAAAAATCGCATAAAAATTTAAATTTAAAAATCTGTTCAAAAAGTGCAAAAACTGGGTTAGAGGTTGAGACATAGAGGTACCTTTTCCTGCTAAATCTTCTAGCTCTATCCACAGTAGTCTCACACAGAACTCAAATACACACAAAGACACACACACAGAGAGAGACACAAACTTCTGTCTTTATTAATATAAATTTGTAAAGACAATTTACCCATAAAATGGTTTTATATTTAAGCCCATTTTTAACACTTTGCAACATAGTTAAAAATTGTTGATGACTTCCGTTCGTCTGTCTGCCCGTGCCCATCCACTCTATGATTTTTGAAAATACCCTTGGGAACCCACAAAATTTATCTTTTTGCTCACGGGTTACTACACTAATGTCCCCTACAACACCGTGTTCCCTATTAAAAATGACGAGGGTAACAATTGTTGTCCTTATACAATGACACACAAAAGGTTTCGTACACATTATGCTTCTATGGGCATTAGTTCTTTGGAAAGCATTTTAATGATGGTTTCATTACTTAAAAGATTATTATATTGGTATGCATGATTGAGATTCACCCCATGCGCGGTGAAGAAAAAGATGCAGGTGAAATATGCACTCTTTCTTAAAATACACACTAAAGAATTACGTTATTTGACTGAAAAGCATTTTAATGATGCTGTACTAGTTCAAATACAGAAAAATTGATCTTACATATTATTTCTGTTGTCAACATCCCTTTTTTTACGAATTTACGAAACGCACTACACCGAATGAGGTATCATTCGAAAGGTTTTTGAACCGCCTTTTGACATGGTTCATTCACATTTCGTTAAAACATGTTTTTTGATTAAAAATTGTTGTTAATTAAAAATTAAATCGGCATTCTTTTCATAAATGAAATGAAAGGTTTTCCTCAAATCAGTGTTTCCGCGAAAATAAAATACCGCATTATACGATGCTCAAGAATGAATATTAAAAAAAAAAATACAAAATAGATAAAGTATGATTTCTCCACACGGGTTTATTTTATATATATGATTAAAAAGGAAAAATTGAAATTGAAATGTTTAGAAGAAAAATACACCATCGATCGACCTAAGTAGTGGTATTTCACGTGTAGAATAAAATGAATGCATTGATATGTTAGATAAAATTGTATTTTAAATGCATTCAATTTGTTTTTCTTTGTTTCATGTTTTCATGAAGCGGATGACGTCATTTTCTAATGCAGTTAAAATGCGATTGTTATTTTTTTTTCTCGCGCGTGCCTTTTGCTATCTGTAAGTTTTTACTGTAACTTTGATGGAATAAATAAGATAATAGTTTGGCTTGACTCATGTTCTTTGCAGATATTTGTATTCTTAATTATTCTTTAGAAGTTTAAACCTGCATCTAAAAAATATTGGATATTGCTAAAAACTTTTAGACTGAAGTACAATATCCTCACACGGGTACGCTGGTTTCCTTTATTTACCTTTTTTAGCACGTCCCAACATAGTTGAAATGTGTTGCTGAATTCGGTCTGTTTTGTATGTTTCCTAAATATATTCGGATCGTCATTAAATTTGTATATATTATTAACAATTACTGTATGATGTTCTGTATAAAAAATGAAGCGTTCAGCATTTATAATTTGTGTACAAGGACACACAAAAGAAATTCGTTACAAAATGGCTCATGTAGAAAAATCGTTTTCGGTGCATTTTATTGATGTTATGCTCTTTCAAACATAACGATATTGATATGCATCACTCAGATGAACAATAACATACTTTCTCAGATGTATAAAATGAGTAACATTTACAGTTCATTTACAGGGACGTACAACAGAATTCCGTCACTTTATGATCTATGTGAATAAATCGATGTATTTTAATGATGTTATGATAATTCAGATATAATGAAATCATTGAGATATACCACAACATGTTTTTATAGATTATGGAGTGCATAGCATTTATCTTTGATTTACAGACACGTGCGAACCCCTCAGGAATTGGATTACCGAACTCAATAAGATCGATAATTGTCGGTTACACAGATGATGATAACACAGATGGACTACAACATGCTTTCTCAGTTGTATAAAATGAGTAACAGTTATAGTTCATTTACAGGGACGCACAACAGATTTCCGTCACATTATTATCTATGTGAATAAATCGGTGTATTTTAATGGTGTTATGATAATTCAAATATAATGAAATCACTGAGATATATTACAACATGTTTTCTATAGATTATGGAGTGCATAGCACTTATCTTTGATTTACAGACACAAGCGAACCCCGCAATTATTAGATTACAGAACTCAATAAGATCGATAATTGTCGAAAGTGTGGTTTAAGCTGTGGTATGCATTTTTAACACTTTTCAACATAGTTGGAAGGTGTTTATGAATTCGGTTTGTCTGTCTGCCTGTCTCTCCGTGCTCTAACTTACGTAAAAATACTCAGATTGTGATGCAATTGATAAATGTTACTGAGGTTTACTTCGACATGTTCGGTATTGACAATGAAGTGTGTAGCACTTATAGTTCCTTTACAGTGACATTCAAAAGAATTCCGTTACATTACGGTCTATGGGGTAAAATCATTTGCGGTTTATTTACTGATGTTACACTATTTCAAACATATTGAAACTGATATATATACAAGAGGCTTACTATGCATATGGTGTGCATGGAGCTTATAGTGCTTTACATTGACACTCAAAATTATTTCGTTACATTAGGATCAAAGGGGAAAAATCAGTTGTCGTTTACTTAATAATGTTTCTGTATATCAAATATATTCAAATTGACATATATCATTGAGGTGGATTACAATAGGCTTACTATAGAATATGGTGTCAATCATCGTTCATTTACAGGGACACACAAAAGAATTCGTTTAAAGTACTGCCTGTTAAAAAATAATTGCTGGAAAGGCGTTTTTAGTTGCAGAACGCAGTTTTAAATTTAACTAATATTTTGCCTATTACTCGGTGTGTATAAATTCCATAGATCATATACAGGGTAACACAAAAGATTTGGAGTACATATCCGTTTATTGACATAAATTCCAGAATGGGAATTTTAAACTGTGCTAGGCGTTTCCCAACTAAAATCTTGCATTCTACGTAGTATATGTTCAAATCTATAGATCATGTATAGGGCCGCCCAAAATAATTTGGATATATTCCCGAACATTGTTGGTAATTCCTTAAATTGGGTTTTTAAAAGCGTTATTTTTTTTCAGTGCACCACTACATGTTTGTTAAAAACCATGGCCCGTTTCCTCAGTATCTCAATAAATTCGGCTAGGCATTGTCACCTAGATGCACCTGTATGAAAAGAGGTACCTCCTTACTGAACATTACTAACTGTATAACTTATATCCTAGATTGTACCCTGACTGCCCACCATCACATTAGAAAGCCATCACAAATAAATCTGTCGGAATAGTTTGCCTACGTGCTGAAACAGCCAAAACTACTTCAAAAAATAACATATTGTATGTTTCTGCTAGAACGCGATCAATACTGCCTCCATTGGACTTAGTGGAGGTTGAGGATGAAGTGGACTTCTAATATACATAAGGAACTTTACGCACTACATAAACTCTAACCTTTACAATTTAGTTATTCTTAATTGCATCATACAGTGTTATTTATTTTTTTAGTATAATTTATAATTGTTTACTCTAGTATTATTATTCATTCATTATTGTTCATTTAGTACTTACTTCTATCCATTATTATTATTTACTTAAGCATTTTACAGTATTATTTCATGGTAGTATTATTGCTCAGTATCACATAGTAGTATTTAGTACTGCTAAGTAGGATTGATAAATTGTATTTTCAGAATTTGTATTTTTGGAATCTTGTATTTTCAGAATTTGTATTTCAGAATTACATAGTATAATTATTGCTTAATATCACAAAGTATAATTTAGTAATGTTCAGTATAATTAGGTAAACAAACCTGCTGGGCGGGACTAGTTGAGCTTAAGTCGAAAGGTAGGCCACCCCGCTCGGTTTGACCTTGACCTTGTTTATTTAGACATAATCTTTCACCTTATTAAATGGTTAAAATTTGTAAAAGTATTTTGGAAGTGTTGGAAAGTGTTACATAATTTAAGATTTTTCGTTCTTGTTAAAAGTAAATTTGATTGTTTTTGGAGGTATCTATAAATTCTATAGATCGCATGTAGGGTTACACGAAGTATTTTACGCACATTACCGGTTATAGACAATAATTGTTGAAAATGGATTTTTGTGTTTTTTAAGTTGATTATTTAGAAATTTCATTTTTTCTAGGTAAAAATTATATTTTTTTATTGTTGGGAAGAGTTTAATTATCTTTGCCGGGTGCATGATTTTTTAGTTCTTGTTTTCAATACACACCTACTACAATGCCAAAAACTTACAAATCTTGTTCCTTTTTAAATTTTAAACAGTATGAACTTTATAAATTGTAATTCTAAAATAATTTTTTAACATAGAATTGCCTTCCTACATTATTTTTTAGGTTAAAAAAATTCTACCGCTATATACTAATAAAAAAAATTTCTTTCTTATGTTATACATTGTACTATTTTCTTTTTAGATTTTGAAAAGCACTAAATAAGGATTTATTTTCGTATAAAAAATTATATTAATCCATTTGTGCAAAAACTTCTGAAAGAATCCGAATCTAAATTCATTTCAATGAGAGAATTAAATTAAGCTTACAACCAAATACGAAAAAAAAGTTCTGTTTTTATTAATGCATTTGCGCACAGCTATTTATAATTTCTATTTTAAATAATGATAATCAAGGTGGCACCCGTCGAAATTCGATAGAATAAAAAGTTTAATAAGTAACTGTTATAGGAGCTTATAATAAACACATAAAAGTAATTTCATTAAAATATCAGTCTTAAATTGGCTAATCCAACTCCAAAAAACATTTATTATTTTAAACTATAATTATCATAACACTTTTAACTTTTCATTTTATTAAAAACTGTCGTTCTCATTCAGCGTTTCCAGAGTCCGTGATAATAACCTTAAATATACCTAAAACCACTGTTGAATGATTTTGTATTTTTAAACGAAAATCCTCCCAAACGAACAAAACGTTGGGGACCCCATTGCCTTCGACAGCGTACACTGTGCGTGGTATCACTCCGCCCTGTTTTGATTATACAGTAGACTCCCTCAAATCCGCATCGCTTGGGAACACACTTTGTGCAAATTTCAGAATTTTGCAGATTTCTGGTCATTGTTTTGTTTACATTTTTGAAACAATAATTTGAATGTAATAATACATCCGAAATTATAATGAATGCTTACAACAAATTAAAATATTAAACTAAGATAGTAAAATAAGAAAATTTAAAAAAGGATTAGAATATAAAACATAAAGTTCAAGTAAATAATTTATTATGCATAACTAAATGTGCATTAAAATGATGATCTAAATTTTTCTTGAATTATTAAAATAAAAAACTTTCCTCATAAAGGTACATTAACAATTTACATAAAAATCGTAAAATAACAAAGTTTTATTTCATGTTTATGCAGATTTAATAACCAAAATATCTTGATTAATTAATAACTGTACACTGTAAAAAATTACCTGTTTCTTATTTAAAACATGTTTCTTATTTTATGAAAATATACTATAACCACGAACGAAAATATAATACAATCTTCTGAGTTATCCGAAATACCGAATAGCGTGTTCCATTGTCTTTTGAATCTCCAGAAACCAACATATTTCCAAAATTTAAAGAATTTTTTATAAAAACAAAGTATTTTTCAGAAACGTTTCCGAAGGGTTTTTATAAGGTATTAATGAGTGTCCTCAGCCTGGAATACCTGTTTTTCGAATGCTATCAATTCTTAATTAAACATTTTCATGCTCAAAAAATATGTTTAACAGAAAAACATGCAAAATTAACAGAGTTAACAATAACATTAAAATTAAAATTATTTCTTTACTCTTTCATGTATAAATTAACTTATGCGGCTGAAAACGTTTACTTAAGAATTGATGACATTCGAAAAACAGGTATTCAAGGCTGAGGACACTCATTAATACACTATACAAACCCTTCGGAAACGTTTCTGAAAAATACGGGCAGCGAAAAATACTTTGTTTTTATAAATAATTCTTTAAATTGTGGAAATGTATTGGTTTCTGGGGATTCAAAAGACAATGGGACACGCTATTCGGAATGTCGGATAACTCAGAAGATTATATTATATTTTCGTTCGTGGTTATAGTATATTTTCATAAAATAAGAAACAATAGTAATTTTTTACAGTGTACTTGGTAAAAAGACTGCGATCGCCAGTAATATTAGCGCCAACGTTAATGTTTTTGGAAATAAATTTATACTTCCTTCATGAGAAAACATGAGTGTTCAGTCATATTAACCCGAATTACATATTAAAATCTGTACGGAAAGATATAAAAAAAAAATCTTGAATTTTTTCCTTACAACTTAATTGTAAGTTTCATTGTTTACACTTGCAAACATGCGCGGATTTAAAAAAAAATTATGGATTTTAGAGTGGCGTATTTGAAGAAGTCTATTGTATATGTTTAAACGTGAATCATTTGAAATGGGCAAAATGTTGGGGCCCCACTACTATTAAATATATTAAGCAAAAATAGAGCTAACTAAAATAAATATCTATTTACGTAAAGCATTTTATTCAAATAAAATTATTAGTAAGAGAGTATTTCACAAGGCTTTCTATTCTCCTTAATACAATTAAAATAGTACAAATTGAAAATATTTTTGAAATTTTAAAAACTGTATACGTCAATCTGAAACCCGGGCATGTCTTTTCGTTACTACAAACGATCCATGTTTGCTTGTAACTGTATCAGTTTCAAACGCAGCTCCTTCTCCAAATTCTCTTTCTTGCTACACATAAATGTTTCTAGTTAAAAGCATTTAATTTCTCTTATGAGTCATAACAAGTTCGATGCAGTCATAGTTTACGCTTTAAAAATATTTCTCACGAAATCAGTTGCATTATTTATAAACCAGTGGACCAGTGCGATGATTTCGTACTGCAATCCAACTTTTTTTTTTAGCATTGTAGCTTTTTTTTTTTATATAGATTTAAACTTTTAAAGAAGCATTAAGAATAAAAATACCTGTAAACTACATTAGTATAGATGTCGCAAACGCACCGGGTTTTTTTTTTCTTTGGCAGCAGAATGGCGAGTTTTTGACTGGCGGGTTAACCGAGAGACTTTTGCTTTGTATGGTAACTTGGTATTTTATAATAAAATGAAATGTGTATGTAAATAAATTAAAAATAAAATAATATAAAAATAATTAATAAATAAAATTAAAATATCTATAATAAAAATAATGAATGTGTTAAATAAAACTGTGTGTAATAATAAGATTAAATGAGTGTGTTTTAAAGTAATAAAATTTTATTATAAAATAATATACTAACATGTTTTCAAAAGCTAGGTCTAACAGGTATTCGAAAATGGGTTTTCTCCCCAAAATAGCAGGGCAAAAAAATTATGTTACACTTATCTTTTTTGTGCTATTTATTTTTTAATAATCATTGTTGAGAGAGATATAATCCGGAATTTTATTTTTGTGGCAACACTAATTTGAAGAAAACCTTTCATTTCATTTATGAAAACAATGCCTATTTAATTTTTAATTGTCAGCAAATTTTAATCAAAAAACATGTTTTAGGAAAATGTAAATGTACTATGTCAGAAGCCTGTTCAAAATCCTTTCATATGGTATCTCATTCATCGTTCTGCGTTTCGTATTTTCTTAGAAAAAGGGATGTTGACAGGAGAAATAATATATATGATACCGTTGCTAATTAAAGCTAAAATAACTGATCTGAAGGCTCTGTTTTTTCCATATTGCCTTTAAAGAGAAGCCTATTGGTTGGCCTTTTGGATGCTTCTATTGCCTTTAGTGGGATACAAATAAATGATAATAATAATGATACAAAATAATAAATAATGATACAAAATAATAAATAATGATGAATAAATGATACATAATAATAAAATCAACAATTTTTTTTGCAGTGTATGCGTACCCCACAAGTTGGGAACCATTGATCTAATCTATAGATTGTTTCAAATTAAACTAATCGGTGATGTGTAATCGTAAATAATCCAGATAAAGTAATCAATTAAGGCTCTAATACTAAGGTTTGTAATAACAAAATTAATATTCAGATATATATGTACTTCGCCGATCCTGAATAAGACTGAATTAATTGTTTCTCAGATGTGCACAACAAGATCAAATAAAATGTTTGTTCCCTCAATTGTTTGCCCTCCCTACATTGAAGTATTTGATAATGCAGATGGTTTGGCCAAAATTTCTTTTCACGTGTTTTAAGGTTAAAACCACTGCTGTGGACTTACTATTAGTAAATACACTTAATTCATGTTATATATACATAAATGTATGCATTTATTTAAAAAATAAATACATAATACAACCTTTATTTAATTGTTTATTGTTTATAATAGGAAATTAATTGTTGAGAGTTTTTCTTTATTTACAAGTAATGTTTAATTAAATGTGGTTAATTTTACTATACGTAAAAGGTTAATTATTTATAAAAACCAGCATATATAACGTATGTATGTCACTTTCACTTAGTATTTAGCAAATTTGAGTTGAGTATAGTATAGAGATGCTGGTTTTCGAGTATTTTTAATACATTACCAGTCTTCTCCAAAAAATATTGATATCTAAAAAGGGCAACAATATGCGGAACATTTTTTAAATATAAATTTGCCTTCAAAACTATAACTAATACGATTATAATTACATAATGGCCCGACAAACCCCACACAGCTTTAAAAAGCTCTTAATATATTAGATAATATATTTCAATAAATGTATTTCAATAAATTAAGATCCATAAAGGCTTAAACATGGCATAGTTCCAATTTTAATTATTTCTTATTATATGAAAAATAATACTTTTTAAATGCACATGTAAAATTATAACATGTACATTGTTATTTAAACAAAATAACAAAGCTGAAACATAAAAAAAACACGTCTTCTTCACTGAGGCTAGGAACCGCTGGATATAAGTCATGCTCTTGAAATAGATATAGATCGACGCACCATTTAGTTCGCAATTATAAAATATGCGTTTTACAATCGTTAAGCAAATTTTAATTTTTGCCTTTTTAACCAGGATTTTGCATCAAATACTCCAGTATGCGCCCCTTAGAAAGTTCTGAAATGACGCCCCTGCAAACTATGTGTTTCCAACCATTTTCCTCTTAAAAAACTTGTTTATGTCGAAATATCTCGAATTGCCTGTTATGGGTTAGTACATGTGTTTGCAGCTTTAGAGTGCTCAAACCTGAAATTAACATGTAAAACTGCTTTAAAAATCTCCCAAGTTTTATTCTTTATCTTTTTCAGCGTTTAAAACCCGAAAAAAGGCTACAATCTGGAAATTTCTTTGAGTATTCCTTAATATTGAGACAGTGCTATATACTGACGAAAATTTAAACTGTTTCAGTATAGTGTAATACCGTGAGTGCAGTATTCACTCCTGGAGGCAATCCATAAGTATTTTCTTTCAAAATGGCCTTTTGTTAGAGGAGAACAAAGCTCAGTGTGAAATCTAGAAAATAATCTATTCAAAGACTGATTTAAATAAACTTTAAAACGAGGGGATCAGTTAACAATAGTTATGTTTCTTCAAGTAGAGGGTCATATGCGTGTTAACGGGGGATTTCTACGTCTTGTGGAAATAGTTAAAATTTGTAGAAAAGTGTGGAACTTTCCTTCAAAACTCAAAAATTTCACGAGTAAGCAATCAGAATAAAATTTTCTCCAACTACTTTCTAGGAAAAGAGGGGAAGAAGAACAGCGAAGGGGATTGGTTCGCTAGAATGAGACACGCAGATAGTAGTTTTGGAGGGGTGTAAAGATGGGAGTATACTCATCTTGTGGACACTGATATTTTATCTTATTAGTTAAGTGAGGTACTTAGATGTGAAATGCTATTTGAAGGTGTGCAATGATTCATACAGATTTGTAATTTTATTTTATTAGTTACATTAAATATTACTGTTATATTAAAGAACTTTAGGAATTTAAAAGGTGTGTGATTTTGGACTTTATTATATATATAACTGAAAATTTTTTAAACTGTATCCAACAGAATATTGATTTAAGAGCTACCAGATACAAATATTACTTTTTTCATCTTGATATTTATTATACAGGGTGTCCGAAAAGTGTTTCCCTGATTATAAAATTTTTTCATGTCCGCTATATATAAGATAGACGTGTGAAACTGGTGCTAAAATGATAGAAACTAACCAAGTTTTCTTTGTTGCAGGTTTTTGTAACTTGGCGGTGGTGTAGCAGTGTCGGTGTCCCAGAAACCGAAAATGTTCACAAATCAGGAAAAAGCTCAATGTGTCTTCTGGTATCAGAAGACCATTTTGGCATCCTTTTGGCACCTTTTTGACCGTACGCACCGATTTCTTGGGAGTTCGTACAAAATACTGCCTCACTTCTTCCACTCTTTCAGCTGAGGTTGGTGGTCGGCCAGTTTTTGGTACGTGGTCTGGTGTACAAGATACTGACACTGCTACATTACAGCCAAGTTACTGAAACCTTTAACAAATAAACTTGGTTAGTTTTCTAACATTTTTGACACCAGTTTCACGCGTATATCTTATATATAGCGTATATGAATAAATTTTGTAATCAGGGAAAGACTTTTCAGACACCCTGTATTTAATGAATCATTGAATTTTCAAATTGATGCGTTTATTTCTTGTCGCACTTTATGTTCACAAATTCCCTATCTTTCAACAATTAATTTCAGTTTGATTTCATTCCAAAAAATATGTATGTAATAATTAAAATTTTTAATTTTCGGTCTAAAACAATTCTCAAACAACTGACTCTCATAAAAAATTTAAATATTAATATTGAAATAGTTTCCGATAAAATAAAATAAGATACCAACTTACAGGCATTATTCAATGCAGAAATATTTTAACGTAAAAAATAGAAAAAAATAAACTATATGAATGACAAACTTATAAAAACAATTAATTTTAAGTTCAATTTTCAAATAAAACTTTAATCAAATAGAATTTATAGAAGTTATGCAACAATTTGCTTATATTTAATTTTTTTTTTTTTTTTTTAGAACAGAAGAAATGTAAAATCAATGATTTAAAAAAGAACTTTATATTTTTCCAGAAATACCTACATTAGAAATCTTCGATTTTAAAGAAACTTAATTTAAACGATAAAAATTATTTTTGAAGCATATTTTTTTCATTTTGATAAAGCACGTATAAATACTTTTTTGGTAATTTATAGGTTGGGGAATTATTATTTGAATTTGACAAGAGGATTGGAAATATTTTTAAGTGAATAAATTATTATTTGTTTAAGTAAACCAAATATATATTTAACTGAAGAAAGTTAAACAGTTGTAAAAGTATGTTTTTCAATTTGTTAATAGAATTGGATGTTTCCCAGTAGAAAATGATCATTATAACTGGATTTTTCTTTTATAGATAATCCTTTAATTTCTAATTAAATAAAACCTCGTAAAAAATTTGAAAAATGAAATGTAGTGATAATTTTTCTCAAATCAAATCTTTCTCAATACTCTTTCTTTTCTTTAACCAAGGTGTTTGTTTTACAATTATGAAAAGTACCAAGCATGTACATGGAATTAAAGATAGCTTATTTGATAAAGCTTTTTTTCTATATTTTAACAAATTTTCATCAATTTTTTTGTAACGTTTAATCACGTAATTGTTTTAGATATTAATTTTTAGTTCATTTTAAATATTTTTTAATGCAATAAATATTAATAATTTCATATTTTACTATTTTTTTACCTGACAAAATCTTTTGATGTATCAATATTTTTTTTTTTTTTTTTATTATTTTTTTTTAGATAAAAATTTAATAAGCAGCGAAAATGCCTATTTGCATAAAATACCAAATAATAAAGAAACAAATTGCGTCGGCATTAATATTTAGTTCTCTAAAATTATATATTTAAAATTACACTGCTCAAAACAATTAAAGGATATTGCAGTTTTAGGTGGATTTTGTATCTGGGAAACTTTTTAGCTGATTGATACATGGTCGACAGACATAGTAGGTTATATGAGAATAAATTACACATGTTTGGCAGAAAAAAATGCATTTTATTGCGCATTTGTGAACAAAAGGAAAAAAACACAATTTGTGCATATGAGAAAAAAAGAATAAGAAAAGGTGTTTTCTTCAAAGAAAATCATTTTCAGTAGGGGGTATGGTTTCCACGGGCGGCCAGCAACCTTGAACACCTTTGAGGCATGGACTCAATTAGGCTATTAATGACGAGTTGGGGTATTCTGCCCCACTCTTCCAGAAGAGCTCTTTCCAGTTCTTGGAGAGTTTGTGGGGGTTGTTGGCGGCCAGAAACTCGTCTTCCTAGAGCGTCCCAAACGTGCTCGATTGGATTCATGTCTGGAGAACACGCTGGCCATTCCATTCGAACGATTCCTTCCTCGAAAAGGAAATCCTCCACCAGGTTTGCACGATGTGGCCTGCAGTTATCGTCCATTAAAATGAAGTTATCTCCGATTGCTGCAGCATAAGGGACTACAATAGGTCTGAGGATCTCATCCCTATATCGGCGAACAGTCAGAGCTCCATCTCGAATGATGTAGAGGTCAGTGCGCCCGTCAATGGAGATGCCACCATACACCAACACTCCTCCACCGCCAAATCTGACACTTTCGTGCACGAACGCAGGATTATTCCTACTGCCACGGTCCCTCCAGATGAAAATACGCCTATTATCCGGATGCACAGAAAAACGGGACTCGTCAGAAAACAGAATATTGCTCCATTCATTTCTCCTCCAGTTGACATGCTCGGTTGCCCACTCCCTGCGGTCGCGACGATGCCTTGATGTTAATCTAACACATACCATCGGTCGGCGAGCATACAGACCTACAGCATGGAGCCGGTTTCGGACAGTCTGAGTTGAAATCGTGGTGCCTGTAGCCGAGCGAAGGTGTTGTTGGAGAAGAGTAGCGTTCATGTTTCGGTGTCTCCGAGCTGTTAACGCTAAATACCGATCTTCATTGGGCGTTGTTGCCCGTCTACGACCTTGCCCTGGTCTTCGGCCTGCACATCCACTCTCCAAAAAACGGTTCCAGATCCTGGAAATGACACTTTGTGACACTCCAATGGCTTGCGCTACTTCGGCTTGATTTTGGCCCCCTTCTAACTTACCAACAATTCTCCAAGCTTCTGAATCTGTCAAATGACTTCGCTGAGACATCGTACTCATCGAAACAAAGCAATCACTGAATGCCGATCATCCTTGTCTTCATTCTCTTTTATCCAGTTGAAAGTCAAATTTCATTCGCTGCCGCTGAAGCGACGTTTTTGACGTCGAACTCAAAATTTGCATACTCCACAGTTTGAAAACCAGAAAAATTTGCATTTGTGATTCTCTTCTTCTATTTTCGGCAAAAAAAATTTCGTTTATATCTTTATTTTATATAAAACTTCAAATATCCTTTAATTGTTTTGAGCAGTGTATTAGCAATATAAATTATACATATATTTAATTGATTTTTCAGAAAATATTATTTGCATTACAAATTTCTATTAAGAAAATGATAATTAGCGTAAAATCATTGAAAAAATATATATCTACATTTGCTCTCTGGGAAATCTCACCATATAAAATCAGGCAAAATTAATTTAAAAATTTCGAAAGACTTATAGACTAATTAATTATATTTTATTTTGTAAGGTGATAAATTTTTCATTCAAATTTGTTTCCTTTCATGGAAAAAAAATAATGCATGATAACTTTGATTCACTAATAAAAAGTAAACCTGCAAATCAATGTGAAAACTTTTTTTTCCGTCTAAACCAGTGTTTCCCAACCTTTTTTAGGCCATGCCCCCCTAAATCATATCTAAAACCTCGATGCCCCCCCTCCTTCCGCCTGTGACAAATAATTCTTATTATATAAAAAAGTGAACTCTTATTCCACTAAAACAGTCCTAAACGTCTTTTAATTGGATCTAAATAAAGAACAGTACATTCACAAAAGAAAAAGAATTAACGCAAAGAAAGTACTTTTGAAGAAATCGTTAATAATAATAATAGTAATAATATTCAGCGATGTACAAAAGCAAATTAACTTTTTTATTATTTAATAGAAAATTGTGATACATAAATAAAAACTTTAATTTTAACTGAAGCTTTTTCTATGATGCTTTTATAATTTTAATTACTGGCAGTAGAAAGAATACTAAATAAATTCAAAACAGACTTGACATGAACAGAAAAAAAATTAATGAGATCCTTATGCTTCATGATGGCTGCAGAGAGCTTTTATATCAGGCTCTAATTTAGTCAAATCTAATATCAAGTCCCCTGGTTTAGTTATGTAAAGTCGATTTCTTTTCTTCAGCAGTAAATCATTTACTGCACTAAAACCACATTCAACTAGGTATGATGATGAGAATTATAACAATATTTTTTTCTCAAATTTTCCTGCATTTGGATATTTAGATTCTGTCTCAGCACAAAGCCATGCCATCACTCTTTTTATACTGAATAAGGTTTTAACTGACTCATCGTTTTGAATTTCAGAGAGTTCTTCTGGGCATCGTATTGAATCATCAGATGATAAGTCCACTAACATTGGCTGCATGACCCATTATGCGAAATCAATTTTATATAAATCAGAAAATCTATCGTTCAGATCAGAAGCCAACATTTTCAAATGATCCACAATAACAGTTATAGCGGCATCGGTCATCTCGCATTATTTTTAACCAGCAAAATAGATCAAACTTTCTCTCAGAAATAGTATGTTTCTGCCATATCTAGCTGAATGTAATAAAGTCAAATATTTTTGCTTTTGCATTTACAAGTGTTTTATCTTTTTTTTTTTTTTAATTGTTTATTCAAGTTTTTCTGTTTTTCCAAGACATCTGCTAAATAACTAACAAATGATTTTCCATCAATGGCTTGTAGGTGTTTCATGTCAGACTTCTTATTTAAAAACTCACCAAGGACATCAAACAACTCCATAAATCTTTTTAAGTATCTTTTTAAGTATATTATGGATCCCTTTGACAGCCATTTTACATCAGTGTGAAGTAAAAGACGAACATTATCTGCGTTTTTACCTTCACAAAACTGCTTTAATAGACGCTCACATTTGGCGTTGGATATTATGGAGGCGATACATCTTACAACAGATTTCAATATATCATTAAGAATAGGTGAAATGTTTTTTTATTCTAAACTCTTGGATGGCACAATGCACAAGAAGCATTTCTGGATTTTCATCTTTCATTAGTTTTAAACATCCAGTTCTCTTATCCATCATAACTGCAGCACCATCTGCTTTGCAAGATGCTATATTTGTCATTGGTATACTATTTATATATAAGTAATTTTTCAATGTATTAAAAATATCAGAGGCAGTAATGGTGCTCTCTAATGAGTTACAGAAAATCAATTATTCAGTAAATTCACCTATATCAACATACCTTACATAAGTAAGCAATACGACTTCACCGTCTCTTAGAGTTGATTCGTCCATTTGTATGGAGAAATTTCTTGGTTTCAGATTTTCAACAAGTTGTGCTTCAATGTCCTCACTCATTTCATCTACTATTCTACTAATAGTATTGTTACAAAGTGGCTTGGATTTCACTCCTTTGTCATCTTTGCCCATGACTGTTTTAAGGAATATTGATATTGATGGTAATCAAATTTTCAACTATAGTGTGATTTTTTCCAGATTTAGCAATGCGTAAAGATATGTCATAACTAGCCTCAAGAGTACAATTTTCTGTAGCAGTTTTTGTGTGAATAGAGACTTAACCGTTGGTCTTTTTTCGATTTTTTTCTTTTGAAGTTCTAAAATAACTTAAATTTGAATTCATATACTCACTATGTTTTGCCTTCATATGTGCTTCAAGACGACCTAGTTTCATAGATTCATTGCTTAATCATTGTTTACAAAAAAGGCAGAAAGGGTGTGCAGTGGTTTCATCGGTGTCTGCCGGTATGAAACCAAATTTTAAGTATTCATCTAAATACATTTTTCAGATTTTTCACAGAAATACTAATTACATTTTTCTAAATATTTTTTTAATACTATACACAATCATATGATAACTAATAATTTGATATGCATATAGTGAAGTAAGCTAAAGTTAACTAGAGTATATGAAAACATCAGCGACGTTTAAATAAATATATAAAAATAGGATTAATTCACTTGTTGTATGACGAAAAATACGACGATTACAAAACAGAAGAGAACCAAATTACTTGATAGAGCATCAAGTAATTTGGCCCAGAGGATTATCAAAGAAAACTACAGAAACAGTTTTTAAAAACAATAGCCGAATATACAGTACAAAATAATTTGTACACATATTCAGAACAAATTGTTCACGCACTTATTTATTCATTAAAAAAAAAGGAAAAGAATGAAATAATTTATTTAACTACTTGGCCTGTTTAAAGCCTATGCAAACTTATACTACATTTAAAAAAAGAAAAGAAAAAAATCCTTATTTAATTGTAGAATTTGCGATTCAATAGCAGAAACATTTCTTTTCATAAATAGTGGTAGGAGGTGGCAGTTAATCCGTGTGTTACTTGAGCCTCATATATTCCAAATAAGTACTTCTGTTCAAAACAAAAACAAATTATGCGAATACAGTTGCATTAACTGAACCTGATTATTTCAAAACATCACAATTTCCATTCATCACACAGAACAAATTTTATTTTAACCTTCTCAACGCCACAAACTGATATATCTGTTCACTAAGCGGTAGGTTTCTCTGCAATAGAAGCATTGTTTAAATTAATGTATTTCTACAAATATAATGCAGTTTTTAAACGTTGAGTAATGATTAATAATCTAAAGGATTATATTCATTTATTTAATTAAGATTTTTATATTATGTTCAAAAATTCAGCTTTTTTTAGCATTTTAAAAAATTACACAGAAAACAATATTAAAATTTTGCCCTTTTGCTCGGTGGCCAGAGGATTTTAAAAAGTATAAAGAATAAATTATGAATTATAAGAAAAGAAGTGGTAAGTATTAAAGCTTATTTTAAAACTTTAAACTAGAAAACGCATATGGAATAAGAAATTTTGAATATAGTTCAATTAATTGAATGATGAATCAATTAATGAAATTTGAATATAGCCAAGTCAATAAATTTAAGTTTTAAAATTTTATGAAATCAGAAAATGAAAGTTATTAATTGAAATTATCATAAAAAATATGTTTAAGAATTAAAAATATTATTGAAATATGATAATTTCCAATATAGTCATTGCTAAGTTAAACCGCTACATCCGTAATATAATGGAGGTAGCAGTTAAACACATTAAAATAAAATAAATTATGACATCATACAAAAAGAAAAAATCTTGAAATAATTAACGGATATAAAATGCTATTATACAGTTTCATAACTTATTTTAAATAAGTGTTGTATTTATATTACTATTAGGAGACGCCACAATGAGAGGCCATTCCCGCTGAATTGAGATATTTGTAATTCTTTCCGAGAACTATTAAAAAATGTTGTCCCTGACTATATTCCAGAATCAGATATTCGCTCTAGGATCCTAAAATAAAGATCTCTAAAAAATGCATTTTAATTGATTGATAGAACTTCTGGTCATGTATCTGACGGTAGCGCTTTATCTTGTGTTTTCTCAAGTGTCAATTTAAAACAGTTAAAATTAAAAAACAATGTTTTAATACAGAAAATTTATTTCTCAAAATGCTTTTTAAATTTTTGTTTAATTTTTATTATTTTTTAAAAAAATCTTTCAAACTGTTTTAGGATTTAAAGAACTGACATCTGAATTTCTCCAAATTCTCAAATTGCCCCCCAAAAAAGTCAGATTGCCCCCCTGTGGGGCGTACGCCCCCCGTTGGGAACCACTGGTCTAAACTTAAAAACATTTTCGTCATAATTTGAAATTAACTATTGACAACAATTTTACGAATATTTTTTTAATCTATACTAATATTATAAAGGAGTAAAGATTGTTTGTTTGTTTGTTTGTTTGTTTGTTTGTTTGTTTGTTTGTAGGGGGTAATCTCTGAAACTACCGAACCGATTTCAAAAGTGATGGTGGCAAATTGATGGTGACAACCCCTGCTCCAACATAGGCTATATTTTATGTCGGTGACACTAACCCTAGGGGGTGCAGGAGCGAAAAACGTTCTAAAATTGCGATTTTTAGCTCACAGGCTATCAAAGCCTGAGAGCTTATGTGCCCGCCGGTTCTTTATGTATGTATGCGATAACTCTTCATAGAAATATCCGTTTTCCTTCAAATTTTGTTTATAGATTCACTGTGTTAAGGCGCTTCCCTGATTAGTTTTCGGGATTGATTGGTTAAGTATAAAGGGGGAGAACGGGGGGCTATTCCCCCCCTTTGGTGGGGAAATGGGTTTTCCATGCAGAATTATTCCGTTTTCCTTCAAATTTTGTTTATAGGTTCACTGTGTTAAGGCGCTTCCCTGATTAGTTTTCGGGATTGATTGGTTAAATGTAAGGGAGGGGAACGGGGAGGGGGGGGGCTAATCCCCCCTTAATTTATATAAATAGCTTTTTCATGCAGAATTATTCCGTTTTCCTTCAAATTTTGTTTATAGGTTCACTGTGTTAAGGCGCTTCCCTGATTAGTTTTCGGGATTGATTGGTTAAGTATAAAGGGGGGGGAACGGGGGCTATCCCCCCCCCCCTTTATTTATATAAATGGGTTTTTCATGCAGAATTATTCCGTTTTCCTTCAAATTTTGTTTATAGGTTCACTGTGTTAAGGCGCTTCCCTGACTAGTTTTCGGGATTGATTGGTTAAATGTAAGGGGAGGGGAACGGGGAGGGGGGGCTAATCCCCCCCCTTAATTTATATAAATGGGTTTTTCATGCAGAATTATTCCGTTTTCCTACAAATTTTGTTTATAGGTTCACTGTGTTAAGGCGCTTCCCTGATTAGTTTTCGGGATTGATTGGTTAAGTATAAATGGGGGAACGGGGGGGCTAATCCCCCCTTAAATTATATAAATGGGTTTTTCATGCAGAATTATACCGTTTTCCTTCAAATTTTGTTTATAGGTTCACTGTGTTAAGGAGCTTCCCTGATTAATTTTTGGGATTGATTGGTTAAATGTAAGGGGGGGGGGAACGGGGAGGGGGGGCTAATCCCCCCTTAATTTATATAAATGGGTTTTTCATGCAGAATTATCCAATTTCCTTCAAAATTTGTTTATAGGTTCATTGGGTTAAGACGCTTCCCTGATTAGTTTTCGGGATTGATTGGTTAAGTATACAGGGGGGAACGGGGGGGGGGCTAATCCCGCCTTAATTTATGTAAATGGGTTTTTCATGCAGAATTATCCCATTTACTTCAAATTTTGTTTATAGGACCACTGTGTTAAGGCGCTTCCCTGATTAGTTTTCGGGATTGATTGGTTAAGTATAAAGGGGGAACGGGGGGCTAATCCCCCCCCCCTTAATTTAGAGAAATGGGTTTTTCATGCAGAATTATCCCATTTCCTTCAAATTTTGTTTATAGGTTCACTGTGTTTAGGCGCTTCCCTGATTAGTTTTCGGGATTGATTGGTTAAGTATAAAGGGGGGAACGGGGGGCTAATACCCCTCTTATTTTATATAAATGGGGTTTTCATGCAGAATTATCCCATTTGCTTTAAAATTTGTTTATAGGTTCATTGGGTTAAGACGCTTCCCTAATTAGTTTTCGTGATTGATTGGTTAAGTATAAAGGTAGGGAACGGGGGGTGGCTAATCCCCCCCCCCCCTTAATTTATATAAATGGGTTTTTCATGCAGAATTATCCCATTTGCTTCAAAATTTGTTTATAGGTTCATTGGGTTAAGACGCTTCCCTGATTAGTTTTCGGTATTGATTGGTTAAGTATAAAGGGGGGAACGGGGGGGGGTAATCCCGCCTTAATTTATATAAATGGATTTTCATGCAGAATTAATCCGTTTTCCTTCAAATTTTGTTTATAGGTAAACTGTGTTAAGGCGCTTCCCTGATTAGTTTTCGGGATTGATTGGTTAAGTATAAAGGGAGGGAACGGGGAGGGCTAATCCCGCCTTAATTTATATAAATTAGTTTTTCATGCAGAATTATTCCGCTTTCCTACAAATTTTGTTTATAGGTTCACTGTGTTAAGGCGCTTCCCTGATTACTTTTCGGGATTGATTGGTTAAGTATAAAGGTGGGGAACGGGGGGTGGCTAATCCCCCCCTTAATTTATATCAATGGGTTTTTCATGCAGAATTATCCCATTTGCTTCAAAATTTGTTTATAAGTTCATTGGGTTAAGACGCTTCCCTGATTAGTTTTCGGGATTGATTGGTTAAGTATAAAGGGGGGGAACGGGGGGCTAATCCCCCCTTAATTTAGATAAATGGTTTTTCATGCAGAATTTATCCGATTTTCTTCAAATTTTGTATATATATTCATTGTAATTAGAGACTTCCCTGATTAGTTTATGGGGTTCATTAGTTAACTATGAGGGGGGTAAAGGGGGGATGACCCCCCCTTAATATATTGTTGATTTATTTATTTTTCGAGGGGCTTATTTCAAATTCTTTGAAATAAGACCATAATATACAATTAGTGTGAATAGCTTGTGAGCTCAATGCCCTCAGTTTAACTGGGCAGTTTTCTTTTTATTTTTTATACTGAAGGAGCTAGAAATTTGAAATTTGGCATTGTAGTTACTTATAAGATGTAAATGCTCTCTACGAACAAAATAAAAAAGAAATCGAAATTTAAAAGTGTGAAATGAGCGAAAAGCGTTCTAAAAACATTCTAAATTACAATATCTATGAAATCTCTGGAACTATCGAACCGATTTCAAAAGTGATTGTGGCAAATTGATCGTGACAACCCCTGCTCCAACATATATTTTATGTCAGTGCCTCTAACCCCAGAGGGGTGTAGGAACGAAGAACGTTTTAAAATTGCGATTTTGTTTATACTGAAAGAGCTAGAAATTAGAAATTAGAAGTTTGGCATTGTAGTTACTTATAACATGTAAATGCTCTCTTAAACCAAAAAAAAAAAAAATCGAAATTTAAAAGGGTGAAATGAGCGAAAAGCGTTCTAAAAACATTCTAAATTACAATTTCTATGGAATCTCTGGAACTACAGAACCGATTTCAAAAGTGATGAAGGCAAATTGATGGTGACAATCCCTGCTCCAACATAGACTATATTTTATATCAGTGTCACTAATCCCAGGGGGGTGCAGGAGTGAAAAAGTTCTAAAATTGCAATTTTTTTTATATTGAAGGAGCTAGAAATTTAAAAGTTGGTATTGTACTTACTTATAAGATGTAAATGCTCTCCAAGAACAATTTTTTTTTTTTAATTTGAAATTTAAAAGGGTGAAGTAAGCGAAAAGCGTTCTAAAAACAGTCTAAATTACAATTTCTATGAAATCTCTGGAACTACAGAACCGATTTCAAAAGTAATAGTGGCAAATTGATGGGGACAATCTCTACTCCAACATAGGCTATATTTTATGTCGGTGCCACTAACATCAATTAGGTGCAGGAGCGAAAAATGTTCGAAAATAGCGACTTTTTTATACTGAAGGGGCAAGAAATTTGAAATTTAGCACTGTAGTTACTTATAAGATGTAAATGCTCTCTAAGAATAAATTTTAAAAAAATTGAAAATTAAATGGGTGAAATGAGCAAAAAGCGAAAGTCATTCTAAATTACAATTTCTATGGAATCTCTGGAACCACGGAACCGATTTCAAAAGTGATGGTGACAAATTGGTGGTGACAATCCCTGCTCCAACAGCCTCTTTAATAAAAAGCTATGCGTTGCCGACGACTGGGTTTTTCGCTAATTGTTGCAACAGATTATTCTCGGAAAATGAAACATTTGAAGTTACTGAAAAAAATAATAGCTCGAAAAGTATTTTTCAGAAAATTGTTAGACAAACTGCGTTTGACAGGTAAAAAATTGTATTTTTCTTGATATAAATTTCAAATCTAATAATTATGCCGTTTTTCAAATATTGAATTTCAAAAATTAACAAATTTCCCAATGGAGCACCATAGTGAAACCTTCATGCGTAAAAAGATAATGATAAGGGCGACGTGTCCTGACGTGTATATTGGCTAGAGCACGAGTCACAAATTATAGTAGCCTTATTATTCTGTTAAAATATAAAAGTTATTTATGAAATGTCAATATTTTGTTTGATTAAAGTTTCGTTAAAAGAAATTGACCAGCGTAGCGGGCGTAGCTTGCTAGTAGAAAATACAACGAAATAGCCTTTTGCCAAATTAAATAAAATTTTGACAACGTTTTGAAATATATTTTTTAGTGTATTATGATACATTTTAGCTTCTTTTTTAATTAGTTTTGTTTTATTACAGAGCAGTTTTCAAATTATTTATGCAATATAACTTGAAAATTACTATAAAGTCAATCATGTGCTGTTAAAAGTTTCGTTTTAAAAAACAATTTTGTACCTATATTTAAACCTATTCACCTACAAAGAATGTTTCTACATCTTCCACCCGGGTCACTGAAACGTATAGTAAGAATATATACTTATATTTCTTTTAAATGCTAAAAGATGAAAACTAAAAACATCATATTCAGTAAAATAATTTTTATTAGATTGTTTACATATTTCAGCTCACTCCGAGCTATTATCACAAACAAATGAGAATATTCTTTAAAACAACCAATAAGGACAGAGAAGCAACAGAAAATAAAACATTTTAATGTGTTTCATACATTTTCCATTTCACACACGACGACACTTTACATGCGGCAGATGGTGGATAGCACTGAACAATAAAATGTTTTACTTTCTGTTGCTTCTCTGTCCTTTATGGGTTGTTTTCACTTTTCTTCTTAGTCTGTCTAGCGCCGACGATTTTCGTGCTACAGGTACCGTTCCAACACTTTTTATGGTTTTTGACTATGAAGATCACATTCCGATAAAAAAAAGTAGGTGTTGCCATTTGAAATTTTCGAAATTTTGTCACTGTAACCGTAACTGTTGAAATTTAACTGTTGTTTTTCACATGATTCTTGAGCGCATACCTCAAAATACTTTAAACCAAAATTTCATTCAGTTTCTGTGAACGATATGACAGTTAGGGACTCATATATCGGGATAGTTTTTTTTATAATCACCCTTTATATGGAATCTATTGAACTCCGAAAACGGACAAGCTTAAAACTTAAGTTTTACTGACTGGATTTCCAAATGTAATTTTAATAGGAAGGTTTTAGTATATTGAACATCTTTAATTATACATGGTAAATCAAAATGATTGATCTGATTAAAAATAACAATAACTCAATTGTTAAAAATAATTGGAAGAAAAGCTTTAAGTATATTATAGTAAAAGGACAGCGATTTCATAGCTGCTGTATGTGGCGATTTTTAGTCACACAGATAATAGCATTGTGATAGTCCATTTTTCAACTTATATTGTAAATGCATTGCGTATGACTGCTGCTTATGGATATATTCCTTTTTTGCCTGTAAATGTGATCCAACTGAAAGTGCACTTAGACAATGCACTGACATGAGTGTCTATACAAACATTATTCACAATATCTGGCGCAAAATGGATTGATTGTTTGATTGATTGGTAGATTTCATGGATGTTTTGTGAATGACTTAAAGGAGCCACATGGAACAGTTATGTAGTTTGCAAACAAAACTTTGAGCTTCTTTCTATGACGTGCTTGGAGTGTTTCTACCGATTATTGTTCATAACAAAGTTATTGTTATTTGTAATCAGGGTAATCATTTTGACTTACCCTGTATACACTGTAAAAAAAATTTGGTGTAAAGTTCGTGAGAAAACCTGTGGCACCCTTCTGCCACAGGTTTTCCCAGGAATTTCACCAAAGAAATTCCAGGAAACTTACACAAGTCAGTTACACACAAAACATATGGAACTTTACACAGATCACCAATCACTCTTTCACAATAATTCCGAAAAGTTACACAAAAGTTCAAAAGTATACCTGAGAAAACTAAGGAATGTTACACACAAAACATATGGAACGTTCACAGTTGATCAGTAAATTCCACTTTCTCAAGTATTCCGAAAAGTTACACAACATTGTGGAAGATGTTACACCAGATTTCTCGGTATTCTCGGAGTAGCAGAAATAACCCGAGAAAACCCAGGAATGTTACACTGTAAACGTCAGGATCATTACGCAGATTTTTTACAGTGTATAGTTTGGTTACAGCGCCTACAATACGTAGTGTGGAAATCTGCTACAAAATATTTCTACAAAATTGAATCCAATAAATGTACAACGTTGCTGAAAAGATAACGATGGGATCGCAGCACCATCTGCTAGCTGTTCTCAACGTAAACATTGTATGTTAACCGAAACATTGTGAATGTTTCGGCTGGAATGATCGCCTTATTATCGTAGGAGCACTGTTGCACATTTATAGGCTACAACTTTTTAGCACTTTTTAAAGCATTACAAAGATTGCCGGTTTCCACACTATATATTCTAGGTGCTGTAGTTTGGTTATAGAAGTATAGCGATATGATGTTTTTGAAAAATCATACAACTGACGTATCAACTCAATTTCAGCTCCAAAATGATAAATTTTGAAGGATATGTACTTTTTGTAACGTATGGTAAAATAGGAAACTTTTTAAAGAATATTTTAAATAAAGTTCAGATAATAAGTATTTTAAATATTAACCTGTTGGATGCGTAAATGAAATTTGCTAATAAGATAGTTTCTTATTCTATATTTATTTCTTTATTTAGTTTGAATTAAGCAAGCACAAAAGTATTTTATGTATGCAAAGTGCAATACCGTAATTGCTTATGCAAAATATATTATATACGTTCATGATTAATGAAACTTAAATTCTCAAACAGACATTTAAAATTTTAAAAAAGTCATTTAGTGTAAAAAATATATAATATGCATATCTGTTATACACATATAGTTTTATTCTCTAATTTATTTTTCAGGCCGGAGTCCAAATTACACAGAATATTCTAAAAGCTTTGCAATTTTTATTATTCTTATTATTAGATGTTTTTATCTCATTAATTATTATTTATTGATATTAACATTTTTAATTTCATGTTTCAAAAAAATTTAACATAAATAAAAAATTAGTATAATGTGATGAAAATCCTTTTTTAAAAAATAAAGTAATTAAGCACTATTCGAAATTGTGTAACAATTGCTGTTTCACCGTTCAAATCATTCTACCTAAACACAAATCATTTTCAATTTTATCATCAAATTTTATTTAAAATTAAAATTAAAACAAATTTCAACATAGAATAACGAAATAGTAAAAAAAAAGATACATTGTAAGATGCTTGTATGATAAAATTCATAACATATCACAGAATTGCAATTAAGTAAATACATGAAAAATAGTTATCCTAGTTGAAATAATTTTAATTAATATGACTTCGTAACTGAACATAACAAAAATATTTTCATAAAACTCAGAAATTTAATATTAAATACAGAGGTAAATCACATAAATGATTTTTCTGTGAATCTGCCATTTATGAATAATTAGCATTTATTCCAGTTTTAAAAATATTAACTCGTAATTTAATTTAATATATATATATATATATATATATATATATATATTAGTAATCATTATGTGTTTAAAGTGGGATACGTTATATTTTTAAATAGAAGATCACTATTATATTACTGCTGCTAATTGTTAAGCTTAACGAATATTTTTATACGTAAATGAAATTTTATAATCATTAAATATGTTTTTTAGCATTTTCCAACATAGTTGAAAAGTATCAATTCGGTTTATCTGACCGTCTGTCTGTCTGCCCGTGCACTAACTCGCGTACATGTACTCAGATTTTCATGAAATTGATAAATGTTAATGAGGTTTATGTGGCATGTTTAGTATTGAAAATGAAGTATGTTTCACCTGTTACACTTACAGGGATCTCAAAAGAATTCCGTTACATTGTGGTCTATGGGGGAAAATCCTTTGCAATGTATTTTAATCACGTTACACTTTTTCAAATATATTGAAATTAATATACATAGCTGAAGTGAACTACAAGATGCTTATTATCAAATATGATACGTCTATCACTTATGGTTAGCTTACAGGGGTACTCAAAAGAATTTCGTTATATTATGGTTTATGGGGAAAATCGTTTACGGTGCATTTTAATCATGTTGCACAATTACAAACATAATAAAATTCATATCAGTTTCTGTGGTGCTCTAAAACATGCTTTCTGTTTAATGTCTTGTGTAAATCATTTGTCATTCATTTACAGGGCCACACTAAAGTATCGGTCATATAATGGTCTACAAGGAAAAACTGTTAGCAGCGTATTTTGATTGTGCTACACTATTTCACATATAATGAAATTAATATACATTACTGAGTCTTACTAGAAGATATATATTGTGTAATATGATATGCACAGCATTTCTTGTTCATTTACAGGGTCACACAAAAGATTTCAGATACAGCACTGTATCCGAAAGCCTGTTTATAAGCGATTATTGCTGGAATTGGACTTTCAGTTAGGTATGTGTTTTAAGTTTAACTAAGTTTTTGAATACTATGTGGTGTGTACAAATATTATAGATCATATACAGGGTTACAGAAAATAATTCGTAAACATTACTGTGTATCAGCGTAAATTGCTTAAAGACTGTTTTAATCGGGTTAAGCATTTTAAATGGGAGCTACATTTAGTATACTAAGAAATGTTTGTAGAATATAAATAAAATCATATGCAGGGCCGCTCAAAGAACTGGATGCATGACCGTCTATGTATGATAATTTCTGGAGGTATTATTTCAATAGTTTTAAGCGTATATTTGCGTGAATTAAACTGTAGTTTAACATGCGGCGTGTATAAAATTCTTAAGGTAATATACAGGGCTGTACAAAATAAATGAAGTATGTTTCCGTCTATTGGTAGAAACTGCTGAAAATAAATTTTCAACTGTATTATTAAACTAAATTGTAGCATACTATATAGAGTATATACGAATATATAAATTATATACAGGGCTCGATAAAAGAAATGGACTACTTTTCCGGCTTTGGACGGTAATTGCTGAAGTTTGGCTTTCAACTGCGTTATGCTTTTTCTAAAATGTTGTCTTAGGTACCTTATTTACCTGATTAAATAGCGAAGTTTCGTTAAAGTAGTCTGTAAGTGTTGGAAAATGTTTCATAATATATGCTTGCTGCATAATTTTTCTTTCTTGTTACATATTTTAAAAGAGCTAAAATGCCGTTAAAAACTGTTAAACACGAAAGAAAAACTGCCTTTATGACAGATTTTATGTACGCACTAAAATGATTTACTAATAAACAGTTTTTAACACTTTCCAAAACAGTTGAAAATTGTTTATGATTTCGGTTTCTCTGTCTGCGGTCTGTCTGTTTGCCGTCTGTCTGTCCGTGCTCTAAATCTGTTATATATACTCGGATTGCCATGCAATATTTATCTGACTATTATTATATTGAAGTTTACTATAGAAAGTTCGATATTGAAAATGAAGTATGTAGCACTTAGATTTTGTTTAAAAGGAAGCACAAAAAAATTCCGTCACATAATGTCCTTTGGAGAAATAACTTTTTCCATGTATTTTACTGATGCTACAATATTTCAAATGTAATGAGATTGACATGCATCACTGAGCTGGACTACAAAATGCTTTACAAGAAATATAGAATAAGTAGCATTTATAGCTCGTTTACAGAGGATCTCAAAATAATTCCATTACATTATGATCTATGGGAGAAGATTGTTTGCCGTGCATTTTAATGATATTTTGATACTTAAAACATAATTAAATCCCTAAAGTACACTACAACATGTTTTCTATAGATTATGGAGTGCGTAGCATTTACAGAGACACACAAAGAATTGAGTTGCAGAACTGAATAAGATGGATAATTGCTGGAAGTGGGTTTTCCTTTATAATATGCATTTTTAAGCTTATCTAGTTTTGGATTTAATATATCCGTGATAAGATATAATAAAATTAGTTTTTAAATCCGCAAATTGTATTCTTCAAACTAATCTGATAAAACACTTATAGATTTTACACACACATTTATTAAATAATTTCTGTTGAATAATATGTAAAATAGCGTTACAAGTTTAGTGAGGTTCTAATTTTTGGGTAAATTTTTAAGCAGTGTGCTAACATAAATGTAATACAAAATAACAATATTCCAGAATACGATATCATTCAACTCATTATAACAAAAAAAAATATTTTTAGTTAAAATTAAAGCATAAAAATTAGTAGAATATATAAACAATTGAGAACAATATGAAACATAAAAACGAAAATAAAAGTACTCATTTAATACCATTTTTAGGATATCCTAATAAACATTTTTTCACATGAAAGTAACAGACAACTAGTGGAAAAATTCAAGTATACAGTCATCTAAACACAGGCATGATACTTGAATTAATGGAATTCCAAAGAAAATTCTATAAAACCTTGAAATAAATTATTACTGTGCAGTTTTTTTATGACATATTTAGGATTTGTCAAATCCTAAAGAAAAAAATTCATTTTATTAATCGTTATTTTTCTTGGGGGTGGACGGGGTATTCATTCCAGTTTACTTAAAAGCCTGACATATATTTATAATTTTTCTTTGATACTTTATTTAACTTTTTGATAAAAAAATGTAACGAAATCAACAAAATACCACTCAAAAAATTATAATATTTTAATACCAAATCAACATGATTAAATATTCATATCTATGTACGTTTTTTCAAAATAAACCATTCATCATATCGGGCGTGCTAAAATGGACTGCTTGATTTTAAATTTCAATAACTTCCAAACGGTGACAAATAATTAAAAAAATCTTTCAGGAGAGTAATGTATTATATCAGGAGCTTTTTTTACTGCGATTCCTGATTTAGTTCGAATTACCAGAAATAGATGGAGCTGCAAGCGATAGGAGTGCAATCCATGCCAAAACTAAAATCAACCAGCATGCATGCGAAGGAAGGAGGTTCAATACATAGAATAGGTCTCATTCGCTAATACAATCTTGTTCTTCGAGCCCGATTCTGAATAAGGTTTTATGGGTGAATAAGACCCACTCCATGTATTGAACCTCCTTCCTTTGCATCAATGCTGGGTTCTGCCTCGATTGGAGGCATAGTGCTCGCAGCGCCATCTATTGCTGGGAATTTGAACTAAAATCAGGAATCGTATTAAAACTAGTCGGATGTGTCAATCCCTAAAACTTTCTTCTTCTATCTCACACAGGTTTCGCATACACTAAAAAGAATCAGCACCAATTTATATCAAGGTCTAACTGAAACTCACGTTTTATTAAATTCCGTGCACTATTTCATGAGATATACTATTTTAATTTTAATGCCTGAGGAAGACCACTCGGCTGAGGGCGAACCCAGCCGTTGAGCGTTTAATGTCTTCCCCGGCTAACTCCCCGGCACGCAGGGATTAAACGTGGCAGTACAGACTTCGCCATGGCGGGTCCTGCCGGGCAAAGCCCCACGCGACAGGTGGCAGGAACTAAAGACACACAAAAAAAAATTACAGGGTCTGTCTCTGGAACCAGCGTTCCTACGCGACAAGAAGCAACAGACAGGGTGGACGAGGTCCACAAGTGCGCCTTCACCAGTTGTACAGTCCGCTTATTTAGTAGAAGGGTGCAGTTCTTAGGTAAGACTGTACCATTTGTACAGTTCGTAAATGACGGCACTTGAGATGTGGAGGAGCCAGTGTGAGATTCCCACGCGACAAGGAGCGCCACACAATTGCGCTGAAACCCTCACACTGGATGGAGGCTGGATGCACTTTGTGTTACAGGTGACTATACGTTGCTTGCTGACCAGACTTGCGGTTCCCGATAAGAATAGATAATTAATGGGGACTCAGCCCCTGCTAGGAAGAGAACATTACTTGCGGATGAAAGAAACAATTAAGCTGCAAAATAGCTAAAGGAGAAAGCTAAGCAGATAAAAATGATGGAATGATTACGTTAATGACTAAAATAAGCGATTTATTATTAATTTATGGAGAAAGAAAACTGCTTTGAATGATTAAGTTCTGTTAGATAGGTCTAATAGTAATTTGTAAATTTCTGAAAGTTTATGAGTTAAGATGGGACGCGTAATTATGTTCAGCAGCCAAGAAGGAGGTGGGTTAGAAGGAGCAGGCCTAAGATGCCAAGCAACAGTCAGTGGGCAGGAGAAGTAATAATGCGTGGGGCTACCAATATCGCCGCACTCGCACACATTGGTTCGTGAAATTTTAAATTTGAAGAGGTAATTTTTAAACGGGCCATGCCCGGATAAGAAAGCACTTGTATAGGGAGTGAGGTTCAGTAGCTCTCTGGAAACTTTTGGAATTAGGTTGTAAGTGTGTCTACCTTTTGTGGAGGTGTCCCAGTAGATTTGCCAGTTGGGGAGTATTTTAGATTTGAGTTCTCTGCGAATAAAAGATGGGGGTACCGGAAGAGAGAAGTCTATTGATTGGCGTTTGGTGGCTTCTTTTACAAGGCTGTCCGCCAGCTCATTGCCTGCGATACCAATGTGTGCAGTGACGTGGCCAAGGGTAACTTTTTTGTACAGTTGGTGAAGTTTGATTTTAATTTCCAGTATGAGAGGGTGTTTTGTCTTGAGATATACTATATGACTATCGCTAAAATCGTATAAATCCTGCAAAATGCTGCATAGCAGCGCCACCTGCTGGGCGATTTTTACCAAAAACTAATCAGCACCCATTTATATCAGGGACTAACTGAATCTAAAGTTTTATTAAATTCCGAGAATTAGTTCTTGAGATAGAGCTATTGCGGAAATTGCGAAAAATGCTGCATAGCAGCGAAACCTACCGGGCAATTTTTACCAAAAACTAATCAGCACCAATTTGTATCAGGGACTAACTGAATCTAAAGTTTTATTAAATTCCGAGCATTAGTTCTTGAGATAGAGCGCCCACAAAAGTTTTGTCACATACAGACAGACAGACAGAGTCACAGACAGAGGTCACCGTTTGAAAGTTATTGAATTTTAAAATAAGTCAGTCTATTTTAGGACACCCGGTACTCTGAAAGGGCAATTTTTTATAAACAATAGTACCGAGAACACACAAATTCGCAATAAGTAATTTTGCATGTAGTAGCGGAAATTTGATTTAAATAATGTACGAGCATAGCATATATAAGACTTTGAAATGCTAGTAACAAAATAGCTGTCTTGGGTACAGGAAAATATTTAACTGACTTAGATCACGGACAAATATTGTGCTCGGGTAAAACTAAAAGGTCAATTTCAGTCAAACTTTTGAGAATGTCTCGTAATACCGTAGCCCATATATTTACTAACAAGACAGGGCATTTACAGAAACATCTGTAATGACAGCTTTAAATAGCGTCACTAGCATCGCTAGTGACAAGGACGACAAACTAACAAGCTTCCGAAATTTACTTATATATATGATATTGTTTATACTCTATTCTTGTAATATCTATTATTTGAATCTTTTCTGTTCTCTCATAGTTGGCGTGTTGTTTAATTGTCTTTTTAAAATCTATAATTTTTATTCTTATTGAAACAAAAGCTCTTTTCAGAATTTTTTTAATATTTGGAATTCTAAATTTTTGTTCTTAGCTTTTCCTATCAATAGCACAAAACGGTAAGTACTTCCATAAATTTTCGTTCTTAGCTTTTCCTACAGATAACACAAAATGGTAAGTACATCCATAATTTTCATTGCTGAATATTGTTTGCCAGCTTTTGCAATATAAAACACGTACAAAATATTAATTTCTGTAGCACGAAATTTGTTTTTATGCGTTTTGGCAGCCATAATGTTTTAATTGAAATAATCAAAAACGAAAAACCCATATAAATTAAATATTTATGTAGTTGACATGTGAAAATTAAAATATTTATTATACTTTTCCGTGCAACTATAATAATATTATACCTAATCATAGTAAAAATAAGAACATTACGATATCAAAATTCAGATTTGGGGATGAAAATTAGCGAATATCATATAATACATAAGTACACCGCACACACAAAAAAATAACTACTTAAGAAAACGTCATTTATTCATCTAGATAAATCAATATATTTTCTAAACCCAATAAGACTATAGCCGTTTCTCTTTTAAAGTATTCAAAAGATTGTATTTTATTTACACTAAAAACAAACTTTTTATTTTCTCTGTAAAAAACTTCGATTTTTAAGATTTTTGAGAAAAATGTTTTAATATATTAAGCTTTATGAATTTTTTTTTTTTTTTAAATCTATCTAAAAAAAATTTTCCTGCAAAGTAAGGAGGGCTGCTACTGGCGAGTATTTTTATATTTTTTACGCATCACTATTTAAAAAAATATAATTTTATAGTATATTTCTCTTGCACACACATGTTGTCAAAGTGTATGTGAAAAAAAATTGCTTTGAGAAAGTGGTACGAGATAATAGTCGCCAAAATAGTCGCCAGTGGCAACCCTGAGTAGGAATGTTTATTTCTAAAATTTCCAAATTTTTCATCGATACGTTTTTAATATCATGAAGAATAAGACATTTCTGATACTTGTAGCGTACATTACTTTGTATAATTTTATAATATGCCATTACTTTTCGTGTGTTTTAATTCCGATTATATCATATTTACTTGATTAATAACATAAGGACGATTTTTCGCTTATTTTGTGTTGCAATAATATTGTTCACTCATAATTTACGAAAAAAAAAACCCTATAAACTTCAGTTGAAAGTGTAAAAATTTTAGCATTAAAAAATATATATATATTAAAGTAGACGCTTAATAGTAAAAAAATTCTGCATACGAGAAGTTTCTTCCCCTTTGTCACTAGAGGCGCTGCGATCTGCATCAGATTACCATTACGCTGTATGATAGTGTCCTATCTTGTTGGTTAATCTATAATGTAGCCAAAGTGTATAAAGAACATGTAATTCCCGGTGCTATTTCTTGTAATAAATTGCATATGATATAGGATCTAGATTGTAAACGTATAAAGTTATATGAATATTTGATTATATTAATTTGATGCCAAATTGCTACAATTTTGTTAAATATTTTGTTGATTTTATTATTTTTCACCCAAACAAGTTTGAAAAAGCATCAAAGGAAAACTCTGTTAGCTTTTTCAGTATATGAAATACGTTAAAACTGCTCTTGATTGGGAAAACTGATGCAAGAAATCAACAACGAATAAACGAAATCAACGAAGACTCGGTTGTATAAAACCTCAGACTAAGAACCACGTAGCTTCTTTGAAACGGATTACTGCAGATTGTAATACAGATGCTTCTATAAGCATATACAAAAGGGACTATTCGCCAAAGGTGGGAAAAGCTAGATATAACAGACAACAAATGTATCATTTTCATATTTGACTAGAAGATACAGAGTTATGAGGAAGAAGTTTGTAATATCTCACCGACATTCGAATGTTGATATTTGGAAAAATGTTATCTGGCCAGATTAATCAATATTTCAACTTCAGCACATTGATGGTGAAGTGCGGTAGTGATGTACATGTCGCGAAAAAAAGTCATGCCAGACGTTTATTCTAGAAATAGATGGTGGTTTTTCAGTCTGCAGTTTTTTAAGGTTAGATGTCTAGGCCTACAGCTAAATTTTGTCCTGTTCCGTTTACGTTGACTTCCTTACAATTTGACCGACAATATACAATTTGATCTATCCTTAACAAGAGAAAGGAATGCTAAGATATTGGGTGATCATTTACGTCCATTTATCCAAACCTTTTTTCCTCTAATAGTGATGCCATCTTCCAACATGATAATGCCACACCGTATCGCTCAAATAACAGCATTCGAGTGAGTTTAAAACAATCAGTTGATCTCCTAGATTGTCAGTTATCAATCCAAATGATAATTTTTCGGACCTATTTTCAACGCTGTAGTTAAGAGCTCTTGTTCCACGAACCTGCTGACAGGTTTGTTGCGACAGGCACTTGGGAATTGTTTGCGAAAATAGTTACTATTGCATTTCCAAAATCTCATTTCTGAATTACAAGGCACATTTCTAACTGCATTTATTCCAGAAAAAGGTGGATATATATTTGGAGATTGAAAGTAAATCTTCACTCAAAATGGAGACTGCATACTATTTAACGAAAACTATGTTACAGAATTTTTTACTTTATGTATTTACATAAAAAAGAAGCAACATTTTCTATATTTTATAAGCAGACATTGTTAGGGCGCATAGAAACATACCTTTAAGGAATTGTTCCATTCAATCGTATTACGATGCCCTTATTTCGCAAACTTGCAAGTCTGTCTGAGAGAGCCATGCATAAAACGACATCCCATTCTTAACAAACGATTTTGTGGTTTTCAACAAAAGGGGGTTTAAACAAAAGAAAGAGGCGTTGATTATCTATCAGCATGCTCCACCGCTTGACTTTTGAACTTTAGACATGATAAGAAAATTATAAAAGATGAAAGGAAGCGCTTGACCAAATCAAAGATAGCGCCAAATTAGACAGCGCTCAGTTTGCACCTTTAATTATCTTTCGAACTAAGGCTATTTCTCCACGTAATTCCCGTGACGTGGGCACCACTGAAAGCTCTGTCGCAGCCATCTACTGAAAAGATGATAAGTTCACTGGAGGTAGGACATCTACACATATGCTACTTGCTGAAGGTGTAAAAAAATGTCTTTTTAGTATGTATATTCTGAGAATGCGCTTTTCACATGAATAGATATTTTCAAAAAAGAGATAGATAATTTCAAATGTTATATTTTTAATCTTTCTCTAGAATGTTCATTTCTCATTTAGTGTTATTTGTGCTATAAAATATCCCGTTGGACACTATAATTTTTATTTAGTGGGAAAATAATTTATGGGCTTTCTTTAATTAATCATTGCAAATATATCGAAAAACTGTTCATTTAAAATTTTTACAGCAATATCTTATATTTGGTTACAATAGAAACTAGACTTTCATACGATATGCAGCTTTTTGTCTTAGAAAAAATAGGTTTTCTCATTTACTACATAACACATAGCACTTAAATGACCTAAGCCCAGCTAGGGAAAAATAAAACAATGCTATTAATATGCACATCAAAATTGTATTTTTAGTGTGAATGCTAATGTGAGAAACATTTAATCATTATTACTTTATTTTAGGAAAAATTGTAATAAACATTTGGAAATTTTTAGATTAGCGATTCAATAAAGTGTCTATAGAAAGTCATATGTTAATCTCTATCGTTCAGCCGTAAAACCGCAGTATAAAAAAATCAGTCAAATGTCTTTATAAAGTTTCATCGTTTTGCCGTACCTTTCATTTCATTGTGTGTCGCTATAGCGGATATAAAATTAGGAAACTCATGTGCCCTCTACGTTTTATGTACGGATTCATAAAAGAACATTTGTTGTTTTGAGTAAACAAACCATTATCCATTAGTAGGGATTATGCTTTAGCATCGCAAGCTTACAAATTTTGTTTTAAGCCAAATTGACGGGAGCATGCTAGATAAGTGCTTCTAAATGTACATTATAATGTCATTTAATGTTATAGATTCACCTGGATAGGAATTTTAACATGATTGAAATGCTTTTGGTATACTGTTAATCAATAATCTTTTTTTAAACGGTCTTGATGGAATAGATGCAATTGTTTCATACGCTCGGGCTTTTAAATGTGTTATTTTAAAACCTTTCATTCTCAACGATGTGCCTTTTTTTATGATAATAATAGCGTTTATAGAATCGATAGGGATATTTCTCCCGCTCCTGATTCACAGATTTCTAAAGTCCACGAATGATTTTTGATCGACACATGAATAAAGATCTTTTTAAGAATCCATAGCATGAAGCTCCATAATTGATACTACTCAATGAAATTTTTATGACAAATTATTATTGATTGAATTTGTTATTGCTGAATTTTATGGTATATAAGCAGTGAAAAACCAACAGAGTGAAAAAGTTTCCAGGCCTGGGTTCCAAACAGGGCCATTTACATTGCACATCAACGCTCTACCACTGAGCTACCCGGACGATATCAAGCCTGGAACTCCTTACTCTTATAAGTTAGCAAGGCTATACATTCAGCACATATTGCAAAATCTTCATGAAACACAACTACCGTGGCAAGCATGAGACGCAAATTGCCATTTATTTCAGCTTTGATGAATGTATATATAAATTGCAGAAATTGCACATAAATACTAATTTGCTTTAGAAATACTAATTGAATTTATAATGGATGATTTTTTTGTTATATAAGGAGTGAAACACTAACAAGGTGAAAAAGTGTCCAGGCATGGATTCGAACCAGGGCCATTGACATCATTATAAGAGTGGGGCTATTATAAAAGTGAGGAGTGCCAGGCTGGATATCGTCTGGGTAGCTCAGTAGTAGAGCGTTGGCGCGCAATGCCAATGGCCCTGGTTTTGAATCCAGGTCAGGACATTTTTTCACTCTGGTGGTTTTTCACGCCGTGTATAGCAAAGAAATCAACAGTTAAAAATTCAATTAGTATTTCTAAAGACGTATGTCATTTCTAAAAATTATATATAAATTATTATTGGGTTATTTTAGGCTCATTCATAAAAACATAATATCAAAACTATCAATCAATGATCCTTTATTATGCTTAGATCTTTTATGGTATCGTGCATTCTGCTATTTCATTATGCGACACTGACGTACTAAAGCAGTGGTTTCTGAAGTGGGGCGTAAGCCCCAAAACGGGGGACTTTTATGGGCCAATTCCATATTTGTTATTTAAAACCCATTCCCTGTCTATTTATTTTTGCCTATTTTGGAAAAGTAATGTTGTAGACTGAAAATAAAACTGATACGCGCAGAATTTAAAATTTAAATTAAAAAAAAATTACTCAATTTTCAAAAAGTTTCCACAGAAAATTTCAAAATGCAACTGCCACCGGAATAATTGTAGGAAACTTTAAAAAAAAATTTAGACACCCTTTTTATTATAGTTTAAAATTTTTGTAATTTGTCTGGTTTCTAAAGTATTTTAGAACTTTTGTACAACTTTTTAAAGTAATATTTATTGAACCTGTATTAGGAGACTTTTAGGAGATCTGTATTTCTATTAGTTCTGCAATATGTCACATAAAGAAACTTGTACTCTTGTAACTATTTAAGCTATATCTAAAACGGTCTGTCTTGAACACATTTAACTTCCAAAACATTTCAAATATCTAAACAAGGTATTACTAACCTGCAACCTTATAAAATTAATAACTTTCGAAACGGGCATCACAGAAGGAAATGGGTGAATGGTAAATTATAACTCTCGTGTACCACTCAGTATACAGGGAGTCTCAAAATCATTGACCTCAACTTTTATTGCTTAAATATTGTTCATGGACATATATTATAAATTACAAAGTTACGCAAAAAAGGTACAGAATTTTATGAAATCGATTAAAATTTTCAGGGGATTATATTTGTTGAAATGCGAAATTTAAATTTTATACGGTCCGTACAAAAAAATTCCCAATGAGTAAAATATGCCCAATACACTAATACGGACAATTACAAAATTGCAGCATTTTATCATAAAAAGTCGTAGATATTGAAATACATAAATGCTGATTTAAACCACTTTTCTATGCATGAATATGAGTTCGCAAAATGGAAAAATCATGTCGGATGATCGCGTTTCAGGAGTCGTACAAAAATTACGAAAGAGAACAGTGTTCATTGACTGTGTCATTACCAAGTTTTATTCTATGATTCATCATGTAAAATTAAAAGGCATTTTCAAAAAGCATAGATTTGTAGGCATTTTCAAAAAGCATAGATTTGTAAATTTGTAAATAAAACGAAAGATAAGAGACATGTTTTATTTGCTTATCATGCATTTCTGCGTCGCGTTATCTGCACTCTAGCTGTAAACATTTATATTTTAATTTATGATTAACCCCTCACCACCTTTGTTTAAACATATCTCTGCGACATTTTATGATAAAATTCTGAAATTTTGTAGACCTTATTAGTGTATGGGGCACATAGTGTATGGGGCACAGTGTATAGGGAAGATTTTTTTGTACAGAGGCTATATAAAAATTAAAATTTCTTTAAATTTAATTCCCTGAAAATTTTAATCTATTTCTTAAAATGCTGTACGTTTTTTACGTAACTTTGTAATTTATAATATACTAGCTAACCCGCCCGGCGTTGCCCGGGCCCGAAATATTAATAATCAGTTCTATACGAATATGACTGAAATCTGTAAGGCTATCGAAATCAAGTCGAATGAGGCAAACCCCGTCGTAATCGAGCTCACAAAACCCAAGATCGGAAAGTGCATCCTGGCGGTCGAAAGTGCAACTAAAATATTTAAGGCTATAGATAACAAGTCGAATGAGCCAAATCCCGTCGTAATCGGGTCCACAGAACCAGATATACTCCTATAGTTCCACCTTCCACCGCCAGGGGACGCAGTCTGTTCTGGAAGAGGCTTTTTCGGAACACTCGATCCAACCAAATTTCCTAATAGAATTGAAATTTAACCATGGGTAAACATTGCCAAAATAGCGGAAATCGCGAAAGTGGGTTACGTAATCGATCGGTTTCTAAAGGGTTAATGTAGATATTTTTTAAAACCCAACCGTACGTTTTGAAGAAAATGAACGTGTCTATGATGTGGAGTCTACTGTTTGTCCGTACTCGCATTTCCCGAGTCGATGCTGATTTTTAAACCTGGACCGAAAAACGAAAATCGCGTGAGTGAGTTTTGGAAAGGATTTTTTTTTTTCGAAAGGTTAAAATTAAAGTTTTTCAAAACGGACACCAGATTTTAAAAAACAAAGAGATTAGGCGCGGTATTTTTAGTTTTTCGTATCTTGTTTATAAACGCCAATTCGAATTTTTAAAGATAGGAGAAATAGTTAAAAAAGCGAAATTGACTTACGGTAAAAAACGTTTTCGAAAGGGTTAACGTGATTTTTTTAAAACTAAAGGTTTCTGCCTAAACCCGATAGAACACAGAATAGATGTCTTTATTGATTGATGTCTTTAGGTGTGTTTGTTTTTTGTTTGGTTATTTTAGAGAGCCAATGCCAGATTTTATATATCGCAGAAAATCGGAATTTGCAAAAGAGAGTCCTGCGCACGAATTTTTTTTGAAGGGTTACTATTCGTATTTTTGAAAAACAAATACAGATGTCGAAAAAGGAATAAATGTAGATATTGTCTGGTATTTTTAGTTTTTCGTACTTTTCTCTCAATCGCCGATGCAAATTTTTAAAAATTGCCAAAATCGCAAAAATCGCAAAACGGCATGCAGAAAATATACTTTTTCGAAGGGTTAATTTTCATATTTAAAAAAACTAATAGTGGCTTTGAAAAGGGCAAGCACAGATTTTTAATTTGGCGACCTTCGTTTTTCCGTATCTTTTGTATTCCAGTAGATGCAAAGTTCGGAAAACAGGAGAAAATAAAAAACATGAATTCGATGCTTTTTGATTATTTTTTGAAAGGGTTAAATGTAAATTTTTTTCAAACCAACCAGATTGTTCGAGACGTAAAAGTATGTTCTTTCAGAATATGTAGACGGTTTTTCCGTATTTTTAGCCGTTCGTCCATGGCGAATTTAGAAAAACTTAAAAAGAAATGGAATGACCCACGCTTTGTTTCATCTTTTAAAGGAGGAACGAATAAAAGCCTTCTGGGCATGCGCAAGCTTTTTTCGGAAGCCAGATTTTTTATTTGCGATCTTTGATCAGTTTTTAATTAATAACTACTCTAATTTTCAAAATATTAAAAATCTGAGGTTCAGGTGCACCAGGAGAGGGTTTAGACTACCTAAATCTAAATTTGCAGGCTTCTAGGTGGGCTAGATTTTGCTAGCCATCGCCAACAGACACACTCACAGAGCGAAACATTCTTTTATTAGTATAGATATCTATGACAAATATGTAAGGAATAAAAGCTGAGGTTAATGTTTTTGAAACACCCTGTATAAAAATACAGTATGCTACACACCTTTTAAATTTTAAAATCATTTTATATACGGCGATCCGTTGCTGATTGTCGTTAATGAAGAAATAAATGTTTGCTAACAGAGAAGTGTATTATGGGAGACAGAAAAACAGGTACTGGAAATATATAAAGATGATAATCCAGAAATTATTTTTGTATATTGTATTATTCATAGAGATATCTTAATGTCCAAAAATTTTATTTCTGTACTTAACGAAATACACTGAGAAAAATGACACTTTCAAATCTGAGTAAATCGATGTTTTCATTTTGTTATGAAACTTTTTGTTTCAAATAGGACGACTCAATGCTTTCAATTCTGAAATACCAGAAATACTCAGAATATTGAAACATGGATATACTCCAAACTGAGCACATAGCGGTCCGTTCATACTCATTTTCGAAACATGGACATACTCAAAAATGATTAGAATCAGTTCATACTCATTTTTGAAACATGGACATGAACATACTGAAAAATGAGCACATAGAAGTCTGTTCATACTCATTTTTGAAACGTGGACATACTCAAATATGAGCACAGGATGTTTTATTCTTGAGTGTGTGCATGTTTTCAGAAATGAGTATATACATGTTTCAAACTTGGGTAATTTTGATTCGGAGTAATTTTCACTATGCGACAGACTCAGATTGGAGTAATGTTGGCTCAATTTTGAAAATGTTGTTTTTAGAGTGTACTAAAATCAATTATGACACGCTGTTAAATTTAATGACAAATGTGAGCGTTTCTTCAAAAACTTTCGTGAAGATAAGAAGGGAGAATTTTGTTTTATACTGCGATATGTTTGCAAAGAACAACAAAACTCTTCTAGATACAATAATTTCAAGATGTATGACTTCATTAAATTTATAGAGTTGTGAAAAACATATTTATGACCTATTTGGTCAGCTAACAAATTCTGAAATTTCATTGTTAATGCTCGTTTAGACTTCCTCCATGTGAACAAGAAATAATTTTTTAAATGATGAGAGTTGCATGAGGATGTTAGAATGACAGTGGGGTATGTCAAAATTTTGAAAAATCTAGATAACCATATTTTCACTGAACATATATTAATTTTTTTTTCAGTATGACAGTCAAATAAATCATAGTTCACTTAGGGAGTCGCTAAAGTTCAAAACAAGTTGGACCACATAATACAACGACAATACGACAAGTTTCACAAAACCCTGCATTTCTTAAATTATTAAATTTTGACTTACTCCACTGTCATTCTAACCCCCTCATATGTTACAGAGGGGAAGCGGGACGGCGTAATTTTAGAGATGCCAAGGTGGGGCGTGGCCAAAAAAGGTTGGGAACCACTGCACTAAAGAAATCAGAAAACGCATGTGTATTTTTTGTCTACAAATATAAAGATAACATTTATTGTTATAAGTATATTAACAAAAATCTACTATCAGTAAGGATTATACTGTAATAACTGAGACTTACAAATTATCCTTTAGACCAAACGAGGAAACAATTGCTAGAAAAGTGCGTATAAATATCCACCAGAGCACTTAACATTATAGATTTGGGTTGTAGAGAATTTTAATATAATTAAAAATACTTTTGATATACTGCTGATATAAAAATGCTGTCCGACATTTGATAAATTCTATATCAATTTTATATAAATGTTTTAGATATTATTATTTTTTTTAAACTTCTTATTCTTAACTATCTATCTTAAGTTTCTCTAACTATTATTCTATACTTTACATTTTATGATAGTAACATTGTTTTCAAAATCGTCAGGGATATTTTCTCATTTTGATTGTCCAAGCTCCATAACTGACACACTTGGTGATTAACCCTTTCCGGCGCGGAGTAAGTCTGTCTGTAAAATGATGAAATAATCGACTGACACCAGAATTTACAAACGAATTTACTAGAAAATAAAAACTTGCTCATTTTTCTGTACTTAATAAAAGGAAAATTTTAATTAAATATACTTGGTGCCGTTTGTCTATTTTGGAATTAAAATTAGGTGTCCTTTTTTGTGGACACCGCCCGTTAAAGGGTTAAGAGATTCAATCAATTTTCTATCGAAAAATAACTCTGAATAATTTTTCGCTCAACTATATAAACGGAGTATAAAAAATATCAATGAATAATCGTTTATAATGTTTCGACCGTTTTGTCGTATCGTACATTCAACTTTTTTATTATTATGTATTACTTTGAGAAAAAAGTAATCAGGCATGTATTTTTTTCTACGAACATAATAAGAACATTTGTTGTTATAAGTAAAAAAAACCCACAATCCATTAGTAGTGATCATGTAGCATCAAAAGATCATCAGTATAAGATTACAAAGGTTTTGTTTATTAACATAAGCTGGAGAAAATACTATATTTATAAGTGCATATCTAACTATATATCAGAGCACTTAACGTTATAGACTCATATAGGACAAATTTTAGTATGGCTAGAAAAAGATTTTGTTTTAGATTAATGTATATTTTTTATTTGCCGGTATTTCAAAAGTACGAAGCAAAAGTAAAACACGATAAAGAAAGTCTATGGATCGGAGAGACTTTCGGTTAGAAGATTAATATTAACAGTGATAGGGTATTTTGTATATATTTATTCTAAAAAATGTTAATAGCGCTGCCGCTGCCGGTATTGAATCTATCGTGTCCTTTTCACTTTCTCGGCTAATCCTGCCAAAACAATTGTGTATAAAAACATGAAAATTGGCAGTTTTATAGCAAAATAAATGATAAATATGCTGAAGGAGACAGCTTTTAAACCGAAGAATTACTTTATGCACTATTTAATGTTGAAATCGGTGAAAATAGTTCCGTTACATAAGTTTTATGGCATCAAACTATGCATAGCATTTTAAGTATATTTTGCAGGCATATACTTGACTAGATTGTGGTGAACAATGTCCATTCGTTCTTTTTAATTTTATAATTTTTTTTTTTAAGTTTTTTTTATTTTATTTTATTTAAAATTGCATTATCTGAATGAAGATTTAATTCCTATTTTGAAGCAGCCGATTTTTATTTACTGCTATCAGATTTTAAAAAGCTCTAATAATAATATTTCCAAACAATGCATTTTCGTATGAAATATAATACACTTACACGTAAATATTGAAAATAAAAGAAAACAATAAAAATAATTAAATTTTTACACGCGAAAAGCAATAAATTTTGAAAATTACGTCATGTGAAAAACGATGTTTATAGCGTCTAGAATAAAAGTTTTCTTCTAGACGCTATAAAGATTTGTGAATTTTCATGCGTTGAAGTATTTTTTTTAATTTGAAATTTGAAGACAACTTTTATTAATGTCTATTTAAGTTTTGATTCAATTTTCATAAAATTTGAAATGACTCGACAAAATTCTACAACAATTATATATATTAAATTTCAAACCATTCGGTTGAGTAGTTTCTGCGCTGTTATAGGTGGACAGACGGACAGACCAGACGATGACTATAAATGCTACGTATTTATATACGAGGGACGTTTCGAAAGTAAGTTTCGTCATTATCTTTTCGGAAAGAGAAGATGGTACATCAGGTGAAATACATAGAGCGCGGATAATAGTACATAAAGAAAGGTTATAGGTAAAAAATTACGTTATGGTAGGCAAGAGACATGTATTTTTTTATTCAATTATAATTTTAAAGATTATTTGAAATATTTATTTCATTTTTAATGTAATTAATTAATTTATTTTTCTTTGCCGCATTTTTATAATAAACTTAGCAAGAGTAAATATACATTGATATCAGTGCAATATTATTGAAAATTAATTTGGTTATTATATGGCAAAGTCGCGCCATATTAAGCAGATCACGTGCATTTGCATTTATAAATCATGAATTTTAAAGCTTCCGCTAGTGAAAATGTCGTCATATTTAAAATAAAACGGTCAGAAAACATAAATATTTCCAGAAAACTTAATATTTTATTACGGTTATACAAAGTGGCTTAAATTGTAGAAACTTGTCCGTTCATAGTTCCTTTTCCTAGAATTTTCTTTCTTTTATTTTTCGGGAGGCGAGGGAGGGCAATGATCTTTTATTAAATTAAAAGTGCTGTGAATTCTGTTTATCTTCAAATGCCTATTGAGTTTCTATATTTTCAGTCTTTTTTTTAATCATCTTTTTAAAAGAGATAACATTAGCGTGTTTTTAGAGACCACAGTGTCTAGACGAAGGTTCATGAGCGTAATTTGGTAGAGAGGAACCCCACAAGTAGCATGATAAAAAAATCTAAAATTTAAGCAGCATAAGGCCCTGCAATGTTTTGCCATTTCTGTAAAGTTAAAAACGAAAAGTTATAATTGTGAAACGACAGATTCTTTTTTTCAGTGCGATTAAGAGTTGCAAGTATCCAATGTGCCCACCGCCACATTCCATTGCTGAATTAAACTAACCGGACCTTCGTTCAGTACTGTATTATGCCTGATGCAGTACAAAAACAAGAATGTTATATCTTCTGCCGTATAACACTTTTCCATGCTGGTAAAGATTGGAGATTTCTTCTCTAAACACGTAATTTTAACCAGTCTCACAACCAAAAATCACACAGTGTGTCTTCACGGTATCATAATTTTACTTTGTGCAAGTTACATGCACTGACCACCACTATGCCATTACCCGCAACAGCGCTCTCAACTGTCGAACTTATTTTTTTCATGCCATAAAAAATGAATATTACTCAGAAAATCGCAAGTGTCTATGACACAGATTTTTTAATCGCGTTTGACTATTGTTCTGGTCTTTTGAAAGTTCTAGTATATTGTTAATTATTTCAATTAATTTCCAATATTTCCTTTTTCATATTAAACATGTTGATAATAGTACATCAAACGTGACAGATGATATGTGTTCGTACTATAACTAGTTTAATAAATATTCAGATCTTGGTGCAATAGCTGTTGCACTCTTATGCAAAAATGCATGAATACAAAATTTAATTTATGTGCAGATTTTCATATTATCATATATATTATTTCTCCTGTCAACATCCCTTTTTCTAAGAAAATATGAAACGCAGAACAACGAATGAGATACCATATGAAAGGTTTTTGAACCGGCTTCTGACATAGCCCACTTAACAATTCGTTAACACATGTTTTTGATTAAAATTTGCTGAAAATTAAAAATTAAATCGGCATTGTTTTCATGAAAGGTTTTCCTGAAATTATTGTTGCCAAAAAAATAAAATACCACATTATATGATGCGCAGCGATTATAATAAAAAACACCGCACGGGTTTATTTTATACTTATGATTAAAAAGCGAAATTGAAATTGAAATGTTTAGATTTATATTTCTAAGTCCCATGTTTTTCCCGAAGCGGATGACGTCATCCTTTAATGCAGTCAAAATACTATTGTTATTTTTTTTTTCTCGTGCGTGCCTATAGCAATCTTGAATCAATTTGTGGTCTAACTTTGATGGAATAAATTAGATGATATTCTGGCTTGACTAACAATTAAATGTTGTTTGCAGATATTTTTATCCTTTGCTTATTCTTTAGAAGTTTAAACCTGCATCTAATAACTATTACATATTGATAAAAAATGATACTTCTCTATTATCTCGTCGACCACTTTTCATAACAAAAAACTATCGCCAAATAAACGGGAGAACGTTGCCATTGGAATATCAAAAAATAAATAAATAAATAAAATATAGGAATTTAAGGACACAATTGTTATTTTAATTAATAAAATTAACTACGAAATCAGTAAAACATAATGAAAAATACACGCAAATGTCGAATGTAAAACCACTAGATGACGTAACAAACACGCATAATGATTCGGAAATCAAGTAAATGGGACTGCATTTTTGGCGTTTAATCTTACAGTTTGGCGGTAGTTTTTTGTTATGAAAAGTGGTCGACGGGATAATAGAGAAGTACCTAAAAAATATTAGATTTCAGTGCGAAATCTTCGCACGGGCCCTCTGGTAAATATTAATTTTCTTTTATGAAATTAAATTTCAATACGCTTTTACAAACAATTAATTGCAGTTCTGTTACATTAAAATTATACTTTGCGTAAATATCCAATACAAGACAATGCAAAAAAATCATCGTTATTATTTTACTGAAAAAATGAATTATATCGTCAGTTATTATGATATGATTAATTTACGTAATAAAATACGTGCATTTTAAGTTGGCAATATTTTACGTTTCGTGACATTTACTAAAAATTCAAATGGGAAACTTAAGCCTAACTGCGAAAATTTCAGAACTTAAAATCCATATTTAGACTCTTTTTTTCATTTAATACCTATTTTTCCGGAAACATCTATGCAAAAATCTGTCGGTAGATTATAGGATTGCTATAATTAAACAATTTTAGTATAGAAATTTGTTTTTTAAATTCAGTAATACGGAAATAAGATGACTCCATCTTAAGTAGAACGTAATCACCATGGGAACCTATTATCATTACTGTTGGAGAGATTTAAAACATATATATAAAACTTGCAGGGCGTTACTCAAACCCATAATAATTAACTCCTTCTGTCAGAGACACACCAATTATCTTAGCGGCAATTTGAGGGGAAATTGTGATCGTGCAACCTGGGATAGCTTTTTTGTATTAAATAAAAAAGGATGTACGGCGTTGTGTTATTTTTTGAAGAAACTTATCCTTAAGGTTGACCCCTCAAGCCCGCTGTAAAATCTTACTGAAAGCAGTAGTTTAAACCAACATATATATTACTCTAGATTAAACATCACACTATACACTAAATAAATGCTGGAGTCTAAATTAAGGGTAAAATAAAAAGGGTTTTATTTACAGAAGATAGATATAAAACATAAAAAAAGCAAAGAGGAAAATAATCATACAAAAAGGTAATACACATTATATTCACGAGACTTCATTTTAACAATATAATATATTAATCAATTGAGTTATTAATTTCTTATTTTAATTATTTAAATTTAAGTAAGTGCTGAATAAGTTTATGATAATAATTTAACCTTTACATACATCCTTGATCCTGGGGATGGCAAGAGAAGCATAATCTTCTTAACGTTAATTAGTTAATTTAAAAATATTTACACAGTATCTGGGTGAATAATATCTACCTGTACCTCTCAAGAGAATAGCAGTCATAGAGTAGTTCACCAGTAGTTCTTGCTTCCATGGGCACATATTTAAAAAAAGGTTTGAATGACTTAATTATAATTGTAGGCTGTTGCCTATAGCACTGCAGCCTATATAGAAAAGCCAACTTTCATGTTGGTAGCAAGCTGCTGAAAAAGATGTCCTCCTCTTAAGGATTTTCTGATGGAAGTGATTTTTGAGTTCTAGTGAAGTTTTCGTTATTTTTTTCCTTCAGAGGGGTGTAAAAAGTATTTACCTCCTCTTAAGGATTTTTTATCCAATGTTGATGTTGGCGGTCAATTTCCCTGCTCTCTCGAATCACTTTTACTGGTCGCCGCGTTTATCTGATCATCACGATGTTTCTGATTCGCTCCAGCCATATTCCGTCTCTTAGGGACTCCTATGTATCACTCCTCACCTTGTTTTCCTGGAATCGCCGGTTCGATGTATATCTTAGCACATTTTATGACCCCTCTGGATTGTCTGTCATAAATCTCTGTTTGTTCAGCATTGCTGAACTATCAGTTTCGGCGCCTGTCTGCTTTCTGCCCTCGTAAACACGGCCACCCATATCGTTGCCGTTGTTTTGATTATTTTAACGTGGGATGCGGGATATACCAATATCATAGGTTCTATCCAGCATTATCTCCCCTCTTGAAAAAAAAATGTAATCGGAGAGGACATTTTTGTGTAAATTTGTTTCCGGAAATCACTGCTCATGTAGAGTGTCCAAGCTGATTCTAGAAGATTCAATGACAAACTCGTATAAAGTTGACATAACACATGAGTCCTGAGAACTGGAGGTTAAATGTGAATGTCTGTACAAAGTCCACAGAAAATGTGAAAGTTCGATATAGAACACTGTAGAAAGTTCACAAAGAATGAGAAAGTGTGATGTGGTGCAGACTGTGAAAAGTTCACAGACAATGGGAAAGTACGATGAGGCGAACACTGTGAAAAGTTCACACACAATGATGAGAAACTTGCCATTGCGTCATTTAACTTTGAAGTGTTGTGACCATATTAATTGTAAATCCAATATTGTCATTTACTGACCCAGTACTGAACCGCCAAAATATATAACCAAAACGTCAAAACGTGCCAAATTATGCGCAATGCTATGAAATATAGCATAATTTTGTATACAATTTCACAGGAAAGTAATATAAATTAGCATACATAAGCATATAAAAAAAAGATTGGCAGTCATTTGCATTTTAGACACTGTAAATAACACATTAATACAATATAAAAAATAATATGTGAGGATTACAATTCCATTTGGCCCATTACATATACTATATGTGAGCGAGTACGAAAATATAATGCAAACTTTTCTTATATATACATAAGAATGTAATCTCATAAATAACATATTACTGTTTCTTTTAATTTTGCATTAAGAAATAACATACTTTAACTCATGAACCAGAAAAATATACATAAATATACATGTTTTCATTTATATTGATTTGTCGGGATAGAGAAAAAAAAAACATATCAATGTAGTCAAAATTTTCCCATCTTTCCTTCTTTTCTTTTTATTGAAGAAAAAAAAATCGTTTAATAAAATATTCTCAATTTTATAAAATGAAAACAGTTCTAGCATTGATATTTTAATAAATTTATGTAAAGAAACAATTTATTCTTCGCATTATATATACAATTCCGTCGAATTATTAATTAACAGATAATGAATTGAAATAGAAGAGAAAAGGCAAAAAGATAAATTATTCGTCTTCATTTGATAATATTTATTTCTATTATTATTTCCTCTTTTTTTTAAACTTGCCCAAGTTTTGTATGGTTCCTAAAAAAAGTTCAGTGTAATTTATCCTCCATATAAGGTTGATATCAAAAACAAAAGAAAAAAAAATAAATTCCTAATCCAAAAACATTTCTATAATTTTCGTCAATTTTTATTATTATTACAATAAACAAACTAAAAACTGGATGATGCAATCTCCCTTGTTTATAAAATGAGCATCGTGACTGAAGAAAAAAAATATCAAAAGCAACCCTTGCCTTTTAATCTAACCAGGGATAAACGAATTTCTCTTAGCTGAAAAGATGATGGAGAGCAAGTCCCTTGCCCTTTTCCTCTACCTTTGAGCATCCTCATCTGACCCTGTAATACGTCGCGCTATCTCCCTTACAAATTCTCCCCGCGTCGATCGTAAAAATCGATTGTACCAGGTGCGTTTGGTACACTACACCGGAGAATCTTCGTCACCCTTTTTTTTTGGAACACGCCCACGGAACGAACCCCTTTTTTTTTGTCCCTGCAGGTGCATCGGGATTTGCGATGCGATCTTTCTTCCGTAACCTTAACCTTTCAACTTTGTTCAATCAGAAGCAGGTAGACTGGTGTGTTGCCTGTTTAAAACCGTCACGTGGAATATGCCGCTAATTATAAAGTAAGTTTTCGAGTTATTATAAGAATTATTTATTTATTTAGTCCTATAACATATTGTGATCATATTGTGTTGTGTTTGTACACAAGAAACTAGTTTTAATTTCTTATAGAGTTAACTTTAAGATGTAAATAATTTAAGACATACTGCGCGCGTTAGCACGTGTTTCAAACCATGAAACTTTTGCATTATGTGCTTAAAAATCCAACTTCCCACTAGAGACCAAGCATAAGATTTTAAAATCTCATTAATAATCTGAAAGATAAATTTAATTACCTTTATTTATCAAAAACCAGTTTGAACTGATGTTTTTTTCTTTTTTTTTTTTTTAACACGAAGCCTAAAACATGAAATATACCTGAACGCACGTGTATGTCAAATGCATAACTACTTTCCCAAAAACAATATTCATGTCTGTCAACATTAATTAATAATAATTTAAAATATATGTAATTAAAATTTTCTTTTATTTCTTAATATAATCGTTAATCTTAAAAGTTAATGAGGTTGAATATCAAGAATGTGAAATAGCGGTGTCGTGGCTATAACGCATGGTAAAACAATAGTTTATTTAATCATTTAAATAAAAACTGGTCAATTTATTTATTTAGACCGAACTAAATTATTTATTTAGACCAAACTAAATTATTTATTTAAATTAAACTAAATTATTTATTTAAAGTAAGATCAATTATTTTTTATTTTATTTATGTATTCTTTAATTTGAGAAAAAAAAAGTGTGACTCATACCCGCCGATCTCAACTAAATACTGCAGTTAGGATTTTATTCGCCCGCGAATATCTTCCATTTAAAAGAGTCAGAACGGATTAAGTCGCAATGCTTATTTAAGAGAATACTTTAAATTAAATAAAGTTTATAATATATGAAAATCTTTATCTATATCTTACTTTATTTAGAGGATTCTTAAAATAAACGTTATTTTTATTTATCTATACAATTTATTTTATTTTATTTATTTATTTATTTATTTATTTATGTATTTTAAATCATTATTATTATATATTTATTTATTTTTTTTTGAAATTTTAAAATGTTAAATATTTAGAAGAGGAATCACTCTATTTATATATTAAGATCGCGAACTTTATGCTTAAAATCTGATTAAATCAAAATGTAATACATTTATTTTTATTTAAATTTTATACTTAGCTTTGATGTCCTGTAAAATTCCTTTCTAGTTAACCGACACTCCTGTATTATATTTCATTGTTACTTATCTCTGTTATTTTACGTTAATCACAATTTATTTATTTACTTAATTATTATTATTAGTATTATCATTTTAAATCTCCGCTTAATAATTAGCTAACGAGATTAAGTTTTAAATCCAAATTGTTTATTTAAATTAAAAAAAATGAATAATGTAACTTGTTATTATTATTATTATTATTATTATTATTATTTTAATATTATTTATTTATTTATTGATTCCGTTTCTTTATTTCATGATGGAATCCTTGCCAACCTGATGACGAAGTGGACGAGCCAGAAACCATCGTCGTCGTCCCACGTTCCTTGAAGAACAGATTTTTTTTTTTTTTCAAATGTGGTTCTAAACATCCATCCGTGAGAAGACCGGGGGACGCAAAAGGAGGAACCCCCCCGGTGTGTGTGTGTGTGTTTTATATTTTTTTTTTGTGAAACTGTGGATTCCACCACTGTGTTTGGTGTGTTTGTCTGGGACGCCTGTGGATTATCCCCCATCGAATAGACACACACCTCAAGAGTGCACCATCGCGACGATGACATCCACCTAGTAAGTTTATTTATTTATTTGTTTATTCGTTATTATTTTTAATAAGTGAGGTTGATTTTCATTTTATTTCCTGCCCTATGCGACCTGCCCTGATGAGAAAATTAAATTGAATTAAATTAAATTGAAATCTAACAATTTTATGTGATTAATTTTTTTTTTCCTATCTCCATCCCTGTGTATTTTATGCCGCCTTACACAGTTTCTTGCGAAGAATATCTGCAGAGATATAAACGGAAAAAAAAATAAACATCCTCAAATTAAATCTTAATTATATGACATTATTATGTTTTGTTTAGTCGTTAAATGTTTTTAGTGATATTTTATGTGGTTTACTTGTCTTGCATGTTATGTAAAGTTTGCGTTCCGTGACTGTAGCGTTAGTATCTCCCCTTGAGATAAGATGCTTTACGACCCGATATTTGTGGGTGGTCCCCTGTGTTGTACGGCAGAGAAGGCGAGTAGAAAAGGGAGTGCAAAAACTTCGATTGCTCCCCCTCCATTCGAGTGCTGAATCGAATCTCCGCGAACGATTGTAACCTTGGTTACGATGGCTTTGTTGTTCAACAACTTCGTATAATCCTGATATTAAAAGTTTCCCTTCGTTTTTATTATTTATTTCTTTTTTTTTTTATTATTCTTAATATATATCAAACTTTTTATATATTTATTTTAAATTTATCCTTAATATATGGATATATATATATATAATTTTTTTTTGTAGTTAAATATTTATTAATTTTTTTTTTTTGTTAACTTTAGCTGAGTATGCAATAGTTTGTTTCCTGATCATTTTTAATTATTACTAATCAATGAATATATTATCCCGTTGACCTAGGCAACTTATAAAGTTTTTGCCTGCATAGTTTTGTTATATATTCATGATTATTATCTTTTTTTTTTTTGTGAGAAGTAGGAATGAATAATTTAAAATGGCAAAAATGTTTTTTGTTTAAATACCGAAAACCCTTTTGAATTTGTTTATAATGTAGCTAAACAGTGTACTGTCCTATGAAACAAATATAGGTGTAGTATTTAATGCTAAATATAAAACATAAGTTGCCCCTTGTAACAGAATCAATCCTTAATTTCCCTGTAAAAAAAGTATACTTGTTTTTCCTTTTTATTTTATTTATTTATTTATTTTAATTATTTTGTGGAGTTTCGTATATGTATATTTTTTGTATTTTGCTAGTATAAATAATGCGACCTCTTCTCGCACTATTTTGTGAAGTCTATGGGGATATTTTTTTATACATATATATTTATTTTTGTTACCGATTATCTGTACATTTTAACTCAGTACAAATTTGGCTCAATGTTAGTCCTGGGTGACTTGTATCTTTGACTTGATAGTGTCCCAGTATACACTTATTTTTGAAACATAATTATAACAGTATGAGCTAAAAAAAAATTTTTTTTTGAGCTTCAAAATAAATTCTTGACTAAATTTTTGGAGAGAATAAAAAAAAATTATTTACAAATTTTTCCTATATTATACAATTTGTTATATTTCCTCCATAGATTCTGTATCAGAAAGTGATTGTGTAGACTGATTGTCTATGTCCTCGTTACATGGTGTTGCATGCTTGGGTACGAATAGCAAATCAATGTGTCTCTTAATGTTGCTTTTATATACCCCTGATAAATCGGACATTAAGTAATTGTGATTTCGCAGTTTTCTGATTACTTTCATTGGTCCGTCCCACTTTTTTGCTAAAGCGTGTGGGTTGATGCATTTGAGGTAAACAATTTGGCCAATTTTTAAATCCTTCACCGTTTGTAAGTCCTCATCGCGAACATACTCTTTCATTAATTTTTCCTGATTTGCCAGTGCTTCAATCCTGATTTGTTTAAGATGCTCCATTCGATTTTTAACATATTGTTTGGTTGCAATATCCTCCGAGGGAATATGCGTTGTGAAAGGAGTTCTTAGATTTCTAGCAAAGAATAATAATGAAGGTGGGAAACCTGTTGCTCTGTGTTTAGATGTGTTGTACATTAATTTAAAGAACTCAAGTCGGATATCCCACTCGAGGGTATTATTACTCATGGCAGTGAGTGAACTCTTCAAAATTTTATTGATTATTTCTGCCAGTCCATTCGCTTTTGGCCTGAACGGGCTTGAGAAATGTGGTTCTATCCCTAGAGCCTTCATGTATTCCGTGAATACATCACTGCGAAAATAACGTGCGTTGTCTAAATAGACCTCTTTTGCTAGACCAAACATCCCGAAGTATTTATTTAACACGTTCAAAATTGTTTGTGATTCCACATTCCTTAGTGCAACCGCTTCTAAGAATCTTGATGTGGAGTCAGTTATAGTTAGTATAAATGCGTTCTTTCGAAATGTTACTGGCAGTTTTCCGCATATATCTATATGCAGCATACTCCCAATTTCGTGGTCTTTTACTACCATCTTTATAGGAACCTTGATGGTTCTGTGCTGTTTAGCTGTCTGGCATGCAGTACAGTTAGCACAAAAAGTTTTAATATCCGTATACATACGGTACCAATAGAGTCTATCCTTTATCAACTCGTAAGTTTTTTGAAAACCAAAGTGCGGAGCATGTGCATCTTCCATGATAGCAATTTTAAGAGTGTCTGGGGCAATTAACAATTCTTTGTTGTTCTGTCCCGGTTTTAGAATGAGCATCCTGTTCGTGTTAAGTGTGTATCTATTTGTGGTTTTGTTGTTTCTACCCGTAATAATTTTGTCAATAATTTTCTTTAGTTTTTCATCTCTGTATTGTTCATTTTTTATATTTTCATTTGAAAGTGCAGAATTCATTTTGAATAAGTTATTTTGTAAATTGTTATCTGCAATTATGTTATTGATATTCCTGGAAACATAGTCAGCTGGGTTGTTTTTGCCCTCTATATATTCAAACGAGTAATTATATTCGGCTAAGTCAGTTAACCATCTTTTGACTATGTCTGATTGCGTTTCAAGGTTTAAATGTCTTGTGTTTGATTGCGAATCAGTTTGTATTGTAAATTTTCTGCCCCATAGAATGTGGTTGAAGTGTTTTACTGCTTCATGTATGGCTAATAGCTCGAATTTCACACTCGGGTAGCTTTTCTCAGGTTCTTTGAGTTTGCGCCCAAAAAATTCAATGGGTACCAAATTGTCCTGATGTCTTTGAGCCAAAATGGCTGATATAGCTACTTTTGAAGCATCACAAATTAATACGAACTCTTTTGAGTAGTCAGGTGGTTTGAGAGTTGGTTTTTGCATGATATTTTGCTGTATGTTACAGAATGCTTTTTCTGCATTTTCATTCCACTTGAATTTCACTTTCTCTTTTGTAAGCTCAATTAAAGGATGAACTATGTCAGTGTATCTGTGAATCAGTGATCTAAAGTAATTCGCCAGTCCTAAAAGTGATCTAACTCCTTTTTTTGATTTTGGTCTGATGAAGTTCTGTATTTTATCAATATTCTTTTTAGCCGGAGAATATCCCTCCTGATTTAGTTGGAATCCTAGGAAGTCTATTTCCTGTTTACAAATTTGCATTTTGGCTGGCTCAATTGTAAGGTTGTGGTTAATTAATGCCTCGAGTACTTCCTTTATAAGTTGTAGCATTTCTTGAATATTATTTGTTGCAATAATAACATCGTCCATAAAATAAGCGACTTTAGATTTGTCAAAGTGTCCTAGGACTTTGTCAATCAATTCGGCGAAATAAGCGCTACTATTTTTTGTGCCAAAACTAAGCCTTAGTGGGTTAAATTTACCAAACTCTGTTATGAATGCTAACTTTTTTCTGTCTTCTGGTCTGAGGTTTATCTGGAAAAAGGCACTGTGTAGATCAAGCACAGTATAAAATTGTTTCCCACTGATATTATATAAAATGTCTTTGATATCTGGTATTGGATAGTTGTAAGTCTGTAGTATTTCATTTAGGAGTCTATAGTCAATTGCCATTCTGTATTTTTGCTCTTGTTTATCTTTTTGTGTTTGTTTTTTCTTAACAAATACGACAGGAAAAGAGTAGTTTGAATCTGATTTTTCAATTATGTTTGCTTTTAGTAATGTTTGTATTTCCTTCCATGCTGTTTCCTTTAAGGTTTGGGGCAGTCTATATGGTCTTGTTTGTATAGGGAAATCGTGATTTAATGTGAATTTGGGACATACAAGTGAACTCTGACCTAACGTGTCATATGTTTTAGAGAAAGCGTGAGCTTTGCTCATTAATAATTCTTTGAATGTTTCTTGTAAGTCCTCTGTGAGATGCTCTAAATCAAAGTCATTGATGCTAAGTTCTGCCTCCCGAAATTGTCTGACTTCCTGAATGTTTAGTTGATTGATCTGGTGAATTTTTCCCTGATCAATATCAATGTCTGAGTCATCTTCTTTGCATTCTATGTCTGTGGTGATTTTGACTATGTTAGTGTTTTGTTTTAAGTAAATGTTTTTATCCGTATTGTTATGTATTATAATATTTATTAAGTTGTTGCGTTGCACCTCATGAATTGATGTTTGTATATTATACTCGGTATTGTCTCTAACTGGCTCTGCTAGAATTATGTCTTTTTCATTAATTTGTTCATCACAAGTAAGTGTAATGATTTTTTTAGAGTGTGGGGTTAGAAATATTCTGCGCTTGTTCCTTGCATACAATTTATTTTTTTTATTGTGTGCTCCCCCCTTTTTTTTAATTGTTTTTTTTGGGTTGTTATGAATGACATCATCGTGTTGAGCTGTGTTTTGTTGATTTTCAGTTGCTAGATTATTAATTTCTTCATTCTGTTCTGTCATGTAAGTGTTAAGTTGAATGACTTTGTTTTTTAGTTTAAGAACATTTTGTGAAAAGTCTAATGTGATGTTGTTGCCCCTTAAAAAATCATACCCAAGTAGGATCTGATAATCCCTATCAAATTCTTTGTTTGTCACATAAAATGTACCAGTGGTGCAAATGCCCTCTAAGCGAAAAGCAATTTTTATACAGTGTTTAAAAAAAATAGTTGAGTTTGTTAGGGTTTTAATTTTAATTTGGGTACCTAGGTATTTAAATTTTATGTTTTCTTGCTTTATTTTGTCAAATATACCTGGGGACAGCAGCGACACAGCTGCTCCCGTGTCACATAATCCTTTTAATTTAATATTATCAATGCTCATGTCAATTATGGGTAATTGATTATCTTTAGAATTATTGACACTGGCAATAGTTTTATTTAAAAATATTCCATCCTGTTGTGTTTTGTCCTTAGTATCACTGTTAATTGCACTTCCTTGTGCAGTTATATCCATAAGAAATCCAAATCCCTGAGGATAACTGTGAGCATGAGAGTTGAAAATGTTAGGTGTATCAAATTGTTCGTTTGGTGTTTTAAAAGTCCCGCTGTGGGGTGACTCACGCGGGTGCGTTTTATTAATGTTAGTAAGTCCCCCACTCAGTTTTTTGGTTCTTTTCTATCTTTGTCATCTGAGTTTCGGTTTGTGTTGCTTGAGTTTTTATAGTTGTATTTTTTATTGTAGTATTTTGATCCTGGTTTACCTCTAGGCCTATCAAAATTACCCCTCTGTGCATTTGTGTTTTCATAATTCTGCCCACAATTGTTTGCATAACCTTGTCCAAAATTGTTGCCATAATTTTGCCCACAATTGTTTGCATAACTTTGCCCAAAATTATTACCATGATTTGGCCCATAATTGTTACTATGCATCTGCCCGAAATCCATATTTTGAGCTTGGCCAAAGCCCGGGTACTGCTCAAAACTCTGTTCAGAATTATTACCTGAGCTTTGCCCAAAATTCTGTCCAAAATGACCTGAGTGTTGCCCAAAATTCTGTCCAAAATGACCTGAGTGTTGCCCAAAATTCTGTCCAGAATTAAGGCCTGTGTTTTGTGCAAAATTTTGTCCAAAATGCCCCCCTTGCCAATTAATGCTTTGCATGGGATACTCCGGACGATGTAAATTTGAATTTTGTTTGGTGTTGTTAGAAAATTTATTATTTTGGAAAATCTGATTTTTGTATTGTGGTTTTTTTTCTATTTTATAATTTGTCTGGTTACTATTATTCCTTTGATTAAACCAACAATGTTCCGTTTCGTGATTGTTGCGCTTACACAGCTCACACCATTTAGATTTGGCTCCTATTGTATCTTTAGCGTGAATTTTTAAATTATTTAATTCAGTCATTAAAGTCTGAATCTGTTCGGCGCTGTTTGCATTTAATTTTATCAGGCTTTCCACTAAATCGGATTCATTTTGTTTCTTTACCACGTTAATCTCCTCTAAGTTGCACGCGTTGTAAGCTTCTTCCATTTTGAGTGCTAAATTGCATGCTTCTGTAAAATCTTTCGGGGAGTTTTTGCGAACATCTAAACTGAAATCCGCTCTTAAACTATCCAGAAATCGTGTCAATTTAATCAAATCAATAAATTTGGTGGACCCATTTTGAACTTCTTCGTTGTTTTTACTGATGTACTCTTTTGCTATTTCGTTGAATTCGGTGATGAATTCCTCTACAGTTTGCGATGGTTTCTGCTTAAGCGTAAAAAATTTGTTTTGGATTTCGGAAAATTTCGCTTTGGATTGAAAGCATTCTATTAGTTGCTTTTTAAATTCTCCGTAATCTGTTTCACTGTTTAATTTGATGTTTGTCGCCAATTTTTCCCTTGCGTTTGCAATTAATTTTGCTTTCAGAATGATTAATTTACAATCATCTTTTAGCGAAGTTTGTGCTATTAATTTCTCGAATTCTTGCAGGTAGAATTCCACTCTACTTCCCTTTTTTCCGTCAAAAGTTGGAATCAACGACAAAATAGTGTCTACACTTGGTGTAGATTCCGCCATTGTTGCGTTTAGTATAGATTTTTCTGCCTGATTTCGTTTGTTTTTATGTTGATTTCTTGTTTTTGGTGACAAAATATCAGTTTGTCCCCGTTTATTTTTGTTTTTTTTTTCCTGAGTTGTTTGTTTGTATAGATGAATCGTTGAGATTTCCACTTTTTCTCTTAAATTTTCTTTTATTATTTGCCATACCCCAACGCAAAATAAAATTTGTAAGGCATTTTAACAAGAGATCAGATTACTACAAAACTTGTTCAATTTTAGTTATTTTTAATTTTACGTTAATTCTGCTGATATAAGTATTAATAATTATTTAAAAATCTAATAATTCCTACACTTATTCTTTCCTTTATTATTATTATTATTATTATTATTATTATTTTTATTAATCAGCAGTTTAGTGAAAAAAAAAACATCTCAAAAATGAACTTTTTTTTTTTTTTTTTTTTCAATTGTTCACTTATAAGTATGCAAGAAATACACATAAAATAAATAGATAATAAAAGTTTATCAGCTTATCACTGGTATTATCATTAATTTTATCTTTTATTTTTCTTTATATGTATGTATATATATATCTTTTTTTTTTTTTTCAAGGATTAGAACAAATAATAATTCATTTTTTTATCACTTTCAAATATATTTGCATGAATAAGTCAAATAAATATTTCAGAGACAAAAATAATATGCAATCTTTCAACAAAAATGGTCTAATTCTTAGGAATTGACCTTTGAAACCTTTGTTTTCATATGAAGATTATTTGCTTGTAATTACAATCGCGACATATAAATATACAATATAAAAGACAATTTTAATTATGCAAATGCAATTGAGTGCCAATACCTTTTTATTATTTTTTTTATGTATAACCCATACCCTAGGATCAGGATTTTACACTTTACAGCTGATATTATTTATCATTTATTTTGTATTATTATTGTTATAATTGTAATTATTCTTATTATTCATGCAATTACCGAAATAAATTATATTAAGTAGTGTGATGTTAGCTTACAAAAAAAATATTAAATACTACTAGCAGAATAATATGAGAAGTAAAAAAAAAATATATCTTATTATTATTATTTTTTTTAAATGGATATGTTTAGAGTAACTAATTATAAAAATTTATGTAAATAATAACTTCTATACATTTATTGAGTAAATTTATCAATTCTAAAAGAGAATATTGAATATAAATAAATTTAGTTTCTTTAAATGTCCATCATTATTATTACTATTTAAGTTATTTCATTAGATCTAAGATATAAGTTCTTAATCCAGTACAAAATATTTAATTATCTAAAATAAGCTATAAATTGAATAATTAAAAGGGCTGGATATGAAGAAAGCTGAACACCAGAGAAATTCCTGTGTCACATGCACCAGTAATAATTGGGGTTTCTATCTGTTGGAGAGATTAAAAACATATATATAAAACTTGCAGGGCGTTACTCAAACCCATAATAATTAACTCCTTCTGTCAGAGACACACCAATTATCTTAGCGGCAATTTGAGGGGAAATTGTGATCGTGCAACCTGGGATAGCTTTTTTGTATTAAATAAAAAAGGATGTACGGCGTTGTGTTATTTTTTGAAGAAACTTATCCTTAAGGTTGACCCCTCAAGCCCGCTGTAAAATCTTACTGAAAGCAGTAGTTTAAACCAACATATATATTACTCTAGATTAAACATCACACTATACACTAAATAAATGCTGGAGTCTAAATTAAGGGGAAAATAAAAAGGGTTTTATTTACAGAAGATAGATATAAAACATAAAAAAAGCAAAGAGTAAAATAATCATACAAAAAGGTAATACACATTATATTCACGAGACTTCATTTTAACAATATAATATATTAATCAATTGAGTTATTAATTTCTTATTTTAATTATTTAAACTTAAGTAAGTGCTGAATAAGTTTATGATAATAATTTAACCTTTACATACATCCTTGATCCTGGGGATGGCAAGAGAAGCATAATCTTCTTAACGTTAATTAGTTAATTTAAAAATATTTACACAGTATCTGGGTGAATAATATCTACCTGTACCTCTCAAGAGAATAGCAGTCATAGAGTAGTTCACCAGTAGTTCTTGCTTCCATGGGCACATATTTAAAAAAAGGTTTGAATGACTTAATTATAATTGTAGGCTGTTGCCTATAGCACTGCAGCCTATATAGAAAAGCCAACTTTCATGTTGGTAGCAAGCTGCTGAAAAAGATGTCCTCCTCTTAAGGATTTTTTGATGGAAGTGATTTTTGAGTTCTAGTGAAGTTTTCGTTATTTTTTTCCTTCAGAGGGGTGTAAAAAGTATTTACCTCCTCTTAAGGATTTTTTATCCAATGTTGATGTTGGCGGTCAATTTCCCTGCTCTCTCGAATCACTTTTACTGGTCGCCGCGTTTATCTGATCATCACGATGTTTCTGATTCGCTCCAGCCATATTCCGTCTCTTAGGGACTCCTATGTATCACTCCTCTCCTTGTTTTCCTGGAATCGCCGGTTCGATGTATATCTTAGCACATTTTATGACCCCTCTGGATTGTCTGTCATAAATCTCTGTTTGTTCAGCATTGCTGAACTATCAGTTTCGGCGCCTGTCTGCTTTCTGCCCTCGTAAACACGGCCACCCATATCGTTGCCGTTGTTTTGATTATTTTAACGTGGGATGCGGGATATACCAATATCTTAGGTTCTATCCAGCATTATCTCCCCTCTTGAAAAAAAAATGTAATCGGAGAGGACATTTTTGTGTAAATTTGTTTCCGGAAATCACTGCTCATGTAGAGTGTCCAAGCTGATTCTAGAAGATTCAATGACAAACTCGTATAAAGTTGACTTAACACATGAGTCCTGAGAACTGGAGGTTAAATGTGAATGTCTGTACAAAGTCCACAGAAAATGTGAAAGTTCGATATAGAACACTGTAGAAAGTTCACAAAGAATGAGAAAGTGTGATGTGGTGCAGACTGTGAAAAGTTCACAGACAATGGGAAAGTACGATGAGGCGAACACTGTGAAAAGTTCACACACAATGATGAGAAACTTGCCATTGCGTCATTTAACTTTGAAGTGTTGTGACCATATTAATTGTAAATCCAATATTGTCATTTACTGACCCAGTACTGAACCGCCAAAATATATAACCAAAACGCCAAAACGTGCCAAATTATGCGCAATGCTATGAAATATAGCATAATTTTGTATACAATTTCACAGGAAAGTAATATAAATTAGCATACATAAGCATATAAAAAAAGATTGGCAGTCATTTGCATTTTAGACACTGTAAATAACACATTAATACAATATAAAAAATAATATGTGAGGATTACAATTCCATTTGGCCCATTACATATACTATATGTGAGCGAGTACAAAAATATAATGCAAAGTTTTCTTATATATACATAAGAATGTAATCTCATAAATAACATATTACTGTTTCTTTTAATTTTGCATTAAGAAATAACATACTTTAACTCATGAACCAGAAAAATATACATAAATATACATGTTTTCATTTATATTGATTTGTTGGGATAGAGAAAAAAAAAAAACATATCAATGTAGTCAAAATTTTCCCATCTTTCCTTCTTTTCTTTTTATTGAAGAAAAAAAAATCGTTTAATAAAATATTCTCAATTTTATAAAATGAAAACAGTTCTAGCATTGATATTTTAATAAATTTATGTAAAGAAATAATTTATTCTTCGCATTATATATACAATTCCGTCGAATTATTAATTAACAGATAATGAATTGAAATAGAAGAGAAAAGGCAAAAAGATAAATTATTCGTCTTCATTTGATAATATTTATTTCTATTATTATTTCCTCTTTTTTTAAAACTTGCCCAAGTTTTGTATGGTTCCTAAAAAAAGTTCAGTGTAATTTATCCTCCATATAAGGTTGATATCAAAAACAAAAGAAAAAAAAATAAATTCCTAATCCAAAAACATTTCTATAATTTTCGTCAATTTTTATTATTATTACAATAAACAAACTAAAAACTGGATGATGCAATCTCCCTTGTTTATAAAATGAGCATCGTAACTGAAGAAAAAAAATATCAAAAGCAACCCTTGCCTTTTAATCTAACCAGGGATAAACGAATTTCTCTTAGCTGAAAAGATGATGGAGAGCAAGTCCCTTGCCTTTTTCCTCTACCTTTGAGCATCCTCATCTGACCCTGTAATACGTCGCGCTATCTCCCTTACAAATTCTCCCCGCGTCGATCGTAAAAATCGATTGTACCAGGTGCGTTTGGTACACTACACCGGAGAATCTTCGTCACCCTTTTTTTTGGAACACGCCCACGGAACGAACCCCTTTTTTTTTTGTCCCTGCAGGTGCATCGGGATTTGCGATGCGATCTTTCTTCCGTAACCTTAACCTTTCAACTTTGTTCAATCAGAAGCAGGTAGACTGGTGTGTTGCCTGTTTAAAACCGTCACGTGGAATATGCCGCTAATTATAAAGTAAGTTTTCGAGTTATTATAAGAATTATTTATTTATTTAGTCCTATAACATATTGTGATCATATTGTGTTGTGTTTGTACACAAGAAACTAGTTTTAATTTCTTATAGAGTTAACTTTAAGATGTAAATAATTTAAGACATACTGCGCGCGTTAGCACGTGTTTCAAACCATGAAACTTTTGCATTATGTGCTTAAAAATCCAACTTCCCACTAGAGACCAAGCATAAGATTTTAAAATCTCATTAATAATCTGAAAGATAAATTTAATTACCTTTATTTATCAAAAACCAGTTTGAACTGATGTTTTTTTTTTTTTTTTTTTTTTTTTTTTTTTTTTTTAACACGAAGCCTAAAACATGAAATATACCTGAACGCACGTGTATGTCAAATGCATAACTACTTTCCCAAAAACAATATTCATGTCTGTCAACATTAATTAATAATAATTTAAAATATATGTAATTAAAATTTTCTTTTATTTCTTAATATAATCGTTAATCTTAAAAGTTAATGAGGTTGAATATCAAGAATGTGAAATAGCGGTGTCGTGGCTATAACGCATGGTAAAACAATAGTTTATTTAATCATTTAAATAAAAACTGGTCAATTTATTTATTTAGACCGAACTAAATTATTTATTTAGACCAAACTAAATTATTTATTTAAATTAAACTAAATTATTTATTTAAAGTAAGATCAATTATTTTTTATTTTATTTATGTATTCTTATATTTGAGAAAAAAAAAAGTGTGACTCATACCCGCCGATCTCAACTAAATACTGCAGTTAGGATTTTATTCGCCCGCGAATATCTTCCATTTAAAAGAGT